>CM066033.1:1387801001-1389196630 GCA_033557465.1 Ichthyophis bannanicus
CTTCCTTCTGCCTACAGCTGTTCTGAGTGGTTTTTCTAGACGTTACAGCACCCTCTTTGGGAAGATGTTGCTTCTGTAGATCACTGCTGAGTTTACCTCTCTTCATCATGCCAGCCATACATTTTTTGTACCATATAGACAGAAGAGTGACTTCATCGGCCCCTTGAATTTTCTCCCACTCCTCCTCACCATAGGCACCCGTGTTTTTTCAAGAGGCTTTTGCATGTATGGTTCAGTTGGGTTTATTCTTTCCACCTCTGATTCCCAAAAGCTTGTGGTTAAGATGAGGACAAAGATGCAGTTTTGGACAGTTAGGTCCATTTGTGGCAAGAGAAGAGGAAGCAACTACTTGCCACCCAAGGTGGGACTTGAACCCACAATCCCTGGCTTAGGAGGGCCAGTGCTTATCCATTAGGCCACTGGGGCTTGGGATTGCTTCCTTTTTTTGCCACTAACGTTCCCAGCAAATACCTAAGGGCAGCACCTCCAATGTACATTAGGCTCTTCTCACTCTGTTTATGCATTTGCTGGGACTGTCAGAACCACGTAGTAACAAGGGCCGATTGCTTTCTCATGGGAATTAGAATGCACTTGACGTGACCTGACTGAAGAGATTCCAGATATGTGTTGTAGGGCCCATAGAATTTGCCTTTTGAAAGGCAACTGAGCATTCCATGTGCCTCCTTCCGTCTTATTTCATAAACAGCATCGGTAAACTCAGTAGTTTGGACTTACGGGAAGCAGTGAAATTTCAAACCGGCTGGCTGGCAAAGGTATTCAGCCCCACTAACCAACCATACTGTCTATCCATTCAATATGTCAACCCTATTTTACCCCTTATTTTAGAAAGTCCTTTTCCATTAATTTATGAAAGTAAAAGAGCCATTTTTGCACAAGGGCCTTATGTGATGAATTACTGACACCTCTCATGTTTCTAGGCATTAGCCTAAAAGAATTATTTTCCGGGTTTTCCCTCATCCACACACCCTGGGCGCCTACTCCATGCAGCCACCACCCCTTTTTTACAGGAATGCTTCCTTAGTAGCCTCTGCTTGCCATCAAGCTCCTCTCAGAGCTCTGGGGTTTCTAATAACTTGGGATGTCTGTTGCTGATATCGGCCTCTGGAGCTACCTTTTCCGCAGGCCTTTCGTCCCTTCTATGGCTTTGGTCATAGATCCAGGGAGTTAACTTGACTGATGATAGGCTTCACCAAAGGAAAGCTTCTGCAACCTTCTGACCGTTTTTCTGCATCTTCTTTTCACTAACTTGCTGTCATTAGGAAAACAGTGAGAGATAAGATCCAACTTCAACTTAGCTGGAACAAGAAAATTGTCTATACATATGAAGGGTGAGGATTGGATGTGCGCATTCGGATCAGTAGTGTGCCTAAAAAACCAAGTGCACGCTAAATTGATTTAACGCTCGTTAAGATACTTAGCACGCCTTAGTTAGTTGGTTGGTTAGTGTGCGTTAAATCGACTTAGCACGCTGTGAAAATTTCCTATTACAATGAACCCATGAAACTAACCAAAAAAGGGCCCGAAGATCTGGAAAGTTTCATAAAAAAATACAACTGACCGAATTCTTCTTGCCTTCTTACTTACTTAATACATCTGCAGATAAGAAGAAAGCCTTCTGCGATTGCATCTGCACTTCATTTTCGATTTTCATGCCTGGCATTCGAATTCCAGTATATACTTACTGAAGAGGAAAAGCCTTGTGGGCGCTTGCACCATTAATCCTCCATAACCAAGTACGGAGAGTCCAAACGGGCGACCGTCTTGTCCTCCCTAAGAGACATGGAGCTATTCATGGCGGGAAATGGTCCCTGTGTAATAACTGGACGGCACCAGAATGCTTCCTTTCCAGCTCTCTCACGAAGAGACTAGGGCACAGGTGAAGTAATAGTTGTGACTTTTCTTATTTCCTTGTTCTCCTCGTCACAGAAGAGCCTCTAATTGGAAGTTCCACTTTTCTATTTCTGCTGAGTGCGTACTCTTGGCCATCCCAGGATAAACTGAAGAAAAACAGAGCTTTCACCAATGAGTTCCTGTGTCTTTTATAGGACTGATGTCCACTGTATGAAAGCCTCCTCCTTTGCCCACATGTCTACTATGCTGAGGTACACCTTTTTAGGTCTTTTTGCATCCACTCTGCTTCAAAAAGGGATCCCTGTTTCCTAGTAAACGAGGTCAATGCCATGTTCCACCCCTGATGGAACTCGCAGTCCTTGGCTCTGCAGACCAGTGACTTATCCTTTAGCCATTGGCTGGCTGGCTGGCTAATTGTCTGGTATGTCTAGTTAATTGTCCTTGGAAATCACTACAGGTGTCAGCTCAGGCCCAGAGGAAATTCTTCTGCTTCTACATCTGCATCACAGGGGACTCTGATGCCCTCCTGGTCAGCTGTAGCATGCTTTTTTCCTGCATAGACTCCAACGGGCAAAACGTCTTCAGTGCACTTGAGTCAGAGATATCCTGGCACTATCCATCAGGCCACTGGTCTTGGCTGGGGAAGAGCTAAACAGTTTGTCTAACATCCAGACTTGACTCCTCTGGCTCTGCCTCCACATCACGGGGAGCTTAGATTCTTTCTCTTCTTATTCCTGATGTGCCACTCTGTAAAGGTTCAGGATTTCAGCTGTCTTTGAGATTTGAAGACAGCGGAGCACCTTCTTGCTGTGGCTCTGCTTCTCTACCTATGGGCTCCGGAGAACATTTTTCTTGATGGATGTCCTTGAATCACAGTTCTTGAAATGTGGCAAGACAAGTTTGGCAAATGGAAACAGCTGATACAGAGCTTATAATATGATGAGAACATCTTCCGAAAAAAATTCTTCTCAGAAAGAACAGCGAATGCATGGAATGGTCTCGGGAGGTGGTAGAGGGGAAGAATGCTAATGGAATTCACGAAACCATGGGATAAGCCCAGAGGATTTCTGATTGCAAGGAAGGGAATGGGAAAGCCAGAGATCCGGTGAGGTTTACTACATGGACTCGGAGTGAAAATTGGTCGGATGATGGCCCTTTCTGCTCTCATACTCTGATTCTATCTATTCAAGGGCCCTATAGTAGAAGCTGGGGTTGGGTGCAGAGCCAGGCTCCGGACTGAAGATAGAGCGCTTCAGTATTACAGATACAGTACACATTAGCGTGCCTGGAAAATCAAGGTGCAGGTCATTTGTGCACACCTTCTGGTCTTACTTTAGCAGAAGTATTAAGATTTCTTGATTCTTAGGAGTGGTGGAACGCGATGGAGAAGTGAGCATACTTTATTAGCGAGCTTTCAAGCAACAGCAGCAAAGATCATTGGATGAATTTGAACAAAAGCTAAGTTGGTGTTTTTTCATTCATTATTGAATTAATATCTTTTTCGCTGTATTACCACATCTATCCGAGGGACTTGCGTGGTGCAATCCTCCCCCTTGGTTAAGTAAGGACACGTTTTGAAAGATTTTGAGCTGTTGGTGCAGCTAATAAAAAGAATAAAAAGGAAGATTTGCTTCAAGAGGGTATTCCCTCACGGCAAATAGTCCGACAATGTCTTTATAGAAATATATTATTTTCATTACCTTTTGAAACATCGCTTACAGGGAATTTGTAAAGGGGTTCTTTTTGGATATAAGATTCTACCTCTTTAGTAGCTTTTTGTTGGAAATTCCTCCCGGCAAACGTCGGATATCCGTTGAAATTTGTAATGTGCCATCCTCTTTGCTACAGTGCAGTGAAGTATCGATCTTGATGGTATGTGAGGTTTTCAAGGCCCATTTAGCCCAGTCAGTTGCTGATCTTGAGGTATGAGCCATATTGGCGTAAGAGGTTTTTCCATGAATACAGATTGAGAGAAGGTCCTTTTCTTGGAGAAGGCTTCAGTTGCTGAATGTCTGCCAATTTCTCTTTCCTGCTGTTGCAGGGCCAATGTCCTGTAGATTACCCTCATCCACAAGCTTTGTAAAGTCGCTCCTTGTGTCCAGCAGGAACCTTGGATTCTTGCATAAATGACTGCTATATCACCTGAGAAGGTACATTTTAGGAATGAATGCTAGTCTAGATAGCCTTCACCTATTTGAAGTTAGGAATTCTGCAGTGGTATCCTGGCTCTCTTGATTTGCCTTGCTAGAGCTTAATTTTTGCAAAGGTTGCTGCTGTGGTAGAAAAGGGCACCAAACTCTAAAGAGGGAAATGCCACCCCAGGTGGGACTTGAACCCACAATCACAGGCTTAGAAGGCCAGTACCTTATCCATTAGGCCAGTACCTTATCCATTAGGCCACTGGGGTCAACCATGAAAGGGACCTTTTGGATACATCTCAGAAAGGGCTAAGAATGTCAACGCAGACCCTTACTGATGCTTCTAAATTTCCTTTCTCTCTACTCGAGCTATCTCTTGCCATCCCTTCCCCAAGTTTTTCTGTTCCAGAGCAATACTACTTAAAATTCTTTGACTCCTCTTCCTTCTGCCCCCAGCTGTTCTGAGTGGTTTTTCTAGACGTACAGCACCCTCTTTGGGAAGATGTGCTTCTGTAGATCACTGCTGAGTTTACCCTCTTCATCATGCAGCCATACATCTTTTGTGACTATAGCAGAAGATGCTTCATCTGCCTGAATTTCTCCCTCCTCTCCCATAGCACCCGTTTTCAGAGGCTTTTGCATGATGTCAGTGGGTTTATCTTTCCACTCTGATCCCAGCTTGTGTAAGATGAGACAAAGATGCAGTTTTGGACAGGTAGGTCCATTTGTGGCAAGAGAAGAGGTAGCAACTACTTGCCACACCAGGGGGGACTTGAACCCACAATCCCTGGCTTCGGAGGGGAGTGCCTTATCCATTAGGCCACTGGGGCTTGGGATTGCTTCCTTTTTTTGCACTAAAGATCCCAGCAAATACCTAAGGGCAGCACCTCCAATGTACATTAGGCTCTTCTCACTCTGTTTATGCATTTGCTGGGACTGTCAGAACCACGTAGTAACAAGGCCAATTGCTTCTCATGGGAATTAGAATGCACTTGACGTGACCTGACTGAAGAGATTCCAGATATGTGTTGTAGGGCCCATAGAATTTGCCTTTTGAAAGGCAACTGAGCATTCCATGTGCCTCCTTCCGTCTTATTTCATAAACAGCATCGGTAACTCAGTAGTTTGGACTTACGGGAAGCCGTGAAATTTCAAACCGGCTGGCTGGCAAAGGTATTCAGCCCCACTAACCAACCATACTGTCTATCCATTCAATATGTCAAACCCTATTTTACACCATATTTTAGAAAGACCTTTTCCATTAATGTAGGACAGGAAAAGAGCCATTTTTGCACAAGGGCCTTGGGTGATGAATTACTCACACCTCTCATGTTTCAAGGCAATAGCCTAAAAGAATTATTTTCCAGGTTTCCCTCATCCACACACCCTGGGCGCCTACTCCATGCAGCCATCACTCCTTTTTTACAGGAATGCTTCCTTAGGTAGCCTCTGCTTGCCATCAAGCTCCTCTCAAAGCTCTGGGGTTTCTAATAACTTGGGATGTCTGTTGCTGATATGGGCCTCTGGAGCTACCTTTTCCGCAGGCCTTTCGTCCCTTCTATGGCTTTGGTCATAGATCCAGGGAGTTAACTTGACTGATGATAGGCTTCACCAAAGGAAAGCTTCTGCAACCTTCTGACCGTTTTTCTGCATCTTCTTTTCACTAACTTGCTGTCATTAGGAAACAGTGAGAGATAAGATCCAACTTCAACTTAGCTGGAACAAGAAAATTGTCTATACATATGAAGGGTGAGGATTGGATGTGCGCATTCGGATCAGTAGTGTGCCTAAAAAACCAAGTGCACGCTAAATTAATTTAACGCTCGTTAAGATACTTAGCACTCCTTAGTTAGTTGGTTGGTTAGTGTGCGTTAAATCGACTTAGCACGCTGTGAAAATTTCCTATTACAATGAACCCATGAAACTAACCAAAAAAGCGCCCGAAGATCTGGAAAGTTTCATAAAAAAATACAACTGACCGAATTCTTCTTGCCTTCTCACTTACTTAATACATCTGCAGATAAGAAGAAAGCCTTCTGCGTATTGCATCTGCACTTCATTTCCGATTTTCATGCCTGGCATTCGAATTCCAGTATATACTTACTGAAGAGGAAAAGCCTTGTGGGTGCTTGCACCATTAATCCTCCATGACCAAGTACGGAGAGTCCAAACAGGCGACCGTCTTGTCCTCCCTAAGAGACATGGAGCTATTCATGGCGGGAAATGGTCCCTGTGTAATAACTGGACGGCACCAGAATGCTTCCTTTCCAGCTCTCTCACGAAGAGACTAGGGCACAGGTGAAGTAATAGTTGTGACTTTTCTTATTTCCTTGTTCTCCTCGTCACAGAAGAGCCTCTAATTGGAGGTTCCACTTTTCTATTTCTGCTGAGTGTGCACTCTTGGCCATCCCAGGATAAACTGAAGAAAAACAGCTTTCACCAATGACTTCCTGTGTCTTTTATAGGACTGATATCCACTGTAGGAAAGCCTCCTCCTTTGCCCACATGTCTACTATGCTGAGGTACACCTTTTTAGGTCTTTTTGCATCCACTCGGCTTCAAAAAGGGATCCCTGTTTCCTAGTAAACGAGGTCAATGCCATGTTCCACCCCTGATGGAACTCGCAGTCCTTGGCTCTGCATTCCAGTGACTTATCCTTTAGCCATTGGCTGGCTGGCTGGCTAATTGTCTGGTATGTCTAGTTAATTGTCCTTGGAAATCACTACAGGTATCAGCTCAGGCCCAGAGGAAATTCTTCTGCTTCTACATCTGCATCACAGGGGACTCTGATGCCCTCCTGGTCAGCTGTAGCATGCTTTTTTCCTGCATAGACTCCAACGGGCAAAACGTCTTCAGTGCACTTGAGTCAGAGATATCCTGGCACTATCCATCAGGCCACTGGTCTTGGCTGGGGAAGAGCTAAACAGTTTGTCTCACATCCAGACTTGACTCCTCTGGCTCTGCCTCCACATCACGGGGAGCTTAGATTCTTTCTCTTCTTATTCCTGATGTGCCACTCTGTAAAGGTTCAGGATTTCAGCTGTCTTTGAGATTTGAAGACAGCGGAGCACCTTCTTGCTGTGGCTCTGCTTCTTACCTATGGGCTCCGGAGAACATTTTTCTTGATGGATGTCCTTGAATCACAGTTCTTGAAATGTGGCAAGACAGGCTTGGCAGATGGAAACAGCTGATACAGAGCTTATAATATGATGAGAACATCTTCCGAAAAAAATTCTTCTCAGAAAGGACAGCGAATGCATTTAATGATCTCGGGAGGTGGTAGAGGGGAAGAATGCTAATGGAATTCACGAAACCATGGGATAAGCCCAGAGGATTTCTGATTGCAAGGAAGGGAATGGGAAAGCCAGAGATCCGGTGAGGTTTACTACAATGGACTCGGAGTGAAAATTGGTCGGATAATGGCCCTTTCTGCTCTCATACTCTGATTCTATCTATTCAAGGGCACTATAGTAGAAGCTGGGGTTGGGTGCAGAGCCAGGCTCCGGACTGAAGATAGAGCGCTTCGGTATTCCAGATACAGTACACAATAGCGTGCCTGGAAAATCAAGGTGCAGGTCATTGGTGCACACCTTTTGGTCTTACTTTAGCAGAAGTATTAAGATTTCTTGATTCATAGGAGTGGTGGAACGCGATGGAGAAGTGAGCATACTTTATTAGCGAGCTTTAAAGCAACGGCAACAAAGATCATTGGATGAATTTGAACAAAAGCTAAGTTGGTGTTTTTTCATTCATTATTGAATTAATATCTTTTTCGCTGTATCACCACATCTATCCGAGGGACTTGCGTGGTGCAATCCTCCCCCTTGGTTAAGTAAGGACACGTTTTGAAAGATTTTGAGCTGTTGGTGCAGCTAATAAAAAGAATAAAAAGGAAGATTTGCTTCAAGAGGGTATTCCCTCACGGCAAATAGTCCGACAATATCTTTATAGAAATATATTATTTTCATTACCTTTTGAAACATCGCTTACAGGGAATTTGTAAAGGGGTTCTTTTTGGATATAAGATTCTACCTCTTTAGTAGCTTTTTGTTGGAAATTCCTCCCGGCAAACGTCGGATTTCCGTTGAAATTTGTAATGTGCCATCCTCTTTGCTACAGTGCAGTGAAGTATCGATCTTGATGGTATGTGAGGTTTTCAAGGCCCATTTAGCCCAGTCAGTTGCTGATCTTGAGGTATGAGCCATATTGGCGTAAGAATTTTTTCCATGAATACACATTGAGAGAAGGTCCTTTTCTTGGAGAAGGCTTCAGTTGCTGAATGTCTGCCAATTTCTCTTTCCTGCTGTTGCAGGCCAATGTCCTGTAGATTACCCTCATCCACAAGCTTTGTAAAGTCGCTCCTTGTGTCCAGCAGGAACCTTGGATTCTTGCATAAATGACTGCTATATCACCTGGGAAGATACATTTTAGGAATGAATGCTAGTCTAGATAGCCTTCACCTATTTGAAGTTAGGAATTCTGCAGTGGTATCCTGGCTCGCTTGATTTGCCTTGCTAGAGCTTAATTTTTGCAAAGGTTGCTGCTGTGGTAGAAAAGGGCACCAAACTCTAAAGAGGGAAATGCCACCCCAGGTGGGACTTGAACCCACAATCCCAGGCTTAGAAGGCCAGTACCTTATCCATTAGGCCACTGGGGTCAACCATGAAAAGGACCTTTTGGATACATCTCAGAAAGGGCTAAGAATGTCAACGCAGACCCTTACAGATGCTTCTAAATTTCCTTTCTCTCTACTCTAGCTATCTCTTGCCATCCCTTCCCCAAGTTTTTCTGTTCCAGAGCAATACTACTTAAAATTCTTTGACTCCTCTTCCTTCTGCCCCCAGCTGTTCTGAGTGGTTTTTCTAGACGTACAGCACCCTCTTTGGGAAGATGTGCTTCTGTAGATCACTGCTGAGTTTACCCTCTTCATCATGCAGCCATACATTTTTTGTGACTATAGAAGAAGATGCTTCATCTGCCTGAATTTCTCCCTCCTCTCCCATAGCACCCGTTTTCAGAGGCTTTTGCATGATGTCAGTGGGTTTATCTTTCCACTCTGATCCCAGCTTGTGTAAGATGAGACAAAGATGCAGTTTTGGACAGGTAGGTCCATTTGTGGCAAGAGAAGAGGAAGCAACTACTTGCCACCCCAGGTGGGACTTGACCCCACAATCCCTGGCTTAGGAGGCCAGTGCCTTATCCATTAGGCCACTGGGGCTTGGGATTGCTTCCTTTTTTTGCACTAAAGATCCCAGCAAATACCTAAGGGCAGCACCTCCAATGTACATTAGGCTCTTCTCACTCTGTTTATGCATTTGCTGGGACTGTCAGAACCACGTAGTAACAAGGCCGATTGCTTCTCATGGGAATTAGAATGCACTTGACGTGACCTGACTGAAGAGATTCCAGATATGTGTTGTAGGGCCCATAGAATTTGCCTTTTGAAAGGCAACTGAGCATTCCATGTGCCTCCTTCCGTCTTATTTCATAAACAGCATCGGTAACTCAGTAGTTTGGACTTACGGGAAGCCGTGAAATTTCAAACCGGCTGGCTGGCAAAGGTATTCAGCCCCACTAACCAACCATACTGTCTATCCATTCAATATGTCAAACCCTATTTTACCCCATATTTTAGAAAGACCTTTTCCATTAATGTAGGACAGGAAAAGAGCCATTTTTGCACAAGGGCCTTAGGTGATGAATTACTCACACCTCTCATGTTTCAAGGCAATAGCCTAAAAGAATTATTTTCCGGGTTTCCCTCATCCACACACCCTGGGCGCCTATTCCATGCAGCCACCACCCCTTTTTTACAGGAATGCTTCCTTAAGTAGCCTCTGCTTGCCATCAAGCTCCTCTCAAAGCTCTGGGGTTTCTAATAACTTGGGATGTCTGTTGCTGATATGGGCCTCTGGAGCTACCTTTTCCGCAGGCCTTTCGTCCCTTCTATGGCTTTGGTCATAGATCCAGGGAGTTAACTTGACTGATGATAGGCTTCACCAAAGGAAAGCTTCTGCAACCTTCTGACCGTTCTTCTGCATCTTCTTTTCACTAACTTGCTGTCATTAGGAAACAGTGAGAGATAAGATCCAACTTCAACTTAGCTGGAACAAGAAAATTGTCTATACATATGAAGGGTGAGGATTGGATGTGCGCATTCGGATCATTAGTGTGCCTAAAAAACCAAGTGCACGCTAAATTGATTTAACGCTCGTTAAGATACTTAGCACGCCTTAGTTAGTTGGTTGGTTAGTGTGCGTTAAATCGACTTAGCACGCTGTGAAAATTTCCTATTACAATGAACCCATGAAACTAACCAAAAAAGCGCCCGAAGATCTGGAAAGTTTCATAAAAAAATACAACTGACCGAATTCTTCTTGCCTTCTCACTTACTTAATACATCTGCAGATAAGAAGAAAGCCTTCTGCGTATTGCATCTGCACTTCATTTTCGATTTTCATGCCTGGCATTCGAATTCCAGTATATACTTACTGAAGAGGAAAAGCCTTGTGGGCGCTTGCACCATTAATCCTCCATAACCAAGTACGGAGAGTCCAAACAGGCGACCGTCTTGTCCTCCCTAAGAGACATGGAACTATTCATGGCGGGAAATGGTCCCTGTGTAATAACTGGACCGCACCAGAATGCTTCCTTTCCAGCTCTCTCACGAAGAGACTAGGGCACAGGTGAAGTAATAGTTGTGACTTTTCTTATTTCCTTGTTCTCCTCGTCACAGAAGAGCCTCTAATTGGAGGTTCCACTTTTCTATTTCTGCTGAGTGTGCACTCTTGGCCATCCCAGGATAAACTGAAGAAAAACAGAGCTTTCACCAATGACTTCCTGTGTCTTTTATAGGACTGATATCCACTGTAGGAAAGCCTCCTCCTTTGCCCACATGTCTACTATGCTGAGGTACACCTTTTTAGGTCTTTTTGCATCCACTCTGCTTCAAAAAGGGATCCCTGTTTCCTAGTAAACGAGGTCAATGCCATGTTCCACCCCTGATGGAACTCGCAGTCCTTGGCTCTGCAGACCAGTGACTTATCCTTTAGCCATTGGCTGGCTGGCTGGCTAATTGTCTGGTATATCTAGTTAATTGTCCTTGGAAATCACTACAGGTATCAGCTCAGGCCCAGAGGAAATTCTTCTGCTTCTACATCTGCATCACAGGGGACTGTGATGCCCTCCTGGTCAGCTGTAGCATGCTTTTTTCCTGCATAGACTCCAACGGGCAAAACGTCTTCAGTGCACTTGAGTCAGAGATATCCTGGCACTATCCATCAGGCCACTGGTCTTGCCTGGGGAAGAGCTAAACCGTTTGTCTCACATCCAGACTTGACTCCTCTGGCTCTGCCTCCACATCACGGGGAGCTTAGATTCTTTCTCTTCTTATTCCTGATGTGCCATTCTGTAAAGGTTCAGGATTTCAGCTGTCTTTGAGATTTGAAGACAGCGGAGCACCTTCTTGCTGTGGCTCTGCTTCTTTACCTATGGGCTCCGGAGAACATTTTTCTTGATGGATGTCCTTGAATCACAGTTCTTGAAATGTGGCAAGACAGGCTTGGCAGATGGAAACAGCTGATACAGAGCTTATAATATGATGAGAACATCATCCGAAAAAAATTCTTCTCAGAAAGGACAGCGAATGCATTTAATGATCTCGGGAGGTGGTAGAGGGGAAGAATGCTAATGGAATTCACGAAACTATGGGAAAAGCCCAGAGGATTTCTGACTGCAAGGAAGGGAATGGGAAAGCCAGAGATCCGGTGAGGTTTACTACAATGGACTCGGAGTGAAAATTGGTTGGATGATGGCCCTTTCTGCTCTCATACTCTGATTCTATCTATTCAAGGGCACTATAGTAGAAGCTGGGGTTGGGTGCAGAGCCAGGCTCCGGACTGAAGATAGAGCGCTTCGGTATTCCAGATACAGTACACATTAGCGTGCCTGGAAAATCAAGGTGCAGGTCATTGGTGCACACCTTTTGGTCTTACTTTAGCAGAAGTATTAAGATTTCTTGATTCATAGGAGTGGTGGAACGCGATGGAGAAGTGAGCATACTTTATTAGCGAGCTTTAAAGCAACGGCAACAAAGATCATTGGATGAATTTGAACAAAAGCTAAGTTGGTGTTTTTTCATTCATTATTGAATTAATATCTTTTTCGCTGTATCACCACATCTATCCGAGGGACTTGCGTGGTGCAATCCTCCCCCTTGGTTAAGTAAGGACACGTTTTGAAAGATTTTGAGCTGTTGGTGCAGCTAATAAAAAGAATAAAAAGGAAGATTTGCTTCAAGAGGGTATTCCCTCACGGCAAATAGTCCGACAATATCTTTATAGAAATATATTATTTTCATTACCTTTTGAAACATCGCTTACAGGGAATTTGTAAAGGGGTTCTTTTTGGATATAAGATTCTACCTCTTTAGTAGCTTTTTGTTGGAAATTCCTCCCGGCAAACGTCGGATATCCGTTGAAATTTGTAATGTGCCATCCTCTTTGCTACAGTGCAGTGAAGTATCGATCTTGATGGTATGTGAGGTTTTCAAGGCCCATTTAGCCCAGTCAGTTGCTGATCTTGAGGTATGAGCCATATTGGCGTAAGAATTTTTTCCATGAATACACATTGAGAGAAGGTCCTTTTCTTGGAGAAGGCTTCAGTTGCTGAATGTCTGCCAATTTCTCTTTCCTGCTGTTGCAGGCCAATGTCCTGTAGATTACCCTCATCCACAAGCTTTGTAAAGTCGCTCCTTGTGTCCAGCAGGAACCTTGGATTCTTGCATAAATGACTGCTATATCACCTGAGAAGATACATTTTAGGAATGAATGCTAGTCTAGATAGCCTTCACCTATTTGAAGTTAGGAATTCTGCAGTGGTATCCTGTCTCGCTTGATTTGCCTTGCTAGAGCTTAATTTTTGCAAAGGTTGCTGCTGTGGTAGAAAAGGGCACTAAACTCTAAAGAGGGAAATGCCACCCCAGGTGGAACTTGAACCCACATTCCCAGGCTTAGAATGCCAGTACCTTATCCATGAGGCCACTGGGGTCAACCATGAAAGGGACCTTTTGGATACATCTCAGAAAGGGCTAAGAATGTCAACGCAGACCCTTACAGATGCTTCTAAATTTCCTTTCTCTCTACTCGAGCTATCTCTTGCCATCCCTTCCCTAAGTTTTTCTGTTCCAGAGCAATACTACTTAAAATTCTTTGACTCCTCTTCCTTCTGCCCCCAGCTGTTCTGAGTGGTTTTTCTAGACGTACAGCACCCTCTTTGGGAAGATGTGCTTCTGTAGATCACTGCTGAGTTTACCCTCTTCATCATGCAGCCATACATTTTTTGTGACTATAGAAGAAGATGCTTCATCTGCCTGAATTTCTCCCTCCTCTCCCATAGCACCCGTTTTCAGAGGCTTTTGCATGATGTCAGTGGGTTTATCTTTCCACTCTGATCCCAGCTTGTGTAAGATGAGACAAAGATGCAGTTTTGGACAGGTAGGTCCATTTGTGGCAAGAGAAGAGGAAGCAACTACTTGCCACCCCAGGTGGGACTTGAACCCACAATCCCTGGCTTAGGAGGCCAGTGCCTTATCCATTAGGCCACTGGGGCTTGGGATTGCTTCCTTTTTTTGCACTAAAGATCCCAGCAAATACCTAAGGGCAGCACCTCCAATGTACATTAGGCTCTTCTCACTCTGTTTATGCATTTGCTGGGACTGTCAGAACCACGTAGTAACAAGGCCGATTGCTTCTCATGGGAATTAGAATGCACTTGACGTGACCTGACTGAAGAGATTCCAGATATGTGTTGTAGGGCCCATAGAATTTGCCTTTTGAAAGGCAACTGAGCATTCCATGTGCCTCCTTCCGTCTTATTTCATAAACAGCATCGGTAACTCAGTAGTTTGGACTTACGGGAAGCCGTGAAATTTCAAACCGGCTGGCTGGCAAAGGTATTCAGCCCCACTAACCAACCATACTGTCTATCCATTCAATATGTCAAACCCTATTTTACCCCATATTTTAGAAAGACCTTTTCCATTAATGTAGGACAGGAAAAGAGCCATTTTTGCACAAGGGCCTTAGGTGATGAATTACTCACACCTCTCATGTTTCAAGGCAATAGCCTAAAAGAATTATTTTCCGGGTTTCCCTCATCCACACACCTGGGCGCCTATTCCATGCAGCCACCACCCCTTTTTTACAGGAATGCTTCCTTAGGTAGCCTCTGCTTGCCATCAAGCTCCTCTCAAAGCTCTGGGGTTTCTAATAACTTGGGATGTCTGTTGCTGATATGGGCCTCTGGAGCTACCTTTTCCGCAGGCCTTTCGTCCCTTCTATGGCTTTGGTCATAGATCCAGGGAGTTAACTTGACTGATGATAGGCTTCACCAAAGGAAAGCTTCTGCAACCTTCTGACCGTTCTTCTGCATCTTCTTTTCACTAACTTGCTGTCATTAGGAAACAGTGAGAGATAAGATCCAACTTCAACTTAGCTGGAACAAGAAAATTGTCTATACATATGAAGGGTGAGGATTGGATGTGCGCATTCGGATCATTAGTGTGCCTAAAAAACCAAGTGCACGCTAAATTGATTTAACGCTCGTTAAGATACTTAGCACTCCTTAGTTAGTTGGTTGGTTAGTGTGCGTTAAATCGACTTAGCACGCTGTGAAAATTTCCTATTACAATGAACCCATGAAACTAACCAAAAGAGCGCCCGAAGATCTGGAAAGTTTCATAAAAAAATACAACTGACCGAATTCTTCTTGCCTTCTCACTTACTTAATACATCTGCAGATAAGAAGAAAGCCTTCTGCGTATTGCATCTGCACTTCATTTTCGATTTTCATGCCTGGCATTCGAATTCCAGTATATACTTACTGAAGAGGAAAAGCCTTGTGGGCGCTTGCACCATTAAATCCTCCAAACGAAGTACGGAGAGTCCAAACAGGCGACCGTCTTGTCCTCCCTAAGAGACATGGAGCTATACATGGCGGGAAATGGTCCCTGTGTAATAACTGGACCGCACCAGAATGCTTCCTTTCCAGCTCTCTCACGAAGAGACTAGGGCACAGGTGAAGTAATAGTTGTGACTTTTCTTATTTCCTTGTTCTCCTCGTCACAGAAGAGCCTCTAATTGGAGGTTCCACTTTTCTATTTCTGCTGAGTGTGCACTCTTGGCCATCCCAGGATAAACTGAAGAAAAACAGAGCTTTCACCAATGACTTCCTGTGTCTTTTATAGGACTGATATCCACTGTAGGAAAGCCTCCTCCTTTGCCCACATGTCTGCTATGCTGAGGTACACCTTTTTAGGTCTTTTTGCATCCACTCTGCTTCAAAAAGGGATCCCTGTTTCCTAGTAAACGAGGTCAATGCCATGTTCCACCCCTGATGGAACTCGCAGTCCTTGGCTCTGCAGACCAGTGACTTATCCTTTAGCCATTGGCTGGCTGGCTGGCTAATTGTCTGGTATGTCTAGTTAATTGTCCTTGGAAATCACTACAGGTATCAGCTCAGGCCCAGAGGAAATTCTTCTGCTTCTACATCTGCATCACAGGGGACTCTGATGCCCTCCTGGTCAGCTGTAGCATGCTTTTTTCCTGCATAGACTCCAACGGGCAAAACGTCTTCAGTGCACTTGAGTCAGAGATATCCTGGCACTATCCATCAGGCCACTGTTCTTGGCTGGGGAAGAGCTAAACAGTTTGTCTCACATCCAGACTTGACTCCTCTGGCTCTGCCTCCACATCACGGGGAGCTTAGATTCTTTCTCTTCTTATTCCTGATGTGCCACTCTGTAAAGGTTCAGGATTTCAGCTGTCTTTGAGATTTGAAGACAGCGGAGCACCTTCTTGCTGTGGCTCTGCTTCTTTACCTATGGGCTCCGGAGAACATTTTTCTTGATGGATGTCCTTGAATCACAGTTCTTGAAATGTGGCAAGACAGGCTTGGCAGATGGAAACAGCTGATACAGAGCTTATAATATGATGAGAACATCATCCGAAAAAAATTCTTCTCAGAAAGGACAGCGAATGCATTTAATGATCTCGGGAGGTGGTAGAGGGGAAGAATGCTAATGGAATTCACAAAACCATGGGATAAGCCCAGAGGATTTCTGATTGCAAGGAAGGGAATGGGAAAGCCAGAGATCCGGTGAGGTTTACTACAATGGACTCAGAGTGAAAATTGTTCGGATGATGGCCCTTTCTGCTCTCATACTCTGATTCTATCTATTCAAGGGCACTATAGTAGAAGCTGGGGTTGGGTGCAGAGCCAGGCTCCGGACTGAAGATAGAGCGCTTCGGTATTCCAGATACAGTACACATTAGCGTGCCTGGAAAATCAAGGTGCAGGTCATTGGTTCACACCTTTTGGTCTTACTTTAGCAGAAGTATTAAGATTTCTTGATTCATAGGAGTGGTGGAACGCGATGGATAAGTGAGCATACTTTATTAGCGAGCTTTAAAGCAACAGCAACAAAGATCATTGGATGAATTTGAACAAAAGCTAAGTTGGTGTTTTTTATGAATTAATATCTTTTTCGCTGTATCACCACATCTATCCGAGGGACTTGCGTGGTGCAATCCTCCCCCTTGGTTAAGTAAGGACACGTTTTGAAAGATTTTGAGGTGTTGGTGCAGCTAATAAAAAGAATAAAAAGGAAGATTTGCTTCAAGAGGGTATTCCCTCACGGCAAATAGTCCGACAATATCTTTATAGAAATATATTATTTTCATTACCTTTTGAAATATCGCTTACAGGGAATTTGTAAAAGGGTTCTTTTTGGATATAAGATTCTACCTCTTTAGTAGCTTTTTGTTGGAAATTCCTCCCGGCAAACGTCGGATTTCCGTTGAAATTTGTTTTTTTTTTTAATAGTAGTTTTTATTCAGTTTTAACATATAAAATAACAATACAAACGATCGTGATATAGCAGGATACAAGCAGATGTTATTGATCAAAATAGCAAAAGAATATAATAACTTGAACAAGACAGTACAATAACGTTAACAAGAACTAGTATCAGTCCATGCCAGCACGCCACCCTCCCTCTCTCCGTTCAATGTGGTTACAGCAGAGACCATTCCACAAGGCAGCCTCCAGCAATCATTTTCATCAAACATAATTTTGTAAAGCTGACCATTTCTTACTTAGTTTACCAGACCATGGGTTCTTGGCTATATAGATCTCTTCGTAGGTCTTATGTAGGATTAAGAGACTCCACCAATGCTCGAAACAAGCTTTGTCGAGATTCTTCCAGTGTATTAGAACTATTTTAAGCGCTATCCCGAGCATTAAGTCCAGCAGTTTACCATCCCATTTCATCAGAGTAGGTTCCAGAGCTATGGATTTATATATCACTATCCGATAAGTGATAGGAGTTTGTAAGTTGAGGATCTGTGATATGCGTTCCCAAACTCTGTTCCAATATATTTCCAGGGATTTACAATGGAACAACATATGTGCCAGTGTCCCAATTTCCATGTTACAGGACCAACATCGATTTCCCTCCTGTAGTGTCCATTTCATTTTCTTAGCCGGTGTAATATGCGCTCGATGTGCTATAAAGTACATCGATTGTGTGAGAGACGCTGCTCTCGTGGCACGTATTTGAGTTCCCCAAAAAGTGTCCCAATTTTCCGGAGGTAGATCTTGACCGGTTTCAGTAGCCCACACCGACTGTATCTTAGAACATGTCTTGTCACTTTTGGATCGGAGAATCGCAACACATCTTGAAACAGCTTTAGCATCTGTTTGTAATTCTTGAAGTTTCTGTCGCAGTGGCCATCCTGTACGTATCAAGACAGGTGACACACCCGCTTTGCTCATGCAGGATCGGAGCTGACACCATTGGAAATAGCATGTATTAGGCAATCGGAATTCCGTTCTTAATCTGTCAAAGGTTTTAAATGCACTTCCATTGATCAGTTGTCCAATGGTGATAAGATCATGTTCCACCCATTTTTTCCATAAGACAGGCTTCCCTCCGATGATAAGGCGCGGGTTCAGCCATATGGGCATATCTGCGGCAAAGTCATCCCCTCCATCGATACATGATGCCAATAATCGACAGGCATGCTGTGTTTCTCGGATAATAGCATTATGTGGTGCAGTCTGGTCTACTACTGTGCCTACCAGTAGCCATGTGGGCAGGGGGGAATGTAGGGCCCGCTCCACACTCAGCCATCTAGGTCCTTTATCCGTGTCGTCAGAGTCGACCCATTGAGCACCCTGCTTTAAAAGAGAGGCAGTGTGTAGCCAGCCGAGATCTGGGAAATGGACACCTCCTTGTGTATTAGGTAACTTCAGTTTCCAGGCAGCTATTCGGGGTACTCGGTTGTTCCATAGAAAGGCTATCAGTTGACTATTCATTTTCTTATAGAAGGCTGTCGGGAAACGTAAGGGTATCATACTTAATATATAGCTGAGTTTTGGTACCAACATCATTTTTATCGTTTCTAGCCTGCCCCACCAGCTCAAATGAAGGGGGGTCCACTTGCAGATGTTATCATGTACAATTTCTTGACACATCTTAATGTTGATTGCGACAGTCTCTTCCAAGGTGGTGCCATAGGTCACGCCCAGGTATCTAAAGGATGACTTCTCATATTGAAAGGGGTATCCACGCATCATTTCTTCGCTGACCTGTTCATTCAGAGGAATAATTGTTGTTTTATTCAAATTTACTTTATATCCGGATATCGCTGAGTATGCATCTATGAGTTGCAGTGTTTCAGGAAGGTCTGATGGTTGTAGAAAAATGAGCAGGTCATCGGCATATGCTGACAATTTACAGGGACCATCAGCTAACTCAATTCCTTTTATGTTTTCCTTCTGTCGGAGCGCTATTAATAAGGGTTCCAGGGCTAAATTAAAAAGCATCGGTGATAGGGGGCAACCCTGTCTGGTCCCTCTTTGCAACTGAAAAGGGGCTGAGAGGTGTGAGTTGACCGCTATTCGAGCTGTGGGTTTGGTATATAACAATTCAACGCGTTTTAGGAACTTTTCTCCTATCCCAAACCACCGTAGGGATCGAAATAGAAAGGACCATTCCAGTCGATCGAAGGCTTTTTCGGCATCCAATGCTAGCCCTATCAGGGGCTCGGCCTTGGTCTTGGCAGATGCCAGTACATGTGCCAATAATCTTCCATTATCTGTAGTGGATCTGTTTTGTATAAATCCACATTGATCCTCATGTATCAAATCTTTTAAGATCCGTCCTAATCGGTTAGCAAGCACTTTAGCATAGATTTTATAATCAGAGTTTAGGAGAGAGATGGGTCTGTAATTCTCTATCTTTTGTGTATCCCTGCCCGGTTTCGGGTGAATTACCACCACAGCCTCTGCCAGGGCTCCAATCTCTGGAGATTCATCTTGCAGGCCACTGTAGTAGATCTGTAGCATGGGAGCCAATTGAATGCAATATTTATTATAGAATTCCAACGGGATACCATCTGGACCGGCGGCTTTGCCACGAGCCATCTGTTTGATCGCATCTTGTATTTCAGTTACTGAGATCTCTTGTTCCAGCGTTCGACTTTGATGACTGGTTAATGTGGGTCCTACTATCTTGGAGACAAAATCTTCAAAGGCTCTGTCACTACATTGGGTATCTGAGCGATATAGTTCCTCATAGAATTCTTTGCAGCGGTCTAGTATTTTGTCAGATCTCAGGAGAAGGCCCCCGGAATTGTCCTGCAACGCCGCTATAGCGGTCTTGCTGGTTTTTGGTCTGAGCTGCCGAGCTAAGAGGGATCCTGAGCGGTTGCTGTCATAGTAGTATATACTACGTTGTAGCTGGATGCTACTCAGTGCTTCTTTGTTGAGGAGAGCATTATATTGGTATCGCAATTTTTGGAGTCTAATCAATATCATTGAGTCAGCTCTTTTGGCTAGTAACCTTTCCCCAGCTTTTATTTGGAGTTCCAATTCATCTTTTTCTTTTTTCCTGGCTTTACGCCGTCTAATGGTGTAGGTGGTAATATGAGCTCGTATGGTCGCTTTAAAACCTTCCCACCAGCTCCAGATGGAGGTATCAGTGGGTGTATTATATTTAAAATAGGTCTCAATTTCCCCTGACAGTAGCTGTACAAAGGAGTCAGCTGCTAGTAGGGATTTATCAAATGTCCATCTTGGTGGAACATGCTGTGTAACGTTGGTATTCAACACTAGGGAGACAGCGGCGTGGTCCGATACCGTTGTAGCATATATCTCTGCGGACAACACTTGGGGCATCAGCTCTGTGGACAGTAGGAAGAAATCGATCCTTGTTTGGGTATTATGTGGGATGGAATAAAATGTGTAGTCTCTTTCTTGGGGATGAAGTAGGCGCCAGGGGTCTACCAAGTGTAGCTCTGTTATGATGTCTTTAAGAATCGCCTGCGATTTGACTTTGTCTACAGCCCGATAGGGCGTGCGATCTAACAGTGGATCCAAGATGACATTGAAATCGCCCCCTAATATGATATTGGTGTGAGCCGCGGCTGTAACTTCTTTAGCTATCAGTTTGAAAAAGTTAGGGTCATCGAGGTTGGGCGCGTAAATATTGAAGAATGTGTAAAGCTGTTGATTTATTTTCATCGTCACTCTGGCCCATCGACCTAGCGGATCAATCCGTGTGTCGGTAATGGCGGATTGCAGGAATTTGCGCACTAATATTATTACCCCCCCTTTGCGTTGAGTGGCAGAGGCCGAGGCCGCCACCAGGAAGTATTTAGAGGTTACTTTCTGCGATTCAGTATCTGTTAAATGTGTCTCTTGTAAGAGGGCAATATCCGCTTTTTTTTGCTGGCAGTACGCTAAAATCTTCTTTCGCTTGACAGGGCCAGTAATACCTTTTACATTTAACGAAAGCATTAAAAGATCACTAGACATCAACGTTGGGATAAGCTGTCTTATAGGTGAAAGCTATCCTATGGATAGGCCTGCCGCGTACTTGCATTTGCGTGTATGTGGAGGGTTTTGTACTGGACTGGACTGACACAAACAACTGCATAACTGGCAAACATTGTATCGCTAAGGTGAACACAATCCACTGAAACAGTAACCAACCCCGACCTCCCGTTGCCACCCCTACATTTCAAGCAGAAATATCTGTTTAATTAAAACTATTTAGAACAACAGAAATACAATCAATGAGGTGTTTAACAAGGCTTAAGGCGTTCTAAAATTTGTGAGAACGCACGGCCGCACCCCCTGAGTATATGCTGAGTTCTCTACACTGCGTGAGAGATCAGAATATTGACCTCAGGTTTCCATACCGCATTTTTCTTGTAGGAAAGTTTTCAGTTTTTCAGCATCAACAAAATTCCTCGTTTCATTATGCAGCGTGACCCGCATGGTTCCTGGGTAGTATAGCCCGTATCTTGCCTGTGCACTTTGTAGCATGGGTCTACAGGCCAGCAACGCTTTTCTCCGATCTACCGTTTGCTTGCTCAAATCCGGATAAAGTGTTACTTTGTGTCCCTGGATTTGCAGTGATCCGGCCTTCCGTGCAGCTTGAAAGATCTGTAGGACCTGTGGGTATCTCAGTACCTTCATTATGAGTGGGCGCGGGTATCGTGTGTTTTCAGCTTTGTGCGCTGGGATTCGATGGGCCCGTTCTAGTTCAAAAGGCCTTGCAAAGACAAGCTGCAGCATCTCCGGTATGGTTTTTTTCCAGAAATCCAATCGGATCGGTACCTTCAGCGCCTTCAGGGACTCCAACAAGGCGGATATTATTTCTACGGGAATGGTTATTTTGATCTTCAATCAGATTTTCTATGTGCCGGACTCGTTTGGCCAAAGGGCCCAGCTGTTCTAATGCAACGCCATGCTTCTGGGTTTGTAATTCAACTGCATTAAGTCGAGTGGTGATGGTGAGGAGTTTCTCTTTTACCTCCAGCAAGTCTTCTTGAATCATGTTCAGTGAACTAGAATTGGCTGCAATCATTTCTTTAAAGCATTTCAATTCCTGTAGCACTTCACGTAGGCCACCGGCAGTCACTCCCTCCTTCTCTCCCACGGCCATTTTCTGCGGGGAACCCACTTCGGGTTTGGATCGTTTCGCTGCTGAGCCGGATCCCTGTGGAAATTCCAGCCGGGCAGGCTTCAGGGATGCCATCCAGCTGTATTGCGGTGTTATTGATGTAGGTAGGGGGTACAAACTTCAATGGAATACCGGGATATGTTCAGGATTCTTGGGCAGCAACGGGAGCAAAAATTCAGGCGTCCATTCTGTTCAGTGGCTAGCTCCGCCCCCTCCGTTGAAATTTGTAATGTGCCATCCTCTTTGCTACAGTGCAGTGAAGTATCGATCTTGATGGTATGTGAGGTTTTCAAGGCCCATTTAGCCCAGTCAGTTGCTGATCTTGAGGTATGAGCCATATTGGCGTAAGAAGTTTTCCATGAATACACATTGAGAGAAGGTCCTTTTCTTGGAGAAGGCTTCAGTTGCTGAATGTCTGCCAATTTCTCTTTCCTGCTGTTGCAGGCCAATGTCCTGTAGATTACCCTCATCCACAAGCTTTGTAAAGTCGCTCCTTGTGTCCAGCAGGAACCTTGGATTCTTGCATAAATGACTGCTATATCACCTGAGAAGATACATTTTAGGAACGAATGCTAGTCTAGATAGCCTTCACCTATTTGAAGTTAGGAATTCTGCAGTGGTATCCTGGCTCACTTGATTTGCCTTGCTAGAGCTTAATTTTTCCAAAGGTTGCTGCTGTGGTAGAAAAGGGCACCAAACTCTAAAGAGGGAAATGCCACCCCAGGTGGGACTTGAACCCACAATCCCAGGCTTAGAAGGCCAGTACCTTATCCATTAGGCCACTGGGGTCAACCATGAAAGGGATCTTTTGGATACATCTCAGAAAGGGCTAAGAATGTCAACGCAGACCCTTACAGATGCTTCTAAATTTCCTTTCTCTCTACTCGAGCTATCTCTTGCCATCCCTTCCCCAAGTTTTTCTGTTCCAGAGCAATACTAATTAAAATTCTTTGACTCCTCTTCCTTCTGCCCCAAGCTGTTCTGAATGGTTTTTCTAGACGTACAGCACCCTCTTTGGGAAGATGTGCTTCTGTAGATCACTGCTGAGTTTACCCTCTTCATCATGCAGCCATACATTTTTTGTGACTATAGAAGAAGATGCTTCATCTGCCTGAATTTCTCCCTCCTCTCCCATAGCACCCGTTTTCAGAGGCTTTTGCATGATGTCAGTGGGTTTATCTTTCCACTCTGATCCCAGCTTGTGTAAGATGAGACAAAGATGCTGTTTTGGAAAGGTAGGTCCATTTGTGGCAAGAGAAGAGGAAACAACTACTTGCCACCCCAGGTGGGACTTGAACCCACAATCCCTGGCTTAGGAGGCCAGTGCCTTATCCATTAGGCCACTGGGGCTTGGGATTGCTTCATTTTTTTGCACTAAAGATCCCAGCAAATACCTAAGGGCAGCACCTCCAATGTACATTAACCTCTTCTCACTCTGTTTATGCATTTGCTGGGACTGTCTGAACCACGTAGTAACAAGGCCGATTGCTTCTCATGGGAATTAGAATGCACTTGACGTGACCTGACTGAAGAGATTCCAGATATGTGTTGTAGGGCCCATAGAATTTGCCTTTTGAAAGGCAACTGAGCATTCCATGTGCCTCCTTCCGTCTTATTTCATAAACAGCATCGGTAACTCAGTAGTTTGGACTTACGGGAAGCCGTGAAATTTCAAACCGGCTGGCTGGCAAAGGTATTCAGCCCCACTAACCAACCATACTGTCTATCCATTCAATATGTCAAACCCTATTTTACCCCATATTTTAGAAAGACCTTTTCCATTAATATAGGACAGGAAAAGAGCCATTTTTGCACAAGGGCCTTAGGTGATGAAATACTCACACCTCTCATGTTTCAAGGCAATAGCCTAAAAGAATTATTTTCTGGGTTTCCCTCATCCACACACGCTGGGCGCCTACTCCATGCAGCCACCACTCCTTTTTTACAGGAATGCTTCCTTAGGTAGCCTCTGCTTGCCATCAAGCTCCTCTCAAAGCTCTGGGGTTTCTAATAACTTGGGATGTCTGTTGCTGATATGGGCCTCTGGAGCTACCTTTTCCGCAGGCCTTTCGTCCCTTCTATGGCTTTGGTCATAGATCCAGGGAGTTAACTTGACTGATGATAGGCTTCACCAAAGGAAAGCTTCTGCAACCTTCTGACCGTTTTTCTGCATCTTCTTTTCACTAACTTGCTGTCATTAGGAAACAGTGAGAGATAAGATCCAACTTCAACTTAGCTGGAACAAGAAAATTGTCTAAACATATGAAGGGTGAGGATTGGATGTGCGCATTCGGATCAGCAGTGTGCCTAAAAAACCAAGTGCAGGCTAAATTGATTTAACGCTCGTTAAGATACTTAGCACTCCTTAGTTAGTTGGTTGGTTAGTGTGCGTTAAATCGACTTAGCACGCTGTGAAAATTTCCTATTACAATGAACCCATGAAACTAACCAAAAAAGCGCCCGAAGATCTGGAAAGTTTCATAAAAAAATACAACTGACCGAATTCTTCTTGCCTTCTCACTTACTTAATACATCTGCAGATAAGAAGAAAGCCTTCTGCGTATTGCATCTGCACTTCATTTTCGATTTTCATGCCTGGCATTCGAATTCCAGTATATACTTACTGAAGAGGAAAAGCCTTGTGGGCGCTTGCACCATTAATCCTCCATAACCAAGTACGGAGAGTCCAAACAGGCGACCGTCTTGTCCTCCCTAAGAGACATGGAGCTATTCATGGCGGGAAATGGTCCCTGTGTAATAACTGGACGGCACCAGAATGCTTCCTTTCCAGCTCTCTCACGAAGAGACTAGGGCACAGGTGAAGTAATAGTTGTGACTTTTCTTATTTCCTTGTTCTCCTCGTCACAGAAGAGCCTCTAATTGGAGGTTCCACTTTTCTATTTGTGCTGAGTGTGCACTCTTGGCCATCCCAGGATAAACTGAAGAAAAACAGAGCTTTCACCTATGACTTTCTGTGTCTTTTATAGCACTGATATCCACTGTAGGAAAGCCTCCTCCTTTGCCCACATGTCTACTATGCTGAGGTACACCTTTTTAGGTCTTTTTGCATCCACTCTGCTTCAAAAAGGGATCCCTGTTTCCTAGTAAACGAGGTCAATGCCATGTTCCACCCCTGATGGAACTCGCAGTCCTTGGCTCTGCAGACCAGTGACTTATCCTTTAGCCATTGGCTGGCTGGCTGGCTAATTGTCTGGTATGTCTAGTTAATTGTCCTTGGAAATCACTACAGGTGTCAGCTCAGGCCAAGAGGAAATTCTTCTGCTTCTACATCTGCATCACAGGGGACTCTGATGCCCTCCTGGTCAGCTGTAGCATGCTTTTTTCCTGCATAGACTCCAACGGGCAAAACTTCTTCAGTGCACTTGAGTCAGAGATATCCTGGCACTATCCATCAGGCCACTGGTCTTGGCTGGGGAAGAGCTAAACAGTTTGTCTCACATCCAGACTTGACTCCTCTGGCTCTGCCTCCACATCACGGGGAGCTTAGATTCTTTCTCTTCTTATTCCTGATGTGCCACTCTGTAAAGGTTCAGGATTTCAGCTGTCTTTGAGATTTGAAGACAGCGGAGCACCTTCTTGCTGTGGCTCTGCTTCTTTACCTATGGGCTCCGGAGAACATTTTTCTTGATGGATGTCCTTGAATCACAGTTCTTGAAATGTGGCAAGACAGGCTTGGCAGATGGAAACAGCTGATACAGAGCTTATGATATGATGAGAACATCATCCGAAAAAAATTCTTCTCAGAAAGGACAGCGAATGCATTTAATGATCTCGGGAGGTGGTAGAGGGGAAGAATGCTAATGGAATTCACGAAACCATGGGATAAGCCCAGAGGATTTCTGATTGCAAGGAAGGGAATGGGAAAGCCAGAGATCCGGTGAGGTTTACTACAATGGACTCGGAGTGAAAATTGGTCGGATGATGGCCCTTTCTGCTCTCATACTCTGATTCTATCTATTCAAGGGCACTATAGTAGAAGCTGGGGTTGGGTGCGGAGCCAGGCTCCGGACTGAACATAGAGCGCTTCGGTATTCCAGATACAGTACACATTAGCGTGCCTGGATTATCAAGGTGCAGGTCATTGGTGCACACCTTTTGGTCTTACTTTAGCAGAAGTATTAAGATTTCTTGATTCATAGAAGTGGTGGAACGCGATGGAGAAGTGAGCATACTTTATTAGCGAGCTTTAAAGCAACGGCAACAAAGATCATTGGATGAATTTGAACAAAAGCTAAGTTGGTGTTTTTTCATTCATTATTGAATTAATATCTTTTTCGCTGTATCACCACATCTATCCGAGGGACTTGCGTGGTGCAATCCTCCCCCTTGGTTAAGTAAGGACACGTTTTGAAAGATTTTGAGCTGTTGGTGCAGCTAATAAAAAGAATAAAAAGGAAGATTTGCTTCAAGAGGGTATTCCCTCACGGCAAATAGTCCGACAATATCTTTATAGAAATATATTATTTTCATTACCTTTTGAAACATCGCTTACAGGGAATTTGTAAAGGGGTTCTTTTTGGATATAAGATTCTACCTCTTTAGTAGCTTTTTGTTGGGAATTCCTCCCGGCAAACGTCGGATTTCCGTTGAAATTTGTAATGTGCCATCCTCTTTGCTACAGTGCAGTGAAGTATCGATCTTGATGGTATGTGAGGTTTTCAAGGCCCATTTAGCCCAGTCAGTTGCTGATCTTGAGGTATGAGCCATATTGGCGTAAGAAGTTTTTCCATGAATACACATTGAGAGAAGGTCCTTTTCTTGGAGAAGGCTTCAGTTGCTGAATGTCTGCCAATTTCTCTTTCCTGCTGTTGCAGGCCAATGTCCTGTAGATTACCCTCATCCAGAAGCTTTGTAAAGTCGCTCCTTGTGTCCAGCAGGAACCTTGGATTCTTGCATAAATGACTGCTATATCACCTGAGAAGATACATTTTAGGAATGAATGCTAGTCTAGATAGCCTTCACCTATTTGAAGTTAGGAATTCTGCAGTGCTATCCTGGCTCGCTTGATTTGCCTTGCTAGAGCTTAATTTTTCCAAAGGTTGCTGCTGTGGTAGAAAAGGGCACCAAACTCTAAAGAGGGAAATGCCACCCCAGGTGGGACTTGAACCCACAATCCCAGGCTTAGAAGGCCAGTACCTTCTCCATTAGGCCACTGGGGTCAACCATGAAAGGGATCTTTTGGATACATCTCAGAAAGGGCTAAGAATGTCAACGCAGACCCTTACAGATGCTTCTAAATTTCCTTTCTCTCTACTCGAGCTATCTCTTGCCATCCCTTCCCCAAGTTTTTCTGTTCCAGAGCAATACTAATTAAAATTCTTTGACTCCTCTTCCTTCTGCCCCAAGCTGTTCTGAGTGGTTTTTCTAGACGTACAGCACCCTCTTTGGGAAGATGTGCTTCTGTAGATCACTGCTGAGTTTACCCTCTTCATCATGCAGCCATACATTTTTTGTGACTATAGAAGAAGATGCTTCATCTGCCTGAATTTCTCCCTCCTCTCCCATAGCACCCGTTTTCAGAGGCTTTTGCATGATGTCAGTGGGTTTATCTTTCCACTCTGATCCCAGCTTGTGTAAGATGAGACAAAGATGCAGTTTTGGACAGGTAGGTCCATTTGTGGCAAGAGAAGAGGAAGCAACTACTTGCCACCCCAGGTGGGACTTGAACCCACAATCCCTGGCTTAGGAGGCCAGTGCCTTATCCATTAGGCCACTGGGGCTTGGGATTGGTTTCTTTTTTTGCACTAAAGATCCCAGCAAATACCTAAGGGCAGCACCTCCAATGTACATTAACCTCTTCTCACTCTGTTTATGCATTTGCTGGGACTGTCAGAACCACGTAGTAACAAGGCCGATTGCTTCTCATGGGAATTAGAATGCACTTGACGTGACCTGACTGAAGAGATTCCAGATATGTGTTGTAGGGCCCATAGAATTTGCCTTTTGAAAGGCAACTGAGCATTCCATGTGCCTCCTTCCGTCTTATTTCATAAACAGCATCGGTAACTCAGTAGTTTGGACTTACGGGAAGCCGTGAAATTTCAAACCGGCTGGCTGGCAAAGGTATTCAGCCCCACTAACCAACCATACTGTCTATCCATTCAATATGTCAAACCCTATTTTACCCCATATTTTAGAAAGACCTTTTCCATTAATGTAGGACAGGAAAAGAGCCATTTTTGCACAAGGGCCTTAGGTGATGAATTACTCACACCTCTCATGTTTCAAGGCAATAGCCTAAAAGAATTATTTTCCGGGTTTCCCTCATCCACACACCCTGGGCGCCTACTCCATGCAGCCACCACCCCTTTTTTACAGGAATGCTTCCTTAGGTAGCCTCTGCTTGCCATCAAGCTCCTCTCAAAGCTCTGGGGTTTCTAATAACTTGGGATGTCTGTTGCTGATATGGGCCTCTGGAGCTACCTTTTCCGCAGGCCTTTCGTCCCTTCTATGGCTTTGGTCATAGATCCAGGGAGTTAACTTGACTGATGATAGGCTTCACCAAAGGAAAGCTTCTGCAACCTTCTGACCGTTTTTCTGCATCTTCTTTTCACTAACTTGCTGTCATTAGGAAACAGTGAGAGATAAGATCCAACTTCAACTTAGCTGGAACAAGAAAATTGTCTATACATATGAAGGGTGAGGATTGGATGTGCGCATTCGGATCAGTAGTGTGCCTAAAAAACCAAGTGCACGCTAAATTGATTTAACGCTCGTTAAGATACTTAGCACGCCTTAGTTAGTTGGTTGGTTAGTGTGCGTTAAATCGACTTAGCACGCTGTGAAAATTTCCTATTACAATGAACCCATGAAACTAACCAAAAAAGCGCCCGAAGATCTGGAAAGTTTCATAAAAAAATACAACTGACCGAATTCTTCTTGCCTTCTCACTTACTTAATACATCTGCAGATAAGAAGAAAGCCTTCTGCGTATTGCATCTGCACTTCATTTTCGATTTTCATGCCTGGCATTCGAATTCCAGTATATACTTACTGAAGAGGAAAAGCCTTGTGGGCGCTAGCACCATTAATCCTCTATAACCAAGTACGGAGAGTCCAAACCGGCGACCGTCTTTTCCTCCCTAAGAGACATGGAGCTATTCATGGCGGGAAATGGTCCCTGTGTAATAACTGGACCGCACCAGAATGCTTCCTTTCCAGCTCTCTCACGAAGAGACTAGGGCACAGGTGAAGTAATAGTTGTGACTTTTCTTATTTCCTTGTTCTCCTCGTCACAGAAGAGCCTCTAATTGGAGGTTCCACTTTTCTATTTCTGCTGAGTGTGCACTCTTGGCCATCCCAGGATAAACTGAAGAAAAACAGAGCTTTCACCAATGACTTCCTGTGTCTTTTATAGGACTGATATCCACTGTAGGAAAGCCTCCTCCTTTGCCCACATGTCTACTATGCTGAGGTACACCTTTTTAGGTCTTTTTGCATCCACTCTGCTTCAAAAAGGGATCCCTGTTTCCTAGTAAACGAGGTCAATGCCATGTTCCACCCCTGATGGAACTCGCAGTCCTTGGCTCTGCAGACCAGTGACTTATCCTTTAGCCATTGGCTGGCTGGCTGGCTAATTGTCTGGTATGTCTAGTTAATTGTCCTTGGAAATCACTACAGGTATCAGCTCAGGCCCAGAGGAAATTCTTCTGCTTCTACATCTGCATCACAGGGGACTCTGATGCCCTCCTGATCAGCTGTAGCATGCTTTTTTCCTGCATAGACTCCAACGGGCAAAACGTCTTCAGTGCACTTGAGTCAGAGATATCCTGGCACTATCCATCAGGCCACTGGTCTTGGTTGGGGAAGAGCTAAACAGTTTGTCTCACATCCAGACTTGACTCCTCTGGCTCTGCCTCCACATCACGGGCAGCTTAGATTCTTTCTCTTCTTATTCCTGATGTGCCACTCTGTAAAGTTTCAGGATTTCAGCTGTCTTTGAGATTTGAAGACAGCGGAGCACCTTCTTGCTGTGGCTCTGCTTCTTTACCGATGGGCTCCGGAGAACATTTTTCTTGATGGATGTCCTTGAATCACAGTTCTTGAAATGTGGCAAGACAGGCTTGGCAGATGGAAACAGCTGATACAGAGCTTATAATATGATGAGAACATCATCCGAAAAAAATTCTTCTCAGAAAGGACAGCGAATGCATTTAATGATCTCGGGAGGAGGTAGAGGGGAAGAATGCTAATGGAATTCACGAAACCATGGGATAAGCCCAGAGGATTTCTGATTGCAAGGAAGGGAATGGGAAAGCCAGAGATCCGGTGAGGTTTACTACAATGGACTCGGAGTGAAAATTGGTCGGATGATGGCCCTTTCTGCTCTCATACTCTGATTCTTTCTATTCAAGGGCACTATAGTAGAAGCTGGGGTTGGGTGCAGAGCCAGGCTCCGGACTGAAGATAGAGCGCTTCGGTATTCCAGATACAGTACACATTAGCGTGCCTGGAAAATCAAGGTGCAGGTCATTGGTGCACACCTTTTGGTCTTACTTTAGCAGAAGTATTAAGATTTCTTGATTCATAGGAGTGGTGGAACGCGATGGAGAAGTGAGCATACTTTATTAGCGAGCTTTAAAGCAACGGCAACAAAGATCATTGGATGAATTTGAACAAAAGCTAAGTTGGTGCTTTTTCATTCATTATTGAATTAATATCTTTTTCGCTGTATCAGCACATCTATCCGAGGGACTTGCGTGGTGCAATCCTCCCCCTTGGTTAAGTAAGGACACGTTTTGAAAGATTTTGAGCTGTTGGTGCAGCTAATAAAAAGAATAAAAAGGAAGATTTGCTTCAAGAGGGTATTCCCTCACGGCAAATAGTCCGACAATATCTTTATAGAAATATATTATTTTCATTACCTTTTGAAACATCGCTTACAGGGAATTTGTAAAGGGGTTCTTTTTGGATATAAGATTCTACCTCTTTAGTAGCTTTTTGTTGGGAATTCCTCCCGGCAAACGTCAGATTTCCGTTGAAATTTGTAATGTGCCATCCTCTTTGCTACAGTGCAGTGAAGTATCGATCTTGATGGTATGTGAGGTTTTCAAGGCCCATTTAGCCCAGTCAGTTGCTGATCTTGAGGTATGAGCCATATTGGTGTAACCTAACCTAACATAACCTAATTACTGAAATATAAATCATTACACCTAATTCTTTCCTTACAAATTAACAAGTGTAACATCTCACAGACTAAAACCTAAATTAATACTTCTGCAGTTCATAACAATTCACCATTATAGATAGATTAACTACCAGCTTTAACACTGTACATATTTGAAACCCAATCTCTCCAAAATAAACAACAACCTAGCTCTTTGTGTAATACTGACACACATTTTACTTGCCACACTCCAAACATATATCACTCAAACTCACTTCATATACACAAATGGCAAGCACAAAAACCATGCTGCTAAAAGCATCATACACCTGCATCTTCCTAACAATCCTAATTGACCTAACTCTAACGCTTAACAGTAAAAACTACAAGACAATCCCAATCATACACACAACAAATCAGAACATCCTCCATAATGCCTATTATCCCTCACAAAACCAAGCTAAAATAAACTACCACAGACTCATCCAAATAAAACAAACTAATCCACAACATGTCACACAGCCAGACTACCACTACAAATCAACATCTTTATCATGCACCCTCATAAATACTCGATCATTAAAAAATAAAATCCCTATAATTAATGATCTTTTTTTTTTTTTTTTTAATTTTTATTTTGCATTTTAAAACATACATATACATACCATAACAACCACAATAACAATAACAATAACAATTACAACCAAAACGTCACCCACACCTCCACCCCGCACCAGTCAGCCAGCTTGCAAGCCCTTCAAGGATCATTAGTCTCTCCAGTCAGACCTACAAAGGCATCCAGAGCAGCCCATTTATCCACCAGGCATTTTCCACCCTGGGATCGAACTGCCATATCGGAGGCTCTCTCATATTTACTATAGACGCACACTTGGTGCCACCAAGCATGCCAGGATAGTGCTGTAGAGTCTTTCCATGCGTCAAGGATCTGCTTTATTGCCACCGCCAACATGAAATTAACTCCAAAAAAATGCTTCTTGGGAAGTAGAGGGATGTCCATCAGAGCTCTAAGCCCCACAATACTCCACGACAACGGTGCAGAAAAATGAAATATTCGCTGTATACGGCGCCAAACCGGCCCCCAAAATTCTTGTAGGCATGGGCAGTCTAGGAACATGTGTCGAAGGGTACCTAGTTCTTGTGTGCAGGACCAGCAGTATGGGGATGCGTCTTTGCACCATTTGGATAGCCTTGTCGGAGTGATATACGCCCTATGGGCGAAGAAAAACAACGATTGTGTTAGCGCAGCAGATCTAGCAACTCGAACGTTGGGGCCCCAGAAGCGATTCCAAGCAAGTTCAGTCGAGACGATACCCGTCTCTTCTTCCCAGACCTTCTGAGGTCCCCTCACCATTTTCGAGCCGTGGGAGCAGAATATGCTGTACAATCTGGACATTCCGCCTCTCTGGGCAGTTACACTCTCCGCAATATCTTGCAGCGGCCAGTCCTCAGAAAAATCATTAGGAGCCTTCTGCCCCTGAGCTCAACAATGTCGTAACTGAATCCATTGATAGCAACCTTTATCCGGAATTCCAAATTCTTCCTGAATCGCGCCGAAAGACTTCCATCTGTTCGCTTCCAAAAGCTGACCTATCGTCCAGACTCCTTTACTCTGCCATGTGGTCCAGGCAAAGGAAGCTTTGTTAATCTTTAGCAGTGGATTATGCCAGAGCGAGAGCTGCCGTGAAAAAAGATTCGCCGTGTCAGACACTTGGGCCAGGTTTTGAAAGGCTCTCTGGGTAGAAGTGATGACTCTTCCCACCTTAACTTCGTCAGGGCTTATCATACTCATCAGGAGATATGCAGGGACCGGCATAACCAGCCGTTCCTCAAGCTCGAGCCACATTGGTTTTTGAGATAACAACGGTGCAGTGGCCCAGAGACTGCCTTGCTTAAGAATTGCCGACATGTGATACCAAAGGAAGTCTGGAAAATGAACCCCCCCATCAGGCTTGAGAGCTTTAAGTTTCTTAAGGGCAATCCTGGGGGTCTTTCCGCTCCACAAGAAGGAGACAAGTATGCGTTCTACCTCTTTATATACCGCAGCTGGAAGCAGTACCGGGATCATACTTAGGATATAATTTATCTTAGGCATTAAGGTCATCTTGATAGATTCCAGTCTTCCCCACCAAGTCAGACGGAGTGGGGTCCATTGCAATGTGAAAGTGCGGGCAATCTCCTTGATCTTGTCGGCATTAATTTTAAGAGTTTCGTCGAGCGGAGCCCTGAATTGGACACCAAGATATCTTATCGAGGATGCCTCCCACCTAAAGTCGAATTGTTGCACCATATCCGCTGTGGCAAGGCTACATAAAGGAAAAGCCAACGATTTCCCCCAATTCACCCGGTATCCGGCAAAGCCGGAATAGGCGTTAATCAACTGTAACAGGGGTTGGATCGAAGTTGGTTGGAGAAAGAAGACCAAATCATCGGCGTATGGCGAAAGTTTGACGTGGAGATCTCGTAATACAACTCCCTGGACCTCTTCTGCTTGTCTCACCATCAATGCGAGGGGCTCCAAAGCGAGATTAAACAGCAGTGGAGATAGCGGACAGCCTTGCCTGGTGCCCCTATAAAGGGGAAAGGAGTCAGAGAGAACTTGATTGGCGAGGATCCTTGCTGTTGGGTTGGCATACAAGACGTGGATCATGTTTATAAATTGTGCAGGAAAGCCAAACCATTCAAGCACACGAAATAAGAATGGCCATTCCAGCCTGTCAAATGCCTTTTCGGCGTCGAGTGATAAGCCAATCAACGGCTGATGTGATCCTTCCGCTACTTCCATAACATCACAAAGGAGCCGGGCGTTATCCGCAGTCGAACGTCCACTAACAAATCCACACTGGTCAGGATGTATGAGCAAATGAAGAACCGCATTGACTCGGCTCGCCAAAGCAGAAGAGTAGATTTTATAATCTGCATTGAGGAGAGAGATGGGCCGGTAATTGCCCACCTGCTTTGGGTCTTTCCCAGGCTTTTCCAACACCACAATAGTGGCCGCCGCAAAGGCACCTGTATTGGAATCAGTTTTCTGCAGACAGTGATAATATGTGAGCAGATGTGGGAGAAGTTCCTTGACAAACGTCTGGTAGAATTCTGTCGGGAGGCCATCCGGCCCTGCGGCTTTGCCTGTCTGCATTTTCATCAAGGCCTCTTGCACTTCACAGAGCGCCAGCTCACAGCTCAGGGCCTCTTGTTGTTCCCGACCTAGACGAGGATGTTCTATGTGTTCCAGGAAACTATCCACCTCCTCCAACTTCCAGTGCACATCAGATGTATATAAGGCTCTATAGAACTTACGGAAGGATGCCACGATGCCCGTGCTATCCGTTACCGCTGCTCCATTATCCCCCTCAAGGACTGCGATACGGGACCTTTCTTTTCGAGGATTTAATTTTGTAGCCAACAATTTCCCAGGTTTGTTTGCCCCAAAATAGTATCTTGCGGAAGATCCAAAATCAGCCTGGGCGACCTCTCTACTTAACAAAGAGTTGTATTGAAAGCGTAGCTTTTGAAGATGTAAGACAATATGTGAGCTCTCTTTTTTTTTCTGCAGCAGTCTTTCACCGGCACGGATCTGCTGATCCAAAGCAGAAAGTTCAGCTATCTCCTTCCGTCTTGCAGCGATAGAGAAACTGGTAATCTTAGCCCGCAATGAAGCCTTAAAGGCCTCCCACCATGCCCAGGCTGAAGTTTCTGCAGGGTTATTGACCTCGAAGTATTCCGTAATGGCCCGTCGTACAGAGTCCCTAAAGGCCTCGTCAGCTAACAATGCTCTAGGGAAAAACCATCCCGAGCCCTTCTCTCCAGGCAACAGCGAATCCACATCTAGAGTTATGGCGGCATGATCGGAGATATGCGTGCTTAATATCTCTGCGCTCCGTATCTTAGGAATGAGCACGCGGGAGAGTAAGAAAAAATCTATTCTGGAGAAGGAGCCATGGGGATGAGAGTGGAAAGTATAATCCTTGTCTAGGGGGTGAAGAAGCCTCCAGATATCCACCAGGCCAAACTCCGAAATAACTGACGTCAATACCTCCAGTGCTCTGGATTTGCGATTGCCTCTGGCCGGTTTACAGTCGATTAGTGGATCTGGGACCATATTGAAGTCTCCTCCCAGAATAAGAGGCATCCCATTATACTCCTGTAACAGTTCTGCCAAGTTGTAAAAAAAACTGGGACTATCACAGTTAGGGGCATAGACGTTCAGTAGCCCCACCACTTGACCATCCAGCGTGAGTTGTACTCCCGCCCATCTTCCCTCTGGATCTGAACGGAGCTTCTGAAAAAGGGCTCCCATAGATTTCCTGACTAATATCGCCACACCGTTCTTTTTCCCCAAAGCTGGGGCATGTGCTGCGAGGACAAACTTCCCTTGTTCCAGCTTTAGAGCCTCTTTGGTAGCAAGATGCGTCTCTTGGAGCATTACAACGTCTGCTCTTTGTTTCAGAGCATATGCTAATATCTTCTTGCGCTTAGCTGGGTGAATGATACCTTTGACGTTTAATGACAAAAACTTTAAAGGGGCCATTTATGCATAAGTATGTAAAACTTACAACTAGGCGACATCTGGATAACCCAGAAGTAGGGTGACTGATGCCCTGGACTGACTAAGAAGGGCTTACAAGACGACTGGTGCTTCCCCATAGAGCAACTGGTACCATCAATTGGGTGAGCCAGCATGCTTACAGCAGCCGTAGTGGCTATAACAATACCATAATATTCCAAATAGACATGTCCCCTCCCCCCCCCCACAGAATGGACAATTACAGACCCGTGATTACATAATGCTGAAACCGGTACTACCAAGATATGGTAGTAGGTCCCAAGCCTCCCCCCACCAAAACTGTAGGCACAACCAGGATACCAAGACCCTCTATATCCCGTATCAATCAGGTAAATCATTTATACATTGCAGTGAACACATTTATTGAACTAGCCCCAACAACAACATGAAACACTACCCACCCCCGCTACCTACCAGCATAGGACCCTATTAAGGGCCATCACCAGCCGGGCAGGATAGTGCATCACAATTCTAACTCAGGTTAGGACAAATTAAAAGTTAATCATTGCGGGGGGCGGAGCCTGATGTCCAGCGGGTAAGACGCTTCGCGCTGAAGCTCCCGAGAGGCCTACTTAGAATCCTGACATAATACCTATACAAACTTACTATTTCGCTCCGGGCTGACCGGGGTACCTCGGGGGGGATGGCGGCCCATAAACCAGCGCGCTTGGACTTCGGGTCTCCTTCTTCTTCTCACGGAAAACGCTCCAAAACAGAGGTGTCCTCCCCACAGAAGATGGTTCCATTTCGGGAGAACCCCGAAATGCACCTGGAGATTCTAGAGGAAATACGCGGCGTGAAGGAATTGGTGCAGTCCAATGGAGAAGCGCTTAGAGCCATGCGAGAAGACTTTGGAGTGCTCCAGGACCGACTTGAAGGTCTCTCATTACGGCAGGACAATATGGCGGGGGTCCTCGACTCGCACGCGGTGCGCTTGGGCACACTGGACAAGGCTGAGCGCCAGATACAGAATCTTCAAAAGGAGTTAGAAGATAGCAATAATCGAGCCCGTCGCAACAATGTGAGGCTCATTGGAATACCGGAGGGGGTGGAAGCGGGAGATATGAGAGAATTCCTGCTCAAAACTCTTCCCTCCTTGCTGAAGATCACCTTTCATAAAGAACTGGAAATCGATCGAGCACACCGTGTTCCTACCCACATGGCGCTCAACCGAACGACCCCCCGGCCTATTATCTTTCGCTTGCTACGATATCAACAAGTGGAACAAATTTTAAATGCTGCCCGGGCGAACCATCATTTGGAATTTGAAGGTCACAAAGTCTCCTTCTTCCCTGATCTGGCAAAGCCTACAGTCGACCGACGGAAGAAACTCCTTGCTTTTCGCCCTCGACTTCAACAGCTACAGGCTCGCTTTGGCCTGTTGTATCCCGCGAAGCTCCGAGTGACTCTCCACAATCAAACCAGGACATTCGAAGATCCTGATCTACTATCAACATTTTTAGACTCCAAAGAAGCAGAGCAGATGCACTAATCCAATGACTTGGACTTTTATTTGCCGGCTCTGTCCGCCATTTTGAAGGGCCCGATGTGGCGGTCATAGTTCAGTACAGAGACTGCCTGGACTTTCTTTCTTTCTTTCTATGACTTTTGTTATGTGGTCTCCTATCCCTCCATGATGTGTGCCTCGGTCGGATTCGGAGCACGCACAGTCCTACAGGTTATGTGTTTTTTCAATTTCGGCCTTCTCCGGGGCTTCTCCCCGCAGACACATGGTCGCCAGTAATTTTTGGGGTTCTGCTTCTTCTCTACCGCGCTGCGGTTTTTCTTTTTTCATGTGGGGCGCTTCATTGTATTATCTAAGCTTATTTTCTTTTATGCCATATGTACAGCCAGATACAGTCAATATGAGGGACATTGTGAAATTATGTGCGCTATCATGCTCAGAATTTTTAACTTGTCTGAATGGCTTTATGTAAAATCTTATCACTCAACGTAAAGGGCATCAATAGTCCAATCAAGAGAAAGAAAATCCTTAGCTATCTTAGCCATGAGCATGCTGATTTAGCGTTTCTTCAGGAAACGCACTTAAACTCTGCTGAAACACTGAAACTCAATGTTAAGCCTTACATGGTGGCTGCCTATTCTCCCGCCGTTTCCAAACGGTGCGGGGTAGCCATTCTGGTTAAGAAATCTTTGCAAGCTACTGTAATTGATACTAGCGCTGACAAGGAGGGTAGATGGGCCCGCGTACATCTTAAGGTTGGAGATAGTGAATTTACATGTATTTGCATTTATGCCCCGAATGTGGACAACCCTGTTTACTATGCAAGTATTGCGCAGTTGGCACAGGCCTCTGCCAATACTCCCTTAATACTTGGTGGTGATTTTAATCAAGTGTTAGACCCTCTGATAGATAGACAGCCGCCTAGAACGAGTAGTCCACCCAAGAGTCTTGCTACCCTTACAGCTCTGATGCAAGATCTTGCGCTGGTAGATATATGGAGGCTACTTCACCCCTCCGACTTAGAGTTCACTTTCTTTTCTGCCCCCCATCACTCCCAATCTAGAATAGATTTCTTTCTCATTTCCAAAGCACTGATTTCTCAAGTAGACACGACTAGGACTCATCCTCTCCATATTTCAGATCATGCTGCCATATCTTTATCATTACGTGTCACTGCGCGGGACGATTCTCCCCGAGCTTGGTTTTTTGATAGATCCCTACTGGGTCAAAAAGATTTTCAGGTTGATATAAAGGCCGCTATCCAAGATTATTTTCATTTTAACTCACCCCATGACACAGCGAGCTGGGCTTGGTGGGAGGGTTTTAAAGCATCTATCCGCGCCACTATAACTAGCTATCAAATTCGGCAGGGGAAACAAAGAAAGCAGCATTTACTGACTCTAGAGCAGCAGATACAAGCTGGGGAGCGTCTCCTCACGTCCCGTACTGACCCATGTATTTTACTCCGTTTACAACGCTTGCGTTTTCAATACAATCAGCTTTTGTACACTGCTGCTGTAAAAATATCGAATCACAACAAGGGCTATATTATCGGGAAAATAATCGTGCTGGCAAATTATTAGCAAATGCCCTAAAAGGTCAAAAAGAAGCCAAGCGTGTTACCGCCCTCCGTAATCCGTCGGGGGGGGGGCTTGGTCACTAAAGATACCGAAATCTTAGAACTCTTTCGTGATTTTTATACTCGGCTTTATCAATCTGAATGTGATTTTGAGCCAGATGTATTTGAACGCTTACTTTCAGGGGTACAAAGACCGACCCTATCTGACGAAGATAGAGTGGCCTTGGACACACCATTTACTGTCTCAGAAATTCATTCTGCTATCAAGAAATGTGCCTCAGGTCGAGCCGCAGGCCCAGACGGTCTCCCTGCTGAATTCTACAAAACTTTTCACGCTGACTTAGCTCCAGTTTTGAAAATTTATTTTTCTGCTCTGGCCGAGGAGGGTTCTCCTTCTGGGTCCTTTTCCATGGCAAATGTAGTAGTTTTTGAGAAAGAGGGGAGAGACCCGCAACTAGCAGCTAATTATCGTCCAATTTCCCTCCTAAACGCGGACTATAAAATATTTGCCACCATTCTCTCTACCCGGCTCTCGGATAGGATGCCTACCTTAATACACCCAGATCAATGCGGTTTCATTCCTGGTAGATCAACTGCCGACAATGCTCGGACTCTATGCCATGTACTGACTACCGCAGTTAATCTTGATCGCCCATTTGTTGGCCTCTCACTTGATGCTGAGAAGGCCTTTGATCGCTTAGAGTGGCCCTTCCTGTTTGCAGTCCTCCGCTGGTACGGATTCGGGGAAGGTTTTCTCCGTTGTCTTCGCACCATGTACGCACAGCCTACAGCCAGTATATGTGCCAATGCTTTAAAGTCTCAGCCTTTTCCCCTTCAACGCGGCACTCGCCAGGGATGCCCACTGTCTCCACTTCTCTTCGATCTTGCACTTGAACCCTTGGCTTTACTAATCCGGCAATCGGAGGAGATTCATGGAGTCCCCTTCACCCATAGGGAAATCAAAATTTCAGCGTATGCTGATGACCTTATGCTTTTTGTCTCTATAGACTCAGTACCGGCTGTCCTAGAGCAAATTGGTAAATACTCACAATTGTCCGGTTATAAGATAAATTGGACCAAGTCGGTAGCCTTTCCATTAAATCCTTTGCTTCATCAGGCAGATATGCAACCCTTCCCCTTTTTATGGCAACCTCGCATGGTCAAATACCTTGGGGTTCACTATTGTTCTCCTTTGGAAGACACTATCTCCTTCAATGCCAAAGACTTAACCTCTAAAGTCCGGGCGCTTACTCACCGCTGGACTCCTTTAACACTTACCTGGTGGGGTCGATTAGAAACCATAAAAATGATGATTGTTCCGAAAGTGAATTATATCTTAGAAATGTTGCCCTGTCTCTTCCCTCGACGTATATATAAAGATATAGAGGGCCTTCTGACTAGATACTTGTGGCAAAACAAGACACCTAGGATAGCGAAACATAAGCTGCAAGCAGATAAGGAAAATGGGGGTGTCAGATTCCCTGATTTCCTGAAGTATCATCAATCTTTTCTTCTCAAACAAGGCGCTCGCTGGCTGGAAGATCCAGTACCGAGTAGACCTGTGTGGCTAGACATAGAAGAGGACCTTTGCAAACCGATTCCTCTTACTTTTCTCCCTGGTATGACTCTCCCATCAGACTCCCACTTTCCACCAATGCTTTTAGACACCTTAGGTGCCTTTAATAATCTTATGCACTCTTTAGACTCCCGACTCTGTCCGTTAGACAAGCTCCCACTTTGGTATAACACTCGATTTCGAATACAAAATAAGCCGATGGCGTGGAGCCCCTGGTACACTAGGGGCATTTGGATCCCTAGTCAGTTGTTCCATGAAGGTCGCTGGAAAACTTTTCGTGACTTGCAAATTGAATTTGGTCTCCCAGCGAAACACTACTTTCAGTTGGTACAACTTCAGCATTGCCTTCGGAGTGCTAAGGTGCTCCCGCCATCGGCCTCCCCTACACAAGGTTGGTTGGAGACTATCCGATCTATCGGTAGTTCACCGGGTGTAGCATCCAATTTCTACAAAACCTTATGTAATGCTATAATTAGAGATACCCCTATGGCGCAGAAAGCATGGGAGAGAGAATTGCATGTGACTTTGACCCCGGAGCAATGGAGCCTTGTCTGGAGTAGAGTGACACGGGTCTCCCGATCCGCCTCACTCACTCAGACACTCTTCTTTCTAGCCCACCGGTGTTTTTACACTCCTGACAGATTAGCCAAATGGAACACTACTCAGGGCAATAGTTGTTGGACATGCCATGCGGCCATTGGTTCACTACCTCATGTTATGTATGAATGCCCCGCACTACAGTATTACTGGCGTCGGGTTTGGGGTCGTATCCAGTCTATTTTGCACTTTCAAGAGCCCCTTTCTTGGAAGATAGTGGGACTTCGCTCAGCTGCGGGGATCCCCTCTCTTCCAAAAACGGCTTACTTCCTTTTGGACTTTATGCTTGGCATAGCTATTTCCCTAATTACGAAATACTGGAAAAATAGCTCTCAGCTGAGCCCCAATGAATGGTGGAATCATGTCTGTCTCTACAGTAAATATGAACAAATACCTCGTATGTTTGCTTCCCCCATTCAGACTCCTCATCATCGGTCTAAATGGAAGATGCTCAATGACTATGTACATTCTGCTCAATGCTCTCATCTGACTGTCTAAATTTGTATATATCTTTGTCCCATGATTATTCTGTATCGCAGATCCTCTTTTGATTGTTTTGATGTATAATCACTGTTGTTTGGAAGCGCTCACATGCTGACATAATCAGCTAGAGAAGAAGCGTGGGGGTGGGGGGTAATTGGGTTTACTTTTCTTTATTGTATACTTGTTTTGTCTCCTTTGGTGTGTTGTTTCTTTTGTTTGTTGCAAAATGAAAATAAAAGTTTAAAAAAAAAAAAAAAGTTAATCATTGCATCGCCAGAGCCTCCTGTTCCTCCACGAACCGAGCTGCATCTGCAGGACTCTCAAAAGCTCGGGTATGATTATCCAGAGTGATTTTGAAGCGGGCCGGATAGAACAACCCGAATTTCGCTTGCAGATGTTGCAGGCGAGGCCTCAGCGCCAAAAACTGCTTCCGTTTTTCAGTCGTAGCCTTGCAAAAGTCTGGAAAAAAAGAGACTTTACGACCCTCATATGAGACATCGGAGGCTACCCGGGCCGCTGCCAGGATCTGAGAGACATGCTGGAACCGGAGGAGGCAACAGATGATGGGCCTTGTCTGATGTTTGCGCGGGCCTGTGTGTGCCGGCACGCGATGAGCTCTCTCAAATTCAAGGGGGCCCGTCAAACTCACTTTCAGCAGCCGCGGGATCGCTTGCACTAAGAATGCGATCAGGTCAGTGCCCTCAGCTCCCTCCGGCACACCTATAATTCTGATGTTATTTCGCCTGCTGCGATTGCTAAGATCCTCTATGGCCGCCTCTAATTTCTCCAGGCGTTTCTGGGCCTTGCGGCATTGCACAGCTTGAGCCTCATGTGCTGTTAGCAGGAGATCCATCTTGTCCAGTCGGCCGGTTAATCTTTCCATCTGCGCCCTCATGTCTTGCAGGTCTTCTTGCACTCGCGTCATCACATCGCCACTCGCCGCAACCATTTCTTTCACCGCCCGAATCTCACCTAAGACTTCCTTCATCGATCCCTCCGAGTCTCGTGGAGCCGCCATCTTTTGCGGGGAGAGCGGGTCTGTCTTGCTCCGTTTCGTCCCAGCCGTCTGACTTAACGTGAAGTCTAACTTCGTGGGTTTATTGCAGGACATGTTCGGGAAGCTTTTAGAGCAATAAAACAGTGTCGGTAAGCCGGGAGAGAGGGGGAAAGTCTCAGGATTTTAATGCAGCCACCGGAGCAAATCTCCTACACAGCCACTCTGTATCGCTGCTGGCTCCGCCTCCTCTATAATTAATGATCTACTGACTGACTCAAAACCTGATATACTATGTATAACAGAGACTTGGCTCTCAGATACAGATACAGTTATCCTAAATCAACTTGACAACTCCAACCACGATATCTTCTATACACATAGAGCCAACAAAAAAGGAGGTGGTGTATTGATTATGACAAATAAAACATTAAAAACTAAAAAAATTCTATCTAACTCAAACAACAACACTGACACTCTCATAATAAAAATAGACCAACTCAGAATCTGTTTAATTTATAGACCCCCCAACCAAAATCCAGATAGTCTCCACTCACTAATAGAACTCCTCAACTCATCATCGGAACAGAATCCACTAATTGCCCTAGGTGATTTCAACCTTCCCTCACTACCAATAAATGAATCCAACCTTTTTCTCGAAACGATATCTGATCTAGACTACCATCAAGTAATAAATATACCTACCCACACCAAGGGTGGCACTCTTGATCTTGTACTACTACCCAAAGCAATCTATAAATTGTTTAAACCAGACTCATTAGAATGTTCTCAAATACCGTGGTCTGATCATCACCTTATCAAACTAAACCTCAACTACAATATTAACTGCACCAAAAAATACGCAAGAAATGACCAGACAACAAAATTTAAGAAATTTAATGAAACGGAGTTTCTTGATTCCACAATCCCTCACCTTACTCTATCACCAACAAATCTGGATGAAGCCGTCAAAAACTGGCATACTACTATAAATAATGCAGCCAAAATAACCCAATGTAATAAAAAACCAACTCACTCAAAAAACAACTACACACCATGGTTTAATAGTACATTAAAACAAATGAAAAGAGTACTAAGAAATCTAGAACGTAAATGGCGTAAAACCAAATCTAACATTGCGAGAGAAATATATTACAATCACTTCACACTCTATAAAGACGCCATTGATAACTCAAAGAAAAATTATTACGCTACAATCCTATCAAAATCATATAATAGACCAAGAGAATTATTTTCCATTGTTAACAATCTAACAAACACTTATCAAACCTCCAGCAAGGAAATCACTGACATCTCTGCACAAACTCTAGCTAATTATTACCAAAACAATACTAAATACTCACCAATGACTCTGGACCCTAGCTACAAACCCCTCCACATTCTAAATGAATGGCCAGAATTTCACCCTATATCCAAAACATCATTAAAGAACATCATTCTCAATCTCAACACCACAACTTCTTATCTCGACCCCTGCCCAGTAATCTGGATAAAAAACACACTCCCAACTCTTATATCATTCATACTCCCTTTGGTCAATCTATCACTACTCCAAGGTTACCTCTCACCCTCACTTAAACATGTACAAATCAGACCAATCCTGAAGAATAACTCACTTGACAAAACTACCCCAAAATCTTACCGACCTATCTCAAGTATACCTTTCTTATCAAAAGTCATTGAAAAAACCGTACAAATACAGACACAAGATTTCCTTGATTCATCCTACCCTCTTGACGACCAACAATATGGATTTCGTCCCAAGCACGGAGTTGAAACACTTCTGACTGTTCTAACTGATACACTCCTAAGAGGAATAGACAACCACAAAAATGCCTTTATCCTCTTATTCATCGACATATCAGCCGCTTTTGATAGTGTTCACCACTCAATATTACTTAACAACTTAAGAAACATAGGAATATACTTTACAGTTCATAAATGGTTCACCTCTTATCTGAGCAATAGAACCCAAAATGTCAGAATAGGCGATCAAACATCAGAATCATATAAATTCGAAACAGGTTTACCACAAGGCTCTGCGCTCTCAGCTCTGTTATTCAATATATACATAAAACCAGTTTGTGATATCTTTAAAAAATACGGTGTACTCTATCATCTATATGCAGATGATATTATGATGTACATCCCTTTCACAATTCCTAACATACCATTGCAACTCCTATCAGATTGTTTTAATGAAATAACTTTATGGCTAAATGCCCACAATCTCCAAATAAACCAATCAAAAACTGAAGTACTAATAGTCACTAAAAATCAAGATTACACCCCACCAACACATATAACTCTTCAAAACCAAGAAATTAAAATAAAAAACGAAGTAAGATACTTAGGTGTCATTATAGATAAACATCTCACATTAGATACTCATATCAGGAACACCACAAAGAAAATTTATTTCAAACTCAAAACACTTAAACAACTTAGACCGCTTGTATACATACACGATTTCATCAGTATAATCCAAGCCACCATAACCCCCAATTTGACTTTGCTAACCTTATATTACTAGGTACATCAAAAAATAATATTAAAAGACTGCAAATTGCACAAAACTCAGCAGCGAGGATTATAACGAAAACACACTCTCATCAACATATAACACCAATACTAGCGTCACTTCACTGGCTACCAATTCAAAGCCGGATAGAATACAAAACACTAATAACTACATTTAAAACACTATTTGATATGGCACCTGAAACATTAAGTAACTTAATTACCAAAGAACATCCAAAACCTACTCAAAGAAAAGCTCAACGGAACAAACTCAAAACCCCCAAAGACTTCACAAAATCAAATAAATCAACAAACAACAGAGCGTTCTCACATGCAGCCCCAATAGCCTGGAATGCCCTCCCTATCGAACTAAGAATGTTAAAAGAGATTAATGAATTCCGCAAAAAATTGAAAACACACCTTTTCACAATACACTACAATAGCATAGACCAACCCCCAAATGAATTAGATAATGGCTAATCTCTATCTAACCATCATCTCTCTATAACTTTCTGCTCAACATCTCACTATAACAGAAAAGATTATCCAACCCACATGAATCTGAACCACTCATTATGTTTATACCTCACATAAAATGTATATGTATATATATAATGTATATAGTGTTGCACTGTTCTGTGCCAAACTGTTTAGCATTCTCTAATAACTTTACATTGTATATAGTTATGACGTTTCATGTAAAACAAACAATGTTTTGTTGACTGTTGTTTAATTGTGAACCGCAGCTGATCTCTGGAAACTGCGGTATATAAGTGCTTGTTAAATAAATAAATAAATAAATAAATAAGAAGTTTTTCCATGAATACACATTGAGAGAAGGTCCTTTTCTTGGAGAAGGCTTCAGTTGCTGAATGTCTGCCAATTTCTCTTTCCTGCTGTTGCAGGGCCAATGTCCTGTAGATTACCCTCATCCACAAGCTTTGTAAAGTCGCTCCTTGTGTCCAGCAGAAACCTTGGATTCTTGCATAAATGACTGCTATATCACCTGAGAAGGTACATTTTAGGAATGAATGCTAGTCTAGATAGCCTTCACCTATTTGAAGTTAGGAATTCTGCAGTGGTATCCTGGCTCGCTTGATTTGCCTTTCTAGAGCTTAATTTTTGCAAAGGTTGCTGCTGTGGTAGAAAAGGGCACCAAAAGCTAAATGCCACCCCAGGTGGGACTTGAACCCACAATCCAAGGCTTAGAAGGCCAGTACCTTATCCATTAGGCCACTGGGTCAACCATGAAAGGGACCTTTTGGATACATCTCAGAAAGGGCTAAGAATGTCAACGCAGACCCTTACTGATGCTTCTAAATTTCCTTTCTCTCTACTCGAGCTATCTCTTGCCATCCCTTCCCCAAGTGTTTCTGTTCCAGAGCAATACTACTTAAAATTCTTTGACTCCTCTTCCTTCTGCCCCCAGCTGTTCTGAGTGGTTTTTCTAGACGTACAGCACCCTCTTTGGGAAGATGTGCTTCTGTAGATCACTGCTGAGTTTACCCTCTTCATCATACAGCCATACATTTTTGTGACTATAGAAGAAGATGCTTCATCTGCCTGAATTTCCCTCCTCTCCCATAGCACCCGTTTTCAGAGGCTTTTGCATGATGTCAGTGGGTTTATCTTTCCACTCTGATCCCAGCTTGTGTAAGATGAGACAAGGATGCAGTTTTGGACAGGTAGGTCCATTTGTGGCAAGAGAAGAGGAAGCAACTACTTGCCACCACATGTGGGACTTGAACCCACAATCCCTGGCTTTGGAGGCCAGTGCCTTATGCATTAGGCCACTGGGGCTTGGGATTGCTTCTTTTTTTTGCACTAAAGATCCCAGCAAATACCTAAGGGCAGCACCTCCAATGTACATTAGGCTCTTCTCACTCTGTTTATGCATTTGCTGGGACTGTCAGAACCACGTAGTAACAAGGCCGATTGCTTCTCATGGGAATTAGAATGCACTTGACGTGACCTGACTGAAGAGATTCCAGATATGTGTTGTAGGACCCATAGAATTTGCCTTTTGAAAGGCAACTGAGCATTCCATGTGCCTCCTTCCGTCTTATTTCATAAACAGCATCGGTAACTCAGTAGTTTGGACTTACGGGAAGCCGTGAAATTTCAAATCGGCTGGCTGGCAAAGGTATTCAGCCCCACTAACCAACCATACTGTCTATCCATTCAATATGTCAAACCCTATTTTACCCCATATTTTAGAAAGACCTTTTCCATTAATGGAGGACAGGAAAAGAGCCATATTTGCACAAGGGCCTTAGGTGATGAATTACTCACACCTCTCATGTTTCAAGGCAATAGCCTAAAAGAATTATTTTCCAGGTTTCCCTCATCCACACACCCTGGGCGCCTACTCCATGCAGCCATCACTCCTTTTTTACAGGAATGCTTCCTTAGGTAGCCTCTGCTTGCCATCAAGCTCCTCTCAAAGCTCTGGGGTTTCTAATAACTTGGGATGTCTGTTGCTGATATGGGCCTCTGGAGCTACCTTTTCCGCAGGCCTTTCGTCCCTTCTATGGCTTTGGTCATAGATCCAGGGAGTTAACTTGACTGATGATAGGCTTCACCAAAGGAAAGCTTCTGCAACCTTCTGACCGTTTTTCTGCATCTTCTTTTCACTAACTTGCTGTCATTAGGAAACAGTGAGAGATAAGATCCAACTTCAACTTAGCTGGAACAAGAAAATTGTCTATACATATGAAGGGTGAGGATTGGATGTGCGCATTCGGATCAGTAGTGTGCCTAAAAAACCAAGTGCACGCTAAATTGATTTAACGCTCGTTAAGATACTTAGCACTCCTTAGTTAGTTGGTTGGTTAGTGTGCGTTAAATCGACTTAGCACGCTGTGAAAATTTCCTATTACAATGAACCCATGAAACTAACCAAAAAAGCGCCCGAAGATCTGGAAAGTTTCATAAAAAAATACAACTGACCGAATTCTTCTTGCCTTCTCACTTACTTAATACATCTGCAGATAAGAAGAAAGCCTTCTGCGTATTGCATCTGCAATTCATTTTCGATTTTCATGCCTGGCATTCGAATTCCAGTATATACTTACTGAAGAGGAAAAGCCTTGTGGGTGCTTGCACCATTAATCCTCCATAACCAAGTACGGAGAGTCCAAACAGGCGACCGTCTTGTCCTCCCTAAGAGACATGGAGCTATTCATGGCGGGAAATGGTCCCTGTGTAATAACTGGATGGCACCAGAATGCTTCCTTTCCAGCTCTCTCACGAAGAGACTAGGGCACAGGTGAAGTAATAGTTGTGACTTTTCTTATTTCCTTGTTCTCCTCGTCACAGAAGAGCCTCTAATTGGAGGTTCCACTTTTCTATTTGTGCTGAGTGTGCACTCTTGGCCATCCCAGGATAAACTGAAGAAAAACAGAGCTTTCACCAATGACTTCCTGTGTCTTTTATAGGACTGATATCCACTGTAGGAAAGCCTCCTCCTTTGCCCACATGTCTACTATGCTGAGGTACACCTTTTTAGGTCTTTTTGCATCCACTCGGCTTCAAAAAGGGATCCCTGTTTCCTAGTAAACGAGGTCAATGCCATGTTCCACCCCTGATGGAACTCGCAGTCCTTGGCTCTGCAGACCAGTGACTTATCCTTTAGCCATTGGCTGGCTGGCTGGCTAATTGTCTGGTATGTCTAGTTAATTGTCCTTGGAAATCACTACAGGTATCAGCTCAGGCCCAGAGGAAATTCTTCTGCTTCTACATCTGCATCACAGGGGACTCTGATGCCCTCCTGGTCAGCTGTAGCATGCTTTTTTCCTGCATAGACTCCAACGGGCAAAACATCTTCAGTGCACTTGAGTCAGAGATATCCTGGCACTATCCATCAGGCCACTGGTCTTGGCTGGGGAAGAGCTAAACAGTTTGTCTCACATCCAGACTTGACTCCTCTGGCTCTGCCTCCACATCACGGGGAGCTTAGATTCTTTCTCTTCTTATTCCTGATGTGCCACTCTGTAAAGGTTCAGGATTTCAGCTGTCTTTGAGATTTGAAGACAGCGGAGCACCTTCTTGCTGTGGCTCTGCTTCTTTACCTATGGGCTCCGGAGAACATTTTTCTTGATGGATGTCCTTGAATCACAGTTCTTGAAATGTGGCAAGACAGGCTTGGCAGATGGAAACAGCTGATACAGAGCTTATAATATGATGAGAACATCATCCGAAAAAAATTCTTCTCAGAAAGGACAGCGAATGCATTTAATGATCTCGGGAGGTGGTAGAGGGGAAGAATGCTAATGGAATTCACGAAACTATGGGAAAAGCCCAGAGGATTTCTGACTGCAAGGAAGGGAATGGGAAAGCCAGAGATCCGGTGAGGTTTACTACAATGGACTCGGAGTGAAAATTGGTTGGATGATGGCCCTTTCTGCTCTCATACTCTGATTCTATCTATTCAAGGGCACTATAGTAGAAGCTGGGGTTGGGTGCAGAGCCAGGCTCCGGACTGAAGATAGAGCGCTTCGGTATTCCAGATACAGTACACATTAGCGTGCCTGGAAAATCAAGGTGCAGGTCATTGGTGCACACCTTTTGGTCTTACTTTAGCAGAAGTATTAAGATTTCTTGATTCATAGGAGTGGTGGAACGCGATGGAGAAGTGAGCATACTTTATTAGCGAGCTTTAAAGCAACGGCAACAAAGATCATTGGATGAATTTGAACAAAAGCTAAGTTGGTGTTTTTTCATTCATTATTGAATTAATATCTTTTTCGCTGTATCACCACATCTATCCGAGGGACTTGCGTGGTGCAATCCTCCCCCTTGGTTAAGTAAGGACACGTTTTGAAAGATTTTGAGCTGTTGGTGCAGCTAATAAAAAGAATAAAAAGGAAGATTTGCTTCAAGAGGGTATTCCCTCACGGCAAATAGTCCGACAATATCTTTATAGCAATATATTATTTTCATTACCTTTTGAAACATCGCTTACAGGGAATTTGTAAAGGGGTTCTTTTTGGATATAAGATTCTACCTCTTTAGTAGCTTTTTGTTGGAAATTCCTCCCGGCAAACGTCGGATTTCCGTTGAAATTTGTAATGTGCCATCCTCTTTGCTACAGTGCAGTGAAGTATCGATCTTGATGGTATGTGAGGTTTTCAAGGCCCATTTAGCCCAGTCAGTTGCTGATCTTGAGGTATGAGCCATATTGGCGTAAGAATTTTTTCCATAAATACACATTGAGAGAAGGTCCTTTTCTTGGAGAAGGCTTCAGTTGCTGAATGTCTGCCAATTTCTCTTTCCTGCTGTTGCAGGCCAATGTCCTGTAGATTACCCTCATCCACAAGCTTTGTAAAGTCGCTCCTTGTGTCCAGCAGGAACCTTGGATTCTTGCATAAATGACTGCTATATCAACTGGGAAGATACATTTTAGGAATGAATGCTAGTCTAGATAGCCTTCACCTATTTGAAGTTAGGAATTCTGCAGTGGTATCCTGTCTCGCTTGATTTGCCTTGCTAGAGCTTAATTTTTGCAAAGGTTGCTGCTGTGGTAGAAAAGGGCACCAAACTCTAAAGAGGGAAATGCCACCCCAGGTGGGACTTGAACCCACAATCCCAGGCTTAGAAGGCCAGTACCTTACCCATGAGACCACTGGGGTCAACCATGAAAGGGAGCTTTTGGATACATCTCAGAAAGGGCTAAGAATGTCAACACAGACCCTTACAGATACTTCTAAATTTCCTTTCTCTCTACTCGAGCTATCTCTTGCCATCCCTTCCCCAGGTTTTTCTGTTCCAGAGCAATACTACTTAAAATTCTTTGACTCCTCTTCCTTCTGCCTCCAGCTGTTCTGAGTGGTTTTTCTAGACGTACAGCACCCTCTTTGGGAAGATGTGCTTCTGTAGATCACTGCTGAGTTTACCCTCTTCATCATGCAGACATACATTTTTTGTGACTATAGAAGAAGATGCTTCATCTGCCTGAATTTCTCCCTCCTCTCCCATAGCACCCGTTTTCAGAGGCTTTTGCATGATGTCAGTGGGTTTATCTTTCCACTCTGATCCCAGCTTGTGTAAGATGAGACAAAGATGCAGTTTTGGACAGTTAGGTCCATTTGTGGCAAGAGAAGAGGAAGCAACTACTTGCCACCCCAGGTGGGACTTGAACCCACAATCCCTGGCTTAGGAGGCCAGTGCCTTATCCATTAGGCCACTGGGGCTTGGGATTGCTTCCTTTTTTTGCACTAAAGTTCCCAGCAAATACCTAAGGGCAGCACCTCCAATGTACATTAGGCTCTTCTCACTCTGTTTATGCATTTGCTGGGACTGTCAGAACCACGTAGTAACAAGGCCGATTGCTTCTCATGGGAATTAGAATGCACTTGACGTGACCTGACTGAAGAGATTCCAGATATGTGTTGTAGGGCCCATAGAATTTGCCTTTTGAAAGGCAACTGAGCATTCCATGTGCCTCCTTCCGTCTTATTTCATAAACAGCATCGGTAACTCAGTAGTTTGGACTTACGGGAAGCAGTGAAATTTCAAACCGGCTGGCTGGCAAAGGTATTCAGCCCCACTAACCAACCATACTGTCTATCCATTCAATATGTCAAACCCTATTTTACCCCATATTTTAGAAAGACCTTTTCCATTAATGTAGGACAGGAAAAGAGCCATTTTTGCACAAGGGCCTTAGGTGATGAATTACTCACACCTCTCATGTTTCAAGGCAATAGCCTAAAAGAATTATTTTCCGGGTTTCCCTCATCCACACACCCTGGGCGCCTACTCCATGCAGCCACCACCCCTTTTTTACAGGAATGCTTCCTTAGGTAGCCTCTGCTTGCCATCAAGCTCCTCTCAGAGCTCTGGGGTTTCTAATAACTTGGGATGTCTGTTGCTGATATCGGCCTCTGGAGCTACCTTTTCCGCAGGCCTTTCGTCCCTTCTATGGCTTTGGTCATAGATCCAGGGAGTTAACTTGACTGATGATAGGCTTCACCAAAGGAAAGCTTCTGCAACCTTCTGACCGTTTTTCTGCATCTTCTTTTCACTAACTTGCTGTCATTAGGAAACAGTGAGAGATAAGATCCAACTTCAACTTAGCTGGAACAAGAAAATTGTCTATACATATGAAGGGTGAGGATTGGATGTGCGCATTCGTATCAGTAGTGTGCCTAAAAAACCAAGTGCACGCTAAATTGATTTAACGCTCGTTAAGATACTTAGCACGCCTTAGTTAGTTGGTTGGTTAGTGTGCGTTAAATCGACTTAGCACGCTGTGAAAATTTCCTATTACAATGAACCCATGAAACTAACCAAAAAAGGGCCCGAAGATCTGGAAAGTTTCATAAAAAAATACAACTGACCGAATTCTTCTTGCCTTCTCACTTACTTAATACATCTGCAGATAAGAAGAAAGCCTTCTGCGTATTGCATCTGCACTTCATTTTCGATTTTCATGCCTGGCATTCGAATTCCAGTATATACTTACTGAAGAGGAAAAGCCTTGTGGGCGCTTGCACCATTAATCCTCCATAACCAAGTACGGAGAGTCCAAACGGGCGACCGTCTTGTCCTCCCTAAGAGACATGGAGCTATTCATGGCGGGAAATGGTCCCTGTGTAATAACTGGACGGCACCAGAATGCTTCCTTTCCAGCTCTCTCACGAAGAGACTAGGGCACAGGTGAAGTAATAGTTGTGACTTTTCTTATTTCCTTGTTCTCCTCGTCACAGAAGAGCCTCTAATTGGAGGTTCCACTTTTCTATTTCTGCTGAGTGTGCACTCTTGGCCATCCCAGGATAAACTGAAGAAAAACACAGCTTTCACCAATGACTTCCTGTGTCTTTTATAGGACTGATATCCACTGTAGGAAAGCCTCCTCCTTTGCCCACATGTCTACTATGCTGAGGTACACCTTTTTAGGTCTTTTTGCATCCATTCGGCTTCAAAAAGGGATCCCTGTTTCCTAGTAAACGAGGTCAATGCCATGTTCCACCCCTGATGGAACTCGCAGTCCTTGGCTCTGCATTCCAGTGACTTATCCTTTAGCCATTGGCTGGCTGGCTGGCTAATTGTCTGGTATGTCTAGTTAATTGTCCTTGGAAATCACTAAAGGTATCAGCTCAGGCCCAGAGGAAATTCTTCTGCTTCTACATCTGCATCACAGGGGACTCTGATGCCCTCCTGGTCAGCTGTAGCATGCTTTTTTCCTGCATAGACTCCAACGGGCAAAACGTCTTCAGTGCACTTGAGTCAGAGATATCCCGGCACTATCCATCAGGCCACTGGTCTTGGCTGGGGTAGAGCTAAACAGTTTGTCTCACATCCAGACTTGACTCCTCTGGCTCTGCCTCCACATCACGGGGAGCTTAGATTCTTTCTCTTCTTATTCCTGATGTGCCACTCTGTAAAGGTTCAGGATTTCAGCTGTCTTTGAGATTTGAAGACAGCGGAGCACCTTCTTGCTGTGGCTCTGCTTCTCTACCTATGGGCTCCGGAGAACATTTTTCTTGATGGATGTCCTTGAATCACAGTTCTTGACAGGCTTGGCAGATGGAAACAGCTGATACAGAGCTTATAATATGATGAGAACAGCATCCGAAAAAAATTCTTCTCAGAAAGGACAGCGAATGCATTTAATGATCTCGGGAGGAGGTAGAGGGGAAGAATGCTAATGGAATTCATGAAACCATGGGATAAGCCCAGAGGATTTCTGATTGCAAGGAAGGGAAAGGGAAAGCCAGAGATCCGGTGAGGTTTACTACAATGGACTCGGAGTGAAAATTGGTCGGATGATGGCCCTTTCTGCTCTCATACTCTGATTCTTTCTATTCAAGGGCACTATAGTAGAAGCTGGGGTTGGGTGCAGAGCCAGGCTCCGGACTGAAGATAGAGCGCTTCGGTATTCCAGATACAGTACACATTAGCGTGCCTGGAAAATCAAGGTGCAGGTCATTGGTGCACACCTTTTGGTCTTACTTTAGCAGAAGTATTAAGATTTCTTGATTCATAGGAGTGGTGGAACGCGATGGAGAAGTGAGCATACTTTATTAGCGAGCTTTAAAGCAACGGCAACAAAGATCATTGGATGAATTTGAACAAAAGCTAAGTTGGTGCTTTTTCATTCATTATTGAATTAATATCTTTTTCGCTGTATCACCACATCTATCCGAGGGACTTGCGTGGTGCAATCCTCCCCCTTGGTTAAGTAAGGACACGTTTAGAAAGATTTGGAGCTGTTGGTGCAGCTAATAAAAAGAATAAAAAGGAAGATTTGCTTCAAGAGGGTATTCCCTCACGGCAAATAGTCCGACAATATCTTTATAGAAATATATTATTTTCATTACCTTTTGAAACATCGCTTACAGGGAATTTGTAAAGGGGTTCTTTTTGGATATAAGATTCTACCTCTTTAGTAGCTTTTTGTTGGGAATTCCTCCCGGCAAGCGTCGGATTTCCGTTGAAATTTGTAATGTGCCATCCTCTTTGCTACAGTGCAGTGAAGTATCGATCTTGATGGTATGTGAGGTTTTCAAGGCCCATTTAGCCCAGTCAGTTGCTGATCTTGAGGTATGAGCCATATTGGTGTAAGAAGTTTTTCCATGAATACACATTGAGAGAAGGTCCTTTTCTTGGAGAAGGCTTCAGTTGCTGAATGTCTGCCAATTTCTCTTTCCTGCTGTTGCAGGGCCAATGTCCTGTAGATTACCCTCATCCACAAGCTTTGTAAAGTCGCTCCTTGTGTCCAGCAGGAACCTTGGATTCTTGCATAAATGACTGCTATAATACCTGAGAAGGTACATTTTAGGAATGAATGCTAGTCTAGATAGCCTTCACCTATTTGAAGTTAGGAATTCTGCAGTGGTATCCTGGCTCTCTTGATTTGCCTTGCTAGAGCTTAATTTTTGCAAAGGTTGCTGCTGTGGTAGAAAAGGGCACCAAACTCTAAAGAGGGAAATGCCACCCCAGGTGGAACTTGAACCCACAATCCCAGGCTTAGAAGGCCAGTACCTTATTCTAAAGGCCACTGGGGTCAACCATGAAAGGGACCTTTTTGATACATCTCAGAAAGGGCTAAGAATGTCAACGCAGACCCTTACTGATGCTTCTAAATTTCCTTTCTCTCTACTCGAGCTATCTCTTGCCATCCCTTCCCCAAGTTTTTCTGTTCCAGAGCAATACTACTTAAAATTCTTTGACTCCTCTTCCTTCTGCCCCCAGCTGTTCTGAGTGGTTTTTCTAGACGTACAGCACCCTCTTTGGGAAGATGTGCTTCTGTAGATCACTGCTGAGTTTACCCTCTTCATCATGCAGCCATACATTTTTTGTGACTATAGAAGAAGATGCTTCATCTGCCTGAATTTCTCAGTCCTCTCCCATAGCACCCGTTTTCAGAGGCTTTTGCATGATGTCAGTGGGTTTATCTTTCCACTCTGATCCCAGCTTGTGTAAGATGAGACAAAGATGCAGTTTTGGACAGGTAGGTCCATTTGTGGCAAGAGAAGAGGAAGCTACTATTTGCCACCCAATGTGGGACTTGAACCCACAATCCCTGGCTTAGGAGGCCAGTGCCTTATCCATTAGGCCACTGGGGCTTGGGATTGCTTCCTTTTTTTGCACTAAAGATCCCAGCAAATACCTAAGGGCAGCACCTCCAATGTACATTAGGCTCTTCTCACTCTGTTTATGCATTTGCTGGGACTGTCAGAACCACGTAGTAACAAGGCCGATTGCTTCTCATGGGAATTAGAATGCACTTGACGTGACCTGACTGAAGAGATTCCAGATATGTGTTGTAGGGCCCATAGAATTTGCCTTTTGAAAGGCAACTGAGCATTCCATGTGCCTCCTTCCGTCTTATTTCATAAACAGCATCGGTAACTCAGTAGTTTGGACTTACGGGAAGCCGTGAAATTTCAAACCGGCTGGCTGGCAAAGGTATTCAGCCCCACTAACCAACCATACTGTCTATCCATTCAATATGTCAAACCCTATTTTACCCCATATTTTAGAAAGACCTTTTCCATTAATGTAGGACAGGAAAAGAGCCATTTTTGCACAAGGGCCTTAGGTGATGAATTACTCACATCTCTCATGTTTCAAGGCAATAGCCTAAAAGAATTATTTTCCAGGTTTCCCTCATCCACACACCCTGGGCACCTACTCCATGCAGCCATCACTCCTTTTTTACAGGAATGCTTCCTTAGGTAGCCTCCTCTTGCCATCAAGCTCCTCTGAAAGCTCTGGGGTTTCTAATAACTTGGGATGTCTGTTGCTGATATGGGCCTCTGGAGCTACCTTTTCCGCAGGCCTTTCGTCCCTTCTCTGGCTTTGGTCATAGATCCAGGGAGTTAACTTGACTGATGATAGGCTTCACCAAAGGAAAGCTTCTGCAACCTTCTGACCGTTTTTCTGCATCTTCTTTTCACTAACTTGCTGTCATTAGGAAACAGTGAGAGATAAGATCCAACTTCAACTTAGCTGGAACAAGAAAATTGTCTATACATATGAAGGGTGAGGATTGGATGTGCGCATTCGGATCAGTAGTGTGCCTAAAAAAACCAAGTGCACGCTAAATTGATTTAACGCTCGTTAAGATACTTAGCACTCCTTAGTTAGTTGGTTGGTTAGTGTGCGTTAAATCGACTTAGCACGCTGTGAAAATTTCCTATTACAATGAACCCATGAAACTAACCAAAAAAGCGCCCGAAGATCTGGAAAGTTTCATAAAAAAATACAACTGACCGAATTCTTCTTGCCTTCTCACTTACTTAATACATCTGCAGATAAGAAGAAAGCCTTCTGCGTATTGCATCTGCACTTCATTTTCGATTTTCATGCCTGGCATTCGAATTCCAGTATATACTTACTGAAGAGGAAAAGCCTTGTGGGTGCTTTCACCATTAATCCTCCATAACCAAGTACGGAGAGTACAAACAGGCGACCGTCTTGTCCTCCCTAAGAGACATGGAGCTATTCATGGCGGGAAATGGTCCCTGTATAATAACTGGACGGCACCAGAATGCTTCCTTTCCAGCTCCCTCACGAAGAGACTAGGGCACAGGTGAAGTAATAGTTGTGACTTTTCTTATTTCCTTGTTCTCCTCGTCACAGAAGAGCCTCTAATTGGAGGTTCCACTTTTCTATTTCTGCTGAGTGTGCACTCTTGGCCATCCCAGGATAAACTGAAGAAAAACAGAGCTTTCACCAATGACTTCCTGTGTCTTTTATAGGACTGATATCCACTGTAGGAAAGCCTCGTCCTTTGCCCACATGTCTACTATGCTGAGGTACACCTTTTTAGGTCTTTTTGCATCCACTCGGCTTCAAAAAGGGATCCCTGTTTCCTTGTAAACGAGGTCAATGCCATGTTCCACCCTTGATGGAACTCGCAGTCCTTGGCTCTGCAGACCAGTGACTTATCCTTTAGCCATTGGCTGGCTGGCTGGCTAATTGTCTGGTATGTCTAGTTAATTGTCCTTGGAAATCACTACAGGTATCAGCTCAGGCCCAGAGGAAATTCTTCTGCTTCTACATCTGCATCACAGGGGCAGGGGCGGCCCAAGGGGGGTGCGGGGCCATGTGCGGAGACTCGGTGCGGGGCCTCATTTGCATAAGTGGCCTTATTTGCATACATATTTGCATAATGTTAACAAACACTAACTTTTAGTAAACATGTCTCTTAATGAGTGTATGGATAAAGAAAGACTAAAAGATTTCTACATTACTATAATCCAGTGCCAACCGCCAGGCACATTAGGAACTACTACAAACGCTGCCCATTTAGAACCCATAGCAAACCCGCTGTATCCTGACAGCATTACCAGGACTCACAAAGCACCATACCCTACCTATCAAAAGGCAACACTGCAAATATTAAACCAATACATTTCAGAGAATACTGGGGAAAGAGAACAAGTGGCAATGTCAAATAGGAATTACATAAACAGAATACCTCAGCTCAGTTACACATGCAGAACATAGACCATCACCAAACAAGGAATCGCAATTTAGAAACAGGAAGGCAATAATTAAACTGGGAACCCCAAAAGCCAAACTTGGAATGTACAACAACACTGTAGAAATAAAACTATAAATCAATTTCCTCTTGTACCAAACAAAGCGCAGACGTTAATGATGCACATTTCCCAGAGCTTTCATATTCCAGTTAATAAATTCAAAATAAAGAGATATTTCTACCTTTTGTGCATTTTTTTTCAGTTGCAATTGCTCCAGCCACTTTCTTCTGGTTTCTTCATGTTTTCTGCCAACTCTCCATCGTCTGCTGTCCAATTGTCCTTTCTTCTCTCTTCTAGTTTTCTTTCCATCCTCTCTCTCTACATCTGCTTTAACATACTAATCTTTCTCCTTTTGCTCTTTCCTCATTCTTCTTTCATCCACACAAATTTTACCCCTCCATCCTCAATCCCCACTTACTCTCCCAATACCCGGCCAATTGTAGATTTTTCATCCCTCCCACACAAAATATTTTTCCCCTCTCCATTTTACTCTCCCAGCCCCATCCCATTCTAATCCTCCCCCAACATCAGCTCCCTTCTAGTTCCAGTCTCACCCAGCATCCATTCCCTTCTAGTCCCTGCATCAGCCCATTTCCAGTCCTAGCCCCCCATCAACCCATTTCCAGTCCTAGCTCCCCCATCCATTTTCAGTCTGAGTCCCTTCATCAGCTCATTTCCAATCCTAGCCCCCCATCAGCCCATTTCTAGTCATTTCCTAGCCCCACCATCAGCCCATGTCAAATCCTAGCTCCCCTCCACTCAGCCCAATTCCAGTCCAAGCCCCCCCATGAGCCTACTTCCAGTTCTAGCCCCTCCATGAGTCCATTTCAATTCAAGCCCCCACCACAGCCCATTTCCAATCTTAGCTCCCCCCAACAGCCCATTTCCAGTCCTATCCTAGCTGCTCCATCAGCCCATTTTCAGTCCTAGCTCCCTTCCCTCACAGCCCATTTCCATTCCAAGCTCCCTCCCCATCAGCTATTTGCAGTTCAAGCCTCCCCGTCCACTCAGTCCATTTCCAGTCATAGCAATCCCCCAACCCATTACCAGTCCTAGCCCCCCATCAACCCATTTTCAGTTTAAGCCCCCCCTATAACCCATTACCAGTCCTAACCCCCCCATCAGCCCACTTCCAGTCAGCCCCCCATAGCCCATTGCCAGTCCTAACCCCCCCATCAGCACACAGACCATTACCAGTCATATCAACATCAGACCACATCAAGTGCTATCCCCTCCCAATAAGCCCATTTCCTGTCATAGCGCCCCCATATCCCATTAGCAGTCCTAACCCCCCCATAGCCCATTAGCAATCCTAACCCCCCATCACCCTATTTCCAGACAGCCCCCATCAGCCCACAGCCCATTACCAGTCTTAACCACCCCCCCAGCCCATTTCCAGTCCTAACACACCATCACCCCATTTCCAGTCCTAACCCCCCATCACCCCATTTCCAGACAGCCTCCATCAGCCCCCAGCCCATTACCATTATTAACCCCCCCCAGCCCATTTCCATTCCTAACCCCCCCATCACCCCATTTCCAGACAGCCTCCATCAGCCCCCAGCCCATTACCAGTCTTAACCCCCCCCCAGCCCATTTCCAGTCCTACCCCCCCAGACCATTTCCAGTCAGCCTCCATCAGCCCCAGCCCATTAGCAGTCTTAACCCCCCCTAGCCCATTTCCAGTCCTAACACCCCCTCCAGCCCATTTCCAGTCCTAACCCCCCGCACCCCATTTCCAGACAGCCTCCATCAGCCCCCAGCCCATTACCAGTCTTAACCCCCCCCAGCCCATTTCCAGTCCTACCCCACAGACCATTTCCAGTCAGCCTCCATCAGCCCCAGCCCATTAGCAGTCTTAACCCCCCCTAGCCCATTTCCAGTCCTAACACCCCCCCCAGCCCATTTCCAGTCCTAACACCCCCCCCAGCCCATTTCCAGTCCTACCCCCCATCACCCCATTTCCAGACAGCCTCCATCAGCCCCCCAGCCCATTACCAGTCTTAACCCCCCCTCCCCTTCCCTTCCCTTCCCGTCTCTTCTGGCAAATTTAAAAAAAAAAAACAGGCTCTAGCTGCTGCCGCAGCCGCGTCCGTCGCAGCAGCGGCAGAATGGAGTGTCCCGCGGGGCCCCCTCTCCTCGTTGAGCCCTCTGCAAGGGCTTTCAGATTCGCGAAGGGAGAGTGCTCCCTCGCGTCTCTGTAAAGCCCGCAGGGGCTAATGGGAAATTTCCCATCAGCCCCTCGCGTCTAAAGGGGCAGATGGGAAATTTCCCATTAGCCCCTGCGGGCTTTACAGAGACGCGAGGGAGCACTCTCCCTTCGCGAATCTGAAAGCCCTTGCAGAGGGCTGAACGAGGAGAAGGGGCCCCGCGGGACACTCCATTCTGCCGCTGCTGCGACGGACGCGGCAGCGGCAGCAGCCAGAGACAGGTTTTTTTTTAAAATGTAATTTAAAAAAAAAAGCAGAATGTTCTTTGCGCGGGGCCCCCTGAAACGCGGGGCCCTGTGCAAAAAACATTCTTGCTCAATGGACGGGCCGGCCCTGCACAGGGGACTCTGATGCCCTCCTGGTCAGCTGTAGCATGCTTTTTTCCTGCATAGACTCCAACGGGCAAAACGTCTTCAGTGCACTTGAGTCAGAGATATCCTGGCACTATCCATCAGGCCACTGGTCTTGGCTGGGGAAGAGCTAAACAGTTTGTCTCACATCCAGACTTGACTCCTCTGGCTCTGCCTCCACATCACGGGGAGCTTAGATTCTTTCTCTTCTTATTCCTGATGTGCCACTCTGTAAAGGTTCAGGATTTCAGCTGTCTTTGAGATTTGAAGACAGCGGAGCACCTTCTTGCTGTGGCTCTGCTTCTCTACCTATGGGCTCCAGAGAACATTTTTCTTGATGGATGTCCTTGAATCACAGTTCTTGAAATGTGGCAAGACAGGTTTGGCAGATGGAAACAGCTGATACAGAGCTTATAATATGATGAGAACATCATCCGAAAAAAATTCTTCTCAGAAAGGACAGCGAATGCATGGATTGGTCTCGGGAGGTGGTAGAGGGGAAGAATGCTAATGGAATTCACGAAACCATGGGATAAGCCCAGAGGATTTCTGATTGCAAGGAAGGGAATGGGAAAGCCAGAGATCCGGTGAGGTTTACTACAATGGACTCGGAGTGAAAATTGGTCGGATGATGGCCCTTTCTGCTCTCATACTCTGATTCTATCTATTCAAGGGCACTATAGTAGAAGCTGGGGTTGGGTGCAGAGCCAGGCTCCGGACTGAAGATAGAGCGCTTCGGTATTCCAGATACAGTACACATTAGCGTGCCTGGAAAATCAAGGTGCAGGTCATTGGTGCACACCTTCTGGTCTTACTTTAGCAGAAGTATTAAGATTTCTTGATTCATAGGAGTGGTGGAACGCGATGGAGAAGTGAGCATACTTTATTAGCGAGCTTTAAAGCAACGGCAACAAAGATCATTGGATGAATTTGAACAAAAGCTAAGTTGGTGTTTTTTCATTCATTATTGAATTAATATCTTTTTCGCTGTATCACCACATCTATCCGAGGGACTTGGGTGATGCAATCCTCCCCCTTGGTTAAGTAAGGACACGTTTTGAAAGATTTTGAGCTGTTGGTGCAGCTAATAAAAAGAATAAAAAGGAAGATTTGCTTCAAGAGGGTATTCCCTCACGGCAAATAGTCCGACAATATCTTTATAGAAATATATTATTTTCATTACCTTTTGAAACATCGCTTACAGGGAATTTGTAAAGGGGTTCTTTTTGGATATAAGATTCTACCTCTTTAGTAGCTTTTTGTTGGGAATTCCTCCCGGCAAACGTCGGATTTCCGTTGAAATTTGTAATGTGCCATCCTCTTTGCTACAGTGCAGTGAAGTATCGATCTTGATGGTATGTGAGGTTTTCAAGGCCCATTTAGCCCAGTCAGTTGCTGATCTTGAGGTATGAGCCATATTGGCGTAAGAAGTTTTTCCATGAATACACATTGAGAGAAGGTCCTTTTCTTGGAGAAGGCTTCAGTTGCTGAATGTCTGCCAATTTCTCTTTCCTGCTGTTGCAGGCCAATGTCCTGTAGATTACCCTTGTAGTGATGGACAGATAAAGGGATACCAGAATCCCCAATATGTAATTGAAGATGGATGAAGTTCTTGATACAAAATGTGTTTAGAAGTTTGACTTTTCACCTACTTCCTTTTAAATAGAATAGGATGTCATGATCATGAGTTCTCTGTAACCGTCTTTAAAATAGATGGAACAGTGTTAACGCAAGCAAAAAGAACATAGGCTATGAACTGTGCAAGGATAAAGTTCATTGTACAGTCAACTGGAAGTCCCTGCTGACACAACATAATTTTTGCAACTTTTGCAATTATAAATTTCATCTAATATACTGTAATCAGATCTTACTCTGTAAAAAGAACTATGGCGACACCTTGTGTTATTTCATGGTTATAATAAATGACTGCTACTTCCTCTTTTTCTCTAATAAAAGGGAGCTTTTAGGAGGAGAACTTTGAATTCAATAAGCCTGAAATTATGCCAGTTCATAGTCCGCTTATTGTCTTCCCTCTGAGCTCAAAGAAAATAGCACTTTGTGTGTGTGTGATTGTGTTCTGTATTACTCTCTGTATGTTTCTCACTGCTTGATGGACCAGAGACCTAAAGAGCCGTGGTATCGTGGTATTGTGGTCAGGTCATGGAGTTTTCTTCAGTTTATGCCGTGACTCGGATCTCTGTGTTCCTTCAGCAGTTGGAAACAGTAGACAAGTCTCAAGGACACAGGCAGTGGTTGTGTAAGTATACTAAAAAATTGACAGATATCTGTGTGTATATTGTGATTATAATGTAAAGTCGGTAAGGTTAATTAGAGATCTCAGTTAGATAGGTGGAGCGAGAAGGCTCGTGATATAGGGCAGAGAAAGGAAGCCCTAATTGTGAAATGAGGCGCAAATTTTGGTGAAGCGCCCTTATGTTAATATTCGATGACTGCCAGTAACCACAGTTTGCCGTTCCTCCTTTGTGGAACATTTCAGTGGAGCAAATTGAGGTTAGTTACAGTATGAAATGGCTTTTGAAGTGAATTTCATACCAGTCATGAATGTGCCGTGAATGGTTTAAGGCTGAAAATGTGCAGCAAGTCACTGACTTTGTGTTTAAAAATCAAGTGTTTAGGATGGATAGTGTAAATATAAAAGAAACGGAAGCTTACAGGCAAAAACTTATATTGTTGCTGTATGACTGTAAAATAGAATTAATCAAACAAAGTTTTGAAGGACTGATTTTCATGTCATAATTGTAGTATGAAGTTTGTTTTCTCTACTTTAGTGATTAAGTGTGCTGTGCAGTATAAGTTCTGATATTTATTGCAGTAATATTGTAGAGGTTTCCGGCAAAGATAACGGCTTGGCATAACTGCAATATTAGCAGGAAAGAAAGTCTTGAGCAACTGTGGTAAGATTTTTTTTTGTTAGCCTTATTGGGGAAGTTAAAAAAACCCTCCAAATGTGATTAACCATTTCTCTTACTTGTGTATGTATAGTAAATAAGTTTGTTTTTTAGGTCTGGATCTGAACTTATTTTGGGTTATGAGAATTTATCTACTGATTCCATTCTATGTGTAATAATGCAAATGCTGAAAAATATTATTAGAATTATTACTCTTTGGTGTTTATGTCTCTGGATATTTTGGGAAAAAATGATTGATGATATATTCTCCAAATTGTATTTCTAGTTATAATTGATGTGAATGAACGGGAAGATCTTCCATGCTTTGATATATTTAGATATTTGATAAAATTGTGTGATGTAATAAAGGTTTAAAAAATAGTTTTAAAAGAAAGAGAAGTTAGTAACTTAACTGGAAAAAAATTGAATTGCTAGTCAAGTTAAGTCAAGCAAGTTTGTTTACTTAAAGGGAAAAAGTGAATGAAGCAACTACATTCAAACAAGTGAATTAAGTAATTAAAACAGTATGGCGAATATATGTATAATGTTGAAAGTTCAACTATAATAGTGTATGAGTAAATGTCTGAAGAAAAAATGCTGATATTTCTCTTAGTTTCTTTTAAACTAATCTGCAGGAATCGATTGGAGGAGTGATCTTAAATTCTCATGTCTTGTATGTTTTAGTTATTATGGAAAGACCTCTGCAGAATTGATGTTAATTGCAATTGTGATCCAATATGCTTACCTCTTCTATTGCTGCTGTTTGTGTTTTTGCTCAGAAATTTCCCACTAGACTTAAGCCACAGGGTTATTTTTCAGACTTTTGAGACCCTGTTGTAGCAGGAATGCCTCCATGTTTTTAGTCTCTGGTAGCAGTAGTCTTTGCAATCCAAATTACTGATTTTCTAATACTTTAACATGTCTCTCATTAAGTTTTTGCGTCTTCTACACTTGGAATAAAAAAACCCAGCTTCCTTTCTTCCAGCTCTTTTCTTGTTACTGTTTGACCTCATACTGTACTGATGGTTCTGCTTTGCACAATGAATAAGGAAAACTGATGCAATTATAAGAATTGATTCTGTGACAGAGTCGGCTGCTTTGCTATTTGCTAATGCTCAACTAGCTGGAATGTTCGCTCTTCCTAGAGCTCTTGAGTTAACTGCTCACTTGATTGATACTGATTTTGCCTCAGGCTTCTTGCATGAGGAGCCCTATGTACTGATATTCTACTACTATGCTGTTTTGTTCTGAAAAGAAGTGGTAATTAACAGTTTTAATTGATTCAAATTTGGTGTTAAAAAGTTTTATAGTTGATGAATGTACACACCCTTATATAAATGTTCCTTCCTTTGTGAGCTTAGATGTCTATGTGAATTAGAATGGAATGGAGAAGTAGTCTAATGACTAGAGTACTAGCACTCCTTGTGACCTTGGATAAGTCACTTAACCCTTATGGTCTTACAAAGAAAAATTTCAAGTTATCAATGTTCCTGTTTAATGTGCTGTAAGCGTAGTTACTCACCTGTAACAGGTGTTCTCTAGGAGCAGCAGGAATCAGTCCTCACATATGGGTGACGTCGGCGCCGACGGAGCCCTCGCGGAGCAATTTTCCCCAGCTTTCAAAGAAAGCCTTTGGGAATTGCAGCGCGCATGCGCGGTCCCCTTCCCGCCCAAGGGTGCCATCTTAGCCAGTCAGATGACATAGCTAAAATACAGCATAAAAATTTGCAAAAAACTAAAGCAGATGATTGCAACTCCAAGGGGAGGAGGGAGGGTTGTGAGGACTGATTCCTGCTGCTCCTGGAGAACACCTGTTACAGGTGAGTAACTACGCTTTCTCCAGGACCAAGCAGGAAGTCAGTCCTCACATATGGGACTCCCAAGCTTAAGGCTACCGGAGACTCTAAGCACAAAAATGAGCTCCCTCTAGCTCAGCAGCACAGAAGGAAGGAATCTTCACTGAATTATTACCCACCGGTAGCCCAACATCCGGGATGGAGGGTAGGAGTTGCTCAAACCTCGAAGAGATTTCGGAGGACTGCCTGTCCGAAAGCACTGTCCCTGCGGGACTCCCTCTCGAGGCAGTAATGGACCGCAAAAGTCTGGCTCGAAGACCAAGTAGCGGCCCGGCAGATGTCTGCCAATGGAACAGAGCGGAGGTAAGCCACTGACGTAGCCTTCGCCCGAACACAATGAGCCGTGACCCGACTTTCTAACGAGAGTCCGGCTGCTCCATAAGCCCAAGCGATACAGTCAGCAACCCAGATGGACAGAGTACGCTTGGAGACAGGGAGCCCCAATTTATTGGGGTCAAAAGACACGAAGAGCTGAGCAGCTTTGCGGTGCTCCCGCGTACGGTCAAGGTAGAAGTTCAACGCCCTTCTACAGTCCAGGGTATGCAGGACCATTTCAGCTCGGCTGGAGTGTGGCCTGGGAAAGAAGGTCGGAAGTACCACCTCCTGATTGATGTGAAAAGGGGAGACCACTTTTGGAAGAAATTTAGGGTGAGTCCGTAGGACTACCCTATTTTTGTAGAACCGAGTGTAAGGGGGATCAGACACGAGGGCCTGTAGTTCACTTACGCGTCTAGCGGAAGTGAGGGCTATCAAGAATAAGGTTTTCCAAGAAAGAACACGGAGAGGAGAGGACAGGTAGCCATAGGTTCAAAAGGCGGACAGGTGATCCGCTGCAAAACCACATTCAGATCCCAGTCAGGCGCTGGCGGGCGCAGAGGTGGTTTAAGGAGAAGGAGACCTCGGAGAAACCTTGCCACGAGAGGGTCGTTGGAAAGAGGTCTGCCGTCCACCGGCACATGATGTGCTGAAAGAGCACTGAGGTGAACCTTGACGGAGTTGGACTTAAGTCCAAGATTAGAGAGGTAGAGCAAGTACTGCAAGACCACCGACACCGAGCAGGAGAAGGGATCCAGAGACTGCTGGGTACACCAAACGGAAAAAACGACGCCATTTCAGGGCGTAGCATTTGCGGGTAGAAGGTCGCCGGGAAGCTAGGACGACCTCTTCCACCTCTGCCGGCAGTAGAAGGGGAGCAAGGACTACCCTTTCAGCAGCCAGGCCATCAGATGTAGAGATCTGAGGTTGGGGTGTAGCAGGGACCCCTGATCCTGTGTTAGGAGATCTGGTTGAAACCCCAGAGGGAACGGAGCCTCCACCGCCAGTTGCAGCAGGAGTGGAAACCACGGCTGTCTGGGCCACCAAGGAGCTATCAGGATCATGGAAGCTTTGTCTCGGAGAACCTTGAAAAGAGTTCGAGAGATTAGCGGTATGGGAGGAAAGGCATACAGAAGGCTTTTCGACCATGAGAGCAGAAAAGCATCCGCCGCTACTCAGAGGGGATGCGGCTGCCGAGAGCAGAAACGAGGAAGTTGCCGGTTGAGAGGACTGGCAAAAAGATCCAGCGTGGGGAGGCCCCACTTCAGAAAAAGTTTCTGAACTACCAAGGGATCCAGTCGCCACTCGTGCGGCTGGAGGATTCTGCTGAGTTTGTCCGCCAGGCAATTTTCTTGGCCTGGGAGATAAACTGCCTTGAGAAGAATGCCGCGGCTGACGGCCCAAGAGCAGAGCCTCTGCGCTTCCCGACAGAGAAGGAAGGAGCCCGTGCCCCCCTGTTTGTTCACGTAGAACATGGCAACTTGATTGTCCGTCTGGACAAGGACGGACCGGCGAGAAGTCAGGTGGGAGAAAGCCTTGAGAGCCAGACGCATTGCTCTGAGCTCTAGGAAGTTGATCTGCTGCGGAGACTCCCACGAGGTCCAGAGACCTTGAGTACATGCCCCTTGGCAATGCGCTCCCCATCCCAGGAGAGAAGCATCGGTCGTCAGTACTTGAGCAGGCGGAGGAGATTGAAAAGGCATTCCGAGTACCAGGTTCGGCTGATGAAGCCACCACTGCAGAGAAGAGGCCAGCGGGCCGGAGATCTGCACTAAGTCGGCGAGGCCGCCCGTGGCCTGTTGCCACTGCTTGCGAAGGCACCACTGAGCAGGCCGCATATTCAGGCGGGCGTTGGGGGTCACGTGGACGGTGGAAGCCATATGGCCGAGTAGTCTCAGAAAGCGCCTGGCCGAGACCAGGGACTGGCTGCGAAAACGGCTGGCTAGGTCCATGAGCTGCTGAGCTCTGTCGAGAGGCAGGAAAGCTCGCACCTGAAGAGTGTGCAATCTTGCGCCGATGAACTCGAGATCTTGCGAGGGAAGCAAAGTGGACTTTGCGAAGTTTACGACAAAGCCCAAGTACTGGAGAAGAGTCACAGTGCGGTGCGTGGCTTGTGTGACCTCTTGAGAGGACGATGCTCTGATGAGCCAGTCGTCTAGGTAAGGAAAGACATAGAGGCCCTGAAGCCGGAGATAAGCCGCCACCACCGCGAGACATTTTGTGAAGACTCGTGGTGCGGAGGATAGGCCAAAGGGCAGTACTCTGTACTGGTAATGATTTCCTGCCACCACAAACCTTAGGTATTGGCGGTGGCTTGGGTGGATGAGGATGTGCGTGTAGGCATCCTTTAGATCCAAGGAGCATAGCCAATCTCCCTTCTGGAGGTAGGGCAGAAGGATTCCAAGGGTAAGCATCTTGAACTTCTCCCTCACGAGGAACTTGTTGAGGTTGCGCAAGTCCAGGATGGGTCTGAGGCCTCCTGTTCTTTTTGGTATTAGGAAATACCTGGAATAAAAGCCTTGACCTCTCAGGTGGTGGGGCACCAGTTCCACAGCCTGTTCCTGAAGAAGACTTGCTAACTCCTGAAGGAGTAAGTCCCTGTGCAGAGGGAGTCGTGGAGGCTCTCCCGGAAAATAGGAGGGAGGGACCTGGTGGAAGTGGAGAAGATAGCCTTCTCGCACAACATGAAGCACCCAGGCATCTGATGTGATGTTGGACCACCTGTGGGCAAAGTGGACCAGCCGGCCTCCTGTGCTGGGAGAAACCAGCTGAGGGGGAGAGGCTATGTCGATGAAGTCAAAAACCCCCACCCTGCTGAGCAGGGGCCGGTGGTGCAGGCTTGGGGGCTTGCTGCCTACGGGACCCGTTACCCCGTCCCTTGGCCTGCTGACCCTGTTGGGGAGCTGAGGAGGCCTGATACTGAGGGTAGTGTTTATAGGCAGCCGCCTTCCTCAGGTAAAAGGACTTTTTCCCCGAGCCCTTCTTCTTTTGGGAAGGGGCAGAGGTCTTTCTAGAGAGCCTTGTTCTGGTGAGAGTCTCCGTCTCGATTTGCGCAGCCTTCTCAGCCATGGGCTTGCCAAATAGGTTCTCACCTCGGTAGGGGACATCGACCAACTTGTCCTGCACCCAGGGTTCAAGGTCAGACGACTGAAGCCAAGCCTGTCGGCGGGCACCGATGCCGGCTGCGGCCACTCGAGCCGATGCTTCAAAGCCATCATAGGCTGCTCGGGAAATGAATTTGGAGCACTCTCGAATTCCAGTGGACAAGGCTAGGAACCTCCGCAAAGGTTCCTCGGAAAGTCCAGCAGAGAATCCGGCTATCTCCTTAGCCAGGTCTCTAAGGTACATGCCCATGTAGAGCTGGTAGGTCTGGACCCGACAAGCAAGCATAGAGCCTTGGAAACACTTCTTACCGAGGCCATCCAGGTTGCGGGCCTCCCTGCCGGGAGGCACCGAGGAGTGCATCTTCTGGCTCTTGAGCCTATGCATGGCCAATTCCACCACCATGGAATGGTGCGGTAGCTGTGCTTTCTGGAAGCCAGGGCTCTTGCGGACTCGATAGATGGAATCGACCCGCTTGCTCAATACCGGCGACGATGCCGGACTCTCCCACATGCGGAAGAGTAGTCGTTCCAGCATGGGAGGAACCGGTACAGTAAAGTGCTCCTTCGCAGGAGAGTCATACTGGAGGGCGTCGAGCTCTTCGGCTCGAGGCTCCTCCTCGGGATCCGCAGGGAAGGCCAAAACCTTGGCCATATCCCTGACGAAGTCCGAGAACCGGGCATCCTCCGGGGGGGACTGCTTCCGAGGTTCGGACTCAGGGGAGTCCGAGGGGACACACCGAGTCCGAAAGGAATCAGGTGACTCTTCCACTTCAGATTCCCAGGCCGACTCCGAGGAGGAATCGGTGGGGTCGGGTCGGGCGGGCGTAGGCGTCGGCCGCCCCGACGCCGAGGGAGTTGGCGACGACGACCTCGGTCCCGAACGGGAGGCCGAGGGAGACCTCGACCGAGGATCAACTCGAGCCCGCATGGACTCAAGGATCGGCTCGGTCTCCGGGGTCGACTTAGACGTCGACGTCCCGGCGGTCAGGGCAGAGGCGCCAGCAAGGCTAGCGATCAGTGCCCGCTGCTGGTCCATGAAGGCAGCAAGGCTGCTCTCCAAGGCCGTCGACCTGAGTCCGACCTCAGGTGACCCAGCAGCCCCCGACGGCGTCGGGCCCGACGTCGGACCCCTCAGAGGCGAGTCCACGAGAACTACAGGACTTACCCGAGCAGGCGATTCCGATTCCAGACAAGGTCGCTTCGTGAGACGATCCTGCTCCAAAGACCCGGGATGGCTATCGGGGCTATGCGACCTGGCCCTCGCGGAACCAGGAGCGTCCACCGACGCCATCCTCGCGGGTTTCGTCTTCCAATGATGATCCCCCGAGGGAGAACCTCTGTCGGAGGAACTCCGGCGATGCTCAGAGCTGGAGCCTCTGGACGCCGAGGCCTCCGACGAGGTCCGGGTACGGGTGGGATCTGTGAAGATTCTTTCCCGCTGATGCTGCCGACTCCGTAAGGCTTTGGAGGACATTTTGCTGCAGGCCCCACAGATCAGTTCCTCGTGATCTGGGCCGAGGCAGCGGAGGCAATGATCATGTGTGTCAGTGAGAGACATGTTTCTGTCACACTGAACACACCTTTTGAAGCCACTGGCAGCCATCGGGGAAAAAGGGCCCCTGCAAGGTCAAAGGACCGGGCTGCCAGCGAAAAACCGAAAAACGAAACTGACAAGAAAAATCAGAAAAACCGAAAAATAAGAGAAGGACTCGCAACGGCGTCGCGAGTCCGGGCAGGAAAGAGACCGGCGTCGAACCGAAGAAAAAATAGAAAATAAATGAAGAAAATCAACTTTTCTGCGGGGACTGAAAGACCACGTCTGTAGGGCTCCGCGGAAAAAAGAAGACTGGCTAAGATGGCACCCTTGGGCGGGAAGGGGACCGCGCATGCGCGCTGCAATTCCCAAAGGCTTTCTTTGAAAGCTGGGGAAAATTGCTCCGCGAGGGCTCCGTCGGCGCCGACGTCACCCATATGTGAGGACTGACTTCCTGCTTGGTCCTGGAGAACCAAGTTTTAGTTGCAATGTGAACTGCTGTAATTAGTGGGGAAAGTAGTATTAGAAAAAAAAAAACCCCAAAGAAAAGTGCAAACATAGATAAACCAGGTCAGCTGGGTGTGGCTGGGAGGTTATATGCTGAGGTGAACAGATGGGATTTAAGTAGGGACCTGAAAGTGGTGTAGTTATCTTCCAGACGGAGCAGAGTGGGCAGAGAGTTCCACAGAGCTGGACCAAGGATGAAAAAGGCAGAATGACGGGTAGACTGTAAGTGTGTACGAGATGGTGGGGGGAAGTGAAGTTGATTAATGTGAAGAGAATGAAGACTACGTGTAGGGATATGGAAGTGGAGAAGACCAGTGAGGTACTGGGGTGTTTGTGTGTGCAGGATGTGGTGATAATGTTTAAAGTAATGTGAGCTGAATCATCACCTAAGATAAGACAGCCTTCCTAATAATTGTTGACAAACAATTAAAATCAGTTTAGATTTAAACTGCTAGTTATGTTTTAATGTTTGTTACCCCTTGAATAAACCAGATTGACTATATCTTGTATATTGTTAAGGCTGGAGAATACATCACAAATATAATTAGTGATATGAATATGTACAATTGTGTTCCTGACAGAAAAAAGCAATGTGTCTATCAGGCCACATGCTAACATTTGATTTGGCAAGTAGACAGAATAAGTTTAGGAATGCAGATGAAAAAGATAACTATGTTACAGACTAGCTATGTAATAGTTCAGTGCTAGCTATGGATGTATTGTAATTAACAATGGATAATATAATTCTGTTCAACAATTTATGTTTATTATATGTAAACCGCACTGACAACAAATAGCGCGGTATATAAAAGATGTTAAATAAAATAAAAATAAATAAATAAATAAATGACTGTCATTAGGGATGAATAATTGTGCTTGTTTGCAATTGTATGGCATCAAGAGAGATGCTGTAGTGGAGAATTGGATTTTTACAAATTATATATTGTATGCACTGAATCTAATGGGCCGAAGAGGAAGAAAACGACTGAATGAAATGCGACTGGATATGGAGACTCCTGATAAAGATCAACGATTCCAGCGGAACTACTCATGTATGTGCAGCAGTGAAGCCTGGGTGAATGGTCACTGAAAAAGATTGATCTAAGCTGTGCATAGCACAGCCCATGGTGAGAAAGGATGCTGCTGACGAATCTGGAGTGATGACTGGTGTCTCTGAATTATTGCTAGATCTATGAGAAGCAGTTGGCCACTGCAGGATGAGGTAGTGCTTACAAGAATAACACAGGTACACTACCAAAAAACTGCCTCCAGTTTTGCAACTGATTCCTATAGATTTTGGGGTGCTGAATTCAGGAAAAATAGCCAAAATGTTCCATCACGTCACGTTTTCTTGCAAAATTAGATTTCTTACCCATATAAGGAATGTTCACATAATTTCTTTTTAGCCGACTGCAGTTTATTTTCTTGGCCCAAAATAGAGGTTGTAACGGTTAACTAACTAGAAACACTCCCTCATGATATTTTAGAGTGTTTTGTATTCATTTTATACATTAACAGGACAATTGGGAGGCGGGGGGCTAAATCAGTACTCGCGCTGGCGCATGTTCTTCCTGTTCGCCTCGCCTCGCCTCGTTCGCTCGCTCAAACACGGTGGTTGCGACATGAACGTTCCTGTCAAATTTCAGTTTCTTGCAAGTTCATTATTACCTTTTGTTTGCTCAGTCGTAATCCAGCTTTATTCCGAAGTGGTTCACTACAGTTGTAGTTTGCAGTGCTGTGTATTTGTGATGGCTCACAGAGCCAGAGGTTGCGTCAACTCTCCGGACAGTTTTTGTTTTATTTGTGGGGAATATACCGTGAAAAAGCGGCAGAGGAACATTTCTGCATTATTAAAAAAAGTATATTTCGCCTATTTCGGTTTGAAGTTAGGCGATCAAGACAAACCGTGGGCTCCTCACAAAGTGTGCAAGACATGTGAGGAAGATCTACGCTTATGGATGAAAGGTAAAAAACAAGCATTTCATTTCGGAATACCTATGATGTGGCGTGAACAAAGAGACCACAGCAGTGACTGCTATTTTTGCTCTTGCATTGTGAAGGATACAACTTAAAAAATAAGAACGTAATAAGTTACCCCAACCTTCCCTCAGCAATTAGGCCTATGCCTCATAGCAACGAAGTACCTGTGCCTGAACCACCAAAATCTTTGGATCATATTTGTGTGGACGGTTCTGATCATGATGAGACTCATCAGATGGCTTTTCCCGATGAGTCCAGTACTTCCGAGTTTGAAACTGAACCAGATCCGAAACCTGAACTTTTCTCTCAAGCTGAATTGAATGATTTAGTCCGGGATTTAGGACTCCCAAAAGATGCTGCCCAACTGCTAGGTTCTCGGCTTAAACAGAAAAATCTATTGTCACCAAGAACAACTTTTTATTGGTACCGCAACCACGAGACACAATTTTTGAAGTATTTCAGCAAAGAGGAAGATTTGGTATTTTGCAACGATATATACGGAGTGATGGAAAAGTTTAAACTCAAGTATGATCCTGCTGAATGGCGGCTGTTCATTGATTCGTCAAAAGACAGCATGAAAGGTGTTGTTCTTCATAATGGCAGCACATTCGCTTCAGTTCCTATTGCTCACTCTGTTATTCTCCAAGAAAAATACGAGAATTTGGCCCTGATTCTTCAGAAGATTCGTTATGATGAGCATAAGTGGATGATTTGTGGAGACTTTAAAATTCTATCCATGCTATTAGGGCAGCAATCCGGTTTCACCAAATATCCCTGCTTCCTTTGCTTGTGGGATAGCCAGGCCCGCGACTACACTGGGGGGAAAAAAGACTGGCCAATTCGGGAGTATTTGAGACCGGTGAGAAAAATGTTCTTCATGAGAGCTTGGTACCTCGTGATAAAATTCTATTACCACCTCTCCACATTAAGTTGGGCCTCATTAAACAATTCATCAAGTCCCTTCCAAAAGATGGTGAGTGCTTTCGGTACCTTTGCTCAAAGTTCCCCCGACTTTCTGAAGCAAAGCTAAAGGAAGGAGTGTTTGTTGGCCCTGATATAAGGAAACTCATTTCAGATGGAGCATTCGCTGAAACGATGTCTGAGAAGGAAAAAGAAGCCTGGGATTCCTTCAAGGATGTTGTTCTCAAATTCTTGGGGGAACAGGCGGGATGAGAACTATAAGGATATTGTTGCCAGGATGCTCAATGCCTTCAAAGAACAAGGCTGTAACATGAGCCTGAAAGTCCATTTCTTGCACTCCCTTGTGAACTACTTTCCCGAAGATTTGGGGGCGTACAGTGAAGAACAAGGTGAAAGGTTTCACCGGGACATCAAGGACGCAGAGAGAAGGTACCAAGGAAGATGGAACACCACTATGATGGCTGATTTCTGCTGGTTGCTGCTGCGGGAAACCCCAGATGAAAAATACGCCAAGCAGCGCACCAAGAGAAGCATTCGGGGGAAGAAGAAACGGGCCCACCAGGAGATTGATTGACCCAAGAATGATTTTAAAATCTAAACTGTGTTGACAATATGTGTTTTTACTAAACTTTGAAATAAAAATTTGCTAGTTATTACCACAGTGTCGGATCTCATTTATTAGAATTTTATTTTCACACCATCGGGTGTTTGTCTTCATGTATTGCAATGGTGCGGTTTGCGTTTTCTATTCTTACATACATACCTGTACAACATTTTTTGCACATTTCTTTGCTTTGCTTTGTGTCTAACCTCGCTCTTATATGCTCAATGTTTGTGCACATGTATGTGGCTGTTTTAAGTGCAGACAATTTTGCTACCATCACAGTGTGTTTTGTTGACATTACTCTATTCTTATGTGCTGCCTTGTTACAATTTTCTTTATTCTTATTTGAATAACTACTAAACAATTAGTATAAAGAATTCATCCAAGAAACTTTTATCTCGATCGCACTCAATCTGAAACGTTCACCTCAAACTGCTAACCCAATGTAGCAAAAAATCTGTACGTGATGGAGCAAATTGGTTACCAGATTTGGATTCAGCGCACCAAAAAACGTAAAAATCAATCGAAACATTAGAGGCAGTTTAAAAAAAATTTTTTTTAGTGTACCTGTGTAATTGGTAAAGTCTTGTTCTCTGTACACATTTTTTTATTGAGGCTAAGCAAAGGTAAACAATGTTACATGATTTTGTACAATGATTTCTTCCAATGAACAAGATGGAGCTCACCTATGGACCAGATGTGCCTAGGACTTTGAAAGAACATCTGCAAAATGAAGCCTACTGTAGAAGATTATTCTGGAATTGGACATGTTTCAACTACTGCTCTTTAGAAATGATTCTTTCTAGAATCACAGGGAGGACTGTAGGGATGGACAGATAAAGGGATACCAGAATCCTCAATATGTAATTGAAGATGGATGAAGTTCTTGATACAAAATGTGTTTAGAAGTTTGACTTTTCACCAACTTCCTTTTAAATAGAATAGGATGTCATGATCATGAGTTCTCTGTAACCGTCTTTAAAATTTATTTATTTATTTTATTTATTTATTTATTTATTTATTTATTTAGCAAGCATTTGTAGCCCGCTCCTTCCAGCGATCAGAAGCGGGTAGGATTACTATTGTGAAACTGCCGAATCAAGGCAGGTACACATTTTGTTTACATACAGATTGTCAGAAAAGCACATCATACAGAGTTAACACTTCTTAGCTATGGGGGAGTTCATTTACATATATACATAAATACATATATACAGGATAAGCTTTTTGGCCACAGTGGTCAGGGGCTGCTCCATCTGTGGATTTAGTTCAGGTTGAAATGAGATTGGAAAATGTGCGTTTTGAGTTTCTTTCTGAAGTCTAGAAGGTCATTGCTAGCTCGTAGTTCTGGTGGGAGTTGGTTCCACAGTGTTGGTGCCACATATGAGAAAGCCCTGTGGCTGGTGTTAGCTTTGGCAGATCTTATATCTGTTGGAGTGTGAAGGATGTTGGAATTGTGGGTTCTTCTGTTTCGGGTAGGAGGTTGCGATCTTACTAGGTTGTTGAGGAAGGAAGGTGCTAAGTTGTGGATGAGTTTGAAGGTGGTTGTTAGTATTTTGTATTTTGTTCGAGCTGTTATGGGTAGCCAGTGTAATTGAATTAGCACTGGTGTGATGTGGTCACTTAGATTTTTCTTCATTATGACCCTGGCAGCTACATTTTGTGCCATTTGTAATATGTTTAGGGTTTTTTTAGGTAAACCTTGTAGGATGGCGTTGCAGTAGTCAAAATGTGGCATGATGAGTGCTTGGGCCACTGTTCTGAAGTCTTGGGGATCAATAATATTCCGAATGGGTTTGAGCACTCTAAGCTTGTGGAAAACTGCTCTGTTGGTCTTTCGGAGGTGTTTTTCCATCTTTAGGTCACAGTCAAATGTGACTCCTAGATACTTTATTTCTTTTTTGTTTGGTAAGTGTTGTTACATAGTGTTATTGATGTGGGTGGGTCAAAATTCGGTTCTTTGGAGATATACATTACTTCGGTTTTTTTGTGATTAATTGACATACTACTTTGTTGCAACCAGTCTTGCATCTCTCTGATACATGTCTCTAGTGGGTTGTAGTCTGGGTTTTTAGTGTCTAGTTGTGAGTATAGCATGATATCATCGGCATAGATGTGGTAATTAATTTCGTGTCGTGAGAAAATTTTGCATAGTGGCTGCATATATATGTTAAACAGAAGTGCTGAGAGAGCAGAGCCTTGGGGGATTCCCTGCGTTTGGGAGAAAGATTCTGCTTTTTCTCCGTTGAATTGAACCTGTTGTGTTCGATTTGAGATGTAGGATGAGAACCATTTTAGTGGTGTTCCTGTTATTCCTATTGATTTTATCCTATTTATGAGGGTCCCATGATTGACTGTATCAAAAGCAGCGGAGATGTCAATGAATACAAGAATGTACATTTTCTTTTTGTTTTCAAGGCCCTTTAGGAGGTTGTTAAGTAGGACTAGTAACAGGGTTTCAACTCCATGATGTTGCCTGAAGCCATATTGCTGGTCATCAAGAGGAGCATTGTCAGTCAGATGGTCTTGGAGCTGTAGAAGGACCGTTTTTTCTATGATCTTTGCCAGGAATGAGATACTTGATATGGGACGGTAGGACGCTGGGTCTTCTCCGTTGAGTGTAGTGTTTTTTAGGATCGGTCTAATGACTGATTTCTTTAATTCTGAGGGCATGATTCCTTGTTGTAGGGATAGGTTAACTATGTGTGCTATGTGAGGTGCTATGTCTTGTTTCACTGCCTTGATCCAGGATGCAGGACAGGGGTCTAGTGGGGAGGTGGTGCTTTTTAGGCTTGTGACAATGGTTGTGATTTGCTGGGTTCCTATTTTGTGGAAGTGCTCCCATAACTGGTTTTGCGTCGTGTTATTCTCACTTCTGATTTGTGGTGTTGGTGGGGGGGGGGGGGGGACTAGGGGCCGTAAGTTTGGTCGCGTAGTGGTTTGCCAGTGTTTGGACCTTGATGGAGTTGTTGAGGTTGGCATTTTGGTCGGTTTTGGTTAGTGATTTGACTAGTTCAAATAACTCTCGCGGGCGATTGATCGCCTTGTTTAGGATGTTGGTGTGATGTAATTTTTTTGCATTGTTCACGTCGTCTTTGTACTTTGCGAGATGGGCCATGTATTTAGTTTTGAGATCGGAGGATTTGGTTTGTCTCCATTTTCTCTCTATTTACGGAGCTCCCTTTTTGATTTTATTAGAGTTCCTGTGTACCAGGGTTCCGAGTTGATCTTATGTGGGTTTGTTGTGTGTTTCAATGTTGGGTTAGATGTATTTTGGATGTGTGTGTTCCATCTGTTAGTTAGTTCGTCGAAGTCTGTGGAATCTAGGTTTATGTGGGATGCAATGGTGCTTATGAGGTGTTCCTCGTTGAGTTTGCTGAATTTCCTAATGGGGTTGGTCATTCTCATCTCCTTTGAGTTTTTGGGTTGGCACTGTAGTTTAAGTTTACAGTTGATTTGGTGGTGGTCTGACCATGGTACTTGAGTTATGTTTATTATAGGTGGTTCATTGCTTTGTTGTGGATTTCTGGGTATGAAAATCATATCTAGGATGTTGCCTCTATCGTGTGTGGGGTTGCTTACTATTTGTTGGAAACCCAATTGGTCGATGGCTTCATAGAAGGAGTCCGTGTGGGACGGAGGAATTGATGCTAGGTTCAAATCTCCGAGGATGATTTGGAATTTTTTGCTTTGTGTGGATGTGATGGTTTCTAGTGCTGTGGCTAGTGTTTCGTGCTGTGGTGAGGGAGGTCGATAGATTAGGCAGATGGATAATGCCATGCTCTCGACTTTGAGTAGGTCAAGATCGGGATTTGTGACCGTAGATGTGGTTGTGAGTTGAAGGCTGGTTTTGGCTGCTATAAGGACTCCGCCTCCTCTTCTGTTGATGCGTGGGCAGTTGTATAGTTGGTATCCGGGCTTCTGTATTTGGTTCATTGTTGCAGGGTCTGAGTCAGTGAGCCATGTTTCTGTTATGCATAGGATATCTGGTTGTTCATCAGTTAGAATGTTGTGGATAATATGCGTTTTATTCCTTATTGACCTAGCATTAATAAGGATAATGTTACATGTGTGATGTTCTGGGTGTGTTGTTCGTGTGAGTTGTATTTGGGATCCAATAGTGTTCTTTGCTTTGGTTTTAGGGTGTTTTTGTGATCTATTTCCTTTGATATGGGTGTGTCGTTGGGGTAATTTGCTTGGCGTTTGTGTGGTGGTGATAGGATTTAAGTTGTATTGATGCAGGATGGGTAATGGTGGGGGGGGGGTGGAGAAGGTAGATTGGTGTATATAGTAGAGGAATGCAGTATTGTGAGTGTGGGATGGTTCTATATGAGGATGTCAGTATACACATGCACAAAATCAGGAAAGTGTGAGCAGGCTCCATTTTATGTCTGCCAGAAATACTTGGGTTTTTGGATTCGTGTGGCGCGGTGTGTGGGGTGTAATCAAGGCAGCTGGCCTAGAGATGGGTTAGTGTAGGCCGGCAAGATAGTTGTTGGGTACCAACAGTTTAGCAGGGATAGATGGGTTGGGGTACAGTGTTTCTTATCACTTTAAACAAAATAGGGATACAGTCCTAACGTTCCTTATCACTCAGTATAAACAGATACAGTATTGTGCGATACAGTCCTATCGTTACTTCTCACTCAGTATAAACAGATACAGTATTGTGCGATTCAGTCTTAAGGTTAGTGCAAGAAGGTTATTGGGTTACTGCATTGAAATGTAACAACTTGCTGGTTAGAGACACTTTGTTTCATTTAGCTCTAAATAAACAGTAGTAGCCTTTATAGTTGGTAGGGGTTTACAATGTAACAGCTGGCTTGAGGGGAACAAGGCTTGTGACAGTGGGGAATTTAACACATTATATATACAGTTGTATGTTGGCTCCTACTTGGGGGGGGTTAGGCCAGGGTTGCACAGTGGTCTTTTGCGTCAGGAGGTAGATAAGTCCAGTAATTGTTTTACCTGGGTGATATCGTTGTAGTTGAAAGCTCTTGATATCAAATTTTGGTCCAGCTATGTGAAACTCGTGGAGCGTGGTGGTCGGGACCGGCGAGCTCAGACCCGGCCTGGGGAGCTCAAGCCGTCAGTCATTTGAATGTTGCACTTTCGCTTTCTGGACGTTATCGGAGTTTTGGTCATGTGAGTCAGGCTTCTTGATACTTGCAGCCTTGTCGCGGTTGAGAGGGTGATGTTTCAATCGCGCCTAAGCTCCACCGCCTAAGGGCCACCGCCAAAGGGCCCTCTGGCGAGGCCCTCAGGCGCGAGCCCGCCAGGTGCGGGCGCGCCCTGTAGGGACGCCGCTTTTATGCGGTTCTGCCTGCGTGCGTGTGAGCCTCCCACTGCCCGGATTGGGCAGGAGTGTGTGGAGGGAAGGCTCCCACTGCCCGGATTGGGCAGGAGTGTGTGGAGGGAAGGCTCCCACTGCCCGGATTGGGCAGGAGTGTGTGGAGGGAAGGCTCCTACTGCCCGGATTGGGCAGGAGTGTGTGGAGGGAAGGCTCCCACTGCCCGGATTGGGCAGGAGTGTGTGGAGGGAAGGCTCCCACTGCCCGGATAGGGCAGGAGTGTGTGGAGGGAAGGCTCCCACTGCCCGGATAGGGCAGGAGTGTGTGGAGGAAAGGCTCCCACTGCCCGGATAGGGCAGGAGCTTCACCAAGGCGGTTGGAGGGCTAGCGGCGCTCAGCTGTTTCCCCGAAGTAGGGACGCCGCTTTTATGCGGTTCTGCCTGCGTGCGTGTGAGCCTCCCACTGCCCGGATTGGGCAGGAGTGTGTGGAGGGAAGGCTCCCACTGCCCGGATTGGGCAGGAGTGTGTGGAGGGAAGGCTCCCACTGCCCGGATTGGGCAGGAGTGTGTGGAGGGAAGGCTCCCACTGCCCGGATTGGGCAGGAGTGTGTGGAGGGAAGGCTCCCACTGCCCGGATTGGGCAGGAGTGTGTGGAGGGAAGGCTCCCACTGCCCGGATAGGGCAGGAGTGTGTGGAGGGAAGGCTCCCACTACCCGGATAGGGCAGGAGTGTGTGGAGGAAAGGCTCCCACTGCCCGGATAGGGCAGGAGCTTCACCAAGGCGGTTGGAGGGCTAGCGGATGGAACAGATGGAATAGATGGAACAGTGTTAACGCAAGCAAAAAGAACATAGGCTATGAACTGTGCAAGCATAAAGTTCATTGTACAGTCAACTGGAAGTCCCTGCTGACACAACATAATTTTTGCAACTTTTGCAATTATAAATTTCATCTAATATACTGTAATCAGATCTTACTCTGTAAAAAGAACTTTGGCGACACCTTGTGTTATTTCATGGTTATAATAAATGACTGCTACTTCCTCTTTTTCTCTAATAAAAGGGAGCTTTTAGGAGGAGAACTTTGAATTCAATAAGCCTGGAATTATGCCTGTTCATAGTCCGCTTATTGTCTTCCCTCTGAGCTCAAAGAAAATAGCACTTTGTGTGTGTGTGATTGTGTTCTGTATTACTCTCTGTCTGTTTCTCACTGCTTGATGGACCAGAGACCTAAAGAGCTGTGGTATCATGGTATTGTGGTCAGATCATGGAGTTTTCTTCAACCCTCATCCACAAGCTTTGTAAAGTCGCTCCTTGTGTCCAGCAGGAACCTTGGATTCTTGCATAAATGACTGCTATATCACCTGAGAAGGTACATTTTAGGAATGAATGCTAGTCTAGATAGCCTTCACCTATTTGAAGTTAGGAATTCTGCAGTGGTATCCTGGCTCGCTTGATTTGCCTTACTAGAACTTAATTTTTGCAAAGGTTGCTGCTGTGGTAGAAAAGGGCACCAAACTCTAAAGAGGGAAATGCCACCCCAGGTGGGACTTGAGCCCACAATCCCAGGTTTAGAAGGCCAGTACCTTATCCATTAGGCCACTGGGGTCAACCATGAAAGGGATCTTTTGGATACATCTCAGAAAGGGCTAAGAATGTCAATGCAGACCCTTACTGATGCTTCTAAATTTCCTTTCCCTCTACTCGAGCTATCTCTTGCCATCCCTTCCCCAAGTTTTTCTGTTCCAGAGCAATACTACTTAAAACTCTTTGACTCCTCTTCCTTCTGCCACCAGCTGTTCTGAATGTTTTTTCTAGACGTACAGCACCCTCTTTGGGAAGATGGGCTTCTGTAGATCACTGCTGAATTTATCCTCTTCATCATGCAGCCATACATTTTTTGTGACTATAGAAGAAGATGCTTCATCTACCTGAATTTCTCCCTCTTCTCCCATAGCACCCGTTATCAGAGGCTTTTGCATGATGTCAGTGGGTTTATCTTTCCACTCTGATCCCAGCTTGTGTGAGATGAGACAAGGATGCAGTTTTGGACAGGTAGGTCCATTTGTGGCAAGAGAAGAAGAAGCAACTACTTGCCACCCCAGGTGGGACTTGAACCCATAAACCCTGGCTTAGGAGGCCAGTGCCTTATCCATTAGGCTACTGGGGCTTGGGATTGCTTCCTTTTTTTGCACTAAAGATCCCAACAAATACCTAAGGGCAGCACCTCCAATGTACATTAGGCTCTTCTCACTCTGTTTATGCATTTGCTGGGACTGTCAGAACCACGTAGTAACAAGGCCGATTGCTTCTCATGGGAATTAGAATGCACTTGACTTGACCTGACTGAAGAGATTCCAGATATGTGTTGTAGGGCCCATACAATTTGCCTTTTGAAAGGCAACTGAGCATTCCATGTGCCTCCTTCCGTCTTATTTCATAAACAGCATCGGTAACTCAGTAGTTTGGACTTACGGGAAGCAGTGAAATTTCAAAACGGCTGGCTGGCAAAGGTATTCAGCCCCACTAACCAACCATACTGTCTATCCATTCAATATGTCAAACCCTATTTTACCCCATATTTTAGAAAGACGTTTTCCATTAATGTAGGACAGGAAAAGAGCCATTTTTGCACAAGGGCCTTAGGTGATGAATTACTCACACCTCTCATGTTTCAAGGCAATAGCCTAAAAAAATAATATTCCGGGTTTCCCTCATCCACACACCCTGGGCGCCTACTCCATGCAGCCACCACCCCTTTTTTACAGGAATGCTTCCTTAGGTAGCCTCTGCTTGCCATCAAGCTCCTCTCAAAGCTCTGGGGTTTCTAATAACTTGGGATGTCTGTTGCTGATATGGGCCTCTGGAGCTACCTTTTTCCGCAGGCCTTTCGTCCCTTCTATGGCTTTGGTCATAGATCCAGGGAGTTAACTTGACTGATGATAGGCTTCACCAAAGGAAAGCTTCCGCAACCTTCTGACTGTTTTTCTGCATCTTCTTTTCACTAACTTGCTGTCATTAGGAAACAGTGAGAGATAAGATCCAACTTCAACTTAGCTGGAACTAGAAAATTGTCTATACATATGAAGGGTGAGGATTGGATGTGCGCATTCGGATCATTAGTGTGCCTAAAAAACCAAGTGCACGCTAAATTGATTTAACGCTCGTTAAGAGACTTAGCACGCCTTAGTTAGTTGGTTGGTTAGTGTGCGTTAAATCGACTTAGCACGCTGTGAAAATTTCCTATTACAATGAACCCATGAAACTAACCAAAAAAGCGCCCGAAGATCTGGAAAGTTTCATAAAAAAATACAACTGACTGAATTCTTCTTGACTGCTCACTTACTTAATACATCTGCAGATAAGAAGAAGGCCTTCTGCGTATTGCATCTGCACTTCATTTTCGATTCGCATGCCTGGCATTCGAATTCCAGTATATACTTACTGAAGAGGAAAAGCCTTGTGGGCGCTTGCACCACTAACCCTCCATAACCAAGTACGGAGAGTCCAAACGGGTGACCGTCTTGTCCTCCCTAAGAGACATGGAGCTATTCAGGGCGGGAAATGGTCCCTGTGTAATAACTGGACCGCACCAGAATGCTTCCTTTCCAGCTCTCTCACAAAGAGACTAGGGCACAGGTGAAGTAATAGTTGTGACTTTTCTTATTTCCTTGTTCTCCTCGTCACAGAAGAGCCTCTAAGTGGAGGTTCCACTTTTCTATTTCTGCAGAGTGTGCACTCTTGGCCATCCCAGGATAAACTGAAGAAAAAGAGAGCTTTCACCAATGACTTCCTGTGTCTTTTATAGGACTGATATCCACTGTAGGAAAGCCTCCTCCTTTGCCCACATGTCTACTATGCTGAGGTACACCTTTTTAGGTCTTTTTGCATCAACTCTGCTTCAAAAAGGGATGTCTGCTTCCTAGTAAACGAGGTCAATGCCATGTTACACCCCTGATGGAACTCGCAGTCCTTGGCTCTGCAGACCAGTGACTTATCCTTTAGCCATTGGCTGGCTGGCTGGCTAATTGTCTGGTATGTCTAGTTAATTGTCCTTGGAAATCACTACAGGTATCAGCTCAGGCCCAGAGGAAATTCTTCTGCTTCTACATCTGCATCACAGGGGACTCTGATGCACTCCTGGTCAGCTGTAGTATGCTTTTTTCCTGCATAGATTCCAACGGGCAAAACGTCTTCAGTGCACTTGAGTCAGAGATATCCTGGAACTATCCATCAGGCCACTGGTCTTGGCTGGGGAAGAGCTAAACAGTTTGTCTCACATCCAGACTTGACTCCTCTGGCTCTGCCTCCACATCACGGGGAGCTTAGATTCTTTCTCTTCTTATTCCTGATGTGCCACTCTGTAAAGGTTCAGGATTTCAGCTGTCTTTGAGATTTGAAGACAGCGGAGCACCTTCTTGCTGTGGCTCTGCTTCTCTACCTATGGGCTCCGGAGAACATTTTTCTTGATGGATGTCCTTGAATCACAGTTCTTGAAATGTGGCAAGACAGGCTTGGCAGATGGAAACAGCTGATACAGAGCTTATAATATGATGAGAACATCATCCGAAAAAAATTCTTCTCAGAAAGGACAGCGAATGCATGGAATGATCTCGGGAGGTGGTAGAGGGGAAGAATGCTAATGGAATTCACGAAACCATGGGATAAGCCCAGAGGATTTCTGATTGCAAGGAAGGGAATGGGAAAGCCAGAGATCCGGTGAGGTTTACTACAATGGACTCGGAGTGAAAATTGGTCGGATGATGGCCCTTTCTGCTCTCATACTCTGATTCTATCTATTCAAGGGCACTATAGTAGAAGCTGGGGTTGGGTGCAGAGCCAGGCTCCGGACTAAAGATAGAGCGCTTCGGTATTCCAGATACAGTACACATTAGCGTGCCTGGAAAATCAAGGGGCAGGTCATTGGTGCACACCTTCTGGTCTTACTTTAGCAGAAGTATTACGATTTCTTGATTCATAGGAGTGGTGGAACGCGATGGAGAAGTGAGCATATTTTATTAGCGAGCTTTAAAGCAACGGCAACAAAGATCATTGGATGAATTTGAACAAAAGCTAAGTTGGTGTTTTTTCATTCATTATTGAATTAATATCTTTTTCGCTGTATCACCACATCTATCCGAGGGACTTGCGTGGTGCAATCCTCCCCCTTGGTTAAGTAAGGACACGTTTTGAAAGATTTTCAGCTGTTGGTGCAGCTAATAAAAAGAATAAAAAGGAAGATTTGATTCAATAGGGTAATCCCTCACGGCAAATAGTCCGACAATGTCTTTATAGAAATATATTATTTTCCTTACCTTTTGAAACATCGCTTACAGGGAATTTGTAAAGGGGTTCTTTTTGGATCTAAGATTCTACCTCTTTAGTACCTTTTTGTTGGAAATTCCTCCCGGCAAACATCGGATTTCCGTTGAAATTTGTAATGTGCCATCCTCTTTGCTACAGTGCAGTGAAGTATCGATCTTGATGGTATGTGAGGTTTTCAAGGCCCATTTAGCCCAGTCAGTTGCTGATCTTGAGGTATGAGCCATATTGGCCTAAGAATTTTTTCCATGAATACACATTGAGAAAAGGTCCTTTTCTTGGAGAAGGCTTCATTTGCTGAATGTCTGCCAATTTCTCTTTCCTACTGTTGCAGGCCAATGTCCTGTAGATTACCCTCATCCACAAGTTTGTAAAGTCGCTCCTTGTGTCCAGCAGGAACCTTGGATTGTTGCGTAAATGACTGCTATATCACCTGAGAAGGTACATTTTAGGAATGAATGCTAGTCTAGATAGCCTTCACCTATTTGAAGTTAGGAATTCTGCAGTGGTATCCTGGCTCGCTTGATTTGCCTTGCTAGAACTTAATTTTTGCAAAGGTTGCTGCTGTGGTAGAAAAGGGCACCAAGCTCTAAAGAGGGAAATGCCACCCCAGGTGGGACTTGATCCCACAATCCCAGGTTTAGAAGGCCAGTACCTTATCCATTAGGCCACTGGGGTCAACCATGAAAGGGATCTTTTGGATACATCTCAGAAAGGGCTAAGAATGTCAACGCAGACCCTTACTGATGCTTCTAAATTTCCTTTCTCTCTACTCGAGCTATCTCTTGCCATCCCTTCCCCTAGTTTTTCTGTTCCAGAGCAATACTACTTAAAATTCTTTGACTCCTTTTCCTTCTGCCCCCAGCTGTTCTGAGTGGTTTTTCTAGACGTACAGCACCCTCTTTGGGAATATGTGCTTCTGCAGATCACTGCTGAATTTACCCTCTTCATCATGCAGCCATACATTTTTTGTGACTATAGAAGAAGATGCTTCATCTGCCTGAATTTCTACCTCCTCTCCCATAGCACCCGTTTTCAGAGCCTTTTGCATGATGTCAATGGGTTTATCTTTCCACTCTGATCCCAGCTTGTGTGAGATGAGATAAGGATGCAGTTTTGGACAGGTAGGTCCATTTGTGGCAAGAGAAGAGGAAGCAACTACTTGCCACCCCAGGTGGGACTTGAACCCACAATCCCTGGCTTAGGAGGCCAGTGCCTTATCCATTAGGCCACTGGGGTTTGGGACTGCTGCCATTTTTTGCACTAAAGATCCTAGCAAATACCTAAGGGCAGCACCTCCAATGTACATTAGGCACTTCTCACTCTGTTTATGCATTTGCTGGGACTGTCAGAACCACGTAGTAACAAGGCCGATTGCTTCTCATGGGAATTAGATTGCACTTGACGTGACCTGACTGAAGAGATTCCAGATATGTGTTGTAGGGCCCATAGAATTTGCCTTTTGAAAGGCAACTGAGCATTCCATGTGCCTCCTTCCGTCTTATTTCCTAAACAGCATCGGTAGCTCAGTAGTTTGGGCTTACGGGAAGCCGTGAAATTTCAAACCGGCTGGCTGGCAAAGGTATTCAGCCCCACTAACCAACCATACTGTCTATCCATTCAATATGTCAAAACCTATTTTACCCCATATTTTAGAAAGACGTTTTCCATTAATGTAGCACAGAAAAAGAGCCATTTTTGCACAAGGGCCTTAGGTGATTAATTACTCACACCTCTAATGTTTCAAGGCAATAGCCTAAAAAAATTATTTTCCAGGTTTCCCTCCTCCAGACACCCTGGGCGCCTACTCCATGCAGCCACCACCCCTTTTTTACAGGAATGCTTCCTTAGGTAGCCTCTGCTTGCCATCAAGCTCCTCTCAAAGCTCTGGGGTTTCTAATAACTTGGGATGTCTGTTGCTGATATGGGCCTCTGGAGCTACCTTTTTCTGCAGGCCTTTCATCCCTTCTATGGCTTTGGTCATAGATCCAGGGAGTTAACTTGACTGATGATAGGCTTCACCAAAGGAAAGCTTCCGCAACCTTCTGACCGTTTTTCTGCATCTTCTTTTCACTAACTTGCTGTCATTAGGAAACAGTGAGAGATAAGATCCAACTTCAACTTAGCTGGAACTAGAAAATTGTCTATACATATGAAGGGTGAGGATTGGATGTGCGCATTCAGATCATTAGTTTGCCTAAAAAACCAAGTGCACGCTAAATTGATTTAACGCTCGTTAAGAGACTTAGCACGCCTTAGTTAGTTGGTTGGTTAGTATGCGTTAAATCGACTTAGCACGCTGTGAAAATTTCCTATTACAATGAACCCATGAAACTAACCAAAAAAGCGCCCGAAGATCTGGAAAGTTCCAGTTTTTGCATCCACTCTGCTTCAAAAAGGGATCCCTGTTTCCTAGTAAACGAGGTCAATGCCATGTTCCACCCCTGATGGAACTCACAGTCCTTGGATCTGCAGACCAGTGACTTATCCTTTAGCCATTGGCTGGCTGGCTGGCTAATTGTCTGGTATGTCTAGTTAATTGTCCTGGGAAATCACTACAGGTATCAGCTCAGGCCCAGAGGAAATTCTTCTGCTTCTACATCTGCATCACAGGGGACTCTGATGCCCTCCTGGTCAACAGTAGTATGTTTTTTTTCCTGCACAGACTCCCCAACGGGCAAAATGTCTTCAGTGCACTTGAGTCAGAGATATCCTGGCACTATCCATCAGGCCACTGGTCTTGGCTGGGGAAGAGGTAAACAGTTTGTCTCAGATCCAGATTTGACTCCTCTGGCTCTGCCTCCATATCACGGGAAGCTTTGATTCTTTCTCATCTGATTACGGATGTGCCACTCTGTAAAGGTTAAGAATGTCAGCTTTCTTTGAGATTTGAAAACAGCTGAGCACCTTCATGCTGTGGCTCTGATTCTCTATCTACGGGCTGCGGAGAACATTTTCTTGAAGGATGTCCTAGAATCACAGTTCTTGAAATGAGGCAAGACAGGCTTGGCAGATGGAAACAGTGCTTATAATATGATGCGAACATCATCCGAAAAGGTTCTTCTCAGAAAGGACAGCGAATGCATGGAATGGTCTCTGGAGGTGGTAGAGGGGAAGAATGCTAATGGAATTCATGAAACCATGGGATAAGCCCAGAAGATTTCTGAGTGAAAATTGGTCGGATGATGGCCCTTTCTGCTCTCATACTCTGATTCTATCTTTTCAGGGGCAATATAGTAGAAGCTGGGGTTGGGTGCACAGCCAGGCTCAGGACTGAAGATAGAGTGCTTCGGTATTCCAGATACAGTACACATTAACGTGGCTGGAAATTCAAGGTGGACGTCTTTGGTGTACACCTTCTGGTCTTACTTTAGCAGAAGTGTTGTCTTACTTTAGCAGAAGTGTTACGATTTCTTGATTCATAGGAGTGGTGGAACGCGATGGAGAAGTGAGCATACTTTATTAGCGAGCTTTAAAGCAACGGCAACGAAGATCATTGGATGAATTTGAACAAAAGCTAAGTTGGTGCTTTTTCATTCATTATTGAATTAATATCTTTTTCGTTGTATCACCACATCTATCCGAGGGACTTGCGTGGTGCAATCCTCCCCCTTGGTTAAGTAAGGACACGTTTTGAAAGATTTTGAGTTGTTGGTGCAGCTAATAAAAATAATAAAAAGGAAGATTTGCTTCAAGAGGGTATTCCCTCACGGCAAAGGGGTTCTTTTTGCATATAAGATTCTAACTCTTTAGTAGCTTTTTGTTGGAAATTCCTCCCGGTAAACGTCGGATTTCCGTTCAAATTTGTAATGTGCCATCCTGTTTGCTACAGTGCAGTGAAGTATCGATATTGGTGGTATGTGAGGTTTTCAAGGCCCATTAATACACATTGAGAGAAGGTCCTTTTCTTGGAGAAGACTCAGTTGCTGAATGTCTGCCACTTTCTCTTTCCTGCTGTTGCAGGCCATTGTCCTGTAGATTACCCTCATCCACACGCTTTGTAAAGTTGCTCCTAGTGTCCAGCAGGAACTAGGATTCTTGCATAAATGACTGCTATATCACTTGAGAAGGTACATTTTAGGAATGAATGCTAGTCTAGATATCCTTCACCTATTTGAAGTTAGGAATTCTGCAGTGGTATCATGGCTCACTTGATTTGCTTGCAAAGGTTTGCTGCTGTGGTAGAAAAGGGCACCTAAATCTACTGAGGGAAATGCCACCCTAGGTGGGACTTGGACCCACAATCCCAGGTTAGAAGGTTAGTATCTTATCCATTAGGCCACTGGGGTCATCCATGCAAAAGTCTTCTTGGATACATCACAGAGAAGGGCTAAGAATGTCAAGGCAGACCCATTCTGATACTTCTAAATCTCCTTCGTCTGTACTCGAACTATCTCTTGGCATTTCTTCCCTAAAGCTTTTCTGTTCCATAATAACACTCTTTAAAATTCTTTGACTCCTCTTCCTTCTGCCCCCAGCTATTCTGAGTGCTTTCTCTATACGTACAGCACCCTCTTTGGGAAGATGTGCTTCTGTAGATCACTGCTGAATTTACCCTCTTCATCGTGCAGCCATACATTTTTAGTGACTATAGAAGAAGATGCTTCATTTGCCTGAATTTCTCCCACAGCACCAGTATTCAGAGCCTTTTGCATGATGTCATTGGGTTTATTTTTCCACTCTGATCCCAGCTTGTCTGAGACAAAGATGATGTTTTGGAAGGGTAGGTCCATTTGTGGTAAAGGAAGAGGAAGCAACTACTTGCCACCCCAGGTGGGACTTAAACTCACAATCTCTGGTTTAGGAGGCCAGTGTGTAATCCATTAGCCCATTGGGGGTTGAGACTGCTACCTTTTTTTGCACTAAAGATCCCAGCAAATACCTAAGTGCAGCACCTCCGATGTACATTAGGCTCTTCTCACTCTGTTTATGCATTTGCGGGGACTGTCAGAAGCATGTAGTAACAAAGCCGATTGTTTCTCATGGGAATTAGCATGCACTTGACTGGACCTGACTGTAGAGATTACAGATATGTGTTATAGGGCCCAGAGAATCTGCCTTTTGAAAGGCAACTGAGCATTCCATGTGCCTCGTGCCATCTTATTTCCTACAGAGCATCGGTAACTCAGTAGTTTGGACCTACGGAAGCCGTGAAATTTCGAACCGGCTGGCTGGCAAAGGTATTCAGCCCCACTAACCAACCATACTGTCTATCCATTCAACATGTCATACCCAATTTTGCCCGATATTTAACCCTGGAATTACCGAGATTTTTTGCACACACTGAATACCGTTGGGGTCATAAATGACCCCATGACGAATTTTAATTGTTAACCATGAAAATTTTAAACTAAACAGACAAAATATTATTCCGAATTAATTATTTATTATATGAAGGTTAAATGTTTTGAAATTTAATGCTTTATCTTAAAATTACATGAAGAAGAGTTGCCATGAAAGCAGTTTTTGCATGCACTTCAATCCTGTTCCCTTCAATCCTCCCTGTTGAGGGTAAAGGCCAAGGCAGAGAGGCTCGCATCCTGGAGATGAATGCATGGCTGCGTGGAAGGTGTCAATGAGAGTGTTTTGGATTCCTAGACCATGGGATGCTGTTCCAAGGGTTGCAGAGCAGAGATGGCATCCATCAGTCCAAGAAAGGTCAATGCGTCTTCGGTAGTAGACTGGCTAATCTACTGAAGAGGGCTTTAAACTAGATTCGTTGGGGATGGGTGAAGAAAGCCCCCAGGTAAGTGAAAGCCCCCAGGTAGGTGATACATTAAATACCTTTATGGAAATGGGTAACAGGGGTAACATATGGAAAGCAGTGTGTATTAATGCCCGTAGCATGGGAAATAAGATCCCTGAAGTTGAAGCTTTGGTGGGAGTGGCTGACTTGGATTTAGTGGCAGTTACAGAAACATGGTTCACAGAAAACCATGACTGGGATGTAACTATACCTGGCTATACTTTATTCAGAAAGGACAGGGTAGTAAGAAGGGGAGGAGGAGTGGCACTATATGTAAAAACTACTATTAAAGCTTTGGAATTACAGAGAGGAGTCATTGTGGGTTAAACTAGAAAGAGGGAAAGAGAAATCTATTTGCATTGGTGTGATATACAGACTTCTTTCACAAGAGGAAGAGGTGGACAGAGAGTTAATTGAAGACATACGCAGCATTGCTAGGAAAGGGGAAGTGCTACTGATAGGAGATTTCATTATGCCAAATGTTGATTGGCACATTCCTGCTGCAGTATCATCCAGAAGTAAGGAGATCCTGGATTCTCTACAGAGAGAACTATTCAGGCAATTGGTAACAGACCCCACACATGAAGGGGCCATACTGGACTTGGTGCTTACCAATGGTGAAAGTGTTTCTGATGTTGTAGTGGGAGATCATTTTGCATCCAGTGATCACCAGATGGTGTGGTTCAGTATTAGGACTAGGGCTGTTAGAATCCATTCCAAGGTGAGGATCTTAGACTTTAGGAAGACTAACTTTGCGAAGATGGGCCAATACCTCAGGAAGTCGTTAGTGGGATGGGAACAGCTGGGGGATGTAAAAAAACATTGGGAAAACTGAAAGGGGGTATTTTAAGGGCAACCAACCTTTTTGTTAAAATGGTAAATAAAGGCAAAAGGAAAAGGAAAAGGAGACCGCTATGGTTTTCGAAGGAAGTAGCTGAAAAAGTGAAGAAAAAGAGGGAGGCCTTCATGAAATACAAGAGATCACAGAGAGAGGAAGACAGGCATCTGTATTTGGAAAACTTAGAGAAGCTAGCAAAGTAGTCAAGAAGGCAAAGATTCAAAAGGAGGAGGAAATAGCCAATGCAATAAAATGGGGGGATAAGACATTTTTCAGATATATTAGTGAGAAGAGGAAGGGCAAAAGTGGTATTGTCAGACTCAAGGGTGCAGAGGGGGAATATTTAGAAGCTGAAAAGGATAAAGCGGAATTGCTTAACAAATATTTTTGTTCTGTGTTCACAGATGAAAAACCAGGAGCAGGACCTCAGAAAACACCCACAAATAAGAACAGAAGCGAGGGACATCTTGAACAATTTTAAGAAGACTGTGTTCGTGAGAAACTAGCTCAACTTAAAGTAGACAAAGCGATGGGACCGGATGGGATACACTCTAGAATACTGAGGGAACTTGGGGACGTTCCAGCAACTCCACTGACTGACCTTTTCAATGCCTCTTTGGAGTCGGGAGTGGTGCCAAATGACTGGAGAGAGGCTCATGTGGTGCCTTTACACAAAAGCGGAAGTAAGGATGTGGTTGAAAACTACAGGCCGGTTAGTTTAACTTCGGTGGTGAGTAAATTATTGGAAATGCTGCTGAAAGAGAAAATAGTGAGGTTTCTGGAGTCCAGCGGATTACAGGATCCGAGGCAGCATGGATTCACCAGAGGCAGGTCTTGTCAGACAAATCTGATTGATTTCTTTTACTGGGTGACCAGGGAGTTGGACCGAGGGAGAGCTCTAGATGTAGTGCATTTAGATTTCAGTAAAGCCTTTGACACTGTTCCTCACAGGCGACCTATAAACAAACTGAGCACCCTAGGGATGGACCCTAAAGTTACTGCTTGGTTTAGAAATTGGTTGGGTGGGACGCGACAAAGAGTACAAGTAAATGGAGCTCACTCTGAGGAGAAGGATGTTACCAGTGGTGTGCCCCAGGGATCTATCCTTGGTCCGATTCTTTTTAACATCTTTGTTAGTGATATAGCGGAAGGGCTGTCGGGTAAGGTTTGCCTCTTTGCAGATGATACCAAAATCTGCAATAGAGTAGACACCCAGGAAGGTGTAGATAACATGAGGAGGGATCTAGCTAAGCTTGAAGAATGGTCTAGAATTTGGCAGCTGGGATTTAATGTTAAAAAATGTAAGGTCATGCATTTGGGCTGCAGCAATCCAAGGGAGCAATACAGTATAGGAGGTGAAGTACTTTTGTCCACTAAAGAAGAGCGGGACCTAGGCGTGGTTGTGTCTGATTGTGATAGGCGATGGCCTACTTCATCTTGTAAATGTAAGAATGTGGCAGAGGCTTGTCTCTGCCTGCCTGTCAGCTCTGCGAGAGTCCTCCCCCCTCCTCCTCAGAGTATTATAACTGACTCTGGAATATTACAGAAATTATCAGTAGCTGTTAGAAACATTTCTCAGCTTTGCTTTGCCTTGAAGAATGTCTTCTGATAAGAACGTAAAACTCTTCCACTGTTTTGTTATGTTTTAAGCACAGATGTCTTACACACTGAATCCTTGCTAATACACTGACCTTGTAGAGAGAAGCAGATTGAAATTCAGCAGAATATGTTATGTCTAAAAGTTTTGAGCCATGGCGAGAGAGATGTGCACGGGGGGGGGGGGGGGAACAAGGGGGTAAGCCCAGTCACAGATGGCTATTAGATGAAAGTAGCTGGGCCACCAAGACCAATGAGGAGGTTGACCTGTATTAGATTGGGGAAGAAAGGTATATAAACTGTAATTTTTCTGAGCTCTGGGCTCAGCCATTTTGTATGTATCATTGTCTGAGACTGTGCACATTAAACTGGCTTGAATTCTAGTCAATAGACTTAGGGTTTTATTGGTTGCGGACACTTAGCTATTACATATTCTTGGTGCGTTGGGCCGGGAACGGCGTAATACGCAAATGGTCCGCAAGTGATACTACCACGTATTACCGCCTCCAGGTTTGGTCCGGCTGGGACCACAGCCGACCGACGTGGAGAGGATCCCAGGCGCCGACCAGTCCCTTGCATCAGAGGGTTCCGCCCTGCCTCGGCGGCCTGCTGGGTCCAGCTGGCCAACACCTCGAACCCAGGGGAGTCCAGGATTCAACCCAAGGTGGAACTGGTTACGCAGCGCATTAGCTACCGGATCCGATGAGTATTAATTTTTCTGGTTCTTAGTCAGATAGCTTTGGGAAAGTCTCGAGACGAATTTGGTACAGTTACAGGTAAAGGAAATCTGATCAGCTTCCAGGGCGGCACTAGTACCCCTGCATGAGTATGCGCGGGGCGAAGCTGCTGACCCTTTTGGTTTGGTAATTTTGGTTTAGTCAGTTAGCCCGGGAGTTTTGGAATTTGGGAAATGCTAGCATGTTTGGTTGTGTGAAGTGTGCTTGAGAGGTCTTGCAATACAGGCCAAGCGAGAGCGGTCTCCTAAGTAACGCAGTTCCTGGCAGGGCGACCTCGCCCAGGTCGCGAACATGAGGAAGCATTTGTTGTTTGTCCCCCTCATTGTTTTGTGGGCTACGCGGACCCGTTACCCGTAGCCATCCTACCTACCCTTTCTGTTTGCTGTCTTGTACGTTATACGTTATAATGGGAGGGGCAAAGTCCGTACAAACTCCGCTGAACTGTATGATCACAAATTTTAAGAAAGGTTTTAGTGGTGATTATGGGATAAAGTTGACAGCGACCCGCTTAGAAATATTGTGTAGTAGGGTGTGGCCGGCGCTGGACGCCGGGTGGCCACCAGAAGGTACTTTTGATATCCAAATTGTGTCCCGTGTGCACAAGGTAGTGCGCAGCTATAGTCCTGAACAGTTTCCCTATATAGATTCCTGGTTAGGTATATGTGAGAAACAGCCCTCTTGGATGAAGCGTTGCTGTGAGGAACAGAGTAAAATTATGTTAGCAACTGCCACGAGAGTCCCTGTCAAGAAAGAGAAGCCCCTATTTATGTAGCCCAAGAGTCTCCAGAGATCCCAAAGTATCCACCCGCCTTCCTGTATACTCCTGTCCTATCAGCTCCGCCAGTACTCCAACCCCAAGCAATACCCCGAGTAGAGCCGGAGGTAGCGAGCGTACCTCCAGGCGAGGTGCCTCCACCCGAGCAACCACCTCCAAAACTTGAAGAGCAGACCCCTCCCCGCAGAAGTCGGAGCCCTAGTCCTGAGCAGTGCTCTGACGTGGAACAATCATCCCCCGAAGAATCCGCTAGTGGAGGGTCAGATGCCAGTCCAGGGCCATCCACTAGTTCAGACACCGGTAGTAGAGCCACCCCCAGGTCCGCTAATCTGCATTACGTCCTTAGAAGCAGAAAAGTGGGCCTGAAAGAAGTTCGCCAACTGCCACTGCGGCAGGTCCCAGGATTACCCATTCAAAATGAGGAGGGTCAGGTTGTGCCCGGACCTACCAGTCTAGTCTATGTGCCTTTCTCCACAACAGATTTATTGAATTGGAAAACGCATTATGCCTCCTATACTGATAAGCCCCAAGATTTGACAGAGTTAATGAATAGTATTATGCAAACCCATCAGCCCACCTGGTCTGACTGTCGCCAGCTCTTGGCTACCCTCTTTACTACTGAAGAGCGGGCATGGATAGTGCGAGCAGCCACTAAATGGTTGGAAGAAAACCCTGAAGTTGGAAGAAACCTAGATCTGGATCCCCGACAGGCAGCAGCCGCAGATTTCCCCAATGAAGATCCCAGATGGGACCCAAATAGTGATGTAGGAGAAAAAGCCCTCACCCGGTTTCGCCAGGCTCTGCTGCAGGGCCTAAAGAAGGGGGGCCAGAAAGCTATGAATATTGGAAAAGTAGCGGACGTTCTTCAGCGCCCAGATGAGAGTCCAGCTGCTTTCTATGAACGATTAACTGAAGCCTATAGACTTTACACCCCCCTATGATCCAGCAGCCCAGGAGAATTTACGCATGGTGAATGCTGCTTTTGTGAGTCAGTCCCAGGGAGACATAAAGCGAAAACTGCAGAAATTAGAAGGATTTGCGGGCATGAACTCAACACAGCTAATGGAAGTCGCACAAAAGGTATATGTAAATCGTGATCAAGAAAGCAAACGGGAAAGTGAAAGAAGGATGAGGAAGAAAGTGGATTTGCTCGCTGCAGCACTAGTGGAAGGACGCGGAGGAAGATATCCTAACCGAAGAGCCAGAGGACGGGGAAGGGGCCGAGGGAGCTCTCGGCCCCCCTTAGGTGCAAATCAGTGCGCTTATTGTAAAGAGGAAGGACATTGGAAGGATACATGCCCGAACATGAACTCCGCCCCCTGGAGGGGACGCGGGAGCGCCAGGAGAGCGGGGGGGGGGGGTGTGATTCCAGCAGCAAGGGGGGATGCAGCGCGCACAGTTTCAACAGTTCCAGCAAAATGAGACTGCCATGCAGGGAGTGGCAGTCACCGAAGCAGATTTCATGGATGATGAGGAATAGGCCAGACCGGGCTCCATATTCTTCTTAGGTCTCCAGGAGCCTATGGTCAATGTAAAAATTGGAGACCAGCATATGGAATTTATGGTAGACACAGGGGCTGAGCATTCAGTAGTAGCCAAGCCTGTGGCCCCTGTGTCCTCTCGATCTGTAACAATTGTGGGAGCTACTGGAACTAGAACCACGAGACCTTTCCTGCAGAACCGCGCCTGTGAACTAGGGGGGCAGCAAATAACACACCAGTTCCTGTACATGCCTGAATGCCCAGTTCCCCTTTTGGGCCGAGATATGCTTGCAAAGCTTCAAGCACAGATATCCTTTGTTGAAGGGGGAAAAATGGAAATGACTATAAACTCAAAAGCCGCTGGCTTGATGGTGTTAACTATCCCCCGAGAAGAAGAATGGAGGTTCTATTCACCTACATCCAAAGTAGCAAGTTCCTGTGTATTCACCAGCATTGCAGCCCCACCTGGAGTATGGGCAGAGAATAATCCACCTGGCCTAGCAAAGAATATAGCTCCTGTACTTGTTACCCTTAAGCCAGGAGCAGAACCAGTGCATGTGCGTCAGTATCTCCTCCCACGACCAGCAATTGAAGGTATTCATCGCCACCTGAAGAAATTACTGCAGTATGGACTTCTTAGAGAATGCCAATCACCCTGGAACACCCCCCTTCTCCCAATCAAGAAGCCTGGGACAGGTGACTACCGCCCAGTGCAGGATCTACGTCAAGTAAACAGTGCAGTTGAAACCGTACATCCAGTAGTACCAAATCCTTACACCCTCCTGGGACTGATTCCAGCAGAAGCCACTCATTTCACTGTTTTGTACTTAAAAGATGCTTTTTTCTGTATACGCCTGGCAGAGGCCAGTCAGCTTTTGTTTGCATTTGAATGGGAAAACCCTACCACAGGAAGACGAGGACAACTCACTTGGACTCGATTACCACAAGGATTCAAGAACTCGCCCACTATCTTCAGTGCAGCCCTCAGTCAAGATTTGTCAAGTTACTCTGTAACTCCGGGAAAGAGAATTCTACTCCAATACGTAGATGATTTGCTCATAGCCACCAACAACGAAACTGATTGTGTGCAAGCTACAAGTGATCTCCTGCACCTTTTGAATGAAGCTGGATACAAGGTCTCAAGAGCCAAGGCGCAGCTGTGTCAGACAGAAGTGAAATACTTAGGGTTCCACCTGTCCAAAGGAACCCGGAAATTAGGACTCGAGCGAAAGGAAGCAGTATGCCGCATCCCAACCCCCACAACCAGAAAACAGGTGCGAGCTTTCTTGGGAGCGGCAGGCTATTGCCGAATATGGATACCTAATTTTGCGCTCATGGCAAAACCCTTGTACCAAGCCACCCAGGGAGTTGAACGATCCCCCCTGGAATGGGGCCCAGAACAAGATAAAGCATTCAAATCATTGAAAACAGCATTGATGTCATCCCCAGTCTTGGGCCTACCAGATGTGCAGAAACCCTTTCGTTTATATGTCCATGAGTCAAGCGGAAACGCATTGGGAGTTTTGACCCAGCCTCTTGGGTCCTGGCAGCGACCTGTGGCCTACCTGTCAAAACAATTGGATCCTGTTGCCAAAGGTTGGCCACCTTGCCTGAGAGCTGTAGCAGCCACAGCCCTCTTAGTGAGCGAAGCTGACAAGCTTACCTTAGGACAAAATCTTCGAGTCACTGTACCACACTCTGTCCTAACCCTGATGGAACACAAAGGAAACCATTGGCTCACTAATGCCCGAATGTTGAAGTATCAAAGTATGCTATGTGAGAATCCGCAATTGCAATTGAGTGTCAGCCAAACTCTGAACCCAGCTACCCTATTGCCAACCGGTCCAGGCCCTCCTGACCATGATTGCTTGGAAGTAATGGACACTGTATATTCAAGTCGCCCAGACTTAACTGATGTTCCTCTGAGCCATCCAGACAAAACATTCTTCGTGGATGGGAGTAGCCTCATAATTGAAGGACAGCAATGTGCTGGTTATGCAGTGGTGACTCTGGACATGGTAGTAGAATCGTCAGCCCTAGCCCCAGGAACCTCAGCACAGAAGGCTGAATTGATAGCTCTCACACGAGAACTCAGAATTGGAGCAGGAATTAGCCTGAATGTATATACAGACTCTAAATATGCTTTTACAACACTACATGTCCATGGGGCCCTGTACAAAGAACGTGGATTGATCACCTCAGGAGGCAAGTCTGTCAAGTATGGCCCAGAAATATTGACTTTGTTGGAAGCAGTATGGGCCCCCAAACACGTTGCTGTAATGCATTGCCGAGGCCATCAAACTGGATATGGAGAAGTGTCCCGAGGAAACAGATTTGCTGATGCCTCAGCCCGAGAAGCAGCTATTGCAGGACAAGTTATCACCCCAAATGTCACAATACAAGCAGCCATATTTCCAGTACCTTTTAGTGCGTGGACACCCAGATATACCAAAATGGAGATGGACCATTACTGTCAAAAGGAGGGGGGGCAATTATCAGAAACTGGATGGATAGTGTTGCCACCGCCTGAAGGGAGCTCCACCCCTGGTATGACCGTGATTCCTGAAGCACTAGGCCCTGCCTTTGTTCAAGCCTTTCATCAAGCCACACACTATGGAAAATCAAAGATGGCAGATGCTCTGAAGCCATATTTCTATATCTCCTTGCTAGGACCTTTGACCACCTCAGTAGCCCGACGATGTGTGACTTGTGCCAAGAACAATGCCCGGCAAGGTCCTGTACCACCCCCAAGAGTTCAGTCAGTAGGAGTTACACCCATGGGAAATATCCAAATAGACTTTGCAGAAATGCCACGAGCAAATGGATATCGTTACTTGCTAGTCCTAGTTTGTACTTTTTCTAGATGGGTGGAAGCTTTTCCCACCAGAACTGAGAAGGCCAGAGAAGTCACTAAGGCCTTGCTCCATGGGATCATTCCCCGATTTGGAATACCATTGACTATGGGGTCTGACAATGGGCCCTCTTTTATATCACAAGTAACTCAGCAGCTAGCCCATGCCCTGCAAATACAATGGAAGTTACACACAGCCTATAGGCCCCAGCGTTCAGGGAAAGTAGAGAGAATGAATCGTACCCTGAAGTCTCAGATATCCAAACTTTGTCAGGAAGCCCACTTGAAGTGGCCCCAAGCTCTCCCCATTGCCCTTCTCTGAATACGTTCAGCCCCCACCACGCCATTAGGAGTATCCCCATTTGAGATTTTGTATGGGAGGCCCCTGCCTATAATACAGGGGATAAGAGGGGATATGAATCAGATTGGATCAGAAATCACTAGGCAAGAATTGTTGGCTCTAAGTTCTGTTTTGCAGAGCCTTCATACCTGGGTGCAGGACCAGTTGCCTATCAATCTAACAGAGCCATTGCATCCTTTCAAGCCTGGAGCCTCGGTGTGGGTAAAAGAGTGGAAGAAGACACCATTGGCGCCTCATTGGAAGGGACCGTACATCGTTTTGCTATCCACCCCTACAGCAGTTAAAGTGGCCGAGATCGACTCCTGGATTCATCACAGTCGAGTGAAACTAGCAACAGTACCTGAGAGTCGTCCCTGGACTTCGATCGCTAATCCTGTAGCACCATTGCGACTCACGCTGCGAAGAAAAGATCCGTCATCGTAAAGGCTTTGCCAGCCTGTTCCTGAAAGAGACATCCTTCAGTTTTGTATTACCCTACCAATCCTTATCTATCTACCTCAATCAACCATTATCTACCTCAGTAATCATCAAAGACTATAATCATGATGATTACGAATTGCTGCTATTTCCTTCTTGCGGTAGCCCTGGGACTCTTGAGAACCACTCTTGCCTTGCCCCTTGTGCAGCCTGTATAACCACCACCCGAACTGGAATGCAAGTCACTCAGACTCTACTCTATCACTCTTATTACACTTGTACTGGTGTAGTCAGCCGGTGTATCTATAATGGTACAGAACTGAATGTCTGCACAAAGGGAAAAACTCGTACTTGCTTCAGACCTCGACAGAATCCATCTTACTATGTCCAGGAATTGAGATGGAATGATGAAGATGGAGCCCTTATCAATGCTACAAGTCAACTCTCTGATCCCAGCCAACCTGCTTACCTGTATTTTGATGCTTGTGACTTGATTAATAGAAATAATTATTACAGGTGTGGATCATGGGAGCAAGCTTACTATTATGATGAGAAATATATGTGTCCTGAAGGTGCGCACAACTGGGGAATATGCACTGGGATACATTCCCCAACAACATATAGCAAATCATCAGAAGTAGATTATTTCTGTCCGAAATGGGATTGTGTGTACTATGCTACCTGGTCTGGTAGCCCTATAGGACAGACTGGAGATGATCGCAAGGCGCTGCTGGAAAGATTACCCTTACTGAAACCTGCACAGTGCAAGAAAAGTGCCTGCAATCCCCTACGACTTCAGATCTTCGACCCCAGCCAGTGGAAGCAAGGATTTTGATTCGGCCTGCGCATAGCAGGAGGTGGAACTGATCCTGGAACCATTATATTCATTCAGCTGAATGTAAAGACTCATGTTTCTTCACCATATCGCATACATCATACCTTCTATGAGGCCATGAAGGCAGAATTTGTTGTTCCCCATGCTTCACAGAATTTGTTCATCGAACTAGCTGGAGCTGTGGCATCCAGTCTCCATGTCTCGAACTGTCTCTTTTGTGGAGGAACTCAAATGGGAGACCAGTGGCCTTGGGAAGCACAAGAATTGAACTATTCTGTACCATATAACCAGACTGATGTGCATAATACTACCAATGAATGGGTCCTAGCCCACTCTATAGTGGGTAGACTGTGTTTTGTACGAGCAGGACCACAATTAACTGCATTGGTAGGACAATTAGTCTGTTTGAACCAAAAATATTACAATGCCACAACTGGGAAGACTTCTTGGTGGTCAGGTGCCAATACTCCAGAACCTTCTAATCCTCTGATCATCTTTCCTTATTTATAGAAACATAGAAACATAGAAACATGATGACAGAAAAAGACCACAAGGCCCATCTAGTCTGTCCTTCCATAACAACAACTACAACAGTCCACTTTTTACCTTTAGAGATCCTCTGTGTTGGTCCCATGCTTTTTTGAATTCAGTTACTGTCCTCATCTCTACCACCTCCACTGGGAGACTATTCCACGGATCCACTACTCTTTCCGTAAAGAAATATTTCCGCATATCACTCCTGAATCTATCTCCCTTCACCCTCATCCCATGTCCCCTCGTCGCAGAACTTGCTTTCAATTGAAAGAGGCTCTCTCCCTGAACATTTATGCCACGGAGGTATTTAAACATCTCAATCATATCACCTCTATCCCGCCTTTCCTCTAAGGTGTACATATTAAGATCCTTAAGTCTGTCCTCATATGCTTTATAATGAAGACCATTAATCATCTTAGTAGCAACCCTCTGCACCGACTCCATCCTGTTCACATCCTTTTGAAGGTGCGGTCTCCAGAATTGCACACCATACTCCAAATGAGGTCGCACCAAAGACTTATACAGAGGCATTATCACCTCCTTTTTTCTGCTAGCCATTCCTCTCCGTATGCACCCAAGCATCCTTCTAGCTTTTGCCGTCGCCTTTTCTACCTGTTTAGCTACTTTAAGATCATCGGACACAACTACGCCTAGGTCCCGCTCTTCTTTAGTGGACAAAAGTACTTCACCTCCTATACTGTATTGCTCCCTTGGATTGCTGCAGCCCAAATGCATGACCTTACATTTTTTAACATTAAATCCCAGTTGCCAAATTCTAGACCATTCTTCAAGCTTAGCTAGATCCCTCCTCAAGTTATCTACACCTTCCTGGGTGTCTACTCTATTGCAGATTTTGGTATCATCCGCAAAGAGGCAAACCTTACCCGACAGCCCTTCCGCTATATCACTAACAAAGATGTTAAAAAGAATCGGACCAAGGACAGATCCCTGGGGCACACCACTGGTAACATCCTTCTCCTAAGAGTGAGCTCCATTTACTTGTACTCTTGGTCTCCTCCCACCCAACCAATTTCTAACCCAAGCAGTAACTTTAGGGTCTATCCCTAGGGTGCTCAGTTTGTTTATAAGTCGCCTGTGAGGAACAGTGTCAAAGGCTTTACTGAAATCTAAATACACCACATCTAGAGCTCTCCCGCGGTCCAACTCCCTGGTCACCCAGTCAAAGAAATCAATCAGATTTGTCTGACAAGACCTGCCTCTGGTGAATCCATGCTGCCTCGGATCCTGTAATCCGCTGGACTCCAGAAACATCACTATTTTCTCTTTCAACAGCGTTTCCATTAATTTACTCACCACTGAAGTTAAACTAACCGGCCTGTAGTTTTCAACCACATCCTTACTACCGCTTTTGTGTAAAGGCACCACATGAGCCTCTCTCCAGTCCTTTGGCACCACTCCCGACTCCAACGAGGCATTGAAAAGGTCAGTCAGTGGAGTTGCTAGCACGTCCCCAAGTTCCCTCAGTATTCTAGGGTGAATCCCATCCGGTCCCATCGCTTTGTCTACTTTAAGTTGAGCTAGTTTCTCACGAACACAGTCTTCTGAAAATTGTTCAAGATGTCCCTCGCTTCTGTTCTTATTTGTGGGTGTTTTCTGAGGTCTTGCTCCTGGTTCTTCATCTGTGAACACAGAACAAAAATATTTGTTAAGCAATTCCGCTTTATCCTTATCAGCTTCTACATATTCCCCCCCTGCACCCTTGAGTCTGACAATACCACTTTTGCCCTTCCTCTTCTCACTAATATATCTGAAAAATGTCTTATCCCCCCATTTTATTGCATTGGCTATTTCCTCCTCCTTTTGAATCTTTGCCTTCTTGACTACTTTGCTAGCTTCTCTAAGTTTTTCCAAATACAGATGCCTGTCTTCCTCTCTCTGTGATCTCTTGTATTTCATGAAGGCCTCCCTCTTTTTCTTCACTTTTTCAGCTACTTCCTTCGAAAACCATAGCGGTCTCCTGTTCCTTTTGCCTTTATTTACCTTTTTAACAAAAAGGTTGGCTGCCTTTAAAATACCCCCTTTTAGTTTTGCCCACTGTTTTTCTACATCCCCCAGCTGTTCCCATCCCACTAACGACTCCCTGAGGTATTGGCCCATCTTTGCAAAGTTAGTCTTCCTAAAGTCTAAGATCTTCACCTTGGAATGGATTCTAACAGCCCTAGTCCTAATACTGAACCACACCATCTGGTGATCACTGGATGCAAAATGATCTCCCACTACAACATCAGAAACACTTTCTCCATTGGTAAGCACCAAGTCCAGTATGGCCCCTTCACGTGTGGGGTCTGTTACCAATTGCCTGAATAGTTCTCCCTGTAGAGAATCCAGGATCTCCTTACTCCTAGATGATACTGCAGCAGGAATGTGCCAATCAACATCTGGCATATTGAAATCTTCTAGCAGTAGCACTTCCCCTTTCCTAGCAATGCTGCGTATGTCTTCAATTAACTCTCTGTCCACCTCTTCCTCTTGTGAGGGAGGTCTGTATAGCACACCAATGCAAATAGATTTCTCTTTCCCTCTTTCTAGTTTAACCCACAATGCCTCCTCTCTCCCTTTTAAGCTCTGCAATTCCAAAGCTTTAATAGTAGTTTTTACATATAGTGCCACTCCTCCTCCCCTTCTTCCTACCCTGTCCTTTCTGAATAAAGTATAGCCAGGTATAGTTACATCCCAGTCATGGTTTTCTGTGAACCATGTTTCTGTAACTGCCACTAAATCCAAGTCAGCCACTCCCACCAAAGCTTCAACTTCAGAGATCTTATTTCCCATGCTACGGGCATTAATACACACTGCTTTCCATATGTTACCCCTGTTACCCATTTCCATAAAGGTATTTAATGTATCACTTACCTGGGGGCTTTCACTTACCTGGGGGCTTTCTTCACCCATCCCCAACGAATCTAGTTTAAAGCCCTCTTCAGTAGATTAGCCAGTCTACTACCAAAGATACGTTGACCTTTCTTGGACAGATGGATGCCATCTCTGCTCTGCAACCCTTGGAACAGCATCCCATGGTCTAGGAAACCAAAACGCTCTCGAAGACACCATCCACGCAGCCATGCATTAATCTCCAGGATGCGAGCCTCTCTGCCTTGGCCTTTACCCTCAACAGGGAGGATTGAAGAGAACACCACCTGTGCACCTACCTGCTTCACCCTCTGTCCCAGAGCCATGAAGTCACTTTTGATACGTTCCGAGGTATACCTGGCAGTATCATTTGTTCCAACATGGATTAGCAACATTGGGTAATAGTCAGTGGGCTTGATGAGTCTCGGCAAACTCTCCATAACATTTTGGATCTTGGCACCAGGCAGACAGCATACCTCTCTGGACATCAAGTCTGGTCGGCAGATGGACGCCTTAGTACCCCTCAGAAGAGAGTCTCCAACCACCACTACCCTTCGTTTCCTTCTGGTCACTGATTCCGTAACTATGGGGTACTTGAACTCTGGTTCTTCCCTTTCCAGGGATGCTTTCACCTCCTCCACTTCCAGGGCTGCATAATGGTTCTTCAATTCAAGGGCTGGAGAAGTTGGATTGGTGATTTTGCAGGCTCTGGTGACTTTTGTCCAACCATCGACATTCTGTTGGCACCCATCTTCTCCTGTGCTGGAGAGCCTGGTTGCTGCAAGAAGCATCTCATCAATGTACTTCTCACTGTCTTGAATGCTCCTCAGCCTCGCCACCTCCTCTCTGAGTTCCTCCACTTGTTTCCTCAGAGCTTCAGCATGCAGGCACCCTGCACATGGAACCGGTTCTTCAACTGGCAATAGGACCTCTGTCTGGACCGAGGCAGAAGCTGTAACGGGGGCAACAGCTTTAGCAATACGATTTTTCCCAGCCATTGTTCTGTTTGTGGAGCTTAGGTGTCTGTTAAAGCAAAAGAGAGAGATCTACCAAGTACCAGCTGGTTTCGCAGCTGTCCTTTCAGAGAAAAAGCAGTTAAATCTCTTTAATTATATTCAAAATGTGCTGGTCCAATTCACTGTGATTTGTTAAAGGGGGAGGTGCCCTATAAAGCAAGACTGCTCACTAGGGGTGGGTGGGAGTCGGGGTGGGTAAGGAGGGAACTAACACCTGATTAGGTGTTAGCAGTTCCTGAACCTGAGGAGGTTACAGAGTTCAGCAACCTACTGTGCTCAAGTAATGTTCCCCTAAAACAGCAAAAATGAAATTAACCTTGCTTTAAAAAATATACACAAAACCCTTTTAAGAGCTCCCAGTCAGAGAGCTAGCAATGTAACAAAAGAAAAACCAAACAAAGAAACCCTCAAATCCTTACTTACTGTTTGATGTGTGGAGCCCTGGTTAAGAAAGCCTCAAAAGGGCTGGGCAAAGGAGCCTTTTTATGCAGGCTTCAACTGCACTCAGGAAACAGGCCCACTAACTCCTGATTAGGTGTTAGCAGTTCCTGAACCTGAGGAGGTTACAGAGTTCAGCAACCTACTGTGCTCAAGTAATGTTCCCCTAAAACAGCAAAAATGAAATTAACCTTGCTTTAAAAAATATACACAAAACCCTTTTAAGAGCTCCCAGTCAGAGAGCTAGCAATGTAACAAAAGAAAAACCAAACAAAGAAACCCTCAAATCCTTACTTACTGTTTGATGTGTGGAGCCCTGGTTAAGAAAGCCAGGATATGGACAGATCTGGCTACACACAGCACTTGGCAAGCTCCACCTGGACTATATTGGATTTGTGGCACCAGAGCATATGCTAAACTCCCTGCCAAATGGGGAGGAGCGTGTGTTCTTGGAACAATACGGCCATCTTTCTTTCTTTTGCCCCTTTCCCACGGAGAACAATTGGGGTTCCCTGTATATAAAAGTCAACAAAAACGAGAAGCTCTGAGAATTGGCCAGTGGGACAAATGGGATGCAACCTCTGAAGAATGGCCACCAGAGAGAATTGTTTCTTACTATGGACCTGCTACCTGGGCGCAAGATGGTTCTTGGGGTTACCGCACCCCTATATATATGTTAGACCGTATTATACGTTTGCAAGCTGTTGTTGAAATTATAACCAATGAAACTAGTAGAGCACTAACCTTGTTAGCTAAACAAGCCACACAGATGCGTACAGCCATTTACCAGAACCGCTTAGCTTTAGATTATCTGCTTGCAGCTGAAGGAGGAGTATGTGGCAAGCTGAATTTAACTAACTGCTGCTTGCAAACAGATAATGAAGGACAGGTTGTAGAAGACATAGCCAATCACATGCGAAAGCAAACTTATGTCCCAGTCCAAACATGGCATGGCTTGCAACTAGATGGCTGGTTTGGTTCTTGGTTTTCAGGCCTAGGCGGCCTGAAGACACTTGTCATACTTGTATTCCTGATTGTAACTGTTTGCTTATGTATCCCATGTTTCCTTCCCCTATGCTTGCATATGCTACGCTCCATTATTGATAATAGTCTTGACAACAGGGAAGCAGCACAAATATTAGCAACATGGGATTACTACCCTATACCCCAAAGTGCTCCTTCTACTATAGTTTAAAGTGCTGCCATATATATATATATGTGTGATTAGATTTTCACCCTTCCTCATGTGCGGGTGTGAATAATCAAAAGGAGGGAATGTGATAGGCGATGGCCTACTTCATCTTGTAAATGTAAGAATGTGGCAGAGGCTTGTCTCTACCTGCCTGTCAGCTCTGCGAGAGTCCTCCCCCCTCCTCCTCAGAGTATTATAACTGACTCTGGAATATTACAGAAATTATCAGTAGCTGTTAGAAACACTTCGCAGCTTTGCTTTGCCTTGAAGAATGTCTTCTAAGAACGTAAAACTCTTCCACTGTTTTGTTATGTTTTAAGCACAGATGTCCGTCCCAGTATTATTGCTTACACACTGAATCCTTACTAATACACTGACCTTGTAGAGAGAAGCAGATTGAAATTCAGCAGAATATGTTATGTCTAAATGTTTTGAGCCATGGCGAGAGAGATGTGCACGGGGGGGAAACAAGGGGGTAAGCCCAGTCACAGATGGCTATTCGATTAAAGTAGCTGGGCCACCAAGACCAATGAGGAGGTTGACCTGTATTAGTTTGGGGAAGAAAGGTATATAAACTGTAATTTTTCTGAGCTCTGGGCTAAGATGTGATTATGGTGATTATGGGATAAAGTTGACAGCGACCCGCTTAGAAATATTGTGTAGTAGAGTGTGGCCGGCGCTGGACGCCGGGTGGCCACCAGAAGGTACTTTTGATATCCAAATTGTGTCCCGTGTGCACAAGGTAGTGCGCAGCTATAGTCCTGAACAGTTTCCCTATATAGATTCCTGGTTAGGTATATGTGAGAAACAGCCCTCTTGGATGAAGCGTTGCTGTGAGGGACAGAGTAAAATTATGTTAGCAACTGCCACGAGAGTCCCTGTCAAGAAAGAGAAGCCCCCTATTTATGTAGCCCAAGAGTCTCCAGAGATCCCAAAGTATCCACCCGCCTTCCTGTATACTCCTGTCCCATCAGCTCCGCCAGTACTCCAACCCCAAGCAGTACCCCGAGTAGAGCGGGAGGTAGCGAGCGTACCTCCAGCCGAGGTGCCTCCACTGGCGCAAGTGAGCGTACCTCCAGACGAGGTGCCTCCACCCGAGCAACCACCTCTAAAACGTGAAGAGCAGACCCCTCCCCGCAGAAGTTGGAGCCCTAGTCCTGAGCAGTGCTCTGACGTGGAACAATCATCCCCCGAAGAATCCGCTAGTGGAGGGTCAGATGCCAGTCCAGGGCCATCCACTAGTTCAGACACCGGTAGTAGAGCCACCCCCAGGTCCGCTAATCTGCGTTACGTCCTTAGAAGCAGAAAAGTGGGCCTGAAAGAAGTTTGCCAACTGCCACTGCGGCAGGTCCCAGGATTACTCATTCAAAATGAGGAGGGTCAGGTTGTGCCCGGACCCACCAGTCTAGTCTATGTGCCTTTCTCCACAACAGATTTATTGAATTGGAAAATGCATTATGCCTCCTATACTGATAAGCCCCAAGATTTGACAGAGTTAATGAATAGTATTATGCAAACTCATCAGCCCAGCTGGTCTGACAGTCGCCAGCTCTTAGCTACCCTCTTTACTACTGAAGAGCGGGCACGAATAGTGCGAGCAGCCACTAAATGATAGGAAGAGAAGCCTGAAGTTGGGAGAAACCTAGATCTAGATCCACGACAGGCAGCAGCCGCAGATTTCCCCAATGAAGATCCCGGATGGGACCCAAATAGTGATGTAGGAGAAAAAGCCCTCACCCGGTTTCGCCAGGCTCTGCTGCAGGGCCTAAAGAAGGGGGGCCAGAAAGCTATGAATATTGGAAAAGTATTGGACGTTCTTCAGATGATCTTAAAGTAGCTAAACAGGTAGAAAAGGCGACGGCAAAAGCTAGAAGGATGCTTGGGTGCATACGGAGAGGAATGGCTAGCAGAAAAAAGGAGGTGATAATGCCTCTGTATAAGTCTTTGGTGCGACCTCATTTGGAGTATGGTGTGCAATTCTGGAGACCGCACCTTCAAAAGGATGTGAACAGGATGGAGTCGGTGCAGAGGGTGGCTACTAAAATGATCAATGGGCTTCATTATAAAGCATATGAGGACAGACTTAAGGATCTTAATATGTACACCTTAGAGGAAAGGCGGGATAGAGGTGATATGATTGAGATGTTTAAATACCTCCGTGGCATAAATGTTCAGGGAGAGAGCCTCTTTCAATTGAAAGCAAGATCTGCTACGAGGGGACATGGGATGAGGGTGAAGGGAGATAGATTCAGGAGTGATATGCGGAAATATTTCTTTACGGAAAGAGTAGTGGATCCATAGAATAGTCTCCCAGTGGAGGTGGTAGAGATGAGGCCAGTAACTGAATTCAAAAAAGCATGGGACCAACACAGAGGATCTCTAAAGGTAAAAAGTGGACTGTTGTAGTTGTTGTTATGGAAGGACAGACTAGATAGGCCATGTGGTCTTTTTCTGTCATCATGTTTCTATGTTTCTATGATTCACTTGATGAACACAGTAAAGTACTACAGTCATTTGCCTGAGACACAGACAATTTCTGAATGTTCGTTGCAAACATTGCGCTTGAGGTAGGTGCAAACTATGTTGCTTTTCTTGTCTTTTTCTCTGGAACAGCAATGACATCTTGCCCTTTTCTTTGGGATCCCGACATTGTAAACAGCATCAGTGGCTTCTTCAATGCTGGAAGAAGTCTCGCTGCAATTACTCTGAAGCAGTTGCTTTCCTAATTCCAAGAGGAATAGACGACGTCTGTGCTTTGACTCGGACTGCCATTCTAGATTTAGTGACATCCAAACAATGAAGGCGTTCAAAACACTGATGTCCAACATGTTGTAGAAGATTGTCACTGGCCAGTGTCTTGTCATTCGTTTTGTGGTATATGTGCGCAACATTTGATCTGCCGTATCTACTCCACCTTTACTAGAATTATAGTCCAAGATCATGCGTGGTTTTTTGTCTGGACGTGTGTTATCGACTTCTTCTTGATCATGCAAACTGCTCAGAAGAACAACCACTTTTCCTTTTTTTGGGCAATAGAAAACCAGAGTGGCGTCATCACGAAAGGCGAACAGTGAAATGAATACCTCTCGGCCCTTTGCTGTTAAAAATTCTGGAGGTAATTCTTTTCTGTTCTTTTGAATTGTTCCCAAAAGTGTCATTTGTTTTTCTAGCAATTTCTGTGACAGGGATAAACTGCAGAAGAAATTGTCAACAATAGCATTTCTGCCAGATTGCATCAAACCTTCAGTGAGTTGCAGCACAACCCTTTCACCCTGATTCTGTTCCCTGTTTTGTCCGAATTCCCTTCCTGTATATACTTGAAGACGCAGACCATATGATGTTGCACAGTCACACAACATCCATAGCTTTATGCCATATTTCCCATATGGCATGGTGTCGCTGGGAATATATTGTATGAATGGAACACGGCCACGAAATGTAAGCAGTTGCTCATCCACGGTAACATTTTCACCAGGAACAAAGGCGTCACTTAGAGTTGCTTCCCAGGTATCAAAAACGTGTCTGATTGGAACAAGCTTATCCACGCCTCATTGTTCACGTCTGTTGGTGGCATCATCAAATCTCAGAGCAGAAGAAATTTGCTGAAAACGGTTACGGCCCATATTTTTGCCGAAAACAGAATGGCCATCTTCAAGGTTCCACAACTGAACTATGGATTCATTTCATGACTTGTACATGCCTGAGAGGATCAGAAGTCCAAGAAAACGTTCAAATTCTCCGTCTGTCAAATCTTTCCAGGTGTCATCATAAATATGACTTCTTTGTTTGCTCGTCCACATCATGATTTCATTCAATAAGATCTTCCTCATGAACAAGTAGAATGTTGCGAGAGGGCCATCAACATTTTGTACAGCATACCTTGTAGGACCTTGTTGTACGGGCATGACATTAGCTCTTGCGTATCTTCAGCAGCTTGCTTTATAGGTTTCCTGTTCCATGATGTGGCATCCTTAGATACATAGGCTTCAATGGCAACATTTGTGCTTATAGTTGATGACCTCTTAGCTGCTCTACGAAGACAACTAAGATTCCTCACAGATGATACTGACACCAAGGACTCCTGCCTTCTTCCCCGTCCAGCACAGCCTCGACCTTTGCTTCGACCTGTAACTTGACTCTTTGCTGCAGGCGATGTTACTGGCTCAACATCAGTCTCACATTCACTTAGCGACCAACTGCTGTCACCATCTGAATCATGACTGTCATCATCAGATTTATCGCCCGAACTTGGCTGATACGCTTCTTTGCTTGCTGAAAATGCTGCATCATCAGACGACTCAGAGCCGTCACTGTCAGCATCTCGTTGCAATATTTCTCTTACTTGGGCAGCTGAATACTTTCATTTTGACATCATAAAAAATAACCTATAACAAATAAAGATAAAGTTGAATAAAAGGAAAAGCAGTTTTACTAAAGGTGTACAATAATAGTGATGAACAAGCTGAAAGCCTTTAGATTTCATCGGAAATAATGAGAGAACGTATGATATCAATTACAGAAAATGTGTAATTTTCATAAAATAAGAGTACAAAAAATAAATGATACATAATTAATGATAAATACCTTTGTCAAATCAAAAAATTCACAAAACTGAAAATTGTATCACGATCTAAACCGGAGGTAAGCAACTGGGGTCAAAAATGGTAATCTGTACTGCAATTCATCACTAGCGTCACCTAGCGGATGAAAATTATTCCTCTCATGGGGCAATATAAAGAGAATATTGACATGTGAAAAGTCATAAAAAGATTGCATTCTTCAACAACTAGTTTCCGAGATACGCGTTGTGAAACTTGCAATGGGGCACTTTGGACCCCATTGGTACTCCCAGGGTTAAGAAAGACATTTTTCATAAATGTAGGACAGGAAAATGACCATTTTTGCAGAAGGGCCTTAGGTGATTAATTACTCATACCTCTCATGTTCCAAGCCAATAACCTAAAAAATTTATTTTCCGGGTTTCCCTCAACCACACACCCTGGGAGCCTACTCCATGCAGCCACCACCCCTTTTTTACAGGAATGCTTCCTTGGGTAGCCTCTGCTTGCCATCAAGCTCCTCTCAAAGTCTGGGTTCTCTAATAACTTGGGATGTCTGTTGTTGATATGGGCCTCTGGAGCTACCTTTTTCCTCAGGCCTTGCGTCCCTACTATGGCTTTGGTCATAGATCCAGGGAGTTAACTTGACTGATGTTAGGCTTCACCAAAGGAAAGCTTCCGCAACCTTCTGACCATTTTTCTGCATCTTCTTTTCACTAACTTGCTGTCATTAGGAAACTGAGAGATAAGATCCAACTTCAACTCAGCTGGAACTCGAAAACTGTCTATACATATGAAGGGTGAGGATTGGATGGTGCGCATTCAGATCATTAATGTGCCTAAAAAACAGAGTGCAGGCTAAATTGATTTAACGCTCGTTAAGAGACTTAGCATGCCTTAGTTAGTTGGTTGGTTAGTGTGCGCTAAATCGACTTAGCACGTTGTGAAAATTTCCTATTACAATGAACCCATGAAACTAAACAAAAAAGCACCGAAGATCTGGAAAGTTTCATGAAAAAATACAACTGACCTAATTCTTCTTGCCTGCTCACTTCCTTAGTACATCTGCAGAAAAGAAGAAAGCCTTCTGCGTATTGCATCTGCACTTCATTTTCGATTTGCATGCCTGGCATTCGAATTCCAGTATATAGTTTCTGAAGAGGAAAACCCTTGTGGGCGCTTGCACCACTAAACGTCCATATCAAAGTACGGAAAGTCCAAATGGGCGACTGTCTTGTCCTCCCTGAGAGCAATGGAGCTATTCATGGCGGGAAATTGTCCCTGTGTAATAACTGGATAGCACCAGAATGCTTCCTTTCCAGCTCTCTCACGAAGAGACTAGGGCATAAGTGAAGTAACAGTTGTGACTTTTCTTATTTCCTTGTTCTCCTCGTCACAGAAGAGCCTCTAAGTGGAGGTTCCACTTTTCTATTTCTGCTGAGTGTGCACTCTTGGCCATCCCAGGATAAGCTGAAGAAAAACAGAGCTTTCACCAATGAATTCCTGTGTCTTTTATAGGACTGATATCAACTGCAGGAAAGCCTCCTCCTTTGCCCACATATCTACTATGCTGAGGTACACCTATTTAGGTCTTTTTGCATCCACTCTGCTTCAAAAAGGGATCCCTGTTTCCTAGTAAACAAGGTCAATGCCATGTTCCACCCCTGATGGAACTCACAGTCCTTGGCTCTGCAGACCAGTGACTTATCCTTTAGCCATTGGCTGGTTGGCTGGCTAATGGTCTGGTATGTCTAGTTATTTGTTCTTGGAAATCACTACAGGTATCAGCTCAGGCCCAGAGGAAATTCTTCTGCTTCTGCTTCTACATCTGCATCACAGGGGACTCTGATGTCCTCCTGGTCAGCTGTAGTATGCTTTTTTCCTGCATAGACTCCAACGGGCAAAACGTCTTCAGTGCACTTGAGTCAGAGATATCCTGGCACTATCCATCAGGCCACTGGTCTTGGCTGGGGAAGAGCTAGACAGTTTGTCTCTGATCCAGGCTTGACTCCTCTGGCTCTGCCTCCACATCACAGGGAGCTTAGAGTCTTTCTCATCTTATTCCTGATGTGCCACTCTGTAAAGGTTCAGGATTTCAGCTGTCTTTGAGATTTGAAGACAGCGGAGCACCTTCTTGCTGTGGCTCTGCTTCTCTACCTATGGGATCCGGAGAACATTTTTTTGAAGGATGTCCTCGAATCACAGTTCTTGAAATGTGGCAAGACAGGCTTGGCAGATGGAAACAGCTGATACAGAGCTTATAAAATGATGCGAACATCATCCGAAAAAGTTCTTCTCAGAAAGGACAGCGAATGCATGGAATGGTCTAGGGAGGTGGTAGAGGGGAAGAATGCTAATGGAATTCACGAAACCATGGGATAAGCCCAGACGATTTCTGATTGCAAGGAAGGGAATGGGAAAGCCAGAAATCCAGTGAGGTTTACCACAATGGACTCGGAGTGAAAATTGGTGGGATGATGGCCCTTTCTGCTCTCATACTCTGATTCTATCTTTTCAGGGGCACTGTAGTAGAAGCTGGGGTTGGGTGCAGAGCCAGGCTCCGGACTGAAGATAGAGCGCTTCGGTATTCCAGATACAGTACACATTAGCGTGCCTGGAAAATCAAGGTGCAGGTCATTGGTGCACACCTTCTGGTCTTACTTTAGCAGAAGTGTTAAGATTTCTTGATTCATAGGAGTGGTGGAACGCGATGGAGAAGTGAGCATACTTTATTAGCGAGCTTTAAAGCAATGGCAACAAAGATCATTGGATGAATTTGAACAAAATCTAAGTTGGCGTTTTTTCATTCATTATTGAATTAATATCTTTTTCATTGTATCACCACATCTATCCGAGGGACTTGCGTGGTGCAATCCTCCCTCTTGGTTAAGTAAGGACACATTTTGAAAGATTTTGAGCTGTTGGTGCAGCTAATAAAAAGAATAAAAAGGAAATTTTGCTTCAAGAGGGTATTCCCTAACGGCAAATAGTCGGACAATATCTTTATAGAAATATATTATTTTCATTACCTTTTGAATCATCGCTTACAGGGATTTTGTAAAGGGGTTCTTTTTGGATATAAGATTCTACCTCTTTAGTAGCTTTTTGTTGGAAATTCCTCCTGGCAAACGTTGGATTTCCATTCAAGTTTGTAATGTGTCATCCTGTTTGCTACAGCGCAGTGAAGTATCGATCTTGATGGTATGTGAGGTTTTCAAGGCCCATTAACCCAGTCAGTTGCTGATCTTGAGGTTTGAGCCATATTGGCATAAGAATTTTTTCCATTAATACACATTGAGAGAAGGTCCTTTTCTTGGAGAAGGCTTCAGTTCCTGAATGTCTGCCATATTCTCTTTCCTGCTGTTGCAGGCCATTGTGCTGTATATTACCCTCATCCACATGCTTTGTAAAGTTGCACCTTGTGTCCAGCAGGGACTAGGGATTCTTGCATAGGTGACTGCTATATCACCGGAGAAGGTACATTTTAGGAATGAATCCTAGGGGTATGTTTATTAAACCGTCTGAATGTTACCGGCGTTAGTTGCAGTCAGGTAGTGGGCGTTCCGTTCTTAAGGTAGCATTTCTGGTTATCGTGCGATAGAGGGAGCCGTGGCACATTAACGCGTGTTAGCCTTAATTAGGCGCGCTGACCAGCAATCAAATCAATAGAGATGTAGCACACTGGTCAATGCATTGACTGCTAATACAGTGGTCATGAGTTCTATCCCTCTGTGGACTCAGTTAAAGGGCTGTCTGAGGCAATCCCTTTTCCTGCTTGTAACAGTCAGACACATCCCAACAATCTGCACTGCCAACCAAAAAAGCCTCACCCCAGTGCCGCAACCTAATGCACCGTTTAGGGTGCACCATATGGCATATCATAAAGCACCACGTCATCCAAGGCAGGTCATAATGTGCCCCAGAGGGTGGCAGGAAAGGTTGACACCCTCCAAGTCAGCATATAAGGCGCCCCATAAGCTGGTCAAACCTAAGGTGCCGCGAGATGCCCCAGGGATGCTAAGGTGACACAGGAGATGGTGCCCAGGGGCACAAAGGTGCTCCAAGGTCACAATCATTAAATGTATGGCTCAAACACAGATGTAACCATAACACTGCACGGAGCACCAAGGAAAGGCAATGAACAAGTGATGGAAGGAAGTAGATGACAGAGCTCATAGACCAGCCAAATCTGCGTGCAGCCCATGTGGCAGCAGGTAAAGTTGACAAACATATCGGGAGCAGCTGTACCGATGTATAGGGTGATGGTAATGTACAGTGCAACAATGGCAGTGTCTGGCAGAGGATGGGGGTACGTGTCCACCAGAGGAGGAGGTCGCAGTCTAACATCGCCACCAGCCACTGTGGAGGTCGTTGATGATAAGTGCAATGACAGGAGGACAGAGGAGAGCAGTGCCATGCAGAGCAGACACAGGAGAGGTAAGCATGAAGAGCCGCAATGCAGAAAAGTGTGCCAGTGCAGGACATGGGATAGCAGCCTGCACAGAAGGGCAGGATGCCACAGAGCTTGCAGACACAGATAGACTGACAGAAGGATGTTTGGCAACTGTGATGAGGGTATAATGTGCCAGCAGCACAGATCATCACAGATAGGACTGTAACAGGAATGCAAAGTACGTGTGGACGAGAGGCATAAAATAATTAGAACAGAGAGGAATTGAACCCATGACCAGTAGCACAAATGGCAATGCACAAACTGGTAGGCCACAAAACCAACATGAGTATCACAGCAAAGGCTGCATACAAGAAAACTGGAGGGCACCACACCAAAACACAGCTGGCTGCCAGGATAGGGCAACCCCAACAGTCACGAAGATACAATGCACATGCAGAACCAGTGTGTACAGCTCATATCACAGTCAGTAATTGGGCGACAGCCACATATAAACACATGCACACACACACACACAATGAAATATTATGCAGTGGACATAGCATGCAAAAGAACAAAGAAGCTAAACTCAATGGGTGGCAGGGGATGCTCTGTGGAGCAGGGCAAAATGGGGAACAGAACGGAAAATGAGCATGTGAGACATGAACCTACAAACAGACATGGACCACATCAGATCAACAACAGCAATGCCAATCCCCCCAGCCGACATGGACAGTACAAAGAAAGAGCCATATGTAACAGCTAATATGCGACGGATAAGCTGCATCGAGGGCATACTGTGGTATAAGGTGAAGAGATGGAAGGGTGTGCGGAGAGGTGACCAGTCATCAGGCAGCTCCTGATCAGGTTAGCACCAAAAAAGGGCAAAGAGAAAGAACATGTGGGGCTCAAACCTGCAACCTATGGTGTATCAAAAGATGTCTGCAACCGCTACCCCAAACAACCACAGCAAGCACAACCCAAATATGTCCCCTCAAAGGGAATGCCAGTATGGAAACACATAACACCCTGTGATGTGTCAGACGACTGACACATAGCCAGCTGCAACAATACAAGGATGTGAGCACAGGTGGGCCATGTACATTACCAGAACATAACGAAAGACATGTGTCAGTCTGGTCAAGCAGCAGCAGAGAGAAATGTGGGTCAAACACATAATTTTATTGTGGTCACCAGTAGACATATCGTATATACCGCCTGTCATCATATCAAGGTGGTTGGTTTACAGTGAACAAACTGAAAACACATTGAACATGCCAGCTACCCACATGTTACACCAAAGTCACTGGCACGTCTATAGATGATGGGCAGGAGAGATAATGTGCCATAGCTGCATGGTGTTCACTATGCAGTATCTCCCACCCCCACTTGTTGCTGCACGTCCCAGATGCCCTAGTCGCATGTAGACACTAGGCAGTGCATGATGAGGGATCAACACACATCAGTCATGAACTGTCCCTAAAAACATATCCGTCTGCCAACACAGGTTGCAAAAGCCTGAAAAAGCATAAGTAGCAACATGTAAGCAAGTGTACACACAGATATAGATATATATTTCACAGCTACCCCAGAATGCATGATATAGCAATGAAAGCGTCGACAATGGAACCCAAAACAAAGGCCAAATACAAAATGAGGATAAGGTAACAGGTACAAGAGGCACATGATCCCAGAGAAGACCAAAAAAGGAACCTCACAGACATGCAGAGATATCACCATGCAGCAGGTCCCCTGCAATGAGTGTTGTGGATACATGAACCGTACACATAGATCATGGTACATGGGATGCACAAATGAAGGATGAAAACGGACAATCACACTGCCACACTGCAAATGTCATGGGCGAAGGTGAGTGGGGGAATGTCAGGGGACAAAGTGGACTGCGCAGTCATGCAATGCTATGTTTGTAAATCAATATACAGCAGCATGGCTGTACAGTAGCCAAACACAATGACCTGTATATGGAATGTTAAAGAACGGTCAAACATGGGCCAGTACCCCACACAGAAGCCACACTGCCACATGCCCTTGTGAACCAACATATGCAGTTACATGCACATGCACCGTCTAGGGTGAACCATGACACAGTAATGCCCCACATGCACTGTAACTCTGTTGGTAAGGGCAAACATCAATCCAAAATGTTGGCGGCCATTAAACTGGTGTGGTGGTAACAACTGTGTCATGTCCAAGTGCAGGGTAGGCCGACATATACAAGAGTACGTATACAATGTTGCCCCTGTGCCACACACATGGCTGTATGCCCCCGTGACCTTAACAGATGAGGATATCTTGCGGTGCATGTTACACACATGGCCAACACACACTAACAAAATGTCAGATGGATGTAGAACATATAGCGACTATTCCAGTCCGTGATGCACACATACGGACCAGTACACAGTGTCCACAGTGCAAAGGGCATCTGCAACCACACATGTCCCATTAAGGCTGTCCGTGAATCACTGGGCATGCATAGTCAAATGTGATATCTTAATGTGCCACAGTACTCGAATGGTCATGTGTGTCTTGCGCAATCAACAGGACACCCAGCCAGATCACGGTAGCAATGGTGTGTTGGACAGGACTGTTATACGGAGAGTAGCAGTCCAACAGTAATGTTCATCATAGGCATGTGTCCCACTCGCAGAGGTCAAACATCCTATGGCACCATCTCACAGGGATTTTTGAATGGTGTTGTTGTGTCCTGCAACAGGTAGGTGATGTAGCCTGCAAATGCACGTAAGTAGATGTGCTGTGTGTGTCCGCTGACCTGTGTCAGAATAAGGACAAACACTGTCATGGTATGCTGGACGCAACAGCAGGGCACATTGCAGCCAGTCAAACATCAGTACTGACGTAATTAAAAGGCACACAGGCAAACATAACATGATCACAACACAGAACACTGTGCATGTTGTGGACATTTGGAAATGCAACCGCAGACGAGCGTGTCCCATGGATATGGTCATGTCCATGCCAAGTAACACAGGTGTATCACAGCTGCACCCCATGTCCATTAGCGCTGGTGCACAGAGACCCAACAGGAAAGGTCCACGAAACAAACAGCAAAAACAAACATATAAAGGCTGATGATATACCCCAACGAGCCAAGGTGCTACCTACTATGTGTCTGCAGCAAATGTCTGCTTGGGATACTCACAGGCAGGCAAAGTCCACAACACATCTCAATAAAGGCAGAAGATGTCATGAACATGTGTCGAATAACCATGTCCCCATGTCCAGCCGCCATTGCCGCATGTCCAAATTATGGTGATATCTTGGATACATAAATGCTGTTGTACAGTGGTCTGTCAATACACAAGAGATAGATCAACCCACAACCCACAACACACGCGCACACTGTGCACAAGGTTAACATCAGAAAGGTAGAGATAGAACACTCACCACCGTTCCACAGGTGTGTAGACCCCGCGCACCACATGATAATGCAAACTGCATGCACACTGTATCATAACAGAGCCACCCACAAACACACACACACACACACACACAGTATGAGAAGGTGAGTGTGCCACCAGTAACATACGGCCTGTATGTGCACAACTGGCGAATAGTGGAGATAAAGGCCTTGTAAATACGATGAACACTGCTGTTGGCCGATGCTACAATGTCAGTGAAGGGTGTAAGTGCGGCCCACCACCTAGGACCTGTATACACATGCAGCCCTGTTGGATGTGTCCCAGAGACAGTGCTGGAGAAGACAAATTGGCACGAACACGTGTGGCTGTGTGGCCAACATCAACATATGGGGTGCGTGGGAGCATGCTCAATAGGTCACTCATAACATATGTGCATTAGACAGACAACCTGTGACATGTGCTGCCCCTGACTGTCCACACAGACAAAGTACCTGTATGTCCACCTACCCCAGTGTCCTGCACGTTGAATAAGGTACACACAGCTGCCACCACACTACACTACCAAGGACATCACCAAGCATGCCCTGTGGAATGAGAAACATAAGGGAAACATACATATGTCATGTTGGAGCTGTGCCACAAACACACCAGCTTCACGTCCTCATCTCTCATAACCCGCTAGATCGTCACAGTATGGCAGTTTGTCATGACACTGTACCTAATTGTCCCCACCCCAACCCGCCAGTGATGTGTTCCTAGCCATGTCCACGGGCCTGTAGCCTGTCCATCCCCGTTGTGACCTTTCTGCTACCCTTGAGACCGTTGACCACAACTGTCACTGCGCTACCCTGTATGTGCTTGGCCCAAACGTCCAGGTACAACCCTGCCTCCCCGATATGTCTCACATAGCACCCTCAGTGTGTGTTTCCTGTGGGTCCACCTCCCGCTAACCCGCTCCAAGGTGCTATACAAAAGGAATATATGCAGGGGCTGCTACATTCCCCTGGCCCCATACCCAGTTCCCTAGTGCAGTAGGCACATCCCCTGGCTATCAGTAGCAGCTGTACGCTGATGTGTCCGAAAAATATCTCACCACGCATGAACTACGTTTGGCAAACCACACCCCGACCTCAGCTTGCTCCCTGACATTGCTGGCTGCAGGTATCCCTGCTGCATGAAATGAGCATGGCCAAGACCGGACATCTGAGCATCGCCCCTAAACCCTCTCCAACCCTTACAGTGTCTGTGTATAGGTTGGATACACCTTCTGTCGACGTGGCCGTCAAGGTAGCAGGTCTCTATAACCCCTCGCACCCCTTCCCCACACATACCCATCATGCAGCTAAGGACTGCGGTGTCCCCCTAGATAACATCAGCAAGATCCCTGCTGTCACCCCAGAACACACAAATAAAGCCCTAATGCCCCCCTTCATCACCCGACATACTGCTCACTGTAACCTACACCTTGCTGGTCTGCCTCTAAATCATCTCTGTCTGCTGCAATGTATGCAACACTGCACTGCATGGCTAATCTACTGACAGCCTCAATATGACAATAACACCCCACCTGTCACGACACCTCACAGGCCCCAGGCGAGGTCAAGACGCACCTGCTGATCTATACATGCAGTTACACTGTGGTTGCCCTGTACCATGACATGCATAACCCAAGTACTACAAACACTACTACTACTACTGAGCATGTAAACAGTGCTAATACCTGTAAGCATCGCCATTCTGAAACATGTTACACACAGTCCCTGCTCATCATAGCATACAATCCAATCAATCCCCTCATATCCCCCAAATGTCATCCCCACACGTCAAGCCAACTGGGCCTATCAATGGGCTGCCCCCCCCACTGTTAATGCAGGACCAAACACCTGTCACCTAGCAGCACCCAACGCCTGGAACTAACTACGGGTGGCTGCAGGGCAGCCACCCTCACCAACCATCTCAAAATCCTGTGTGACAGCCTACCACATCACCTAAGCCTAATAATCCTGACTACATTAATCACCTCCACCCGCTGTTGTCCCCTGCCCACACCTTCTGTGTTAGTGGTTGGACCACATTGTAAGCTCAGATGGCCAGGCATTGTGTCAGCAATGTCAGTGCAGTGCTGCGTATGACTGGTAGTGCGATACCAACGCTCAGTAGTAGTAGTAGTACATATATATATCCAAATGTTTTTTCCAAAACATCCAGTACTCACATGAAAATAGCTCCTTAATCAGCTGGCGCCTGAGTGCTGCGCCCTCATGTGTGTCACCACGGGCATGTACAGGAGGGCACGTTGGATTGTCTTCCAGATCCTCATTAATTTCGACATCAAGATCGTGCCTGAGAGCAATGTTGTGCAGGATGCAACAGGCAATAATGATCTCTGCCACTGTCACGGGTTGGTATTGTAAGGCCCCGCCGGTCCTATTCAGACACCTGAAGCGACTTTCCAAAACACCAAAGGTGCGCTCGATGATGGAGCGACTTGAGGCATGGGCCTCATTGTACCTCATCTCTGCACGTGTCCGTGGTAGATGCACAGGGGTTAGCAACCAGGGCCGACACCCATATCCTGCGTGACCTACAGAAAGAAATGTTGAACGTTAAACCAGTAGCTGATGTCCACACACATGCACACATGAATGTACGGGCAAACCCACAGCACCTACAGGTAAGACAGAAACATAGGGGAACACATGATGGGACACAAGAACTATGCGCCAGTGTCTGTAAGTGTGAGATACTGAGCACGGGGGAGGTAGAAGGAGTGCACACAACATTATCCTAAACCACAACAGACACCAGAGGCCGATAGGTAGTAGCGATAGTCAGGAACACCTCAGAGACACATATGCAATGCACCTTGGACAAGGGCAGAGATGCACACATGTGCAAGCATGTGACGGTCATGCTATTCACCGCACACAGATGGTGCGACAGGAACAGTTACCCCACCGTGGCAGGCTGGATGGCACAGACAACACCACACTGTTGATAAACATGAAGCATACATGTGTGTCGTACCGTGCCAACCTAAACACACAATGTCAAATGTCGTGAAACATCAAATGTCAGTGTGCCACCAACACACAGCACCGCAGCACAGAGGACCTGGAGTCATCCCCCCCCCCCCGCATCAGCTCTCACACACACAAATGACACACACACACAATTTGGGACACACTTCAAAGACAGACATGTGTTCAGACGGATAGCAGGGGTATATGATGTGTATGTCAGAGATGACAAATACCCACCCAGCAGTATACAGTCCTCAAATTGACCGGCCTCAAATTGTCTGTACAGTGCTGAGTGACGCAGGATATAGGAGTCATGGGTAGACCCTGCAAACCGCGGGACGACATTCAGAATACGCATACCTGCATCACATACAACCTGAACATTCAAGGAGTGGTAGTGTTTGCGGTTGTGGAACACTGCCTCCCTGTCTCTGGGCGGGACCAGGGCAACATATGTGCAATCAATAGCTCTCATCAGGTGTGGTAACCCGTCAATTGCCGAAAAGGCCTGGTTCAGGGTCCCCCACTGTTGCCTAGTGTTGGGAAATGCAATGTAATTCCCAACGCAGCTGATCATGGCACGCAGTACTTGGTGGAGACAGCATGAGAAGGTGGGGCAGCTCATGCCACCCACTGCGGCCACAGATGACTGGAAACAGCCAGAGGCAAAGAAATGTAGGGCACCAAGGAGCTTGACCAAACCCAGTATGGCAGGTGACCGACCAGTCAGGGGCTCGAGGTCAGGTCTTAGATCCTCATAGAGCTCCCTAATAGTCCCTGTGCTCAGGCGGTAGAGGGAGATGACCTGGTCCTCACAGATGTCCTGGAGCTGGTCCCTGAGCCTGTAGAGGCGAGGCTGGCGAGCCTGCAACTCGGCACGCCTCTTGCGCCATGCCGGCAGAGCCCCAATCTGGCCTGCCCCCACAGCTGCAGGTCGGTGTTGTAGCAGGCCTGCATCCCCACCTTGTGCCCCAGCACCATGGACACCATCTCCCTCATCAGGCAACCACAAGCCCTGCACATCCCCCAGTGTACATGAAGCAACCACAAAGGCCGCCATAGTGGACACTATTAACCCAACCCCCCTCACCTCCCCTCCGCACGCTAATCCTGCAACTCACCTCCCCCACCAGTCACCAACCCAGCCATACACCACCCCCACCCCCACCACCCCCACCCCCCACCAACCCTGCCACACACCACACCCCAATCGTGCCGGCCACCTCCCCCACCACACACCAACCCTGCCACCTACCTCACTCACCACCCACCAACCATGTCACCTACCTCCCACAGCACTCACCAACCAAGCCACACACCTCCACCAGCACTCACCAAGGCCACCGCTCATCTCTCCCACCACTCACCAACCCAGCCATCCACCTCCCCCACCGCTCACCAGACCTGCCACCTACCTCCTTCACCGGTCACCAGCCCTGCCACTCTCCACACCTAACCTGCCTCTGACCCTCCATTCGCTTCACCACCAATAAAGCCCGCCATCAACCTCGCTCGCCTGCACTAACCCCTCAGCGTGTACCAGGTGTGCACGTTAACATATGGATCTTTGGACGTGTGTGCGTGTGTACGCGTGTTGCGCATATGCATAGGCGATGCGTAGGTTGCGTGCACGAACCGTGCGTCGCACATGCGCAAGACGTATACGTGTCTGCGCGTGTGTGGCGGCAGGTTCCTTGCCCATCCCATAGGTGCCAGGGGTCAGCTGAACCATGCGCCGCACATGCACAGACATGTACATGGAGGGTCAGAGGCAGGTTAGGTGTGGAGAGTGGCAGGGCTGGTGAGTGGTGGAGGAGGTAGGTGGCAGGTCTGGTGAGCTGTGGGGGAGGTAGGTGGCTGGGTTGGTGAGTGCTGGGAGAGGCGAGAGGCAAGACTGGCCGGTGGTGTGGTGGTGAGTGGCTGGGTTGGTGTGTGGTGAGGGTGACAGGGGGCAGGGCTGGTGAGTGGCCATGGTGGTGAGGGCTGGTGAAGGCTATGGGGGAGGGGGCAAGGGCCACAGGAAGTCATATAGGTCAGGGATGCAGAGGGAGTACAGGGAGAGTAGGGACCTGCTGCGGCTGGACATGGTAGGTGGAGTATCCGGGGAAACGCCAGGGCCGCAGTTCCCAGAGACGGGAGGGATGGGTCATTCGGAGTCTGAGGTTGCCGGCCCATCGGTTATGTTGGACCCCACCCAGGAGCAGCCTGAGGGGCACAGCACAGGCAAGCGTAGGCAGACGCCTGTGCCGGATGGGGAGAGGAAGAGGGCCATAAGATTCAGCCAGCAGGAAAACCACAGCCTGCTGGCAAGTGTCCTCGAACACCATGAGGAGCTGTATGGGCGCATGAGCACACGCACAACTGTCAGTGTAAGGACCCAGGTGTGGGAGGAGGTGCAGGGGGCTGTGGCACAGGCGGGGGGCCACCAAGGGACCTTGAGAGCCTCCGTAAGAGGTTCAATGACATCAGGTGGGGGGTCCGTGCACACATGACTGCAGAACACAGACATGCTAGCGGCACTGGTGGGGGCAGCCCCTTCATCACAAGCCTCACGCCCCTGGAGCAGCAGCTTGCTGAGTGCCTAGGCCCCATCTACATCCATGGCCTCTCCCTGGTGCTTGACATGGCTGACCCACAGGCAGGTATGTCCGAGACATGCAGCACAATACAGCTATCTACCACGCATACGCAGAGCATGTGACGGGGTGGTGCGGGCCAATGTCATGGGAGCAGGTGTGGCCGAAGCTAGGAAAACAGACACCGGAGTCTGCATTCCCCGTTAGTGTTTGTTCATGGAAAATATAGGGGATAGAATCAAAACACCTTCCAGATATCTGTCTGACAAAATGAGTTCTTTCTCATACCCATTCTTGCCTTTGACAGATGTAGTCCTGGATATAGCTCAGGATGTCCTGGACATATCTGATATCTGGTGAGGACATCCAGGGTCTGGGAGTGCCCCACACATGCTTACTCCACGTTCCCATTCAGACCTGGATGTCTGCACCCCAGATTTGGGTTATACAATGGGGCAATCTCTTCCAGTGGGTTAGTTTTGTGCATACAATGTGTGGTGGAGGAGGAACCGGGGGTAATGAGGGAGCAAGCAGATGTGTTCCTGTCCCTAGGGCTGACCAAATGAGAGGGACAGAGGAAAGCAAGGAGCGCATAAACAAATATGTGTCTACCTAAATATATCCATATTTCTACATAAATATGTCTACGTAAATATGTGCTCTACGTCTGTGTCTGTGACAACCCCATATCTACTGTATACCTTGTTCAACCCCCCCCTCCCAGTAACATCCAGGCCATCAAGGCGGCCGAGGAGGACAATGGCAGTGAGCCCAGGCCAGCAGAGGTTGATGAGGTGCCTCATGAAGAGGCTGCCATCAGCGACGCCCCAGACACCCCATGGGCCGATGTGCTGCCTGAGGAGGTGGCCACCAAGGAGGACAATGGGTCACCCCAGTGGAGAGGGTACACATGCACCACAGTGGCTGACGAGGAGCCCGAGGATGTGGGGGTGAGCCCCACATTGCCACTGCCAAGGCCGTAAACTGCAACAACGGGCGCAATGAATGTCGTCCTCCAGGAGCTGCAGGCACATACGGCGTCGGCATGCAGGGTTGCAGCAGCTAGGCAACTGGCAGGATGGTTGCATGTGCTGGTGTGGCACACCAACCCCAGACACAGAGGTGGGGCCACATACACGCACGATGGCGGTGGGACTCCACACATAGATATGCCCCCCTGGCCATGTCTGGGGTGGTTGGTGTGGCTCAGTGGGGAATGGGCAGATCATACATGTTGGGTTCTAGGCAACAGATGTCTCACAGGTCACCTTGTTCCCCCTCCCACAGGCACACGCCAGGCGCTGATTGCTATATGGGCTGCGATGCGTGGCCAGCAGCAGGTCCAGCATGCTGAATGCCAGGCGTTGTGGGCCCTCACACGGGTGGTGTGTGGGCTCCGCAGGAACATCAGGGAGCACAGCCTGGAGACACGGCAGCTGCGAGGGACTGCCGTGGATATCGCCACTGGCATAGGCCGGGTGGCGGATGCACTCGGGGACATGGTGGGACATATCCTGTGCCCTGTAGTGGCGCCAGAAGCGGCAGAAGCATCAGCAGCAAGGGGTGTGGGGGGTTGTGGGAGGGGGCGGAGGCATGGGCATGGGCGGTGATGCAGACCATTGGTGTGTGACTATAAGTAGGGATGACCTCCACATTAAATGACGCATTACCTTTGTTCACCGATACGCATGTGTCCTTTTTTCTTTGTCAGGGGTTCCCTGAGTGGGCTGTACCAATTGGGGTTACCATGGTCACATGTGCCCTACAGCACCATGCCATGTCTTAATGGCCATACATATGCATGGAGTTACACCCTATCTCCCCCTGCCACCTGCTATATATGTTTGCTGGTTCACCAACATTATGGGGCATATCTCCCCTCTGTCCCCTCATATCATCCACATCAGGCCATCTACATGGGTGACCCGTCTGTCAAACAGACACCAGGGTCACCGTGACATACTAACCGCACATGCTTGGCAGACAGACATGACGTACAGATATACCTAGCTGCTGCCAGAGGTTTACCACCCTCCAGCACTTGAAGTGCGCGGCTGCTCCTTCACCCCACCAGACCCAATCATGGTGAAACCTACTGACTGACGCACTGTCGGACACTTGGATCTCCGCATACATCACAACTATGCTGCATCATGCGTACCACATCTGCACCTCCTTGCCGTCCTATCATGTGCTGCATCGCTGCTACAGACTGACTATCTGTAACAACGTGCATGTGACCATGTCTGTTGGACGGATTTCGAACCGGCTGGCTGGAAAAGGTATTCAGCCCCACTAACCAACCATACTGTCTATCCATTCAATATGTCATACCCAATTTTACCCCATATTTAAGAAAGACATTTTCCATAAATGTAGGATGGGAAAAGAGCCATTTTTGCGGGCCTTAGCTGATGAATTACTCACACCTCTCATGTTCCAAGGCAATAGCCTAAAAAAAATTATTTTCCAGGTTTCCCTCATCCACACACTCTGGGCGCCTACTCCATGCAGCCACCACCCCTTTTTTACAGGAATGTTTTCTTAGGTAGCCTCTGCTTTCAATCAAGCTCATCTCAAAGCTCTGGGGTTTCTAATAACTTGGGATGTCTGTTGCTGATATGGGCCTCTGGATCTACCTTTTTCCGCAGGCCTTGCGTCCCTTCTATGACTTTGGTCATAGATCCAGGGAGTTAACTTGACCGATGTTTGGCTTCACAAAGGAAAGCTTCCGCAACCTTCTGACCGTTTTTCAGCATCTTCTTTTCACTAACTTGCTGTCATTAGGCAACAGTGAGAGATAAGTTCCAACTTCAACTTATCTGGAACTCGAAAACTGTCTATACATATGAAGGGTGAGGGTGTGACTAAAAAACCAAGTGCAATCTAAATTGATTTAACTCTCATTAAAACCCTTAGCATGCTTTAGTTAGTGTGTGTTAAATTGATTTAGGTGGGACTTGAACCCACAAACCCAAGATTAGAAGGCTAGTACCTTAGCCATTAGGCCACTGGGGTGGACTATGTAAGGGTTTTCTTGGCTACATCTCAGAAAGGGCTGAGAATGTCAACGCAGACCATTTCTGATGCTTCTAAATCTCCTTCGTCTATACTCGAACTATCTCTTGGCATCCCTTCCCCAAGGTTTTCTGTTCCAGAGCAACACTCTAAAATTCTTTGACTCATCTTCCTTCTGCCCCCAGCTATTCTGAGTGGTTTTTCTAGATGTACAGCACCCTCTTTGGGAAGATGTGCTTCTGTAGATCACTGCTGAATATACCCTCTTCATCATGCAGCCATACATTTTTAGTGACTACAGAAGAAGATGCTTCATCTAGCCTGAATTTCTCCCTCCTCTCGAATAGCACCCGTATTAAGAGCCTTTTGCATGATGTCAATTGTTTATCTTTCCACTCTGATCCCAACTTGTCTGAGATGAGACATGGATGCAGTTTTGGACAGGTAGGTCCATTTGTGGCAAGAGTAGAGGAAGCAACTACTTGCCAGCACAGGAGGAGACTTGAATCCACAATCCCTGACTTAGGAGGCCAGTGCCTTATCCATAAGGCCACTGGGGCTTGGGAGTGTTGCCTTTTTTTGCACTCAAGATCCCAGCAAATACCTAAGCGCAGCACCTCCGATGTACTTTAGGCTTTTCTCACTCTGTTTATGCATTTGCTGGGACTGTCAAAAACCACGTGGTAACAAGGCCGATTGCTTCTCATGGGAATTAGAATGCACTTGACTGGACCTGACTGTAGAGATTCCAGATATGTGTTATAGGGCCCATAGAATTTGCCTTTTGAAAGGCAACTGAGCATTCCATGTGCCTCCTTCCATCTTATTTCCTACAGAGCATCGGTAACTCAGTAGTTTGGACATACGGGAAGCCGTGAAATTTCAAAACCGGCTGGCTGGCAAAGGTATTCAGCCCCACTAACCAACCATACTGTCTATTCATTCAATATGTCATACCCAATTTTACCCCATATTTAAGAAAGACGTTTTCCATAAATGTAGGATGGGAAAAGAGCCATTTTTGCACAAGGACCTTAGGTGATGAATTACTCACACCTCTCATGTTCCAAGGCAATAGCCTAAAAAAATTATTTTCCGGGTTTCCCTCATCCACACACCCTGGGCGCCTACTCCATGCAGCCACCACCCCTTTTTTACGGGAATGCTTCCTTAGGTAGACTCTGCTTGCCATCAAGCTCCTCTCAAAGCTCTGGGGTTTTTAATAACTTGGGATGTCTGTTGCTGATATGGGCCTCTGGAGCTACCTTTTTCCGCAGGCCTTGCGTCCCTTCTCTGGCTTTGGTCATAGATCCAGGGAGTTAAATTGACTGATGTTAGGCTTCACCAAAAGAAAGCTTCCACAAGCTTCTGACCGTTTTTCTGCATCTTCTATTCACTAACTTGCTGAGAGAAAAGATCCAACTTCAACTTAGCTGGAACTCGAAAACAGTCTACACATATGAAGGGTGAGGACAGCGAATGCATGGCATGGTCTTGGGAGGTGGTAGAGGGGAAGAATGCTAATGGAATTCACGAAGCCATGGGATAAACCCAGAGGATTTCTGATTGAAAGGAAGGGAATGGGAAAGCCAGAGATCCAGTGTGGTTTACCAAAATGGACTCGGAGTGAAAATTGGTCGGATGATGGCCCTTTCTGCTCTCATACTCTGATTCTATCTTTTCAGGGACACTATAGTAGAAGCTGGGGTTGGGTGCAGAGCCATGCTCAGGACTGAAGATAGAGCGCTTCGGTATTCCAGATACAGTACACATTAGCGTGGCTGGAAATTCAAGGTGAAGGTCATTGGTGCACACCTTCTGGTCTTACTTTAGCAGAAGTGTTAAGATTTCTTGATTCATAGGAGTGGTGGAACGTGATGGAGAAGTAAGCAAACTTTATTAGCGAGCTTTAAAGCAACAGCAACAAAGATCATTGGATGAATTTGAACAAAAGCTAAGTTGGTGTTTTTTCATTCATTATTGAATTAATATCTTTTTCGTTGTATCACCACATCTATCCGAGGGACTTGCGTGGTGCAATCCTCCCCCTTGTTTAAGTAAGGACACGTTTTGAAAGATTTTGAGCTGTTAGTGCAGCTTATAAAAAGAATAAAAAGGAAGATTTGCTTCAAGAGCGTATTCCCTCACGGCAAATAGTCCGACAATATCTTTATTGAAATATATTATTTTCATTACCTTTTGAATCGTCGCTTACAGGGATTTTGTAAAGGGATTCTTTTTGGATATAAGATTCTACCTCTTTAGTAGCTTTTTGTTGGAAATTCCTCCCAGCAAATGTCGGATTTCCGTTGAAATTTGTAATGTGCCATGCTCTTTGCAACAGTGCAGTGAAGTATCGATCTTGATGGTATGTGAGGTTTTCAAGGCCCATTTAGCCCAGTCAGTTGCTGATCTTGAGGTATGAGCCATATTGGCGTAAGAATTTTTTCCATGAATACACATTGAGAGAAGGTCCTTTTCTTGGAGAAGGCTTCAGTTGCTGAATGTCTGCCACTTTCTCTTTCCTGCTGTTGCAGGCCATTGTCCTGTAGATGACCCTCATCCACAAGCTTTGTAAAGTCGCTCCTTGTGTCCAGCAGGAACTAGGGATTCTTGCATAAATAACTGCTATATCACCTGAAAAGGTACATTTTAGGAATGAATGCTAGTCTAGATATCCTTCACCTATTTGAAGTTAGGAATTCTGCCGTGGTATCCCAGCTCGCTTGATTTGCCTTGCTAGAACTTAATTTTTGCAAAACATGCTGCTATGGCACCAAACTCTAGAGAGAGAAATGCCACCACAGGTGGGACTTGAACCCACAATCCCAGTCTTAGAAAGTCAGTACCTTATCCATTAGGCCACTGGGATCAGCTATGAAAGGACTCTTTTGGATACATCTCAGAAAGGGCTAAGAATGTCAACGCAGACCCTTACTGATGCTTCTAAATCTCCTTTCTCTCTACTCCAACTATCTCTTGGCATCCCTTCCCCAAAGATTTTCTGTTCCAGAGCAATACTCTTTAAAGTTCTTTGACTCCTCTTCCTTCTGCCCCCCGCTGTTCTGAGTGGTTTTTCTAGATGTACAGCACCCTCTTTGGGAAGATGTGCTTCTGTAGATCACTGCTGAATTTACCCTCTTCATCATGCAGCCATACATTTTTAGTGACTATAGAAGAAGATGCTTCATTTGCCTGAACTTCTCCCTCCTCTCCCATAGCACCTGTTCTCAGAGCCTTTTGCATGATGTCAATGGGTTCATCTTGCCATCAAGCTCCTCTCAAAGCTCTGGGGTTTCTAATAACTTGGGATGTCTGTTGCTGATATGGGCCTCTGGAGCTACCTTTTTCTGCAGGCCATTCGTCCCTTCTATGGCTTTGGTCATAGATCCAGTGAGTTAGCTTGACTGATGATAGGCTTCACCAAAGGAAAGCTTCCGCAATCTTCTGACCGTTTTTCTGCATATTCTTTTCACTAACTTGCTGTCATTAGGAAACAGTGAAAGATAAGATCCAACTGCAACTTAGCTGGAACTAAAAAACTGTCTATACATATGAAGGGTGAGGATTGGATGTGCGCATTCGGATCATTAGTGTTGTGATAAGGAAGCTTATCATAGTTCAGGAAGGAGCTATAATAGAGGTGAAGTGACTCTGAACAAGCAACCTGTCTTTTCTGGTAGAAATAATAAAACAGAATGTTTCCATAAAAGACTACCAGTCCCAGAATGCACCAGGTTTCCAACAGCCATTAGAAGAGCTGAAGTGGGGAAACGTGTGTTCAATCAGGAGGGCTATGAGGTAATTCCCAAGCACTCATCTCCAAGGGCAGGGCTTGATTCAGCACAGCTGCGCTGTGCTAGGGTGGATCATTCATCTAAGCAGGATAAAAGAAAAGCTTACTCTACAGAGAATCATCAGAAGCATCATCTTGATCATCAGAAGCACCTTGATCATCTTGATCACCATCATCAGCAGAAGCCAGAGCTGACGGACAGAGAGAGCAAGAAACACTTTGGAAGAAAGAAGAGAAAAGCATTTGGGAGGTCTAAAGGAGTCCATAGCAGTACGTATACTGGGAGGCATTCCAGAGGCAAGCATACACCATTGGACTGGGGAAAGCCAGAGGAGTGGGGTTGCAGAGCCAGGAATCCCCGGACGGCACCTATGTGGGAGACGGCTGCACTTGGAAGGGACCCTAAGACCAGTGCAAGAAGGTATGTGAAGAGAGATCCAGTGTCCAGGGATCTTGATTGGAAGGCTGGACATAAGAACTGGACTACATACTGGCCAGGATATTTAGAGAGGAACTCTAGCAGCAATGGAAGCTCAGGTATGAACACTGATCTATGCCCTAGCTCTTCACTGGGAAGACAGCAGGGAAACAAGTATTGTCCTGAGAGTGTTCCATTGAGAAATTCCTCTGTGCCAATCCATGATAGTGAACCTATGATAATTGAAGAAGGGGAAGATGTGGTAAATGGGGACTTTGAGTACATGGATTGCTCTCTGTCTAAACTTCTGTGGTAATATGCTGTTACAAAATACAACAACCATCACAAAGAAATATAAACTTGTTCTTTAATCTACTCAGAAAGGCTTCTGAGTAGGATTTGAGCCACGTAATAGAAAGTAAACCAGCCAAGAGGTTTTCAGCTGGTAATTGTTAGCAATTGAGCCTTGCCTAATTGCCGGTGAGCTCTGAAGGGACACTTCTGAGTGTGTGTGAAGATACAAGAGGTTATCCCTGAAAAAGAACAGTTTTTTTCCTACTTTGTAGGGTTTTGTTTGTTCTTTGAAGCACTGCTAAGAAGATATTAGCAGCAGCCTACAGAAAAGACCTTTCTGTTTCCATCAAGGTCTTTATGCTTTGATTTGATTGCTTAACAAGTTCACCTGTTGTTTTTCCTTATTTGTTTTCTATGCATAATACTGAAAGCAAGTATTCCTTTTTATGTGCTACCAAGTATATCTGTGTTGGGAGAAATAACCCCATAAATAAAATATCTTCTTTGCTTTACATTCGAGCAAGCACAACTAACTTATTGTGAACGGCTGAGTCTGGTATGAATGGACTACATTTCCCACAATCCTTTGCAAGTCATATTAATATTTGCCTTTGCCAAGACTGTGGACATTCTCACCCAGCGCCCCCGTTTACAGTGTGCCTAAAAAACCAAGTGCACGCTAAATTGATTTAACGCTCGTTAAGAGACTTAGCACGCCTTAGTTAGTTGGTTGGTTAGTGTGCGTTAAATCGATTTAGCACACTGTGAAAATTTCCTATTACAATGAACCCATGAAACTAACCAAAAAAGCGCCCGAAGATCTGGAAAGTTTCATAAAAAAATACAACAACTGACCGAATTCTTCTTGCCTGCTCACTTCCTTAATACATCTGCAGATAAGAAGAAAGCCTTCTGCATATTGCATCTGCACTTCATTTTTGATTCGCATGCCTGGCATTCGAATTCCAGTATATACTTCCTGAAAAGGAAAAGCCTTGTGGGCGCTTGCACCACTAACCCTCCATAACCAAGTACGGAGAGTCCAAACGAGCGACCGTCTTGTCCTCCCTAAGAGCAATGGAGCTATTCATGGCGGGAAATGGGCCCTGTGTAATAACTGGACCGCACCAGAATGCTTCCTTTCCAGCTCTCTCACAAAGAGACTAGGGCACAGGTGCAGTAATAGTTGTGACTTTTCTTATTTCCTTGTTCTCCTCGTCACAGAAGAGCCTCTAAGTGGAGGTTCCACTTTTCTATTTCTGCTGAGTGTGCACTCTTGGCCATCCCAGGATAAACTGAAGAAAAACAGAGCTTTCACCAATGACTTCCTGTGTCTTTTATAGGACTGATATCCACTGTAGGAAAGCCTCCTCCTTTGCCCACATGTCTACTATGCTGAGGTACACCTTTTTAGGTCTTTTTGCATCCACTCTGCTTCAAAAAGAGATCACTGTTTCCTAGTAAACGAGGCTAATGCCATGTTCCACCCCTGATGGAACTCCCAGTCCTTGGCTCTGCAGACCAGTGACTTATCCTTTAGCCATTGGCTGGCTGGCTGGCTAATTGTCTGGTATGTCTAGTTAATTGTCCTTGGGAATCACTACAGGTATCAGCTCAGGCCTAGAGGAAATTCTTCTGCTTCTACATGTGCATCACAGGGGACTCTGATGCCCTCCTGGTCAGCTGTAGTATGCTTTTTTCCTGCATAGACTCCAACGCTCTCACTTGGTTTGCAGCTTGTCCTGCTGTGAGGGCTTGCGTGCATCAGTGATGCTGAGAGCTAAACTATCGGTAGTTTAACTACTGGCAGGGTCTCCCAAGATGGACAGATCTCAGCTGAGGTGCCAGACCAAGACAAACCACCCTTCTGGGCAGCAGCAGAATGGACACAGTCCAAGACGTGAGGTGTGTGGAAGACAATTTTATTGAAACTCACAACCTAGGCAACCCGACACAGGCCGTGTTTCGTAACCTTCGTCAGGGTTTGATAAGGCAAAATACTACAAACATAAAAACATAAATGACATATTATAAAAGTAAAAGAATAGATAAGAATATAATATATAAAAAAACTAGTAAAGTCTAATAAACACATAAAAGATAAATATTCAGTAAATAAATAAATAAATAAATAAAAGTTGGAACGCTAATTGACCAACAAAACACTTATACTATTGAAGACATTATAATCTAAAATAGCCTTACTGAAAAACAACATATAGGCGTGACAAGCAAAAAACATCCATATATCCTTATAGATCTATTGATACGGACTTCAATTAGACAGCAAAAACCTAAAAAACTTAATAATAGTAATAATACAACCACTTAAAACCAATTCAAAACACACAAATAAAAAGAGAGGGTATTATTATAATGCAAGGGGATATCTAAGAGAAAGCAGCAGGAGCGAACAGGGTATCTTTTCAATGAATAAGAGTACCTCATAAATAACTTAAGGACAAACTATTGGTGTCACAGATAAATAAATAAATACATAAATATTCATATATCTAAAAGCACTAATAAATAAATAAATAAATAAATAAATAATTAAAACCTAGAGCAAAAGAAGTATATGCTTAGGGAAGCAGTTAGGACATCCACATATATAAAAAGATCATTTAAAAACAATAAAACTATTAAAACTTGGGTCAAATGATCTAATATAAATAAATTGTCTAATCTTATGGAATATGTTGGAAACCAAAGTGCAACCCTATATCAATCTCCCTTATTATGGGTTTGTAGTAAAAAGCATTTCTAAGTAGATTGGGTCTACTTCTATGAGATAATTAAAATCCTATAAAGACGATATCCAGATTCTTATTGCCTGCTTTCCATCAATGTGGGAAAAGATGTGTGCTTAGAAGAACAATCGAAAATTGTACAGAAGTTAAAAACAGTGGAATTTATAATGTTGTAACTTAAGACAAATGTAAATGAATGTCTAAACTTTTAGAACACGTTTAGCACAATTATGTGGTTACCTATCATGCACCACCATATCGATTGTCTTTATTAGGGGTACATCTTAATAGAATGAGACATAATCTTCTACTCATATTGACTAATTAAAGTCTTAAAAATTGGACGATGTGTAAAAATTGTCAATGTGTAGATTGTTCTTGCACACTATTTGTTAGTGTCAGCCATGTGCCTGCACCGGTACTAAATACCGGAGCGTTACTCTTATAGTCAAATTTCTTAGAGAAGAAGGAGGATAGAACACATAAAACTTAAAGTGGAAAAAACTAGCAAAAAAGGACATATCTAAATCCCTTTGCAATGTTGATTACACAGCCGCGGGAATAAAATCAAATCGATACAAACTGAACATGAAATAAGATCAATGAGTGAATCTGCATAGCGATATAAAAGAACAGTAATATTGATAGAAATACCAGTAAGAGTATTCTTCTGATGTAACTCCTGGGCAGGAAAAATCTTTAAAATTCAAAACGGTAAGCCGCTCGCATTGGCAATCAGCTGGGCTGTGACAATGCCGGCACACCCACCCTTGTTATCCTTCCGGGAGCGGGAAAAAGGGGAGCATACCTAAACAAAAACATTAGATGTAAAAATTATATTTAAATGTGAGTGCCATAGATTATTTTGTATTAAAATACCCATCGGGTAGCTTCTCTGTAGATATAGCATAATCGGAAGAAACTACAGCAGAGAAAGAACTCAAGAGCCGATATAACAATCTCCAAAATTTAAAAGTACTGGATAACATGCCAGTACAACTAAAGTTCCTCTCTTTATCGATGCAACTTATAAAACAAAAAGGAGAAACAATGTTAAAAAAGAAGAATTACCAGTTGGTTATATTCTCTCCTGATGTAACTCTTTGACAGTACTAATCTTTAGAATCCAAGGCGGCAAACCGCTCGCATAGACATTCAGCTCTGTTATTACAACGCCGGCACATGCGCCCTTACTATACTCTCAAAAGCGGGAAAAGAAGGGGGGGGGGGCGTGGCTAACCGTAGGTAAATCATCTATTGGCTGTCAAAAATTGAATGATCTGAATAACAGAACTTCGGCAAATAACTCTTTCCTGTCTAACTCCAATTATAAAAATGAAACATATGCTAACAAAAACAAACATTTACATAAAAATTAGCAATAAATTAGACATTAGTTAACAACTTAACCTAATCATATCTAGACCATAAAGCTTGCCAAACGACCAGAAAACAAAGGCTCTCTAGGACCATATAGGATGCCTGGGAAACAAAAAAGTAGAATTCTATTGAAAGATAATCTCGAATGAAAATAACCAGAGGAGGGGAAAAAAATCAAAGAAAAAAATCAAAGAAAAACATCAAAGAAAAACAGAGAAATCTTGTTCCAAGTTTAGACCATGGGGAGCGAGGGAATTTAAAAGGAAGATGTATTTCTGTTCCAATTGTAAGATAGTTTTATTCATATCTCCTCCTCTCCAATTGTGTTTAACTTTCTTAATTACAAAAAAACTCAAATCTGTCAATTTATGATGGAAATCCCGCCAGTGTGCAACCAAGGGCTTATCATCTACGTTTCTTCTGATGCAGCTTTTGTGTTCTATAATTCTGGTTTTGATGCTACGTGTAGTTTTGCCAACATAAAGTAATTTGCAAGGACATTGAATTACATAAATGACGTTAGATGTATCACAATTGGCAAAATCTGTAATGGAAAACTTCTTTTGTGTAGCAGGGTGAATGAAAGTGTCCCTAACTGGCAATACATTCAAACAAACTGAACACTTTCCGTATTGGAATTGTCCCTTGTATAGCGGCAAATATCTCTTCTCTGTGAGAGCCGAGGGAACAAGTAGATTACGCAGGTTAACATTGCGCTTGTGTGCAATAATAAAAGTAATATTTTGAAATGCTGGTAAGGCTTGCAAAATGTGCCACTCCTTCTTCAGTATTGCAATAATCTTGGCTGAATGTTGAGAGTATAGCAAAGGACAAACTAAACCTTTATATTCTTTTTTTGTCTTGGCCTTCAGAAGTGATACCCGCGGCGTGTCTCTCGCTCTTCTGTATGCTGATTCAACAAACCGTACAGGATAATTCTTATCTAGAAAACATTTTTTCATAACAGATGCCTCTTGCTCGAAATCACATTGATTAGAGCATACTCTTCTAACTCTAAGAAATTGACTGACTGGAAGGTTATTTTTAAGGGATGGATTATGAAAACTATTGTAGTGCAGAAAATGATTTTTATCAGTGGGTTTCTTGAAAAGCGTTGTAGAAAAGCTATTACTGTCTTTCTTAATCAAAAGATCCAAGTATGCTATTTTGTGGGGATCATAGGTCATTTGAAATTTCAAATTAGTATCTAATTGATTAATCCAAACATTGAATTCGGACAAAAGACTCTCTGTACCCTTCCAAAATATAAGTATATCGTCTATATAACGGATCCACATTACAACATTATCTTTAAACGGATGTGTCTTGAGGAAGCTCTCTTCGAAGTTGAACATATAAAGATTTGCTACATCTGGGGCCATTGCTGACCCCATTGCTACACCCTTGATTTGTTTATAAAACAAATCTCGAAAGCAGAAAAAATTCTCAAAAAGTACAATCTGAGCCAAAGACATCAGAAAAGTAGTCGGAATACGACGGTGTTCCGTAACTGGGTAGCCGGACACGGCGCTTCCCCAGCTCCAAACCCCAGCCCCCCCCCCACGCACCTTCCCCCCTTTACACCCCTTTATGGTACAAACCACAGACAACATTTTCATGGTAACAAACTGGTCGCAGCTTTATTTCCAACAGCAACATATTAACATTAATGCCAAGAATACATAACTCTCCCAACCCAGCGGAGCAGTATGCCGCCAGCCATGCTACTAGCAAAGCGGCCCCGCCTCTGCTGCGGCCGTGGACCCCCCAACAGCCGAGCTCACCCAACCCCTATCCGACTTCGCCATATTACTAGCAAAAGTCTTCCAGGGGTTATCCGGGCAAGGGCACCCCGCCCCCACCCCAAGTGGCATAAGGCACCGGACCCCGGAAACCTCCGGGATCCCGCAAAACACCCCCCCCAGCTGCGACACCCCTCAATCTCCCCCCCAAACCACAGAAGGAAATAAGTGGGCGGGCGGGTGGGACGCCGCGCCGACAGCCAGCAGCATGTGCTCCAGGCTCGCAACAGCGGCAGGAGCACATGCCCGACTGGCCCGACTGATTGGCTCCTCTTGGCACGTGCACCCGCGGAGCCAATCAAATTAAATGATGCCACGCTCCCACCTTTGGCGCGCTCGTCCCCGTCCGCCCCACGCTTGCAGGGTCCCGCGCCTAACCGGCACCCGGTTACGCTCGGGCGCCGGGACCCTGCCCACGCCCTGCATAATATGTTTGAGAAAATAGTGAGCAAGAATATCCAAAGATTCTTTCTGGGGGACATTGGTGTAGAGGGACTCTACATCTAAAGTGACCAGAATGATATCGTCAGTATAACCACTAAAGGTGGATAAAATTTCCATAACATGAGACGAGTCCCGTACATAAGGCCACATCTTTTTAATAAATGGTCTTAAAAATATGTCTATAAATTTAGAAAGGGGTTCTAAAATTGAACCGATCGCCCTTGTTATCCTTCCGGGAGCGGGAAAAAGGGGAGCATACCTAAACAAAAACATTAGATGTAAAAATTATATTTAAATGTGAGTGCCATAGATTACATACAAGAGGTAAACAAACAACTCAATGATAGGATGTTTTATCTTAGACTGAACGGTGACCCTACCCCAGATATTAAGAAGAGTATTGATAATATAGTTAATAATGCTTTTGAGATCGGGTATATCATTAAAAAAGAGAGAGATTTTCTGATTGTAGACGCACCTGTTACTCCTACCATCTATGTGTTACCTAAGATACACAAGTCTCTCGACAAACCGCCTGGACGTCCTATCGTTTCTGCGATCGGTTCAATTTTAGAACCCCTTTCTAAATTTATAGACATATTTTTAAGACCATTTATTTAAAAGATGTGGTCTTATGTACGGGACTCGTCTCATGTTATGGAAATTTTATCCACCTTTAGTGGTTATACTGACGATATCATTCTGGTCACTTTAGATGTAGAGTCCCTCTACGCCAACGTCCCCCAGAAAGAATCTTTGGATATTCTTGCTCACTATTTTCTCAAACGTACGGAAGGCCGTCGTATTCCGACTACTTTTCTGATGTCTTTGGCTCAGATTGTACTTTTTGAGAATTTTTTCTGCTTTCGAGATTTGTTTTATAAACAAATCAAGGGTGTAGCAATGGGGTCAGCAATGGCCCCAGATGTAGCAAATCTTTATATGTTCAACTTCGAAGAGAGCTTCCTCAAGACACATCCGTTTAAAGATAATGTTGTAATGTGGATCCGTTATATATACGATATACTTATATTGTGGAAGGGTACAGAGAGTCTTTTGTCCGAATTCAATGTTTGGATTAATCAATTAGATACTAATTTGAAATTTCAAATGACCTATGATCCCCACAAAATAGCATACTTGGATCTTTTGATTAAGAAAGACAGTAATAGCTTTTCTACAACGCTTTACAAGAAACCCACTGATAAAAATCATTTTCTGCACTACAATAGTTTTCATAATCCATCCCTTAAAAATAACCTTCCAGTCAGTCAATTTCTTAGAGTTAGAAGAGTATGCTCTAATCAATGTGATTTCGAGCGAGAGGCATCTGTTATGAAAAAACGTTTTCTAGATAAGAATTATCCTGTACGGTTTGTTGAATCAGCATACAGAAGAGCGAGAGACACGCCGCGGGTATCACTTCTGAAGGCCAAGACAAAAAAAGAATATAAAGGTTTAGTTTGTCCTTTGCTATACTCTCAACAATCAGCCAAGATTATGCAATACTGAAGAAGGAGTGGCACATTTTGCAAGCCTTACCAGCATTTCAAAATATTACTTTTATTATTGCACACAAGCGCAATGTTAACCTGCGTAATCTACTTGTTCCCTCGGCTCTCACAGAGAAGAGATATTTGCCGCTATATAAGAGACAATTCCAATGCGGAAAGTGTTCAGTTTGTTTGAATGTATTGCCAGTTAGGGACACTTTCATTCACCCTGCTACACAAAAGAAGTTTTCCATTACAGATTTTGCCAATTGTGATACATCTAACGTCATTTATGTAATTCAATGTCCTTGCAAATTACTTTATGTTGGCAAAACTACACATAGCATCAAAACCAGAATTATAGAACACAAAAGCTGCATCAGAAGAAACATAGATGATAAGCCCTTGGTTGCACACTGGCGGGATTTCCATCATAAATTGACAGATTTGAGTTTTTTTGTAATTAAGAAAGTTAAACACAATTGGAGAGGAGGAGATATGAATAAAACTATCTTACAATTGGAACAGAAATACATCTTCCTTTTAAATTCCCTCGCTCCACATGGTCTAAACTTGGAACAAGATTTCTCTGTTTTTCTTTGATTTTTTTCTTTGATTTTTTTCCCCTCCTCTGGTTATTTTCAATCGAGATTATCTTTCAATAGAATTCTACTTTTTTGTTTCCCAGGCATCCTATATGGTCCTAGAGAGCCTTTGTTTTCTGGTCGTTTGGCAAGCTTTATGGTCTAGATATGATTAGGTTAAGTTGTTAACTAATGTCTAATTTATTGCTAATTTTTAAGTAAGTGTTTGTTTTTGTTAGCATATGTTTCATTTTTATAATTGGAGTTAGACAGGAAAGAGTTATTTGCCGAAGTTCTGTTATTCAGATCATTCAATTTTTGACAGCCAATAGATGATTTACCTACGGTTAGCCACGCCCCCCTTCTTTTCCCGCTTTTGAGAGTATAATAAGGGCGCATGTGCCGGCGTTGTAATAACCGAGCTGATTGTCTATGTGAGCGGTTTGCCGACTTGGATTCTAAAGATTAGTACTGTCAAAGAGTTACATCAGGAGAGAATATACCCTAACAGGTAATTCTTCTTTTTTAACATTGTTTCTCCTTTTTGTTTTATAAGTTGCATCGATAAAGAGAGGAACTTTAGTTGTACTGGCATGTTATCCAGTACTTTTAAATTTTGGAGATTGTTATATCGGCTCTTGAGTTCTTTCTCTGCTGTAGTTTCTTCCGATTATGCTATATCTACAGAGAAGCTACCCGATGGGTATTTTAATACAAAATAATCTATGGCACTCACATTTAAATATAATTTTTACATCTAATGTTTTTGTTTAGGTATGCTCCCCTTTTTCCCGCTCCCGGAAGGATAACAAGGGCGTGTGTGCCGGCATTGTCACAGCCCAGCTGATTGCCAATGCGAGCGGCTTACCGTTTTGAATTTTAAAGATTTTTCCTGCCCAGGAGTTACATCAGAAGAATACTCTTACTGGTATTTCTATCAATATTACTTTTCTTTTATATCGCTATGCAGATTCACCCATTGATCTTATTTCATGTTCAGTTTGTATCAATTTGATTTTATTCCCGCGGCTGTGCAATGTCAACAGACAATGTAATCAACATTGCAAAGGGATTTAGATATGTCCTTTTTTGCTAGTTTTTTCCACTTTAAGTTTTATGTGTTCTATCCTCCTTCTTCTCTAAGAAATTTGACTATAAGAGTAACGCTCCGGTATTTAGTACCGGTGCAGGCACATGGCTGACACTAACAAATAGTGTGCAAGAACAATCTACACATCGACAATTTTTACACATCGTCCAATTTTTAAGACTTTAATTAGTCAATATGAGTAGAAGATTATGTCTCATTCTATTAAGATGTACCCCTAATAAAGACAATCGATATGGTGGTGCATGATAGGTAACCACATAATTATGCTAAACGTGTTCTAAAAGTTTAGACATTCATTTACATTTGTCTTAAGTTTCAACATTATAAATTCCACTGTTTTTAGTAAGGCCGCGGGCCCCGTCCGCGTGGCCGCTCCTAACCGGGGGGGCGGCGTGCCGATCATCCCCCCCCCGGAGTTTCGGCGGCGCGCGGCTCGGCGGTGCCCCGCGCGGCCTGGCGCCCTCATTGGCTCCCCTCGGCGTTTTAAACGCCCGGGAGCCAATGAGAGGGCTGGGCGTCGGCAACGGGGGGGGGGGGGTGGGTAGTGCGGGGACCCAGCACTGCTCCGGCAGTTGCTGGGTCGAGGCTGGAGGCGCCGGACACCCGCCCACCCACCCTGGCGTGGGGGACGTTTGGGCTGGGGGGTTCTGGGTTGTTGCAGCTGGGGGGGGGGGCTTTGGCGGGATCCCGGAGGTTTCCGGGGTCCGGAGCCGGTGGCAAGCATGAGGGCGGGGGTGGGGTACCCCCGACCCGGTTAATCCCTCAGGCTTTTGCTAATAGCATGGCGAAGCCGGAAGAGGGAGGGCGTGGAAAATGTCGGGCCTGTGCCCGGGGGAAGCGGATGTGGCGTCACCTTGCTACTAACATGGCGGGTGAGGGCTCGCTCTGCTTGGGGGGGGGAGTTAAAATGTGTTGATTTGTATTGTGTGTTGTTTAAAAGGTTATTAAAGCTGCGACCAGTTTAAGTCCCAAATGGTTGTCATGTGTTTTGTTCTGAATTAAGTTGTCAATGAAATGTGAAGTGGGGGGGGAGGGGTGTGAGGCGACGTGTCCGCCTTACCCGGTTATAACTTCTGTACAATTTTCGATTGTTCTTCTAAGCACACATCTTTTCCCACATTGATGGAAAGCAGGCAATAAGAATCTGGAAGACTGGGCATCAAAATGGCAGATGAAATTTAATGTGGACAAGTGCAAGGTTATGCACCTAGGGAAGAACAACCCAAACTATGGTTACACGATGCAAGGTTCCACATTAGGAACCACCACCCAGGAAAAAGATTTAGGCGTCATTGTGGATACCATGTTAAAACCCTCGGCCCAGTGTGCAGCGGCGGCCAAGAGAGCAAATAGAATGCTAGGTATGATAAGGAAAGGAATGGAAAATAAAACAAAAGATATTATAATGCCTCTATATCGTTCCATGGTGAGACCGCACCTTGAATATTGTGTGCAATTCTGGTCGCCGTATCTTAAAAAGGATATAGCGATTTTAGAAAAAGTTCAGAGAAGAGCCACCAAAATGGTAAAGGGGATGGAAGGATACTCCTATGAAGAAAGGCTAAAAAGGTTAGGGCTCTTTAAACTGGAAAAGAGACGGCTGAGGGGAGATATGATAGAAGTCTATAAATTAATGAATGGAATGGAACGGGTAAACGTAGATCGATTGTTTACGTTATCAGAATATAGAAAGACTAGGGGACATGCAATGAAGCTACAGGGTAAACTATTTAAGACCAATAAAAGAAAATATTTTTTCACTCAACGTGTAATCAAACTCTGGAATTTGTTACCGGAGGATGTAGTAAAGGCTGTTAGTGTAGCTGGGTTTAAAAAAGGTTTGGACAAGTTCCTGGAGGAAAGGTCCATAAACCATTATTAAGAAGTGACCGAAGATATCAATGCTTGACCCAGTACAAGCATTGTGGAACTTGTGTCTCTTAGGGAAACTGCTAGGTACATATGACCTAGTTTGGCCACTGTTGGAAACAGAATACTGGGCTTGATGGACCTAGGTCTGACCCAGTATGGCATATCTTATGTTCTTATGTTCTTATGTAATCTGGATATCATCTTTATAGGATTTTAATTATCTCATAGAAGTAGACCCAATCTACTTAGAAATGCTTTTTACTACAATCCCATAATAAGGGAGATTGATATAGGGTTGCACTTTGGTTTCCAACATATTCCATAAGATTAGACAATTTATTTATATTAGATCATTTGACCCAAGTTTTAATAGTTTTATTGTTTTTAAATGATCTTTTTATATATGTGGATGTCCTAACTGCTTCCCTAAGCATATACTTCTTTTGCCCTAGGTTTTAATTATTTATTTATTTATTAGTGCTTTTAGATATATGAATATTTATGTATTTATTTATTTATCTGTGACACCAATAGTTTGTCCATAAGTTATTTATGAGGTACTCTTATTCATTGAAAAGATACCCTGTTCGCTCCTGCTGCTTTCTCTTAGATATCCCCTTGCATTATAATAATACCCTCTCTTTTTATTTGTGTGTTTTGAATTGGTTTTAAGTGGTTGTATTATTACTATTATTAAGTTTTTTAGGTTTTTGCTGTCTAATTGAAGTCATTATCAATACATCTATAAGGATATATGGATGTTTTTTGCTTGTCACGCCTATATGTTGTTTTTCAGTAAGGCTATTTTAGATTATAATGTCTTCAATAGTATAAGTGTTTTGTTGGTCAATTATTTATTTATTTATTGAATATTTATCTTTTATGTGTTTATTAGACTTTACTAATTTTTTTATATATTATATTCTTATCTGTTCTTTTACTTTTATAATATGTCATTTATGTTTTTATGTTTGTAGTATTTTGCCTTATCAACCCCTGACGAAGGTTACGAAACACGGCCTGTGTCGGGTTGCCTAGGTTGTGAGTTTCAATAAAATTGTCTTCCACACACCTCACGTCTTGGGCTGTGTCTGTACTACTAACGTGAGTACTGCCTACCTGTTGGACAGCAGCAGAATGGGACAGTGTTGACGGCGGAGGATCACATTTTTGTGACAACGGCAACAGCACCAAACTTAAACTGCGCGGAAGAAAGGCCCGGCAATCTACTTCTGTATCTTACCATGAAAACCCAATGGATAGTTACAACAAAACAAATTGTGCTATGGTGCTGGAAGATGAGACTCCCAGGTCAGAAGGCACTCAACGAGCTACTAGGGAAGAGCTGAAGACTTTTCAGAGTAAAGCCAGCATTTATGATGTGGCTGGATCAAAGCCCTCGGGAAGTCTGACTGCTGATGTAGCTGCGCATGAAATGAGAGTCAGAAGCTGTAAAGATGTCTTACACATTGGGACATGGAACGTACGAAGCATGAACCAAGAGAAGTTGGAGGTGGTCAAGAATGAAATGGAACGTGTACAACTTGATCTGTTGGGTGTCAGCGAACTGAAATGGACTGGCATGGGGCACTTTGCGTCAGATGATCACATGGTCTACTATGCTGGAAATGAAAGACAAAGAAGAAATGGTGTTGCATTTATAATAAAGAAGAAACTTGCAAGAACTGTAATGAAATACAATGCAGTCAGTGAACGCTTGATCTCTATTCGTCTACGAGGATTGCCTATCAACACAACTATAATTCAAGTATATGCCCCAACAACAGCTGCAGAAGAGAATGAAATTGAAGAGTTCTATGAACAAGTACAAGCTGAAATTGACAGAACATGCAAACAGGATATCCTGATAGTCATGGGTGACTGGAACGCAAACGTTGGCAACAAAGAAGAAGGCAAAGTAGTTGGAAAATAAGGACTTGGCAACAGAAATGAAGCTGGAGAAAGACTGATAGAATTCTGCAAGACCAATGATCTATTCATCTCAAACACCTTCTTCCAGCAACACAAGCGGCGACTGTACACATGGACTTCACCCAATAGATTGTATAAAAATCAAATTGACTACATCTGTGGAAGTCAACGATGGAAAAGCTCTGTAACGTCAACAAAGACAAAACTTGGAGCTGACTGTGGTACAGATCATCAACTACTAGTATGCAAACTCAAGTTAAAGTGGAAAAAGAGCAAACCACTCATGAATGCAGCTAAATATGACCTTGAGAATATACCACTGGAATTTAAAGACTGCCTGCAAAATTGATTTGCTGCTTTAGATACAAATGACAGAGCTCCGGAAGAGTTATGGAATGACATCAAGAAGGTTGTGTGGAAGAAAGCGAGAAGTCTCTACAAAAGGTGAAAAAGCAAAAACGGCCAAAATGGATGACGGAAAAAACTCTGAAAATTGCCCAGAAACGCAGAGAAGCTAAAGCCAGAGGAGAAAGAAAGACAATCGCAGAACTCAACAGAGATTTCCAACGTGCAGCAAGACAGGACAAGGAAAAGTACTACAATGACACTTGCAAGGAAATAGAAGCAGAAACTATTAGAGGAAGAACAAGATCGGCTTTCCTAAAGCTACAAGAGTTAAAGAAAAAGTTCCAGCCTCGAATTGGAATGTTACAAGATGCTCAAGGTTCTATGTTGAATGATGCCTTAGAAGGTCAAGAAAAGGTGGAAGGAATATACAGAGTTTATATATGATAAAGGTCAAGTGGACCAACAGCCGTTTCAACCTGTACCTGAACCAGCCAATTTTTCCTCCGTCTCTTTCTGATGAAGAGTAAGTGCCTCCACACAAGACTTTAAGCTCCCGATCTCCTCCTGCACATTTAATAAAGATTCACTGTTTGACGTTACAATTCCCTTAACTGCCGGCACCTCAGCCAGCAGCTCCTGAATCGCCTCAGGGTACTCCCGCGTGGCTGCCATTTTCTGTGGAGATGGGGGCTCCGTTTTTTACCTCTTCGCGCCTGCACCTTGCCCACCGGCAAATTCCAAACAAGTTGGTTTGGGACCCGACATCTTTCCTATCGCAGCAGTGTTGCAGAAAACTAGCTCTCACTGTAATTGTCTGCGCAATCACTGGATTCATCAGGGGGCCCCTCCGGAGCTCTGCTCTAAGCGTCCATCTTGCTACACTCCAAGCTCCGCCTCGGAAAGGGTGTTTTTTTACTTATAAGCTTCATTTCTTTGCCTGTAAATGTAAGGCTGGTCTGCATTAACAAAGAGTTCAAGTTTGGTTTTATCTGTCCACAGAACATTTACCAGAAAGATTGTAGTATCTCAAGGCAAAAATCAGGCATGCATTTTTATGTCTGTCTTTGAGCAGTGGGGTCCCTCCTTGGTCTTCGCCCATGAAGTCCTCATTTATTTAGTACACAGCATGTGGTGCAGGTTGAAACCACCATTACAGATTGCTCCAGGAACGTCTTAAGCTCTTTGGATGTTGTATGTGATGTTTTTCCAACAGTTAGCACTAACCTTTGAAGACTTCTTGAATTAATTTTCCTCTTACCACCACATCCTGGGAGGCTCTTGACAGTTCCATGAGCAGAAAACTTCTTAATAACATTGTGAACTGTAAACACAGGAATCCCAAGGTATTTGGAGATGGACTTGTACCTTTTTGAAGTTTGTTGTTTGGTTATAATGACTTTTCTGACAGTCTCAGGCAGCTCTCTTGTCAACATTGTGAAAATGGAACAGGGAATGAATGTGGCCATTTTAAACATTAGAGCCATTAATCATTGATTGATTCAAGTCATGTGAGAGTGTGGGCGGGAGCTGCCTCTTACCTCTGCTACCTGCCAATCACCTGCCCTTCTCAATGGCTTTAAAACCGCAGCTCCGGAGGCTCTCATTAGAACGGGGAGTGCAGCAGCAGCAGAAGCCATGATCGGAGAGTTTGGGCGGGAGCTGCCTCTTACCTATGCTACCTGCCAATAACCTGCCCTTTAAAACCGCCGCTCCAGAGGCTCTTGTTAGAATGGGGAGTGCAGCAACAGCAGAAGCCATGATCGGAGAGTGTGAGAGGGAGCTGCCTCTTACCTCTGCTACCTGCCAATCACCTGCCCTTCTCAACGACTTTAAAACCCCTGCTCCGGAGGGGCACCCGTGCCTGAGGGCCTTGCCAGAGGGCCCTTAGGCATGTGTCCGTGGCGAATGATCAAACTTGTACAACAAAGCTGTGAGTTTATTGGTATATTGTGGTTGTAATCTGCCTTTCCTTCACTTTTGCATCTTCTAGTCCTTTGACTATCACTGTGTCTCTTATTCTGTCCTATCTTACAAATGGCGTTCTTTTCATATTTTCCGTAACATTAATATTGTATTGTAAACCGCTCTGATGCTTCGGCCTGAGCAGTATATCAAATGTAATAATAAACATAAACATAATTGATCACAACCTTCTGCGTATTGCATTTGCACTTCACTTTTTGTTCCCATGCCTGGGATTCAAATTCCAGTATATACTTCCTGAAGAGGACAAGCCTTGTTGGTGCTTGTACCAATAAACCTCCCTATGCATTGGGCTTCCAGATACAGTACACATTAGCGTGCATGGAAATTCCTCCTGGCAAACGTCGGATTACCATTCAAATTTGTAAAGCGCCATCCTGTTGCTACAGTGCAGCGAAGTATCGAACTTGATGATATGTGAGGTTTTCAAGGACCATTTAGCCCAGTCAGTTGCTGATCTTGAGGTATGAGCCATATTGATGTAAGACTTTTTTCCATAAGTACACATTGAGACAAGGTCTTTTTCTTGGAAAAGGATTCAGTTGCTGAATGTCTGCCACTTTATCTTTCCTGCTGTTGCAGGCCATTGTCCTGTAGATTACCCTCATCCACAAGCTTTGTAAAGTCGCTCCTTGTGTCCAGCAGTAACTAGGGATTCTTGCATAAATGACTGCTATATCACCTGAGAAGGTACATTTTAGGAATGAATGCTAGTCTAGATATCCTTCACCTATATGAAGTTAGGAATTCTGCTGTGGTATCATAGCTCACTTGATTTGCTTGCAAAGGTTTGCTGCTGTGGTAGAAAAGGGCACCAAACTCTACTGAGGGAAATGCCACCCTAGGTGGGACTTGGACCCACAATCCCAGGTTAGAAGGTTAGTATCCTATCCATTAGGCCACTGGTGTCATCCATGCAAAGGTCTTCTTGGATACATCACAGAGAAGGGCTAAGAATGTCAAGGCAGACCCATTCTGATACCTCTAAATCTCCTTCGTCTCTACTCGAACTATCTCTTGGCATCTCTTCCCTAAAGCTTTTCTGTTCCAGAATAACACTCTTTAAAATTCTTTGACTCCTTTTCCTTCTGCCCCCAGCTATTCTGAGTGCTTTCTCTATACGTACAGCACCCTCTTTGGGAAGATGTACATTAGGCTCTTCTCACTCTTTTTATGCATTTGCGGGGATTGTCAGAACCATGTAGTAACAAGGCCGATTGCTTCTCATGGGAATTAGAATGCACTTGACTGGACCTGACTGTAGAGATTACAGATATGTGTTATAGGGCCCAGAGAATTTGCCTTTTGAAAGGCAACTGAGCATTCCATGTGCCTCGTGCCATCTTATCTCCTACAGAGCATCGGTAACTCAGTAGTTTGGACCTACGGAAGCCGTGAAATTTCGAACCGGCTGGCTGGCAAAGGTATTCAGCCCCACTAACCAACCATACTGTCTATCCATTCAACATGTCATACCCAATTTTGCCCGATATTTAACCCTGGAATTACTGAGATTTTTTGCACACACTGAATACCGTTGGAGTCATAAATGACCCCATGACGAATTTTAATTGTTACCCATGAAAAATTTAAACTAAACAGACAAAATATTATTCCGAATTAATTATTTATTATATGAAGGTTAAATGTTTTGAAATTTAATGCTTTATCATAAAATTACAGGAAGAAGAGTTGCCATGAAAGCAGTTTTTGCATGCACATCAATCCTGTTCTCTTCAATCCTCCCTGTTGAGGGTAAAGGCCAAGGCAGAGAGGCTCGCATCCTGAAGATGAATGCATGGCTGCGTGGATGGTGTCATCGAGAGTGTTTTGGTTTCCTAGACCATGGGATGCTGTGCCAAGGGTTTCAGAGCAGAGATGGCATCCATCTGTCCAAGAAAGGTCAATGCGTCTTCGGTAGTAGACTGGCTAATCTACTGAAGAAGGCTTTAAGCTAGATTCGTTGGGGATAAGTGAAGAAAGCCCCCAGGTAAGTGAAAGCCCTCAGGTAGGTGATACATTAAATACCTTTATGGAAATGGGTAACAGGGGTAACATATGGAAAGCAGTGTGTATTAATGCCCGTAGCATGGGAAATAAGATCCCTGAAGTTGAAGCTTTGGTGGGAGTGACTGACTTGGATTTAGTGGCAGTTACAGAAACATGGTTCACAGAAAACCATGACTGGGATGTAACTATACCTGTCTATACTTTATTCTGAAAGGACAGGGTAGTAAGAAGGGGAGGAGGAGTGGCACTATATGTAAAAACTACTATTAAAGCTTTGGAATTACAGAGCTTAAAAGGGAGAGAGGGGCATTGTGGGTTAAACTAGAAAGAGGGAAAGAGAAATCTATTTGCATTGGTGTGATATACAGACCTCCTTCACAAGAGGAAGAGGTGGACAGAGAGTTAATTGAAGACATACGCAGCATTGCTAGGAAAGGGGAAGTGCTACTGATAGGAGATTTCAATATGCCAGATGTTGAATGGCACATTCCTGCTGCAGTATCATCCAGAAGTAAGGAGATCCTGGATTCTCTACAGGGAGAACTATTCAAGCAATTGGTAACAGACCCCACACGTGAAGGGGCCATACTGGACTTGGTGCTTACCAATGGTGAAAGTGTTTCTGATGTTGTAGTGGGAGATCATTTTGCATCCAGTGATCACCAGATGGTGTGGTTCAGTATTAGGACTAGGGCTGTTAGAATCCATTCCAAGGTGAGGATTTTAGACTTTAGGAAGACTAACTTTGCGAAGATGGGCCAATACCTCAGGGAGTCGTTTGTGGGATGGGAACAGCTGGGGGATGTAGAAAAACAGTGGGAAAAACTGAAAGGGGGTATTTTAAGGGCAACCAACCTTTTTGTTAAAATGGTAAATAAAGGCAAAAGGAAAAGGAGACCGCTATGGTTTTCGAAGGAAGTAGCTGAAAAAGTGAAGAAAAAGAGGGAGGCCTTCATGAAATACAAGAGATCACAGAGAGAGGAAGACAGGCATCTGTATTTGGAAAAACTTAAAGAAGCTAGCAAAGTAGTCAAGAAGGCAAAGATTCAAAAGGAGGAGGAAATAGCCAATGCAATAAAATGGGGGGATAAGACATTTTTCAGATTTATTAGTGAGAAGAGGAAGGGCAAAAGTGGTATTGTCAGACTCAAGGGTGCAGGGGGGGGGAATATGTAGATGCTGATAAGGATAAAGCGGAATTGCTTAACAAATATTTTTGTTCTGTGTTCACATATGAAGAACCAGGAGCAGGACCTCAGAAAACACCCACAAATAAGAACAGAAGTGAGGGACATCTTGAACAATTTTCAGAAGACTGTGTTCGTGAGAAACTAGCTCAACTTAAAGTAGACAAAGCGATGGGACCGGATGGGATACACTCTAGAATACTGAGGGTACTTGGGAACGTTCTAGCAACTCCACTGACTGACCTTTTCAATGCCTCATTGGAGTCGGGAGTGGTGCCAAAGGACTGGAGAGAGGCTCATGTGGTGCCTTTACGCAAAAGCGGAAGTAAGGATGTGGTTGAAAACTACAGGCCGGGGGGGGCGGAGCCTGATGTCCAGCGGGTAGGACGCTTTGCGTTGAAGCTCCCGAGAGGCCTACTTAGAATCCTGACTTAATACCTATACAAATTTACTATTTCGCTCCGAGCTGACCGGGGCACCTCGGGGGGGATGGCGGCCCATAAACCAGCGCGCTTGGACTTCGGGTCTCCTTCTTCTTCTCACGGAAAACGCTCCAAAACAGAGGTGTCCTCCCCACAGAAGATGGTCCCATTTCGTGAAAACCCCGAAATGCACCTGGAGATTTTGGAGGAAATACGCGGCGTGAAGGAATTGGTGCAGTCCAATGGAGAAGCGCTTCGAGCCATGCGAGAAGACTTTGGAGTGCTCCAGGACCGACTTGAAAGTCTTTCATTACGGCAGGACAACATGGCGGGGGTCCTCGACTCGCACGAGGTGCGCTTGGGCAAACTGGACAAGGCTGAGCGCCAGATACAGAATCTTCAAAAGGAGTTAGAAGATAGCAATAATCGAGCCCGTCGCAACAATGTGAGGCTCCTCGGAATGCCGGAGGGGGTGGAAGCAGGAGATATAAGAGAATTCTTGCTCAAAACTCTTCCCTCCTTGCTGAAGATCACTTTTCACAGAGAACTGGAAATCGATCGAGCACACCGTGTTCCTGCCCACATGGCGCTCAACCGCACGACCCCCCGGCCTATTATCTTTAGCTTGCTACGATATCAACAAGTGGAACAAATTTTACATGCTGCCCGAGCGAATCATCATTTGGAATTTGAAGGTCGTAAGGTCTCCTTCTTTCCTGATTTGGCAAAGCCTACCGTTGACCGTCGGAAGAAACTCCTTGCTTTTCGCCCTCGACTTCAACAGCTACAGGCTCGCTTTGGCCTGTTGTATCCAGCGAAGCTCCGAGTGACTCTCCACAACCAAACCAGGACGTTCGAAGATCCTGATCTACTATCAACATTTTTAGACTCCAAAGAAGCAGAGCAGATGCGCTAATCCCAAATCTTGGACTCTTATCTGCCGGCTCTATCCGCCATTTTGAAGGGCCCGATGCGGCGGTCATAGCCAAGCACAGAAATAGCCTGGACTTTCTTTCTTTCTCTATATGACTTTTGTTTTTTTGGTCTCCTATCCCTTCATGATGTGTGCCTCGGTCGGATTCGGAGCACGCACAGTCCTACAGGTTATGTGTTTTTTCAATTTCGGCCTTCTCTGGGGTTTCTCCCCGCAGACACATGGTCGCCAGTAATTTTGGGGTTTTGCTTCTCCTCTACCGTACTGCGGTTTTCTTTGTTAATGTGGGGCGCTTCATTGTATTATATTAGCTTATTTTTCCTATGTCATGTGTACAGCCAGATACAGTCAGTTTGAGGGACATAGTGAAATTATGTGTGCTATCATGCTCAGAATTTTTAACTTTTCTGAATGGCCTTATGTAAAATCTTATCATTCACCGTCAAAGGCATTAATGGTCCACTCAAAGGAAAGAAAATCCTTAGCTATCTTAGCCATGAGCATGTTGATTTAGTGTTTCTTCAGGAAACGCATTTAAACTCTGCTGAAACACTGAAACTCAATGCTAAGCCTCACATGGTAGCTGCCTATTCTCCCACCGTTTCCAAATGGTACGGGATAACCATTCTGGTTGAGAAGTCTTTGCATGCTACTGTACCTGATATTAGCGCCGACAAGGAGGGTAGATGGGCCCGTGTACACCTTGAGGTTGGAGATAGTGAATTCACGTGTATTTGCATTATGCCCCGAATGTGGACAACCCTGCTTACTATGCAAGTATTGCGCAGTTGGCCTAGGCCTCTGCCAATGCTCCATTAATACTTGGTGGCGATTTTACTCAAGTGTTCCCTCAATCTTTTCTTCTCAAACAAGGTGCTCGTTGGTTGGAAGATCCAGTACCGAGTAGACCTGTGTGGCTAGATATAGAAGCGGGCCTTTGCAAACCGATTCCTCTTACCTTTCTCCCTGGTATGACTCTCCCATCAGACTCCCACTATCCACCAATGCTTTTAGACACCTTAGGTGCCTTTAATACTCTTATGCAATCTTTAGACTCCCGACTCTGGTCAGTGCAACTTCAGCATCGCCTTCGGAGCACTAGAGTACTCCCGCCATCGGCATTCCCTACATAAGGTTGATTGGAGACTTTCCGATCTCTCGGTAGTTCACCGGGTGTAGCATCCAATTTTACTAAACCTTATGTAATGCTATAACTAGAGATACCCCTATAGCGCAGAAAGTATGGGAGAGAGAATTGCATGTGACTTTGACCTCGGAGCAATGGAGCCTTATCTGGAGTAGAGGGACACGGGTTCCCGATCCGCCTCACTCACTCAGACCCTCTTCTTTCTAGCCCACCGGTGTTTTTACACTTTTCACACTTCTCACAGATTAGACAAATGGAACACTACTCAGGGCAATGGTTGCTGGACACGTCCTGCGGCCATTGGTTCATTGCCTCATGTTATGCATGAATATCCCGCACTACAGTATTACTGGCGTCGGGTCTGGGGTCGTATTTAGTCTATCTCGCACTCTCAGGAGCCCCCTTTCTTGGAGGATAGTGGGACTTCGCCCAGTTGCGGGGATCCCCTCTCTCCCAAAAATGGCTTATCTCCTTTCGAACTTTATGCTTGGCATTGCTATTTCCCTAATTAAGTAATACTGGAAAATTAGCTCCCATCTGAGCCCCAATGAATGGTGGAATCATGCCTGTCTTTACAGTAAATATGAACAAATACCTCGTCTGTTCGCTTCCTCCGTTCAGACTCCTTCTCATTGGTCTCAATGGAAGCTGCTCAATGACTATGTACATTTTGCTAAATGCTCTCATCTGACTGTCTAACTTTGTATATATCTCTGTCCCATGATCATGCTGTATTGTAGATACTCTTTTGATCGTTTGATGTATAATCACTGTTAATTGGAAGCGCTCACATGCTGATATAATCGGGTAGAGAAGAAGCATCGGGGTGGGGGGTAATGGGTTTACTTTTCCTTATTGTATACCTGTTTTGTCTCTTTTGGTGTGTTGTTTCTTTTGTTTGTTGCAAAATGAAAATAAAAGTTTAAAAAAAAAAGAAAACTACAGGCCGGTTAGTTTAACTTCGGTGGTGAGTAAATTATTGGAAATGCTGCTGAAAGAGAAAATAGTGAGGTTTCTGGAGTCCAGCGGATTACAGGATCCGAGGCAGCATGGATTCACCAGAGGCAGGTCTTGTCAGACAAATCTGATTGATTTCTTTGATTGGGTGACCAGGGAGTTGGACCGAGGGAGAGCTCTAGATGTGGTGTATTTAGATTTCAGTAAAGCCTTTGACACTGTTCTTCACAGGCGACTTATAAACAAACTGAGCACCCTAGGGATGGACCCTAAAGTTACTGCTTGGGTTAGAAATTGGTTGGGTGGGAGGCGACAAAGAGTACAAGTAAATGGAGCTCACTCTGAGGAGAATAATGTTACCAGTGGTGTGCCCCAGGGATCTGTCCTTGTTCCGATTCTTTTTAACATCTTTGTTAGTGATATAGCGGAAGGGCTGTCAGGTAAAGTTTGCCTCTTTGCAGATGATACCAAAATCTGCAATAGAGTAGACACCCAGGAAGGTGTAGATAACATGAGGAGGGATCTAGCTAAGCTTGAAGAATGGTCTAGAATTTGGCAGCTGGGATTTAATGTTAAAAAATGTAAGGTCATGCATTTGGGCTGCAGCAATCCAAGGGAGCAATACAGTATAGGAGGTGAAGTACTTTTGTCCACTAAAGAAGAGCGGGACCTAGGCGTGGTTGTGTCTGATGATCTTAAAGTAGCTAAACAGGTAGAAAAGGCGACGGCAAAAGCTAGAAGGATGCTTGGGTGCATACGGAGAGGAATGGCTAGCAGAAAAAAGGAGGTGATAATGCCTCTGTATAAGTCTTTGGTGCGACCTCATTTGGAGTATGGTGTGCAATTCTGGAGACCGCACCTTCAAAAGGATGTGAACATGATGGAGTCGGTGCAGAGGGTGGCTACTAAAATGATTAGTGGGCTTCATTATAAAGCATATGAGGACAGACTTAAGGATCTTAATATGTACACCTTAGAGGAAAGGCGGGATAGATGTGATATGATTGAGATGTTTAAATACCTCTTTCAATTGAAAGCAAGTTCTGCTACGAGGGGACATGGGATGAGGGTGAAGGGAGATCGATTCAGGAGTGATATGCGGAAATATTTCTTTACGGAAAGAGTAGTGGATCCATGGAATAGTCTCCCAGTGGAGGTGGTAGAGATGAGGACAGTAACTGAATTCAAAAAAGCATGGGACCAACACAGAGGATCTCTAAAGGTAAAAAGTGGACTGTTGTAGTTGTTGTTAATGAAGGTCAGACTAGATAGGCCATGTGGTCTTTTTCTGTCATCATGTTTCTATGTTTCTATGATTCACTTGATGAACACAGTAAAGTACTACAGTCATTTGCCTGAGACACAGATAATTTCTGAATGTTCATTGCAAACATTGCGCTTGAGGGAGGTGCAAACTATGTTGCTTTTCTTGTCTTTTTCTCTAGAACAGCAGTGACATCTTGCCCTTTTCTTTGGGATCCCGACATTGTAAACAGCATCAGTGGCTTCTTCAATGCTGGAAGAAGTCTCGCTGCAATTACTCTGAAGCAGCTGCTTTCCTAATTCCAAGAGGAATAGACTACGTCTGTGCTTTGACTCGGACTGCCATTCTAGATTTAGTGACATCCAAACAATGAAGGCGTTCAAAGCACTGATGTCCAACATGTTGTAGAAGATTGTCACTGGCCAGCGTCTTGTCATTCGTTTTGTGGTATACATGCGCAACATTTGATCTGCCGTATCTACTCCACCTTTACTAGAATTATAGTCCAAGATCATGCGTGGTTTTTTGTCTGGACGTGTGTTATCTACTTCTTCTTGATCATGCAAACTGCTCAGAAGAACAACCACTTTTCCTTTCTTTGGGCAATAGAAAACCAGAGTGGCGTCATCGCGAAAGGCAAACAGTGAAATGAATACCTCTCGGCCCTTTGCTGTTAAAAATTCTGGAGGTAATTCTTTTCTGTTCTTTTGAATTGTCCCCAAAAGTGTCATTTGTTTTTCTAGCAATTTCTGTGACAGGGATAAACTGCAGAAGAAATTGTCAACAATAGCATTTCTGCCAGATCGCATCAATCCTTTAGTGAGTTGCAGCATAACCCTTTCACCCTGATTCTGTTCCCTGTTTTGTCCGAGTTCCCTTCCTGTATATACTTGAAGACGCAGAACATATGACGTTGCAGTCACACAACATCCATAGCTTTATGCTATATTTCCCATATGGCATGGTGTCGCTGGGAATATATTGTCTGAATGGAACATGGCCAGGAAATGTAAGCAGTTGCTCATCCACGGTAACATTTTCACCAAGAATAAAGGCTTCACTTAGAGTTGCTTCCCAGGTATCAAAAACGTGTCTGATTGGAACAAGCTTATCCACGCTTCATTGTTCACGTCTGTTGGTTGCATCATCAAATCTCAGAGCAGAAGAAATTGGCTGAAAACGGTTACGGCCCATATTTTTGCCGAAAACAGAACAGCCATCTTCAAGGTTCCACAACTGAACTATGGATTCATTTCATGAATTGTACATGCCTGAGAGGATCAAAAGTCCAAGAAAACATTCAAATTCTCCGTCTGTCAAATCTTTCCAGGTGTCATCATAAATATGTCTTCCTTGTTTGCTCATCTACATCATGATTTCATTCAATAAGGTCTTCCTCATGAACAAGTAGAATGTTGCGAGAGGGCCATCAACATTTTGTACAGCATACCTTGTAGGACCTTGTTGTACGGGCAATGACATTAGTTCTGGCGTATCTTCAGCAGCTTGCTTTATAGGTTTCCTGTTCCATGATGTGGCATCCTTAAATACATAGGCTTCAATGGCAACATTTGTGCTTATAGTTGATGACCTCTTAGCTGCTCTACGAACACAACTAAGATTCCTCACAGATGATACTGACACCGAGGACTCCTGCTTCTTCCCCGTCCAGCACAGCCTCGACCTGTAACTTGACTCTTTGCTGCAGGCGATGTTACTTGCTCAACATCAGTCTCACATTCACTTAGCGACCAACTGCTGTCACCATCTGAATCATGACTGTCATCATCAGATTTATCGCCCGAACTTGGCTGATACGCTTCTTTGCTTGCTGAAAATGCTGCATCATCAGACGACTCAGAGCCGTCACTGTCAGCATCTCGTTGCAATATTTCTCTTACTTGGGCAGCTGAATACTTTCATTTTGACATCATAAAAAATAACCTATAATAAATAAAGATAAAGTTGAATAAAAGGAAAAGCAGTTTTACTAAAGGTGTACAATAATAGTGATGAACGAACTGAAAGCCTTTAGATTTCATCGGAAATAATGAGAGAACGTATGATATCAATTACAGAAAATGTGTAATTTTCATAAAATAAGAGTACAAAAAATAAATGATACATAATTAATGATAAATACCTTTGTCAGATCAAAAAATTCACAAAACTGCAAATTCTATCACGATCCAAACCGGACGTAAGCAACTGGGGTCAAAAATGACCCCACTGGTACTCTGTGCTGCAATTCATCACTAGCGTCACCTAGCGGATGAAAATTATTCCTCTCATGGGGCAATATAAAGAGAATATTGACATGTGAAAAGTCATAAAAAGATTGCATTCTTCAACAACTAGTTTCCGAAATACGCGTTGTGAAACTTGCAGTGGGGCACTTTTGACCCCATTGGTACTCCCAGGGTTAAGAAAGACGTTTTCCATACATGTGGACGGGAAAAGGACCATTTTTGCACAAGGGCCTTAGGTGATTAATTACTCATACCTCTCATGTTCCAAGCCAGTAGCCTAAAAAATTATTTTCCGGGTTTCCCTCATCCACACACCCTGGGAGCCTACTCCATGCAGCCACCACCCCTTTTTTACAGGAATGCTTCCTTAGGTAGCCTCTGCTTGCCATCAAGCTCCTCTCAAAGCTCTGGGGTTTCTAATAACTTGGGATGTCTGTTGCTGATATGGGCCTCTGGAGCTACCTTTTTCAGCAGGCCCTGCGTCCCTACTATGGCTTTGGTCATAGATCCAGGGAGTTAACTTGACTGATGTTAGGCTTCACCAAAGGAAAGCTTCCGCAACCTTTCTGACCATTTTTCTGCATCTTCTTTTCACGAACTTGCTGTCATTAGGAAACAGTGAGATATAAGATCCAACTTCAACTTAGCTGGAACTGGAAAATTGTCTATACATATGAAGGGTGAGGATTGGATGTGCGCATTCGGATCATTTGTGTGCCTAAAAAACCAAGTGCATGCTAAATTGATTTAACGCTCATTAAGAGACTTAGCACGCCTTAGTTAGTTGGTTCGTTAGTGTGCGTTAAATCGACTTAGCACGCTGTGAAAATTTCCTATTACAATGAACCCATGAAACTAACCAAAAAAGCGCTCGAAGATCTGGGAAAGTTTCATAAAAAAATACAACAACTGACCGAATTCTTCTTGCCTGCTCACTTCCTTAATACATCTGCAGATAAGAAGAAAGCCTTCTGCGTATTGCATCTGCACTTCATTTTCGATTTGCATGCCTGGCATTCGAATTCCAGTATATACTTCCTGAAGAGGAAAAGCCTTGTGGGCGCATGCACCACTAAACCTCCAAAACCAAGTACGGAGAGTCCAAACAGGCGACCGCCTTGTCCTCCCTAAGAGCAATGGAGCTATTCATGACGGGAAATGGGCCCTGTGTAATAACTGGACAGCACCAGAATGCTTCCTTTCCAGCTCTCTCACAAAGAGACTAGGGCACAGGTGAAGTAATAGTTGTGACTTTTCTTATTTCCTTGTTCTCCTCGTCACAGAAGAGCCTCTAAGTGGAGGTTCCACTTTTCTATTTCTGCTGAGTGTGCACTCTTGGCCATCCCAGGATAAACTGAAGAAAAACAGAGCTTTCACCAATGACTTCCTGTGTCTTTTATAGGACTGATATCCACTGTAGGAAAGCCTCCTCCTTTGCCCACATGTCTACTGTGCTGAGGTACACCTTTTTAGGTCTTTTTGCATCCACTCTGCTTCAAAAAAGGGATCCCTGTTTCCTAGTAAACGAGGTCAATGCCATGTTCCACCCCTGATGGAACTCACAGTCCTTGGCTCTGCAGACCAGTGACTTATCCTTTAGCCATTGGCTGGCTGGCTGGATAATTGTCTGGTATGTCTAGTTAATTGTCCTTGGAAATCACTACAGGTATCAACTCAGACCCAGAGGAAATTCTTCTGCTTCTACTTCTGCATCTCAGGGGACTCTGATGCCCTCCTGGTCAGCTGTAGTATGCTTTTTTCCTGCATAGACTCCAACGGGCAAAACGTCTTCAGTGCACTTGAGTCAGAGATATTCTGGCACTATCCATCAGGCCACTGGTCTTGGCTGGGGAAGAGCTAAACAGTTTGTCTCACATCCAGACTTGACTCCTCTGGCTCTGCCTCCACATCACGGGGAGCTTAGATTCTTTCTCTTCTTATTCCTGATGTGCCACTCTGTAAAGGTTCAGGATTTCAGCTGTCTTTGAGATTTGAAGACAGCAGAGCACCTTCTTGCTGTGGCTCTGCTTCTCTACCTATGGACTCCGGAGAACATTTTTCTTGATGGATGTCCTTGAATCACAGTTCTTGAAATGTGGCAAGACAGGCTTGGCAGATGGAAACAGCTGATACAGAGCTTATAATATGATGCGAACATCATCCGAAAAAGTTCTTCTCAGAAAGGACAGCGAATGCATGGAATGGTCTCGGGAGGTGGTAGAGGGGAAGAATAATAATGGAATTCATGAAACCATGGGATAAGCCCAGAGGATTTCTGATTGCAAGGAAGGGAATGGGAAAGCCAGAGATCCGGAGAGGTTTACCACAATGGACTCTGAGTAAAAATTGGTCGGATGATGGCCCTTTCTGCTCTCATACTCTGATTCTATCTTTTCATGGGCACTATAGTAGAAGCTGGGGTTGGGTGCAGAGCCAGGCTCAGGACTGAAGATAGAGCGCTTCGGTATTCCAAATATAGTACACATTAGAGTGCTTGGAAATCAAGGTGCAGGTCATTGGTGCACACCTTATGGTCTTACTTTAGCAGAAGTGTTAAGATTTCTTGATTCATAGGAGTGGTGGAACGCGATGGAGAAGTGAGCATACTTTATTAGCGAGCTTTAAAGCAACGGCAAGAAAGATCATTGGATGAATTTGAACAAAAGCTAAGTTGGCGTTTTTTCATTCATTATTGAATTAATATCTTTTTCGTTGTATCACCACATCTATCCGAGGGACTTGCGTGGTGCAATCCTCCCCCTTGGTTAAGTAAGGACACGTTTTGAAAGATTTTGAGCTGTTGCTGCAGCTAATAAAAAGAATAAAAAGGAAGATTTGCTTCAAGAGGGTATTCCCTCACGGCAAATAGTCCGACAATATCTTTATAGAAATATATTATTTTCATTACCTTTTGAATCAACGCTTACAGGGATTTTGTAAAGGGGTTCTTTTTGGATATAAGATTCTACCTCTTTAGTAGCTTTTTTTGGAAATTCCTCCCGGCAAACGTCGGATTTCCGTTCAAATTTGTAATGTGCCATCCTCTTTGCTAAAGTGCAGTGAAGTATCGATCTTGATGGTATGTGAGGATTTCAAGGCCCATTTAGCCCAGTCAGTTGCTGATCTTGAGGTATGATCTTGAGGTATGAGCCATATTGGCGTAAGAATTTACACAATGACCTGTGTATGGAGTGTTAAAGAAAGGTCAAACATGGGCCAGTACCCCACATAGAAGCCACACTGCCACATGCCCTTGTGTACCAACATATGCAGTCACATGCACATGCACCATGTAGGGTGAACCATGACACAGGGATGCCCCACCTGCACTGTAACTTCCTTGGTAAGGGCAAACATCAATCCAAAATGTTGGCGGCCATTTAACTGGTGTGGTGGTACCAACTGTGTCATGTCCAAGTGCAGGGTAGGCCGACATATACAAGAGTACGTATACAATGTTGCCCCTGTGCCACACGCATGGCTGTATGCCCCCATGACCTCAACAGATGAGGATATCTTGCGGTGCATGTTACACACATGGCCAACACACACTAACAAAACATCAGATGGATGTAGAACATATAGCGACTATTCCAGTCCGTGATGCACACATACGGACCAGTACACAGTGTCCACAGTGCAAAGGGCATCTGCAACCCCACATGTCCCATTAAGGCTGTCCGTGAATCACTGGGCATGCATAGTCAAGTGTGATATCTTAATGTGCCACAGTACTCGAATGGTCATGTGTGTCTTGCGCAATCAACAGGACACCCAGTCAGATCACGGTAGCAACGGTGTGTTGGACAGGACTGTTATACGGAAAGTAGCAGTCCAACAGTAATGTTCATCATAGGCATGTGTCCCACTCGCAGAGGTCAAACATCCTATGGCACCATGTCCCAGGGATTTTTGAATGGTGTTGTTGTGTCCTGCAACAGGTGGGTGATGTCGCCTGCAAATGCACGTAAGTAGATGTGCTGTGTGTGTCTGCTGACCTGTGTCAGAATAAGGACAAACACTGTCATGGTATGCTGGACGCAACAGCAGGGCACATTGCAGCAAGTCAAACATCAGTACCGACGTAATTAAAAGGCACACAGGCAAACATAACATGATCACAACACAGAACACTGTGCATGTTGTGGACATTTGGAAATGCAACCGCAGACAGCGTGTCCCATGGATGTGGTCATGTCCATGCCAAGTAACACAGGCGTATCACAGCTGCACCCCATGTCCATTAGTGCTGGTGCACAGAGACCCAACAGGAAAGGTCCACGAAACAAACTGCAAAAACAAACATATAAAGGCTGATGTTATACCCAAACAAGCCAAGGTGCTACCTACTATGTGTCTGCAGCAAATGTCTGCTTGGGATCCTCACAGGCAGGCAAAGTCCACAACACATCTCAATAAAGGCAGAAGATGTCATGAACATGTGTCGAATAACCATGTCCCCATGTCCAGCCGCCATTTCCGCATGTCCAAATTATGGTGATATCTTGGATACATAAATGCTGTTGTACAGTGGTCTGTCAATACACATGAGATAGATGAACCCACAACCCACAACACACGCGCACACTGTGCACAAAGTTAACATCAGAAAGGTAGAGATAGAACACTCACCACCGTCCCACAGGTGTGTAGACCCCACCCACCCCATGATAATTGATTATTGTTTGTTCCACCACTTTGACCCGGTGAAAAGCAGGATATAAATATAGCTAAATAAATAAATAAATAAATGATAATGCAAACTGCATGCACACTGTATCATAACAGAGCCACACAGAAACACACACACACACACACAGTATGAGAAGGTGAGTGTGCCACCAGTAACATACGGCCTGTATGTGCACAACTGGCGAATAGTGGAGATAAAGGCCTTGTAAATACGATGATACACTGCTGTTGGCCGATGCTACAATGTCAGGGAAGGGTGTAAGTGCGTCCCACCACCTAGGACCTGTATACACATGCAGCCCTGTTGGATGTGTCCCAGAGACAGTGCTGGAGAAGACAAACTGGCACGAACATGTGTGGCTGTGTAGCCAACATCAACATATGGGGTACGTGGGAGCACGCTCAATAGGTCACTCATAACATATGTGCATTAGACAGACAACCTGTGACATGTGCTGCTCCTGACTGTCCACACAGACAAAGTACCTGTATGTCCACCTACCCCAGTGTCCTGCACATTGAATAAGGTACACACAGCTGCCACCATACTACACCACCAAGGACCTCACCAAGCATGCCCTGTGGAATGAGAAACATAAGGGAAACATACATATGTCATGTTGGAGCTGTGCCACAAACACACCAGCTTCACGTCCTCATCTCTCATAACCCGCTAGATCCGTCACAGTATGGCAGTTTGTCATGACACTGTACCTAATTGTCCCCACCCCAACCCGCCACTGATGTGTTCCTAGCCATGTCCACGGGCCTGTAGCCTGTCCATCCCCGTTGTGACCTCTCTGATGCCCTTGATTCCGTTGACCACAACTGTCACTGCGCTACCCTGTACGTACTCGGCCCAAAGGTCCAGGTACAACCCTGCCTCCCCGATATGTCTCACATAACACCCTCAGCATGTGTTTCCTGTGGGTCCACCTCCCCTGCTAACCCGCTCCCAGATGCTATATGAAAGGAATATATGCAGGAGCTGCTACATTCCCCTGGCCCCATACCCAGTTCCCTGGTGCAGCAGGCACATCCCCTGGCTATCAGTAGCAGCTGTATGCTGATGTGTCCGAAAAATATCTCACCACGCATGAACTACGTTTGGCAAACCACACCCCGACCTCAGCTTGCTCCCTGACATTGCTGGCTGCAGGTATCCCTGCTGCATGAAATGAGCATGGCCAAGACCGGACATATGAGCATCGCACCTAAACCCTCTCCAACCCTTACAGTGTCTGTTGGATACACCTTCTGTCGACGTAGCCGTCAAGGTAGCAGGTCTCTATCACCCCTCGCACCCCTTCCCCACACATACCCATCATGCAGCTAAGGCCTGCGGTGTCCCCCTAGATAACATCAGCAAGATCCATGCCGTCATCCCAGAACACACAAATAAAGTCCTAATGCCCCCCTTCATCACCCGACATACTGCTCACTGTAACCTACACCTTGCTGGTCTGCCTCTAAATCATCTCTGTCTGCTGCAATGTATGCAACACTGCGCTGCATGGCTAATCTACTGACAGCCTCAGTATGACAATAACACCCCACCTGTCACAACACCTCACAGGCCCCAGGCGAGGTCAAGCCGCACCTGCTGATCTATACATGCAGTTATACTGTGGTTGCCCTGTACCATGACACGCATAACCCAAGTACTACAAACACTACTACTACTACTGAGCATGTAAACAGTGCTAATACCTGTAAGCATCGCCATTCTGAAATATGTTACACACAGTCCCTGCTCATCATAGCATACAATCCAATCAATCCCCTCATATCCCCCAAATGTCATCCCCACACATCAAGCCAACTGGGCCTATCAATGGGCTGCCCTTCACTGTTAATGCAGGACCAAACACCTGTCACCTAGCAGCACCCAATGCCTGGAACTAACTATGGGTGGCTGCAGGGCAGCCACCCTCACCAACCATCTGAAAATCCTGTGTGACAGCCTACCACATCACCTAAGCCTAATAATCCTGACTACATTAATCACCTCCACCCGCTGTTGTCCCCGGCCCACACCTTCTGTGTTAGCGGTTGGACCACATTGTAAGCTCAGATGGCCAGGCATTGTGTCAGCAATGTCAGTGCAGTGCTGCGTACGACTGGTAGTGCGATACCAACGCTCAGTAGTAGTAGTAGTACATATATCTATCCAAATGTTTTTTCCAAAACATCCAGTACTCACATGAAAATAGCTCCTTAATCAGCTGGTGCCTGAGTGCTGCGCCCTCATGTGTGTCACAACGGGCATGTACAGGAGGGCACGTTGGATTGTCTTCCAGATCCTCATTAATTTCGACATCAAGATCGTGCCTGAGAGCAATGTTGTGCAGGATGCAACAGGCAATAATGATCTCTGCCACTGTCACGGGTTGGTATTGTAAGGCCCCGTCGGTCCTATTCAGACACCTGAAGCGACTTTCCAAAACACCAAAGGTGCGCTCGATGACGGAGCGACTTGAGGCATGGGCCTCATTGTACCTCATCTCTGCACGTGTCCGTGGTAGATGCACAGGGGTTAGCAACCAGGGCCAACACCCATATCCTGCGTGACCTACAGAAAGAAATGTTGAACGTTAAACCAGTAGCTGATGTCCACACACATGCACACATGAATGTACGTGCAAACCCACAGCACCTACAGGTAAGACAGAAACATAGGGGAACACATGATGGGACACAACAACTATGCGCCAGTGTCTGGAGGTGTGAGATACTGAGCACGGGAGAGGTAGAAGGAGTGCACACAACATTATCCTGAACTACAGCAGACACCAGAGTCCGATAGGTAGTAGCGACAGTCACGAACACCTCAGAGACACATATGCAATGCACCTTGGACAAGGGCAGAGATGCACACATGTGCAAGCATGTGACGGTCATGCTATTCACCGCACACAGATGGTGCGAAAGGAACAGTTACCCCACCGTGGCAGGCTGGATGGCACAGACAACACCACACTGTTGATAATCATTAAGCATACATGTGTGTCGTAGCATGCCAACCTAAACACACAATGTCAAATGTCGCGATATGTCAAATGTCAGTGTGCCACCAACACACAGCACTGCAGCACAGAGGACCTGGAGTCATCCCCCCCCTCCTGCATCAGCTCTCACACACACAAATGACACACATACACAATTTGGGACACACTTCAAAGACAGATATGTGTTCAGACGGATAGCAGGGGTATATGATGTGCATGTCAGAGATGACAAATACCCACCCAGCAGTATACAGTCCTCAAATTGACCGGCCTCAAATTGTCTGTACAGTGCCGAGTGACGCAGGATATAGGAGTCATGGGTAGACCCTGAAAACCGCGGGACGACATTCAGAATACGCATACCTGCATCACATACAACCTGAACATTCAAGGAGTGGTAGTGTTTGCGGTTGTGGAACACCGCCTCCCTGTCTCTGGGCGGGACCAGGGCAACATGTGTGCAATCAATAGCTCTCATCACGTGTGGTAACCTGTCAATTGCCGCAGAGGCCTGGTTCAGAGCCCCCCACTGTTGCCTAGTGTTGGGAAATGCAATGTAATTCCAAACCCAGCTGATCATGGCACGCAGTACTTGGTGGAGACAGCGTGAGAAGGTGGGGCGGCTCATGCCACCCTCTGTGGCCACAGATGACTGGAAACAGCCAGAGGCAAAGAAATGTAGGGCACCAAGGAGCTTGACCAAACCCGGTATGGCAGGTGACCGACCAGTCAGGGGCTCGAGGTCAGGTCTTAGATCCTCATAGACCTCCCTAATAGCCCCTGTGCTCAGGCGGTAGAGGGAGATGACCTGGTCCTTACACATGTTCTGGAGCTGGGCCCTGAGCCTGCAGAGGCGAGGCTGGCGAGCCTGCAATTCGGCACGCCTCTTGCGCCATGCCGGCACAGCCCCTACCTGGCCTTCCCCCACAGCTGCAGGTCGGTGTTGTAGCAGGCCTGCATCCCCACCCTGTGCCCCAGCCCCATGGACACCATCTCCCTCATCAGGCAACCGCAAGCCCTGCACATCCCCCAGTTTACATGAAGCAACCACAAAGGCTGCCATAGTGGACACTATTAACCCAACCCCCCTCACCTCCCCTCCGCACGCTAATCCTGCCACTCACCTCCCCCACCAGTCACCAACCCAGCCATACACCACACCCACCCCCCATCAACCCTGCCACACACCAACCGTGCCAGCCATCTCTCCCACCTCCCCCAACACACACCAGCCCTGCCACCTACCTCACTCACCACCCACCAACCATGTCACCTACCTCCCACAGCACTCACCAACCAAGTCACACACCTCCACCAGCACTCACCAAGGCCACTGCTCATCTCTCCCACCACTCACCAACCCAGCCATCTACCTCCCCCACCGGTCACCAGCCCTGCCACTCTCCACGCCTAACCTGCCTCTGACCCTCCGTTCGCTTCACCACCAATAACGCCATCAACCTCGCTCGCCTGCACTAACCCCTCAGCATGTACCAGGTATGCACGTTAACATATGGATCTTTGTACGTCTGTGCATGTGTGCGCGTGTTGCGCATGTGCATAGGTGATGCGTAGGGTGTGTGCACGAACCGTGCGCCGCATATGCTCAAGACGTATATGTGTCTGCGCGTGTGCGGCGGCAGGTTCCTTGCCCATCCCATAGGTGCTAGGGGTCAGCGGAACCATGCGCCGCACATGCGCAGACACGTACATGGAGGGTCAGAGGCAGGTTAGGCATGGAGAGTGGCAGGGCTGGTGACAGGTGGGGGAGGTAGGTGGCAGTTCTTGAAATGTGGCAAGACAGGCTTGGCAGATGGAAACAGCTGATACAGAGCTTATAAAATGATGCGAACATCATCCGAAAAAGTTCTTCTCAGAAAGGACAGCGAATGCATGGAATGGTCTAGGGAGGTGGTAGAGGGGAAGAATGCTAATGGAATTCACGAAACCATGGGATAAGCCCAGACGATTTCTGATTGCAAGGAAGGGAATGGGAAAGCCAGAGATCCAGTGAGGTTTACCACAATGGACTCGGAGTGAAAATTGGTCGGATGATGGCCCGTTTGCTCTCATACTCTGATTCTATCTTTTCAGGGGCACTATAATAGAAGCTGGGGTTGGGTGCAGAGCCAGGCTCAGGACTGAAGATAGAGCGCTTCGGTATTCCAGATACAGTACACATTAGTGTGGCTGGAAATTCAAGGTGCAGGTCATTGGTGCACACCTTCTGGTCTTACTTTAGCAGAAGTGTTAAGATTTCTTGATTCGTAGGAGTGGTGGAACGCGATGGAGAGGTGAGCATACTTTATTAGCGAGCTTTAAAGCAACGGCAACAAAGATCATTGGATGAATTTGAACAAAAGCTAAGTTGGCGTTTTTTAATTCATTATTGAATTAATATCTTTTTCGTTGTATCACCACATCTATCCGAGGGACTTGGTTAAGTAAGGACACATTTTGAAAGATTTTGAGCTGTTGGTGCAGCTAATAAAAAGAATAAATAGGAAAATTTGCTTCAAGAGGGTATTCCCTCACGGCAAATAGTCGGACAATATTTTTATAGAAATATATTATTTTCATTACCTTTTGAATCATCGCTTACAGGGATTTTGTAAAGGGGTTCTTTTTGGATATAAGATTCTACCTCTTTAGTAGCTTTTTGTTGGAAATTCCTCCTGGCAAACGTTGGATTTCCATTCAAGTTTGTAATGTGTCATCCAGTTCGCTACAGCGCAGTGAAGTATCGATCTTGATGGTATGTGAGGTTTTCAAGGCCCATTAACCCAGTCAGTTGCTGATCTTGAGGTTTGAGCCATATTGGCATAAGAATTTTTTCCATTAATACACATTGAGAGAAGATCCTTTTCTTGGAGAAGGCTTCAGTTCCTGAATGTCTGCCATATTCTCTTTCCTGCTGTTGCAGGCCATTGTCCTGTATATTACCCTCATCCACATGCTTTGTAAAGTTGCTCCTTGTGTCCAGCAGGAACTAGGGATTCTTGCATAGATGACTGCTATGTCACCGGAGAAGGTACATTTTAGGAATGAATCCTAGGGGTATGTTTACTAAACCGTCTTAATGTTACCGGCGTTAGTTGCAGTCTTACTGTGACGAATGCCATATCAGGTAGTGGGCGTTCCGTTCTTAAGGTAGCATTTCTGGTTATCGTGTGATAGAGGGAGCCGTGGCACGTTAACGCGCATTAGCCTTAATTAAGCGCACTGACCAGCAATCAAATCAATAGAGATGTAGCACACTGGTTAATGCATTGACTGCTAATACAGTGGTCATGAGTTCTATCCCTCTGTGGACTCAGTTAAAGGTCTGTCTGAGGCAATCCCTTTTCCTGCTTGTAACAGTCAGACACATCCCAACAATCTGCACTGCCAACCAAAAAAGCCTCACCCCAGTGCCGCAACCTAATGCACCTTTTAGGGTGCACCATATGGCACATCATAAAGCACTACGTCATTTAAGGGAGGTCATAATGTGCCCCAGAGGGTGGCAGGAAAGGTTGACACCCTCCAAGTCAGCATATAAGGCGCCCCATAAGCTGGTCAAACCTAAGGTGCCGCGAGATGCCCCAGGGATGCTAAGGTGACACAGGAGATGGTGCCCAGGGGCACAATGGTGCTCCAAGGTCACAAGCATTAAATGTATGGCTCAAACACAGATGTAACCATAACACTGCATGGAGCACCAAGGAAAGGCAATGAACAAGTGATGGAAGGAAGTAGATGACAGAGCTCATAGACCAGCCAAATCTGCGTGCAGCCCATGTGGCAACAGGTAAAGTTGACAAACATATCGGGAGCAGCTGTACCGATGTATAGGGTGATGGTAATATACAGTGCAACAATGGCAGTGTCTGGCAGAGGATGGGGATACGTGTCCACCAGAGGAGGTAGAGGTGGCAGGATAAGTGCAATCACGTATCTATTGGTCTGTTTCAGAGCGCTAAAACTCTCTGAAAAAATACAACTGCGCTCAGTGTAACAAAGTAGGATATAGTATCTACTGGTTCAACCTTGTAATTCACGTTATATTTCGTCTTGTAATGTGTAAATGCCTCTGGGTGGTCTCAGACTTGTAGTAGCAACTGTCCCTTCGACTAGAATGTCGAACAAAGGGAGAGATATGCTAGTTAGCATCAACGACCTCCACAGTGGCTGGTGGTGATGTTAGACTGCGACCAACTTATTGTATTTTGTCTAAGGTTTTTATCTGTGGACTTGAACGTATTGATCTCGTAGCTCAAAGGGATTCTTCCATTCTATTGTCCACGGTCTTTCGTCTTTGCCACTTTTAAACTATAACTGATCCAAGTGCTTAAATCAATCCCACTCCCGACGCCTCCCCTCAGCGCTTCAGAGCGTTTCTCCTTATGCGGTTCTTCAGGGGATAGGGTATGAATCAAAACTGCTGCCCGCGTTGTATACAAATCTTCTATTGTTCTTCCAACTGCTCCAAGATGCGCGGCATTTTTTGCTTTAATCTTGGAGCAGTTGGAAGAACAATAGAAGATTTGTATACAACGCGGGCAGCAGTTTTGATTCATACCCTATCCCCTGAAGAACCGCATAAGGAGAAACGCTCTGAAGCGCTGAGGGGAGGCGTCGGGAGTGGGATTGATTTAAGCACTTGGATCAGTTATAGTTTAAAAGTGGCAAAGACGAAAGACCGTGGACAATAGAATGGAAGAATCCCTTTGAGCTACGAGATCAATACGTTACAGTCCACAGATAAAAACCTTAGACAAAATACAATAAGTTGGTCGCAGTCTAACATCGCCACCAGCCACTGTGGAGGTCGTTGATGATAAATGCAATGACAGGAGGACAGAGGAGAGCAGTGCCATGCAAAGCAGACACAGGAGAGGTAAGCATGAAGAGCCGCAATGCAGAAAAGTGTGCCAGTGCAGGACATGGGATAGCAGCCTGCACAGTAGGGCAGGATGCCACAGAGCTTGCAGACACAGATAGACTGACAGAAGGATGTTTGGCAACTGTGATGAGGGTATAATGTGCCAGCAGCACAGATCGTCACAGATAGGACTGTAACAGGAATGCAAAGTATGTGTGGATGAGAGGCATAAAATAATTAGAACAAAGAGGAATTGAACCCATGACCAGTAGCACAAATGGCAATGCACAAACTGGTAGGCTACAACACCAACATGAGTATCACAGCAAAGGTTGCATAAAAGAAAACTGGAAGGCACCACACCAAAACACAGCTGGCTGCCAGGATAGGGCAACCCCAACAGTCACGAAGATACAATGCACATGCAAAACCAGTGTGTACAGCTCATATCACAGTCAGTAATTGGGACGACAGCCACATATAAACACATGCACACACACACACAATGAAATGTTATGCAGTGGACATAGCATGCAAAAGAGCAAAGAAGCTAAACTCAATGGGTGGCAGGGAATGCTCTGTGGAGCAGGGCAAAATGGGGAACAGAATGGAAAACGAGCATGTGAGACATGAATCTACAAACAGACATGGACCACATCAGATCAACAACAGCAATGCCAATCCCACCAGCCGACATGGACAGTACAAAGAAAGAGCCATATGTAACAGCTAATATGCGACGGATAGGCTGCATCGAGGGCATACTGTGGTGTAAGGTGAAGAGATGGAAGGGTGTGCGGAGAGGTGACCAGTCGTCAGGCAGCTCCTGATCAGGTTAGCACCAAAAAAGGGCAAAGAGAAAGAACATGTGGGGCTCAAACCTGCAACCTATGGTGTATCAACAGATGTCTGCAACCGCTACCCCAAACAACCACAGCAAGCACAACCCAAATATGTCCCCTCAAAGGGAATGCCAGTATGGAAACACGTAGCACCCTGTGATGTGTCAGACGGCTGACACATAGCCAGCTGCAACAATACAAGGATGTGAGCACAGGAGGGCCATGTACATTATCAGAACATAACGAAAGACATGTGTCAGTGTGGTCAAGCAGCTGCAGAGAGAAATGTGGGTCAAACACATAATTTTATTGTGGTCACCAGTAGACATATCGTATATACCGCCTGTCATCATATCAAGGTGGTTGGTTTACAGTGAACAAACTGAAAACACATTGAGCATGCCAGCTACCCACATGTTACCCCAAAGTCACTGGCACGTCTATAGATGATGGGCAGGAGAGATAATGTGCCATAGCTGCATGGTGTTCATTATGCAGTATCCCCCCACCCCCACTTGTTGCTGCCCGTCCCAGATGCCCTAGTCACATGTAGACACTAGGTAGTGCATGATGAGGGATCAACACACATCAGTCATGAATTGTCCCTAAAAACATATCCGTCTGCCAACATAGGTGGCAAAAGCCTGAAAAAGCATAAGTAGCAACATGTAAGCAAGTGTACACACAGCTATAGATATATATTTCACAGCTGCCCCAGAATGCATGATATAGCAATGAAAGCATCAACAATGGAACCCAAAACAAAGGCCAAATACAAAATGAGGATAAGGTAACAGGTACAAGAGGCAAATGATCCCAGAGAAGACCAAAAAAGGAACCTCACAGACATGCAGAGATATCACCATGTAGCAGGTCCCCTGCAATGGGTGGTGTGGATACATGAACCATACACATAGATCACGGTACAAGGGATGCACAAATGAAGGACGAAAATGGACAATCACACTGCCGCACTGCAAATGTCATGGGCGAAGGTGAGAGGGGGAATGTCAGGGGACAAAGTGGACTGTGCAGTCATGCAATGCTATGTTTGTGAATCAATGTACAGCAGCATGGCTGTACAGTAGCCAAACACAATGACCTGTATATGGAGTGTTAAAGAAAGGCCAAACATGGGCCAGTACCCCACACAGAAGCCACACTGCCTTGGTAAGGGCAAATATCAATCCAAAATGTTGGCGGCCATTAAACTGGTGTGGTGGTAACTACTGTGTCATGCCCAAATGCAGGGTAGGCCGACATATACAAGAGTACGAATACAATGTTGCCCCTGTGCCACACGCATGGCTGTATGCCCCCATGACCTTAACAGATGAGGATATCTTGCGGTGCATGTTGCACATATGGACAACACACACTAACAAAACGTCAGATGGATGTAGAACATACAGCGACTATTCCAGTCCGTGATGCACACATTCGGAGCAGTACACAGTGTCCACAGTGCAAAGGGCATCTGCAACCCCACATGTCCCCATGTCCAGCCGCCATTGCCACATGTCCAAATTATGGTGATATGTTGGATACATAAATGCTGTTGTGCAGTAGTCTGTCAATACACGAGATAGGTCAACCCACAACACACAACACACGCGCACAGCACACTGTGCACAAGGTTAACACCAGAAAGGTAGAGATAGCATACTCACCACCGCTCCACAGGTTTGCAGACCCCGCCCACCACATGATAATGCAAACTGTATGCACACTGTATCATAACAGAGCCACCCACAAACACACACACAGTATGAGAAGGTGAGTGTGCTACCAGTAACAAACGGCCTGTATGTGCACAATTGGCAAATAGTGGAGATAAAGGTCTTGTGAATGCGATGATACATTGCTGTTGGCTGATGCTATAATGTCAGGGAAGGGTGTAAGTGCAGCCCACCACCAGAACACCTAGGACCTGTAGACACATGCAGCCCTGTTGGATGTGTCCCAGAGACAGTGCTGGAGAAGACAAACTGGGCACGAACACATGTGGATATGTGTGGTGTAAACGGGGGCGCTGGGTGAGAATGTCCACAGTCTTGGCAAAGGCAAATATGAATATGACTTGCAAAGGATTGTGGGAAATGTAGTCCATTCATACCAGAATCAGCCATTCACAATAAATTAGTTGTGCTTGCACGAGTGTAAAGCCAAGAAAAGATATTTTATTTATGGGGTTATTTCTCCCAACACAGATTTGCTTGGTAGCACAGAAAAGGATACTTGCTTTCAGTATTATACTTAGAAAAACAAAATCAGGAAAAACAACAACTGAACTTCTTAAGCAATCAAATCAAATCATAAAGACCTTGATGGGAACAGAAAGGTCTTTTCTGTGGGCTCCTGCTAATCTCTTTTTAGCAGTGCTTCAAAAACAAACAAACCCACAAAGTACTGAAAAACTGTTCTTTTTCAAGGCTAACTTCTGGTATTTTCACACACACCCAGAAGTGTCTCTTCAGAGCTCACAGGCAATTAGGCAAGGCTCAATTGCTATCAATTAACCAGCTGCAAACCTCTTGGCTGGTTTACTTTCTAAACGTGGCTCAAATCCTGCTCAAAAGCTTTTCTGAGTAGATCAAAGAACAAGTTTATATTTCTTTGTGATGGTTGTTGTATTTTGTAAAAGTATATTACCACAGAAGTTTAGACAGAGAGCAATCCATGTATTCACACTGCTCATTTACAATATCCCCTTCTTCTTCCACTATCATAGAATCAATATCATGGATTGGCACAGAGGAATTTCTTAATGGAGCATTCTCAGAACAATACTTGTTTCCCTGCTGTCTTCCAAGTGAAAAGCTAGGGCATAGATCAGTGTTCATACCTGAGCTTCCATTGCTGTTAGGATTCCTCTCCAAATCTCCTGGCCAGTATGTAGTCCAGTTTTGATGTCCAGCCTTCCAATTAAGATCCCTGGACACTGGGTCTCTCTTCACATACCTTCTTGCCCTGGTCTTAGGGCCCCTTCCAAATGCAGCCGTCTCCCTCACAGGTCCCGTCCGGGGATTCCTGGCTCTGCAACCCCACTCCTCTGGTTTCCTCCAGTCCAATGGAGTATGCTTGCCTCTAGAATGCCTCCCAGCACACGTACTGCTATGGACTCCTTTAGACCTCCAAGATGCTTCTCTCTTCTTTCTTCCAAAGTGTTTCTTGCTCTCTCTGTCCTTGAGCTCTGGCTTCTGCTGCCTCTGCTCCTGCTTCTGCTGCTGCTGATGATCATGAAGATTCTGCTGATGATTCTGCTGTGTAGAATAAGCTTTACTTTTAACCTGTTTAGAGGGCTGCTCCACCCTAGCACAGCGCAGCTGTGCTGAATCAAGCCCTGCCCTTGGAGATGAGTGCTTGGGGATTACCTCATAGCTCTCCTGATTGAACACACGTTTCCCCACTTCAGCTCTTCTAGTGGCTGTTGGAAACCTGGTGCATTCTGGGACTGGTAGTCTTTTATGGAAACATTCTGTTTTATTATTTCTACCAGCAAAGACAGGTTGCTTGTTCAGAGTCACTTCACCTCTATTATAGCTCCTTCCTGAACTATGATAAGCTTCCTTATCACATACCCCCCTGCTTAAGTTATTACGGACTGGTGTAACTGGTGAAACTTCTTCTTTACAGTCCGTAATACGGGAAAGGGCATCCGCATTTTTGTGTAACTTCCCAGCACGATGTTCCACTTGAAAATCAAATGCCTGTAAGACCATGTACCAGCGTGTCAACCTGGCATTGTGGTTCTTCATTTGTTGCAACCACTTAAGTGGGGCATGGTCTGTGACCAATTGGAACTTCCTCCCTGTAAGGTAAAACCTTAGTGCCTCCACTGACCACTTTATAGCTAAACATTCTTTTTCTATTGTGGAATACTTTTGTTCAGCCGGTGACAACTAACTGCTCAGGTACATCACAGGATGCTCCTCCCCTTCATGACATTGGGATAGAACCGCTCCTAGCCCTACATCCGATGTATCTGTTTGAACCAGGAAGGGTTTCCTGAAATCCACCCCTTTCAGTACTGGTCCTGTACACAACTTCCCTTTTAGGACTGAAAATGCTTTTTCAGCTTCAGGAGTCCATTTTAGCTGGTTTGGACAATTCTTCCGCAGCATATCAGTGAAAATTGCACTTTTCTCTGCAAATTGTGGTATAAATCTGCGGTAGTATCCAATAAGTCCTAAGAAACTTCTCAGTTGTTTCTTTGTTGTTGGAGGGGGAAAATTCCTGATGCTATCCACCTTGCTCATTAGAGGTTTAATTTTTCCTCTTCCCACTAGGTGGCCCAGGTATTTTACCTCCCTATTTGCAAAGGCACACTTCTTTGGGTTTAAAGTGATTCCCGCTTGCTTCATGGAGCACAAGACTGCCCTGATCCTCTTTAGATGTTCCGCCCAAGTGTTACTATGGATTATGACATCATCCATATATGCAAAGGCATAATTTTGGTGGGGTTGAAGTACCTGATCCACTAACCTTTGGCAGGTAGCTGCCGCTCCATGCAGTCCGAAAGGCATCCTCTTGAACTGGAAAAGGCCAACGGGGGTGCTGAACGCAGTCTTCGGCTTCGATTCCCTGGTTAGAGGGATTTGCCAATAGCCTTTTGTCATATCAAGGGTGGTTAAATATTGAGCTTGTCCAAGCTGGTCCAACAGCTCTTCAATTCTTGGCTTTGGATAGGCATCAAAAACTGAGATTGTGTTTACCTGCCGGAAGTCAATACAAAATCTTAAAGAGCCATCAGGCTTTGGCACCAGGACTATGGGGCTATTCCAGGGACTCTTCGACTCCTCTATTACTCCCATGTCCAACATTTCCTGGACTTGTGCCACTACTTCCTGTCTCTTTTCTTCAGGCAAGCGGTATGGCCTTTGACGAATTAATTTCCCAGGTGGAGTTATTATCTCATGGGCAACCAAATGTGTCTCCCCAGGTATGGGTGTCAACACATCTGGGAATTCTTTAAGCAATTTCCTCATTTCTTCCTGTTGTACCACTGTCAGGTCTTCACCTATTTGGGGCTCTGACTTTTCTTTACAATCAGATACCTGGGGTCCCAAATCCTCCTCTTCATTCTCCTCCCTTTCTCGGGCACAGGTGGCAGCTAAGCTTTTAACCCCTTTGTCTTCAGTAGAACCAAAGCCTTTGGTTCCACGCTCAGAATTTGACAGGGATGTAACCTCCTCCACAGGTGGGAAACCCAGTCTTTCACATATCAATTGGGCAATTCTGTCTCCCGTCTTCACATGATAATCATTCTGTTCAAAATTAAACAACAGAACTTTAAGACTGCCCCTGTAATCGGGATCAATCACTCCCGCTCCCACATCGATGAAATACTTAAGGGCTAATCCGGACCTTGGGGCTACTCTCCCATAGCATCCAATAGGTATTTCAACTTGGAGACCAGTGTCAACCAGGGCTCTCCCTTGGCTAGGTACAGTCACATTTTCTATACTGCATAGGTCAAACCCAGCAGCTTGAGGGGTTGCCCGCTTAGGAGCTTGGGCCTTCTCTGTGACCCTATGGTACTTCAAGACAAATGTCTGCTTTGGGGTAGTTTGGTCTTCTGGACGCTTAACCATCTTTTTAGCTGGGGTCGGAGGACTTCCAAACAAAGGCCCGGGAGCTATTACCATCATTCCTTCTCCCTCCTTCTTTCCTAGTCCTTCCACTAGACCTTGCTTAAATCTTGGCCAGTCTCTTCCTAGACAGCAGTATAATATTAAATAAGCTCTACTTTTTTACCTTCATATGTAGATAACTAACTTTCTTAACTTATTTGAGACTATAGCAATCAGGTCTCAGAATTTAGACTGCTTATTCAAGTTTGCTCATTAAAGGCGAAACTAAGCGTCTGTTGTACATCAACGACCTGTGTGGTATTGCTAGTTTAGTCTTCCACTGTTACTTAATGTTGTCTTTCTCTCATTTCGTTTTTTTGACTTTTTTTGAAGATTTTTTAAATATTGTTTTATATAAACTATCCATAACTCATATATAAAGCATATGCATGAAGCCATTGTGAAGCAAGTGAAAAATAGTGAAGGATTACTTAGCTTTGCTCAATTTTATGACTCACGGTCCCCCAATGACTTCACGTGAAGGGGGTCGTGAATATTCCATCCAGTTCGTCAAGTCGAGATTTTCACTTTCACTCGCTACCACACTAGTCATGTATTATTTCGGCTGAAAATTCAAGTTTTCACTTTTACTCGCTGCCACGTTGGTCATTTAGTATTTCAGCTGGAACTCCATATGGTTATGGGAAGAACTCAAAATGTTCAGATTCCCGTCTCTTCCTAGAACCAAATCAAATGGTAGCCTAGGCACCACTGCTAACAGAACTTCCTCTTGTTCCCCCAGGCACTTAACCATTAGCCTATAGGTGGGATATGATGTTGCAGCACCATGAATGCATCTGATGTGAACTTGGCTTTCAGGGGTTCTAGGCACAAATCCTTCTTGGGCCTCTATCCTCTTCCAAAGCCTCTTTGACAACATACTCTGGTCTGCCCCAGAGTCTAACAGAGCATTTGTGGTAATTCCCTGCACATCAACCATCAAAAGAAATCCTTCTTTGGGCTGTTTTAAATCAACACCCATTAAGCTAGTGTGTATCTGGCATCCCCTTTCTAAATGTCCCCATTTTCCACATTTGAAACATTTCTTTTTACTCCACTGTGTATTCTGGTTTGGCACAGTACAATTATTTTCAGAAACATTTTTACCCATTTTCTTTTCTGATACAGCACAGCTTGCCTCAGCACCAATCTTCAGAGGGCCACCCATTCTATGGCAAGCCTGCGTGGCTTCCAAGAATCTCTCTGCTAGCATGGTTGCCTCTCCAAGATTCTGGCAATTTTTGCTGTATAAGGAAAGTGTGCAAATCTTTAGGCACAGCAGACATGAATTGTTCAAGCATAATAATGTCTAATAACATTTCCACAGTCTTTCCCTCAGGCTCCAACCATTTTACAGCCAATCCTCTGATTCTCTGACTCAGAGCCCTGGGTGTTTCACCCACTCTTAATGTAGTAGCTCTAAACATTCGCCTATACTCTGAAATAGGCAACCCTAGGCGATCTCTAATAACAGCCTTTACATCTTTATAATTCAAAGCCTGAGCTGCTGGCATTGCTCTATAAGCTGCAAGCGCCTCTCCAGTTAATGAGGCTGCCAGCCTTACTGCCCACTGGGTCTCTGGCCATGCTAATGCTTGTGCCACTCTCTCAAAAGATTCTAGGAAATCATCAACATTATCATCTGGAGTTAGCTTCCCAAAACTAAATGCCCCAATTCCCTGATTGAGTCCCACACTGTCCACATGTGGTATACCAGCAGTTACTGCTAGTCTTGCATCCGGTCCACTTTGGTTATGCAGAGCCACCAAGGCTTCCACCAGATCAAGCACTGGCTTCTGCTGGTCCATTAAGGCTTTCATAGCAGTGTCCTGAGCCTGTTGCGCTAGCTCCTGTTGCCTGCTAAACTGGGCTGCCATCCAGCTGGCCATTTCCCTCGGATCCATCTTGATCCCTGCAAGAAAAAAAAAGAAAAAAAAACACAGTGCAACACCTTCCAAACAGGTGTTTTTCTCCTAATTTTTTTTCCAATTACCCCTGTGCCTTACTCCCATCCACCACTAGACATGCCCAGGTACTTATTACCTTATGCCAGTGATGAATCCAGCTCTACACAGGGTCTTTTCCTCCTGGGACAGCTACCTGGATCAGCCACCTCTTTTCTCCAAAGTGTAGTTAAGGGAAAATCTTTTTTTCCAGCTTTTAACTTGAACTTTCTTATTTTCTTCAGACTTCAGTTGTAATCCTTAGCATGTAAATCCTTTGCGCAAAAGCAATCCGAAAAACTACGCCAACTGTAAACGGGGGCGCTGGGTGAGAATGTCCACAGTCTTGGCAAAGGCAAATATGAATATGACTTGCAAAGGATTGTGGGAAATGTAGTCCATTCATACCAGAATCAGCCGTTCACAATAAATTAGTTGTGCTTGCACGAGTGTAAAGCCAAGAAAAGAAATTTTATTCATGGGGTTATTTCTCCCAACACAGATTTGCTTGGTAGCACAGAAAAGGATACTTGCTTTCAGTATTATACTTAGAAAAACAAAATCAGGAAAAACAACAACTGAACTTCTTAAGCAATCAAATCAAATCATAAAGACCTTGATGGGAACAGAAAGGTCTTTTCTGTGGGCTCCTGCTAATCTCTTTTTAGCAGTGCTTCAAAAACAAACAAAACCCACAAAGTACTGAAAAACTGTTCTTTTTCAAGGCTAACTTCTGGTATTTTCACACACACCCAGAAGTGTCTCTTCAGAGCTCACAGGCAATTAGGCAAGGCTCAATTGCTATCAATTAACCAGCTGCAAACCTCTTGGCTGGTTTACTTTCTAAACGTGGCTCAAATCCTGCTCAAAAGCTTTTCTGAGTAGATCAAAGAACAAGTTTATATTTCTTTGTGATGGTTGTTGTATTTTGTAAAAGTATATTACCACAGAAGTTTAGACAGAGAGCAATCCATGCATTCTGTGACGCAGTGGCAAGTCCAGAAGCCATGGAAAATGATACTGACCCGCTGGTTGGTTCAGGTATTGCAGGAAAAGGCCAGGTTTTCCATTCTCAGCACAAGCTGCAGGTAACTAATCAGCTAACACAGCTCACCTCAGGGGAGGAGAGAACCAGAGCTGCTGATTGGGCACGCCCTAGTAGGAGGCGGGCTTCCCAGAGCAGGGGCCCCTTGTTAAGCAGAGAGAAGGAAGACAGTGGTAGGAGGAGTAGGAGGAGAATGAGAACGAGTGGAAGATGGGGAATGAGCAGTACGAATGGAATGAGAAGTGAAAGTGGATTGAGCCCACGAGTGAGAAGGCAAAGGACATTGGAAAAGCAAGAAGCTCTCTTGAATGCAGAGTCCTTTGACCGAGCTAGAGAAACACTGCCCAGCTGCAAAACAAGGGAAAGTGATTCAGAACCAGGAAGTAGGTGCCAGGGATACTCAGTGCCTGAAAGAACCATCTGGGAGCAACAGAGGTTGGAAGCACTGAGAGACCCAGGATTAAAACCTAGGTTTCTGGGAGACAGAGTTTACCCTTGGAGAGAAACGCACTCTGGCAAGGAATTCTCTGACAAGCCTCATTTTAAGGTACCGGCTACATTTAATTCCTTTGACAAGTTTTATAAGCCAGAAAGAGTGAATCCTGATTTTAAAGCACAGGATAGTTTCAGGCAGTGTGAGAAACGTTGGCTACAGCCTGAAACCTCTTTAAATAAGCCTTGCTTTTCTCAACAAACAGCTCAAGCTTTTAACAAGCAAGCTGACGTAAAGAATTCAGCTGAACTGTTCACAGGAGAATTAGGCCACGGTAATTCAGAAGGTCCTACCTTTGAAGCATTCTTTAAGAGCAGAGCTCGTGCAGAGGAACGTGTTGATCCAACACTTACAAACAGAGATAAGTGGGGGAGGGGTAAATCCACCACGGGCATAGAGTGTTTAAACAGAGACAGCATTATTTGCTCTCCAGAAGTAAATAATTACCTGCCTAAGCAAGGAGAATATCCTCCCGGTAGTCCAGCTAGAAGACAGGCAGAACTGCTTCTCAATGAGTTTAAACAGTTCCTAAACAAAAGAGCTGTTTCTGAACAGAACTCCGTTCAAGCAGGAAATAGTCCTGAGACAGGAATTCCCTTACCTGCTCCGGTGCCTATGATAGACATTAATCAGCCAATGGACTGCTCAATTGGGCTGATAGACAGAGCTGACAAGAGCCAAGCTTGAATGGTCATATCTTGTACTTTATTCTGAATGTTATGCTGTCCAAAAACCTGAACACAAAGCTTATGAAATAAGTAGTGTTTAAGCAACTGAAATGAAGAGCTTATGAAGCACTAAAATAAGCTGGAATGTAATCTGGTTTCAACAGATGAGCAGTATTGTTTCTTACCTGATTATTTCTGAATACAAGATAGAAAGGACACAGGATGTAATGTGCCTCCACGGTGAAGAATAGTTTAAAGCACAGTATTGAAAGCCTGGATTTTTTCTTTGTTCCTGATTTGGTTATCCTCTCACCTGTTCCTGTCCACCAAGGAGCGGGGAAAATAAAATCCTTATAAAAATAAATTTCTTGTTCCCGACTTTCATTGGCCCCCACAACTACAAAAGGCCCATCCCTCCTTAACCCTCAAAGTTAGGGAGTGGGTGCAGGGTAACAATTCACACTGCTCATTTACAATATCCCCTTCTTCTTCCACTATCATAGAATCAATATCATGGATTGGCACAGAGGAATTTCTTAATGGAGCATTCTCAGAACAATACTTGTTTCCCTGCTGTCTTCCAAGTGAAAAGCTAGGGCATAGATCAGTGTTCATACCTGAGCTTCCATTGCTGTTAGGATTCCTCTCCAAATCTCCTGGCCAGTATGTAGTCCAGTTTTGATGTCCAGCCTTCCAATTAAGATCCCTGGACACTGGGTCTCTCTTCACATACCTTCTTGCCCTGGTCTTAGGGCCCCTTCCAAATGCAGCCGTCTCCCTCACAGGTCCCGTCTGGGGATTCCTGGCTCTGCAACCCCACTCCTCTGGTTTCCTCCAGTCCAATGGAGTATGCTTGCCTCTGGAATGCCTCCCAGCACACGTACTGCTATGGACTCCTTTAGACCTCCAAGATGCTTCTCTCTTCTTTCTTCCAAAGTGTTTCTTGCTCTCTCTGTCCTTGAGCTCTGGCTTCTGCTGCCTCTGCTCCTGCTTCTGCTGCTGCTGATGATCATGAGGATTCTGCTGATGATTCTGCTGTGTAGAATAAGCTTTACTTTTAACCTGTTTAGAGGGCTGCTCCACCCTAGCACAGCGCAGCTGTGCTGAATCAAGCCCTGCCCTTGGAGATGAGTGCTTGGGGATTACCTCCTAGCTCTCCTGATTGAACACACGTTTCCCCACTTCAGCTCTTCTAGTGGCTGTTGGAAACCTGGTGCATTCTGGGACTGGTAGTCTTTTATGGAAACATTCTGTTTTATTATTTCTACCAGCAAAGACAGGTTGCTTGTTCAGAGTCACTTCACCTCTATTATAGCTCCTTCCTGAACTATGATAAGCTTCCTTATCACAGTGGCCAACACCAACATATGGAGTACGTGGGAGCACGCTCAATAGGTCACTCACAACATATGTGCATTAGACAGACAACCTGTGACATGTGCTGCTCCTGACTGTCCACACAGACAAAGTACCTGTATGTGCACCTACCCCAGTGTCCTGCACGTTGAATGAGGTATACACAGCTGCAACCGCACTACAACACCAGGGACGTCACCAAGCATGTCCTGTGGAATGAGAAAAACAAGGGAAAAATACATATGTCATGTTGGAGTTGTGCCACAAACACACCAGCTTCACATCCTCATCTCTCATAACTCCCTAGATCTGTCACAGTCTAGCAGTTCGTCATGACACTGTACCTAATTGTCCCCACCCCAATCCGCCACTGACGTGTTCCTAGCCATGTCCACGGGCCTGTAGCCTATTTGTCCCCATTGTAACCTCTCTGCTGCCCTTGAGACCATTAACCACAACTGTCACCGCACTACCCTGTATGTGCTTGGCCCAAAGGTCCAGGTACAACCCTGCCTCCCCCATATGTCTCCCATAGCACCCTCAGTGTGTGTTTCCTGTGGGTCCACCTCCCCTGCTAACCCACTCCCAGGTGCTATACGAAAGGAATATATGCAGGGGCTGCTACATTCCCCTGGCCCCATACCCAGTTCCCTGGTGCAGCAGGCACATCCCCTGGCTATCAGTAGCAGCTGTATGCTGATGTGTCCGAAAAATATCTCACCACGCATGAACTACGTTTGGCAAACCACACCCCGACCTCAGCTTGCTCCCTGACATTGCTGGCTGCAGGTACCCCTGCTGCATGAAATGAGCATGGCCAAGACCGGACATCTGGGCATCGCCCCTAAACCCTCTCCAACCCTTACAGTGTTTGTGTATAGGTTGGATACACCTTTTGTCGATGTGGCCGTCAAGGTAGCAGGTCTCTATCTCCCCTCGCACCCCTTCCCCACACATACCCATCATGCAGATAAGACCTGCGGTGTCCCCCTAGATAACATCAACAAGATCCCTGCCATCACCGCAGAACACACAAAAAAAGCCCTAATGCTCCCCTTCATCACCCGCCATCCTGCTCACTGTAACCTACACCTTGCAGGTCTGCCTCTAAATCATCTCTCTCCGCCGCAATGGATGCAACACTGCTCTGAAAAATCTACCGACAGCCTCAGTATGACAATAACACCCCACCTGTCACGACACCTCACAGGCCCAAGGCGAGGTTAAGACACACCTGCTGATCTATACATGCAGTTACACTGTGGTTGCCTTGTACCTTGACATACATAACCCAATTTAATTTAATTTAATTAGTGAGTTTTTATATACCGCACCTTCCATTGATCAGTTGCGGTTTACATGGCACAACAGTAAACAAGGCAATGCTGTTTTTACAGATAACAATGTGAAACTACAAGAAATTCAATCTTACAATTAACAGTTGTAAACTATACACAAATAACCGGATTGTAACTATTGTGATGCAGCAGACCCTCTTGCAGATAGAAGAAAAGTTTTAAATCCAGAAAAAAACAGGTATAAGCTGCAATATCCTGAAGATCCACATAGAGGGAGCAGGAGAGTCAGTACAGAGTCTGAAGAACCACGCCTCTATGGGCAGGACTTGGGCCCAGTCAGTTTGGATTTAAGCAGAGGCAGGTCTGAATCAAGTAGAGAGATCCAAAGAGAGATCCAGGGAGATGTCCAGAGAGGTATCCGGAGATATATCCAGGAGGAAGGAGAGAAAGATATCCAGGGAGATATCCAGAGAAGTATCCGGAGAGATATCCTGAGAGAGAAGGACAGAGACTCAAGAGCCAGAGAAAGGGCAGTCTTGAATGAGAGAGAGAAAGCAGGCCTGAGGAGCAATGAGAGTGCTGGCCTGGAAGGCCTCAGGAGTGAAGGCAAGGGCAGATGGCAACCGCTGCAGCCTTGGCACAGAGAGGTTCGTCCCTATACTAAGGCAAGAGGGATATCATTGGAGAACTTGGGCCATTCTGAGCTGGAGGACAACCGGACTAGGCCTCAAGCCTTCCCTGAGAAAGAAAGAAGAAAGCCTAAAGGTAAAGCTTCTATTTCTTGCAATTGTTTGCTCAAGCCTAACATAAGAGAAAGACAGGGGAAGGAAGTTTCTCCTTGTAGCAATGACATTTATAAGCAAAAGCTAACAGACAATTTCTCTAAGAGGAGAACTGTAAATACTAAGCATTGTGCTGAGAGAGCTTTTAAAACTATAGCTGAAGAAGAGCCTTTGTTTTACCCAATGGCCAGAAGCCGACGCCCTAACCTAACTACCAAACACTGGGAAACTGTACGGCACGCTTTTAAAAAGTCAGAGTTCAGTTGTGCAGAAGCCTCAGACTCAGAGCTATCAGATATAGAATATATGCAAGTGGAATCTGCAGGCGAAGAGTCAGACCAGCAGATGGATTGTACATATTGTACAGCAGAAAAGCTGTAGTTTATTCCTAGCTCCATGAATGCATAAGTGAATGCAGTATTTCGTGTTACCTTAAATTACTGTGAAGTCAACAGCCATTACTTTGACCTTTTCATTTGTGCTTTAAACCTGATGCAAGGATTTGTTCTGTTGTGTTACTTTCCAAAGCCGTTTATCCTGTTTTTGAACCATTTTGTGCAAAGGGGAAATAAAGCCTTTTTCATTTTTCCCTCCATATTCGTGTGAACTTATTCTTTTTGGGAAGTTGGTAACGAGGCCGGCACAAGGGACTGCTACCCTTGACCCTCGAACCTGTCCAACCCCAATCACCATAATCTTGTGCGCTCCCCAGCCCTTCCGTGGAAAACTACGCCGCCACTAGGGGGGGCTGCGGGGGACATAAGTGGCGTAGTTGGCAGGATATCTTTACGGCACCCATAAGCCTACAGGACTGTACCTGCAACTGTACCAAGGAAAGTACAATCTTTCTCTTTTTTTTTGAAAAAAACCCCCAAAAACCTTAAAGTAAAACCCGAACTGTCTTGCTACAAAAACTGGACCGGAAGGAAAAGCCAGGAATAGAGCAGACACCAAAACCGGATTGGAGTTGGAAAACGTGGAGTGGAGTACCTGAAATCCGGACTGGATTTAAAAGAAAATCCTGAAGGTTGGAAATCCTGCGGCGAGTCTAGAAGCAGTGGAGCGACCTTGGGATAACAGCATATATTCCCCAAAGCTGATTCAACACTAGAACCAGGTAATACGTACTTAAGCCTACCTAGTGTTGGATATCTGGGGAAGTTAAAAAAAAAAAAAAAGGGTGTGGAGAAGTTTTTGTAAAGAGCCACACTTGGGTTTTTTTTTCTCTGTTTGTTCTTTCACCAGGTACCATGGAGCCCAGAGAATTATGTGCCTGGATGGCACACCAGTTCAGCAAGCAGGCGGAGGTGGCACAACAGAGCCAAGAGCAAGCACTGAAGGCGATACAGGCACAGCAACTCCCAGTCCTAGAAACTATGGACAGGTGGCTCACGCAGCAGCGGGAGGAACTGGCCAAAAGCAAGGCGGAGAAGCTATCGGTCGCCGGACTGGTAAACCCTGACCACGGACAATGGTCCTGTTCTGATTTAGTGATTGGCAAGCTAAGTCCGAACAATGATATAGATGACTTTTTAGATACATTTGCTCGAATTGCGCACTCAGCTAAGTGGCCGGAGGAGCAGTGGGCAATACGGCTAGCAGCATCACTCACGGGTGAGGCGCTGGCTGCCTATAGGTCGATGTCCCCGACTTTAGCAAATTCTTATAAAGATGTAGTAATAGCGATTAGGGATCGTATGGGCCTTACGCCATTAGCTTACAACAAAATGTTTAGGGCTACCTTTCTTAAGGCTAATGAAACACCCAAGGCACTAGGCCATAGATTACATAGCCTAGCCCATAAGTGGTTACAGCCCGAGAAGAAGAGCACAGGCACCCTAATGGACGCTATAATTCTTGAGCAGTACATGATTGCCCTACCCAGTAGAGTGCAAAATTTCCTAATGTTACAGAACTGTTGCACTACTACAGAGGCAATAGCTCTTACAGAGAGGTATTTAGAGGCCGAAAAAGTGACCCAGGCTAAGGCAGGCCCAAAAATAGCCATGGGGTTGGAGGCACAAAAAAGGGAGAGTCCCTCACGTCCTTCAGTTGGGCGGTGGAAAAATGATAAGCCTCTAGTAAAGGAGAGTGCAAGGAAATGTTTCACATGTGGGAAAAGGGGACATTTACAATATGAGTGCTATTCACGAACCGCCTTGGTGGGAGAATCACCAAGACCAATACGTAACGGTTTTCTACTTGATGTAAAGGTACAAGGTATAAGTGTGCAAGCGTTGTTGGATTCTGGAGCCGACCAGACCATGGTTTCTAAAAAATTATGGTCAACGATCCAGGCTCATGGCCTCTCGGTTCCAGAATCTCCACAGGGATATGTAAAGATAAAGTGCGTGCATGGAGCAGCCACACGCTATCCGGTTTATAAATTGTGGGTAAAAGGTATGGGCATTGTAAAGGAAATGCTGATCGCCGTAGTACCTAAGTTACCACAGGAATTGGTCCTGGGCCGTGATTGGCCACAATTTAGGAAAACTTTAAAGGAAGGTTTGTCGCCGCAGAAAAGGCCAGATTCCACTTGCATGCAACCTGATCTGTCGGAAGCTCCCATACCCCAACTGAGTAGTATGGAGAAGGATACTGGGGAGATCAAGGCTCTAGTCTCCACAAGGCCACACTCCCAAGATGGTGAGAAGCCCTCTTGTTCAAAAGACGCTTCCATAGGAGATCTTCCTTCGCATGATGAGCTAATAGGGGACCCATCGAGGAAGGGACGAAAACCTAAAGCCGACCGAAGGAGAGAGAGGAAATGTCGATCCCAAGGGAGAGCTGAGTTGGAGGCAGGAAGAGGCATGCCTTGGATACCGGCGGATGTGATAGAAAAGTTCCCCTCCTTTAAAATGGAGCAAAGGACGGACCCTGCATTGGTCCGGGCGATAGAGCAGGCCCAGGAAGACTGTGAGACATACCCCAGATTCATCATGGATGAAGATATCTTGTATCGAGAAAGCAAAGATTTGCGAACTGGACTTATTCGTAAACAGTTAGTGGTCCCGAGCAAATTTAAATTGTCCGTCTTGCGACTAGCACACGACCATCCAATTGGAGGCCATAAGGGCTCACAAGGCACCCTGGACCAGATTTTAGCCAGGTTTTACTGGCCGGGGGTTTTCCGAGAGACAACACGCTTCTGCGAATCCTGTGCGTCCTGCCAAAGGGTTACACCGCACAGACCAGCGGGAGTGCCGCTAGTCCCGATGCCGGTAATAGCGGAACCCATTAGGAGACTGGCCATGGACATCGTGGGACCGCTTATCAAGACTCCGCGGGGCTTCCAGTATATTCTGGTAATTATTGACCAGGCCACTCGATTCCCCTGGGCAGTTCCCTTGAGGAATATTTCCGCTAAGTCCATCGCCGCCGAGATGGTCAAATTATTTTGCGAGGTCGGATTCCCGCAAGAAGTCTTGACCGACAGGGGGAGTAATTTCCTATCAAAATACCTCGCCCAAGTCTGGGATGCATTCGGGATCCGACACGTGAAGACAGCAGCCTACCATTCCCAATGCAATGGGTTGGTAGAGCGCTTAAACCAAAGTATAAAGCAGATGCTTAGACGGGCCTTAAACGGACAAATGAAAGAATGGGACACCATGTTACCCTTCATACTATACGCCTGCAGGGAAAGGAAACAGAATTCTTTAGGTACATCGCCGTATGAGCTCATGTACGGACGGACGCCTAGAGGTATACTAGACGTGTTGAGAGAACAAAGGACCGAGCCAGTAGAAGAGGAAGTAGGTATACCCCTATTCCTGAGGGATTTAAGAACACGCCTAGAGCGAACTTCCCGGTTTGCCACGGAAAAACTCAAAGAGAGTCAAAGGAAACAGAAACAATATTACGACAGGCGGACGAAACCAAGACACTTAAAGGTGGGAGAGAAGGTAGTGGTTCTAGTACCCGGAGCTGCTCCTAAGTTTGAGTACCAGTGGAAGGGTCCTCATACGGTCGTTAACCCGGTGGGCACCACTTCCTATGTCGTTCGAGACACAAAAGGACGGGAACAGGTCTATCACGCCAATCTTCTTCGACCTTGGCATGAACGGGACGTGCTGTGGGCTCATACTGAGCATGGGTATCACCTCAACAGGAGGCTGGCAAACAACAGTCAAACAACACATGGTTACAAGCAGCATTGTAAAGCTGATATCAGGTCCTGTATTACGTGCTGCGGAGAAGAGTTTCCCCCAGCCCGTAATATTTTAAGAAGGGGGATGTGTGATGCAGCAGACCCTCTTGCAGATAGAAGAAAAGTTTTAAATCCAGAAAAAAACAGGTATAAGCTGCAATATCCTGAAGATCCACATAGAGGGAGCAGGAGAGTCAGTACAGAGTCTGAAGAACCACGCCTCTATGGGCAGGACTTGGGCCCAGTCAGTTTGGATTTAAGCAGAGGCAGGTCTGAATCAAGTAGAGAGATCCAAAGAGAGATCCAGGGAGATGTCCAGAGAGGTATCCGGAGATATATCCAGGAGGAAGGAGAGAAAGATATCCAGGGAGATATCCAGAGAAGTATCCGGAGAGATATCCTGAGAGAGAAGGACAGAGACTCAAGAGCCAGAGAAAGGGCAGTCTTGAATGAGAGAGAGAAAGCAGGCCTGAGGAGCAACGAGAGTGCTGGCCTGGAAGGCCGCAGGAGTGAAGGCAAGGGCAGATGGCAACCGCTGCAGCCTTGGCACAGAGAGGTTCGTCCCTATACTAAGGCAAGAGGGATATCATTGGAGAACTTGGGCCATTCTGAGCTGGAGGACAACCGGACTAGGCCTCAAGCCTTCCCTGAGAAAGAAAGAAGAAAGCCTAAAGGTAAAGCTTCTATTTCTTGCAATTGTTTGCTCAAGCCTAACATAAGAGAAAGACAGGGGAAGGAAGTTTCTCCTTGTAGCAATGACATTTATAAGCAAAAGCTAACAGACAATTTTTCTAAGAGGAGAACTGTAAATACTAAGCATTGTGCTGAGAGAGCTTTTAAAACTATAGCTGAAGAAAAGCCTTTGTTTTACCCAGTGGCCAGAAGCCGACGCCCTAACCTAACTACCAAACACTGGGAAACTGTACGGCACGCTTTTAAAAAGCCAGAGTTCAGTTGTGCAGAAGCCTCAGACTCAGAGCTATCAGATATAGAATATATGCAAGTGGAATCTGCAGGCGAAGAGTCAGACCAGCAGAAGGATTGTACATATTGTACAGCAGAAAAGCTGTAGTTTATTCCTAGCTCCATGAATGCATAAGTGAATGCAGTATTTCGTGTTACCTTAAATTACTGTGAAGTCAACAGCCATTACTTTGACCTTTTCATTTGTGCTTTAAACCTGATGCAAGGATTTGTTCTGTTGTGTTACTTTCCAAAGCCGTTTATCCTGTTTTTGAACCATTTTGTGCAAAGGGGAAATAAAGCCTTTTTCATTTTTCCCTCCATATTCGTGTGAACTTGTTCTTTTTGGGAAGTTGGTAACGAGGCCGGCACAAGGGACTGCTACCCTTGACCCTCGCACCTGTCCAACCCCAATCACCATAACCTTGTGCGCTCCCCAGCCCTTCCGTGGAAAACTACGCCGCCACTAAGGGGGGCTGCGGGGGACACTATGTACAAGGTATGTATGTTTTCAAAAACATCGATTTGGGGTTTTAGCACTTATTTCAGTCCAGAGATGGATTATGTCAGCTGGTGAAACTATCCCTTTTCTTGTTGAAAAGGTGTGTTTGACAAGGATCCGTAGTATGTTGAGAATAAATGTGTTTTAAGTTTTTTCCTGAACTCCATGATTTGAGGTAAGGATCTGAGTTCTGATGGAATGTTGTTCCAAATTATAGGGGCAGCATGTGAGAATGCTTTCTTGTTTGTTGATTTTTTGGCCTTTATAAATTCCTTTGGTGTTATTAGTTTATTTAGTTGGTCTCGCCTTTGAAGCTTGTGATTGGGTTCTTTATTGATAAGGTTGTTTAAAGTAAGAGGTGCTGTGTTATTTAGGACTTTGTATGTAGTTAAAAGAGTTTTGTAATGTATCCGGCATTGAATTGGGAGCCAGTGTAAATACTCTAAAATAGGTGTTATATGTTGGAATGGTGGGGCATTCATGATAGTCCTGGCTGCTGCATTTTGTGCTAGTTGAAGTTTTTTAAAATTATGTTTTGTTACGCCTAGTAGGGTTAAGTTCGCAAAGTCGAAATGGGGAGTTATTGTAGCTTGTATTAAACGTTGAAAATCCTGTAGGTGCATTAGGGGGCAGAATTGTTTTAATACTTTAAGTTTAAAATAAACTTTTTTTGTTATATTCCATATATGTGTGTCCATACCCAAGTACTACAAATACTACTACTACTACTGAGCATTGTAAACGGGGGCGCTGGGTGAGAATGTCCACAGTCTTGGCAAAGGCAAATATTAATATGACTTGCAAAGGATTGTGGGAAATGTAGTCCATTCATACCAGACTCAGCCGTTCACAATAAATTAGTTGTGCTTGCTCGAATGTAAAGCAAAGAAGATATTTTATTTATGGGGTTATTTCTCCCAACACAGATATACTTGGTAGCACATAAAAAGGAATACTTGCTTTCAGTATTATACTTAGAAAAACAAATAAGGAAAAACAACAGCTGAACTTGTTAAGCAATCAAATCAAAGCATAAAGACCTTGATGGGAACAGAAAGGTCTTTTCTGTGGGCTCCTGCTAATATCTTCCTAGCAGTGCTTCAAAGAACAAACAAAACCCACAAAGTAGGAAAAAACTGTTCTTTTTCAGAGATAACTTCTTGTATCTTCACACAGACTCAGAAGTGTCCCTTCAGAGCTCACAGGCAATTAGGCAAGGCTCAATTGCTAACAATTACCAGCTGAAAACCTCTTGGCTGGTTTACTTTCTATTACGTGGCTCAAATCCTACTCAGAAGCTTTTCTGAGTAGATCAAAGAACAAGTTTATATTTCTTTGTGATGGTTGTTGTATTTTGTAACAGCATATTACCACAGAAGTTTAGAAAGAGAGCAATCCATGTATTCAAAGTCCCCATTTACAACATCTTCCCCTTCTTCAATTATCATAGGTTCACTACCATGGATTGGCACAGAGGAATTTCTCAATGGAACACTCTCAGGACAATACTTGTTTCCCTGCTGTCTTCCCAGTGAAGAGCTAGGGCATAGATCAGTGTTCATACCTGAGCTTCCATTGCTGTTAGAGTTCCTCTCTAAATATCCTGGCCAGTATGTAGTCCAGTTCTTATGTCCAGCCTTCCAATCAAGATCCCTGGACACTGGATCTCTCTTCACATACCTTCTTGCACTGGTCTTAGGGTCCCTTCCAAGTGCAGCCGTCTCCCTCACAGGTGCCGTCCGGGGATTCCTGGCTCTGCAACTCCACTCCTCTGGCTTTTCCCAGTCCAATGGTGTATGCTTGCCTCTGGAATGCCTCCCAGTATACGTACTGCTATGGACTCCTTTAGACCTCCCAAATGCTTTTCTCTTCTTTCTTCCAAAGTGTTTCTTTCTCTCTCTGTCCGTCAGCTCTGGCTTCTGCTGATGATGATGGTCAGGATGATCAAGGTGCTTCTGATCAAGATGCCTCTGATGAAGATGATTCTCTGTAGAATAAGCTTTTCTTTTATCCTGCTTAGATGAATGCTCCACCCTAGCACAGCGCAGCTGTGCTGAATCAATCCCTGCCCTTGGAGATGAGTGCTTGGGGATTACCTCATAGCCCTCCTGATTGAACACACGTTTCCCCACTTCAGCCCTTCTAATGGCTGTTTGAAACCTGGTGCATTCTGGGACTGGTAGTCTTTTATGGAAACATTCTGTTTTATTATTTCTACCAGAAAAGACAGGGTGCTTGTTCAGAGTCACTTCACCTCTATTATAGCTCCTTCCTGAACTATGATAAGCTTCCTTATCACAGCATGTAAACAGTGTTAACACCTGTATGCATCGCCATTCTGAAACATGTTACACACAGTCCCTGCTCATTAGAGCATACAATCCAATCAATCCCCTCATATTCCCCATATGTCATCCCCACACGTCAAGCCAACTGGGCCTATCAATGGGCTCCCCCCCCCCCCCACTGTTAATGCGGGACCAAACACCTGTCACCTAGCAGCACCCAATGCCTGGAACTAACTACGGGTGGCTGCAGAGCAGCCACCCTCAACAACTATCTCAAAACCCTTTGTGACAGCCTACCACATCACCTAAGCCTAATAATCCTGGCTACATTAATCACCTCCACCCACTGTTGTCCCCTGCCCACACCTTCTGTGTTAGCGGTTGGACCACATTTTAAGCTCAGATGGCCAGGCATTGTTTCAGCAATGTCAGTGCAGTGATGCGTATGACTGGTAGTGCGATACCAACGCTTAGTAGTAGTAGTAGTACATATATCTATCCAAATTGTTTTTCTAAAACATCCAGTACTCACATGAAAATAGCTCCTTAATCAGCTGGCGCCTGAGTGCTGCACCCTTACGTGTGTCACCACGGGCATGTACAGGAGGGCACGTTGGATTGTCTTCCAGATCCTCATTAATTTTGACATTGAGATTGTGCCTGAGAGCAATGTTATGCAGGATGCAACAGGCAATAATGATCTCTGCCACTGTCATGGGTTGGTATTGTAAGGCCCCGCCGGTCCTATCCAGACACCTGAAGCGACTTTTCAAAACGCCAAAGGTGCGCTCGATGACGGAGCGACTGGAGGCATGGGCCTCATTGTACCTCATCTCTGCACGTGTCCGTGGTAGATGCACAGGGGTTAGCAACCAGGGCTAACACCCATATGCTGCATCACCTGCAGAAAGAAATGTTGAACGTTCAACCAGTAGCTGATGTCCACACACATGCACACATGAATGTACGTGCAAACCCACAGCACCTACAGGTAAGACAGAAACATAGGGGAACACATGATGGGACACAACAACTATGCGCCAGTGTCTGGAGGTATGAGATTTATTTATTTATTATTTATTTATTACAATTTCTTATATACCGCACTATTCGGTATCAGCACGGTTTACATTATAACACAATGACCATAACAACAAGCTGCTTGGTTTTACATAGAACAGGGGTACAAACTTGGATAACAGGGGCGAACTATATACATGAGATATTTACACGAAACATGATTGAAGTGCCAGTAACATAATGAACAGAATGATCATTTCTTAAGTGGGGGTACCTAGGTTCCGTTGTTAACTGAGTAGTATTGGAGGAAAAGGTGGTATTTGAGTGCCTTCCTGAACTGAGATAGGTTAACAATGGTCCGAATGTCGGCAGGTAGAGCGTTCCAGCATTTGGGGACATAGAAACTGAATGCCCTGTTTGCAGTTGTCATGTTGCATTTTGTCAATGCCTTTGGGTTATTAGTAGGTTTACGGCTGTTGCTCTTCTGGATCTGTTGGGGGGCACCTTGTGAATAAGTTCTGTGAGTGAGGAGGCTGAGATACCTTTGATTGCCTTGAAAGAGAGGAGTAGGGTTTTAAAGATAATCCTCCCATGGATGGGGAGTCAGTGAAGTTGTTTGAGAATGGGAGTCACGTGGTCACTTCTGGAGGCTCCGTAGAGGACCCTTGCTGCAGCATTCATGGCTAGCTGTAAAGGGCTCAGTGTGGATTGAGGGAGACCTTGTAAGATGTCATTTGCAAAGTCGAAGTGTGGCAAGATTAGCGCTTGGTATATGGTCCGGAAATAGTCTGGGTCCAACAGGGAGCGCAGATGCCTGAGCGTGCGGATTTTGAAGTAAACAGCTTTGACTATGTTGCTTATGTGGTGTTTCATATCCAGACGTTGGTCCAAAGTGACTCCAAGGTATCTTATTGTTTCTTTAGTTTGTAAGTCAGCTTCCTTGACACTGACATGGGATGGGGGAATAAAGTTGGGGTCTCTGGCGATGAATGCGGAGGTTTTGTGATTGGAGCCAATCTGAGACCACATTGAAACAGTCTACCAGTGGGGTCAGGTCCATTTGAGCTGTAGAGAACGGCATGTATAGGAGTATGTCGTGAGATATGAGATACAGAGTATGTCATGAGATATGAGATACAGAGCACGGGGGAAGTAGAAGGAGTGTACACAACATTATGCTGAACCACAGCAGACACATGGGCAGACACCAGAGGCCAAAAGGTAGTAGTGCCAGCCATGAACACCTCAGAGACACACATGCAATGCACCTTGGACAAGGGCAGAGATGCACACATGTGCAAGCATGTGATGGTCAAGCTATTCACCACACACAGATGGCACGACGGGAACAGTTACCCCACCGTGGCAGGCTGGATGGCACAGACAACACCACACTGTTGATAAACATGAAGCATTCATGTGTGTCATACCATGCCAACCTAAACACACAATGTCAAATGTCATGAAATGTCAATTGTCAGTGTGCCACCAACACACAGCACTGCAGCACAGAGGACCTGGAGTCATCCCCCACCCCCCACGTCAGCTCCCACACACACAAATGACACACACACACAATTTGCGACACACGTCAAAGACAGACAGGTGTTCCAACGGATAGCAGGGGCATACGATGTGCATGTCAGAGATGACAAATACTCACCCAGCAGTATACAGTCCTCAAATTGACTGGCCTCCAATTGTCTGTACAGTGCCGAGTGACGCAGAATATAGCAGTCATGGGTGGATCCTGCAAGCCGAGGGACCACATTCAAAATACGCATACCTGCATCACATACAACCTGAATATTCAGGGAGTGGTAGTGTTTGTGGTTGTGGAACACTGCCTCCCTGTCTCTGGGCGGGACCAGGGCAACATGTGTGCAATCAACATGTGTGCGTACGCATAACCGTGTGCCGCACATGCCTAAGACATGTACGTGTCTGTGTGTGTGCAGTGGCTGGTTCCACGCCCGTCCGATAGGCGCCAGGGGTCATACGCATGTGCGGCGCATGGTTCCATGTACGCACCCTACGCATCGCCTATGCGCATACGCAATGTGCGCACACATGCACAGATGTCCAAAGATCCATATATTAACGTGCACACCTGGTACACGCTGAGGGATTAGTGCAGGCGAGTGAGGTTGAAGGCGGGCGTTATCGGTGGTGAAGCGAATGGAGGGTCAGAGGCAAGTTAGGCGTGCAGAGTGGCAGGGCTGGTGAGCGGTGGGGGAGGTATGTGGCAGGTCTGGTGAGTGGTAGGAGAAGTAGGTGGCTGGGTTGGTGAATGGTGGGAGAGGTGAGTGGCAAGGCTGTCTGGTGGTGGTGGTGGTGAGTGGCTGGGTTGGTGCATGGTGGGGGTGACAGGAGGCTGGTGAGTGGCTATGGTGGTGAGGGCTGGTGAAGGCGACGGGGGAGAGGGCAAGGGCCACAGGAGGTCAGACAGGTCCAGGATGCAGAGGGAGGACAGGGAGAGCAGAGACCTGCTGTGGCTGGACATCATAGGTGGGGTGTCTGGGGAAACGCCAGGGCTGCAGTCCCCAGAGACAGGAGGGATGGGTCATTCAGAGTCTGAGGTTGCCGGCCTATCGGGTATGCTCAGGAGCAGCCTGAGGGGCACAGCACAGGCAAGCGTAGGCGGATGCCTGTGCCGGATGGGGAGAGGAAGAGGGCCATAAGATTCAGCCAGCAGGAAAACCACAACCTGCTGGCAAGAGTCCTCGAACACCATGAGGAGCTGTATGGGCACATGAGCACATGCACAACTGTCAGCGTAAGGACCCAGGTGTGGGAGGAGGTGCAGGGGGCCATGGCACAGGCGGAGGGCCACCAAGGACCTTGACAGCCTACATAAGAGGTTCAATGATATCAGGTGGGGGGTCCGTGCACACATGATTGCAGAACGCCGACATGCTAGCGGCACTGGTGGGGGCTGCCCCTTTATCCCAAGCCTCATGCCCCTGGAGCAGCAGCTTGCTGAGCGCCTAGGCCCCATCTACATCCTTGGCCTCTCCCCGGTGCTGGACATGGCGGACCCATAGGCAGGCATGTCCGAGACATGCAGCACACATACAGCTGTCTACCACGCACACGCAGGTCATGTCACGGGGTGGTGCGGGCCCATGTCCTGGGAGCAGGTGTGGCCGAACCTAGGAAAACAGACACCAGAGTCCGCATTCCCCGTTAGTGTTTGTTCGTGGAAAATATACGGGATAGAATCAAACCCCCTTCCCAACACCTTCTAGATATTTGTCTGACAAAATGAGCTCTTTCCTCATATCCATTCATGCCTTGGACAGATGTAGGTGTGGATATAGCTCAGGATGTCCTGGTCATATCTGATATCTGGTGAGGACACCAAATGAGAGGGAGAGAGGAAAGCAAGGAGCGCATAAACAAATATGTGTCTACCTAAATATGTCCATATTTCTATATAAATATATCTACGTAAATATGTGCTCTACGTCTGTGTCTGTGACAACCCCATATCTACTGTGTACCTTGTTCCACACCCCCCCCCAGGTAACATCCAGGCCATCGAGACGGCCGAGGAGGACAATGGCAGTGAGCCCAAGCCAGCAGAGGTCGACAAGGCGCCGCATGCAGAGGCTGCCATCAGCGACGCCCCAGACACACCATGGGCCGATGTGCTGCCTGAGAAGGTGGCCACCCAGGAGGACGACGGGTCACCCCAGCGGAGCGGGTACACAGGCACCACAGTGGCTGGCGAGGGGCCCGAGGATGTGAGGGTGAGCCCCACATTGCCACCATCAAGGCCGTCCACTGCAACAACGGGCACAATGCATGTTGTCCTCCAGGAGCTGCGGACACATATGGCGTCCTCCAGGAGCTGAGGGCACATGCAACCATCCTGCCAGATGCAGGTAGGCAACTGGCAGGATGGCTGCAAGTGCTGTTGTGGCACACCAACCCCCAGACACAGCGGAGGGGCCACACACATGCACGATGGCAGTGAGTCTCCACACATACATATGCCCCCCTGGCCATATCTGGGGTGGTTGGTGTGGCTTAGTGGGGAATGGGCAGGTCATACATGTTGGGGTCTAGGCAATGGCTGTCTCACAGGTCACCTTGTTCCCCTCCCACAGGCACTCGCCAGGCACTGATTGTTATACGGGCCGAGATGCGTGGCCAGAAGCAGGTCCAGCGTGCCCAATGCTAGGTATTTCGGGCCCTCACACAGGTGGTGTGGGCTACACAGGGACGTCAGGAAGCACAGCCTGGAGACATGGCAGCTGCAAGGGACTGCCGTGGATATGGCAGCTGGTATAGGCCGGGTGGCGGATGCACTCGAGGCCATGGCAGGACATATCCTGCAGCCTGCAGTGGCGCCAGAGGCGGTAGAAGCATCAGCAGCAAGGGGAGTGGGGGTCGTGGGAGGGGGCGTGGCGTGGGCATGGGCGGTCACGCAGGCCGTACATGTGTGACTGTAAGTTGGACTGACCTCCACATTAAATGACGCATTACCTTTGTTCACCAATGTGCACGTGTCCTTTTTTCTTTGTCGGGGGTTCCCTGAGTGGGCTGTCCCAATTGGGGTTACCATGGTCACATGTGCCCTAAAGCACCGTGCCATGTCTTAATGGCCATACATATGCCTGGAGTTACACCCTCCCTCCCCCTGCCACCTGCTATATATGTCTGCTGGTTCACCAACATTGTGGGGCATATCTCCCCTCTGTCCCCGCATATCATCCACATCAGGCCATCTACATGAGTGACCTGTCTGTCAGACACATACCAGGGTCACCGTGGCATAATAAAAGCACATGCTTGGTGGACAGACACGACGTACAGATATACATAGCTGCTGTCAGAGGTTTACCCCCCTCCAGCACTTGTAGTGCGCCGCTGCTCCTTCACCCCACCAAAACCCATCATGGTGAAACCCACCGACTGACGCACTGTCGGACACGTAGATCCCCGCATACATCACAACTAGGCCACATGATGTGTACCACATCCACACCTCCTCACCATCCTATCATGTGCTGCATCCCTGCTACAGACTGACTATCTGTAACAACGTGCATGTGACCATGTCTGTTGGACGGTGCAGCACATGGTTATATCACATTAGGCTCTTCTCACTCTGTTTATGCATTTGCGGGGACTGTCAGAACCACGTAGTAACAAGGCCGATTGCTGCTCATGGGAATTAGAATGCACTTGATTGGACCGGACTGTAGACATTCCAGATATGTGTTATAGGGCCCAGAGAATTTGCCTTTTGAAAGGCAACTGAGCATTCCATGTGCCTCGTGCCATCTTATTTCCTACAGAGCATCGGTAACTCAGTAGTTTTGGACCTACGGGAAGCCGTGAAATTTCAAACCAGTTGGCTGGCAAAGGTATTCAGCCACACTAACCAACCATACTGTCTATCCATTCAATATGTCATACCCAATTTTGCCCCATATTTAAGAAAGACGTTTTCCATAAATGTAGGACGGGAAAAGAGCCATTTTTGCACAAGGGCCTTAGGTGTTGAATTACTCACACCTTTTCTTCTCTCATGTTCCAAGCCAAGAGCCTAAAAAAATTCTTTTACGGGTTTCCCTCATCCACACACCCTGGGCACCTACTTCATACACCCACCACCCCTTTTTTACAGGAATGCTTCCTTAGGTACTCTGCTTGCCATCAAGCTCCTCTCAAAGCTCTGGGGTTTCTAATAACTTAGTATGTCTGTTGCTGATATGGCCCTCTGGAGCTACCTTTTTCTGCAGGCCTTGCGTCCCTTCTATGGCTTTGGTCATAGATCCAGGGAGTTAACTTGACTGATGTTAGGTTCCACCAAAGGAAAGCTTCCGCAACCTTCTGACCGTTTTTATGCATCTTCTTTTCACTAACTTGCTGTCATTAGAAAACAGTGAGAGATAAGATCCAACTTCAACTTAGTTTGAACTCGAAAACTGTGTATACGGGGTGAGGATTGGATGGTGCGCATTCGGATCATTAGTGTTCCTAAAAATCCGAGTGTACGCTAAATTGATTTAACATTCGTTAAGAGACTTAGCACACCTTAGTTGGTTGGTTGGTTAGTGTGCGTTAAATTGACTTAGCACGCTGTGAAAATTTCCTATTACAATGAACCCATGAAACTAACCAAAAAAGTGCCCGAAGATCTGGAAAGTTTCATGAAAAAATACAACAACTGACTGAATTCTTCTTGCCTGCTCACTTCCTTAATACATCTGCAGATAAGAAGAAAGCTTTCTGCGTATTGCATCTGCAATTCATTTTCGATTCGCATGCCTGGCATTCAAATTCCAGTATATACTTCCTGAAGAGGAAAAGCCTTGAGGATGCTTGCACCAGTAAACTTCTATACCCAAGTACAGAGAGTCCAAACGGGCGACCATCTTGTCCTCCCTAAGAGCAATGGAGTTACTCATGGCGGGAAATGTGCCCTGTGTAATAACTGTATAGCACCAGAATGCTTCCTTTCCAGCTCTCTCACGAAGAGACTAGGGCACAGGTGAAGTAATAGTTGTGACTTTTCCTATTTCCTTGGTCTCCTCATCAGAGAAGAGCCTCCTGCTGATCTTGAGGTATGAGCTATATTGGCGTAAGAATTTTTTCCATAAGTACACATTGAGACAAGGTCCTTTTCTTGGAGAAGGCTGAAGTTGCTGAATGTCTGCCACTTTCTCTTTCCTGCTGTTGCAGGCCATTTTCCTGTAGATTACCCTCATCCACATGCTTTGTAAAGTTGCTCCTTGTGTCCAGCAGGAACTAGGGAATCTTGCTTAAATGACTACTATATCACTGGAGAAGGTACATTCTCCATGGACGAGCAGGATTGCATCAGCCACACCTGGTGACGTCCTTCGGGCGGCGCCATACGGAAATGCTCTCCAGAGCTCAGAAACCTTTCTGAGCATGCCCAGGTCGCCCACCTCACCTCACCGACCTGCCCTTAGCCCGGCCAGTCTTCTTCCTTCCGCCTTGCCAGCAAGACGGACCCTACTCTCCTCTACAAATTTTTACTACAACTCTACTCCTCTACAATTTCTACTACAATTCTACATTCTACAATGATTAGAAATGCCTAAGCCGGGCTTTAAGAAGTGCCCACGCTGCAACAAGAGGATGAGCAACTCGAACACCCATGACCTTTGTGTCCGCTGCCTGGGAAACAGCCACAGTGTGGAGGATTGCCCTCACTGCAGTCGGATGTCCCCAAGGGCCCTCAAGTCTAGAGGGCATGTTCTAAAGATTATCTTGCCTCCTCAAACCCTGCAGGTAACACAGCCTCCTCCAATGTTGCTCCGGCTCAGGACGCGCCCGTCGGAGCTTCCGTCCCCAGCCATGCTACTGTGATCGCCTCCACAGCTCCGGCTTCTCAAGTGGCCATGGGTTTGTCTTCCCCGCTAAACAATGCTTTCTACAGGGACACCGCGGCCCGCCGGGCGACGCCAGCCACCGATCCTGCACTTCTCAGACCTGCAGCTTCTCCCCCATGCAGCTCCAGATCATGGCGCCATCGACAAGTCCTCCAAATCCACGCACCGCCGCCTGATTGGCCAGGACAGAGAAACCCTGGGCAACAGCTCCAAATGACATCACGCTGTCATAGGAAGCTCCGCCCATGCTCCGCCTCCTCTCCTCAGTGCCACACAGCTGCCCCCAAGCCCTCACAACGCCAACAGCGAGGCAGCGTATCTGCACAAAACGCACAGGCAGGAAAAGTGCCAGTCTCATAGGGGTAGCAATGAGAGAGATGACAGACACAGCAGCCGTCACGGCGATTGGGACAGATGTCGCAGAACCGAAAGGCACTCCTCGAGCAGCACTGTTTTCAGCTCCCAACTGGCTTGGCGCAAGAGACACACAGAGCACTGCCATGCCTCCCGGCAACACAACACCAGCAGGAACAAGAAACACAGGAAGCGCTCCAACTCCTCCAGCACCAGAAGGAGCAAAAAACACAAGAAGCATTCCAACTCTTCCAGCACCAGCAGAAGCAAGAAACACAGGAAGTGTTCCAACTCGTCCAGCACCAGCAGGAGCAGACAAGGAAAATCCTGCAGCAGGAGCAGACAAGGGAGATCCTGCAGCCACACCACTGATAACTCCTCTGTCATCCTGAAACTGCTCACCCAACTGGTACATCAGAAAACACCTCAGACAATCTCTTCAACCAGATCACGCTCCAGATTACCTCCATGCTCCAGATCACCTCCACGATGTGCACCAGACTATGCTCCGCAGCCCACGCCAACACGGGGATCTCCAGTCAACCCGTCTCCGGATAGCTCCGCTGAGGAGCAGGACATCGAAACCGTGGTCGGCTCTGCGTCCAACAACACACATACCACCTCCAAGAACAGACAATCCCTAGAACCGGAAGGTCCCCAGCTCCCTCCGGAGGACCTTACCTACCCCAAATTCTTAAGGAGGGTTGCGAACAGTTTGGCGTTAACAACTTTAGACACAACCGACGAGCCATATCCGGAGGTTCTGAACTACCTCGCCTCCCCTAAGCCTTCCTTTGCGCTTGTTATGCATCGCAAACTGCGAGATGACTATATGAGAATATGGCAGACCCCCGCCTCAGGCCACCCATTCTCCAGAAGATTGGACTCCAAATACCAAGTCCAGCCTATACCGGGGTTCACAAAACCACAGCTTGCACACCAATCCATCATTGTCTCCTCAGCTCTGAAGAGATTCAAATCCTCTCGCACCCACACCAACAACTCGCCTGGTCAGGACCAGAAGCTCCTTGATGACATAGGCAAGAAAGTCTTCCAAGGGGCCATGCTCAGCACCAGGATCACAGCGCACCAGTTTCAGCACGTCCTTTTCTAGGACACCTGCATGTCGAACATCAAAAACGCAATCACATCCCTCTCTAAGGTATCGCAAGCGTCACTTTCAATCATGCTCATAGACATGTCGGAATGCAACAAACACCTAGTTAGCACAGCCTTTGACTCCTTCGACACGTCTGTGAGGACCGCATGCACGGCAATCTCCACCAGGCGGTGGGCATAGCTAAGAGCATCCAGCCTGCACGACGACACCCATGACAGGATTGCTGACGCCCCCTGTTCGGGTGAGTCGCTCTTCGGTGAAAAGGTCACTGACACTGTAAGAACATGAAAGAACACTGCACTACCCTGCAGACCCTGGCGGAGAATGGCTTTGAATGCCGTAGCGGCCCCCAAAAGGGAAAATTACCAGCGGAAGCCCTACTACAGTTTCAACAACTATAATTCCAAGAAAAGATTCCCTTCCAACCGAAAGTGGCAAGGTCCCAGATACAAAGCCAACTCTTACCATGGATCCTCCCACCAGCGCCAGCCCCAGAGGGACCGCAAACAGAAGAAGGGCACCAAAGCGCCAACGGGCAAAGGAGGATCCTCCTTTTGATGGGTACTTGCAAGCGCCCACCCGGATAGGGGGCTGCCTGTCAGAATTTCTACAGGAGTGGGAGAAGATCTCCGATTCCTGGGTCCTATGCATCATAGGGATACCGCATACTTTTTTTGCACTGCCTTGCCAGTGCACCAAACCATCCAGCGAAACCCCTCCACACCTACAACTTCCCATGGCCCAGAACTGATACACCTCCTTGCATCCCACGCCATAGAGGAGGTACCACCAACCGAGACCAACTCTGGATTCTACTCCAGATACTTCCTTATTCCAAAAAGGTCAGGCAGGATACATTCCATCCTATATCTACACAGGCTGAACAAATCCATCATCAGGGAGAAGTTCAGGATGTACTCCCTCAACTCCATCCTTCCCCTTATTCAAGTGGGCGACTGGTTGGCATCCCTGGATCTGCAGGAGGTCTACACCCACATACTCATCCATAAGTCGCACAGGAAGTACCTTCACTTCCACGTGCTGGGGCACCACTACTAATACAGTCCTCCCCTTTGGCCTGTTGCCGGCACCTCGAGTCTTCACAAAGTGCATAGCCATTGCTGCAGCGCACCTCCGCAAGCAAAAGATCTCCGTCTTTCCCTACCTGGACGACTGGCTCTTCATGGCACCCTCAGCTCAAGAACTAAAATGATCCCTGGGGAGGGCAACTGCCATGATTTCCTCCCTGGGCTTCGTCATCAACTACAACAAGTCACAACTGCAGCCCTCCCAGTGACTGGAATTCATAGGAGCGGTAATCGACACCCAGGAGTCAAAAGCCTATCTCTCGGAATGCAGACTACTTGCTATCATCTCCCTTGCAACCAGCGCAGCCGCGGCGGAGAACTCCTCCGCACGGTCCCTACTGCGCCTCTTGGGACACATGGCGACAACGACTTCAGTCCTGCCTGTCGCGAGGATGAAGATGCACCCACTCCAGTGGCACCTCCACTCCCACTGGAACCAACACTCCCAACCCCTCTCCACCCGCGTCCCGATGACCCTCTACACCAGAACTCATCTACGCTGATGGACAATCCCAACGAACCTCTCAGGAGGCAAGGACATTCACCAACACATGCACAAGGTGATTCTCACCACGGACACGTGGGGCGCTCACCTCCTATAGTTTAACACCCAAGGGGCATGGTCCCAAAGGGAACGGCCGTTGCACATCAATCTCCTCGAACTGAGGGCCATCAGATACGCTCTTCTGGTTTTCCTCCTTCACCTACAAGGCAAGTCTGTCCTTATTGAGACAGACAATCAGGTGGCCATGTTCTACATCAACAAACAGGGAGGAACTGGGTCTCGCCCCCTCTGCAAAGAAGCACTGACAATATGGTCTCTGGCCTTGGACAACAAGTGCAAACTATGTGCCTCCTACCTGCTGGAAGATATGAACACCCTTGTGGACAAACTCAGCAGACAGTTGCAGTCTCACAAATGGACTCTCCCCCAGGAAATTACCGACAGCCTCTTCCGTTGGTGGGGAACTCTGTCCATAGACCTCTTTGCCACGGAACAGAATGCCAAGTACCCCCTATTCTGTTTGAGACATCCGTCAGCTGAGAGACTAGCAGCGGATGCATTAGACGTGTGCAGGGGGGAGTGGCCTCTGGTGTACGCCTTCCCACCGACCACCCTGACGGTGGGCGGAGTTGAAGGACTTGTCGACGGCACCATGATCTGGAGCTGCATGGCCGCATGGGGGAGAAGCCGCAGGTCTGAGAAGTGCAGGATCAGTGGCTGGCATCGCCCGGCGGGCTGTGGTGTCCCTGGAGGAAGCATTGTTCAGCGGGGAAGACAAACCCGCGGCCGCTTGAGGAACCGGAGCTGCGGAGGCAATCACAGTAGCATGGCTGGGGACTGAGGCCCCGACAGGCGTGTCCTAAGCCGGAGCAGCATTGGAGGAGGCTATGTTACCTGCGGGGTTCGAGGAGGCAAGGTAATCCTTTAGAACATGCCCTCTAGACTTGTGGGCCCTCGGGGACATCCGACTGCAGTGAGGGCAATCCTCCACACTGTAGCTGGTTCCCAGGCAGCGGACACAAAGGTCGTGGGTGTCCGAGCAGCTCATCTTCGTGTTACAGCGTGGGCACTTCTTAAAGTCCGGCTTAGGCATTTATAATCATTGTAGAATGTAGAATTGTAGTAGAAATTGTAGAGGAGTAGAATTGTAGTAGAAATTGTAGAGGAGAGTAGGATCCGTCTTACTGACAAGGCGGAAGGAAGAAGACTGGCTGGGCTAGGGGCGGGTGGGTGAGGTGGGCTACCTGGGCATGCTCAGAAAGGTTTAATCTGACCACATGCCTGGTTGCCCAAGTCCTCCAATACCTCAACTCTTTGTCCAACCTCGGTCTCAAGACCCAGTCCATCCGGGTCCACCTCTCGGCAATAGCAGCCTTCCATGCCCCACCAGACGGCGCCAACTCCATCGCGGCACTTCCCCTGACCACACGTTTCATGAAAGGACTAACAAGCCTCAAGCCTCCGGCCAGATCTCCAGTTCTGCCCTGGGATCTCAACTCTGTCCTGCAGCGCCTAACACGTGAGCCCTTCGAGCCACTCCAGTAAGCAGACATGAAGTTCACATCCTGGAAAACCCTATTCCTAATTGCCATAACATCCGCCAGGAGGATCAGCGAGCTGCAAGCGCTGGTGGCACACCCGCCACACACACAGCTTCTCCAGGACTGTGCGTCCCTGCGGACCAACCCTAGATTTGACTCTAAGGTACCGTCCGCGTTCCACATCAATCAATCCATCGAGCTCCCCTCTTTCTTTCCAAGCCTCACTCACCAACCGAGAACAACGTCTACACACCTTGGACTGTCTCCGGGCCCTCCAGATCTACCTCCACAGGACACTCCCCGTCCGAAAGGGTGACCGGCTTTTTGTTTCCTTCGACCCAAACAGGCCTGGGAAACCCGTCACAAAAAGAACCCTTTCCCACTGTGTGGCTGCCTGCGTCTCTTTCTGCCTTGACACGTCAGGTGACCAGGCACGACCAAAAGTAGGCCCACACCGTCTCAAAGCGTTGGCCACCTCACTAGCCAACCTGAGCTCCAATCCACTTGCCGACATGTGCAAAGCAGCCATGTGGTCTTCACCGTACACATTCCAGAAACACTACTGCCTCGACCTCCAATCGAGGGAAGTCTGCGCAGTGGGCAGAGCGGTCCTTGCCACCGCAGTGGAAGGAGCTAAGACCACTCTGCGATCCCCATGAACAGGGTCGGCAGCGCTATGATCTGCCCTGCTACATTACACTGCTGAACTGCACTGTGAGTGTTGCACTTTGTGACTGCACTGTTACACCGTATGAAGCGTTATTGCACCATATTGTTGCACTATGTCACTGTTGCTATATTGCCTTTGCACTATGTTGCTATATTGCTGTTTGCACTGATACGCACCTTGTACTCACTTATTGCACTGTATTCTACTGCACTATTGCACTGTGATCTGCTGCACTATTGTGTTATACTGTGTTCTACTGCACTATTGTGTTATACCAGTTGTTATCATTAAATAATATGCCCAGACTCGATGACTCAATAGCCTTTATCCTCACGCCTCCCTACTCCACCTCATTGCGCACCTGCGCAGCTAGGGATGTACCAGGTGTGGCTGACGTAATCCTGCTGGTCCATGGAGAAAGTGAGGTTACTTACCTGTAACAGGGGTTCTTCGTGGACAGCAGGATAAGTCAGCCACACAATCCCGCCCACCTCCCTGGAGAAGGTCAGCTGAAGGAGCTCACCCCTAGCTGGAAAAGCCTAGCTAGGAACATACTGGCCGGGCTAGGGGCGGGTCAGTGAGGTAGGCTACCTGGGCATGCTCAGAAAGGTTTCTGAGCTCTGGAGAGCACTTCCGTATAGCGCCACCCGAAGGACGTCACCAGGTGTGGCTGACTTATCCTGCTGTCCATGGAGAACCCCTGTTACAGGTAAGTAACCTCAATTTTTAGGAATGAATCCTAGTCTGCTGTTCTAGTCTAGATATCCTTCACCTATTTGAAGTTAGGAATTCTGCCGTGGTATCCTGGCTCACTTGATTTGCCTTGCTAGAACTTAATTTTTGCAAAGGCTGCTGCTGTGGTAGAAAAGGGCACTAACCTCTACTGAGGGAAATGCCACCCCAGGTGGGACTTGGACCAACAATCCCAGGCTTAGAAGGCCAGTACCTTATCCATTAGGCCACTGGGGTCAGACATGCAAGGGCTTTCTTGGAAACATCTCAGAAAGGGCTAAGAATGTCAATGCAGACCCAGGGGCGGCCCAAGGGGGGTGCGGGGCCATGTGCGGAGACTCGGTGCGGGGCCTCATTTGCATAAGGGGCCTCATTTGCATAAATATTTGCATAATGTTACCATACACTAACTTTTAGTAAACATGCCTCTTCATGAGTGTATGGATAAAGAAAGACTAAAAGATTTCTACATTACTATAATCCAGTGCCAACCGCCAGACACATTAGGAACTACTACAAACACTGCCCATATAGAACCCATAGCAAACCCACCGTATCCTAACAGCACTACCAGGACTCACAAAGCACCAGACCCTACCTATCAAAAGGCAACACTGCAAATATTAAACCAATTCATTTCAGAGAATAACAATACATGACCTACTGAGGAAAGAGAACAAGTGGCAATGTCAAATAGGAATTACATAAACAGAATACCTCAGCTCAGTTACACATGCAGAACACAGACCATCACCAAACAAGGAATCACAATTTAAAAACAGGAAGACAATAATTAAACTGGGAACCCTAAAAGCCAAACTTGGAATTTACAACAACAATGTAGAAATAAAACTATAAATTAATTTCCTCTTGTACTAAACAAAGCACAGACGTTAATGATGCACATTTCCCAGAGCTGACATATTCCAGTTAATAAATTCAAAATAAAGAGATATCTTTGTACCTTTTGTGCATTTTTTTTCAGCTGCAATTGTTCCAGCCACTTTCTTCTGGTTTATTTGTGTCTTCTGCTAACTCTCCATCGTCTGCTGTCCATTTGTCCTTTCTTCTCGCTTCTAGTTTTTTTCCATTCTCTCTCTACATCTGCTTTAACATACTAATCTTTCTCCTTTTACTCTTTCCTCATTCCTATTTCATCCACTCAAATTTTACCCGTCAATCCCTACTTAGTCTCCCAATACCCGGCCAATTGTAGATTTTTCTTCACTCCCACACAAAATATTTTTCCCCTCTCCATTTCACTCTCCCAGCCCCATCCCCTTCTAATCTCCTCAACATCAGCTCCCTTCTAGTTCCAGCCCCACCCAGTATCCGCTCCCTTCTAGTCCCCGCATCAGTCCATTTCCAGTCCTGGCCCCCCATCAGCCCATTTCCAGTCCTAGCTCCCCCATCCATTTCCAGTCCTATCCGAGTCCCCTCATCAGCCCATTTCTAGTCCTTTCCTAGCCCCACCATCAGCCCATGTCAAATCCTAGCTCCCCTCCACTCAGCCCATTTCCAATCCAAGCCCACCATAAGCCTACTTCCAGTTCTAGCCCCTCCATGAGTCCATTTGAATCCAAGCCCCCACCACAGCCCATTTCCAATCTTAGCTCCCCCCAACACCCAATTCCCAGTCCTATCTTAGCCCATAAGCCCATTTCCTGTCCTAGCTCCCTCCCCTAAGAGCCCATTCCAAGCCCCCCTTCCACGCAGCCCATTTCCATTTCAAGCCCCCTTCCACTCAGCCCATTTCCATTCCAAGCCCCCCTCCCCATCAGCTATTTGCAGTTCAAGCCTTCCCTTCCACTCAGCCCATTACCAGTCCTAGCAACCCCTCCCACCCACCCATTACCAGTCCTAGCCCCCCATAGCCTATTACCAGTCCTAAGCCCCCATCAGCCCACCCCCAGTCCTAATCCCACCAGCCCATTTCCAGTCCTAACCCCCCATCACCCAATTTTCAGTTTAAGCCCACCCATAGCCCATTACCAGTCCTAACCTCCCCATCAGCCCACTTCCAGTCCTAATTCCATCAGCCCATATCCAGGCTTAGCTCCCCCATAGCCCATCACCACTCCTAACCCCCAGCCCAGCCCAGCCCAGGGAAAATTTAAAATAAAAAAAAGAAAAGCTGTCAGCTGTCTGCTGCCGCTGCCGGGACCGCCGCGGCAGAATCGAGTGTGCCGCGGGGCCCCCCCTGCTCGGCAGAGCCTGCCCTCCCCTGTATCAGCTCCCTCTTTCAGCTTCAGTCACACGCGCCGGCTTTCAGAGCGCGAAGGGACTAGTTTCCCTTTCACGGCTCTGTTAAGCCCGCGGGGGCTGATGGGAACTTCCCATCAGCCCCCGCGGGCTTAACAGAGCAGCGAGGGAGAAACTCTCCCCTCGCGCTCTGAAAGCCGGTGCGTGTGACTGCAGCTGAAAGAGGGAGCTGCTACAGGGGAGGGCAAGCTCTGCCGAGCAGGGGGGGGGCCCTGCGACACACTCGATTCTGCCGCGGTGGTCCCGGCAGCGGCAGCAGACAGCTCACAGCTTTTCTTTTTTTTATTTAAAATTTTACTTTTAAATCAGAATGTTTTTTGCGCGGGGCCCCCTGAAACGCGGGGCCCTGTGCAAAAAACATTCTCGCTCAATGGACGGGCCGGCCCTGTGCAGACCCTTTCTGATGCTTCTAAATCTTCTTTGTCTCTACTCAAACTATCTCTTGGCAGCCCTTCCCCAAAGTTTTTCTGTTCCAGAGAAACACTCTTTAAAATTCTTTGACTCCTCTTCCTTCTGCCCACAGCTATTCTGAGTGCTCTCTCTAGACATACAGCACCCTCTTTGGGAAGATGTGCTTCTGTAGATCACTGCTGAATTTACCCTCTTCATCATGCAGCCATACATTTTTAGTGACTATAGAAGAAGATGCTTCATCTGCCTGAATTTCTCCCTCCTCTCCCATGGCACCCATATTCAGAGCCTTTTGCATGATGTCAATGGGTTTATCTTTCCACTCTGATCCCAGCTTGTCTAAGATGAGGATGCAGTTTTGGACAGGTAGGTCCATTTGCTGGCAAGAGAAGAGGAAGCAACTAGTATAATGGCCTCCAAGGCATTCTGCAAAACAAAGCCAAATGGCCCTATTAGTTAATGAACTTTCTCACCATCCAAAAGAGTGTACAATTTACTTATCTGCAAAGATAAGGATCTTTGTTTGGTGCAAAGACTTGAATAAACTCGGGCAAGCCATGATGTTTGGATTTGGAGGAGTTTAGGAGTGAACTCTTGCAGATAAGTAAATTGTGTACTCTTTTGGATGGTGAGAAAGTTCATTAACTAATAGGACCATTTGGCTTTGTTTTGCAGAATGCCTTGGAGGCCAATATACTTGTGTATAAAAAAGCATGTAAATAGTGCTGATTTTTAATTAATTTTATATTTATAAAAATATATCGAACAAATTAGAAAAGTACTTTTTTATATCTATTGCTAATCTTGTTTATTGAATAGAGGGGGTTGTTGGGCTTGTAATGTTACACCTTGGAGATCCCGTATGGTGATGAAATTAGCCACATGGTGGGACTGAAGAGTAGAACCTGAGGCCATTTTCTCCCTTTTAGAAATCAGGATTTTGGAATTATTATAGGAGTATGTTGGTTAGATTATATTTGGTAATTTTGTTTATATTTCATGGAAAGGTTTAGGTAGGTTCAAGGGATTTTTTTTGTTAGGAATATTTAATAGTTTTGTGCATACCATGACAGTCATTGACCTCACCTCTAAGCCAGGGTATGTGGAATATGAGCTCAGTCTTTGAAATTTACTGCTAATTCTCAGCCTAGTATTTGCATTGCGCCAAAGGATGCTTCCTTCTGGAGTCCATAAGATGTAAGAAGTATGGGTAATTTGTTAAAATATGTTTGGACATTCTTCTTTATCAAGCCTATGACTCCCAATACAATGGGAAATATTTCTGTATCTTTCAGCCACATTTTCTTGCTGGCTGACTTAATTTCTTGGTATGTTTCTGCCTCTCCACGCGATTCACAGAATAATCACTTGGAACTGACACCTTTATTATCAATGCTGTTCTGATGTTTTTCTCCTTTACCACTATGTCAGGTTTCCTTGCATTCAGTTTCTTATCAGTCAGAATGGGAATGCCCAGCTGATCATAACCTCTTCATTCTCTGTAATTCTCTTCAGGGTCATAATCCCAGTGCTTTTCAGGGATAGTGATGTTGTTGTGTTTACAGTTTCCAATGGTTGAGACATGCTACTTGGTTATGCCTTTCTGTATAGACATTTTATGCCATCAGAACTTCACAATCACCTATGAGGTGAGTCACTGTTTCCAGATCTTTCTTACAGAATCAATATATGTCTGTTTTGCCAGTTTTTTCAATGCTCGTTGTAAAATCATCTCATTCATGATCTGCTGTCCTGGGCTGTAACTATCAATTTCTCATCCTTCGGTTTCAGTTCACCTCTCCTAAACCATTCATGTATCCGTTCTTGATCGACAAAGGGTTCCTGGAGTAACATTCTGTATTTTCCACTGTATTTGTGCATTTGCCACTTGTTTTTCCTAGTTTGCTGATCTACTTTACCTTTGAGAGAGTTTGGCAGCCTCAGCTACAGTATTCCTATTTCTTTTAGGGGGTGGCGGTGGGGGCAAAATTGGGTTGCACTCTGCATCCCCAATCATTTTGAAAAGTTGGCATCCATGAACCATTATGGTAGATATATTGGAATATTTAAGATACTTCCCAGAAAAGAACAGTACCGTGTTTCCCCGAAAATAAGACCGGGTCTTATATTTATTTTTGCTCCAAAAGATGCACTAGGGCTTATTTTCAGGGTAGGGCGTATTATTTTATTTAAAATAAAAACCGCAGATTTAAAAGCTGAGCAGGGCCTTTTCCTTGCGCCAAAATGCTCACGCTTCCACACCTCCGACGCCCAAGAATTTTATAGCCGCCAAACCAAAGACCCGAAGTAACCAGCCTTTGCCAAACTTACGGGTCTTCAACGGGCTCTAGCCCGCGGTACTGCTTTAAGCAGAGCAGCACCATCGGCGAGCCTCTCGTCCTTGTGCCCCCACCGTCTGATACTGCTGCGGCTCTTCTCTAGGCAATAAATGCCCCTGTGATCTGGTTCCAGGGCTCTCCCCCGTGCTGTCTAGGGGGAGAGATCTGACAAGAGAGCCTGCAGTCCGAGACGAGACAGGCAGAGAACGGCACTAACACAAAGCTTTGCTGATTCCTTGAGGGCTCTTCCCTAATTAATGATTTTTTTTTTAAAGGGGCAGCCCCAAATGAATTGAAAGGATCGGTGTCGGCGTTTCTTTTCTCCAAGCATAAGGACGGAGCGGAGGCGGGCCCGAGGGAGATAAAGAGAAGCCGAAGTAAACGTGAGAAGTGGAGAGAAAGAGACAGTGTTCGCACAGGGGGGTGGCAGGTGAAGTGCAGTGAAGGAACAATGCCTATTTATCTAAAAATGCATTCCCCTACCTCAAGAACACACACAGGCAGCCCTCCTCCATGATCTGCACTAGGGCTTATTTTCAGGGTAGGGCTTATATTACGGTAAGCACAGGAAAACGTGCTAGGGCTTATTTTCAGGGTAGGTCTTACTTTCGGGGAAACACGGTAGCTATGTTCCAAATATACTCTAACAACATTACAGTCTCCTTTTTAATATTGTTTATATGTTTCTAGTGAATACTGCACAGTACAACGTGTTTTTGCATAGCAACTCTGAAATACGACTAGTCAGACTTTTTGTGTGATGCCATTTGCTGAAAAAGTTTATACCAGTGTTAAGCAGGGCTTCATATTTACCAGTTGGAATGAGCAGCTATAGTGTGTAATATTCTCCTTGCTTTCTTGAGTAGATGTATTAGTCAGCCAAGTAACAGACAAGATGTGCTGATAAGAAAACAGGTCCTGATGGGTTTAATTAAGACTTAATAAAATTGCAGCTTCAATTTTGACACTTTTGGATTGCAACAAAGTGATCACTATCATTCAGGTGAAGAACATGCTGTCATTCTGAAATCAGCAATGAACAAGCCCAAGCCTGTCACGAACCCAACAATGTCAAATATCCAAATCGTCTGCGCTAAAGAAAGTCATAAATGAATATTCCAGAACAATGTAAAGAATAATAGTCACTGCATACTTAGGAAGAGATTAACTCCTCAATGGACACAAAAGAACATAAGAAATGCCATACTGGGTCAGACCAAGGTCCATCAAGTCCAGTATCCTGTTTCCAACAGTGGCCAATCCAGGTCACAAATACCTGTCAGGTTTCCAAAAAGGTACACAGGCTCCACAGTGTTTGTCCTGGGGTAAGCAGTGGATTTCCCTGGTTCTCTTTAATAAGGTTTATGGACCTTTCCTCCAGAAATTTGTCCAAACTTTTTTAAACCATGCTACATTAACAGCTTTTACTACAGCCTCCAATAACGAGTTCCAGAGTTTGATTACCGCACTGAGTGAAAAAATATTTTCTTTGATTAGTTTTAAGTGTGATACATTGTAGCTTCATTACATGTCCCCTGGCCTTCTATGTTCTGATGGAGTAAACAACCAATCTACATTTACCTATTCCACTCCATTCATTAAAAGCGGAAGTAAGGATGTGGTTGAAAACTAAAGGACGGTTAGTTTAACTTCGGTGGTAAGTAAATTATTGGAAACGCTGGTGAAAGAAAAAATAGTGAGGTTTATGGAATCCAGCGGATTACAGCATCCGAGGCAGCATGGATTCACCAGAGGCAAGTCTTGTCAGACAAATCTGATTGATTTCTTTGACTGGGTGACCAGGGTAATGGACCGAGGGAGAGCCCTAGATGTGGTATATTTAGATTTCAGTAAAGCCTATGACACTGTTCCTCACAGGCGACTTATAAACAAACTGAGCACCCTAGGGATGGACCCTAAAGTTACTGCTTGGGTTAGAAATTGGTTGAGTGGGAGGCGACAAAGGGTACAGGTAAATGGAGCTCAGTCTGAGGAGAAAGAAGTTACCAGTGGTGTGCCCCAGGGATCTGTCCTTGGTCCGATTCTTTTTAACATCTTTGTTAGTGATATAGCGGAAGGGCTGTCGGGTAAGGTTTAAGAACATAAGAACATAAGACATGCCATACTGGGTCAGACCGAGGTCCATCAAGCCCAGTATCCTGTTTCCAACAGTGGCCAATCTAGGTCATACGTACCTAGCAATATCCCCAAAAGACACAGGTTCCACAATGCTTGTACTGGATCAAGCATTGATATCCTGGGTCCCTTTTTAATAGTGGTTTATGGACCTTTCCTCCAGGAACTTGTCCAAACCTTTTTTAAACCCAGCTATACTAGCAGCCCTTACTACATCCTCCGGTAACAGATTCCAGAGTTTGATTACACGTTGAGTGAAAAAATATTTTCTCTTATTTGTCTTAAATAGTTTACCCTGTAGCTTCATTACATGTCCCTAGTCTTTCTATATTCTGATAGCGTAAACAATTGATCCACGTTTATCCGTTCCACTCCATTCATTAATTTATAGACCTCTATCATATCTCCCCTCAGCCGTCTCTTCTCCAGGCTAAAGAGCCCTAACCTTCTTAGCCTCTCTTCATAGGAGTAGCCTTCCATCCCCTTCACCAATTTGGTGGCTCTTCTCTGTACTTTTTCTAATAACGCTATGTCCTTTTTAAGATACGGTGACCAGAATTGCACACAATATTCAAGGTGCGGTCGTACCATGGAGCGATACAGAGGCATTATAACATCCTTTGTTTTATTCTCCATCCCTTTCCTTATGATACCTAGCATTCTATTTGCTTTCTTGGCCGCCGCTGCACACTGGGCGGAGGGTTTTAACATGTTATCCATGACGACGCCTAAATCTTTTTCCTGGGTGGTGGTTTCTAATGTGGAGCCTTGCATCGTGTAACTATAGTGTGGGTTGTTCTTTCCTAGGTGCATAACTTTGCACTTGTCCACATTAAATTTCATCTGCCATTTGGATGCCCAGTCTTCCAATTTATCCAGATCCTCCTGCAGTTTTCCACAATCCTCTTGGGTTTTAACAACTTTAAACAGTTTTGTGTCATCTGCAAATTTGATAACCTCACTAGTTATTCCCTTTTCCAGGTCATTTATGAATATGTCAAAGAGCAGTGGACCCAGTACAGATCCCTGGGGTACTCCACTATTCACCTTTTTCCATTGGGAATATTGGCCATTTAGCCCTACCCTCTGCTTTCTATCTTTTAACCAGTTCCCGATCCACAATAGTACACTGCCTCCTATCCCATGACTTTTTAGCTTCGCCAAAGCTCTCTGATGGGGGACTTTGTCAAAAGCTTTCTGAAAGTCCAGATACCAGATGCCTCTTTGCGGATGATACCAAAATTTGCAATAGAGTAGACACCTAGGAAGATGTAGATAACATGAGGAGGGATCTAGCTAAGCTTGAAGAATGATCTAGAATTTGGCAGCTGGAATTTAATGTTAAAAAATGCAGTCATGCATCGGGATACAGCAATCTAAGGGAGCAATATAGTATAGGGAGTGCAGTACTTTTGTCCACTAAAAAAGAGTGGGACCTCGGTGTGGTTGTGTCTGATGATCTTAAAGTAGCTAAACAGGTAGAAAAGGCGATGGCAAAAGCTAGAAGGATGCTTGGGTGCATAGGGAGAGGAATGGCTAGCAGAAAAAAGGAGGTGATAGTGCCTCTGTATAAGTCTTTGGTGCGACCTCATTTGGAGTATTGTGTGCAATTCTGGAGACCGTACCTTCAAAAAGATGTAAACAGAATGGAGTCAGTACAGAGGGTGGTTACTAAAATGGTTAGTGGTCTTCATTATAAAGCATATGAGGACAGACTTAAGGATGTTAATATGTACACCTTAGAGGAAAGGCGGAATAGAGGTGATATGATTGAGACGTTTAAATACCTTCGTGGCATAAATGCACAGGGGGAGAGCCTCTTTCAATTGAAAGCAAGTTCTGCTATGAGGGGACATGGGATGAGGGTTAAAGGGGATAGATTCAGGAAAGATATGCAGAAATATTTCTTTATGGAAAGAGGGTGGATCCGTGGAACAGTCTCCCAGTGGAGGTGGTAGAAATGAGGACAGTATTTGAATTCAAAAAAGCATGGGACAAACACAGAGGATCTCTAAAGGAAAAAAGGGGACTGTTGTAGTTGTTGATATGGAAGGACAGACTAGATAGGCCATGTGGTCTTTTTCTGTCGTCATTTTTCTATGTTTCTAATTTATAGACCTCTATTATATCTCCCCTCAGCCATCTCGTTTCGAAGTTGTACAGCCCTAACCTTTTAAGCCTTTCCTCATAGGGGTATCTTCCATCCCCTTTACCATTTTGATTGCTCTTCTCTGTACCTTTTTTAAATTCTGCTATATCCTTTTTAAAATGTGGTACACAATATTCAAGGTGTGGTTTTAATACTCATTAAATACTTAAATACTTAAAGAGTATTAATGAACAAACAAACCTCTTTCAAAGACGGGGAAGCTGTAAAACTAGAGGGCATAACATGAAGCTACAAGAGGGTAAACAGGTAATGTCAGGAAATACTTTTACACTGAAAGGGTGGTGGATGCTTGGAACGCCCTCCCGATGGAAGTGGTGGAGGCCAATACAGTGACAGAATTCAAAATGGCATGGGATAGACACAGTGGATCCCTTTATAGCAACAGGATAAAATCAAAATAAACATAAGGGGACATTTTCACTTACCATTAATTTCCTTTCTTGGAATCCTGCTAGACCAGTCCAGACAAGTATGTTTCGTCCCCCTACCAGCAGATGTTGGAGACAGAGAAATAGAAAAAAACTACCAGCAGCCTGATTGGCTGTTCCCTGGTAATACGTAGCTGAACCCAGTAGAGGGTGCTCCAGTATTGTAAAAAGCCATACTCAAACAGATGTAACCATGAACGAAAAACTAAGGAAAATAGTAACCATACTATGTACAAGAGGCGATAACGCTCCGCTGCAAAGTCTTGGCTCCTCAGCAATACACCTCTGAAACAGATATCCAGAATAGGGAGGGTCCTGGACTGGTCTAGCAGGATTCCAGGAAAGGAAATTAATGGTAAGTGAAAATTTCCCCTTCCAGTACATCCTACTAGACCAGTCCAGACAAGCGGGAATTACCCAAGCTAACTGCTCTTTGGGTGGGAAGATACGGCCGTTGAGACAACCTTTGCCCTGAACTGCGCCTCTTCCCAAGATTGAATATCAAGCCGATAATGACGCACAAAAGTGGACAAGGAGGACCAGATGGCCGCCCTGCAGATATCAAGAGGATGAATGTGAGAGCGCTCTGCCCAAGATGTAGCTTGTGCCCGCGTAGAGTGTGCCTGAAGACTGAGAGGGACAGATTTTCCCTTAAGGATGTATGCAGATTCAATTGCTAACCGCAACCAGCGAGAGACAGTGCGTTTGGAAGCAGCTTGACCCTTACGGGGTCCCACAAAAAGCACGAAAAGGTGATCAGAGGTACGGAAAGGATTTGTCACCCAAAGATACCTACGAAGGATCCTGCCGAGATCCAGAGAACGGAGTCCCTTATTCTTGCCCGTACACTGATCCTCAGAAAAACAGGGTAGTAAAATTGGCTCATTGATATAAAAAGGCGTAAGTACTTTTGGAAGGAATGAAGGAAGAGTATGCAAGAAAACTCCTTTTGAGAAGGCAAGATAGGGATCCCTGCATGAAAGTGCTTGTATTTCAGATACCCTTCGTGCTGAAGTTATCAAGTTGAAGCGGCTCAAAAGGCACCTGCATCAAATCTTTTAGGACGAGGGACAGATCCCATGTTGACACCGGAGGGTGAACCAGTGGTCGGACTACCTTAGCTGCTTTAAGGAAATGGGACACATCCGCATGGGACGCTATAGAGCGACCCCCAACAGGGCCTCTGAAACAAGTTAATGCCGCTACTTGAACCCGAAGAGACCCCAAGGCTAAACCTTTATCCAGGCCATCCTGGAGGAAGGTAAGGATATTCGGGATTCCTGACCTCCAAGGAGAAATATGGTACCGCGTGTACCAGGACTCGAAGACGCGCCAAACGCGGGAATACGTTAGCAAAGTCAACGGGCGGCATGCCTTCAGAAGGGTCATGACCACGTGACTTGAGTAACCTTTTTGCTTAGGCAGCGGTGTTCAAGAACACGGCCGTAAGCAAATAAGGAGCCGGATCGTCCATTACAATTGAACCCTGACGTAATAGCCCCCGGCGAGACCCCAGAGGCAGCGGCGGGACTCGCGTTAAGCAGATGAGGTCTGCATTCCAGGGACTCCGAGGCCAGTCCAGAGCTATTAGGATCACTTTCCCCCGGTGTACGAGAACTTTCCGAAGCACTTTGCCAATTAGTACCCATGGGGGAAAGATGTACAGCAGAGCCTCCTGTGGCCATGGCTGAGCCAGGGCATTCAATCCGGAGGACTGAAACTCCCTCCTGCGACTGAAAAATTCTGGTACCTTGGTATTCGCTGATGTTGCCATTAGATCCATTACCGGTTGCCCCCATGCTCACAAAATCTTCTGAAACGCCCAAGGGGCTAGCTCCTATTCTCCGGGATAGATAGCGTGTCGGCTGAGGAAATCATCCTGAAAGTTGTCCACCCCAGCGATATGCTGTGCCGAGAGAGTCAGCAGATGTGCCTCTGCCCAGGGAAGGAGAAGAGACATTTCCCTAGCTACACCTAGGGACTTGGTGCCGCCCTGGCGGTTGATATATGTCACTGTTGTTGCATTGTTGCATAGAACCCCTACCGCCTGATCTTTGAGAAGAGGCAGAAAATGTCTTAGGGCGAGGCGAACTGCTCACGCTTCCAGTCGATTTATGGACCAGTGTGCTTCGTGAATCGACCAAGTACCCTGCGTTGACGTTGCTGGCAGATAGCACTCCACCCGTAGAGACTCACATCTGTTGTTACTAGGACCCAACGAGGGTTCTCTAGGGAAACAGTCATGAGGAGATGACAGGGCGCCAGCCACCACTGGAGGCTGCATCAAATCTCCGGGAGAAGCGGAAGTCAGATGTCGTAGACTTCGGACACAGGTGACCAGCATGAAAGGAGAGACCTCTGAAGCTCCCTTATGTGTGCTCTGGCCCAAGGCACGACTTCGATAGTGGCTGCCATGGACCCCAGGACTTGAAGGTAATCCCAAACCCTCGGAGCTTTCTGAAGAAGAAACAAAGGAAGCAAGCCCGTGAATTTGCGAAGCCGCTCGCGTGTCAAGAAGACTTTCCCCTGCATGGTGTCGAAGCGGGCTCCTAGAAACTCTAGTTGCTGGGATGGATGAAAATGGCTCTTGGACATATTGAGCACCCATCTGAGATTCTCGAGGAAAGAAACTACTTGAGCCACTGCTTGATGCGCTTCCAACAGGGAGTCTGCCCGAATCAACCAGTCGTCCAGGTAAGGATGCACTCGGATTCCCCATTTGCGCAGAGCTGCTGCGACCACTACCATAACCTTGGAAAAGGTGTGCAGAGCTGAGGCCAGGCCGAAGGGCATTGCACAAAATTGGAAGTGCTGACCCAGTACTGTAAACTGTAGGAAATGCTGTTGGTCGTCTCTGATGGGAATGTGGAAGTAAGCTTCCGCAAAATCTAGAGAGGCGAGGAACTTGCCTCCGCGTACCACCTGGATCACCGAGCGAAGCGTCTCCATTCAGAATTGTGGCACCCATAGACATCGATTTACGCCCTTGAGATCCAGAATTGGGCAGAAGGACCCATCTTTCTTGGGAAACACGAAATAAATGAAGTAATGACCACAGCCTCTCTCTGCTCGAGGGACTGATCGAATAGCCCTCAGAAGAAGGAGGCGGCGCAGGGTGGAGCGAATCGCCTTTCTCTTCAGGGATCTTCCCCCGGGTGAGACGATGAACGCATTGGAAATGGATCGGGAACATTCGAGAATGTAACCCTGGGAGACTATGTTGAGGACCCATTGATCCGAAGTAATGAGAGACCATTGACGAGAAAACAGAGTCAAATGCCCACCCACTGGAGGAGTCTCTCCGGATGGGTCAACCTCCAGAAAAGGCTTCTGGGGTGGACTGTCCGGCCAGTCAGCGGGAAGATCTCGCGGGGCCAGAGAACTTGGAAGGCCCAGAGTAGGACTCAGCTCCCTTGCGGGCACCCCGAAAGGACTGTGCCCTCTGACCAAAATGTCCAGTTGTCAAAGAGGAGGAGGGCTTCCCAGGATGGTACCAATGAGCATCGCGATACCTGGAGGTGTGCCACGAGGTAGGCGAATATCGACGGGAGGAACGCCTAGTAGCAAATTTAGGCTTATCTTCCGGAAGACGTTGTGGTTGAACCTAGGTCTTTGACCAATTTTTCTAGGTCCTTCCCAAAGAGAAGCTTTCCCCTGAAGGGAAGCCTAGAGAGGCATGCTTTAGACGCAGAGTCAGCCGACCATTGGCGAAGCCAGAGCCATCTGCGAGAAACTGTGACCGCCACCACCAATCTAGCCGAGAGGCGCAAGAGATCATAAAAGGCATCTGCCAAAAAAGCTGTGACCGATTCCAGATGAGCCAGAGCTGGATCCTCTGACAGATGTTGAATCCAGCGAAAAAGAGCTTGGGCTGCTAGACCCCCGCAAACAGAGGCCTTGAGAGATAATGAAGAAGCCAAAAAGGCAGTCTTGAGAAGGCTCTCAACTTTCCTATCCTGTTGATCATGAAGTGCTGCACCACCCTCCACTAGAATGGTGGTGTAGAATGGTGGTGTGCCATTACTCCGGTCACAAGGGCATCCACTTTGGGGTATGTCAGCCATTTCTCCAAGTCAGGCAGTGCCCAGAGGTAAAGCTGACCTAGGCGGCAGGCTGTACGGAGGGGAATATCTGGAGAGTCCCATTCTCAAGACACCATTTGTTGTAGCTCCACCAGGAATGGAAAAGTTCTAGATGGCTTGCGAATGCCTTGTAATATCGGGTCTGGCTGAGGAATGGCAGAAGGCTGAGGATTCGCTGACCCGGCTGATCCATCAATCGTAGGGCTTCAACCACCTGCATAATTAGGGCTGGCGATTCCTCTTTGCGAAACAAGCGTATGTCCTGTGTCTCGCTTTGGCCCTCCGCAGAAAACTCTGATGGAGACCATTCCCCATCCTCACGGTCCGACAGGCTCTCGCTGTCGTCCCCTGAAGACAGCTCTTGTTCTGGTGCTTTTGGCCAAGCTGTAGTAGCCCAGGAGACCTCTTTCGGTGGCCGTGCATCCACCTTGGACATGTGCTCTTGTCTACAGCGCTTGCAGGATCCAGAGCCAGAAGACTGAGGGATTTTAATCAGGGCATCCACTGTGTTACTGGGAGAATTAGCCTGCCAAAGATCCCAGGCTTGTCTAAAGAGGGCCAAAAACTGGGTATCTGAGTCATGCATCGGCTCCTGCTGCCCGAAAGACTCCGCAGCAGGAGGAGTTAAGAGAAGAGGAGAGAGAGACTCTCTTGCCGGGGGAAGCTGTCTGGGTTCCTCTAGCAGCTGAGGACATGCAGCAGGACTGCTTCTATCCTGAACTCCCTTGGCTAGTGTCGCCAAAGTCTTTCCAGGATGAGCAAGACATACAGCACAAATGCCATCCCTCAAATCCTTATGCTTTTTTGTGCAGACCATGCATCGCTGAAAGGAAGGCATCTCACAGGCGAAGCACAGCTGACTGTGATCCCCAGTGAACAGAAAAAAATCAAAAAGTCAAAAATAGGAGTTGAAAGGGACCAGACAGCTGAAAAACTAGCAGGGAAGACAGAAATTAAGAACATAAAGTTTCCTCACAAAACCCGCCAAAAACAGAGCTGTGCAGCAAAAAAACCCCCACCAAAACAAAATGGCCGCTGCTATTAAAACTGCCAAAATAAAATCATTCCAAACACTGTGAAAATGCGGCAAAAACATAAAATTAATCAAACGGAGAGCTAGGGCAGTAAAGACATGAAGAGAAAACTCTTCAGGCGGACAGAGGTTGCCCCGACGGCGTCCCGATTAAAATTGGGAGGGAGGGTGGAAAGGAGGAGGATCGTTGAAGTTTTCTACTCACTGCACTGGAACAAAGTGCTGAAGAGCCAAGGCTGACCTGAAACAGGCAGCAGGCAGGAGTTGTTATAAGGCTGCCGATAAGCTGCAGATTCCTCCGATGACCGGCTGCTCAGGTCCTCATGAGCTGAGGCCAGTTTTCTCCCCTGACAGAGAGGGAACCTCACACGGTCCTCCTGACCAGGAGTTCAACCTCAATCTGTCCCACAAAATGTAGCTGGGAAACCCAGAGGGGCAGTTCAAGTGCACCCTGGGTGCATCCAGCAAAATTACTGCAAGTATTAAATACTAAAAATAATCAGAGAGAAAAAGATAAACCACTACATCTGCTGGAGACAGAGAAATACTGGAGCAACTTCTACTGGATTCAGCTACATATTACTAGTGAACAGCCAATCAGGCTGCAGGTAGTTTTTTTCTATTTCTCTGTGTCCAACATCTGCTGGTAGGGGGACTAAACCCGCTTGTCTGGACTGGTCTAGCAGGATATACTGGAAGAGCGGGACCTAGGCGTGGTTGTGTCTGATGATCTTAAAGTAGCTAAACAGGTAGAAAAGGTGACGGCAAAAGCTAGAACAATGCTTGGGTGCATACGGAGAGGAATGGCTAGCAGAAAAAAGGAGGTGATAATGCCTCTGTATAAGTCTTTGGTGCGACCTCATTTGGAGTATAGTGTGCAATTCTGGAGACCGCACCTTCAAAAGGATGTGAACAGGATGGAGTCGGTGCAGAGGGTGGCTACTAAAATGATTAGTGGTCTTCATTATAAAGCATATGAGGACAGACTGAAGGATCTTAATATGTACACCTTAGAGGAAAGGCGGGATAGAGGTGATATGATTGAGATGTTTAAATACCTCCATGGCATAAATGTTCAGGGAGAGAGCCTCTCTCAATTGAAAGAAAGTTATGCTACGAAGGGACATGGGATGAGGGTGAAGGGAGATCAATTCAGGAGTGATATGCGGAAATATTTCTTTACGGAAAGAGTAGTGGATCCGTGGAATAGTCTCCCAGTGGAGGTGGTAGAGATGAGGACAGTAACTGAATTCAAAAAAGTATGGGACAAACACAGAGGATTTCCAAAGGTAAAAAGGGGACTGTTGTAGTTGTTGATATGGAAGGACAGACTAGATAGGCCATGTGGTCTTTTTCTGTCGTCATATTTCTATGTTTCTATCTCTTATATCTGAACAAATAGGACTACACGGAGCGGTGGGTATATCCTTAAACAAAGGCATGGGGAGGGGTGACCTGTATGGAGCGGCAGGTGCACCTACTCTTGCCGCCTTGCTGGGCAGACTAGATGGACCATACTGGTCTTTATCAGAATTGGGGGATTTAGCAGGGCTTGATGCACTAAGGTTTGAGTGTTTCCAGATGCTAATAGCTCTTCAGTAAGGATTCCTTCATCCTTGTTCCGTATTACCAGTTTTCCCCAGTTGCTAGTCCTAATGTTAGATTTGATGCACATTTTACAATGTGATGTCCAAGTACGATCTGGGATGTCAAAGCCAGAATGTCTGAAAAAAAAGCAATCTTATATGGTCTTAAGACTTATGAGTAATAGTGCAGCTAAGCCAATAAAAATGTATTACTCTAATAGTATCTACTAAAATTCCAGAGACTACTTAATATACTGTCGTGTTTAACCACCAATAAATATGTGCAATTATTTTGTAAAGCGGGTCTCAGTATATTAGGGAGCTTTGGCATTGACTTTTCGCCATTACCTTCTCCTTTTTTACATCAACGACCCTTTTTCTGAAAAACTTTTATAAAAACCTGGTATTGTCAGTCCAAGTGTTTAGACATAAATTTCCAATCATCAGTAATCAAATACATAAAATCGGGCTTATCTTGATGTATTCTGTCCCAACGCCAAGCTCAGCGCTGTCGCGTTTCACGAACTGATGTTCGTTTCTTCAGGAGCTTGTAAGCCTCTTCTTTATGTTGCTTGTCTTTCTGGAAAAATAAAGCAAATCTCAAACAAAATGCTTTCAAAAATTTTTAACAATAGACATATCATCTGGCATTAATGTGTCGAGAAAACAAATCTCACCGCATGTGTTAACCATAGACCTTTCTCTGCAGAATGTCAAAAAACGCCGTGCATGCGGTGTGTGGAATGGGAGGTGACCTTTAAATGGTAAGGGCAATCAAGGTATATAATATGACGTAAACATGCCATTCACATGCATAGAGTCCAATCTATTTGAGTGTTAAGCCCTCCGGGAGTAACAGTTTGCAGATCAAAAATCCAGCGTTGTTCTCGATATGTAAGGGTTTCATCTAATTTTGTTTGAGATTTGCTTTATTTTTCCAGAAAGACAAGCAACATAAAGAAGAGGCTTACAAGCCCCTGAAGAAACGAACATCAGTTCGTGAAACGCAACAGCGCTGAGTTTGGCGTTGGGACAGAATACATCAAGATAAGCCCGATTTTATGTATTTGATTACTGATGATTGGAAATTTATGTCTAAACACTTGGACTGACAATACCAGGTTTTTATAAAAGTTTTTCAGAAAAAGGGTCGTTGATGTAAAAAAGGAGAAGTTAATGGCGAAAAGTCAATGCCAAAGCTCCCTAATATACTGAGACCCGCTTTACAAAATAATTGCACATATTTATTGGTGAAAAAAAAGCAAGCATGTTCAGAAATGTGGATGTGCCCAAATGCACGTGTATCAAACATCTACATAAATGTCCCCAGAATAGCATTTGAGAACCAAGATATCTAATATAATGGTTAGAGTAGTGACTTAAGAACAGTGTGGGCCTTTGTGCTCTAACGTTAGTCAGTTAATTCTCCATCTTCTCTGCACTCTCTGGATGTTTTAAGGTGAAAACAAGCACTTTCCTGATGCCTATTCATGCCTGGGGCAGGTATAAACATGAATGTGCCTGCAGATGTCTCCGATGCTTCTGAAATCGAATGGGGACATGCACATCCATTGTTCCTTCTCAGACATGCCTCCACCGCATCCCTGTGCCTACTTGGACGTCCCTGCACTGGAGACATCTGCAGCTGTCATTTGTGGAATGGCTACGGAGACGTGTCCGTGATTTTGATATCCACGTGCACGTCTGCAGACATTCAAATTACAACAAAACCTTTTTGTGTCAATTTTTCTTTCTTAGGAATTGTCCAATTTGTCCCATCTAAACATCAGAGAAAGACAAATCTGACATTAGAAATGGCAACATTCAAAAACTAGTAGAAGAACATTTCAACTTTCCAGGACATTCTCTATCTAACCTTAAGGTTGCCATATTCCTACAAAGGAACTTCGGAAATAGAATATAGTGTGAAATTAATGAATTGGAGCTAATCAAAAAGCTTAACACCATCATTCGTGGCCTGAACAAGGACAATGGCTTCATGACTTACTACAGCTGTGAATAAACTTAACTATTCTCACATTACCTTGTTTTCATTTTCTCTCACTCTCCACAAATGTTTGTTAGAGGAACCACCCTGCTATTATCACTCCCCCTTCCATACCCTGCCTTCTACTGCACAATACCTTCTGTACAGTATACTCTGTATACTCCCCCCACCTCCTCCCCATCCATCTTCATGTATATTTCTGCACATCTTGTGTCTGGTGAAAACTCATACCTCAATTAACTGGTGAATCCCTAAGGTGTCACCTGCTTCTGTTACTCCAGACTAACATGACTACCCCTCTGGGAATTTTCACATTTATTTATTTAACTAGGCGTATATACCGCTTTTCTACAAGTCAAAGCAGTGTATACTGAGGTACTGTATGTATATTTCCCTTGTCCCCAAAGGGCTTACAATCTGTTTTTGTACCTGAAGCAATGGAAGGTTAAGTGGCTTGCCCAAGGCCATCAGGAGCACCTGTAGAAACCCCAGTCCTTCTGGCCCAAAGTTGCTGTCCTCTAGTGGGATTCGACCCCCTGGCCCTCTGGCCAACTAACTTGCCCTAACCACTAGGCCACTCCTCCCATTTAAACCAAGCATTCTTGCCAGAGGGATCTAGTTCCTTCCTCTTCAATGGTATATCTACTACCTTGGTGACAGTTTATTTATTTAACAGTTTTTATATACCGTCTTTCTACAAGTCAAGACGGTTTACATGAAACAATATAGTACAGTATATTACAACTGTTTACAAGGAACAAGGAAACAAATAGGTAATATAACTAGATAACAAGTAACAATTAACTATGATACAGATAATATATACAACTGTAGCGGTAGAACTAACTACCATGATCGGGGATTGAGAACAATGGATGATTTTATACTTAAGAAGATATATTTACAGTTAATTTTGTAAAGAATTGTGGGCAGTTTTGGTGGAAGGTGGATCATGAAATTTAGGAGTTAGGGTGGGAGGGAGAAATATTCTAGGAAGAGATGAGTTTTTAGTTTCCTGCGGAATTCGAGGTGGTTCTCGCAGTTGCGAAGTTCGGGGGGAAGAGTGTTCCATAAGGATGGGGCGTAGAGGGAGAAGGCCCTATTGCTAGTAAGTTGTTTACAGTATCTTTTGGTTGTTGGTATAGATAGTAGGTTTTTGGTAGAGGTACGATGTGATCTTGTGTTACTAGGAAAGGTAAGAAGTGAAGTGAGGCAGGGTGCTGATTCATTTATAATTATTTTATGAATCAGGGTAAGGACTTTAAATTTGGTTCTGGGTTGTATGGGGAGCCAGTGAAGGTCGTAAAGGACAGGTGTGATATGAGCACTTCTGGGGTTGTTGGTTATGAGTCTAGCTACCGTATTCTGGGCTAATTGGAGAGGTTGGATAGTATTTTTGGGGAGACCATGGTAGATTAGGTTGCAATAGTCAAGTGAGGGGATTGTAAGAGACTGACAGACAGTGCGAAAGGAGTTAGGGTTTAAGAGGGGTTTACGATTACGGAGGGTGCGTAATTTTGCATAGATTAAATTGGTGGATCTTTTTATATGTTCAGTGAAGGAGAGGTTCTTGTCAATGATAATCCCAAGATATTTTACTTGTTTTTTTATGGTAAGTGGGAGATCAGCGATGGTGAGAGTTGGGGGAGGGGAGTATGTAAGGTTGGAGAATACTTGGAGTACCTCTGTTTTGGATTGGTTGATTAGAAGAATGTGTTGGGAAAGCCAGGATTTGAGACAAGTTAGACATTCATTGATTTTGGTGAAGTTGGGATTGGAGAGGTTAAATGGTGTGAAACACATCATGTCATCAGCATATATTTGGTACTGAATGCCATGTTCCTGAAATATCTTGCAAGCCGGTTGAAGGAAGATATTGAACAGTAAGGCAGATAGGCTAGATCCTTGAGGTACTCCTTGTTTTAGTATAAATGGGAGGGAGGTGTCATTTCCAAGAAGGACCTGTTGTGTTCTGGAGTTCAGGTAAGATTGGAACCATTTGAGTGTAGTGTCTCTAAGTCCTATTTCGTGAAGTCTGGTTAATAGTTGATTGTGAGGAAGGGAGTCAAATGCGGCAGAAAGGTCAAGAAAGATGAGTAAACATCCTTGAGTATGGTTTTGGGTATGTAAGTATAAGGAGTCAAGTAGAGAAGTAAGTAGAGTTTCAACTCCATGATTTCTTTTAAAGCCATGTTGGTATAAGTCAAGGGGGGAGTGATCGTCAATGTGGTTCTGAAGTTGTGTTTGGACTATTTTCTCAGTGATCTTTGCCAGGAACGGGATACTGGAGATGGGTCTATAAGAAGAGGGGGAAGTAGGATCAAGTTTTGTCCCTTTTATGACTGGGCGAATAGAAGCACATTTAAGAAGGGGTGGAACGGAACCTGACTTAAGGGAGGTTTGTATTATGCTCAGAATATAGGGGCTAAGAGTTTTATTAGTGGTTTTAATCCAATGGGCTGGGCAAGGGTCTAGGGCTGAGGTTGAGGTGTTCAGGCCTTTTATGATATCAGTTACATTATCTAAAGTGATAGTGTGAAACTCATTCCATGTGTTTGGGCAGGGTAAGTTGAGAGGTTGTGTAAAGTAATCTATGGTTGGTTGGAGGTTATATGTTGAAGATGAAGGGGGGCATTTGGAAGACAAGTGGTCAGCAATAGCTTGTGCTGTTATTTTAGGTGGTTGGTCATGTTGGAGGGGTTCATTTATTAGGGAGTTGGCTATGGAGAAAAGTTCTCTAGGTTTGTTAAGGGCACGTGTGATAATGTTTTCATTATATTGTCTTTTATGATTGAGTGTTTCTGAACAGTATGTTTGAAGTTTAGTTATGTAGGCTATATGTAAGTTGGGGTCTTGGGTATGTCTCCATTTGCGTTCCAGACATCTAAGCTCTCTTTTAAGGATTTTGAGGTTTGTGGAGAACCAGGGAGTTTTTCTGCGGTGTTTATGAGGATGATGTGTTGGTGGGAGTAGGGAGGCAGTGGATAGGATATTATTCCAATTAGAAATGATGGGGTCGAGCTCTAAGTTGCTGTTTACTAGTAGGTCAAGTGAAGGGATAGTTTGATCCAGGAAGTTGGCTGCATTGAAAGGTTTGAATTTACGACTGTACTGGTGATGGGTAGGAGGTTGATGTCTGATGGAGGAGTATGGGAGTGAGAAGAAGATGATAGCATGGTCAGACCATGGTATTGGGTGGATAGAGTGTAGGACTTGGTTATGGAGGCGAGGGTGATGGGGAATAAATATTAGATCGAGGATGTTTCCTTTGGTATGAGTAGGGTGGTGTAAAATTTGAGTAAATTGAAGGGTACTCATTGCTTGGAGGAAGGAGGAGGACTGTGTAGGGGGTGTGGAATGCAGGTTTAGATCTCCTAAGATTACTAGTGGTCGTGAGTGGGATTGGGGGGAGCAGGCTGTGTCTAGGATAGAGGAGAGGTCGGAGGAGTCTATCTGTGGAGCTCGGTAAATAAGGTACATTGAGAGCAAGGAGTTAGAGATCATGATAGATTCCATGCCGGATGTGGATGTGGATTCTATAGTGGAGAATTGTAGGCTGGATTTTGATATTATGGCTACACCTCCGCCTCTTCCATGCGATCTATTACATATGTTAATTGAATATGTGTCGGGGCATATCTGATTCAAAAGGACCGTGTCAGTGTCTTGGAACCAGGTTTCAGTGAGACAAAGTATATCTAGATCGTTGTCAATGATGAGGTCAGCAAGCAGGGGGATTTTATTTCTGGCAGAACGCGCATTGAGTAGGGCGCATTTAAGGGGGGGAAGGTTGTTGTCAGTGGGAATATGAGGTTTAATGTTGGGAGTTAGTGTGATAGGTTTAAGTTTGCATGTACGGCGGTGTTGGTTATGATGGGCAAAAAGGGGAAGTGGTTGAGTGGGTGGGCGCCTTGAAGAGTATATTATTGGTATGGGGTTGCTGGTATTTAACATGAGTACATTTGGGAATGTAAGCAAAAGCAGGTAAAGTGAGGTGAGGGTAAGCCATCGTATGAATGAGTATGATTTACGGGTATCCATTATTGAGGTAGATGAAGGTGGTGGGGGATGCGTGCTAGTGGGGGGGGGGCAGGGGAAGTGGAGATATTGAGTTTTTGTAGTCAAGGGGTATGTGTTGTCACAGGGGTTAGTCTATTTTCAATGATTTAGGGTCTATTGTAATAGTGCTTAGTTGAAGAAATGAAATGCAAGTGGTTTGTAGTACAAATAAGCTCAATAAGCAAAAGCTAGATACATTGTAGGGTAGAGTGATACAATAATTACAGCTAGGCACTTTGTAACATAGGCACATTAATTCCCAGTTAATTTGTTGCTGAGAAATCACAGTTAAGTTATAGATGAGAACAGTGATAGGTGGTAGCTGGTTTGTTGAACATTTGAGCTGGAGAGGATATGTTTAGAATTTTACAACAGTAAAATAAGAGTGAAATCCAATTATATCTTACCGGAGAATACAATACAAGAATACAATAATTCTTACAGTAGTTCTTACTGATGAGAAAAGGTTGATGATGCTTACGTTTGGAGTAGAGGAAGTTCATGTAGTGGTAGGAGCATGTGTTGAGGTTGTAGAGTAGGTACATCTACATGTCGGGAGCCGGGTGGATAGCTTGAACGGGTCTTAAAGATAGTTGTTGCTCGTTGTTGCGGGACTCAGCTTCCAGTGTGGCCACAGCCTAAGGGCCACGCCAAAGGGCCCTCTGGCGAGGCCCTCAGGCGCGGGCCCAACAGGCGCGGGCGCCTGATTAGCGATGCTTTTAAAGCAGGCTCTGGCTGACCCGATTGGTCAGCACGTGTGTCGTGGGTGGCCCGATGCTCCGGCGGCTCGATCCTCGGACTGAGGAGAGCAGATGGTCGCCCGGAGTGCAGCAGAGCAAGAAGGGAGTTGCGCCCGATTAGCGGTGCTTTTAAAGCAGGCTCTGGCTGACCCGATTGGTCAGCACGTGTGTCGTGGGTGGCCCGATTGAACTGATTCTTGTTACTTATTTGTTTGTGAAGAAAATGTTTGTGTACAGGATCCACTGGAGTCTCCCCTACATGGGTGATGAAACTCCTGTATTATAATAGTGCATACTGATCTCTCTTGTGTCTGTATCTGGCCTTTAGGGGCTAGGTCCAGGCCTTTCCCTATGCCATGTGTGAGCATGTTTTGCCCACAGGGCTCCACTAATCAGGAGCCCCACCCCAGCCTTATCGTCATGGGCATAGTTGGAGAAGGGCAAAGAGGGCAAAGCTCTTCCAAAAACTGGCTCCCAAAGTTTTTCTTTGCTTTTTGTCTCCTTTCACTGAAACCTCCCTCCCTGTTGTCAGTTCCTTGAAGCTGCGGCAGCTTGTGATAGTGTCAGGAATGAGGTCCAGTGGAATCTTAGCACCATGCTCGTCAGTTCTGCTGATCTTGCTACATCTGATGTGGTGGTGGGGTAGGCGGAGTTTTCAAGAGTGCTTGGCTGGAAGTCTCTCCAATGCTTCTGGGTTTCATTGCTGACACGTAGCAGCCACAACCTGAAAAAGTCTGCGGCAGGGAAGGAGGCTTAAATTTAGGGGGAGTGTGAGGGGGAGATGCTAGATGGGGGAGGGGTAAGAAAAAATAGAGAGGGGCAGATGTTGGACCACAAAAAGGATGAAAGGGAAGAGAGAAGGGAGATTCTTGCTATAACATGTTAATGTTGTTAAGTGCCGTCGAGTCGGAGTCGACTCATGGCGACCCTCTGGATAGCTATCCTAAATTGTGTTCGGTCTTCAGTCAGGCGACTCATTGTTGACAGACTGGTACCCGTAGCTGCTGTTATTGTAGCGATCCATCTCATTGCTGGCCTTCCTCTTTTGCGTTGACCTTCTATCTTTCCAAGCATGATGTCTTTCTCTAATGATCTCTCTCTTCGCATGATGTGTCCGAAGTATGAAAGTCGAAGTCTTGTCATCTGAGCTTCTAAAGAAAGCTTAGGTTTGATCTCCTCTAGTACCGACTGGTTTGTTCTTCGGGCAGTCCATGGTAAACACGTATTCGCCGCCAGCACCATAATTCAAAGGCATCAATTTTTCTTCCTGTCTGTCTTTTTCACTGTCCAGCTTTCACATCCATATGATGTTATGGAAAATACCATGGCTTGAACAAGTCGAATCTTTGTATGGAGAGAGACATCTCTGCTCTTGAGAATCTTATCTAGGTCTTTCATAGCCATTCTGCCAAGAGCAATGCGTCGTCTGATTTCTTGACTGCTTGTTGCTTCTTATTGATAGTTGATCCAAGTAGGTTAAAGTTGTTCACGATTTCAATTTCTTCTCCTTCAACGATGAACCTGTTGATTATGCCAGTTGTCATGATCTTTGTCTTCTTTACATTAAGGTGCAGGCCCATTTTGAGACTATGTTCTTTGATTGTGAGAAGCAAATGTTTTCAGATCATCTTCACTTTCTGCCAGTAATGTGGTATCATCAGCATAGCGAAGGTTGTTGATGAGTCTTCCACCAATCTTCACACCTCTGTTGTCTTCATACAATCCTGCTTCTCTGATGATTTGTTCTGCATATAAATTAAACAGGTAGGGGGAAAGTATGCAGCCTTGTCTTACACCTTTGCTTATTTTAAACCATTCTGTTTCTCCTTGTTCCGTTCGAACTATTGCTTCTTGATCAATGTACAGATTGCGCAAGAGAACGATCAGGTGTTCTGGTATACCCATGCTTCTTAATGTGGCCCAGAGTTTCTCATGGTTTACACAGTCAAAAGCCTTGCTATAGTCGATAAAGCACAAATAGATATCCTTTTGGTATTCTTTAGTCTTTTCAAGGATCCATCTCACATCCGCAATGATGTCTCTCGTTCCTCGCCCTTTCCTGAACCCTGCTTGCACTTCAGGTAGTTCTTGTTCTAGGTATGGCTGTAGTCTCTTTTGAATAATCTTCAGTAGAATCTTGCTGGCATGTGGGATCAGAGCGATTGTGCGATAATTTCCACAGTCAGTTGGATCACCTTTCTTTAGTATTGGTATAAACACAGATCTTTTCCAGTCAGTTGGCCATGAAGTTGTCGTCCATATTTCTTGGCAGAGCCTTGTAAGTACAGTAACAGCTGCATCAGATTGCTGCAATACTTCTATGGGAATGCTATCAATGCCTGGTGCTTTGTTCTTTGATAAGGCTTTCAATGCTGCTTCAACTTCTTCTTTCATCACCAATGGTTCCTGATCATAAGGTATAGGTTGAAACGGCTGTTGGTCCACTTGATCTTTATCATATAAAAACTCTGTATATTCCTTCCACCTTTTCTTGATCTTCTCAGCATCATTCAACATAGAACCTTGAGCATCTTGTAACATTCCAATTCGAGGCTGGAACTTTTTCTTTAACTCTCGCAGCTTTAGGAAAGCCGATCTTGTTCTTCCTCTAATAGTTTCTGCTTCTATTTCCTTGCAAGTGTCATTGTAGTACTTTTCCTTGTCCTGTCTTGCTGCACGTTGGAAATCTCTGTTGAGTTCTGCGATTGTCTTTCTTTCTCCTTTGGCTTTAGCTTCTCTGCGTTTCTGGGCAATTTTCAGAGTTTCTTCCGTCATCCATTTTGGCCGTTTTTGCTTTTTCACCTTTTGTAGAGACTTCTCGCTTTCTTCCAGCACAACCTTCTTGATGTCATTCCATAACTCTTCCGGAGTTCTGTCATTTGTATCTAAAGCAGCAAATCGATTTTGCAGGCAGTCTTTAAATTCCAGTGGTATATTCTCAAGGTCATATTTTGCTGCATTCATGAGTGGTTTGCTCTTTTTCAACTTTAGCTTGAGTTTGCATACTAGTAGTTGATGATCTGTACCACAGTCAGCTCCAGGTTTTGTCTTTGTTGATGTTACAGAGCTTTTCCATCGTTGACTTCCACAGATGTAGTCAATTTGATTTTTATACAATCCATTGGGTGAAGTCCATGTGTACAGTCGCCGGTTGTGTTGCTGGAAGAAGGTGTTTGAGATGAATAGATCATTGGTCTTGCAGAATTCTATCAATCTTTCTCCAGCTTCATTTCTGTTGCCAAGTCCATATTTTCCAACTACTTTGCCTTCTTCTTTGTTGCCAACTTTTGCATTCCAGTCACCCATGACTATCAGGATATCCTGTTTGCATGTTCTGTCAATTTCAGCTTGTACTTGTTCATAGAACTCTTCAATTTCATTCTCTTCTGCAGCTGTTGTTGGGGCATATACTTGAATTATAGTTGTGTTGGTAGGCAATCCTCGTAGACGAATAGAGATTAAGCGTTCGCTGACTGCATTGTATTTCATTACAGTTCTTGCACGTTTCTTCTTTATTATAAATGCAACACCATTTCTTCTTTGTCTTTCATTTCCAGCATAGTAGACCATGTGATCATCTGATGCAAAGTGCCCGATGCCAGTCCATTTCAGTTCGCTGACACCCAACAGATCAAGTTGTACACGTTCCATTTCATTCTTGACCACCTCCAACTTCCCTTGGTTCATGCTTCGTACGTTCCATGTTCCAATGTGTAAGACATCTTTACAGCTTCTGACTCTCATTTCATGCGCAGCTACATCAGCAGTCAGACTTCCCGAGGGCTTTGATCCAACCACATCATAAATGCTGGCTTTACTCTGAAAAGTCTTCAGCTCTTCCCCAGTAGCTAGTTGAGTGCCTTCCGACCTGGGAGTCTCATCTTCCAGCACCATAGCACAATTTGTTTTGTTGTAACTATCCATTGGGTTTTCATGGCAAGATACAGAAGTAGATTGCCGGGCCTTCCTTCTGCGCAGTTTGAGTTTGGTGTTGTTGCCGTTGTCACAGAAATGTGATCCTCCGCCGTCAACACTATCCCATTCTGCTGCTGCCCAGATGGGTGGTTTGTGGTAGATAAAGACCAGCATGGTCATCTAGTCTGCCCAGGAAGGTGGCAAGAGTAAGTGTGCCCACCACTCCGTGCAGGTCACCCCTTCCCATGCCTTTGTTTAGGGGTGTGCCCACCACTCCGTGCAGGTCACCCCTTCCCATGCCTTTGTTTAGGGGTGTACCCACCACTCCGTGCAAGTCACCTCTACTTGAGATATCAGAGACAGTTAAATTTATTTTGATTTTATCCTGTTGTTATAAAGAGATCCACTGTGTCCCATGCCATTTTGAATTCTGCACTGTATTTGCCCCCAACACTTCCATCAAGAGGGCATTCTATTATTTATTTATTATTTATTATTTATTACAGGCTCTTATATACCGCTCTATTCAGCATCAGCGCGGTTCACAATATAACAACAGACCAGAACAACAAACTGTTTGGTTTTACAGAGAACAAGGTCAGAGAACTTGGATAAAACATGGGACGTCATTACTGCAACTATTTACATGAGTATTTACAAGTATATACAACAGGATTTGTTATTAGTTATAGGGTAAGGATCGAGATTGGTTAGCTGGTCAGGTAATATTGGGGGAAAAGGTGGGATTTGAGTGCCTTTCTAAAAAGGGATAGATCAGTGATAGCACGAATCTCTGGAGGTAGGGCGTTCCAGCACTTAGGGGCATAGAATCTGAAGGCCCTGCTTGATGTCGTTGATAGGCATTTTGTCGCTGCTTTAGGGATAACTAGTACATTTGTTGATATCGTTCTCCTGGATCTATTGGGTGGAACAGTCTGAACGAGGTCTATTAGAGAGGAAGAGGTGATGATTTTAGTGGCCTTGAAGGTTAGTAGTAATGTTTTGAACAATATTCTGCCATGTATGGGGAGCCAGTGGAGTTGCTCTAGGATGGGTGTTATATGGTCCCTTCTTGATGCTCCGTAGAGGACTAAGCATCCACCACTCTTTCAGGGAAAAAGCATTTCCTGACGTTGCCTTTCAGTTTACCCCCTTGCAGCTTTATGTTATGCCCTCTAGTATTACAGCTTCCCCATCTTGGAAAAAGGTTTATTTGTTTATTAATACTCCTTAAGTATTTAAAAGTCTGTATCATATTTCCCCTGTCCCTCCTCTCCTCTAGAGTATACATATTTAGGTCCTGGAGTATCTTTTCATACGTCTTCTGAAGCAGGCTCCAAATCATTTTCGTCGTCTTCCTCTGAACCGTTTCCAGTCTTTTCATACCTTTGTAAGATATGTTCTTCAAAACTGAACACAATATTCCAAGTGAGGCCTCACCAGCAACTTGTACAGTGGCTTTAGTACCTCCTCCTTTCTGCTGATAATTCCACTCTGTATGCAACCCAGTATTCTTCTGGCTTTGGCCACCGCCTTGTCACACTGTTTCACACTTTGAGATCCTCAGAAACAATCACTCCAGGGTCCTTCTCCTGGTCCATGCACACCAACCTCTCGCCCCCTATCTCATACAATTCCCTTGAATTTCTGCACCCCAAGTGTATGACACTGCACTTCTTCACATTAAATCTTAACTGCCAAGCATTAGACCATTCTTCCAGCTTTTACAGATCTTTCCTCATGTTATCCAGTCCCTCAGGGGAGTCCACATTGTTGCAAATTTTCATGTCATCTGCAAAAAGACAGACTTTTCCATTCAGTTCTTCAGCAATATCACTCACAAATACATTAAACAGTACCGGCCGCAGGACCGATCCCTGGGGCACGCCACTAATCATCTTTCTTTCATCCGAGTGAGCACCGTTTACCATCACCTTCTGTCATCTGTCAGTCAACCAATTTCTGATCCAGTTCACCACCTTGGGTCCCATCCCCAGGCTGGTCAGCTTATTGAAAAGCCTCCTATGAGGGACAATATCAAAGGCTTTGCTGAAATCTAGGTAGATCACATCCATCGCATGCCCTTGATCTAATTCTCTGGTCACCCAGTCAAAGAACTCAATCAGATTTGTTTGGCATGTTCATCCTTTGGTAAGACCAGGTTGCAAACTATTGGTTCAATCTATTGGTTTCGAGTAAGTCCACTATTATCTCTTTCAGGAGCGCCTCCATTACTTTTTCTGCCACCGAGGTAAGGCTTACTGTCCTGTAGTTTGCTACTTCTTCCCTATTACCACTTTTGTGATGAGGTACCACATTGACCCTTTTCCAGCCTGCAGAACTTCTCCTGTCTCCAAGTATCTATTAAAAACACCCTTTAAAGGCCCTGCAAGAACTTCAATGAGCTCTTTCAGTATCCTGGGATGCATCTCATCTGGTCACATGGCTTTGTCCACTTTCAGTTTTGCAAGCTGTTCAAACACATCATCTTCTGTGAACGGTGTAGTATCTACTCCATTTCCATTTGTATATTTGTCAATCACAGGTGGTCCTTCTCCAGGATTTTTGTTAGTAAAAACAGAACAGGAGTATTTGTTTAGCATTTTTGCTTTTTCAACGTCACTTTCCACGAATCCGTTCTCAGCACTTTTGAGTCTTGCAATTTCACCTCTGAACTTCCTCTTCTCCCAAATATACCTGAAAAAAGTTTTATCACCACGCATTAGATCTTTAACCATCTTTTCTTCTGCCTTTGATTTTGCTACCCATATTTTTCTTTTTGTCTCTTTTAGTTTTGTCCTGTATTTTGTTTGGTGTTCCTTTGTTTGTGAACTTATGAATTTTGTGAAAGCTCTGTTTTTTGCCTTTATTTGTGCAGCCACTCCTTTAGAAAACCAAATAGGTTTCCTTTTCCTTTTGTTTTTATTTACTTTCCTTACATATGTATCTGTTGCCCCTTTTATTGCCTCCTTTAGTTTAGCCCATTGCAATTCCACTTCCCTTATCTCCTCCCACTCTGCCAACTCCTCCTTCAGGCACTTGGCCATCTTCCCGAAGTCAGTGTTTTTGAAGTCTAGAACTTTGAGTTTGCTGTGAGGGGACTCTGCCTTGGCTTTTATCTCAAACCCCACCATGTGATGATTGCTGCTGCTCACATGGGCACCCACCTGCATGTCGACACACTTTCTCCATTGGTGAGTACTAAATCCAGCATCAAACTTTCCCTGGTCGATTCCATCACCATTTGTCTAAGCAGTGCATCTTGGAAGGCATCCACAATTTTTTACTTCTTTCCAGATTTTCAGAAAGAATACTCCAATCAACATCGGTAGATTAAAGTCACCCAATAGGATCATTTCCCCCTTCATGGCTACCTTTGCAATATCAATAATCAAGTCTCAATCTATTTCTTCGGTTTGAGTTGGAGACCTGTAGACTACACCAGCATGGATGATAGTGCCATTTCCTCTTTCCAACACAATCCACAGTGATTCTTCTTTTCCCCACATCCCCTGTATTTCAGCAGCTTTAATATTGCTTTTGACATATAGGGGTGCTCTTCCTCCTTTTCTGCCTTCTCTATATCTCCTAAATAAATTATAGCCAGCTATGGCTATATCCCATTCATGTGACTCGTTAAACTATGTTTCTGTAATGGCCACAATGTCCATTTCTACCACTAGGACTTCCAGGTCAGGAATGTTGGCTAGGCTTCGAGCATTTGTGCTCATTGCTTTCCAGCATTTGTTGACTGGCTTGCCTGTATTTTGCATGGATTTTGTTTTACATGCCTCTTCCCATTTGCCATTGAGGTGAGGTTTAAAAGTGTGGTTGTTTCCAATGTTATTATGCTTTTGCTGGGAGTGACATCCTAAGCTTGTCCTTCTCCATCCATCACTCCCTTTCCCTAGTTTAAATGCCTGTCCACATACTGCCTGAATTTTTCACTTAGGTTCTTTTTCCCTGCGACAGAGAGATGTAGTCCATCAGCACAGTATAGTCTCTCATTGATCCATTTCCCCAGTTGCCTAGGTATCTAAATCCTTCTTGTTTGCACCAGGTTTTGAACCTTGTGTTAAAGTTGTTTATGCGATGCAGTCTTTCTGCCCCCTTACCAAGAATAGGCAGAACTTCAGAGAATACTATAGTTTTAACAATGGGCTTGAGTTTCTCTCCCAGAGTTTGGAAGTCCCTTTGAATTGCAGAGGCACTGTTTCTAGCCAGATCATTTGTACCCAAGTGGATGACAAGGTCAATTTTGGAGTGCTCACTTTCTGCACTAACTATACCAACAATTTAGTTTGTATTCCTGCTGGCTGAAGAGCCTGGGAGGCATTTGACCATCTTCTCTCCTTTGAACTGTGTTCCCAACTTGGTGCCTCTGATGATAGAATCTCCAAGTAGTAGTAGTTTTCTGTTTTGTGATTTTTTTTCTTCATATTTGGTTCATTATCAGTAGCTTGGGCATTGACTCTCTCATTTAAGGGCACTTCAGTTTCCATGGACTGGGCACCCTCATTATCCAAGACAGAAAAGGCATTATGCAGGGATATCTCTTGATGTAGAGGCTGTCTCCGTGTTGCAGGTTGCAACCTACCAGAGCCCACTGTGATCCATTTCTTCCTGGGCTGTTTGATTCTTTGTGGAGCAATTGTGGATTTTGTTCAATTCGTACCCTAGAAGAGGTGTATTTAATTGCAGCTAATTCTTCCCTTAGTAGAGTCAATCCTTTAGGAATTGCAGATAACCCGAGCATATAGGGCAAGCTCTTAGGCTCCAAATGATTCTTCTTAGAATGAAAGCACTACAGTTATTGCATTGAATACACAACACGCTGATTAAGACTGTTAAAAAGCGGTCCTAGAAGAAAGAGAAAAGGTGGGTGTAACATAGAAACATGATGACAGAAAAAGACCACATGGCCTATTTAGTCTGCCCTTCCGTATCAATCATTACAACAGTCCCCTTTTTTCCTTTAGAGATTCTCTATGTTTGTACCATGCTTCTTAGAATTCAGATACTGTTCTCATCTCTACCACCTCCACTGGGAGACTATTCCATGGATCTACCACTCTTTCTGTAAAGAAATATTTCCGCATATTACTCCTGAATCTATCCCCTTTCACCGTCATCCCATGTTCCTTCATTGCAGAGCTTGCTTTCAATTGAAAGAGGCTCTCCTCCTGTGCATTTATGCCAAGGAGGTATTTAAATATCTCAATCATATCACCTCTATCCCGCCTTTCCTCTAAGGTGTACGTATTAAGATCCTTAAGTCTGTCCTCATATGCTTTATAATGAAGATCACTAACCATCTTAGTAGCCACCCTCTGTACTGACTCCAGCCTGTTTATATCCTTTTGAAGGTGCAAGCTCCAGAATTGCACACAAAACTTCAAATGAGGTCGCAACAAAGATTTATATAGATGCACTATCACCTCCTTTCTTCTGCTGGCCATTCCTCTCCCTATGCACCCAAGCATCCTTCTAACTTTTGCCATCGCCTTTTCTACCTGTTTAGCTACTTTAAGATCATTAGACACAATCACGCCTAGGTCCTGCTCTTCTTTAGTGGACAAAAGTACTTCACCCCCTATACTATATTGCTCCCTTAGATTGCTGCAGCCCAAATGCATGACCTTGCATTTTTTAACATTAAATCTCAGCTGCCAAATTCTAGACCAGGGGTCTCAAACTCAAATTGCTTTGAGGGCCAAATGAGGACTTGTAAAGTAACCCGGGGGCCGCATAAGACGCGGGGCCTCATTTGCATAAGGGGCCTCATTTGCATAAATATTTGCATAATGTTACCATACACTAACTTTTAGTAAACATGCCTCTTTAATGAGTATGGATAAAGAAAGACTAAAAGATTTAGAAACAGGAAGACAATAATTAAACTGGGAACCCCAAAAGCCAAACTTGGAATGTACAACACCACTGTAGAAATAAAACTATAAATTAATTTCCTCTTGTACTAAACAAAGCACAAACATTAATGATGCACATTTCCCAGAGCTGACATATTCCAGTTAATAAATTCAAAATAAAGAGATATTTTTCTACCTTTTGTGCATTTTTTTCAGTTGCAATTGTTCCAGCCACTTTCTTCTGGTTTCTTCATGTCTTCTGCTAACTCTCCATCGTCTGCTGTCCATTTGCCCTTTCTTCTCTCCTAGTTTTTTTTCCATTCTCTCTCTACATCTGCTTTAACATACTAATCTTTCTCCTTTTTCTCTTTCCTCATTCCTATTTCATCCACTCAAATTTTACCCCTCCATCCTCAATCCCCACTTACTCTCCCAATACCTGGCCAATTGTAGATTTGTCTTCTCTCCCAGACAAAATATTTTCCCCTCTCCATTTCACTTTCCCAGCTCCATCCCATTCTAATCCTCCCCCAACATCAGCTCCCTTCTAGTTCCAGCCCCACCCAGCATCTGCTCCCTTCTAGTCCCTGCATCAGTCCATTTCCAGTCCTATCCTAGCCTCACCATCAGCCCATTTCCAATCCTAGCTCCCTCCCCTCACAGCCCATTTCCATTCCAAGCCCCCCTCCATCTGCCATTTGCAGTTCAAGCCCCCCTTCCACTCATCCCATTTCCAGTCCTAGCAACCCCCCCCAGCCCATTACCAGTCCTAGACCCCCCCATAGGCCATTACCAGTCGTAACCTCCCCATAGCCCATTACCAGTCCTAACCTCCCCATAGCGCACTTCCAGTTTTACCCCCATCACCCCATTTTCAGTCTTACCCCCCCCATAGCCCATTACCAGTCCTAGTCCCCCCCATAGCCCACTTGCAGTCTTATCCCCCATCACCCCATTTTCAGTCTTACCTCCCCTCATAGGCCATTACCAGTCCTAACCCCCCAATCAGCCCACCTCCAGTCCTAACCCCCATCTGCCCATTTCCAGTCATAACCCCCCCTGCCAATAGCCCATTTCCAGTCATAACCCCCCTGCCAATAGCCCATTTCCAGTCTTAACACCCCCCGCCAATAGCCCATTTCCCTTCAAAACCCCCCCCTGCCAATAGCCCATTTCCAGTCATAACCCCCCCTGCCAATAGCCAATTTCCAGTCCTACACCCCCCCCCCCCCCGTCGTAAATAAAAAAACCACCAGGCTTCTGCTGCTGCAGCAGAAAATCAGCTGTCCCACGGCCCCTTCCCCTCTGCACGGAGAGCCCTGAGTGTGCTTCATCAGCGGCGTGCTTTTTAAGCCGCGAAGAGAGTATTTCCCTCTCGCGCGGCTTAAGCCTATTCACTTTTCAAGCCTCGCGAGAGGGGAATACTCTCTTCGCGGCTTGAAAAGCACCCGCTGATGGAGCACACTCAGGGATCTCCGGGCAGAGAGGAAGGGGCCGCGGCCGCAGGACAGCTGATTTTGCTGCTTGAGCAGCAGAAACCAGTTTTTTAAAAAAAGAAATTGACAGTCGATTCTGCCGCTGCCACGGCGGCAACGGCAGCAGCAGAAGCAAGGCTTTTTTGTTTCCCTCCGTCGCGGGCCGCACAACGTTCTCTCGCAGGCCGCGTGTTTGAGACCCCTGTTCTAGACCATTCTTCAAGCTTAGCTAGATCCCTCCTCATGTTATCTACACCTTCCTGGGTGTCTACTCTATTACAGATTTTGGTATCATCCGCAAAGAGGCAAACCTTACCCGACAGCTCTTCTGCTATATCACTAACAAAGATTTAAAAAGAATTGGACCAAGGACAGATCCCTGGGGCACACCACTGGTAATCTCCTTCTCCTCAGATTGAGCTCAATTTACCTGTACCCTTTGTTGTTCCCACTCAACCAATTTTAAACCCAAGCAGTAACTTTGGGGTGCATCCCTAGGGTGCTCAGTTTGTTTATAAGTCGCCTATGAGGAACAGTTTCAAAGGCTTTACTGAAATCTCAATATACCACATCTAGGGCTCTCCCTCGGTCCAACTCCCTGTTTACACAGTCAAAGAAATCAATCAGATTTGTCTGTCAAAGACCTGCCTCTGGTGAATCCATGCTGCCTCAGATCCTGTAATCCGTTGGACTCTAGAAACCTCACTATTTTCTCTTTCAGCAGCGCTTCCAATAATTTACTCACCACCAAAGTTAAACTAACCAGCCTGTAGTTTTCAGCCACATCCTTACTTCTGCTTTTGTGTAAAGGGACCACGTGTGCCTCTATTCAGTCCTTTTGCACCACTCCCGACTCCAATGAGGCATTAAAAAGGTCAGTCAGTGGAGCTGCTAGAACGTCCCCAAGTTCCCTCAGTATTCTAGGGTGTATCCCATCCATTCCTATCGCTTTGTTTACTTTAAGTTTAGCTAGTTTCTCACAGAGTCTTCTGAAAATTGTTCAAGATGCCCCTCACTTCTGTTCCTGTTTGTGAGTGTTTTCTGTGGTCCTGCTACTGGTCCTTCATCTGTGAAGACAGAACAGAAATATTTATTAAGCAATTCCGCTTTATCCTCATCAGCTTCTACATATTCCTCCCCTTCACCCTTGAGTCTGATAATACCACTTTTGCCCTTCCTCTTCTCACTAACATATCTGAAAAATGTCTTATCCTCCCATTTTAATACATTGGCTATTTCCTCCTCTTTTTGAATCTTTGTTTTCCTGACTACTTTGATAGCTTCTCTAAGTTTTTCCCAATATAGATGCCTGTCTTCCTCTCTGTGTGATCTCTTGTATTTCATGAAGCCTTCCCTCTTTTTTTCACCTTTTCAGCAACTTCTTTTGAAACCATAGCAGTCTCCTTTTCCTTTTACCCTTATTTACCATTTTTTTGGAGTCTTTATTTATAAACCACCAACAAACAGCAACAATAATTGCACAAACATCTCCGTATGGGGTAAACTCTGATCACCATCCGGAGGGACATCATAAATACAGGTGTGTTTTAACATTTTATCCCATCCACCCCCCCCCACCCACCCACCCCCTCCCCCACCCTCAATCACACTCCACCAGTCCACCAGTTCCAACTTATCCTTTCAATAACCCTCCACTACCTCTCTATACCCCACCTATCGACAAAACTCCCCTCAGCTACCTATATGTAAAATTTCATTACGACAACGGGTCCCCAGAGTTTGAATATAAGATTCCCATAGAAGCATAAAGGCTGTCCAGCGTCTGACACTTCCCCGCGCTCTCCACCTCTCAGCTAACATCAACTGGTGAAAACAATTATGCCACTCCCCAAATGTGGGTGGGGTTTGAAGTCTCCAGTTGCGGAGGATCGGACCTTTCCCCACCAGACAGGCCTTACGCATCAGCAAACATTCCCTTTTCCTCCCAGGGCAAAAGGAGCCAAGCTGATCCAACACCACAAAGGGGGCAGTCCATCTCAAGCGCTGCTGCAATAAGCCACCTATAAAGGAGCAAATCTTAGCCCAGTAAGACCTAAGACATATACATCCCCACCACATATGCACCAGATTTGCCAGGGGTTCCGAGCATCTAGGACAGCGGCCGTCGGAAGTCAAGTGACTACACAGCACCCGTCGAGGCGAAAAGTGTGCTCGGGTTACACACTTGAATTGGACTTCTCTCCAATGTGCCCCGTCCACAATAGCCACTATCCGTCTTAAAGCCTTATGGACCGTCCCAGGTGGTACCTCCCAACCCAACTCTGCCTCCCATGCCTCTTCAACGGCACGGTAGTCAGGGGTAACTCTAAAACAATCCAATCGAAGTTTCAACTCTGAAATCGACAGCGGGTTGTCCCTCCCCAAGCTGAAGAATTCCAAAATTTGCGCCGAACGTCCTATCAGCAGCGCCTCTCTCGGCAGGGAGTACACATAGTGGGAAACCTGTATGAAAGCGAAGAGGTGTTTCGAGGGCAACTCATATTACTGACTTAGTGACAAAAAAGATTTACATTTTCCTGAGGGGTCCACTAAGTGCCCTATAGTCCTTATGCCTCGAGCTCTCCAATCCTGAAAGGTCACCGTCTCCGAACCAGGGACAAAATGTACATTCCCCTATAGTGGGAGCCAGCTTGATGCACTCCACGGCTTATTCCAATAGGTATTGAGCTGTCTCCATGTTCTCTTAGCCGAACCAATCAGCTCACTATGCACTATACGACTCGGCAAGTCCCGGTTCGCCATGTGTAAAGCCCCTAACAACATCAAAGGGGCCACCAGGCCCTCCTCTAGGGCCCTAGGCATGTATATGTCGGTTTCCCCCAGCCAGTCTCCTATATGTCTGGCCTGACAAGCCAGAGCATAGACCCCCAGATCCGGGAGCCCCATCCCCCCCTCGCCATTTCCCCACCAGCCTAGCCAACGGAATACGCGCTCTCTTCCCCCCCCCCCCCCCCACAAGAATGCTCGGATTGCTGTTTCCAGGCACCTCAAATCCCGACATAACAGCCAGACCGGCAAGGTCTGCAACCAATACAAAATTTGCGGTAATATCACCATCTTAACCGCCGCCACCCTCCCAGGTAGGGAAAGCGGAAGAGGTCCCCATGCCTTCAGCTGAGTCTGTAGCCGCCACAAGGTCCGATCCAAATAACGTACATACAACTCCCGTGGTTGCCTAGTCAACACAATACCTAAGTACGTAAAATCATTATCCGCCCATTGAAGAGGGAACAAACCCTCCCAGCTGCCTCGTATCTGCCCCGAGACATCCAAAGCTACGGACTTAGCTTCGTTTATACGCAACCCTGCAAAGAGGCCAAATTTCGCAAACTCCGCCAACAATCGAGGTAGCGAGTAGCCAGGGGAGAGCAAGTGTACCAGGATATCATCAGCAAAAGCCGATAACTTAAATTCTTGCGTACCTATCCTAACACCCTGTATCTCTCGAGAGGCCTCTATGGTCCGTATCAAGGGGTCCAAAGACAAGACGAATAATAAGGGAGAAAGGGGGCAGCCCTGCCTTGTACCACGTTGTAAAGAGAAAACCTCTGAGATTACCCCATTACAAAGCACTCCTGCCATCGGCGTCGCATAGAGACTCTCCACCATTCTACAGAAAGAGGTCCCCAGGCCGTAGCGTGGTAACAAGTAGCGTAGATATTGCCAATCAACTCTGTCAAAAGCCTTCTCGGCATCAAAACTTACAAGTAAAGAATGCAACCTTCGATCGTGTACCCACTCCATGGAAGCCAGTATTTCCCGGAGATTACGAACCACGTATCGCCCTTTAACAAAGCCGACCTGCGAGTCATGTACCAAAGAACCCAGCAATTCCGCTAAGCGAACTGCCAGAATCTTTGCGAATAGTTTTAGGTCAAAATTTAGCAGTGAAATAGGCCGATATGAAGATGTCAGAACTGGGTCTTTGCCCGGTTTAGGGATCAAAGTTATGTGGGCATGATTATTTCCCCATCTGAAAGCCCCCTGCTCCGCCCGTCTACCAAATACTTCCACCAAAACCAGACTTACAAACTCATTCAGAATCTTATAAAATTCAGCACCGAGGCCATCTGGTCCCGGCGTCTTGTAGCAATCAGCTTGAGATTTCCATACACACCTCTTGTAGGGTAATGGGCCGACCCAGTAGTCGCCTCTGTTCCTCACTAAGTTGAGGCAAGTCTAGCTCCCTCAAGTATTCATGCATTTCCTCCTGGGAGGTAGGCTCTGCCGCATATAGTGATTGAAAAAATTTGCGAAAGACTCGGGTAATCTCCACACTTTCTTTTTGTAACCTGCCTTTCTCATCCCGCACTGCCGCCACTAAAGGCGTACCTCTATGATCTCTTAAACACCGGGCCAGCAATTTGCCCGGTTTATCCCCGTAGCACTGTAATTGGAATCGATAGTACAAAACAGACTTTTTGGCTCTTTGATGTAAAAGTTCATTTAAGTCTACTTGGGCTTCCCATAGCTTTTTCTTGTTGGCTGTCGATGGGGTGCGCATGGACCGGCGCCTCAATTTGGTAACCTGTCGTTCAAGACAAATAATTTGCTCCGCTATCATCCGGCGTTTCCGGGCCGCGAAACCAATGATGTCAGCACCACTTTAGCCGTTTCCCAAATTAATTCCGGATCGTCCTTGTGACACTGATGATCACTTTCAAATTCCCGCCAGCGTTCTTGTATAAATTGATGAAAGCGGGTATCATGGTAAAGCTCCAGCGGGAACCGCCAGATCCTGGACCGTGGAGAGACACCCCCCCACTGCAGCTCTGTCCAAACCATCGCATGATCGAAAATTTCTGTAGGGCCAATCTGCACATCCCCCGTTTGGGCGAACAAATCTCCAGACAATAATAGATAATCAATACGAGCACTAGTACCATGTGCCTGAGACTGGTGAGTAAAATCTCTCTCAGACAGGTGTAACAACCGCCACGGGTCTATCAGCCCCAAGCGCGCGCAAAATCGCTGTAGCATCCGAGTTGTCGGAACCCTCTTCCTCGCCTCCTCTCCTCTAGAAGTGTCTAAATCCACGTCAAAGACTCCATTAAAGTCCCCGCCCAAAAATAAAGGGCATTTTGGCAACTGTTGCACTTTAGAAGTCAGACCATTATAAATACTTGGGTCTAACGAATTAGGGCCATACAAGTTCCCAACCGTCACTAATTTCCCTTCCAAGGTGCCATGCAGCAACAGGAATCTCCCATTAGCATCTGCTATGACATCATCAACTGCAAAATGCATTCGCTTATGGATCGGGATGGCCACCCCCCCTTTTTTCCCCATGGCGGGTGAGCCCCACACCTGCCCCACCCAATCTCTGCGCAATTTACTGTGCTCATCAGCCGTCTGGTGAGTTTCCTGCAGAAGTGCAATGTCACATTTCTGTCTAGCTAGTGCCTGCAGTATTTTATATCTTTTTATAGGGTTCCCTAGCCCACAGACATTCCATCTAATTATCTTCAGAATTTCGGGGGAGTGTCAGGAAACCTCCGTATTGTATACTTCATTCTCACGGAAGGGGCTCCCCCAGCCTGGAACCCCTCCCTTCCATCATTTAGGGGATTGTGGAACTGCCAACTATACAGTTTTGGAGTGCGGTCCATCCCTACCCTAAGAACCCCATCCCTCCCTTCCTCTAGATACCCCTTAAACCGCTCCCCAAATCCAGTCCACCCTTAGGGCCGGACATCCTTCCTTTGGCACCCGGGTCTACCCCTTTAAACCAAGATCACCTTATTCCCTCCAAGACTAACCTTCGGATTCCTTGCTAGTCCCAACCCCATTACCACTCAAATGAAGCTAAATGATCCCCCTAGTCCAACCCCCCACTCCCCAGACCTAGGGCAAACCCACTTGAACGCCACCCTCTATATTACCTCCTCCTGTTAGTGCATCTCGGACATCTAGAGGTGGTTTGCAAAGTACACATCAAATCAACAGCAGAATCTCATGCCTGCACCACGCCCCATTCCGTGTTCTAACAATATAGGTCAGCAAACAATAGATAGAGACAACCCCCCTCCCCGGAACCCAAACAAGGCCAAAAGCAAGGCCCAGAGGTAACCAATTTACAACAAAGAAGGCAGTAATATATAAAACCGCAGCTGCTGCGTCTAAATACATGTCATAACAATACACCCCCATATATATATACAGCCATTCACACGGGCTTCCAGCCAAAGACACCAAGCATTCAAAGTAAATAAAATCAGCACGGCCAAGGGATGACATTCTCGTGTATACAAGGTGGTAGGTCTTCAGTCGCTCCCCGCAAGGGCCCACATAATAGTACCAATCCCTCCGGGCTATAAATCCACGTTGTAGATAAATAAACAAATAATATACAGAAACAACCCCCCCCCCCTCCAGAAGCCAAATTGGGGCCCAAGGCAACGCCCAAAGGCGACCAATGTATAACTAATAAGACAGCTGTAAAACATGCATAACCACACATCCCTCTGTATACATACAAACATTCACACGAGTGCTCAGCCAGAAACACTAGACTTTCAAGATAAAAACATTCAGCACAGCCAAAAAGTATCAGTCTCAGGTATGCCAGATGATAAGTCCCCGGTCACTCTCCACTGAGGCCTTCATGGTACCACCAATCGCTCCGGGCTGTAAGTCCGCGTGACATAGAAATAATAACAGAGAATATACAGAGATAACCCCCCCCTCCATAGCCCAAAACGGGGCCAAAGGCAAGGCCCAAAGACAGCCAAATTATAACAAATCAGACAACTATGAAACATGCATAACAACACACCCCCATACATGCTTAAAGACATTCACATGAGTTCTCAGCCAAAACACACCAAGCATTCAAGGTAAATGAGATCAGCACAGCCAACATATGTCAGTTTCATGCATGTACGGTAATAAGTCTGCAATCGCTCTCCGCAGTGGCCCTCCTGGTGTTATCAGACACTCCGGGCTGTGAATCTACGTTGTGGCTTCCCCGCCAGTTTAGAGCTGCGCCGCGGAGCTCATGGAATCAATTCAGTGCAGTTGATCAGCCCCTCCAAGAAGGTTTGAGCCTCCCCCGGAGTCTGCAGGTAGCGAGTCTGTCCCTGATGCTCCACACGTAACCGGGCAGGATATAGAAGGGAAAAACGCACCCCCTTATTTATCAGCTGGGCACAGGTGGCGGAGAAGGCCCGTCTCTGCTGGCTGACTAGGGCAGAGTAATCTTGGAAGACTAGGATCTGGTCCGCGCCGGCTGTCTGTCGTTTGCGGCCCCTAGCCGCCCGCAGTACTTCCTCCTTTTGGCGAAAGTCCAAAAAGCGTGCTATAACAGCACGTGGCCGGGGTGCCTTCTCGCGTCTAGGGCCCAGCCTGTGCACCCGTTCCAGTCTTATGGGGCCTTCCATCTTGCCATTCAAAAGTTTTTCAAGCCAAGTAAGTAGGAAGCCAAAAAGAGCGCCATCTGCCACAGTTTCTGCAATCCCGCTGAACCGAAGGTTTTTTCGCCGCCCCCGGTTTTCCAAATCATCTAACTTTTCACTTTGTTGTTTTACAATGGCCTCCAGGGCTTCCACCTTGGTTTTTAGGGAGTTTTGGGAGTCCTCCACATCCGAGATTCTTGTTTCTGCTTGCTCCATGTGCCCCGTGAATTCAGTGAGGCTGTTGCTGACAGTATGTAACTGCTCAGCTAGTTCCCGTAAGCGGCTATCCAGCGCCTGGACCACCGCGGTGCTTACTTCACCAACAAAAAACCCCAACATGCATGCCACATACTTCCTCCCACTCTACCTACTCGTCACACAACTCCTCCCACCAACCACACACCTCCACTACCCACAAGCAAACACAACATGGCACCCACCAACTGCATTGCCATATTTAGAACCACAGCACACACACAAAGAGACACTCAGAACTTCCCAGACAAAGCGGCCAAACAGACACAAATCAAACTCCCACACCTACACAAAGGAAGCACATGTAACAGCAGCCTCCGCAACAAAGACAACAACGATTGAGCTCATAAACACCAGATCCATCTGCAACAAGATATACACTCTTGTAGACCACATAGAAGAGCGACAGCCCGACGTAATATGCATCACAGAGACATGGCTCAACCCTACCGACAATGTACTACTCAACCAACTAGTACCGGACAACTACTCAGCGTACAACTGCCCACGCACCCACAAGCATGGAGGAGGAGTCCTGATAATAGCGAAAACAAAACTAAAGTTCAAGACACAGAACTTCACCGATACCCAGCAATGTAACACAATTAGCATCAAGAACAAGAACATTGCAATCTGCCTAACCTACAGAGCACCCAGAGCTCCACCCGACGAACTAGCCTTCACACTCGAAGAAGCCTGTGCCATAACAACAAACAACAAACCAGCGCTACTGATTGGAGACTTCAACCTCAAGTCCACCAATGCCAAAGACGCAGAGGCCTTCCTTCAAGCAATGACCTCACTTCAATTCACACAGATAACACAGGTACACTACCAAAAAACTGCCTCCAGTTTTGCTACTGATTCCTATAGATTTTGGGGTGCTGAATCCAGGAAAAATAGCCAAAATGTTCCATCACGTCACGTTTTCTTGCAAAATTAGATTTCTTACCCATATAAGGAATGTTCACATAATTTCTTTTTAGCCGACTGCAGTTTATTTTCTTGGCCCAAAATAGAGGTTGTAATGGTTAACTAACTAGAAACACTCCCTCATGATATTTTAGAGTGTTTTGTATTCATTTTATACATTAACAGGACAATTGGGAGGCGGGGGGCTAAATCCAGTACTCGTGCTGGCGCATGTTCTTTCCTGTTCGCCTCGCCTCGTTCGCTCGCTCAAACACGGTGGTTGCAACATGAACGTTCCTGTCAAATTTCAGTTTCTTGCAAGTTCATTATTACCTTTTGTTTGCTCAGTCGTAATCCAGCTTTATTCCGAAGTGGTTCACTACAGTTGTAGTTTGCAGTGCTGTGTATTTGTGATGGCTCACAGAGCCAGAGGTTGCGTCAACTCTCCGGACAGTTTTTGTTTTATTTGTGGGGAATATACCGTGAAAAAGCGGCAGAGGAACATTTCTGCATTTATTAAAAAAGTATATTTCGCCTATTTCGGTTTGAAGTTAGGCGATCAAGACAAACCGTGGGGTCCTCACAAAGTGTGCAAGACATGTGAGGAAGATCTACACTTATGGATGAAAGGTAAAAAACAAGCATTTCGTTTCGGAATACCTATGATGTGGCGTGAACAAAGAGACCACAGCAGTGACTGCTATTTTTGCTCTTGCATTGTGAAGGGATACAACTTAAAAAATAAGAACGTAATAAGTTACCCCAACCTTCCCTCAGCAATTAGGCCTATGCCTCATAGCAACGAAGTACCTGTGCCTGAACCACCAAAATCTTTCGATCATATTTGTGTGGATGGTTCTGATCATGATGAGACTCATCAGATGGCTTTTCCCGATGAGTCCAGTACTTCCGAGTTTGAAACTGAACCAGATCCGAAACCTGAACTTTTCTCTCAAGCTGCTGCCCAACTGCTAGGTTCTCGGCTTAAACAGAAAAATCTGTTGTCACCAGGAACAACTTTTTATTGGTACCGCAACCGCGAGACACAATTTTTGAAGTATTTCAGCAAAGAGGAAGATTTGGTATTTTGCAACGATATATACGGAGTGATGGAAAAGTTTAAACTCAAGTATGATCCTGCTGAATGGCGGCTGTTCATTGATTCGTCAAAAGACAGCATAAAAGGTGTTCTTCTTCATAATGGCAACACATTCGCTTCAGTTCCTATTGCTCACTCTGTTATTCTCCAAGAAAAATATGAGAATTTGGCCCTGATTCTTCAGAAGATTCGTTATGATGAGCATAAGTGGATGATTTGTGGAGACTTTAAAATTCTATCCATGCTATTAGGACAGCAATCCGGTTTCACCAAATATCCCTGCTTCCTTTGCTTGTGGGATAGCCGGGCCCGCGACCTACACTGGGGGAAAAAAGACTGGCCAATTCGGGAGTATTTGAGACCCGGTGAGAAAAATGTTCTTCATGAGAGCTTGGTACCTCGTGATAAAATTCTATTACCACCTCTCCACATTAAGTTGGGTCTCATTAAGCAATTCATCAAGTCCCTTCCAAAAGATGGTGAGTGCTTTCGGTACCTTTGCTCAAAGTTCCCCCGACTTTCTGAAGCAAAGCTAAAGGAAGGAGTGTTTGTTGGCTCTGATATAAGGAAACTCATTTCAGATGGAGCATTCGCTGAAACGATGTCTGAGAAGGAAAAAGAAGCCTGGGATTCCTTCAAGGATGTTGTTCTCAAATTCTTGGGGAACAGGCGGGATGAGAACTATAAGGATATTGTTGCCAGGATGCTCAATGCCTTCAAAGAACAAGGCTGTAACATGAGCCTGAAAGTCCATTTCTTGCACTCCCATGTGAACTACTTTCCCGAAAACTTGGGGGCGTACAGTGAAGAACAAGGTGAAAGGTTTCACCAGGACATCAAGGACGCAGAGAGAAGGTACCAAGGAAGATGGAACACCACTATGATGGCTGATTTCTGCTGGTTGCTGCTGCGGGAAACCCCAGATGAAAAATACGCCAAGCAGCGCACCAAGAGAAGCATTCGGGGGAAGAAGAAACGGGCCCACCAGGAGATTGATTGACCCAAGAATGACTTTAAAATCTAAACTGTGTTGACAAATATTGTGTTTTTACTAAACTTTGAAATAAAAATTTGCTAGTTATTATCACAGTGTCGGATCTCATTTATTAGAATTTTATTTTCACACCATCGGGTGTTTGTCTTCATGTATTGCAATGGTGCGGTTTGCGTTTTCTATTCTTACATACATACCTGTACAACATTTTTTGCACATTTCTTTGCTTTGCTTTGTGTCTAACCTCGCTCTTATATGCTCAATGTTTGTGCACATGTATGTGGCTGTTTTAAGGGCAGACAATTTTGCTACATCACAGTGTGTTTTGTTGACATTACTCTATTCTTATGTGCTGCCTTGTTACAATTTTCTTTATTCTTATTTGAATAACTACTAAACAATTAGTATAAAGAATTCATCCAAGAAACTTTTATCTCGATCGCACTCAATCTGAAACGTTCACCTCAAACTGCTAACCCAATGTAGCAAAAAATCTGTACGTGATGGAGCAAATTGGTTACCAGATTTGGATTCAGCGCACCAAAAAACGTAAAAATCAATCGAAACATTAGAGGCAGTTTAAAAAAATTTTTTTTTAGTGTACCTGTGTAATCAATGCACCAACGCATAGACATGGATCATCCCCAGATCTCATCTTCGCATCCAATTACCTAACATCAAGAGACCTAATTTCGCCACCCACCATTACCCCAGTGCCATGGTCTGACCATTACCTAATCGAGACAAAGCTGCGATCACAAGAGGACCAGACAAACGAAAGAGCAAACATCTCACACACACAAAGACGATTCAAGTATTTCGACAGGGACGAATTCATACAGGACACAATACAACACTTGAACATTACTACAGACGACCTGGAGGAACAAGTTTCAAGCTGGAACAGCATTTTAGCTAACGCTGCCAAACCATCTGGTGGCGGGACCAAGAAACCACACCACAACATGAGACAAAACAAGCCATGGTACTCAGCAAGAATACGACAGGAAAAGAGGGAGCTCAGGAAGATTGAACGGAGATGGAGAAAAAACAAAACAACTGCCGACCAGCATCTTTACCTAACAAAGCAAAAACAATACAATGAACACATCAACCAATCAAAGATGGAATTCCACACAAACATGATAAATTCCTCCATCAACAAACCCAGAGAGCTTTTCGAAATAGTAAAGATCCTCACAAAAGAGCAAACAACAGAAGGGGAAGCACAAGTTGATCCAACAGGAATTCGCCGACCACATCAAAGACAAATTTCACTCCACAGAACGAACAACACCTAGTGGGAACACCAGGATGGACGTACACTCCAAAATCTGGGGCACATTCTACACACCCTCAACAGAACAGATATCCCACATCATCTCTACAATCAACACAAGCACTGCTCCTACAGACCCGTGCCCAGTGTCATGGGTCAAAGCCACCAAATCAAGCTTCATCCCCACCATACATAAAATGGTACACAACTCACTCACTCAAGGACTCATGCCAAAGCAACTAAAGCTTGCCACAGTACGACCAATCACAAAGAAAACAACTCTCGACAAAAAAGATCCAGCAGCATACCGACCAATCTCCAGCATACCCTTCCTCGCAAAAATCATCGAAAAAACGGTTCAACTACAGCTTCAGGAACACATCGACAAACACGAAACACTTGACGACAACCAGCACAGATTTCGTCCCAACCATGGAGTCGAAACGCTACTGATCTACCTCTTCGACAGCATCCTAAGAATAATTGACAACACCAGGAATGGAATCTTAATGATCTTCATCGATATCTCCTCAGCCTTCAACACAGTGGACCACAACACGCTCCTGGAAAGACTAAAGAACACTGGTATACATGGTATCACACTGAAATGGTTCCAATCGTACCTAACCGAAAGACAGCTACAGGTCAAGGTGGGACACAACACCTCCCGACCCATAAATGTCCGACAGGGAGTACCTCAAGGATCCGCACTCTCAGCACTCCTATTTAACATCTACATCCAACCAATATGCAACATCATGAAAGAGAACAACATTCAATACACAGTATATGCAGACGACATCATGATATACACCCCGATATCAATCGACAACCCGGACTTCTCTAAAATAACAGACTGCCTTACCCAAATGACGAGTTGGTGTCAAAACAACAACCTCGCAATAAACTACAACAAGACCGAAGCTTTAATCATCACTCGGAACCAAAGCTTCATACACCCACCAAATATAAAGATACAAAGCACTACTATACCAATAAGATCAGAAGTAAGATACCTCGGAGTTACTCTGGACAATAAACTCAACCTCAAGCCACACATAGACAAAACAATCCAAAAAGCCTACTACAAGATGCGAATCATCAGGAGACTGAAACCACTCCTCGCCCCAGATCACTTCCGTACCATCTGTCAAGCACTGATAACCCCACTACTGGACTTCTGCAATCCGATATACCTTGGATTACCGAAACAAGCCCTCAAACCACTCCAACTGGCACAAAACACTGCAGCACGAATCATATCCGGAACTGCAAGACAAGAGCACATCACACCTACCTTAAAGGACTTACACTGGCTCCCAATCGGTGCACGCATCAGATACAAAACTATCATAAACCTATTTAAGATAAAACAGCACACATCAGCCAACAGCCTGCACACCCTCATACAACCAGACACCAGCACACGTCCTAGAAGAAAACAAACACACAACCGAGTCAGCACCCCAAGTGAATACAAACACACACGCAAGGACACAACAGACAGAGCACTCTCCATGGCTGCTCCAATAATATGGAACAAACTACCGGACGATTTGAGGGCAACTACAGACCTCAAAGACTTTAGAAAACAGCTGAAAACCATGCTGTTCATAGAACACTATGGACACATCACATAACCTCAGAGAATGTATAACAGTACATGATACCGCCTAAACAATGTATGTATGGAAAATGTTTTTAGCACCACTGTATATAGCCCACCTTGTATATAGCTCAAACCAATCTAGCACACATTACAACACACACTCAACTAAATTTCACCCTCACTGCATGTATAACACACTCACTTTACCAGATTGTTTGCTGTGATACCACCTTGATTATTAAGATAAGGCGGTTTAGAAATACTGTTAAATAAAATAAATAAAATAAAATTATCCCCTGATTGTCATCTGATTTCGGACTTTTAGGTGTTCCCTCCGCCATTTTTACTTCGGGGCCTCGCGGTTTTTCTCTTCGTGGCGGTTTTGCTGCCATCGAGTTGCCTCCTGTCCTCTGGGCACACACTGCAATTCTCCAACAGTCCTCCCACCGATTGATCAATAAAATAGGTGGTGATCACCCACTTTTAGTGTGGTATATTGCTGCTTGTCGGGGTAGGATGCCCGGAGCTGATCGCTATGCGTCCGATCAGCTCATTGCCAAACCGGAAGTCTTATTTACCATTTTAACAAAAAGGTTGGTTGCCCTTAAAATATCCCCTTTCAGTTTTGCCCACTGTTTTTCTACATCCCCCAGCTCTTCCCATCCCACTAACGACTCCCTGAGGTATTGGCAGGGGCAGTTCTATCATTAGGCCGAGTGAGGCAGTGGCTTCAGGTGGCAACTTTTTGGGGGCGGCAAAAATTGCCCCCAAAAAAGACCGCCTCACTCAGCCTTCAAAATAAAACCCTCCGGGGTAAGAAGCTGCTGCCGCTGGCACTCCATCGGTGACAGTGGCAGAATGAGGAGCCTGTGACCACCCCCCCCCCCCACCCTCAGAAAGCCTGCAGTGCCGGTTTCCCCTCCGCCCTGGCTCAGTTTTACAGAGCTGCGGCGAAGGGAGAGTGTTTCCCTTAACTTCGGCTCTGTTAAAGCTGAGCCCGTGGAGCTGATGGTAAACAGGAAATCCTGTTTCCCATCAGCGCCGTGGGTTCAGCTTTAACAGAGCCGTGCAAAATGAAAACACTCTCCCTTCGCTGCGGCTCTGCAAAACTGAACCGGGGCGGAGGTGAAACCGGCACTGCAGGCTCTCCGAGGGGGGGCAGGCGGCCGCGGGCTCCTCATTCTGCCGCTGTCACCAATGGAGCGGTAGCAGCAGCTGCTTCTTACCCAGGAGGGTTTTATTAGTTTTTCAATTTTCCTTGGTTGGGGGGGCTAGGATTGGAACTGGGCTGATGGGGGGAGTTAGAACTGGAAATGGGCTGATGGAGGGTTAGAACTTGAAATGGACATGGATGGGTTAGGACTGGAAATGGGATGATGGGGGGGTTACGACTGGAAATGGACTGATGGGGGAGTTAGAACTGTAAATGGGCTGATGGGGGGTTAGGACAGGAAATGGGGATGATCGGGAGGGGGGCTAGGACTGGTAATGGGCTATCAGAGGAGGGCTAGGACTGGAAATGGACTGATGGGGGGTTAGGACTGGAAATGGACTGATCAGGAGGGGGCTAGGACTGGAAATGGGCTATCGGAGGAGGGCTAGGACTGGAAATGGACTGATGGGGGGTTAGACCTGGAAATGGGCTGATGGGGGGGTTAGGACTGGTAATCGGCTATGGGGGGGGAGTTAGAACTGGAAATGGGCTGATGTGGGGGGTTAGGACTGGAAATGGACTGATGGGGGTTTAAAACCAGAAATGGACTGATCAGGAGGCGAGCTAGGACTGGTAATGGGCTATGGGGGTGGGGGGTTAGAACTGGATATGGGCTGATCGGGAGGGGGGGCTAGGACTGGTAATGGGCTATCAGGGGAGGGCTAGGACTGGAAATGGACTGATGGGGGTTTAGAACTGGAAATGGGCTGATGGGGGGCTAGGAATGGTAATGGGCCATCGGGGGGTTGGGGGGGTTAGAAATGGAAATGGGCTGATGGGGGGTTAGGACTGGAAATGGGCTGATCGGGAGGGGGGCTAGGACTGGTAATGGGCTATCAGGGGAGGGCTAGGACTGGAAATGGACTGATGGGGGGTTAGAACTGGAAATGGGCTGATGGGGGGGTTAGGACTGGTAATGGGCTGATGGGGGGGTTAGGACTGGTAATGGGCTAAGGGGGGAGTTAGAACTGGAAATGGGCTGATGTGGGGGGTTAGGACTGGAAAAGAACTGATGGGGGTTTAGAACCAGAAATGGACTGATCAGGAGGGGGGCTAGGACTGGTAATGGGCTATCAGGGGGGGGGGGGGTTAGAACTGGAAATGGGCTGATGGGGGGTTAGTACTGGAAATGGGCTGATCGGGAGGGGGGTTAGGACTGGTAATGGGCTATCAGGGGAGGACTAGGACTGGAAATGGACTGATGGGGGTTAAGAACTGAAAATAGGCTGATGTGAGGGTTAGAACTGGTAATAGGGTATGGGGGGACTAGGACAGGAAATGGGCTGATAGGAGTGCTAGAACTGAAAATAGACTTATTGGAGGGTTACGACTGGTAATGGGCTTATTGGGAGGCTAGGACTGGAGTCGGTTGATAAAGGGGATAGGACTAGAAATGGGCAGGGATAGGAAATGGGCTAATAGGGGAGGGGAGGAGAGTGCTGCTGGCCCTGGAAGAAAACTAGGGGCTAGGGTACAAATGGGGTGATGCGGGGGGATGGTAGAATAGGACTGGAAAGGAGCGATACTGAGAGGGTCTGCCAGGGGAAGGAGGGGGCAGGAAAAGAGCTGACACCTGGGATGACACGGGGGAATGAGGGGGCTGGAAAAGAGCTGACACCTGGGATGTACTGAAGGGGGACTGCAAGGGAGCTGACACTTGGGGATGGGAGTGGTAGGTGGCTGGGTAATGGGGAGGAGGCTGGAAGGGAGCTGACATGCAAATGGCATTGGAAGGGATATGGACAGGGAAGGGCGGCTGGAAGGGAGCTGACTGGGGTGTGACACTGAGAGTGGACCTGAGCTGATACTTGGGATGGTATTTGGACTAGAAGGGGCTGGACAGGGGGAAGAAGGGGGACTGGAAGGGAATGGACAACAGTGGCAGTCGTGGGAATGCAAGGCTGTTGACATTGGAAGGTACTGGGGAGGACTGGAAAGGGGGCTGATACTGGGGAGGGTTACTGGAACTGGAAATGGGCTGATGGAAGGAAGTGAAGAAAACAAAAGAAGAGATAAGAAATGGCAGATGGACCATAGACCACAGAAAGAGAGCTAAGAGAAGACAGGAAAGCAGAAGCCTCAGATCGGGACCAGCATGATCAGAGAATAAAATGGTCAGACAACAAAGATAGAAAAAATAATTTTATTTAATTTTAGTGACTTAAATTTGTGCTATTTTTATATTTTACACAGTATTAGGGAACTGCATCTCTTATTTATCTGATGTTGCACTGCATGTGGGGCTTCTTGGGGTTTCAGTTTAAATTTTGTCTACATATTTTTATTTTTACTTTAGATTGTGGTCACTTATTCTATACTTGGTGAGGGACGATGTTGTGCGTGTGTGACTGAGGTCAGGTGTTCTGTTAACATGGAGTTTGTATATAAAGATCTATACTATACTGTAGTAATTTGACTTGTTCAGCTTTTCAAATAGGTGTATGGATGTTCCAGGGCCCAATGTAGTATTTACAGTGACACTTTTTTTGGATGGACTCCTTATTTGAGTTTTGGAAGTTTGTGCTGATATGGTATGATATGGTAGGTTTGCTCTTTGCTGCAGGAGTTTTTTATTAGTTCACAATATGCCTGGTACTGGAGAATAGTGGTTGTTGTTGTTAGTGAGATGATCAGAATCAGATTGTTTTTTTTTAAATATTGAGTTCTGTGGGTGAATGTCCTGGTTCTGCTCTGCTCCTACTGTGGATGCAAAATATATGTGAAAAAGAAAAAGCGAGAACCATAACGCAGTTTATAACCAAATAAAAATGAGTTATAATTTAGTTTTATAAACTGTGCTGTTGGTTCTTGCTGTCTTCTAATTCCTTGGTGTGCAAACAGGACCGTACTTAGCCCTGTGCAAGCAGTGCAGCCGCACAGGGAGCAAAGGCTTGGGGGCGCATTTCGGCTGTCTGTTGCTGCCCTGCCGCCACTGGCAGGACAGTAGCAAGCAGCCAAAATGTGCCCCCAAGCCTTTTCACAGCACTTTAAGCAGGTCTGGTCCTTCCGTCCTCCGATGCGATGTCAGAGCAGGGAGGGACAGATCTGCTCAAAGTGCCGGCACCTTTCAGATCGGGCGCATGCCCCCCTCCTCCTCCCCATACCTCCGTCCAGCACTGCCTGCTCTTTCCCTGCTGCTGGCGCCACCATGAAAAAAATAGAGGGCAGCAGCAGCAGGGAAAGAGCAGGCAGTGCTGGACGGAGGTATGGGGGGAGAGGGTGGGCGTGCACCCGAGCTGCAAGTTGCACAGGGCGCGATTGCAGCTCGATATGGCCCTGTGTGCAAACATCTTGCATTTCCTCCATATCTAAACAGCTTTTTGGTTTGGTTCAGTCTCTGATTGGATTTCTGAAAAAGCCCCACCCGCCTCTAAGGTGTGTGTGTGGGGGGGCACCATCTCATTCTTCGCCTCAGGCAGTAGATTGCCTTGAGCCACCCCTGGGTATTGGTCCATCTTGGCAAAGTTAGTTTTCCTAAAGTCTAAGACCCTCGCTTTTGAATGGATTTTAACAGCCCTAGTCCTAATACTGAACCATGCCATCTGGTGATGACAGGATGCAAAATGATCTCCCACTATAACATCAGAAACACTTTCACCATTAGTAAAGAGTAGTTACTCACCTGTAACAGGTGTTCTCCAGGAGCAGCAGGAATCAGTCCTCACATATGGGTGACGTCGGCGCCGACGGAGCCCTCGTGCGGAGCATTTCCCCAGCTTTCAAAGAAAGCCTTTGGGAATTGCAGCGCGCATGCGCGGTCCCCTTCCTGCCCAAGGGTGCCATCTTGCTCAGTCTGATGACATAGCTAAAAGACAGCAAAAAATTAGCAAAAACAAATCATATGACTGCAACTCCAAGGGGAGGAGGGAGGATTGTGAGGACTGATTCCTGCTGCTCCTGGAGAACACCTGTTACAGGTGAGTAACTACTCTTTCTCCAGGACCAAGCAGGAAGTCAGTCCTCACATATGGGACTCCCCAGCTTAAGGCTACAGGAGACCTCAAGCTGAAAAAATGAGCTCCCTTTAGCTCGTCAGCACGCAAGGAAGGAACCTTCTCTGAGAACGCCCCCCGACCGGTAGCCCAACACCAGGGCCGGAGGGTAGGAGTTGCCTAAACCCCAAAGAGATTATGGAGTACTGCCTGTCCGAAAGCACTGTCCCTGCGGGACTCCCTCTCAAGGCAGTAATGGGCCGCAAAAGTCTGGCTTGAAGACCAAGTAGCGGCCCGGCAGATGTCTGCCAACAGAACAGAGCGGAGATGAGCCACTGACGCAGCCTTCGCCCTGACACGATGAGCCGTGACTCGACCCTCCAACGAGAGGCCGGCTGCCCCATAAGCCCAGGCGATACAGTCAGCGACCCACATGGACAGAACAGCCCTCTGATGCTCCCGCGTACGGTCAAGGTAGAAGGACAACGCCCTCCTACAGTCCAGGGTATGCAAAACCATCTCAGCCCGGTTGGCATGCGGCCTGGGAAAGAAGGTCGGAAGAAACACCTCCTGACTGAGGTGAAAAGGAGAGACAATCTTAGGAAGAAACTTAGGGTGAGTCCGTAAGACTACCCTATTCCTGTAGAACCTAGTGTAAGGAGGATCAGACACTAGTGCCTGAAGTTCACTCACTCGCCTAGCTGAGGTAAGAGCTACCAGAAACAAGGTTTTCCAGGAGAGAAAACGGAGAGGGTAGGTAGCCATAGGTTCAAATGGCGGACAAGTAATCCGCTGTAAGACCACATTCAGATCCCACTCAGGGGCTGGTGGACGTAAAGGAGGCTTGAGCAGGAGGAGGCCTCTGAGAAAACGAGCCACCAAAGGGTGGTTAGAAAGAGGCCTCCCGTCCACTGGCGAGTGGTGCGCTGAGAGAGCACTAAGGTGAACTCTGACAGAGTTAGACTGAAGGCCCAGATTGGAGAGGTAAAGCAAATATTGCAACACTACCGCTACCAAGCACGAGAAGGGATTCTCGCTGTGCTGAGCACACCATGCGGAGAATCTACGCCACTTAAGAGCGTAGGATTTCCTGGTGGATTGTCGCCTAGAGGCCAAGACCACATCTTCCACCTCTCGAGGCAGTAGTAGGGGAGCCAGGACTACCCAGCCAGGCCATCAGATGAAGGGACTGGAGGTTGGGGTGCAAGAGAGTCCCCTGATCCTGAGACAGGAGATCGTGTTTAAACCCCAGAGGGTGTCCACCGCTAGCTGCAGCAGAAGTGGGAACCACGGTTGCCTCAGCCACCTGGGGGCTATCAGGATCAATGAAGCCCCGTCCTTGAGGACTTTGAACAGCGTCCTGGACACTAGTGGCGTGGGAGGAAACGCATACAGTAGGCCTGTGGACCACGAGATCAGAAATGCATCCGCTGCTACTCTGAGAGGATGCGGTTGTCTGGAGCAGAATCTCGGGAGTTGCCAGTTCAGAGGACTGGCGAAAAGATCCATAGTGGGGAAGCCCCACCTGAGAAAGACCTGCTGAACCACCAACGGGTTCAACCTCCATTTGCGTGGTTGCAGGATCCTGCTCAGTCTGTCCGCCAGGTATTGTCTTGACCTGGTAGGTAGACAGCCTTTAGGAGGATTCCGTGAATGACGGCCCAAGAGCACAGCCGTTGTGCCTCCTGACATAGAAGGAAGGAGCCTGTGCCTCCTTGTTTGTTCACGTAGAACATGGCAACTTGATTGTCCGTCTGGACCAGTACAGACTGGTGAGAGGCGAGGTGGGAGAAGGCTCTCAGAGCCAGGCGTATCGCCCGTAGCTCCAGGAGGTTTATCTGTTGAGCAGCCTCCCAAGGGGTCCAGAGACCCTGAGTACATGTCCCTTGGCAATGTGCTCCCCAACCGAGAAGAGACGCATCTGTTGTCAGCACTTGAGAATGCGGAGGGGATTGAAAAACCACTCCGAGTACCAGATTCGGAAGATGAAGCCACCATTGCAGAGAGGAGACTAGCAGGTCCGATATCTTTACTGAGTCCACTAGGCTCCCCGTGGCCTGATGCCACTGAGTGCGAAGGCACCACTGAGCAGGCCGCATGTGCAGGCGGGCATTGGGGGTGACATGAACCGTGGAAGCCATATGGCCGAGTAGTCTCAGGAATTGCCTGGCAGAGACCAGGGAATTGCTGCGAAACTGCCTGGCCAGATCCATCAGCCTGTGGGCTCTGTCCATAGGCAGAAAAGCCTTTGCTTGAAGAGTGTCTAGTCTGGCCCCTATGAATTCCAAGTTCTGGGACGGGAGCAAAGTGGACTTTGCGAAGTTTATGACAAACCCCAAGTGCTGAAGCACAGCCACAGTGCGAAGGGTGGCTTGATTTGCCTCCTGGGAAGATTGGCCCCTTATGAGCCAGTCGTCCAGGTACGGAAACACAAAAAGACCCTGAAGCCTCAGGTAGGCCGCCACCACTGCCAGGCACTTGGTGAAAACTCTGGGAGCGGAGGACAGGCCAAAGGGTAGTACTCTGTACTGATAGTGGTTTCCCCCCACAACAAATCTGAGATATTGTCTGTGGTCTGGATGAATAAGGATGTGAGTATACGCATCCTTTAGATCTAAGGAGCATAGCCAGTCTCCCTGCTGGAGGTAGGGCAGCAGGATTCCAAGGGTAAGCATCTTGAACTTTTCCCTCTCCAGGAACTTGTTGAGGTTGCGCAAGTCTAGGATGGGTCTGAGGCCTCCTGTTCTTTTTGGTACCAGAAAGTACCTGGAATAAAAGCCGTGACCTCTCAGGTGGTGGGGCACCGGTTCCACAGCCTGATCCTTTAGCAGACTTGCTAACTCCTGAAGGAGTAGGTCCCTGTGCAGAGGGAGTCTTGGAGGCTCCCCTGGAAAACAGGAGGGAGGTACCTGGTGAAAATGGAGAAGATAGCCCTTTTGGACTATATGAAGAACCCAGGTATCTGATGTGACGGCTGACCACCTGTGGGCAAAGTGGGCCAGCCGGCCTCCTGTGCCGAGAGAAGCCAGCTGAGGAGAAGAGGCTATGCTGTCTGAGTCAAAACCTCCCACCCTGCTGAGCAGGGGCCGGTGTAGGTGGCTTGGGGGCCTTCTGCCTACGGGGCCCTTGACCCTGCCCTTTGGCCTGCTGACCCTGTTGGGGAGCTGCAGAGGCCTGATAATGAGGGTATTGTTTATAGGCAGATGACTTCCTCGGGTAAAAGGTCTTTTTTCCTGAGCCCTTCTTTTTCTGAGAAGGGGCAGAGGTTTTTCTGGACAGCCTAGTCCTGGTGAAAGTCTCTGTCTCGAGCTCAGCAGCCTTTTCAGCCATGGGTTTGCCGAAAAGGTTTTCACCCCGGCAGGGGACATCGACCAACTTGTCCTGTACGAACAGCTCGAGGTCAGATGACTGTAGCCAAGCCTGTCGGCGGGCACCGATGCCGGCCCCGGCTACTCTGGCCGAAGCCTCGAAGCCATGGTAGGCTGCTCGAGAGATAAACTTCGAGCACTCCCGAATACCAGTGGAGAAGGCCTGGAACCTCTGCAAAGGTTCCTCAGAGAGACCAGCAGAGAACCCGGCAATCTCCTTCGCCAGGTCTCGGAGGTACATGCCCATGTAGAGCTGGTATGTCTGGACACGGCAAGCAAGCATAGAGCCCTGGAAGCACTTCTTACCGAGGGCATCCAGGTTCCGGGCCTCCCGGCCGGGAGGCACCAAGGAGTGCATCTTCTGACTTTTCAGTCGATGCATGGCCGATTCCACAACCATGGAGTGGTGCGGTAATTGCGCCTTTTGGAACCCGGGGCTCTTGCGGACTCGATAGATTGAATCGACCCGCTTGCTTAACACTGGCGTCGAGGCCAGGGTCTCCCACATGCGGAAGAGCAGCCGCTCCAGCATCGGAGGAACCGGAACAGTAAAGGCCTCCTTCGGGGGAGAGTCATACTGGAGGGCCTCGAGCTCCTTGGCTCGAGGCTCCTCCTCGGGATCCGTGGGGAAGGCCAAGGCCTTGGCCATATCCCGCACGAAGTCCGAGAACCGGGTATCTTCTGGTGGGGATCGTCTCCGAGGTTCGGACTCGGGCGAGTCCGATGGGACACACCGAGTCCGATGAGTGTCAGGTGACTCTTTATCCTCCGACTCCCAGTCCGACTCCTCGGAGGAGGAGTCGAGCGGCTCCAGTCGGGCGGGCACCGATGCCCTTCGCCCCGACGCCGAGAGTACCAGCGTCGACGACCTCGGCCTCGAACGGGAGGTCGAGGAGACTGTGGCCGAGGATCGACTCGAGCCCGCATGGACTCGAGGATCGGCTCGGCCTCCGGGGTCGACTTGGATGTCGAGGTCCCGGTGGTCGGGGCAGATGCACCGGTGAGACCGGCAATCAATGCCCGCTGCTGTTCCATGAAGGCAGCAAAGCTGCTCTCCAAGGCCGTCAACCTGAGTCCGAGCTCAGGAGACCCAGCAGCCCCTGACTCGGGCCCCGACGGCATCGGGCCCGACGTCGGCTCCCTCGGAGGAGAGTCCACGAGGACAACAGCACTTACGTGTCCAGGAGACTCCATCTCGACACGAGGATGTTTGGCAGGCCTCTCCGACTCCGAAGACCCGGGACAGCTATCGGGGCTATGCGACCTGGCCCTCGAGGAACCAGGAGTGTCCACCGACGCCGACCTCGCGGGTTTCTTCTTCCTGTAATGTTCCCGCGAAGGAGACCCCCGCTCAGAGGAACCCCGACGCTGCTCGGGGCCGGAGTCCCGAGACGTCGAGGCCTCTGACGAGGTCCGGGCCCGGCCGGACGCGGAGTCAGAAAAAATCCTATCCTTTTGGTGCTGCCGACTCCTCAAGGCCTTCGAGGACATTTTGCCACATGGACCACAGATCATCGGGTCATGATCGGGTCCGAGGCAGCGGAGGCAGCAGTCATGTGTGTCGGTAAGAGACATAAGTTTCTTACACCGATCACATTTCTTAAAGCCGCTGGTAGCCATTGGGGGAAAAAGGGCCCCTGCTAGGTCAAAAGACCGGGCTGCCAGGGAAAAAAGAAAAAAGGCGCGAACGCCAGTCACAAAGGACAAAAACCGAAAAAGAGAAAAAGGACTCGATACCGGCTTATCGGTCTGAGTGGGAAAAGGATCCGGCGTCGAACTGGAGAAAAAAGAGAAAAAACAGGGAAAATCAACTTTTTCCTCGGGGAAAAACGAACTACGTCCGTCGGGCTCCGCGGAAAAAAGAAGACTGAGCAAGATGGCACCCTTGGGCGGGAAGGGGACCACGCATGCGCGCTGCAATTCCCAAAGGCTTTCTTTGAAAGCTGGGGAAATGCTCCGCACGAGGGCTCCGTCGGCGCCGACGTCACCCATATGTGAGGACTGACTTCCTGCTTGGTCCTGGAGAAACACCAAGTCCAGTAAGGCCCCTTCACGTGTGGGTTCTGTTACCAGTTGCCTGAATAGTTCTCCCTGTAGAGAATCCAAGATCTCCTTACTTCTAGATGATACTGCAGCCGGAATGTGCCAATCAACATCTGGGATATTAAAATCCCCTATCAGTAGCACTTCCCCTTTCCTGGCAATGCTGCGTATATCTTCTTCCTCCTTTGAGGGAGGTCTGTATATTACACCAATACAAATAGATTTCTCTTTCCTTTTTTCTAGTTTTACCTACAGTGCCTCCTCTCTCCCTTTTAAGCTCTGTAGTTCCAAAGCTTTAATATTATATTTTACATATAGTGCCACTCCTCCTCCCCTTCTTCCTACCCTGTCCTTTCTGAATAAAGTATAGCCTGGTATAGTTACATCCCAGTCATGGTTTTCTGTGAACCATGTTTCTGTAACTGCCACTAGATCCAAGTCAGCCTCTCCCATTAAAGCTTCAGCATCTGGGATCTTATTTCCCATGCTGCGGGCATTTATACACATCTCTTCCATATGTTGCCCCTTTTACCCATTTCCTTAAAGGTATTTAATGTTTCACTTACGTGGGGGCTTTCACTTACCTGGGGGTTTTCTTCACCCATCCCCAACGAATCTAGTTTAAAGCCCTCTTCAGTAGATTAGCCAGTCTGCTACTGAAGACATGTTGATCTTTCTTGGATAGATGGACGCCATCTCTGCTCTGCAACCCTTGGAACAGCATCCCATGGTCCCAGAAACCAAAATGCTCTCATTGATACTATCCACGCAGCCATGCATTCATCTCCAGGATGCAATCTTCTCTGCCTTGGCCTTTACCCTCAACAGGGAGGATTGAAGAGAAGAACATCTGCACCCCTATCTGCTTCACCCTCTGTCCCAGAGCCATGAAGTCACTTTTGATATGCTCAGAGGGATATCTGGCAGTATCATTTGTGCCGACATGGATTAGCAACATTAGGTAATAGTCAGTGGGCTTGATGAGTCTCGGCAAACTCTCCGTAACATCTTGGATTTTGGCACCTGGCAGACAGCATACCTCTCTGGACATCAAGTCTGTCAGCAGACGGACGCCTCAGAATTCCTTCCTCAGAAGAGAGTCACCAATCACCACTACCTTTCGCTTCCTTGTGGTCACTGATTCTGCAATTTTGGTGTGCTCAAGCTCTGTTTTTTTCCTTTCCAGGGATGCTTTCACCTCCTCCACTTCCAGGACTGCATAATGGTTCTTCAATTCAAGGGCTGGAGAAGTTGGATTGGTGATTCTGCAGGCCCTGGTGACTTATGTCAACCTTCATCATTCTGTAGGCTCCCATCTTCTCTTCTGCTGGAGAGCTTGGATGTTGCAAGAAGCATCTCATCAATACACATCTCACTGTCTTGAATGCGCCTCGGCCTCACCACCTCCTCTCTGAGTTCCTCCACTTGTTTCCTGAGAGCTTCAGCATGCAGGCATCTTGCACATGGAACCAGTCCTTCAACTGGCATTGGGACCTCTGTCTGGACAGAGGCAGAAGCTGTAACGGGGGCAACAGCTTTGGTGATACAATTTTTCCCAGCCATTGTTCAGTTGGTGGAGCTACCAAAGTACCAGCCGGTTTCTCAGCTGTCCTTTCAGAGAAAAAGCAGTTAAATCTCTTTTAAGTGTGTTCAAAATGTGTTGTTCCAAGTCCCTGTGTGTAGTTAATTGAAAAGGTGCCCTATAAAGCAAGACTACTCACTAGGGGTGAGTGGCAGTTGGGGGTTGGGAGGGAACTAACACTTGATGAGGTGTCAGTAGCTTCAGAGAGCTGAGAAAGATACTAAAGCAGAGTTTTAAACCTACCTCACTAAAGAAAATATTTCCCCTTTTAAACTAAAGCACCAAAAAGAATGTAACTTAGTTTTAAAAATGTACCAAAACCCTTTTAAGAGCTCCCAGGCAGAGAGCTAATAATTTAAAAAGCCACAAACTTTTACCTTTGCTTGAAATGTATAGCCCCTGTTAGGAATGCCTCCTTTGAGGAGGCAGATGTCAATGTATATGATGACTATATAGGCAATGCAACCCTAGGATGGGTGGGGTGAGGATTAGTGTAGGTGGAAAGTTAAGTGTCCCTGGCCAGTAGATCTTATATGAACTGAGGGCACACTCAGATATCTGATTTAAAAGCTATGCAAACTAAATATTCCTAAACATAGCCAAAAGTTACAATTTATATTATAAAAAAACCCAGGCAATTGTAAAGTCTGAAAGCTGGATATGGGGAAGGAGGAATAGGGAGACAGGAGATATGCTGGATTGAGAGGGGAGAAAGGTTATATTTTGGATGTGGGAGGAAGAAGCAAAATGCTAGACTGGGGAGAGGAAGAAAGACCACAAGGAGGCAGATGTAGGGTGGGAAAAGAAGAATCTATGCTAAGGCCAGGAGAAGAGGGCTAGAGGCTGATGCAGGGGCTGGGAATGGAAGAAGGGGACTGACTAACTAGGGATAGAAGGAGGCTAACTTTGGCAGATGCTGGGAATTGGAGAGGGGGCTGATGCTGGAATTAGGGGTTGAGTTGGGAGAAGGAGGCTAATTTTGGGAGCAGGGTCTAATGCTGGGGCTGCAAAAAGGGGGTTGGGGGACTGACATGGGTGCTAGGGATATAAGAAAGGGGCTGACTCTGACAGATGCTGGGAATGGGAAAAGGAGGCTGATGCTGGTAAAGTAAGAAGGAAGAGGAAGACAGATACTGTTGGGAGGGAGAAGCTAGGGCACATGCAGCTGGAGGGGCAGAGGGATGGATGCTGGGAGTAAGAAGAAGGAAAGGCAGGGTAAATGAATATTAGAGAAGGTAGGTGGGCAGGTGCTGGGGAAGGGGAGAAGAAGGTATGGAGAAGAGGCCATAGAATGCATACTGGAAATAGGGGAGAGGCAAGAGCAATAAATGCTGGGGAAAAGGGAGAAAGAAGCAGAGGGCTATGAAGACAACGAGAGACAATGAAGGGAACAGGTCTTTGAAGGAGATGAGAAAGTGTGGAAATGGGAAAGTAAAAGGGGAAATGGGACCCTGGATAAGGGGTTAAGACCTAGAAGCAGAGAAAGAATCAATGACAGGGAAGGAACTGTGGGATGGTTGAGAGCAGGGACGGTCTGAGGGTGATGTGGGTCCATTGGCAGAGACTTATTGGGGGCCTCATTTGCATAAAATATTTGCATAAATATTTGTACACCAGAAAATAATCCTGGTAGCTGTGAATTCAGAATCATGGTGCGCAGGCTGGATTGGACTGTGCTAGAGTTGGAGAAGCCCAGAAGTCAGCAATAGTGAAGCTATTGCGCCACAAAACAAAATTAAATTAAGATTTATTTCCTCAAATCTGAATTTACATAATATTTTACATTTTGGAGTAGCAGCATCAAGAACACAAAACTTCATATCTCAGACCATCTCTATTCTGCTACCCTTCTCCAACAATCTATAATTGATGCCACATAAACAACAAAACGAAAAAGCAAAAACGACAGCATAGGATCTATAGAGCAAATCTACCATTCCATAATAGAACTAACCTTCATAACTCACACATTGAGGCGCCTAGCCCAAAAAGGTCAGCAAAGTAAATACTGCAGTGGGTCCTAGAACACCTACCAGGAAAATTGAACAAGCTAGATTACTACAGATTCTTGCATAGAAACTCCATAGAAACATAGAAATATGATGACAGAAAAAGACCACATGGACTATCTAGTCTGCCCTTCCATATCAACAACTACAACAGTCCCATTTTTACCTTTAGAGATCCTCTGTGTTTGTCCCATGCTTTTTTGAATTCAGTTACTGTCCTCATCTCTACCACCTCCATGCTAACAGAACACCTGTTAAGATCACACACTTAGAACTAGACTCTCACCAAGTACAGAATAAGGGACCACAAACTAAAAATAGTAATTTGTAAACAAATATTAAACTGAACCCACAAGAAGGCAGACTCTGCATATAGTGCAACACCAGAAAAATAGGAAGAGATGCATATATAGAGCACACGCAAACTACAAAAGATGACAATTTTTTTTCTTTTTCTCCCTAATTTTGCCCAGTCCTTAAGCTTGGTTTTAAAAGTTTAGGAGGACAGTGCCGTACCTAGGTCTGTGCAAGCGGTGCGGCCGCTGAGGGCGAAAAATAGTAGAGGCGAAATCAGAGTTACTGACCATAGGTCTCAACTCCCTCCCTCGCTGCTTGCCTGGCCCACCCTTGCTCCGCCACCACTTTTCCTGTTCCTATGCAGGGGCGGCCCACGGGTTGTGCCAGGTCATGTGCAGAAACTCATTGCAGGGTCTCATTTGCATAAGGAACATCATTTGCGTAAATATTTGCATAATATTAACATGCGCTAACTTTTAGTAAACATGCCTCTTAATGGGTGTCTGGATAAAGAAAGACTACAGGATTTCTACATTATCATACTCCAGTGATAACCGCCAGGCACATTAGGAAGTACTATAAACACTGACCCACCATAGCATAACAGCACTACCAGGATGCACAAAGCACCAAACCCTACCTATCAAAAGGCAACACTGCAAACATTAAATCAATACGTCTCAGAGAATACCAATACATCTCCTACTGGGGAAAGGGAACAAGTGACACTGTCAATAGAAACTACGTGAACAGAATACCTCAGCTCGGTTACACATGCAGAACATAGACTGTCACCAAACAAGGGAATTGTGAAGGGATCAGAATTTACAAATAGAAAGACAATATTTAAATTAGGAAACCCAAAAGCCAAACTTGAAATGTACAACACTGGAGAAATAAAACTATAGATTAATTTCCTCTTGTACTAAACAAAAACGCAAACACATTAACGATTTACTTTTCCCAGAGCTGATTTATTCCAGTTAACAAATTCAAAATAAAAAAGTATTTTTCTACTTTTTGTTTTGGCATTTTATTTTTCAGTTGGAATTGCTCCAGTCACCTTTTTCTGGTTTCTTTATGTCTTCTGCTAGCTGTCCATTTGTCCTTTCTTCTGTCTTCTAGTTTTTTTCCATTCTCTCTTTACATCTGCTCTAACATACTGATCTTAACCCATTTGGTCTTTCCTCCATTTCTTTCTTTATTCCTTTATCGTCCACTCAAATTTTACCCTTCCATTCTCAATCCCCACTTATTCTCCCACTACCCAGCCAATCAAAGATTTTTCTTCCCTCCCACACAAAATATATTTTCTCCTCTCCATCCTCATTCCCCCAGCCCCATCCCCTTCTAGTCCTCCCCCCAAATCAGTTCCCTTCTAGTTCCAGACCCACCCAGCATCCGCTTCCTTCTAGTCCCATTCTCCCATGCCCTCACATCAGCCCATTTTCAGTCCTAGGTCCCCCCATCAACTCATTTCCAGTCCTAGCCCCCCCATCAGCCATTTCCAGTGTTATTCCAGCCCTCTATCAGCCCATTTCCAGTCCAAGCTCCCCGTCAGCCAATTTCCAGTCCTAGCCCCCCTAATCAGCTCATTTCCAGTCCTAGCCCCCCATCATCCCATTTCCAGTCCTATTCCAGCCCTTTATAAGCTCATTGCCAATCCAAACTCACTCACATTGGCCCATTTCCAATCCTAGTCCCCCATCAGCCCATTTCCAGTCCTATTCCAGCCCTTTATGAGCTCATTTCCAATCCAAACTCACTCACATCGGCCCATTTCCAATCCTAGTCCCCCATCAGCCCATTTCCAGTCCAAGCCCCCTCATTAGCCCATTGCCATAGCAAGCTCCCCCATCAGCCATTTCCAGTCCTATTCCAGCCCTTTATGAGCTCATTTCCAATCCAAACTCACTCACATCGGCCCATTTCCAATCCTAGTCCCCCATCAGCCATTTCCAGTCCTATTCCAGCCCCTAATAGCCCATTTCTATTCCAGGCTCCCTCCTTCAACCCATTTTTAATCATAGCCCCCCATCAGCCCATTTCCAGCCCCCCATCAGCCTATTTCCAGTCCAAGCTTCCCCCTTCAGCTCATTTCCAGTCCCATTCCAGACCCCATCAACCCATTTCCTGTCCTAGCCCCCTCAATCAGCTCATTTCCAGTCCTAGCCCCCCATCAGCCATTTCCAGTCCTTCCAGCCCCCATCAGCCCATTTCCAGTCCAAGCCCCTCCCCCATCAGCCCATTTCCAATTGTAAACCCCCCCCCCATTGGCTATTTCCAGTCCTATCCTAGAACCCTCCCCCAAAGAGCCCTGCGCCTGTCTAAGTGGCTTCAGAGGTGAGTCGGGGAGGCCTGCCCGAGGCGCCAGGTCACCTCTGCACAGCCACCAGCATGAAGAGCGTCACACTGGCAGCTGTGTTCTCGTGAAGCGCATGAGTGCCAGGAAAGGTTAAAGGGCATTTCCTGGCACTCTCGTGCTTTAAAAGAACACAGCTGCCAGCATGAGGGAAAATACCGCTCTTCACAATGGCAGCTGTGCAGAGGTGAGCAGGGGCCTCGGGCGGTCCTCCCCGGCTCACCTCTGAAGCCGCTATTTCAAAGAGCACCGCGCGAGAATGAAGTTCATGCGGAGCCCCTGAAGCATGGGGCCCTGTGTGAACAACATTCTCGCACAATGGATGGGCTAGCCCTGTTCCTATGGCAGCAGTGGTGGTGGCTGCGGACCTCCTCCAATTTAAAAAAAAAAGCGTGTCTTTCCAACACCATGCTTGCTTTTTTTTTTAATTGGAGGAGGTCCTCTGCCACCACTGTCGCTACTGCCAAGGTAACTGGAAAAGTGGCGGTGGGCAAGGGAGTGCTGGACAGGCAGCGCAGAGGGGGGAGCCGACCGTACATGAAGATGAGGAGTGAGATGGGGAGATGCTGGACATGGGAGGATAAGGCAGAAGGGCTGTACTAGGCATGAGGGAATGGGGCGAATGACAAAAGTTTGATGTCATTGAGGGGGGTGCCAGGTTTTCAAGTCACACAGGGTGCATTTATGGCTTGGCAGGGCCCTGTAGGAGGACATTCTTTGATATAACATTGACCAATGACAATTTGTCATAGTGTTATTCTCTGAAAATAGCTCTTTGGACAGTAATAAGGTAGCTGTCTTGAGTGCCAACTAACTTGGTGGAGCTGAGGCAGAGAGGCTGCACTGCTGCAGGCCCAGGATTGTCAACTGGTCTGTCCCAGGCAGGTCCACATAGGGTGCCATTGCCTCAGCCCTCAACCTGCTGGCTCTGACTACCACAGCAGCACTGTCTATGTTTGTGACCAGAGACTGAGAGTGGCCCGAGCCAGGTGAGGAGCTGGGGACAGGGCATTTTGAGATGACACAGCTACTCCTGCTCTAACCCTTTAATTCGAAGGAGGGTGCACTGGTTCAGGTAGAGAAGGATTAGGGAAAGGAGTGGGGTATTTTGAGATGAGACAGCTACCCTAAGGAGAGTGAAGGTAGAGAGGGGTAATACCAGCACCATAATACCATACCAGCATCAAGTTCAAGAACAAGAACTCAAACTGCATCAACCTTATCTATGAAGAGTTAGCACTGCAAATATTCTCCAACACCAGTACACTTTCAGTTGGGAAAAGAGAACAATTGCAGAATCCTGTGCACAGTATACGTTTTAAGACTCCCTCACCTCAATTACACATATGAAAACACTGACCATCACTTAAGAGACTCTTAGATGGGCAGTATATAAGACCAGCTAAATAAATAAATAAAGAATAAAAGACTATAAATTAGAAACAATCATTCAGACAAAAATTAAAATGGAAAACCCATGAAAACAGACTCTGAGCAGTGGAACACTGAAGAAAGAGAAAAAGAAATGCATTTTCTCACTTATTGATCGAAATACAAGAAATGCGCATTTTCAAAGCAGACATATTTAATTCTCTAAAGCTGGAAAATACTTTTTTGTGCTTTGCCTGATCATTGTATTTTCTAGTTCAGTTGGATTGGTCCTGGTCTTTCTTTACCACTGCTCTGGTTGTTTATCTCTTAAGTCTTTTTCCAGAATCTCATTTTCAATTTCTGTTTCTCCACTCTGTCTTCTTCCCTCCACTCCTACATCTGTCTCTGACATTGATCTTTTTCATAATTTTTCTCCATCCTTTTATCTAACTTGTTATCTAGCTATAGCTAGATTTTATTCCACCTCCTCCCCCACTCCAGTCCTCAGTCACCCCTATTCACCAGTTACCTACTTACCAGCTTTTACTTCATGCTTTACCTCCCTAGTCCTCCCATTCCAAACCTGTCACTCAGTCCTTCACCAGCAGCCTATTGTCCCTCTGCCTTTCCTTATTATCCACAACATCCATTTCTCTGCCCCTCCATCTCCACCTTCCCCTGCATATGCCTTTGCTTCTCCTCTCCCCCTTGCAATATCTATTCTCATTTTCCTTTAACTCCCCCAGCATTAGCCCACTTCTCCCACCCCCAAACCCCAGTATCTTCCAACGCCAGCCCCCTTCTCATACCCTCAGCTCCAGAATTCCTTCTACAAATTCAACCAGAGTCAGCCCGTCTATAAGAACATAAGAACATAAGAAATGCCATACTGGGTCAGACCGAGGTCCATCAAGCCCAGTATCCTGTTTCCAACAGTGGCCAATCTAGGTCATACGTACCTAGCAGTTTCCCCAAAAGACAGGTTCCACAATGCTTGTACTGGGTCAAGCATTGATATCCTGGGTCCCTTTTTAATAGTGGTTTATGGACCTTTCTTCCAGGAACTTGTCCAAACCTTTTTTAAACCCAGCTATACTAACAGCCCTTACTACATCCTCCGGTAACAGATTCCAGAGTTTGATTACACGTTGAGTGAAGAAATATTTTCTCCTATTTGTCTTAAATAGTTTACCCTGTAGCTTCATTACATGTCCCCTAGTCCTTCTATATTCTGATAGCGTAAACAATTGATCCACGTTTATCCGTTCCACTCCATTCATTAATTTATACACCTCTATCATATCTCCCCTCAGCCGTCTCTTTTCTAGGTTAAAGAGCCCTAACCTTTTTAGCCTCTCTTCATAGGAGTAGCCTTCCATCCCCTTCACCAATTCGGTGGCTCTTCTCTGTACTTTTTCTAATAACTCTATGTCCTTTTTAAGATTCGGTGACCAGAATTGCACACAATATTCAAGGTGCGGTCGTACCATGGAGCGATACAGAGGCATTATAATATCCTTTGTTTTATTCTCCATCCCTTTCCTTATGATACCTAGCATTCTATTTGCTTTCTTGGCCGCCGCTGCACACTGGGTGGAGGGTTTTAACATGTTATCCACGATGACTCCTAAATCTTTTTCCTGGGTGGTGGTTTCTAATGTGGAGCCTTGCATCGTGTAACTATAGTGTGGGTTGTTCTTTCCTAGGTGCATAACTTTGCACTTGTCCACATTAAATTTCATCTGCCATTTGGATGCCCAGTCTTCCAATTTATCCAGATCCTCCTGCAGTTTTCCACAATCCTCTTGGGTTTTAACAACTTTAAACAGTTTTGTGTCATCTGCAAATTTGATAACCTCACTAGTTATTCCCTTTTCCAGGTCATTTATGAATATGTCAAAAAGTAGCGGACCCAGTACAGATCCCTGGGGTACTCCACTATTCACCTTTTTCCATTGGGAATATTGGCCATTTAGCCCTACCCTCTGCTTTCTATCTTTTAACCAGTTCCCGATCCACAATAGTACACTGCCTCCTATCCCATGACTTTTTAGCTTCGCCAAAAGTCTCTGATGGGGGACCTTGTCAAAAGCTTTCTGAAAGTCCAGATACACTATATCAACCGACTCACCTTTGTCTACCTGTTTATGCACACCTTCAAAAAAACAGATCAGATTAGTAAGACAAGATCTTCCTTGTCTAAAGCCATGTTGGCTGTCTCCCATTAGGCCATGACTATCTACATGCTGTGTAATTTTGTTCTTTATGATGATTTCTACCATTTTCCCTGGTACTGACGTCAGGCTCTCCGGTCTGTAATTTCCCGGGTCACCCCTGGAACCCTTTTTAAAAATTGGTGTTACGTTGGCGACCCTCCAATCTTCAGGTATTACAGATGATTTTAATGAAAGTTCACAGATTACCAATAACAGGTCTGCAATCTCATATTTCAGTTCTTTCAACACTCTGGGATGTATACCATCCGGTCCAGGTGATTTGCTACTATTCAGTTTATCAAATAGTTGTAATATATCTTCCCGGTGTAGCGATATTTCTCTCAATTCCTCTGCAGTATCACCTTTAAATACCACTTCAGTCTTGGGTAACATCCCTACATCTTCCTCAGTAAAGACCGAAGCAAAGAATTCATTCAGTCTCTCTGCTATAGCCTTGTCTCCTCTTACTGCCCCTTTTACCCCTCTATCATCTAATGGTCCAATTGACTCTCTCACAGGCCTTTTGCTACGAATGTACTTGAAAAAGTCTTTATTTCGTGTTTTTGCTTCCGTAGCAAGTTTCTTCTCAAACTCCCGCTTTGCCTGCCTTATCAATGCTTTGCATTTAACTTGCCAGTGCTTGTGCTGTTTCCAGTTTTCATCATTTGGCTCTTTTTTCCATTTCCTGAATTTTGCTCTTTTGGCAGCAACAGCCTCTCTGACCTCACCTTTAAACCATGCTGGCAGTTTTTTGGACTTTCTTCCACTTTTCTTAATGCGTGGAATACAGCTGGTCTGGGCTTCGAGGATAGTATTTTTAAATAACACCCAAGCTTGCTGTAAGTCTTTAACCTTTGGAACCGCTCCTTTTAGTTTTTTCCGAACTATATTCCTCATTCTATCATAGTCTCCCTTTTGAAAGTTAAAAGGTAGTACTGTGGATTCCTTTACTATCTGTCCTCCACTGATTAAATCAAACATGATCATACTATGATCACTATTGCCAAGTGGTCCCAACACCCTTATTTCTTGCACCAGATCTGGCGTTCCACTAAGGATTAGGTCCAGTATGGCTTCCCCTCTGGTCGGTTCATGAATCAGCTGCTCCAAGAAGCAGTCATTTATTTCATCTAGAAACTTTATCTCTTTAGCTTGTCCTGCTGTGACACTGTCCCAGTCGATACCGGGGTAATTGAAATCACCCATTATTACTACTCTGTTGTGGCTTTTGCTAGCTTCCTTGATTTCTTTGAGCATTTCATCATCCATTTGTTCATTCTGGCCAGGTGGTCGATAGTATACTCCCACTGCCATCACCTTCCCATTCATATTGTGTGAGAATGTTGTTTACACAGGGCCCCATGCTTCAGGGGGCCCCGCACCAACAACAACCCGCACATGCTGTTCGGCTCCCGGCAGGCCCCGGTTCACCTCTCTGCAGCCGTCAAAGTGAAGAGCACCGTTTTTCTTCATTTCAGCAGCTGTGTTCTAATGTAGTGCCGCTGGTGTGCCAGAGGTCAAAGGACATTTCCTGTTTCCCAGCACTCAGCATGCCAGTGACCTACATTAGAACACAGAGGCCAAAGTGAAGAAAAACGGCACTCTTCACTTTGTTGGCGGTAGAGAGGTGAGCTGGGACCTGCCCAGCTATCTCTAAAGCCAAGCAGAGAGGCACAGGGCTCTTCGGGGGGGGGGGAGGGGGGGGCTGGGACTGAAAATGGATGATGGGGGGCTGAGACTGGAAATGGGCTGATTGGGAGAGAGACTAGGACTGGAAATTTGTTTATTTATTTATGGCTGATGAGAGGGCTAGGATAGGACTGGAAAGGGCTGATGGGGGGCTAAGACTGGAAAAGGGCTGATGGAGGTTGGCTAGGACTGGAAATGGACTAATGAGGGGCTAGGATAGCACTGCAAGTGGGTTGATGAAGGGGCTAGCATAGGACTGGAAAGGGCTGATGGGGAAGCTAAGACTTGAAATGGGCTGATGGGGGGGGGGCTAAGACAGGACTGCAAATAGACTGATGGAGAGGCTAGAATAGAACTGGAAAGGGCTAATGGGGAGGCTAGGACTTGAAATGGGATAATGGGGGGGGGGGTAGGATAGGACTGCAAATGGGCTGATTGAGGGACTAGGGTTGGAAATGGGCTAATGGGGGGCTAGGATAGGACTGGAAATGGCTGATGAGGGCTTGGACTGCATAAGAACATAAGAACATAAGATATGCCATACTGGGTCAGACCAAGGTCCATCAAGCCCAGTATTCTGTTTCCAACAGTGGCCAATCTAGGTCATATGTACCTAGCAGTTTCCCCAAGGGACACAGGTTCCACAATGCTTGTATTGGTTCAAGCATTGATATCCTGGGTCCCTTCTTAATAATGGTTTATGGACCTTTCCTCCAGGAACTTGTCCAAACCTTTTTTAAACCCAGCTACACTAACAGCCTTTACTACATCCTCCGGTAACAAATTCCAGCCCTATGGATGGATGAGGGGCTTAGACTGGAAATGAGCTGATGGGGGCTAGGATAGGACTGAAAATGGCTGATGGGGAGGCTAGGATTGAAAATGGGCTGATGGGGGGCTAGGACTGGAAATGTGCTGATGGGGGGCTAGGACTTGAAATGGGCTGAAGGGGGGCTAGGATAGGATTGGAAAGGGTTGATGGGGCTAGGATAGGACTGGAAATGGACTGATGGAGGGACTAGGATAGGACTGCAAATGGTTGATGGTGGGTGCTAGGACTGAAAATGGGCTGATGGAGGGCTAGGATAGGACTGGAAAGGGCTGATGGGGGGACTAGATAGGAATTCAAATGGGCTGATGAAGGGGCTAGGAGAGGATTGCAAATGGCTGATGGTGGGGGCTAGGACTGGAAATGGGCTGATGGGGGGCTAGGATAGTGTTGGAAAGGGCTGATGGGACTAGGATAGGACTGGAAATGGGCTGATGGGGGGTTAGGATTGGACTGCAAATGGGCTGATGGAGGGGCTAGGATAGGACTGGAAAGGGCTGATGGGAAGGCTAGGACTTGAAATAGGCTGATGAGGGGCTAGGATTGGAAATGGGCTAATGGGGTGGGGCTTGGACTGCAAATGGGCTGATGGGGGTCTTGGACTGGAAATGAGATGATGGGGGCTAGGATAGGACTGGAAATGGCTGATAGGGAGGCTAGTATTAGAAATGGACTGATGGGGGGGCTAGAATAGGATTGGAAATGGCTGATGGGGGCTTGAACTGCAAATGGGCTGATGGGGGTCTTGGACTGGAAATAAGATAATGTGGGCTAAGATAAGACTGGAAATGGCTGATAGGGAGGCTAGGATTGGAAATGGGCTGATGAGGGGCTAGAATAGGACTGGAAATGGCTGATGGGGAGGCTAGGATTAGAAATGGGCTGATGGGGGCTTGGACTGGAAATGGGCTGATGGGGGGCTAGGATAAGACTGGAAATGGCTGATTGGGGGGGTAGGATTGTAAATGGCTGATGGAGGGGTAGGATTGGAAATGGGCTGATGGGGGGCTATGATTGGAAATGGGCTAATGGGGGGCTTGGACTGGAAAGGGGCTGATGGGGGCTAGGCTAGGACTGGAAATGGCTGATAGGGAGGCTAAGATTGGAAATTTTATTTATTTTATTTATTTAAAGGTTTTTTTATACCGCCTTTACAAAGATTAAAGCAGTTTACAGAGTAACAACATTATACATTAAAACGTGAGCCGGTCATCTGGGTTGCTTTTATAAGACTAGAAAGGAAGGAAGGAGATATGTTTTTAATCAATTTGAAGGTTATCATTAGTCATTTGTATTTAATTCGGCTGTGTATTGGTAGCCAATGAAGTTTATATAGGATTGAGGTTATGTGTTCAGAAATGTTAGCTTTGATTATAATGCGTGTTGCCATGTTTTGAGCTACCTGAAGACTGTAAGGCTGGTTTGTTTAGACTATTTAGAATGGTATTACAATAGTCAAAGTGTGGGAGGACCATTACCTGAAGGACAGATCTAAAGTCATGTTCTGGTAGTAGTGGACGTAATTGTTGCATTAGCCTTATTTTGTTGTAAATGGTTCTGGTGGTTAAACTTATGTGAGTAGTTAGGTTTAGCATTTTGTCTATCGTGATCCCAAGGTATTTGACTTCATTTTTTACTTCTAATGTGGCATCATTCATCTTAATATTAGGTGTGGGGGGGGGGGGTGTGAGAAATCATGGTTTCTCGAGATAAACAAAACGTCGGTTTTGTTAAAGTTAATACTGAAGTTGCAGGCTTTTAGCCAATTTTATATTTCATTAAAGCCAGGATATAATGGGCTCAAAATTGGGTTTTGTTGTGTTAAAGGATAGATAGAGCTAAATTATATCGTCAGCTAACTTGGAACTTATTAATGATTGCACATAATGGCTGAAGGTAGATATTAAATAGTAATGCAGAAAGGGTTGAGCCTTGGGATAACACTTGTTGTTGATCATAGGTGTCTGAAGTCAGTTGGTCAATTTTGACTTGTTGGGATCTGTCAGATAGATAGGATTTAAACCATTGGAGTGTGATACTATAAATGCCAATTTGCTATAAGCGGGCAAGGAGAAAGTTATGGTTGATAGAATCAAAAGCTGATGTGATATCTAAGAAGATGAATATGAATGCAATTTTGGGGTTCTCAATGCCTTTTATAAGTTTGTTAAACAGTGCCAGAAGTAGCGTTTAAGTACTATGATGTGGTCTGAAACCATATTGGTGTTTATCGAGAGGTGTGTTAAGGACAATGTGGTCTTGCAGTTGAATATGTATGATCTTTTCAATTATTTTTGCAAGAAATGGGAGGCTGGATATTGGACTATATAATTTTGGGCATAGTTTGATTTGTGTTTTAGGATGAGTTGTATGATGGCTTTTTTTTTATCTCTTTGGGAATATAGCCTTGTGAAAGATACATATTGGCTATCTTAAGGATAATTGGTGCGGTGAGATCACAGGTGGCCTTTATCCAACTAAATGGTCAAGGATCAAGACCAGATGTTGTAGTGCTTAAGCTTGTTATGATATTCTTAAGATGGTCAATTGAAACTCGATGAAAGTCAGACCAAATAGTTTTATGGGTTGGTACAGTTGATAAGACTTGTAGAAGAAGTGTGCTGTTTGAGGCTTGCAATTTGCTGGAGTAGTAGTTTGCTAGTGTTTGCGGGTATATAGTTTGGTGCTGGGAGCATTCAAATGGGGTGCTGGACAAGGATTTCAAATAACTCCCTGGGGCGATTTAGAGATTTCAAGAGGATATTTGAGTAGTATTCTTTCTTTTTATCATTTATGAGATCACGTTATGTAGAACAGCATTCATGTAGGATGATCTGTCTTGAGGAGATTTGGAGGATCTCCATTTGCTTTCCATTTTCCTCAGTAGCTTTTTTGAGTTTCTTATATCTTTTGAGTACCATTGTTTAGATCTTTTTTTGGTCCTGATGGTTTGTCTTGTTTGAATTAATGCTGTGCTGGCTATGGTAGTATTCCAATTGTTTAGGAGTTTGTTTAAGTTTTGAGAGCTGAAGTCAATATTATTAATTGCTTTTTTGATGATGGAGACCTTGTCAAAACTCTTAAATTTTGTGAGGTATTTATCTGGTTGGTTAGTTGTAGGTTTAGATGTTTGGAGTGTAAGAGTGAAATCAATCAGATAGTGGTCTGACCACGGGACGGGATGAGAGTTTATTTTATTATTTTTTGAGGTTTCAAATATTTTTTCTGGTAGGAATATAAGGTTTGTTATGTGTCGGGAATTTTATTATTTGCTGATAATCCATATCAGACATGGCATTTAGTAAAGTAGAGGCATGGGATTGGTTTAATGAGTTGAGGTTCAGGTCATCTAGTAGTATTACTTGACATTTGGCAGAGTAGGTGCAGACTAATGCAAGAATTTTTACTAAACTCGTGGGATCGGCAACGGGTGGTCTGTATAGAAGGCAAAGGGATATGTATTTATTTTCCATTATGAGAATGTCAAAGTCTTCCGTGCTATCAACTAGAGAAAGTGAGGTAGCAAGATCTTTTTTATTAAAATGAGTACTCTTCCACGTTTGTTAGAACGCAGCGAGTGAAACAAATTATAGTTAGGGATTTTCAACTGGTTCAGGTGGACATTGTCCGATTCTGTGAGCCAGGTTTCAGTAATGAATAACATATCTGAGTCATTGTCTTGTATAGTATCTATGATAACTGGTGTTTTGTTCTTTATAGAGTGTGCATTTATAAGATAGCATTTTAGTGAGTTTGGAATAAGTAGACTTGTAGATGCTATCTTGTTGTGAGGGTATGTTGCAGGAGTGATGTAGATGAGTCTGTTACTATTAAGGGGAATTCTGTGGTTGTATCTATGATATAGTAAGCATGGAAATGGGCGGATGGGGGCTTGGACTGGAAATGGATTGATGGGGGCTAGGATAGGACTGGAAATGGTTGATGGTAGGCTAGTATTGGAAATGGGCTGATGGAGGGCTAGGATAGGACTGGAAAGGGCTTATGGGGAGACTAGGACTGGAAAGGGCTGATGCGGGTGCTAGGACTTGAAATGGGCTGATGGGGGTGCTAGGATAGGACTGGAAAGGGCTGATGGGGCTAGGATAGGACTGGAAATGGACTGATGGAGGGGGAAGGGGCTAGGATAAGACTGAAAATGGGCTGATGGGGGGCTAGGACTAGAAATGGGCTGATGGGAAGTTAGGATAGGACTGGAAAGGGCTTATGGGGCTAGAATAGGACTGGAAATGGGCTGATGGGGGTCTTGGACTGGAATAGGCTGATGGAGGGCTAGAACTGGAAATGGGCTGATGCAGGGGGGATTGAAGAATGGGACTAGAAGGGAGCAGATGCTTAGTGGGGCTGGAACTAGAAGGGAGCTGATGTTGGGGGAGGACTAGAAGGGGATGGGGCTTGGGGAGTGAGGATGGAGAGGGGAAAATATATTTTGTGTGGGAGGGAAGAAAAATCTACGATTGGCCGGGTATTGGGAGGGTAAGTGAGGACTGAGGATGGAAGGGTGAAATTTGAGTGGATGAAAAAGGAATAAAGAAAGAAATGGAGGAAAGACCCATGGGGAAAGATCAGTATGTTAAAGCAGATGTAGAGAGAGAATAGAAAAAAACTAGACGAGAGAAGAAAGGACAAATGGACAGCAGGCAATGGAGAGTTAGCAGAAGACATGAAGAAACCAGAAGAAAGTGACTCGAGCAATTGCAACTGAAAAATAAAATGCCCAAATAACAAAAGGTAAAAAAAATGTGTTTTTATTTTGAATTTATTAGCTGGAGTATGTCAGCTCTGGGAAATGTGCATCGTTAACATCGTTGCGTTTTGTTTAGTACAAGAGGAAATTAATTTATAGTTTTATTTCTCCAGTGTTGTTGTACATTCCATGTTTGGCTTTTGGGGTTCTTAATTTAATTATTGTCTTCCTATTTCTTAATTGTAATCCCTTATTCTTTGTTTGGTGACGGTCTATGTTCTGCATGTGTAACCCAGCTGAGGTATTCTGTTCATTTAGTTTCTATTTGACAGTGCCACTTGTTCAGTATGGCATATCTTATGTTCTTATGTTCTCTTTCCCCAGTAAGAGATGTTTTGGTATTCTCTGAGATGTATTGGTTTAATATTTGCAGTGTTGTCTTTTGATAGGTAGGGTTAACATAAGAACATAAGATATGCCATACTGGGTCAGACCAAGGTCCATCAAGCCCAGCATCCTGTTTCCAACAGTGGCCAATCTAGGTCATACATATCTAGCAGTTTCCCCAAAAGACACAGGTTCTGCAATGCTTGTACTGGGTCAAGAATTGATATCCTGGGTCCCTTCTTAATAATGGTTTATGGACCTTTCCTCCAGGAACTTGTCCAAACCTTTTTTAAACCCAGCTACACTAACAGCCTTTATTACATCCTCCGGTAACAAATTCCAGAGTTTGATTACACTTTGAGTGAAAAAATATTTTCTTTTATTAGTCTTAAATAGTTTACCCTTTAGCTTCATTGCATGCTCCCTAGCCTTTCTATATTCTGATAAGGTAAACAATCGATCTACGTTTACCTGTTCCACTCCGTTCATTAATTTATAGACTTCTATCATATCTCCCCTCAGCCATCTCTTTTCCAGGATAAAGAGCCCTAACCTTTTTAGCCTTTCTTCATAGGAGTATAACACTTATTAAAAGAGGGCTGCTACACAGTACCCTGTCCTGTGCTGCTGAGGTAAGCTATATTCTGATTTGATTTAAATTATAGCTCTTTGCTGCTGCTAGGCTCTAACTTATTATGGAATTTAAACTACAAGCTCTCTGCTGGGTATGAAATGTAACCAGAAAGTCCTCTTCTGTGTTTTAAATTTAAACTTAAACTGCTGCTGCTAGGCCCTGACTGATTTAACAAAAAACAGTGGGTTCACAGCTTAATTAGCTTTAATACAAAGAATTCCTTTCAGAAAATTCCCAGAAGTATATACTCACAATTGCAGATCTCTCTCCAGAAGTAACAGTCCCCTTTTCTAGTCCTTCAAGACTAGAAGGGTTTGGTGCTTTGTGAGTCCTGGTAGTGCTGTTATGATATGGCAGGTTTGCTATGAGTTCTAAATGGACAGTGTTTATAGTACGAGGGTTGCTCAGAAAGTAATGCCCCATATGTTTTTTCTCAGTCCAGAATGCAGATAGAGGTGTGAAATTGAAAGGGTAGTAACTTGGAACTTCAAAGGACACATGTGTGTAATTTTACAGACGTCCAACAAATAGCGAGGCGGTAGTGATCCTTCAAATGGCATCTGTGAGTGACACACGGTACAAACAACAAGACATTTTTTTACAGCACGAATCATTCTCACGTCATCTTCAAACCTTGTTCCATACAGGCTATCCTTTAGTGGTCTAAACAGATGAAAATCTGATGGTGCCAGATAAGGACTGTAGGGTGGGTGGGGGAGCGCTGTCCAACCAAATTTGGCGATTGCCTCTTGGGTTCGGAGGCTTGTGTGAGGGCGAGCATTATTGTGTTGAAGCAACATGTCTCCTGGATTACTGTTAGGCCGCACTCGCAAGTAACGCCATTTCAGTTTTTGAAGGGTTTTGATGTACCTGTCTGAATTGATTGTTTCACCTCTCTCAAGCACATCCACCAGAATTACGCCATCAATGTCCAATAATGTCATCAGCATGCTGCAACTTGTCTGGACTGGTGGCTGAGGCAGGACGCCCAGACCGTGGCTGATCTTCCAGTTCTGTTTTACCACTTCCTGAAGCCTTTACTCTCTTCACCCATCATCCAACGGTGCTCCTATCTACCGCAGAACTTCCGTACACAGCACACAAATGTTTGTGTTTCTCACACTTTCTTTCTCCTCCACCAAGAATTCAATTACAGCTCGTTGTTTGTATCGTGTGTCACTCACAGACGCCATTTGAAGGATCACTACTGCCTCGCTATTTATTGGACGACTGCAAAATTACACACATGTGTCCTTTGAAGTTCCAAGTTACTACCCTTTCAATTTCACACCTCTATCTTCATTCTGGACTGAGAAAAAACATGTGGGGCATTACTTTCTGACCAACCCTCATACTTCCATATGTGCCTGGCGGGTTGGCACTGGAGTATAGTAATTTAAAAATCTGGTAGTTTTTCTTTATCCAGACAATCATTAAGAGGCATGTTTACTAAAAGTTAGTGCACGTTAACATTATACAAATATTTATGCAAATGAGGCCCCACAATGAGTCTCCACAGATGGCCCCATACTCCCCTTGGGCCACTCCTGAATTCAACCCCCATCTCCAACATCTATCAGCATCAGTTCCCTTCTCGATTTCCTATGTCATCCCTAAGCATCAGACCCTTCTAACTTGAATACCCCTTCTCTCACCCCGTATTTGCCAGTACCCAGTTTGTCTCCCAAATTCGGCATCTCTGCTGTATCTCCTTATTCTACCCTGCCCTATGTTCAGTATCAGCCATTTTTCTTCCCTCCCTCATGCCCAACATCACTGCTCAGTCTACCTCCATCCCTTCATGATCCAGCTCCCCCATCTTTCTTCCCTACCCCCACTGATCCAACATCTCCCCATCTCTCTTCCCTAAGCCAACATACAGCATCTTCTCCTCTCTCTTCCCTACCCCCACACATTGATCCAAGATATCCCCCTTCTCTCTTCCCTATCCTACACTTTTACAGCATCTTCCTTATTTCTACCCTCCACCCTCTGTAGCTCTTTTAAACACCCAAGCACAAGCATAGCCAGCACCCCCAATCCCCAACAAGCATAGCCAGCACCCCCAATCCCCAACACAACATCCCATGCATTACATTATTAGCCTATTAAAGAACTTATTTTAATAGCTACCTGGCTGAAAGTAGCGGCTAACAGCACTCAGGCTGGGCATTGAGCAGTGTCTTTATCTTTATTAAAATACTTGATATACTGCCCAGGCCGAAGCATCAGGGCGGTGTACAATCATAAAATAACGACTGCTAATAAAGACAGAAGGGAACGCCATAAGATAATAGGACAGAGGGAGGGATAGTAAAACCATAAAATAGTAGGATAAGTAATAATAAAACAGATAGCAGATAGCCAAGGTGCAGGAAGGTTAAAGGGAAAGGGGGGAAGAAGAGGGGAGGGACGTAAGGAAAAGGGGAATGGGAGGCGTAACTAGGGAGAGGAAACACCATCAACAGGGGGGGGGGGGGGGCAGATCAAAAGCCTGACAGAAAAGGTGTGTCTTAAGGAGGGCCTTGATCTGGGGTATGGTGTAGAGGGGGCTCCTGAGTCCTGTGTTTGTAGCCTTCTCAGCTATGTGTGCTGCTGCTGCTGCAAAACTGCCTCATTGGCTCTGAGGCGGGAGCCAGTGCCAGTAGCACATGTGGATCATGGAGCTGTGGTTGACCAGATGGGAAGAGCCAGAGCACCATGCACTGGATGCCAGCAGCATCGGGGAGCGGCAGTACGTACAGCAGTGAAGGCTGGCTAGAGCTAAGCTGGAGCTGGGATGCACCTAGGCAGACAGAAGTAAGTTGAACTCCAGGACATGGCACAGGCAAAGGCAGTATTGTGCAGCATGGGGTTGGTATGGGGCCTCCTGTTCAGTGGGACCTTGTGCCAACAACATGCTCGCACTTGTGTAGGGCCGGCCCTAGTTGAGAGGATGCAGAGCCAGTTCAACCATTAGGAAGGATTAGGTGGTCATCTAGGGTGGCAGCTTCCAGGGACAGCAAATTGCAGCAGAAATCAAAATAAAACAATAGATTCTGATGGCCACATAAACTCAAAGAACCTTCAGCACATTCTTTTACCTGTAGGGATAGCAGGAACACATACATACAAAGAAAAATTTTGTATTTAAAAATATAAGGCCCAATATTGAATTAGGAGGGCTATGAATCCCTTCAACGTATAGCCTTCTCCACCAACCTCTAACCCTGGATATTCAATGCCGGGGTCATATGCAGCCCTGGCATTGAATACATGGGATCGCTGCACTGTCTCTCAGCCGCAGTCGAAAACCGGGCAGCAGTGATATTGCATGATGCCTGGTTAGCTCCTGCACTTAAAGAAAGGACTAGGGAGGTGATTGGAGGGAGACCGAGGACTGGAGGGGGAGAATAAGAAATATAATTTAGGTATAAGTAGATAAAAATACACAGAAAAGAAGTGGAGAAGAAAGATTAAAAAGAAGAATCAATGTCAGAGAGAGATGTAGGGAAAGAAGGAAAGAAGAAAGGAGAGTGAAGCAATTCTGGTCACCATATCTTAAAAAGGATATAGAAGACAGGGGCAGCACAAGGGGGGGTATGGGACCATGTGCGGAGACTCATTGTGGGGCCTCATTTGCATAAATATTTGCATAATGTTAACATACACTAACTTTTAGTAAACACGCCTCTTAATGCATGTCTGGATAAAAAAAGGCTACCAGATTTCTACGTTACTATACTTCAGTGCCAACCGCCAGGCACATTAGGAAGTGCTATAAATACTGACAATTTAGAACCCATAGCAAACCCGTCGTATCATAACAGCACGATCAGAACTCACAAAGCACCAAGCCCTACCTATCAAAAAGGCAAATATTAAACCAATACATCTCAGAGAATACCAATATATCTTCTACTGGGGAAAGAGAGCAAGTGGCACTGTCAAATAGAAACTACATAAACAAAATACTTTAGCTCAGTTATACATGCAGAACATAGACCATCACCAAACAAAGAACAAGGGACCACAGTTTAGAAATAGAAAAACAATAATTAAACTTGGAATGCCCAAAAGCCAAAGTTGGAACGTACAATACTGGAGAAATAAAACTATAAATTAATTTCCTCTTGTACTAAACAAAAACGCAAAGATGTTAGCAATGCATATTTCCCAGAGCTGACATATTCCAGATAATAAATTCAAAATAAAAAAGTATTTTTCTACCTTTTGTTATTTGGGCATTTTACTTTTCAGTTGCAATTGCTCTAGACACTTTCCAATACCCAGATTTTTCTTCCCTCGCACACAAAATATCTTTTCCCTTTACATCCTCACTCCCCCAGCCCCATCCCCTTCTAGTCCTCCCCAGTGGCGTAGCGTGAGTTGTCAGCACCCGGGGCAAGGCAAGTAATTTGCGCCCCCTAACCCGTGGATTTTAGCCGCCGGGGAGCTTCTTTGCGCGGGGGAGCCGACCGTGATCCTACCCCGGGAGGGAGCGATCGTCAGCACTGACCTCGCTGAGCCGAAGTCCAGGGAAACGAACAGCACAGCAGCAAGAGCCCGACAAGCATGGTTAAACGCCCAACAGCAGGGAAGAGGAGGAGATCCGGAACCAGAAACTCGTGATGCCGCCCTGCAGCTCCGCCTTCTCGAGCGCACAGGGCGATCCGACCCCAACCCCAGCTTTACATTGAGATCGAGGGGCGACGACGCGATAAACAGTCCCCCTCCCACCCCGCCCCGGCAGCTTGTGTGAAATAGCTACCTAGAGGGGGTCAATCGCATCGCCTGCGCTTTGTTGCCGAGGGTTTGCCAAGAACAATGCGACTCCCAGGACTGCGGGCTCGAGGGCTATAGCGCAAACCTCTTTGCAGTGCCACCACCAGATGGCGTACGCGCCAACATGTATCATAGGGACCTGCCTTTCCCCCTCATCGGCAACAGAGAGCTGCGAGTGCGAGCGCCCCCCCATGTTGCGCCCGGTGCGGCCGGCCCCCCCTGCACCCCCCACGCTACGCCTCTGGTCCTCCCCCAATATCAGCTCCCTTCTAGTTCCAGCCCCACCCAGCATCCGCTTCCTTCTAGTCCCATTCTGCAATCCTCCCACATCAGCCCATTTCTAGTCCTATTCCAGCCCTCCATCAGCCCATTTCCAATCCTAGCCCCCATCGGTCAATTTCCAGTCCTAGACCCCCTAATCAGCTCGTTTTCAGCCCCCCCATCAGTCATTTCCAAACTTCTTCAACCCCGTCAGCCCATTTCCAGTCTTATTCCAGACCCCCATCAGCCCATTTGCAATCCTAGCCCCCCATCAGCCATTTCCAGTACTATTCCAGCCCCCACCTGTCCATTTCCAGTCCCCCCATCAGCCCATTTCCGATCCTAGCCCCCGATCAGCCATTTCCAGTCCTATTCCAGCCCCCCATCAGCCCATTTCCAGTTCAAGCTCCCCCCATCAGCCCATTTCCAGTCCTAGCCCCCCATCAGCCATTTCCAGTCCTGTTCCAGCCCCCCATCAGCACATTTCCGATCCTAGCCCCAACAGTCATTTCCAGTCCTATTCCAGCCCCCCATCAGCCCATTTCCAGTCCTAGCCCCCCATCAGTCATTTCCAGTCCTATTCCAGCCCCCATCTGCCCTTTTCCAGTTGTAGCTCCCCCATCAGTCCATTTTCAGTTATAGCCCCCCATTAGATCATTTCCAGTCCTAGCCCCCCCCGCATCAGCCCATTTCCAGTTAAAGCATCCCATCGGCCCATTTCCAGTCCAAGCCCCCCCCCCCCCCCATCAGTCCATTTTCAATCTTAGCTCCCCATTGGCCCATTTCCAGTCCAATCCCCCCATGAGGCCATTTCAAGATGTAGCCCCACAATCAGCCATTTCCTGTCCTATCCTAAACCCCCCCCCCCTGAAGAGCCCCCCGGCTGTCTAAGCTGCTTTAGAGGTGAGCCGAGGAAGTTCACGCAAGGCCCCAGCTCCCTCTGCACAGCCGCCAGCGTGAAGAGCAGTGTTTTCCCTCACACTGGCAGATGTGTTACTGTGAAGTGCGCTGAATGTTGCTATTTGGGTGACAGAGAAACACAGTCTTGGAGCCAAGTGTTTTTGATTTGTTTTAAAAATGTCATTTCACTTTAAAAATGAAAAAATTAAAAGGGAGCTACTACAGCGAGGGGCGAATGTTTTTCTCTGCCCTCTTTTGATTTGAAGCTCCGATAAATATTCTGGTAGCTGTTTGACAACTGGAACCATTTTGTTCTTAGACGGGAAAGGTTAAAGGGCATTTCCTGGCACTCGCGCTTCACAATGACACAGCTGCCAGTGTGAGGGAAAACACTTCTCTTCACGCTGGCGGCTGTGCAGAAGGAGCCGTGGCCTTACACGTGCTTCCCCGGTTCACCTCTGAAGCTGTCCATTGTGTGAAAATGAGTTTGTGGGGGGCCCCCTGAAGCACGGGGCCCTGTGAGAACAACATTCTAGCACAATGGACAGGCCAGCTCAGATAGCAGAATTAGAAAAGGCACAGAGAAGAGACACCTAAATGGTAACGTGGATGGAAGGATATCCCTATGGAGAGGACTAAAAGGTTAGGGCTTTTCAACTTGGAAAAGAGTTGGCTGAGGGGAGATATGATAGAGGTCTATAAATTAATGAATGGAATGGAATGGAACGGGTAAATGTAGATCGGTTGTTTACTCCTTCAAAAAGTAGAAAGACTAGGGGAGCTGCAATGAAGCTACAATGTAGCCCATTTACAATATGAATAATAAGAGAAAATATTTTTTTCACTCATGAATAATCAAACTCGGGAATTCACTACTGGAAGATGTAGTAAAATTTCTTAGTGTAGCTGGGTTTAAAATAGGTTTGGAAAAGTTTCTGGAGGAAAAATCCATAAACCAATATTAGAGAGGAACAGGGAAATCCACTGCTTACCCTGGGATAAGCATTGTGGAATCTGTGTACCTTTTTGGGAACCTAACAGGTACTTGTGACCTGGACTGGCCACTGTTGGAAACAGGATACTGGTCTTAATAGACCTTGGTCTGACCCAGCATGGCAGTTCTTATGTTCTTAAGAAACAGAAAATGGAAATAAGATCCTGGAAAAGGATTTAGGAGAAAACAAGAGGAAATGGTAAAACAAAAGACCAGGACTAACATAGATGAAATATAAAATGGGACCAGAAAGATCAGGGTTCAAATCCCACTGACACTCCTTAACCTCCATTGCCTCAGGTACAAACTTAGATTGTAAAACCTCTGGGGATAGGGAAATACCTATAGTACCTGATTGTAACTCGCCTTAAACTACTACTAGAAAGGTGTGAGTTAAATCTAAATAATAAATACATCAGGCAAAGATACATACAATTTATTTTTTGTTTTTAGAGAATTAAATATGTCAGTTTTGATAATGTGTTTTTCATGTATTTTGCTTCATACAGGAGGAAATTCATTTCTGTTTCTCTTTCTTCACTGTTCATAAGAACATAAGATATGCCATAATGGGTCAGACCAAGGTTCATCAAGCCCAGTATCCTGTTTCTAACAGTGGCCAATCCAGGTCACAAGGACCTGTCAGGTTCTCAAAAAGGAACGCATATTCCACATTGTTTATCCCAAGGTAAGCAGTCGATTTTCCTTATCCACTTTAATAATGGTTTATGGGCTTTTGCTCCAGGAACTTGTCTAAACCTTTTTGAAACCCAGTTACACTAATGGAGAACAAAACAAAGGATATTATAATGTCTCTGTAGTGTTTCATGGTGCACCACAACTTGAATATTGTGTGCAGTTCTGGTCACTATATCTTAAAAAAGATATAGCAGTAATTAATAAAGGTACAGAGAATAGCCACCAAAATCGTAAAGGAGATGGAAAGATACCCCTATGAGGAAAGTCTTAAAAGTTAGGACTCTTCAGCTTGGGGAGAAAAAAGGTTGAGGGGAGATATGATAGAGTCCTATAAAATTATGAATGGAGTGGAACAGATAAACATAGATCGGCTGTTTACTTCTTCAAAAAGTAGAAAGATTAGGGGACACACAATGAAGTTACAATGTAGCTCCTTTAAGACTAACAGAAAAAAATATCTTTTCACTCAACATTACCGGAGGATGTGGTAAAAGCTATTCCTTTCCTTATGATTCCTAGCATTCTATTTGCTTTTTTGGCTGCTGCTGCACACTGGACAGAGGGTTTCAACATATTACCCACGATGATGCCTAAATCCTTTTCCTGGGCGATGGTTCCTAATGTAGAACCCTACATGTTTAAATTGTGTGGGTTGTTCTTCCTTAAGTGCATAATTTTGCACTTGTCCACATTAAATTCCATCTACCATTTGAACATCCAGTCTTCCAGTGTATCAAAGTCCTCTTGCAATGTTTCACAATCCTCTTATGTTTTAACAACTTTGAATAATTTTGTTTCATCTGCAAATTTGATCAACTCACTCATTATTTCAATTTCCAGGTCATTTTTGAATATGTTAAAAAGCAGCGGACCCAGCACAGATCCCTGGGGATTCCACTATTCACCTTTCTCCATTGATAAAATTGGCCATTTAGCCTTACTCTGTTTTCTATTTTTTTGACCAGTTCCTGATCCACAATAGTACACTGCCTTCAATCCCATGAATTTTCAATTTTCCCAGGAGTTTCTCATGAGGGTCCTTGTCAAAGACTTTCTGACAATTCATATACACGATATCAGGCGGCTTACCTTTATTTACCTGTTTATTTACACCTTCAAAAAAATATAACAGATTAGTAAGACAAGACTTTCCTTGGGAAATCCATGTTGGCTTTCTCCCATTAAACCATAACTATCCATATGTTCAGTAATTTTATTCTTTAAAATAGTTTCTACCATTTTGCCTAGTACTGATGTCAGGCTCACTGGTCTGTAGTTTCCTGGATCATCCCTGGAACCCTTTTTAAAAATTGGTGTTACATTGGCCATTTTCCAGTCTTCAGGTAATACAGATAGTTTTAATGATAGGTCACAGATTACAAATAGTAGGTCTGCAGTCTCATATTTCAGTTCTTATAGCATCCTGGGATGTATATGATTCGGTCCAGGTGATTTGCCACTTTAGTTTATCAAATACATCTCCTTGGTTTACCAAGATTTGTTTCAATTCTTCTAATACAATGCCTTTTAATTACTATTTCAGGCATGGGTAACTTCCCTACATGTTCTTCTGTAAATGACCAACGCATTTATTCTGCTTCTTTGCTATTGCCTTTAATGCACCTTTTACGCCTCTATCATCTATGTCCAGCTGACTCTCACAGGTTTTTTTTGCTACAAATGTACTTGAAAACGTTGTCATTATGTATTTTTGCTTTCAAGGCAAGCTTCTTTTCACATTTTCTCTTTGCTTACCTTATCAATGCCTTGCATCTAACTTGCCAGTGCTTATATTGTTTCCTGTTTTCATTTGGATCCCTTTTCCATTACCTGAAAGATGCTTTTTTGGCTACAATAACATTTCTGACCTCACCTTTAAACCATGTGTTCAGTCCTTTGGCCTACCTTCCATCTTATCTTAAAGCATGGACTACATGTAGTCTGGGCTTCAAAGATAATATATTTAAATGACGCCCGTGCTTGATGTAATTCTTTAACCTTTGCAGCTGCTCCCTTTAGTTTTTTCTTAACTATTTTCCTCTTTTTATCATAGTCCCTATTTTGAAAGTTTAAAGCTACTGCTTGTATTTCCTTGCTGTCCTCCCTCTGTTTATTAAATCAAATGCGATCATGCTATGATCACTATTGCCAAGTGGCCCCGGCACCATTATCTCTGCACCAGATCCTGTGTTCCACTAAGGACTAGGTCTAAAATAGATTTTCCTCTTGTTAGTTCATGGACCAGTTGCATCCATGAAGCAGTCATTTATTTCATCTAGAAACTATTCCCCTCGCATGTCCTGCCGTGACACTGATCCAGTCGATACTGGGGTAACTGAAATCACCCATTATTACTGTGTTGTAACTTTTGTTAGCTTCCCTGATTTCTTTTAGCTTTTCATCATTCATCTATTCATTCTGACCAGGCAGACAATAGTACACCCCCACTGCCACTGCCTTTCCCCTTCTTACATGGAATTTCTAGCCATAGAGATTCTACCGTGTATTTTGTTTCCTGCAAAACTTTTATCCTGCTTAACTCAATGCCCTCTCTAACATATAGGCCAATGCAGAAAACTAACGCAAGCTTTTAGGAGCATATAACGCCGCTTTTATGTGTACGAACCAATATGCTTAATGCAGAAAAGAGATGGACAAGCGCGTAAGAAGTGCACAAAAAATTAGTGTACATGGAATGTTGCGCATATTTAAATTTATTAAAATGATTCTCCAATGAGTTGGGCACACTCAAATAACATGCTAATAAGATTTGTGCCCAATGCAGAGAAACGTGTTAGAGATTATCCAAACAGGCATCAAGTTCGAGGGCCTCATTATTTCTACACCTGGGCAGGAGGTGACATTAAACTCTAGCGTGCCCTTATCACCATGCCCTGAGCCGCTACCGTCTGCGTGGTCGGCTTCAAAGGTAATTTTGTATTCATTGGTGTATTAACATCAGCATTTCAAGTTCAGCATTTTTTTTGGCGGTGTATAAATTTCAGCATTATACTCTTCTTGTATTCATCAGCGTATATCCCTTCGGCATTCACAAAGATGTCTTTTGCTGCTTATCCTCTGATCGCTCTGCTGCTTGCAAGAACCAGCTGAAGGAAGGAGATCCAAGAGAGGATCATGAAGAGGTACATGCTGCACCCCTCATCATGAGGCCCTATAGATGGCGCCTATTCAGAACAGGGCAACACTGGATGGACTCCTAGATGGACATGTTGTACATAACTACCGTTAATGCAGACAAGCCATCTTGTCCTTGTATGAGGACATTAAAGATGATATTGATCCAGCCACTGCTCATGGGCATGCCATACCACAACTGATCAAGTTACTTGCTATCTTACATTTTTTGGGCATTTTATCATTCCAAAATATTGTTGGGCTGGCCTGTGGAATGGACCAGTCATCATTTTCAAGGCATTTCAAGCAGATATTGCAGGCCTTGAAAAATCACATTGGGGAGCATATGCGGTACTCAGAGCAGAAGGCAGAAAGACAGGTGTTGAAGGGTGACTTTTTTAATATTGCTGGACCCATGTAGCTCTAACACCTCCCATAGACAGAGAAATGGCATTCCGGAACAGGAAAAGCTTTCATTCAATTAATGTCTGAGTGGTGTCTGACACACACATGAAGATCTTGAATGTGATCTCCAAGTTTCCGGGCAACTGTGATAATTGCTTTATCCTCTCCAACTCGGCACTCAGCTTTAACTTTAAAGAGGGAAAGTACGGTGAAGGTTGGCTCCTGGGTAAATGTTGAATAGGCATATTGAAACTTTAGGGGACGGGGTAACAGCTGTACATTTATGCATATATATATATATATACACACCCACTATTATATATAATACTACTATATACTGTAAGCTGCTTTGGAGTTCTATTCATATGGGATGCTGGGTATCACATTGAAACTTTGGGGAGAGGAAACAGCTGTACATTTCTGCATATTATATAAGCCATTATATATTTATGCTGTTACACTGTTGTATATTGTACCACTATCAAGCTGTTTTCTTTCTTTTTAATGCACAGGCGATGTTGGATACGGGTGTAAGTCATGGCCGATGACTCCTCTTCTTTCACCACGCACACCTGCGGAGATGCGCTAAACTGAGGCACACATTCCTACGGTGGTGTGTGATAGAGTGCACCTTTGGGGTCATCAAGAGTTACTTCCGTTGTCGTGACCATTCTGGGGAGGGAGGGGGGCATTGCAATATGCACCTGAAAAGGTTGGGGACATTGTTGTAGTGTGCTGCATGCTACACAACATTGCCCTGAAACACAGAATGCCTTGTGAAAAAGCTCCTGATTTGACACTGGCACCTTGCATCCATGCCTCTGCTCAATGTAATGCAGTAAGGGGTAATCAGATACGGAGAAGACATATGGAGGACTACTTTTTAAGACTTTTGCATTTCGTGTTAGCATTTCATGTTATGCCTACTTGTTATTCCTTAATAAATATTTTTGGGTGAGAATACTTTTGATTATTATTGGGATGGGTGCCATCAGGCTGTTACTGACCTTATTTTTTGCTTCTGGTATGGAAGGGGGGACATGACTGGCACGGTGTGGGTGTACACAGTGCTGGACAGACACATGTAAAAGATGGTCCCTGCTCATCAGAGCTTACAATCTAGTCAAGACAGTGAGGAGATATATCTAGGGGGATGGTAAGGAAACACATAGGAGACTAAGTGGATCCGGATCCAAAAGCGGCCTTGAAGAGGTGAGTTTTCAGCCTTATGCAAAGCAAACAATCCAAGCAAATATCCCCCCACGCTGTCTAAACTGGAAGAATGCAGAAAAGCAGATCTAAGGCAGGCATCCATTGACATCTGATAAAAAGTGGGCAAACTTCAGCAATGGGGGTGTTGGCAAAGGGATGTATAAGACAAATCTTAGAACAATAGCTAGAGACATCCCAATTACATTAACAAAAGACAGGGCAACCCATCCTCCACCCCTAAATCTGATCTGAAATTTTGTTAGGAGCCATTTGTACTGCTGATCATTTTACATGATAAATTAGCTTAACTGCCATATACCGGTCTTAATCCATCCTAATCAAGATATAAAAATGGAGCAGCCTTTTCTTAATGCATACATCCTGTAATCATCTTTGCTGTTGCATTTTGAAAATGATATCTCATTTTCTTGCCCTATATATTCTGGCTCCCCTGTCCATGAGGAACCTAGACGTCCAGAGGGATGCAGGGCCCTGTGTGCATGTGCGATGTGTGCATGTACGTTCTGCGTGTGTGAATGCAGAACCCAAAAAAAATGGCTGATGTGGCACATGCAGGAGGGGAACCAGCAGATGCTCATGCAGGAGGGGAGCCAGCAGCACCAAATCCCGGGAGGACATTGAGCTGCTGGCCTCCCTCATTGTGGCTAATGAAAAATGTCTCTTTCCCAGGCCAGGGAAGAAGCACAATTATAAAATGATGAAGCGTGCGTGGCGGAGACTCTGTGTCATCTTTAATGAATAGGCGGTGTTCCCGAGAGAAGCGAGTGTAGCAGTGTTTCTTTTTTTGGGGGCAATGGTTTCTTTTTATTGGGGCAGTGCTTTCCAATCCTACATGACCCCATTTTTGCAAGTGACCCCAGATGATGCTCTTCATCCTTCTCCCCCTCCCTCTGAAACCAGCAGCAAACACAGGGTCCCTTGTGTCAGTGTGTAGAATTTAAAAGCTGCTCACAGAGTCTGATTGTTTGGGTTTTCCATATTTCATTTCATTTTTGTTCTGCATATTTCTTTCTAATTTGGAGTCTTTTGTTTGTGTTTTCCATCTGCTAAAATGTGGGCTCTGTGTAGGGATCTGTAGGAGTCTGGTTTGTTCTTTGTTTCCCAAATGGGGGTGTACTGGTGTTCTAGAATACTTGCAATGTTGACTTTTCAAAGGTAGGGCTGGTGTTGTAGTTTGAGTTCTTGGACTTTGTGCTGGCATGGTAAGCTAACTTTCTGAGTGGCTATATGCAAGGTTTTGTATTACTTCACAGTGTCTGACAGTGAAAAGAGAAGGTGTTTTGAGGTAGGGAGGAGGGGAGAATGTGCCAGAAGGAGAAAGTGCTGTGGAGAGGGAAGATGAGAAATAGATGCAAAGAGAAGGAATAAGATAAAAGGGCAGGACACGTGGGTCTGTCACTGTGTGACATGGTGCCTGCCTTTTTCACATACTGTCTTAGTCTCACCATATTGTGCTTGCCTTTTGCCTAAGCCTCTGCAGTGAAGTTCTATTGCAAGGAGACCTTGGAGTGTGCAGACTGCAGTAGCCACAGACAGGGGTTTAAATATCCATAGTAAGTAAAGAACTTAAAGATTTAAACACAAGCTTAAAACTAAGATGCAGACAGCAGTCCAGCAGCAAGATGGGGGCTTTCCAGTCTTTTGCATTGAGTGTCACATGTATGATTTTCTCCCAGTTGGTGAGAGGTCTTATGTGTGCACTAGGTGCAAGGAACTCTTTACTCTCAGGGAACGAGTCCGTTCTCTAGAGGCTAGAGTATCAGACTTGGAAGACATAAGAAAGACAGAGAGGTACATAGACGAGGGATATAGTCCTGAAGTCCCACCTCCAGTCTGGCAGCATCCCTGTTGCCATGGAGGAGAGAGGTCAAATGACAGGAGAGAATCACCCTGGTGTGGCAGGAAGTGATCCTGTAACTAGGACCTGTCCTCCGGGTGATGAAAAACCCTCTCGCACTGAGGAGGTTTCTCCAGGCCATGTGCCCATGAGGGAAGGGTTAAGACAGCTGTTATAGTTGCTGATTCGATCATTAGGCATGTAGATAGCTGGGTGGCTGGTGGACGTGAGGATCACCTGGTAACATGCCTGCCTGGTGCGAAGGTAGCAGACCTCACACGCCACCTAGATAAGGTCTTAGATAGTGCTGGGGAGGAGTCTGCTGTCTTGGTACATGTCGGTACCAATGACATAGGAAAATGTGGTAGGGAGGTTCTGGAGGCTAAATTTAGGCTTTTAGGTAAGAAGTTGAAATCCTGAACTTCCAGGGTAGCGTTCTCCAAAATGCTTCCCGTTCCACCTGCAGGACCCAAAAGGCAGGCAGAGCTCTGGAGTCTCAATGCGTGGATGAGACAATGGTTTAGAGATGAGGGTTTTGCATTTGTTAGGAACTGGGAACATTCTGGGGAAAGGAGGGGCTCTTCCAAAGGGATCGGCTTCAGCTTAACCAGGATGGAATCAGGCTGCTGGCATTAATCTTTAAAAAGGAGATAGAGCAGCATTTAAACTACATAATAGGGGAAAGCTGACAGTTGCCCAAGAGCGCATGGTTTGGAAGAATGTATCCTTGAAGGATACTATCAAAAGCAGAGAAGTTCCAAAAAAGAGTAAAGTAGCCCAAATGCCCTCGAGTATGGAGAAGACAGAGCTTAAAGATCCCAAATTACTCATGCCTACCAATAGCCAGATTAATATTAATAAAATACAGTCTCTAAAATGCTTGTATGCAAATGCTAGAAGTCTAAAAAATAAGATGGGAGAGTTAGAATATATAGCACTAAATGAGAGGTTAGATATGATTGGAATATCAGAGACATGGTGGAAGGAGGACAACCAGTGGGACATTGTGATACCTGGGTACAAACTATATCATAATGATAGAGCTGATCAAATTGGTGGAGGGGTTGCGCTCTATGTTAGAGAGGGCATTGAGTCAGAAAGGATTAAAGTTTTGCAGGAAACAAAATTTGCTGTTGAATCTCTATGGATTGAAATTTCATGTAAAAAGTGGAAGGCAATGGCAGTGGGGGTGTACTATCGACCGCCTGGCCAGAATGTACAAATGCATGATGAAATGCTCAAAGAAATCAAGGAAGCTAACAAAAGTTACAGCGTAGTATAATGGGTGATTTCAATTACCCCGGTATTGACTGGGTCAGCGTCACGGCAGGACATACTAGGGAGATGAAGTTCCTAGATGAAATAAATGACTGCTTCTTGGAGAAGCTGGTTCATGAACCAACCAGAGGGGAAGCCATATTAGACCTAGTCCTTAGTGGAACACCAGATCTAGTGCAAGAGATAAGGGTGTTGGGGCCACTTGGCAATAGTAATCATAGCACGATCGCTTTTGATTTAATTAGTGGAGGATGGATAGTAAGGAAATCCACAGTACTACCTTTTAACTTTCGAAAGGGAGACTATGATAAAATGAGGAAAATAGTTAAGAAAAAACTAAAAGGAGCAGTTGAAAAGGTTAAAGACTTACATCAAGCTTGGGTGTTTTTGAAAAATACTATCTTGGAAGCCCAGACCAGCTGTATTCCACGCTTTAAGAAAAGTAGAAGAAAGTCCAAAACACTGCCACCATGGTTTAAAGGTGAGGTCAGAGAGGCTGTTGTTGCTAAAAAAGCATCTTTCAGGAAAAGGAAAAAAGAGCCAAATGACGAAACCTGGAAACAGCACAAGCACTGGCAAGTCAAATGCAAGGCATTGATAAGGAAGGCAAAGGGAGAATTTGAGAAGAAGCTTGCTGCGGAAGCAAAAACGCGAAATAAAGACTTTTTCAAGTACATTCATAGCAAAAAACCTGTGAGAGAGTCAGTTGGTCCATTAGATGATAGAGGGGTTAAAGGGGCACTAAGATGTATTACAACTATTACATAAACTGAAGAGTAACAAATCACCTGGGCCAGATGGTATACATCCAAGGGTGTTGAAAGAACTGAAATATGAGATTGCAGACCTGCTATTAGTAATGACTGGGTCCACGCGCAGGACCCAAAAGGCAGGCAGAGCTCCGGAGTCTCAATGCGTGGATGAGACCATGGTGCAGAGATGAGGGTTTTGGATTTGTTAGGAACTGGGGAACATTCTGGGGAAAGGAGGGGCTCTTCCGAAGGGATGGGCTTCACCTTAACCGGGATGGAACCAGGCTGCTGGCATTAACCTTTAAAAAGGAGATAGAGCAGCTTTTAAACTAGATATTAGGGGTAAGCCGACAGTCGCCCAAGAGCGGATGGTTCGGAAGAATGTATCCTTGAAGGATACTACCAAAAGCAGAGAGGTTCCACAAAAGAGTAAAGTAGCCCAAATGCCCTCAAGTATGGAGCAGACAGAGCTTAAAGATCCCAATTTACCCATGTCTAACAATAGCCAAATTAACACGAATAAAATACATTCTCTAAAATGCTTGTATGCAAATGCTAGAAGTCTAAAGAATAAGATGGGAGAGTTAGAGTATATAGCACTAAATGAAAGGTTAGATATGATTGGAATATCAGAGACATGGTGGAAGGAGGACAACCAGTGGGACACTGTGATACCTGGGTACAAACTATATTGTAATGATAGAGCTGATCAAATTGGTGGAGGGGTTGCGCTCTATGTTAGAGAGGGCATTGACTCAGAAAGGATTAAAGTTTTGCAGGAAACAAAATCTGCTGTAGAATCTATATGGATTGAAATTCCATATAAAAGGGGGAAGGCAATGGCAGTGGGGGTGTACTATCGAGCACCTGGACAGAATGACCAAATGTATGATGAAATGCTCAAAGAAATCAAGGAGGCTAACAAAAGTTACAGAGCAGTAATAATAATGGGTGATTTCAATTACCCCAGTATCGACTGGGTCAGTGTCACGTCAGGACATGCTAGGGAGTTAAAGTTCCTAGATGAAATAAATGACTGCTTCTTGGAGCAGCTGGTTCATGAACCGACCAGAGGGGAAGCCATATTAGACCTAGTCCTTAGTGGAACACCAGATCTAGTGCAAGAGATAAGGGTGTTGGGGCCACTTGGCAATAGTGATCATAGCATGATCGCCTTTGATTTAATTAGTGGAGGAGGGATAGTAAGGAAATCCACAGTACTACCTTTTAACTTTCGAAAGGGAGACTATGATAAAATGAGGAAAACAGTTAAGAAAATACTAAAAGGAGCAGTTGCAAAGGTTAAAGACGTACATCAAGCTTGGGTGTTGTTGAAAAATACTATCTTGGAAGCCCAGACCAGCTGTATTCCACGCTTTAAGAAAAGTGGAAGGAAGTCCAAAAAACTGCCAGCATGGTTTAAAGGTGAGGTCAGAGAGGCTGTTGTTGCCAAAAAAGCATCTTTCAGGAAATGGAAAAAAGAGCCAAACGACGAAACCTGGAAACAGCACAAGCACTGGCAAATCAAATGCAAGGCATTGATAAGGCAAGCAAAGAGAGAATTTTAGAAGAAGCTTGCTGCGGAAGCAAAAACGCGAAATAAAGACCTTTTCAAGTACATTCATAACAAAAAACCTGTGAGAGAGTCAGTTGGTCCATTAGATGATAAAGGGGTTAAAGGAGCACTAAGAGGCGACAAGGCGATAGCGGAGAGACTGAATGAATTCTTTGCTTCGGTCTTTACTGAGGAAGATGTAGGGATGTACCCATGACTGAAGTGGTATTTAAAGGTGCGGAAGAATTGAAGGAAATATCGATACATCGGGAAGATGTCTTACAACTATTAGATAAACTGAAGAGTAGCAAATCACCTGGGCCGGATGGTATACATCCAAGGGTGTTGAAAGAACTGAAATATGAGATTGCAGACCTGCTATCAGTAATCTGTGAACTATCATTAAAATCATCTCTAATACCTGAAGATTGGAGGATCGCCAATGTAACACCAATTTTTAAAAAGGGTTCCAGGGGTGATCCGGGAAACTACAGACCGGTGAGCTTGACGTCAGTACCAGGAAAAATGGTAGAAACCATCATAAAGAATAAAATTACTCAGCATGTAGATAGTCACAACCTAATGGGAGACAGCCAACATGGCTTTAGACAAGGAAGATCTTGTCTTACTAATCTGTTATGTTTTTTTGAAGGAGTGAATAAACAGGTGGACAAAGGTGAGTCAGTTGATATTGTGTATCTGGACTTTCAGAAAGCCTTTGACAAGGTCCCTCATCAGAGAATTTTGGCAAAACTAAAGAGTCATGGGGTAGGAGGCAATGTACTATTGTGGATCAGGAACTGGTTAAAAGATAGAAAGCAGAGGGTAGGGCTAAATGGCCAATTTTCCCAATGGAGAAAGGTGAATAGTGGTGTACCCTGGGGATCTGTGCTGGGTCCGCTGCTTTTTGACATATTCATAAATAACCTGGAAAGTGGGATAACGAGTGAGGTTATCAAATTTGCAGATGACACAAAACTATTTAAAGTTGTTAAAACCCAAGAGGATTGTGAAAAATTGCAAGAGGATCTTGATAAATTGGAAGACTGGGCATCAAAATGGCAGATGAAATTTAATGTGGACAAGTGCAAGGTTATGCACCTAGGGAACAACAACCCAAACTATGGTTACACGATGCAAGGTTCCACATTAGGAACCACCACCCAGGAAAAAGATTTAGTCGTCATTGTTGATACCATGTTAAAACCCTTGGCCCAGTTTGCAGCGGCGGCCAAGAGAGCAAATAGAATGCTAGGTATGATAAGGAAAGGAATGGAAAATAAAACAAAAGATATTATAATGCCTCTATATCGTTCCATGGTGAGACCGCACCTTGAATATTGTGTGCAATTCTGGTCGCCGTATCTTAAAAAGGATATAGCGATTTTAGAAAAGGTTCAGAGAAGAGCCACCAAAATGGTAAAGGGGATGGAAGTATTCTCCTATGAAGAAAGGCTAAAAAGGTTAGGGCTCTTTAACCTGGAAAAGAGACGGCTGAGGGGAGATATGATAGAAGTCTATAAATTAATGAACGGAGTGGAACGGGTAAACGTAGATCGATTGTTTACCTTATCAGAATATAGAAAGACTAGGGGACATGCAATGAAGCTACAGGGTAAACTATTTAAGACTAATAAAAGAAAATATTTTTTTCACTCAACTTGTAATCAAACTCTGGAATTTGTTACCGGAGGATGTAGTAAAGGCTGTTAGTGTAGCTGGGTTTAAAAAAGGTTTGGACAAGTTCCTGGAGGAAAGGTCCATAAACCATTATTAAGAAGTGACCAAAGATATCAATGCTTGACCCAGTACAAGCATTGTGGAACTTGTGTCTCTTGGGGATACTGCTAGGTACATATGACCTAGATTGGCCACTGTTGGAAACAGAATACTGGGCTTGATGGACCCTGGTCTGACCCAGTATGGCATATCTTATGTTCTTATGTTATGTTCTTATGTAATCTGTGAACTTACATTAAAATCATCTGTAATACCTGAAGACTGGAGGATCGCCACTGTAACGCCAATTTTTAAAAAGGGTTCCAGGGGTGATCCGGGAAACTACAGACCGGTGAGCCTGATGTCAGTACCGGGAAAAATGGTAGAAACCATCATAAAGAACAAAATTACTCAGCATGTGGATAGTCATGGCCTAATGGGAGACAGCCAACATGGCTTTAGTCAAGGAAGATCTTGTCTTACTAATCTGTTATGTTTTTTTGAAGGTGTGAATAAACAGGTGGACAAAGGTGAGTCGGTTGATATAGTGTATCTGGACTTTCAGAAAGCCTTTGACAAGGTCCCTCATCAGAGACTTTTGGCAAAACTAAAGAGTCATGGGATAGGAGGCAGTGTACTATTGTGGATCAGGAACTGGTTAAAAGATGGAAAGCAGAGGGCAGGGCTAAATGGCCAATTTCCCAATGGAGAAAGGTGAATAGTGGTGTACCCCAGGGATCTGTGCTGGGTCTGCTGCTTTTTGACATATTCATAAATGACCTGGAAAAGGGAATAACAAGTGAGGTTATCAAATTTGCAGATGACACAAAACTATTTAAAGTTGTTAAAACCCAAGAGGATTGTGGAAAATTGCAAGAGGATCTTGATAAATTGGAAGACTGGGCATCAAAATGGCATCATCGAAGAGATAGTGTTTGGCAACACTATCAAATGGCAGGCAACATGCAGCTTTGAGGGTGTTGATACATGACTTGGACCGTAACAAGCTAGAAATACATCCTGTGTGACTAATGAATCTGGCGCCCCCACCCACCCAGCCACAGTGCTCTCCAGCCAGTGTACCAAGTGAATATATATTCTCCCTGACAGGGGATATCGTAGCTTCCTATCATTAATGGCAAGCACTGGAGTTAGTGAAAAAGCTAGTGTTTATGAAGATAAACATCCTTTTGCTTGTTTTCTCTTCACTATCTTACTATCCTTCCATTTCTATGAGAGCCTTTTTTTGCAATTCCTGGCGTATTACATCAGTCGCAAATCCCACTTCTGCTTGCACGGCCACTCTGCAGTCTGCTATCCGTTTAGGCCCATATTGCAAACTCAAAAAACCCTCCAAGCCAACAAAAAGATAGAAAAAAATGAAATAAAGAAAAAAGAAAAGACCTCCTTTCCCCTCGCCTCTCTTTTCCACAGCTGCCCGCATAACTCTTTGGGCATTGCTCTCATGGCTTGCCTTGCTGCTGCCCTTCGCCTCTCCTCTGCTGATTTGGATGGTTCTTGTCACTCTTCTTGTTGCACAGCTCTCCAAGCAGTGTGCTTTGGCTTTTTTTGGGCCACTACTCATCCTCCTCCTGCTTTGCACTTTTGTGGATACACTGCTTAGGCTTATCACTGTACAACTTTCACCATCTTTAAATGCCATACTGGTTTGTCACCGTCCTTTTTGCTATGCCTTCTTTATACTGCTTTGCCCTTCTGAAAGTTGTTTCTGGCACTCATCCTACCACTGTATGTACACATTGCCCCTCTTCTGGTGTGCCCGAAGGGTTTGGTGACACTCTTAATGGCTTGTAGTGCTGTTAGAAATGCTTGCCATCAAGTTTTAAGCAGGTTTGAGTGAAAATAATGGCAAGGCTGACTGTTTCATTAGAAAATAGCTTCCCCCATAGACTTTAATGGGGATGAATGGGTCGAACGCATGAATGCTATGGTTCCTAAAGCCTAACTGACCAGGTATATTCGGATGAACAAAACGAGCCCAGAAATCTTTGGCACGCACATCCCTACTGAATAGAATTGTACATGCTACACAAGGGGCAGTTACACCATGAAGTGATACTGACGCATTATGATATTTCCTATTTTAGTCTCCATTCCTTTTCTAATAATTCCTCACATTCTATTCGCTTTTTTGACTGCTGCCACACTGAGCAGAGGATTTCAATGTACTGTTCACCATTTACTGAATCGAGCATAATCTAGCTATAGCTTGGATTGTTTTTTCCTATGAACAGCAATTAGTACTTGCTTACATTAAATTTCATCTGTCATTTGGATGCTCAGTCTCCTATTCTCTGAAGGTCCTCCTTTGTAAATTTTCACAATTCACTTCTGATTTAACAGCTTTGAATAATTATGTGTAATTTTCAAATTTGATCACCTCACTTGCTGCTCCCATTTCCAGATCATTTATAAATATGCTAAAAAGCACTAGTCCAAGTGCTGATCCCTGAAGTCCTCCACTATTTACCACTGAGAAAATTGACTAGTTAGTCCTGCTGCTTCCTATCGTTTAACCAGTTCTCAGTCCATCATAGGACATTGCCTCCTATCCATGACTTGTAATGTTCTCAGGAGTCTCTCATAAGAGATTTTGTCAAATGCCTTCTGAAAATCCAGATAATTTATATGAACCAGCTCGTTGCTTTTTCACGTTTATTAATTGTACTACTACTACTATTAATCATTTGTATAGCACTACAAGGTATATGCGGCTCTGTACATATAGATGTAAGACACAGTCCTGCTCATCAGAGCTTATAATCTAATCAAGACAAAACACATAGTTAAATTGGGGACTAGAGTATGGTAAGATACACATACTGTAAGTAGTAGACAAGAGAGTGAGGAATGTCAGGATCCAAAAGTGGCTGGTTATTAGCCTGGATTTGAATAAAGCTAGAGAAGGGACCCGACCCACAGACTCAGGTTGTTTGTTCCAGGCATATGGAGCAGCGAGATGGAATGAATGAATTCTGGAGTTGACAGTGGCAAAGAAGAGCACAGATAAAAGGGATCTGTCAGAGGAGTGGAGCTCCAGAGGAGAGGTATAGAATGAGATAAGAGAGGAAAGGTAGTGAGAAGCCGCAGAATGAATGCACTTGTTGGTCAGTAGGTAAAGTTTGAACTGGATGTGGAAACTGATAGGGAGCCAGTGAAGTGACAAAATATGTAGCAGACTGGTGAGGCTAGATTTCTATTGGCTCAAGCCCTTTAAATCATGTCTATCTATTTATATATTCAATCATTTTGTTCTTTAGAAGAGTTTCTATCATTTTGCCAGGCACAGAGGCACTGAAGTCAGATTCATCAGTCTATTAGTTTCCTAGATTACCTGTTGAGTTCTTTTGAAAAATTGGTGCTATGTTGGCTACTCTCCAATTTTAATGATAGATTACAAATTACCAGTACAAGGTCCGTAATTTCATTTTGAGTTCTTTCAGTACTCCAAGGTGTATATATCCAACTAGATGATTTGCTGCTCTTTAGTTTGCCTTATAACATCTTCCAGGTTCATCATAATTTGTTTCAGTTCCTCTGAATCATAACCATTAAATACCATTTTTGGCATGGTATCTCTTCAGCATTCTTCTCGGTAAAAATCGAAGCAGAGAATTCCTTTAATATGTCTGCTATGGCCTCCTCCTATCCAAGTGCATTCTGTATCCCTTAATCATCTAATGGTCTCTCCAGGGTTGGCCCAACCATAAGGCAAACAACGCAGTCACATACGGCAGCAGCTTCTGGGGGAGGGGGGGGCGAGTGATATGGCAGCAAATAGCAAGGCATTCAAAGCTAAACAATAGATTCTGACAGTCGGGGGGGGGGGGAGTGAATAAGGCTTAAGGTTTGCCTAGGGTTCCAAGACCTTGAACAAACTCTGGGGCCAGCCCTGTGTCCCTTGCAGGACTTATTGCTATGAAAGTACCAGTAACAGATTTTATTATGAATTTTAAAAGCTGCTCAGCTTCCATTAGCAAGGCCAATAACAACAGTATTCAAAATGTGGCCTTCAGACAAAATCAACACCAGTTTATAGAGAATTACCAACTTTGTGACATATATTTCCCTTCTCAAGAACAGCAAGAAGGAGAAATGAAAATAAAATCTATCAACAAGAAGAGATGAGAAGACATCAGAAAAAATATTTCCCTCTCTCCTCCTTTTGTTAAATAAAATGGGGAGCATATGGGAAGGGGTAGGGGGCATTTCAAGACCTCTTAGTCGCCCTTATACCATTTTTCTTTGAAGAAAACACCACCAACTTTCTCACAAGTTATAGGAACCTTTTTTTCTGAACACTCCCCATGGTGCTTTACACCTGCCACTGCATCATACATATCTCAATCTGCCACCACTTGGTTAAGGCCTTGGCTTCTTTCATCCCTGCAGGGGTTAATTATTGAATGGCCTGTGTAAAAGAAAGGTGTACTTTGCCAGGGCACTACCAGTGCTATATCTTAATGGGCAGGACAGCTGTCATTCTATGAAAGAGAAAAAAGTTTGAATCAAATATGAAGGTTTAAGCACATTACAATCATCCATGTGTACATCTTGTACTCATATGTTATAGCTTACTAAGATATTGCCAGATTTTCTGTTGTTTTTTTCTCATTATGGGGGTTATTTTGGAAGCCCTATTCATGCTTTGGACATCTGGAAATGGGCATAGAGACATCCAAAGCATGGAGATGTCCACAGGGCCATTTTATAAGCCGGGTCTGTGCATGGGGATGTCCAAGTCTGAAAGGGGGTGTGGTGGAGGCATGGCCAGGGCATTCCCAAGAACTAGGACAGTCTCGTTTCATCTCAGAAATGTCCTGAATGTCTGGTGCTACGTCTAAGCTTACACCTGCTCCAGGCATGAACAGGCATCTGAAAGTGATTGTTTTGTCAGGCAAATATCTGGAGGATGTGGAGAAGGAACTACACTAAAGTGTAGTTACTCACCTGTGACAGGTGCTCTCTGGAGACAGCAGGAATCAGTCCTCACATATGGGTGACGCTGGCGCCGATGGAGCCCACGTGGAAGCATCTTCCCAGCTTTCAAAGAAAGCCTTTAGGAGATGCACCACACATGCCTGGTCTTCTTCCCGCCCAAGGTGCCATCTTACCTCAGTCTAATGACATAGCTAAGATGGCAAAAAATGCAAATACGGTAAAGAAGTAACTCCAAGGGGAGTAGGGAGAGTTGTGAGGACTGATTCCTGCTGTCCCCAGGTGAGTAACTATCCAGGAACAAGCAGGAAGTCAGTCCTCACATATGGGACTCCCCATCTACAGGCTATCGAGAACCTGTACAAAATGCCAAGGCGGCCAGAGAAGTGAGCCATGAGCTGCAGCAGTTAAGTCCCAATGGAGAGACTCTCTCAAGACTCAGGTGTCCAGCAGAGAACCAGCACTCGAGTAGCCTGGACACAGAGGGGTCGGAGGGCAGGAGTTGCCTACACCCTGAAGAGATTACAGAGTATGGCCTGGCCGAAGGTCCTGTCCCATCGGGACATAGACAAGGTTTCAGATAGAGCTGGGGAGGAGTCTGTTGTCTTGGTAGATGTCGGAACCAATGACAGAAGAAAATTTGGGAGGGAGGTTCTGGAGGCCAAGTTTAGGCTTTTAGATAGGAAGTTGAAATCCAGAACTTCCAGGGCAGCATTCTCTGAAATGCTTCCAGTGCCATGTGTAGGGCCCAAAAGGCAGGCGGAGCTTCAGAGTATCAATGAGTGGATGAGACAATGGTGCAAAGAAGAGAATTTTGGATTTGTTAGGAACTGGACAACTTTCTGGGGAAGGAGGGGGGGGGGGGGATCTTCCAAAGGGATGGGCTCCACCTTAACTGGGATGGAGCCAGGCTGCTGGAATTAACATTTAAAAAGGAGATAGAGCAGCTCTTAAACTAGATAATAGGGGAAAGCCGACAGTCGCCCAAGAGCACATGGTTCGGCAGAATGTATCCTTGAAGGATACTAACAAAACAGAGAAGTTAGGACATCCAAACAGAGAGGTTCCAATAAAGAGAAAAGTTACCCAGATGCCCTTAAGTACAGAGCTGAAAGATTCCAAATTACCCCTATCAACTGATAACCAGATTAATATGATTGAACTACAACCTCTAAAATGCCTGTATGCAAATGCTAGAAGTCTAAAAAATAAGATGGGAGAGTTAGAATATATAGCTCTAAATGAGAGGTTAGATATGACTGGTATCTCAGAGACCTGGTGGAAGGAGGACAACCAAAGGGACACTGTGATATCTGGGTACAAACTATATTGCAATGATAGAGTAGATCAAATTGGTGGAGGGGTTGCCCTCTATGTTAGACAGGGCATTGAGTCATATAAGAATAAAGTTTTGCAGGAAACAAAACACGCTGTAGAATCTCTATGGATAGAAATGCCATGTAAAAAGGGGAAGGCAAAGACAGTGGGGGTGTACTACCTATCGCCTGACCAGAATAAACGGATGGATAATGAAATGCTGAAAGAAATCAGGGAAGCTAACAAAAGTTACAACACAGTAATAATGGGTGATTTCAATTACCCGGGTATCGACTGGGTCAGTGTCACAGCAGGACATGCTAGGAAGATAAAGTTTCTAGATGAAATAAATGACTGCTTCTTGGAGCAGCTGGTTCATGAACTGACAAGAGGGGACCTATTTTAGACCTAGTCCTTAGCGGCATGCAGGATCTTGTGTAAGAGATAAGAGTGTTGGGGCCACTAGTCAGTAGTGATCATAGCATAATCACAGTTGATTTAATAAATGAAAGATGGATGGTAAGGAGATCTACAGTACTCCAATTTAACTTTCAAAAGGTAGACTATGATAAAATGAGGAAAATATTTAACAAAAGACTAAAAAAAGCAGCTTCAAAGGCTAAAGATTTGCATAAAGCGTGGGCATTGTTTAAAAATACTGTCTTGGAAGCCCAGAACAGATGTATTCCACACTTTAAGAAAAGTGGAAGGAAGGCCAAAAAACTGCCAGCATAATTTAAAAGTGAGGCCAGAGAGGCTGTTGTGGCCAAAAAAAAAGCATCTTTCAGGAAATGGAAAAAGGAGCCAAATGACGAAAACGGGATACAACATAAGCATTGCCAAGTTAGATGGAAGGCATTGAGAAGACAAGCAAAGAGAAAATTTGAAAAAAAGCTTGCCGTGGAAGCAAAAATGCATAATAAAAACTTTTTCAAGTACATTCATAGCAAAAAATGTGTGAGACAGTCAGTTGGACCACTGGATGATAGAGGAGTAAAAGGGGCTCTAAGTGAAGACAAGGCCATAGTGGAGAACCTGAATGAATTCTTTGCTTCAGTCTTTACTGAAGAAGATGTAGGGAATTTACCCATGCCTGAAATGGTATATAAAGGTGATGTATCGGAATAATTGAAACTAAAATATTGATAAACCGGGAAGATGTATTACAGCTATTTGATAAACTGAAGAGTACCAAATCACCTGAACTGGATGGTATACATCCAAGGGTATTGAAAGAACTGAAATATGGGATTGCAGACCTACTATTAGTAATCTGTGAACTATCATTAAAACCAACAGTAGTACCTAAAGAATGGAGAATGGCCAATGTAACACCAATATTTAAAAAGGGTTCCAGGGGTGATCCGGGAAACTACAGACCTGCGAGTCTGACATCAGTACTGGGCAAAATGGTAGAAACCATTATAAAGAATAAAATTATTGATCATGTATATAGTCATTGTTTAATGGGAGAAAGCCAACATGGATTTAGCTAAGGAAAGTCTTGTCTTACTAATTTGTTATAACTTTTGAAAGTGTAAATAAATAGGTAGACAAAGGTGAGCCGGTCAATATAGCGTATATGGATTTTCAGAAAGCCTTTGACAAGGTCCCTCATGAGAGACTCTTGGAAAAATTAAAAAGTCATGGGATTGGAGACAGTGCAGTATGGTGGATCAGAAACTGGTTAAAAGCTAGAAGGCAAAGAGTAGGGCTAAATGGCTAATTTTCTCAATGGAGAAAATAAATAATGGAGTACCCCAGGGATCTGTGCTGGGCGCACTGGTTTTTAACATATTCATAAATGACTTGGAAATGGGAATAAGGTGATCAAATCTGCAGATGACAGAAATTTATTCAAAGTTGTTAAAACCCAAGAGGATTGTGAAAAATTGCAAGAGGATCTTGATAAATTGGAAGACTGAGCATCCAAATGGCAGATGAAATTTAAAGTGGACAAGTGCAAAGTTATACACCTAGGAAAGATCAACCCAAACTTTGGTTAAATGATGCAAGGTACCACCTTGGAAAACATCATCCAAGAAAAAGATTTAGGCATCATTGCAGATAATACATTGAAATCCTCTGCTCAGTGTGTAGCGGCGGCCAAGAAAGCAAGTAGAATGCTAGGAATCATAAGGGAAGGAATGGAGAATAAAACAAAGAGAAGGAATGGAGAATAAAACAAAGGATATTATCATGCCTCTGTATCGTTCCATTGTTCGACTGCACCTTGAATATTGTATGCAATTCTGGTCGCCGAATCTTAAAAAGGATAAAGCGGAAATAGAAAAGGTAAAGAGAAGAGCTACCAAAATGGTAAAAGCGATGGAAGCATACCCCTATGAGGAAAGGCTTAAAAGGTTAGGACTCTTCAACTTGGAAACGAGAAGGCGGAGGGGAGATATGATAGAAGTCTATAAATTAATGAATGGAGTGGAACAGGTTAACGTAGATCGGCTGTTTACGCCATCAAAAAGCAGAAAGACTAGAAGACATGCAATGAAGCTACAATGTAACCCTTTTAAGACTAACAAGAGAAAATATTTTTTCACTCAACGCTTAATCAAACTCTGGAATTCGTTACTGGAGAATGTAGTAAAAGCTGTTAGTGTAGCTGGGTTTAAAAAAGGTTTGGACAAGTTCCTGGAGGAAAGGTCCATAAACCTTTGTTAAAGAGGACCTGGGAAATCCACTGTTTACCCCAGGATGAGCATTGTGGAAGCTGTGGACTTTGTACTTGCCAGGTACTTGTGACCTGGATTGGCCACTGTTGGAAACTGGATACTGGGCTTGATGGATCTTGGTCTGACCCAATATGGCATTTCTTATGTTCTTATGACTCCCTTTCCAGGCAGTAGTGAATGTATAGTCCGAAGACCAGGTGGCAGCCCGGCAGATTTCCGTAGCAGAAATGGAACGTAGATTTGCCATGGAAGCAGCAATGGCCCTGACGTGGAGCATCATGACCTGCTGGTCTAGTGAGATCCCAGCCTGCTCATAGGCGAGGGCAATGCAGTCTGCCACCCAAGTGGACAGAGTTCGCTTAGTGACTGGGAGCCCCAGTCGACTGGGGTCATAGGAGATAAAAAGCTAAGGTGCTTTGCAGTGGCCCCAAGTGCACTGCAGATAGGACAGGGCCCTTTTACAATCAGATTGGAAGATAGTCTCCACCTTGCTAGCATCACTCTGTTCTTGTAGAACCTCACGTAGGGAGGCTCTGCCATCAGAGTCAGGAGCTCACTGACTCTGCAAGCTGATGTGAGTGCCATGAGAAAGACGACTTTCTAGGAGAGGAACCGCAAGTGGCATGTAGCCAGGGGCTCAAATGGCAGCTTAGTAAGCTGGGAGAGCACCACGTTGAGATCCCATTCTGCACTGTTGGGCGGACGGAGGGTTTGGATAGCATGAGGCCCTGTAGGAACCTAGCTACAAAGGGCTGGGCCAAGAGGGGTTTTTCCTGAACATCATGGTGATGTGCTGCAATAGCGCACATGTGCACTCTGACTGAATTGGACTTTAGTCCCACCTGTGACAGCTGGAGTAGATACTGGACTACCATCTGAACCGGGCAGGAGAACGGGCTCACCTGTTTCTTGGTGCACCAGACCGAGAAATGACACCACTTAAAGGCATATGACCTCCTCGTGGAGGCCTTGCGGGAGGCCAGAAGGACCTCTTCCACATCCCACGGAAGGTTGAAGGGAGCCAGGGCTACCCTTTCAGCAGCCAAGCCATAAGAAACAGGGACCCTGAGTTGGGGTGCAGGAGAGAGTCCTTCTCCTGAGATAGCAGTCCGAAGGTCATGGCCCAGGGAAATTGGCGATGCCGCCGACAGGTGGAGATGCACCAGTAACCAAGTGTGCCTGGGCCACCACGGGGCTATCAGTATGAGTGATGCCCTATCACGTTGGACCTTTAAGAGGGTCTTCATGACTAGTGGAATTGGTGGGAAGGTGTTAAGGAGGCCTTCGGTCCATGGCACCAGGAATACATCCGCTGCAACCCGGGATGGATGCGGCTGGCAGGAGCAGAAATGAGGCAACTGTGTGTTGTCCAGGCTGGCTAACAGGTCCACTAGAGGGATACCCTAGAGTCAAAACAGCTGGGAGGCCATCCTGGGATCCAGACACCACTTGTGCGGCAAGAGGACTCTGCTCAGCTTGTCTGCCAGGGCATTATCCTGGTCTGGGAGGTAGACCACCCTTAGGAACATCCCACTGCATGTCACATATGAGCAGAGGGCTACCACCTCCTAGCAGAGGGAGTACGACCCTGTGCCCCCTTGCTTGTTCATGTAGAACATTGTGACTTGGTTGTCAGTCTGGATCAGCACCAAATGGTGCTGCAGCCATTGGGGGAAGGTTTGGAGAGCCAGGAATATCGCACGGAACTACAGAAGATTGATCTTCAGCTGGCACTCCGTGTGGGACCAGCTGCCTTGTGTGCAAAGGTCCTCACAGTGAGCTCCCCAGCCCAGCAGGAAGGCATCCGTAGAGAAGGGGATCTGCCACCAGTCAAGGGAGTCCGCTAGCTGGCGGGTCACTTTTGCTCTGTCCTGGAGCCTGCCTGTGGCCTGTGACCACTGAGAACAAAGGCACCACTGGGCTGCCTTCATGTGTAGGCAGGCATATGGGGTCACGTGGACTGTAGAGGTGATGTGGCCCAGCAGGCAGAGGAGAAGCTGGGTGAGCAGTGAAAGGTGGTGCTGTACCTCTGTGGCTAGCCTCCTGAGGTGTTCTGACCTCTCCTGAGGGAGGAAGGCCTTGTCCTGGAGGGTGTCTAGCTGAGCCCATATGAACTCCATGCACTGAGCTGGGGGGAGGTGGAACTTGGGGAAGTTGATGATAAATCCTAGGTGCTGCAGGATGTAGATGGTGCGCTCAGTATCATGGTGGCATGGTGCACCTCTGCAGCTATGCATCCCTTTATGAGCCAGTCATCCAGTTAGGGAAAGACGAAGGCCCCTTGGAGCTGAAAGTGGGCTGCGATCACCGCAAGGCACTTGATGAAGAACCTTGGTGATGAGGCCAGCACGAAGGGCAGCACCCTGTATTGATAGTGACCTCCTCCCACCATGAAGCAGAGATATTTTGGGTTTTGGGATGGATCAGGATGTGCGCATAGGCATCCTTCAGGTCTAAGGAGAACAGCCGGTCTCCCTGCTGGAGGTATGGCAGCAGTGTTCCAAGGGAGAGCATTTTGAACCTCTCCCTTACTAGAAATATGTTCAGGTCCCACAGGTCCAAGATGGGCCTGAGACCCCCTGTTTGCTTGGGAATAAGGAAATACCTGGAGTAGAAGCGGTGTCCCAGAGATGCTTGGGCACTGGTTCCACCCTCTTGTCCTTGAGAAGACCTGCAAGCTCGGTGAGGAGCAGAGTATGGTTGGGGAGAGGCCTTACAGGTTCTCCTAGAAAGTATGAGGGTGGCATCATTGCAGGTGGAGGAGGTAGCCCTCCTTGAACACTTGCAGTACCCAGGAATTGGTGGTGATGGTGGACCACCTGTGGGCAAACAGGGCCAGATGGCCCCCTGTGGGCTGTTGGGGACCCCCCTGGGGGAGAGGATGTCATGCCCAAGGAGTCAAAAGCTCCCCCCAGATTGAGACGGAGCCGGTGCCTGGGACTTGGGGGGGGGGGGTTTGTTTGCGGGGGCCATGCCCCTGCCCCTTGTCCGAAGAGATTCTCTCCGATATAGGGGACATCGATAAGTATATCCTGAGCCCATTGTTTGAGATCTGATGACTGCAGCCATGCCTGGCATCAGGCCCCGATGCCCGCAGCGCCAAATCTGGTGAGGACTCAAAGCCATTGTAAGCTGTTTGGGATAAAAACTTCAAGCACTTCTTGACCATTGAGGCCAGAGGTGTGAACTACTGCAGGGGTTCCCTGTCAAGGCCTGCCGAGAAGCCTGCGAGCTCTCTTGCCAGTTCTTTGAGGTACATACTGATGTACAGTTAGTAGGATTGGCATGCAAGCATTGAGCCCTGGAAGGCCTTTCAGCTGAGGGTGTCAAGGGTCTGGGCCTCCCTGCCAGGGGCACCGAAGAATGGGTCTTCTGATTCTTGAAACTGCACATGGCAGACTCAACGACCATCGAGTTGTGGGGGAAGTTGAGACTTCTGGAAACCAGGGCTTCAGTGCACTCAGTACATAGGGTTGAGTCGCCTGCTGACAATGGGCACCGATGTCTCCCACATACGGAGAAGGAGGCACTCGAGGATCGAAGGAACAGGCACTGTAAGGGTTACCTTAGGGGGGGCCTCATACTGGAGAATCTCCACTTCCTCCATGCGTGGAACCTCCTCGGCCTCTGTCTCGATGGCAAGCACCTTAGCTATGTCCCACACAAAGTCGAGGAAGACAATGTCTTTGGGCAGGGAACAGCGCCAGGACACCAGGAGAGATAGGCCTGAGGGCATGTCTCAGTGTTGCTGAGTGTCCCGGGACTCCTCATCCTCAGTCTCCCATTCCAACTCGAAGTTCGAGGCCCCGCGATCACCTTGCTCGAGGCTCGAGCCCAAAGGCCCATGACCTTCAGGGGACCTGTGGTCCAAACCGCCTGCACTCACCAGAGAGGACCGGTGTCCCAAGGAATGGGACCAGGACCTCATCAGATACTGATGGGTCTCTCGAGGCTGGTGGCGCTTGAGGATCGGCTCGATGTCAGGGGAAGCCCTCGATGTAGACTAGAGGAACCAGACATAAACGCTCGCTGCATGGCCATGAGGGCAGATGTACTGCTCTCTAAGGCTGCCATCCTGGTCTCCATGCCAGTTGACTTTGCAGCCTTCAACGCAAACGCCGAGGACTTTCGGCCAAGCATCGGTTCTGTTGAGGGGGAGTCCTTGATGAGGATCACCTCAGGTGTCCAAGGTCAGTTGCCGGATAGCAATGACTCCTTCTGGGGCAGCTTGTGAGGCCACTCCCACTACAACCCCTCGGACTCACGCTGGGGCCTGCGGGGCTGGAATGGGATTTACCCTTCTTCCTGGATCTGTCCTCTGAAGTGGTCTTCGAGATATTGACTTCTTGCGTTCCATCTCCAGGGACTTCTTCTCGGAGGACTTGTGGCCATGGAACTCCATGGCAGTCTGGACCTCACAGGGCACCAAGGTACTGGAGGGGGCCCCAGAGTGCAATGTTGCCAGAGACTCCGGTGCAGAGTTGGACTTGTGAAAGAAATGTTCCTGCTGCAGCTGATGGCTCTTGATGGCCTTTGAGGCCATGGTCCTGCAGAGTTTGCAGTCTGAGTCGTCATGATCCGGCCCACGGCAGCGGAGGCAGCAGTCATGAGAGTTAGTGCAGTACATCATCTTACCGCACTGATCACATTTCTTGAAGCCGCTGGAGGCCATTGGGTAAAAGAGGGGCCGTGCCTCCCGGCAGGGGTCCAAGGCCTGCGGCAAAAAAGGACATGAAGCTCCGGTCGAGGGATATCTCAAGAGAAAAACCAAAAAGCATAAAGGAACGCACCTGAGGAGCAATTCCGAGGTGAGCTGGCTTGGGGGCGGGAAAGGAACTAGTATGTGTACTGGATGAAAACAGGATAAAAACCACACTTTTTCCAGGGGAAACTGGATAGACGTCTGGAGGGCTCCGCGGAAAAAAGGAGACTGAGGCAAGATGGCACCCTTGGGCAGGAAGGGGACCACATATGTGTGGTGCATCTCCCAAAGGCTTTCTTTGAAAGCTGGAGAGATGCTTCCATGCGGGCTCCGTTGGCACTGACGTCACTCATATGTGAGGACTGACTTCCTACTTATTCCCGGAGAATATCCCCTTTATTTTACGACAATGAACATTGAAGGAGAATGGGGGCTCATGTTTCCATTTTGCTACACCGCTGGACATCCCCTTATCCTAACTTGCATGAGATGGACGTCCCCAGCTCACACTTTCCCAAAGGGGTGTCTAAGTATCCACTGGCATGGATGTCCATATGGGGACATCTGTGTTATAAAAATCAGCTGGCGACAGACATTCCTGGCATTTTTCTGTATGTTCTGTCCTGGCCCTCCCGGATTTGAAGGACATCCTTTCTAAAATGCCACTTCACATCTTAGACAGTCTGATTAAATAAGTGTTGGGGAGAATATTTAAATGAGGCAGTGTGGTGACAGATATGTGGGGCAACTGTTTTTAGTTTTCTGTTGTTTGGCAAGCCCGTAGTCAGCTTACTACTTTAACAAGCTGCTGAAAGCAGTATTTCAACATTATTCTATCAAATATTGAAACATACTCACAGATGCATGCAGTCTTAATGTTTCTAGTAAATGTCTCTGGGAAACATTTGCTATTTTCTCTATTTTCTCTTCCTCCCTTGAGAATATCTTTAATTCTTATTATGGTTTAGAGGTTCTGATTGAATCTGGACCCTAGAATAAAGAACAATGAAAGTGATCAGAAGCAAAAAAAAAAAAAAAAAAGGTCACAACTGTTCTGAAAAGTGGTGACAATTTTTTGCAACCTTTTTGCAAGGTCTATTCAGATTTCTTGCATCTGAAGAGACAAGATAGGAATATATATAGAAGAGTATATAAGGCTGTGAAAGTAATTGCACATGCTAATGTTTAATTTGTAAGGAAAAACAACTTCTTAATACAACTATAAACTAAAAATCTTTGCTTTTAAGGGCCACTTTCTGCTAATGTTTGGCATTTATGTTAATAAAATATGGTCCAATGTAACAAGCCTTGCTATCCTTTAGCATGATGGTTTACTTGGGTTTATAGCTGATTTTTTCATGCTAAGATCACTAGCTAATATAATAAGCTTAGCATAGTGATGTGTAAATACAGTCAAATGAAATGAATAGGGACATACTTGTGATATAATAAACTATGCTAAGTTTTACTCCAGTGTTTTATGTTCTTGGAGGTGAAGTAAAAATTTTAATGTGAGAATTAAATGGCAAGTACATATCTGATGATCTACAGGGAACTGGAACCTCTTCTATTTCTGGAGAAAATCTCTTAAGCCAATAAGCATTAGCTTGGATTTTAACCCTATAAAGCATAGTTACTCACCTGTAACAGGTGACCTCTGGGAACAGCAGGAATTTAGTCTTCACATATGGGTGACATCGGTACCAATGGAGCCTGCACGGGAACTCTCCCCAGCGTCCAATAGGAAAGCTTTTGGGAGTATCCCACTGCGCCTGCGCCGCTGCCTTCCCGCCTTTGTGACTCTCCTTCCTCAGTTGGGTTTGTAGCTGAGGTAAAAGGAGAGAATATAGAGAGAGAAACCCTACAATTCCTAGGGGAGGAGGGTGGGTTGTGAAGACTAAATTCCTGCTGTTCCTGGAGATCATCTGTTACAGATGAGTAACTACGCTATCTCCAGAAACAAACATGAATATAGTCTTCACATATGGGACTCCCTAGCTCCCAGATGCCAGAGAAATGCCCCCAGAATCGGTAAATTGCCTCAGAGCAGGCCTCAGGAGGGCATGGATCCTTCATGGATGTCTGGCAGGAGGGTAGGAGTTGCCCTGTCTGAAAGAGGTGCTGGAGTACTGCCTGACCAAAAATGGCATCCCAAGGGGAGTCCTTGTCAAGACAGTAATGAGCCACAAAGGTATGTACCAAAGACCATGTGGCTGCTTTACAAATTGTGTCAATAGCAACAGAACATAAGTTTGCCATGGATGCAGCCATCACAAAAATAGAGTAAGATTAAATTGTCGCCGTGAGCTGAAACTATATTGATGAAAAAGTTGTGTTAATAACAAAATTAATGTTGGAAGAATAGCCTTGAGGATAGAGAACCCAACCTCTCGTGGCTTAACTTCCAAGGCTCAAAGCTATTCTTCCAACATTAATTTTGTTATTAACACAACTTTTTCATCAATATAGTTTCAGCTCACAGCGACAATTTAATCTTACTCTATTTTTGTGTTGGATTTTCAATTTATAGAGTGCTAATTATTTTGACATTATGGATGAAGCCATGGCACGAATGTTATGGGTAGTGACATGACCTTCAAGGGATAGTCCTGCCTTATCATAAGCAAATGAAATGCAATCTGCTATCCATTTAGAAAGGGTACGTTTGGATACTGGCAACCCCAAGTGACTGGGATCAAAGGAGATGAATAACTGAGAGCCTTTACGGTACTCAGCAGTCCTTTGAAGATAGACGGCTAAGGCCCATTTACAGTCAAGGGTATGGAGTGTTGCCTCTGCTCTAGAGTAATGCAGTCTAGGAAAAAAGATAGGAAGGTAAACAGATTGATTGAGATGGAAAGGAGACACCACCTTTGGCATGAATGGGGGAGAGTCCTAAGAACCACCTTATCATGGTGGAATCAGGTATAAGGCGGGTCTGCCACCAATACCAGAAGTTCACTGATGCATCTAGCTGAAGTGAGAGCAGCAAGAAAGATGACCTTCCAAGAGAGAAACTTTAGAGAGGTTGTGGCTAAAGGTTCAAAAGGCAGCTTAAGGAGCTGCCCTAAGTTGACATTAAGATCCCATGCCACTGGTGGTGGCCTGATGGGAGGGTTGGTCAATAAGAGCCCTCTCATGAAATGCATTACCAGTGGTTGTGAGGAGATTGGCTACCCATCCAAGGGATGGGGAGAAGCAGCAATTGCACTGAGGTGAACCCTCACTGAGTTTGTCTTGAGAACAGAGGATGAAAGATGGAGGACATACTGAAGGAGAGCTTCCACAGGAGCTGAGAAAGGATTAAGATCCTTCTGGGAAACCCCAAGGGGAGAACCTATGCCACTAGAAATCATAGGAACATCTGGTGGACAGTTGCCTTGAGGCTAGAAAGATCTGCTTTACTTCTTGAGGAAGGTTAAGATCTTGCAACACTACACTCTCAGCAGCCAAGCCATGAGATGGAGAGACTGTGGAATGGGATGGAGTAGAATCCCTTCCTCCTGTGAGAGGAGATTGGGAGCTAACCTGAGACACACAGGGTGAGTCTGGGACAGATGTAGTAGGAGAGGAAACTACGGTTGATATGGCCAGCTTGAGGCTATGAGGATCATGTGGCCCCTGTCTGCTTGAAGCTTGAAAAGCATTTTGGGAATCAGTGGTATGGGAGGAAAGGCATATAGGAAATCCTGATTCCAGTGAAGATGGAAAGCATACACCTGTTGGAGGCTGGACATTGTGCAAAAACGAGGTATATTGGCATTTTGCGGAATGGCAAAAAGGCTTATCTCTGGAGTTCCCCAGGTCTGAAAGATGTAGGAAATTATTTCCTGATGTAGGGACCATTCGTGTGGAAGGAGGATCCGACTCATTCTGTCTGCTAAGACATTTTGCTGTCCTGGCAGATACACTGCTTGGAGGTGTATTCGATGAGCAATGGCAAAGGACCAAACATGGAGAGCCTCCCTGTAAAGGACCCAAGAGTCCATTCCCCCCTGCTTGTTCAGGTAGAACATAGCTACCTGATTGTCCATCTGGACGAGAACTCTGTGGCCTTCTAATTGTTGTTGAAACACTTTGAGGGCATTGAAGATGGTATGAAGCTCCAATAAATTTATCTGGAGCTGCGACTCCTGCTCTGTCCAGAGGCCCTGAGTGGAGAGAGTCCAAGTGGGCACCCCATCCAAGTTTGGAGGCATCCATTGTCAGGATGCATTGATGTGACGGCATCTGAAAAGTGAACCTATGAGAAGATTTCCTGGGGTAGACCACAACAGAAGAGAGTCGATGAGACTATCTGTGCCATGGATCTGGTCCTTGAGGGCCCCGGAGATCTGCTTTCACTGGGAGGCAAGAGTCCATTGAGCTGCCACATATGCAGATGGGCATATGGGATTACATGCACTGTGGAGGCCATATGGCCTAGAAGTTGGAGCATCTCCCTGGCTGAGAGATTGTCTCTGAGCCTTACTTGAGATGCTAGCTGCACTAGTCAAGTCAATGGTCCTAGGGCAGAAATGCTCTTGACCGCTGAGAATCTAGAAGGGCTCCAATTAATTCTAGTGTTTGAGTGGAACTAGATGGGATTTTGGAAGATTTATCACAAATCCCAGATTCTGCAGTATCTGCATTGTATGAAGGAGGGATAGATGAACCTCCTGTGAAGTGGGTGCTCTTATTAGCCAGTCATCTAAGTAAGAGAAGACGAATATTCCATGAGTCCTTAGATATGCGGCTAGAACCGCCATACACCTTGTGAAGATTCTTGAGGCAGAGGCGAGCCCGAAGGGAAGGACTCGTATTAATAGTGATTTCCTTAGAAGATGAAGTATAGATACCTCCTGTGTTCTGGATGAATGAGGATGTGAGAATACACTTCTTTTAGATCTAGAGAACAGAGCCAATCCTGACTCTGGAGATAAGGTAGAAGGTTCCTAGTGAGACCATTTTGAATTTCTCTCGGACTAGAAACTTGTTTAGGTTCCTGAGGTCTAAGATGGGTTTGTACCCTACGTTTTCCTTTGGAATGAGAAAGTAAGGAGAATAGAATCCCATCCCCTGTTGGGATGTTGGAACCTCTTCTATGGCACACTCTGACAGAAGAGAGTTGACCTCTTGCTGCAAGAGAGTGGGGGTTGAGAATAATATTCCCCCACCAGAGTGGAGGGGGGGGGGTGCTTTGCAGATGAAGCTTGTAGTCCTCTCGCAGTATGGTTAGTGTCCACTGCTCTGAGGTGATAAGATGCCACCTGTGGGCATAATGACAAAGTCTGCCTGCTATGTGGAGGCAGTGGGGGTTCTCCAGAGGCAGGAAGAAGTCAAAAACTAGGTGCAGATTGAGTCTGCACAGCTGATTGGGGTTTAGGAGCCTGTGGCTTCTTCTGTTGCTTAGGAGGCTGCTGCTTCCTCTGGGTACCCTGAGGTTGGTATTGAGAAGCTGGGGGGTAAGAAGGGTAAAATATTTTCTTCTTACCATAGAAAGGCTTCTTTGCTGTTGCTTTCTGCTTGGCAGGGTTGGCAGTGGCTTTGGAAAGCCTATTGAGGGTAATAGACTCTATCTGAGAGACCTTATCTTGCCAATCCTTTCCAAACAGGTTCTCACCAGTACAGGGAATATTACCCAGCTTATCTTGAACCCATTGATCAAGGTCTGATGCCTGGAGCCATGTAATCCTACGTGCACCTATATAGACAGAAATTGCTCTGCTAGTGCATTCAAAACAGTCAAAGGTTGCCCTGTTGACATATTTGGAAACATTTTGGGCATGTTTGACTAATGTAAGGTAGTCTGCCCTCTTATCATACTGGAGAAGAGGAGACATCGATTCCAGATCCCTATTTACCTCCCTAAGGAACATCCCATGTAGAGTATGTATGAACTTATCTGGGCTGAGAGCATGGAGGCCTGAAAACATTGACACCCAAAGGGATCGAGGGTTCTCGATTCCCTGCCCGGGGGATTGGAGGAGTGCGTCTTAGAACTTTTAATTTGACACATAGCCAATTCCACTACCATTGAGTGATGTGGAAGCTGCGTTTTCTGGAATCCGTGGCTTTCCGGTACTTGATACATGGTATTGAGTCATCGAGTATGGGAAGAAATGGTGAGGGACATTTCCCACATCTGGAGCATAAGATCCTGGAGTATACTGTGAATGGGCACAGTAGTCGTCTCTTTAGGAGCTGTAGGATATTGGAGAATGTCCAACTCCTCTACTTTGGGTTCTTTCTCTGATGTAGGAGTAATGGATAACTCCCTTGCCATATCCTTGATAAACTCTTGGAAGGACATACCTTCAGGAGGGGACATGCACCGTTGCGGCAACGGTGAGGGTTCCTCCGGAAGATTTTGCATCTCTCAGGTACCGATCAATTCATCATCCAAAGAATTGTGATCGGTAGATCAAAGTATTGATTCGAGAGACTTGCCATACCGGTACCTTGGAACCGGGAATGAACTCGAGAGCTGGTATGGGTGGAAGTGTGCTGAGCAGGCATGAAACCTGATGTAGACTGCATGGGCATTGTTGACGGTACCGGTACAGATGATTGTGCCGGTAATGACCTGACCGGTACCGATGCCGCTAACAGAGCCGCTAGACTCTGCTCAATGGCCAGCATACACTGATTCATAGAGCTTGCCAATGTCTGGGTATTGGTACCATAAGCATGGACTATCATTCCAGAGCATGGCACCAGGAGCTGTCCTGAGGCAGAGGCCTTGGGAGCATCCTGGAACCCTTTTGCGGCTTTGGAGGAGAGGTCCTCCCGTCAGGGTAATTTGGCCATTTGTGAAGACTATGTTCCTAGAGATCAGCAGGAATCAGTCTTCACATATGGATATTGTTGGCACCATTGGAGCCCATATGGGCATGCTCCCCAGCGTCCAATAGGAAAGCCTTTGGGAGCACTCCACTGCACCTGCGCATCTGCCTTCCCGCCTTCCCAACTCCTCTCCTCAGTTGAGTTTGTACTGAGAGGTAGAGGAAAAAGTATACCCAACAACTCAAAGGGAGGAAGGTGGGTTGTGAAGACTGATTCCTGCTGTTCCTGGAGATCAACTGTTATAGGTGAGTAACTACGCTATCTCCAGGAACAAGCAGGAATGCAGTCTTCACATATGGGACTCACTAGCTCCCAGGCATCAAACTGAAAATACATTCTTGAGGTTAAAGAATAGAGTCAAGAGGGCATGGACACAAACTGGGTCATTCTGAACCACGAATAACGGGGATGGAGATCCATTCCTGCTATTCGTGGTGGCTGCAGGCCCTGACTAACTTCTCCACCGGTTGTGTGGAGAAGTTAGTCAGAGGTGGGGAAGAGGGGGCCTGGGGTCGGAGAGTGGGCAGGCAGTGGTCAGTCGCAAACCCTGGACAAACGGGGACGATTCTAATGTCGGCTCTGTACATCCAGGGCTGGCAAAATGGCTGGGGAAGTTATTTCATCATCAGGGCGCAGATGTAGCTGGGGGGGGGGGGGCTGCAGAAGAGAGGTGATCAAATCTGCATTTGACACAAAATTATTCAGTTGTTAATTTGCAAGAGGATTGTGAAAAATTGCAAAAGGACTTTGAGAAATTGGAAGACTGGGTGTCTAGATGGCTGATGAAATGTTAACGTTGACAAGTGCTAAGTTATGCACTTAGGGAAGAACAACCCAAATTATAGTTACACAAGGCAAGGTTCCACATTAGAAATCACCACCCAGGAAAAGGATCTAGGCATCATCATGGATAATACTTTGAAATCCTCTGCTCAGTGTGTAACGGCAGCCAAGAAAGCAAATAGAATGCTAGGAATCATAAGGAAAGGAATGGAGGATAAAACCAAGAATATTATAATGCCTCTGTATTGCTCCATTGAATCGCTCCTTGAATATTGTTTGCAGTTCTGGTCACCATATTTAAAAAAGAATATGGCAGAATTAGAAAAGGTACAAATAAGAACCAAAATGATAAAGGGGATTAAGGATACCCCTATGAGGAAAGGCTTAGTAGGTTAGGACTCTTCAGCTTGATAAAAAGACAGCTGAGGGGAGATATGATAGAAGTCTATAAGATACTGAGTGGAGTGGATGGGCTATTTATTCCTTCAAAAAATAGAAAGACAAGGGGACATGCGATGAAGCTACAAAGTAGCACAATTAAGAATAATTGGAAAAAAATATTTTTTCACTCAACGTGTAATCAAACTCTAGAATTTATTGACAAAGGATATAGTAAAAGCTGTTAGCGTAGCTGGATTTAAAAAAGTTTTGGATAAGTTCCTGGAGGAAAAGTCCATACACCATTATTAAAGTGGACTGGGGAAATATGCTGCTTACCCCTGCGATAAGCAAAATAGACTCTGTCTATCTTTTGGGAACCTGACAGGTACTTGTGACCTGCATTGGACACTGTTGGAAACAGGACACTGGGCTCAATGGACCTTTGGTCCAACCCAGTATGGCATATCTTATGTTCTTATGACTGAAGACCAAACACAGTTTAAGACAACTATATACAAGGTCACCAAGAAATGACATCAACTCAACGGCCCTTAACAACAGCAACCACGTTGAGGTGACCTGTTGTAAAAATATTCCTAGAGGGTAATTTTATAAAGTCACTTCTAGTTATTGCGCAGATTGCCATATATCCATCATCTATATTATAGTGTACTCAATTTCATAAAATAGGACCACAGACCTTTATGCTCATAAAATATGCATCTATATGCATATTTTATAAAATATGCATGTAAATCAGAACACTATCTATGCTGCACCCCAAACTCCTCCCCTGAACACACCTACTCTAAAGTTAGGGATAATATAGTGCTGTGTTATTCAAAATGTGAAACTCTGTGCTCAATAGCAGACGAGGAGGACATGGCCCAAGGTACCAAACGGCTACTATCCTCCTCCTCCTCTCAAGCTGGTGCAAGGTGGAGTGTGAATGGTAAGAGAAGGACCACTTCTGCTATCACTGCCACTCCAACCCCACTAACAAGTGTCCACATTTCTAATGTAGTGCTACTCTTGCTTTTTCTGGCTGCCCCCTTCTTGTTCAGCCAGTCCTCCTAAAGTTACAGCTAAAAAGGTTTGCAGTGTGAGCTATTGGAACTGCTCTACTCTCTGCCCTTCTCTCTACCACCCACAAAAAGAAAACATGGGTTGCTAAAGACTGCAGCCCTTGAAGCTACCTTATATCCAATTCCCCTTAATGGGGCCTTCAGCTAGGACTGGCCACCAATGAAGATATAGGAGTTAGAAAAGAACAAAACACTCAGCACCAGGCTACACTAAGAAATGAAAAGTCTGCATTGGTAGGGCCAGCACAATGCAGTAAGCAAGGTAAGTATGGCAGGAGAGGTAGCAATGTTTGGAGGGCACTAAAATGCAACAAAAAGAAAAATGAGAAAATGAAAAAATGAAAAAATGAGAAATGTAAAAAGTAAAAAGTAAAAACTGAAAGAAACATTAAAAATTAAGGTATTATCAAGAGCAGCATTGTGGGTGCAGCCAGAGGTCACTGGCTAATGAGAAAGGAGGGTGCCGATTTTTAGGCTGCAGGGGGGCACAAGAAACCACAATACCAGCCCTGTGCACTGGAGACAGAATTGGCACTCAGAAGCCAAATGAAGGGGCTTGGGGGACACAAAATGATCTGTAAGTTGTATGTTACACATTACTGATCTATCACAACTCTGCCTCCTGCATGTCCTGAGCATCTGAAATATTTTCATAAAATCCTATTTTATGGCATTTTCTATTTGTTAAAACCTGAATTTCATGAGATATTTCCCTGCAGGAACCCCAGCATAAAGACCTTTATAAATGTATGTGAATTAACCCTATGTAAATGCTGCAGCACAAACTATTGAACATCAGTGAAAGAGGAGGACTAAGATTTTTTTTTCTGACTTTTGGCCATCAATGTTTAATTCTCTTGGATTAAAAATCAGCCCTGTCAAAGAATTCATACTCTCCAAGAAACCTCTCAGTCCTCAGCCGCACAGCACACTATTTATGTCATGCAACAAATATACGGGTCAATATTCAAAGACAGTTATCCAGACAAAGGCAGTCATTATCTGGAAAATGCCCTAGTGGGTCCTAACCTATACATATAGTGCCACTGAAAATCATTACATGACACCCCGGTACTATCTAGATAGTGCTGGGGCAGTGGGGTAGAGCAGGGGCATTCCAATAAAGTGACTAACCTCTGCCACTGAACTCTAAAGACAGATATTTAATGCCGGGGCCATATCTGGCCATTGACATTGAATATCCAGGTTGGACGGATTATGTGGAACCTAACCAGACAGCAGCGATATTCAAGTTAGGCGAGTCGTTTGGATGCTTAACATTGGCTGCTGAGAGATAGCCAACTAGTGTCTGGATATCACCTCTAGTCGGTTACCCCTGGGTGCTGCCTCTGACCCGCTACTGGTATGCCCCGACGCTAGCTGGTCTGGTGGCACCCAAGTCTGCTAACCACATTAATCGCTTTGAAAATGCCCCCATTATAATTTACCCACTGCAACCAGCATTTTAAAAAAATGCTGACTGCGATTACTAAATATCAAATCAAGTTCTTCTATTGCAGAATATGGGAAATGTCATAAATAGCACCCCGTGCTCTTTTCACCTTTGAAGAGCACAACATAAATACAGTTCTATCAGTTACACTCTGCTGGGGGCTGTACTACCTGGGTGAAGTTTAACTAGCCTAACATAAATTAAACTGTCCAGAGCAATGAAATCTGACTGTTGTGCAGTGAAACGACTGGATAATGTTACCTTCACTTCATTAAAATGGCTTGGAGTTAAACAAAAGAGTTTAACCTACAGCTGTAGTGAAATAACAAGTGTGTGAGAAAAGGAGACGGGGGCAACAACAGAATATGGGAGTTCATATAATAACAGAGAAGTTTTTATAAGCCCATTACTGAAGCTTGTGAACCAAATCCAACTTAGTAATTTATAAATAGCGCTGCTGAGAAAAATCAAGAAAACTGAAAATGTTTGCTAGCCGTAGCATTAAGGAAGTTTAAGCTGCCTGAAGGAGAGAAGGAAGGGGCAGTTAGAATGGAATAATAATAAAATGAAACCAAGAATCTAAATATATCTAGACTTTAGGGAGGTATTTTTATATGTAAGGAGCCATCTAGATTTAGGTGGCAAGAAAGCACACAAATGGGGGCATTGTCATGCTATTTCATCCCTAAACTATTGTGTTTGTCTGTATAGTACTTAGATGTATTGACTGTAACTGATTGTAACTGCTTTGATGGTCATTGGTACGAATGGGGGTATACCAAATTCTGTATAAATAAAAAAACACTAAAAGCAACATTTTAGTTATTTATGCTGCACCAAGTATGACTGATCCTGTCTGATCTTGGAAACTAAGCAGGGTCAGCCTGGTTAGTACTTGGATGGAAAACATCTTGGAATATCAGGTGCCGTAGGCTTACAGTAGAGGAGTAGCTTAGTGGTTAGAGCACTGGCTTGATAACCAAGAGACCAGGGCTCAATTCCCACTGATGCCCCTTGTGATCTTGGGCAAGTCACTTATCCCTCCATTGCCTCAGAGGAAAGGCCTGGCAATCTACCTCTGGTCACAATGGCAGGAAAGCCCAGGAGCTGCTGGGTCACCAGGAGTCAGCATTGACTTGAAAGCACCCATTGCATTCTGTAAGCTTACTGTGTGGAAGAAAGGCCCAGCAATCTACTTCCAGTAACACCTTGTCAAGAAAATCCAGGGGATAATCACAAGGTGAGCAAATAACACAGGGTTGCCAGGAATTGTCATCAACTTGATGGTATTTAATAATAATAACTTGACATAGTTTATGTTGTACAGTTTACTTTGTTTCTAAGTGCTCGATGTAATATTCAAGTTTGCATTCCAGTCCGTTTTCTGTGAACAGCTGTGACTAGTAGATACAGCGGTATAAAAGTGTTAATAAATAAATAAACAAAAGCATGTAAATGAGTGCATCCCATTCTGTAAGTACAGCTGGACAACTGATGGCATGGACTCCCGCTCCGTGTGTGCAAGGGGTGGAGTTTGAGCAGAGTGCAAAGCTAAGCATATATATTATAATTTATCCGTGTTCTTTAACAGAAATAATTGCTTTGTTATTCCACTTGGATATGTGCAAATAAAAGTCAAAAACAGTTGTAGGTGATACTTTTTACTGGACTAACGCAATATATTTTTGACAAGCTTTCGAGAGTTATCCTCTCTTCAACAGGTCTATGACATATGCAGATAGCCCAGAGTCAAGATGTGTTTCTACTATTTAAACCCAGGGTAGCGGCATTATTTCTTCATAGACCTGATGAAGAAAGGATAACTCTTGAAAGCTTGCCAAAAATATATTAAGTTAGTCCAGTAAAAAGGTATCACTTAAATAAATATATAAACTTGTTTGTTGACTGTTATTTGCATACTTGTTCTTTAGAAGTCTAGATGTGGGCATTTACGCCACCAGCTCTAAGGCTGGAGTAAATGATAGCACCTTAAATTAGCATGTATTTAAGGCCACTTACACTAGTATTTTATAAAGAAATGTAGGCAGCCACATTTCTTTCTAAAATAGCACCTAAGCAGACACCTAGTTTCAGGCATAAAGTAGGCGCCTCCCTATAAAATTACCCACCAGATATCAGTATCAATAGCATTTAAACCAGAGGGTGCCACTGTCCAGATACTGCTGTGCTTCCTCACTACTAGCAGTATCACTACGGGGTCAAAGGGAGCCTAACATAAAGGGTCAAAAGAAACGCAACATAAAATTTCTTAGCAGAGATTGATGAACAGCTGTGCATCTCTTAGGGGGAGAGAACTTATTACCTTCAGGCTACAAACCCTAAATCAAGAGGGTATACAATGAGGGTCTACCAAAAACTGGAAGAGCAAAGAATACTATCACTGGAAAAGATCCAAGTTAAGAAGCATGTGAATGATAACACCTTAAAACAGCTGAGGGTTTCTGTAAGAAGAAATAGAAAAAGGAAGAGGAAACCCAGGCAGAAGCACTAAAAAAAAGAGGCATATACAGAAAAAGAAACGCAAAGCCTCACTAGAAGAAAACCTACTGCAGAACGAGAGAGAGAGAAGGCCTGGAAGGGAGCACTAGGGGAAAGGCTGGTGCACAGAGAGAAGGAAGGGATTCCGAAAGGATCAAAAGAAGAACTGCAACAGTGACAGAAATAAAGACATTAGAAAGGAGCACCAGAAAAGAAGTTGAACAGGGGAAAAACCAGGAGGTTTGGAACAGAGCACTAAAAGGAAGGCTGAAATAGAGATGGAGATAGGAGTAGAATAAATGAAGAACAAGCCAAGAAATCAACTGAAGAGGTGGAAAAAAGGCAGAAGAACCCAGAAGTGGAGGAATTAGCAACTGAGCTAATGGCCTGTATTGAAATGGATGAGTATGCTGGGTTCCAGGTAAGGGAAAAAATAACTAAGCTGAATTTAACATCAGAAGTTAGAAATATGATAAGTAAGATGACTAAGGCCATACATCTGAGTGTATTTTGTTTAATGTAAACCACACTGATGTCAAATAGCGCGGTATATAAGAGCTGTTAAATAAATAAATAAATAACATATATGAAGGAACCATATACTGAAACGAATACAATGTAGTGCAGCAAAAATCATTACTGGACGAGTTTTATCAAGGAAAATTCAGTGGTAACCAGAGCCAGACCATCCACTAGGTGGACTAGACAGCTGTCTAGGGCAGCAGGCTCTAGTGGGCAGCACACCAGGGTTTGCTTGTTTTTTTTTTACAGTGGCGGCTTTGTGCCACTGCTTTGGTGCTCACAACAGGCTATGACTTTGGCACGAAAACTATAGCCTGCTGCTTCTGGCCCCCTCCGATTCAATCTCCTGTAGGAAAGAGGCAGGAGTGGCAGCCCATATGTGCTGAAGATTTAGTTGCAGGTGACCTACTCTGCTGTTGCCGAAACTATGCACACCTTGATGATGCTTGTTTGTGTCATTGATACTGCCGGCATGCAGGTCCTTTTCTCTACTTCTCGGCTGTAAGTCTATGAGTTCTGCAGTACTGGTTGTATTAGGAATTAAGTCATGTTCTCTAAAGAGAGGGCAATGTGTGCACTCACTGGCAATGCCAAAAACAATTTTACTCAAATATGTTCATCTTTCAGTGGACCATACTCACTTTGCTGCTTTCTCTCTCAAACGCGTGACTAAGGTATCAATGGATTCACTTTCTTCTTGCTTGCAGCTGACATGAATCTTTCATATATTACATTTTTGGTGGGTTTGAAATAGGCTTCTAATGTATCCAGGATGACTTTGTGATCCTTCCTTTGCTCCTCTGTAAGCTCAAATTGTGCTTATAAACATTGCGGCATTCAGCTCACCCTTCAGTGTCCACGTTCAGTTACGCTTGCTCTGAAGCTCATAGCATTTTTACATGCTTCTGTGCATATTTTTTAAACATAAATGCATAAGTTGCAAGAGAGATCATTGGAGAAAGACATAATGCCTGGCAAGGTAGAAGGTCACCGTAAAAGAGCAAGGCTGGCAAAGAGATGGATGGATACAATAACAGTAGCTATGGATACCACTCTATCAACAATGAGCCGCTTGGCTGAAGACCGAACAAAGTTTAGGTCAACTATCCAGAGGGTCTCCAGGAGTTGACACCGACTCAACGGCACTTAAAAACAACAGCAGCCTCCAGGAATGTTTCTGCTCATTATGGATAAACATATATGCTAAAAGACTCTTAGCACATACTTTGACATGCCTATAAATGCCTATTTCATTGAGTAAAATGAAGTTTTACCTGCAAAAATGGCTTATAAAATTACCCCCTAAAGAAGCCTCTGTAGTGGTTCCTGTGCCTGCAGACCATGATCTGTCTTTGACCATTCTAAATATCTTCTTTTTAATTTATGACCATCATCGTCTAGCCTTTTTATTTGCCCTCCAGAGATCAAATTTATACTGGGAGAATTAAGCCTAGCATAAATAATACGTGTGCCATCAAGTCAATGCTGACTCCTGGCGACCCATCCCCTTCACCTTCTCATTCAGATGTTACATATTCAAACACTGGTAATGCCTCTCTGACTTTTCACAATTTATTACAAGACATGAAAATGCTTCAGACATTTTACAGAGTGCATAATAGCAGACAGCACTCTTTTGGAATCTGAAAAAAAGATCATCCCTAAGCAATGCTATTATGAAGTGAATATTTCTTTCTTGACATTCTTTCAGAGTCTAGCAAATCTCTCAACTTAGTTACCGGTAGCTCAACTGCCAGAACTATAAAACACAGTTACATACATAATGGAGACAAGCAGTGACCCTGCCTGGTTCCCATAAGAAATTTGAATTCTCCTGATTTAATTTTGTTGGTAGCTACTGTGGCCTTTGGGGGTAATATATAGTAGTTTAATTCAATTTAAAATATGTCCTTCAAATGCAAATTTTCCCATAGTCAGAACAGATATTTCCTGCCAGTATCTACAAATCACTTATTGCTATTTATCTCAAAGTTGCCATCACTTTTTTTACATTTATAACTGAGTGTCTTTTGTATTCAAAGTCTGCTTGATCTTTATGCAATAAAGATTGCATAACTATCTTAAGTCTTTCTGAAAAAATTTCCACCTAAAGTTTCACATTTTGGGGTTAATGTAGTAAGCTGCACTTACGAACTTGTAGGAGATCATTTACTCAAAACATGTGCTAACGCCGCTATCATGAGGGCCCATTTATACAATGGTGAGATCATTTTAAATGTAAAATACACATCCAGTTTCACTTTGAAAATCCAGCAAAGTCTACAGAGTGAAAAATATGTGTGGTTTTCATGCATGTAGGCAGTTTAAAATTATCCCTTAAAGAGTAATTTTATAAATCGTTTTTGTGCTTAAAACACTGTTTTATGTGCATAAAATGCCTCTTATAAAATTACATCATGCCTAAAAGTATGCTTGGTGCAAGCCAGAAAAATACATGTAACATAAGCATGCTTAGGAGTGGAGTTTGGAAGGAGTGTAGGCGGAGTACAATTTATGCATTTAAGTCAATCAAAAATATTTCCACCACAATTTCTGCCCAACACTTCCCAATACAATAATCATCAGCCCCCTCCCCCCCCACACACCAAAAGCTAAACCCATCCCACTACATAGATCAAATTGCCACTTTTTAGAATTTACGCTCACAGACAGGTTAACTTTTGGAAGAGAAATTGAAGTTAACAAAAAAAGGCTGAGAAGCATGATAGGAGTTCAGTTATGATTTAGCTAGATAGCGCTGATATTCAGTGCTATCCGGTTAAAATATTTAGGTAAGTCTGATCCTGGCAAATACCTATCCTAAAGTTAATTGGATAATTTAACCAGTTAACTACAATTTATTTAAATTTTAAAATATATATTCCACCTTCTTCAAAATGACCAGGTTCAATGTAGATCAAAAGACATACAATTTCATAAAGTTAAAACAATATATCAGAACAAATAAAAATACAATCTAAAACAAACTGCACCTTATACCATTAAAATATATTCAGAGTAAAATATCCCCATACAATATCTATACCAGTATTATAAATTACTTAGACTTATGAAGTGGCATTTTAGAAAGGACACCCAGGTGCAATCTGGGATGGCCAGGGCAAAACGTCTGAGAAACACCGGGGACATTTTAGAAAATTGGGCATTCCCGAAATGGATGACCATGCCCATCAGCCTCACAGGCATCCCTGCTACAAAAGCTTGGGGTGGGGACATCTAACTTATGCAAAATTCACCTCCATGCAAGCTATTTTGCTTGCGGGGACCTGCATCAATGTGCAGAGTCAAAAACAAGTGTCCTCATTTCCCCGCAGTTTTTGTTATTATCATGAAAAGTATAGGGGTATCAGCCTCCAGGTGCCTCAATGGCAGAACGAGAGCTTTTCTGATTCCTATTTGTACCCTGGGAGCAGGAATAGACATGGACAGTCCCGTTACTGGATGCTGATGTGCTTTCTGTTTCTGAAGAGGGCTTTAAACTAAACTGGCTAACCTACTGAAGAGGGCTTTGAACTAGATTCATTGGGGATGGGTGAAGAAAGCCCCCAGGTAAGTAAAAGTCCTCAGTTATGCAAAACATTAAATACCTTTGTAGAAATGGGTTAAAAGGGGCAACACCTGAAAAGCGCTGTGCATTAATGCCCATAGTATGGGAAATAAGATCACAGATGTTGAGGCTTTAATGGAAGAGGCTGATTTGGATTTAATGGTGGTTACAGAGACATGTTTCATGGACCGCCATGACTGGGATGCAATTATACTAGGCTATTCAGGAAGGAGAGGGGAGGAAGAAGGGGAGGAGGAATGCCACTATATTTAAAAAATAATATTAAAGCTGCAGAATTACAGGGCTTATAAGGGAAGGAGGAGGCATTGTGGGTTAAACTAGAAAGAAGGAATGGGGAAGTCATTTGCATTGGTATGATATACAGATCTCCTTCACAGGCAGAAGAAGCATCGATATTTGGAAAAATTAAGAGAAGCTAGGAAAGTAGTCAGGAAAGCAAAGATACAAACAGAAGAAAAAATAGCCTATGCAGTAAAATGGGGGGACAAGACATTTTTCAGATGTTAGTAAGAGGAGGCAGTGCAAAAGTGGTATTGTCAGAGTCAAGGGTGAAGTGGACGAATATGTAGATGCTGATGAAGATAAAGCTGAAATGCTTAACAAATAATTTTGTTCTGTGTTCACAGATGAAGTGCCAGGAACAGGACCTCAGAAAACACCTACAAGTAGGAACAGAGGTGGGACATTCTCCTAACCTAGTTGATGTTTACCATCTGTGAGGCACCTCAAAGTTCCACGGGGTTTTTGCCTTTTGAGCTGCTCTTCGGAAGATGGCCAGAGGCATATTAGATGCAGTAAAGGAAACCTGTGAAGAAGAACCCCATGCCATGTGTAATTTGAAGGAGTATGTTATACAAATGCAAGACAAGCTGAGGAAAGCCAGAGAGGTGGCAAAACTCAGATAAAAAAAGCCAAAGCCGAGCAGGCCAGGGGCTACAATCAGGAAGCCATGCACCATGCCTTCCAACCGGGAGACAGAGTTTTAGTCTTGCTGATCTCATCTGAGAGCAAGTTACTCTTTAAATGGCAGGGCCATGTGAGGTGGAAGAGAATGTGGGGCTGTTAACTACAAGATTGCCCAGCCAGATAAAGTGTAGTTACTCACCTGTAATAGGTGATCTCCGGGATCAGCAGGAATTTAGTCTTCACATATGGGTAACGTCGGTACCAACGGAGCCCGCACGGGAACGCTCCCCAGCATCCAATAGGAAAGCTTTTGGGAGCATCCCACTGCACCTGCATAACTGCCTTCCTACCTTTCCAGTTCTCCCTCCTCAGTTGAGTTTGTAGCTGAGATAAAAGGAGAGGAGATGAAGGAGAAGAAGACCTACAACTCCTAGGGGGGAGGGTGGGTTGTGAAGACTAAATTCCTGCTGTTCCCGGAGATCACCTGTTACAGGGGAGTAACTACGCTATCTCCAGGAACAAGCAGGAATGTAGTCTTCACATATGGGACTCCCTACTCGGAGTCCCATATGTGGATCACAGGTATAACTAAGTAGGTCATGTATCCTCAAAGGATGTCTGGTATCGAAACCCGGGATGGAGGGTAGGAGTTGATCTAAGTCTGAAAGAGATGGTGGAGAACAGCTTGGCCAAACAAGGCATCCCGGCGGGAGTCCTTATCCAGGTAATAGTGAGTAGCAAAAGTATGGACAGAAGACCAAGTTTCTGCTTTGCATATCTCATCAATCACTACAGAGCATAGATTTGCCATAGAGGCAGCCATGGCCCGAACATTATGTGCGGTGACGTGACCCTTGAGAGAGAGTCCTGCACTTTCATAAGCAAAGGAGATGCAATCCGCTATCCACCTGGAGAGAGTTTGCTTTGATACTGGCAAGCCCAGGTGACTCGACTAAAAGGCAATGAAAAGCTGGGAAGCTTTTCTGTGTTCTTGAGTTCTCTGGAGATAAAAAGATAAGACACATTTGCAATCCAGAGTGTGAAGGGTTGCCTCTGCCATAGAGGAATGAGGTCTAGGGAAAAAGACAGGAAGGTAAAATGACTGGTTTAAATGGAAGGGTGACACCAACTTCGGCATAAAGTGAGGATGAGTCCTAAGGACTACCTTATCATGGTGGAATCGTGTATAAGGAGGGTCGGCCACCAAAGCCCGGAACTCACTAATGCGTCTTGCTGAAGTGAGGGCAATAAGGAAGGTGACCTTCCACTTGAGAAACTTCAGTGAGATAGTAGCTAGAGGTTCAAAGGGCAGCTTGAGAAGCTATCCTAAAACAACATTAAGGTCCGATGCCACTGGAGGGGGTTTAAAGGGAGGTTTGGTTAATAGAAGACCCCTCATAAAGCGTGCTACAAGCGGCTGAGAAGAGATGGGCTGAACATCTAAGGGCATGTGAGAGGCCGCAATTGCACTTAGGTGTACTCTTACCAAATTGGTTTTGAGTCCAGAAGAAGATAGGTAGAGAAGATACTCAAGTAATGCATCCACCAGAGCTGAAAAGGAGTTAAGCGCCCTCTGTGAACATCAGAGAGAAAATCTATGCCATTTGAAGGCATAGGAGCACCTGGTGGAAGGCTTCCTGAAGCTAAAAGGATATCCTTAACCTGTTGAGAGAAGTTAATGCCCTGGAAGGCTATGCCTTCAGCAGCCATGCTGTAAGATGGAGGGACTGCGGATTGGGATGGAGTAGCATCCCCTCCTCCTGCGAGAGGAGATCTAGAGCAGATCCCAGATCTATGGGTTGAGCCCGAGACAGACGTAGAAGAAGAGGATACCACGGTTGTCGTGGCCCTCATGCGGTTATAAGTATCATGTAGCCCCTGTCTCTCTGGAGTTTGAAAAGTGTCTTGGGAATGAGAGGAATGGGAGGGAAGGCATATAGGAAGCCTTGACCCCAGTGGAGGTGAAAAGCATCTACCTGCTGGCTGTCCGGTGCAGAAGTCCTGGAACAGAAGTGAGGAAGCTTGGCATTCTGAGGACTTGTGAAAAGGTCTATCTCTGGGATTCCCCAGATCTGAAAAATCTGAGCGACCTTGTCTGCATGGAGAGATCACTCATGGGGTAGAAGGACTCGACTCAATTTGTCCGCCAAAATATTGTGTTTGACCAGAAGATACACCACAAGTAGGTGAATGTGCACAGATGCAGGGCCTTGCTTCAGAGGGTCCAAGAGCCTATTCCGCCCTGCTTGTTCAAGTAGAACATGGCTACTTGATTGTCCGTCTGGACTAGAACTGTGCAGAATCGAAGATGGTCCTGGAGCACTTTGAGAGCATTGTGAATGGCTCTGAGTTCCAACAGATTTATGTGAAGTTGTGACTCCTGATGAGACCAGAGTCCCTAAATGGAGAGATTGTCCAGATGAGCTCTCCAGCCCAATTTGGACGCATCTGTCGTCAGGCTACATTGATGTGCTGGCATCTGAAAAGGTGACCTACCAGGAGGTTTTCTGGGGATTGCCACCACTGGAGAAATGAGATTAGGTGGGTAGAGACCATTATTTTGTCTCCCAGGTGACCCAATTCCTGAAAGCACTGGGAAGCCAGTGTCCATTGAGCTGCGTGTATATGTAGACGAGTATATGGAACAACATGCGCTGTTGATGCCATATGACCAGAAGTTGTAGCAGTTCTCGAGCAATGAGAAAGTTCTTGAGGCATGCCTGAGATGTTAACTGATTGAGTCGAGCGCAGCGGGGTTGGGGCAGAAATGCCTTTGATTGTTGAGTGTCTAGGAGAGCCTCTATGAACTCTAGGGTTTGAGAGGGAATGAGTTGGGATTTTGGAAGATTTATTACAAATCCCAAGTGTTGCAGCACTTGCATGGTGTGCGAGAGGGAAAGACTGGCCTCTAGAGAGGTGTTTGCTCGAATGAGTCAGTCGTCTAAGTAAGGAAAGACAAATATCCCAAGAGTCCTTAGGAATGTGGCTATTACCACCATGCACTTTGTGAAGACTCTTGGGGCAGAGGCGAGGCCGAAAGGCAGGACTCTGTATTGATAATGTCTCCCTTGAAACATGAAGCGCAGGAACTTTCTGTGCTGTAAGTGAATAAGTATGTGAGTATATGCCTCCTTTAGATCTAGAGAACAGAGCCAATCCTGACTCTGGAGAGAGGGGAGAAGGGTGCCTAGGGAGATTATTTTGAATTTCTCCCATAATAGGTATTTGTTCAGTTCTCTGAGGTTCAGAATGGGCCTGTACCCTCCTGTTTTCTTTGGAATGAGGAAGTATGGAGAATAAAAGCCCATTCCCTGCTGGGATGGTGGAACCATCTCTATTGCTCCCTGAAATAGGTGACTTCTTGCAACAACAGATCAGTGAGAGGGGACTGAGAGCGGAACTCTCTTGGAGGAGTCTGGGGGAAGGGGGGATAGATTTCGTAGATGAGGCTTGTACCCCTCCCGTACTATGAACAGTGTCCACTGCTCTGATGTGATAATGTGCCACCTGTGGGCAAAGTGACAAAGTGTGCCAGGAATGTGGATGGGATCTGGAATCTCCAAAAGCAGAACGGCTATGTTCTCCAGAAAGGCATCAAAGACCCTGAGGAGGCTGGGTCTGCTGAGGTGGCTGTGACTTGGGGGTCTGAGCCTTCTTTTGCTGTTTGATGGCTGCTGCCCCTTATGAGGGGTATGGTGTTGAAACTGTACAGCAGGAGCGTAAGAAGGATAATACTTCTTCTTATTGAAAAAATCTTTCTTCGCTGCTTTTTTCCTAGCTGGGTTGGCAGTAGTTCTAGATAGTCTATTAAGAGTGATATTCTTGGATTCTAACTGAGAGGCCTTGAACTGCCAATCCTTACCAAAAAGGTCTTAACCAGTGCAAGGGATATTACCCAGCTTATCTTGAACCCATTGTTCAAAATCCGATGATTGGAGCCAAGCAATCCTGCGTGACCAATGCAGATAGATGAAGTTCTGCTGATGTACTCAAAACAGTCAAAAGTTGTCCTGTTAACAAACTTTTAAACATTTTGAGCATGCTTTACAAGGGTGAGATAATCTGCTCTCTTGTCATCAGGGAGAAGAGGAGCCATTAACTCCAAATCCCTACCCACCTCTCTAAGGAACATACCCATATAGAGTATGTAGGAACTAATCCTGGCTGATAATATAGAGGCCTGAAAACAAAGTCAGCCAAAGGCATCGAGGGTTCTCGATTCCCTACCTGGAGGGTTCGAGAAATGTGTCTTAGCACTCTTTATTTGACGCTTTGCCGATTGCACCACCATGGAATTGTGTGGGAATTGCATCTTTTGAAAATCAGGACACTCCAATACCTGGCATATGGTATTGAGTCATCAGGTATGTGAAGAGATGATAAGGGGTGTTTCCCACATATGAAGCATAAGGTCATGAAGTATACGATGAATAGGGAGAGTAGCAGCTTCCTTCGGGGCTGTAGGGTATAGAAGAATTTTCAAGCTCTTCAGCCCTAGGCTTTTTCTCCGATGTCATCATTATGGACAGACCCTGAGCAACATCGTGAATAAAGTCTTGGAAAGACATGTCCTCCGGAGGGGACATGCGACATTGTGGAGACGGAGATATGTCTTCCGAGAAAGTTCTCATGTCCCAGGTATCGGCCGATTCATCATCCAACGAATCGGAGTCTGAAGACTCAAAGTATCGACAGGCAGGGTGTACCCATTCTGCACATACTCGATACTGATCAAAACCGGTAGCTGAAGCTTGCAGGGCCGTAACCTCTGTACTGGAAACGGATTCGAGTTCGAGGGCCAGCATGGGCGGTAGCGAGGTAAGCGGCAAAAAAGTTGATGCAGGTTGTGTTGGTACCGGAGCCGGTACCAATGCCTGAGGCGGAGCTTAGCAGCCAGTAAGGCTACTATGCTCCACTCAATGGCCAGGATACGTTGATCCATGGAGCTTGTCAGTATTGGTACTGGAATTGTGGGCCATGGTCCCTGAGCATGGCACCAGGAACTCTCCAGAGGTGGAGGCCTCGAGAGCATCCTGGGAACCCGCTTTGGAGGCAAGGTCCTCCCGCTGGGGTTGTATGGCCGGTGTGTCCTCCTCCAGGGCAATGCCCAAGGCATTTCGATGCTTAGAAGGAGACCTACCCTTGGAGGACCAGTCAGTCTTTGATGAAGACCTAGGTTTCGATACCTGAGATCCTTGGGAGGAAGATGAAGCTCTCGATGACACTGATGCTAAAGATACTGCATTGGAGGCAAAGAGGGTGCCCAGCTTTGCAGCTCAGTTCTGTAGGCCTCTCTTTGCCATCTTCCTACAAAGAGGACATTCTGTTGGTTGATGATCCGGTCCTAAGCATTTTAGACACCAGTCATAGGTGTCTGTGGCCGAAATGGTACTGACACATTTGGAACACTTCTTAAAACCACTGGATGGTTTTTCCATTTTGTCTTTGAGAAAAGGGGAGGCCTAAGCCTAAAATAGCGTCAATGTGCCTAAAGGAAGAAATAATTCTTTCCTCACAGAAGATTTTTTTTTTTAAATAGAAAGAAAGAAAGAAAGCAATGACTGGGGTTGGTACCAGCATCGACAGGAAGGCAGACGCGACCACAAAAAATAAGAAAGGACAAATTTTCTGCAGTGACAGGAATAGCTTCTTGTTAGCTCTGTGGAAAATGAAGAAATGAAGAGGGAGAGCTGGAAAGGTGGGAAAGCAGCTATGCAGGCACAGTGGGATGCTCCCAAAAGCTTTCCTATTGGACGCTGGAGAGCGTTCCCGCGCAGGCTCTGTCGGTACTGACATTACCCATATGTGAAGACTACATTCCTGCTTGTTCCTGGAGTTATGGAAGAAAGCTCAAATTTACCATATTAACCTACTGTAAAAATGGACTCCAGTGATGGCTATGGTGGTACAGGGAGATGATTTTGGGCCGTAAATTTCAGTTCTGTCAGATCCAGCTCAAGTCCCGATTGGAGACCAGCTCTCTGCTGCTCAGAGAAGAGATTAGAAGGTTTGATCCACCGGAACCTAAAGGTGTTCTCTACCTACCCAGGACAAACTCACCTTAGTTGTCATGGTATCGTTACTGACACTGGAGTGGTTATCCCAATAATCCAACTGGATTAAGGAGACTGGCTACAGGCTGTCACCAAGGAGCTGGAAGAGATGCTTAACCTGGGAGTTATAGAAGAGTCTATGAGTGACCAATGGTCTTAGTTCCTAAATTTGATGAAAGCCTCAGATTCTAAATTGACTTCCGAAGGGTCAATGCAACTTCTAAACTGGAAGCACATCCCATGCCCAGAATAGATGAGCTAATCAAGAGACTCAGTGCAGCATGCTTTATATCAATCTGCAGCTTCTCACTACCTTTCCTCTCTTATCTCTCCCTACACCCTTCCTCGGGAACTCCTCTTCTGGAAAATTGCTTCTATCTGTGCCTTTCTCTTCTATTGCTAACTCTAGACTTCGCTCCATTCACCTTGCTGCTCCTTATGCCTGGAACAAACTATCTGAGTCGGTACATCAGGGGCCTTCTCTGACCCTTTTCAAATCCAGGCTGAAAACTCTGCTGCCGCTTTTGGATTTTGATTCACCTGGTCTTTGTGTTTCTTTACCATTCCCCCTAGATCAGAGGTTCCCAACTCCAGTCCTGGAGGGCCATACACCATTCAGGTTTTCAGGCTGTCCCTAATAAATATGCATGAGATGCATTTGCATGCACAGCCCCCATTGTATTCAAATGCATCTCATGCATATTCATTAGGGACAGCCTGAAAACCTGAATGGTGTTTGGTCCTCCAGGACTGGAGTTGGGAATCTCTGCCCTAGATGTATCCTGTGTCTACAGCTACTGTGTTGAGTAGATTGTAAGCATCTTGTAGTGCTATACAAACGTTCAGTAGTTGTAGTAGTAGTAACCTTGGATCTGGCCAAGGGATACTGGCAGAAGCCCTTGATTTCGGCTGCGAAGGAGAAGACTGTTTTTTTGACATTGCAAGATCTGTTCCAGTTTACAGTACTGCCCTTTAGATTACACGGGGCTCCTGCCACATTTATCTTTATCTTTATTAGTTTGCTTGATAGACCGCTCTAGCAACAGCATCAGAGCGGTTAACAAATTACAAGGACTGCAAAAGGCAGAAAAGGAAAAGAAAACAGAATGCAAATTTACTGATAGGACAGGGGAGAAAGGAAAGAGAAATTAAAGCACTTATGCTGGGGGGGAGGGGCAAGGGCAGGAAAGAGGAACAGCAATAACAGTTGAGATAGCAGAGGGCAAGAGCGATGCAGCAGACTATTTAGGGCGGGGGGGGGGGGATTGAAAGGCCAAAGGCTGTCTGGAAGAGATGGGGTTTTTAATGCGGCTCTGAAGTTATTAAAAGAGGGCTCAGAACAAAGGGTATGGGGCAGTGAGTTCCAAAGGGTGGGACCCAAGTAGAAGCGAGCAGATCCCCATGTGTGTTCAAGTCGAGTCTGGGAAGCGGATAGAAGGATTAGCCGATGGTTATGAATAGGGCGCAAAAGAGAATGGGGAGTATGGAAGTGAAGAAAGTCGACAAGGTACTGGGATGTGCCAGTGTGAATAATTCTATGAACAAATGTGAGAATCTTATACTGGATTCTAAAATGAACAGGAAGCCAGTGGAGATGAACTAACAGTGGGGTAACGTGGTCAAATCGGGAGGAGTGAGTGAGGATACAGGCAGCAGTATTCTGTAGCAACTGGAGTCTCTGTAGTTGATATTGTGGGAGGCCAGCCAAAGCAATGTTGCAATAATCAGTTCTAATGATAACCAGGGAAAGAAGTGGTGAAAGAGGGGGTAGAGAGAAAGGGATGGATTTGGCATAGGTAATACAAAGAACGACGAGCGAGGAAAGAAATATGTTCTGCAAAAGAGAGGGAAGAATCGAGGGTGGCACCAAGATATCGAAAAGAAGTGGCCAAAGAGATGGGAGTGGTGGAGATCAAAGGGAAGGAGGGGGGGGGGCATCAAAAGTGAACCAGGTGGCAGTTGATTTAGATGGATTCAGATGCAGGTAATTTGTGGTCATCCAGGAATGGATGAGGGCAAGGCAAAAGTTCAAAGGGGTCAGATCGGGGGCAGATGAGTCAGAGCGGTGAAGAAGAAGAATATCACTGATATAATAATATGCCGAGATCCCAGACTGTTGTATCAGGAGAGAGAGGGTAGCCAGGAAAACATTGACAAGAAGGGGTGACAGAACAGAGCCCTGGGGAACACCAAAAGACAAAGGAATAGGGGGTGAGGCAGAAGAATTAGACAGAACTGAGAAAGAGCAACCAGCAAGGGAGGACTGAAACCACCTCAGAGTAGTGCCATGCAATCCGAGGTCAGAAAGACGGGTGATCAACCAAGTCAAAGGCGGAAGAAAAGTCGAGAGAAACGGTAAATGAAATTCCCATATTTGTGAGCCATGCTGACTGCCTACTGAGACCGCACAAGGAGTATGTGACTGCATACCTTGACGATATCTACAGCAGAGATTAGACCACCCATCTAACCCAAGTACAAGCTGTGTTGACCAGCTTGCGGAATGCCGGGTTGATGGCCAACCCCAAGAAATGTTTTCTGGGAGGTCGGAACTTTCAATATCAGGGATATTTAATCGGGAATAGGCAGATACAATCTCAACTACGGAAAGTGGATGTCATTGCTCAGGTCCCCACCCTGAGGTCAAAGAAAGAGGTTTGTACCTTCCTTGGATTGATTGGCTATTACTGCCGGTTCATCCCTAATTTTGTAGAAATGGTGGAACCATTACTGGACCTGGACCTGGCCTTCCAGCCTCTCAAGAAGGCCATGTGCTCTGAACCCATCCTGATTAGCCCTGCTTTCTCTCTACCGTTTATTGTGCAAACTGATGCCTCAGAGGTGGGCCTAGGAGCCATTCTGTCCCATGAAGTCAGGGGTGAAGAACATCCAGTAGCATTCATCAGTAGGAAGCTGCTTCCTCAGGAACAGCATTATGTGGTGATTGAGAAGGAAGCCTTGGCTTTCAAGTGGGCACTTGAGTCTTCAAATGCTACCTGCTCAGCTGTCTGTTTACACTGGTAATGGACCACCAATTCCTCAACTGGCTGGCTCAAGATAAAGAGTCCAACAACCATATTATGCGGTGGTTTTTGATTCTCCAACCCTACCAGTTTCGGGTCTGCTATAGGGCTGGCTGGACTCACCTGAACGTGAATGTTCATTCCCGGGTGGGGGTCCCAGGTGAGGCAGGTGTTCAAACAGGACATGGTTGAGCTGAGGGGGAGGGTGTGTGAGTGGGTCTATTGAATGTTAACCATTCCTCTCCAAAAGGAGTACCAATAGTCCCCTTTAAGAGAGTTTGCAGCCCAGAGTTCAGGGCTGGGAGGACATGGCTTATGGGGAGAGGTTAAGAACCTATCAGGCTGCAGGACGGAAAGAGAGACCCGTGAAGCCAGGAATTCTTCCAAGGCAAGCTGTGCAAAGGAGTTCTGAGATAGGAACTTTAACTGAGGCTGGAGGAAGGGCCAAGAGAACCAGCTTGTGGAAGTTTAAGAAGCTGGGACAGAAGTAAAGCTGGTTTTGTTTTCCCTGAATTACTGACTATTCAGGGTTTTGCTTTCTTGAGGTTTAACTAGCCAGGACAGAATAAAAAGCGAATTTTGTTTTCCCTGAACTGCTGTCTGGCCTGTGTTTAAAAAAAAAAAAAACCCTCTTTCCACTGCACACCACTCTACCACAGGGAGTAACTCTAGATGTCTTCAAAAACTGAGTTGCAATTCCAAAGAGCTGCTTAGAAATATTAATGGCTGAAAGAACTCTTTGAATAATATGATTTTTCACCACGATTAGTTCTTTTTTATATTCCTTAAATTTCCTGTACCAGAGAACTTTATCTTTCACATTACCTGACTAACCAGGTATATTCAAAACTGGCAGCTTAGCTGAATAACCCCATTATAGTTAACCAGATAAGTTTTCCAGTTTACTTTAACTAGATATGCCCGCTGAATACCTGCCCCTTAGTAAAACTTAGCCAATCAGATAGCTCAGATTCCTTTGAATATTTACTTAATATGTATTCAAGTATATTTCATGCAATCTAAATATAAGGAAAACAAAGAAATGTTGTATAAAGCATGACATCTTAACATGTTATAAAATTAATTTATTAAATAGAGAAATAAAAAATGGGGCGGAGCTTGCCTGCGACGAGAAATGGCTGCCTGAAGGCGCTGCTCCGACCCAATCTTGAGAATCCTGTCTCTCCCCCATGAAATTGACGAGTTGTACAGACTGAAAGTGATCGGAGCGCACATAGGAGATGGCGTCCTTAAAGCCAGCGAGACTGGAATTTACACCAGCACCGGGACAAGCGGTCAAACGCGCAAAACAAGAAGCGGCCTCCCCACAAAAGATGGCGTCCGGGGAAAAAGAGATCTCGGCAGGGGAAAAAGAAATCCTACGCGAGCTAAGAGCTATCAAAGAGCTTGTCACTAACAATACTTCTGCACTCACTCAGATGCAAGCAGACATGCAAGAAGTCAAAGTTACGCTTTCAGAGGTAGTCGGACGTCTGAACGCAGTGGAAGCGGTTACAGAGCAACATGGAAATTTATTGTCGCAGATGGGCCCTCTTGCAAACCGTGTGATAGCATTGGAAAACATGATGGAAGATCAAAGTAACCGATCCAGACGGAACAACCTGAGAATCACTGGTATTCCTGAAGGCCGGGAGGGGTCGGACTCCATAGGATACTTAGAAAAACTGATCCCAGAATTACTACAAGTTGTTTTCTCTATGCCCTTTGAAATTGAACGGGCTCACCGAGTTCCACAGCATATCACCAATAGATCTCAGCGTCCGAGGCCTTTTGTGCTGAAAATCCTGCGTTATCAACAGGGATTACAAATCTTGCAAGCAGCAAAATCAAAATCGACACTTCAGATGGATGGCCACAAGATTGCTTTCTTTCCTGATCTGTGTAAAAAGACCGTGGACAGACGCAAGGAACTACTCGCGTGCAGGCCCTTGCTCCAGAAAGTAAACGCGCGCTATGGCCTATTCTACCCAGCGCGGATGAGGGTCACGATGAATAATACCACGAGAACTCTTGATACTAGTGCGGCTTTAAAATCTTTTCTTCAAGAGCAGGCTGGAATGGACGTCGGATCATGAATGCAGTGGGTGACTACTGAATACCTACATGTTGGGTAAATTTAGTTCTGTATTAATAGAGATGTGTTGATATACCAGAAGAGTCTGTTCAGATGTATTAACATAGTTAGCCGCGGTTATTAGCGGATTGGGGGGGAGAGATCTGATAAGATGTCTTAGATGATTGTTAATGGGTTGTGGGATGGGGGAGGGTATAGGCAGCTCATGACTCGAAGGGGTGGGATGGGCTTCACCGTGCAAGTTGTTGTTAGTTATACAATGTGGATGGTATACTATAACAAGAAAGTTGTCATTCAGCTACAAGATCAGGCAAAGAAGAGGGTGACGAGTGCTATGGAGCAGGAGTATCAGTCTATATGGCTACTTCTAGATTAAAACTGATGACTCTCAATGTTCAGGGTATCAATAATCCTATCAAAAGAAAAAAGATATTGAATTATTGCAAGCGACAAGAAGCTGATGTTGTATACCTCCAAGAAACACATCTCTCCTTATCTGAGTCGTATAAAATCAGTGGGGAACAGTATCAGAATGTGGTATCAGCTCCCGCACAAAAGAAAAAGGGTGGGGTAATTATACTAGTTCGGAAAGCTTTACTACCGGTTATAGAAGAAACGGCAATAGATCCTTGTGGAAGATGGGCTAGAGCTCAAGTCAAGATAAGAGAAGTCCAGTATACCTTGATGGCAATCTATGGACCGAACTCTGATGACCAACAATTTTTTGAAGGGGTCGCACAAGAGCTCATGTTGACAGGATCTACCTCTATTATAATAGGGGGAGATTTCAATCTCATCCAAGACCCGCTGCTAGACCGTAGTCCATATAAACAGCAACATAAACCCAAATCAAGTAAAGTGTTACTTAGTATGATGAAATCCTTGGGATTAATAGACCCCTGGAGACTATTATTTCCCAAGGAGAGAGAGTACACTTTCTATTCTCTGCCTCACAATACACAAACGCGTATAGATTACTTTTTAATATCTAAGACTCTTGTGGACAAAGTAACTGATGCACGACATCTAACTAAAGCTGTCTCAGATCACGCGGCAGTGATGCTAGATTTAGACTCAGGCGGGATCAAGAGATCGCAGATGAGATGGCATTTTGATCGGGCATGGCTAATAGATATGGAATTTCGTACCCAAATGGAGCAAGCTATAGCAGAGTATTTCCTGAATAATCAAGCCACGGATACATCAATTCGGGCCTGGTGGGAGGCTTTTAAAGCCTATATGCGGGGACGTATGACCACATTTAAGATTCAAAAGAAGAAAATCGCTATGCAAAAATTGACAGAAATTGATCAAGAAATAAGAGCTGGGGAACGGCTGCTGGTTAAAGGATCAGATCCATTGGTGCTACTCCGCCTACAAAAGTTGAGATACCAATATAACTCAATATTGAATGCCGAAGCGGATCTACAGATTAAGGCGCAGCGGGGTGTGTATTATCACGAACACAATCGAGCAAGTGCGTTGCTGGCCCGCAAGTTAAGAGCCAAAAAGGCGGTGGTCAGGATAACGGGCTTGAAGGATAAAGCGGGCAAATTGCAACTAAAAGATGATGAGATCAGAATACTATGCGAGGCATTTTATGCTAAGCTATACCAATCGGAAGAAACATTCAATGAGGAAACATTCTCCAATTTTGTTTCCACGCTGGATGGTCCCAAGCTATCTGAGTCTCAGAAACTACTGCTGGCGGAAGACATCACTGGTCCAGAAATTGAACGAGCAATGACGCAATTAGCTAAAGGTAAAGCTAGCGGACCGGATGGTTTGCCCGTTGAATTTTACGCCACTTTTGCAAAATCGTTGATTCCAGAGATTCAGCATTATTATACTAGACTTAATGAAGAGAGCCCGTCGGTGGGGGCCTTTGCAGCCGCCACGATAGTTATACATCCTAAGCCTGGAAGGGACCCGCAGATGGTGGAAAATTACAGACCCATCTCCTTGCTAAATGCGGATTATAAAATATATGCCAAAATTCTTGCAAATCGGTTAGTACAAGTGATTGAGAAGTTAATCCACCCAGATCAGTGTGGCTTTATGCCCAGCCGCTCGACTACGGATAACGGGCGATTAATGGCCCATATTCTGGAGAAATCACAAAAGCTTAAAGATCCGATTGTTGGCCTTGCATTGGATGCCGAAAAGGCATTTGATAGAGTAGAATTATCATATCTATTCGCCGCAATGAGATGGTTTGCTATCCCGGAAATCTATATCAAGAGAATTGAGCTGCTTTATGTTAAGCCTACTGCTAGAGTGGCGGTGAATGGCACGCTAACTTCAGAATTCAAACTCACCAGGGGAACACGGCAAGGGTGCCCGCTGTCACCTATGTTATTCAACCTGGCATTAGAGCCCCTGCTGATAAGATTACGACAACAGGATAATATCACTGGTCTCAGAATTAAAGATACCCAATGTAAAGTGTCTGCATACGCGGATGACCTATTTTTAATTCTCGAACCTAGTTCGTTGGAGGCAGCTCTGGAAGCTATCACTTTGTACTCCCAGGTTTCAGGGTACAAATTAAACTTGTCAAAAACGACGGCTATCATCCTTAACTCAAAGGGGTCGCATCTGACTCTGGATCAATATCCGTTTAAGGTGGAAAGTAAGTCCTTCAGATACCTGGGGGTGAATTATGGACTTACACTACAAGACACCATGAGGCAAAATATGGAGACATGTGACCTCATTCTACAGGACTATGTACACAAATGGTCTCCGTTGAATTTGTCCTGGTGGGGTAGATTGGAAACCATCAAAATGGTCATCATGCCCAAGATAAATTATATTCTTAGTATGGTTCCGCTGCTTTATGAGAGGAAGTTTTATGCTAGGATGGAGAAGGTACTGTGTCGGTTCTTATGGCAAAACAAAACACCAAGAATTGCGCTCTGGAAATTAAAACTCTCTAAGTACAGGGGGGGAGTTCATTTTCCGGATTTTTTTCAGTACCATGTTGCGGCATTATTGAAGCAAGGAATATGGTGGTGTGCAGAGGAGGATTCACCCAACCAGCCAACATGGTTTAAGATTGAGACCTTGATGAGTGAACCGGTCCCATTATGGCTCCGAATAAGTGCGGAACCCTCCTCTACTGCGAAAGATGAGGAGATTATCCGGAACACCCAGAATGCGTACCGAATACTTTCAGCGACAATTGAGGATGGACAGGTACTCACAGACTCCACCATCTTCTGGTTAAATGCAAAGTTTAAGATTGATGGTCATGGTTTCCTATGGATCCCATGGTTGAAGAGAGGTATATTCAACTTGGGGCACCTTATTCATAATAAAGCCTTTAAGCCCTTTGCTGACATAAGACAGGAATATGATCTACCGTCTTCATGCTTCTATCAATGGTGCCAGTTAAGACACTGTTTAGCTAAAGCTGGCGTGTTGCCTTTGGCAATAGGAACTAGCCGGACACTATACCATAAAGTCAAAGAGATGTCGGAAGAACCCAGGCTGATATCAAAGTATGTGGCCCTCATTCGAGACGGTGAAAAGAGAAGATGTAGAGGATCCCAACTAGTATGGGAAAATGAAGTGGGGGAGCTTGAGGACCCGCTAAAGTGGGATACTTTTTGGAATTCGAAGATAAGGATTACGAGAGCAGCCTCTCTCACTCAGACTTTATACTTTCTGGCGCATCGTGCATATTTGACGCCAGTAAAGGTAGCTAGATGGCAAGGGCAGCAAGGGAGTAAATGCTGGTCATGTGGATCGGCGGAAGGCACATTGGCACACATGCTATACTATTGTGTGCTGGTACAGGACTTCTGGCAACAGGTCTGGAGGCGGATAACAAAATTATTAAACATAAAGACTCCTTTAACATTTCGTATAGTGATATATAAATCACAGGCTGGCTTACTGATGCTGGAGAAAAGTGCGCATGCCATGCTGGATCTGTTGCTCAGTCTAGCGCTTAAAGCGATCCTAAGTCACTGGAAAAACTTTGCAGCCCTGAAGGTGGAATGGTGGTGGAGTCTGGTGTGCTACCATAAATCCTGTGAAAAAGCTTACGTGAGCCGGCAACCCTCATACCGTAATCTACTTAAAAAATGGGATACCCTAGATCAACAACTGCTGTAGGGAAGTTCTCGTTGCTCCAGACATAGCACCCGTCACCCGTGAAGAGAAAATATGCTGACTAGTGATTGGTCAGTGGCAAATCTTCCACATTGTATTGTAAAATTAGGTTTGTTCTAGTTATGTTACTTAGGTAAGGTTGTTCAGTTAAATGAAGAATGGACTACTAGTTTAAATATCAGTGGTAAAGTAACCAAGAGATTGATGTATTCGTTTATGACATGGAATCGTTGAACACTGTACTTGATGAGAGGGGAATGGGGCAGTGTTTGTTTATAGTCTTTAGATAATTACTGACATGTCCAGCTGCAACTGTCTTCCTCTGGATTATGTACATGTCTGTGTGTTGAAATGCAAAATAAAAATGTTAAAAAAAAAAAAAAAATAGAGAAATAAAAGTTAAAGATGAAGTAAGATATTTAGGTGTAACATTAGATAAATATTTAAAATTAAAATTTCATATAAACAAAATTGCGTCAAAAGCATACCATCGTTTAAAGATTATAAGAAGACTAAAACCAATACTAAATACAAATCACTTTCGTACGGTATGTCAGGCAGTCATAACACCTCTACTTGATTTTGGAAACATCTTGTATCAAGGTCTTTCTAAACACTTTATCCATCCTCTCCAATTAGTTCAGAACACATCTGCACATATTATAACTGGCTCTACAAAATCTGAACACATAACTCATGTCCTCAAACAGTTACATTTCTTTCCGGTTACTGCAAGAGCAAAATATAAAAACCTAATGACTATTTTCAAAAAATTTCACCAATCCTCAGCAGATATTCTGCAATCAATAATTTCAAAAGACAAGAGCATAAGACCAAGACGATCTCAAAATATCAATAAACTTAATACTTCTTTGAACTTCAACAAATCAAAACAAATGACTTCTAAAAGAGCGTTTTCCTTTATGGCACCAGAATTATGGAATTCTATTCCTGAAGACTTAAGAACTCAGGAAGACATTAAGGACTTTTGCAAATCTTTAAAGACTTATTTATTTATAGAATCATTTGGTGAAATAACTTAAATTAACTATTATGTATATTTAATTTCACTATGATATAGTATTATAACATACTGTTTTGTTTTGTATTTATATTGTAATGTATCGTTTTTGTTTTCCCATACCCTCAGTATGTAAACCTTTGTTGTCTTGTCAACCACTTTGATTGAAGGCTAAGGTTGTATACAAAACTGGTTAAATAAATAAATAAATGTTATATTCAGACTTTTAGGGCCTCTTTTACTAACACTTGTTTCAAGCTATCTTCTACACAGCCCACAAGAATAAAATGGACCATGCTGCAGATAACTTGAGCTAAGTAAAAGGGGACCTTAGTTTCAATCCTTTTATTGACAATAAAACGATAGAAAAATAAAAAAAGAACTGAGGTGCAGCGTTCCTTACAACCCCCTCCCCCCCCCGTCTCAAAAATCCTTTCTTCCTCCCTCTTCAACCCCTTCCTTAACCCTACAGAACATACAACAGTTTCCTATGTGGTATTGAAAAAAATACACTCATGTCCTTTTGTCATTTACAATTGCCCTCTCATCTATTTAGGGCAAGACAGCACACTCTGGGACATCTTTACTAAAACATGCTACCAGTTACTGCGGGGTTCAGTATATGCCAAATGCGCTGTGGTAAAAAATACTTGGCGCTAAAAATCCCACACCTCTTCAGCAGTGTGGGCTGGGTTGGAGAATGAGAGGTTTTTGGGCAGAGTGTCCGCATCATGGGTAGTGTGGGTATTATTGATGCACGCTCTCCATTGATGTGGCACTTAGCATGGGTGCACTTACCACCACCTCAATGGGTGGCATGAGAAGGTGGTAAGTGCACTCATGCTGATTGCACCAAGGGCAATGTGTGTGGGGGTGATGCGATCCCCATACTAGTAACACGGGGACAGCCAGACACACCTCCATTTACTAGTGTGGCTCAAGTACCACTCCCACACTCATTTTCAAGGCCATTTGTATGCTTGCTGTGTGCCACTTAGTAAGAATGTCCCTTGATGTAGCAGGGCTTTTAAATATGATCGCCATATCTTCATGAAGACACTCCCCAAGTACATTTAGCTGGGTCACCTGCTGCCAATTTTTCTATTGTATAGTGAACATTTCATGCAACGCTAGCTTCTACCATGTTATGGAATGCAGTTCCTTGCAAACCATTAATATGTGATGAGCATGGGTCAATTTTAGCAGGCAATGAAAAATATGCCGGTACTCTTTACCACCACATACCCCTCAAAAAAAGCCCCATGTGAATTTTTTTCCAGTAACTTAGATAAGAGGCTGTATTGGATTACAACTATAGAGAGTAATGGGAACCTGGGCTAAGTTTTGTTGCAGTCTCCAGACTGTTTTTGCTGTTATCAAAGTCATCAGGAAAACCAAAATCACACAGGGGTTTTTTTTGAGGGAGTATGTAGTAGTAAAGAGTACTGGCATCTTTTTCATTGCCTGCTAAAATTGACCCATGGTCAAGACCCCTGGAGCCCAAGATAAACCTCTCCCTGCTGAAGGCCTGTGAACTTCACCCTTGTGCCCCAGATACCTTCCTTGGAGAACTCCAAGCATTTTATGTGTTTTAGTTTTTACTCCTGAGAGACTCAACAATATTACAAGTCTGACCCCTGACGAAGGCTCTCGCAGTTGGAACCTGGCTGAGTCAGGCTTGTTCATTAAAGGATTTTCTCATCCGTGATCTCCTTTCACTCCTTTGTTGTGTAAGTGATTTCTTCATTGCGTAAGTTGTTAACCTTCAATCTATTCTTTGCTGTACTAATATTTTGTAATCTTTTTCTCCTTTTCACACACATCAAACAACATAATTTCAACATCCACATCCAATTGCAGCCCAACAATTCCATCCCAGAACTTCTTTATACTGGAACATATTCAGAGAACATGCCCCAAGGTACTTTCCACCAAGTCATATTTCAGATACTGAGCACTCTTTTACTCTGAACAATATTAGCTTTACTAGCCTGCACTTGAGAGAAATATAACCTCATTAGAATTTTATAATGGATGGGGAGCAAGATGGCTGCTGCATGACAGCTGTGATCGGAGGTTCTTCCTACCTTCTCTTGTTGCCTTCACTTTTGATTTCTTAAATGGGCAAGCGCTCTTGGAAGAGTTACTGGGCCATCTGAGACTCTCCCACTGCTCAGGGGTATGCGCCGCTTTGCAACCCTATGGATGGATCCCTCCAACACCAAGCTGCTGGGCAAGATCCTCTGCAGTCATCTCCAAGAGCAGGAGAGTCACAGAGACTGCTGGAGAGCAATGTTTCGCTTAGCCTTGACCTGCATCAACTCCCTACGGAGCCAGTATTTGAGGCCACATTAACAATGAGCAGTGAGCCAGATGCTGCCTTAGTGGGACTGTTGTATCCGACCTCCAAGCAGCAGCAGCTGTGGAGGTTTCCACCTTGGAACCATGGGTTTCACTAGTAGTATCTATGCAGGGAAGCAAGGAAGAAGTTGGATTGTTGTCTGGTTCTTGACTTGGACAGCTGGTGGCGAGTGCTCTATCACACAAACCTATAATAGCTTTAGAAATGCTATGGGAAATAATCTCTAAGTTGGAACACTCACTCTGGAGATCAACCTCTTAGTGCTGTGATAGAAGTTACTCTGGATCCATTTAATCTCACACAAGTACTTGAAAAGGAGGATACTGAAACTGCAAAACCAGCCACTTTGATTCTTAACTTTGTTCTTGAGCCTGATCAAGACTGGGTTTGGAACTTTACTTTTGTCATCATGAAGAGATGTTTATAGGCTACAGGGTCAATGCCTTTCCTGACATGTCTTGTGCTATGCAAGACGAAGAAAGAAGTTTCTCCTTCTTCGTCCTTCAGTGCTTCAACTTGAGTGCCTTTTCTGGTTCAATAGTCTCTGTAAATGCGTTATTACAGTTCAGTCTGTTAGTTATATATTTTTTGAGACATCTCACTTATTGGCTTTCCTGAGTTCCAGGTCTGGTATATCCACGTCTACCTCCTTGAAGATGCCATCTATATTAATGGTACAGTATATCAACCGACTGGATCAGTAATATAGGTAAAAAATTCCACCTAGTGTAATTACAAACTCCTATATTATATCGTATATCTTATGCTCCATTCAAATAGATATTAATGAGAATTAAACAAATTTTTGCAGACATAATATTGGGGTTGCTATAAGTCAACGTCCTCCACAAGTCCTTTTTTCTATTGAAAATGTTCATATAGTGCAGTAAAAGTTTAAAACCCACTATTTCCAACAACCAATGCATTTCAAACTTCTCATTGTAGTTTTGCCTCAGGATAAGCACTTGTGTAAATGGGTTAATCTATCTGTTTCTTCATGATGAACGGGAATCTTCAAACCATCTTGGAGCTCTATCAGCTATGAACAAAAAATGGCCATGTCTTTTGAAGCACCTCTATCTCCACCCTCAAAAAAATGTAAAAAGGCAATACTATTTAAAATAAATGTTGAGATTTTTTGATATAGATTACACGTTCAGAACACAGACGTCATAGTCTCAAAAACTGGCAGATTGGATAACCATTTTTTAATTTAACCGGATGATGACTAGAATATTTCATCAGATTATTTTAAGCTACTACTTTTTGATATAAAGTGATATTTATTTACATTCTCTTATATACTGTGCTATTCTGCATCAGTGTGGTTTATATTGAACAAACTGAAATTACATTGAACAGGATATTATAACTTGGAGATAACTATTTTACAGGAAATGTGGGCTATGGAGGGTTAAGTGGCTTGCCCAAAACCACAAACAGCACCTGTGGGACTAGAAAACCCAGTCCTTCCAGCCCAAGGTTGCTGTCCTCTAGTGGGATTTGAACCCCTGACCTTCAGGCTTGAAGTACCTTGCCCCGAACCACTAGGCTACTCCTCCACTCCACCAAAATGGTTTCCTTCAAGTAAGATTAATATATCTAAAAAAGCCAATTGAGGCAAGATAAGTACTTTCAAATTGTTTGTTAAGTTTCAAATAATTCAGCTTTGAGGAAAATAGTTCCAAAGATTGTAAGTCACCTCTCTATATACACAGGATGTCATCCAAATATCTTTTCCACATTAGAATCTGGGTCATCCAGTGCGAGACATAACTAATGTTCCTTGAAGTGAGCCATGTAAAGATTTGCTACTGTCAGAGCTATTGTAGGCACCCATGGCCACCCCATATTTTTGGTAGTAAAAAGTACCATTGAAGCAAAAGAAATTATTTTTTTAGCACTAAACTGAGAAGCTTTATAACAAACTCCTTTGATAACACAGGTACACTAAAAAAAAATTTTTTTAAACTGCCTCTAATGTTTCGATTGATTTTTACGTTTTTTGGTGCGCTGAATCCAAATCTGGTAACCAATTTGCTCCATCACGTACAGATTTTTTGCTACATTGGGTTAGCAGTTTGAGGTGAACGTTTCAGATTGAGTGCGATCGAGATAAAAGTTTCTTGGATGAATTCTTTATACTAATTGTTTAGTAGTTATTCAAATAAGAATAAAGAAAATTGTAACAAGGCAGCACATAAGAATAGAGTAATGTCAACAAAACACACTGTGATGGTAGCAAAATTGTCTGCACTTAAAACAGCCACATACATGTGCACAAACATTGAGCATATAAGAGCGAGGTTAGACACAAAGCAAAACAAAGAAATGTGCAAAAAATGTTGTACAGGTATGTATGTAAGAATAGAAAATGCAAACTGCACCATTGCAATACATGAAGACAAACACCTGATGGTGTGAAAATAAAATTCTAATAAATGAGATCCGACACTGTGGTAATAACTAGCAAATTTTTATTTCAAAGTTTAGTAAAAACACGATATTTCTCAACACAGTTTAGATTTTAAAGTCATTCTTGGGTCAATCAATCTCCTGGTGGGCCCGTTTCTTCTTCCCACGAATGCTTCTCTTGGTGCGCTGCTTGGCGTATTTTTCATCTGGGGTTTCCCGCAGCAGCAACCAGCAGAAATCAGCCATCATAGTGGTGTTCCATCTTCCTTGGTACCTTCTCTCTGCGTCCTTAATGTCCTGGTGAAACCTTTCACCTTGTTCTTCACTGTACGCCCCCAAGTTTTCGGGAAAGTAGTTCACATGGGAGTGCAAGAAATGGACTTTCAGGCTCATGTTACAGCCTTGTTCTTTGAAGGCATTGAGCATCCTGGCAACAATATCCTTATAGTTCTCATCCCGCCTGTTCCCCAAGAATTTGAGAACAACATCCTTGAAGGAATCCCAGGCTTCTTTTTCCTTCTCAGACATCGTTTCAGCGAATGCTCCATCTGAAATGAGTTTCCTTATATCAGGGCCAACAAACACTCCTTCCTTTAGCTTTGCTTCAGAAAGTCGGGGGAACTTTGAGCAAAGGTACCGAAAGCACTCACCATCTTTTGGAAGGGACTTGATGAATTGCTTAATGAGACCCAACTTAATGTGGAGAGGTGGTAATAGAATTTTATCACGAGGTACCAAGCTCTCATGAAGAACATTTTTTTCACCGGGTCTCAAATACTCCCGAATTGGCCAGCCTTTTTTCCCCCAGTGTAGGTCGCGGGCCCGGCTATCCCACAAGCAAAGGAAGCAGGGATATTTGGTGAAACCGGATTGCTGCCCTAATAGCATGGATAGAATTTTAAAGTCTTCACAAATCATCCACGTATGCTCATCATAACGAATCTTCTGAAGAATCAGGGCCAAATTCTCGTATTTTTCTTGGAGAATAACAGAGTGAGCAATAGGAACTGAAGCGAATGTGTTGCCATTATGAAGAACACCTTTTATGCTGTCTTTTGACGAATCAATGAACAGCCGCAATTCAGCAGGATCATACTTGAGTTTAAACTTTTCCATCACTCCGTATATATCGTTGCAAAATACCAAATCTTCCTCTTTGCTGAAATACTTCAAAAATTGTGTGTCGCGGTTGCGGTACCAATAAAAAGTTGTTCCTGGTGACAATAGATTTTTCTGTTTAAGCCGAGAACCTAGCAGTTGGGCAGCATCTTTTGGGAGTCCTAAATCCCGGACTAAATCATTCAATTCAGCTTGAGAGAAAAGTTCAGGTTTCGGATCTGGTTCAGTTTCAAACTCGGAAGTACTGGACTCATCGGGAAAAGCCATCTGATGAGTCTCATCATGATCAGAACCGTCCACACAAATATGATCCAAAGATTTTGGTGGTTCAGGCACAGGTACTTCGTTGCTATGAGGCATAGGCCTAATTGCTGAGGGAAGGTTGGGGTAACTTATTACGTTCTTATTTTTTAAGTTGTATCCCTTCACAATGCAAGAGCAAAAATAGCAGTCACTGCTGTGGTCTCTTTGTTCACACCACATCATAGGTATTCCGAAACGAAATGCTTGTTTTTTACCTTTCATCCATAAGCGTAGATCTTCCTTACATGTCTTGCACACTTTGTGAGGAGCCCACGGTTTGTCTTGATCGCCTAACTTCAAACCGAAATAGGCGAAATATACTTTTTTAATAAATGCAGAAATCTTCCTCTGCCGCTTTTTCACGGTATATTCCCCACAAATAAAACAAAAACTGTCCGGAGAGTTGACGCAACCTCTGGCTCTGTGAGCCATCACAAATACACAGCACTGCAAACTACAACTGTAGTGAACCACTTCGGAATAAAGCTGGATTACGACTGAGCAAACAAAAGGTAATAATGAACTTGCAAGAAACTGAAATTTGACAGGAACGTTCATGTCGCAACCACCGTGTTTGAGCGAGCGAACGAGGCGAGGCGAACAGGAAAGAACATGCGCCAGCGCGAGTACTGGATTTAGCCCCCCGCCTCCCAATTGTCCTGTTAATGTATAAAATGAATACAAAACACTCTAAAATATCATGAGGGAGTGTTTCTAGTTAGTTAACCATTACAACCTCTATTTTGGGCCAAGAAAATAAACTGCAGTCGGCTAAAAAGAAATTATGTGAACATTCCTTATATGGGTAAGAAATCTAATTTTGCAAGAAAACTTGACGTGATGGAACATTTTGGCTATTTTTCCTGGATTCAGCACCCCAAAATCTATAGGAATCAGTTGCAAAACTGGAGGCAGTTTTTTGGTAGTGTACCTGTGTAATTGTTCTGGTAAGGAGCCACCCCAGTTCAAATCTGCCAAAATTTATAATGCCTCATTTTGATTAATATTAGTATGTAGTGACTTCACATCAAATGAAACTAACCATAAATCTCCATCTAGAAGAATAAAATCAGATAGGATACGCAATGTGTGAGTAGTATCCTTCAAAACAGATGGAATGTGATGAGTCAAAGGATTCAGGATTTTATCCACAAATATTGACAAAGGTTCTAAAATAGAACCATTACCAGCCACAATCGGATGGCCAGGTGAATTGGCCAAATTTTTATGGATTTTAAGAACTGGAGTGGAGGAGTAGCCTAGTGGTTAGAACACTGGTTTGATAACCAAGCAACCAGGGTTCAATTCCCACTAGCATGCCTTGGGCAAGTCACTTAACTCTCCACTGCTTTGGAAGACAGGCCTGGCAATCTACTTCCAGTGACACTGCCAAAAAAACCCAGGAGCTTCTGGGTCGTCAGGACTGACTCAAAGGCTTGCATTGCAAGGGATCCTTGGTTTTGAGTTAATAAAAAACTGCATTTCTTTTTGGGTCAGACGGTGTCTCAAATAATCAGGTAGACAGTCCAAGGTAAAGTAAAGAAATTCAAACACCTCGGCGTCCCGCGATAGGGCTGTAGATTTTATAGCCCTCAGTTACGCTGCAGGTGATTAATCAGTGCGGCAGCTGACGTCGGGAGCCACTCAGGTAGACAGTCCAAGATAAAGTAAAGAAATCCAAACACCTCGGCGTCCCGTGGTAGGGCGTTAGATTTTATAGCCCTCAGCTGTCTGCTGTTGCTACTGCTGCTTACCTGTGCTTCTGCTCTCTGGTCCTCCAGGTACTGCCCACAACTGTTTCTGCATCTTGCTGCCCATCCAGAAGTGACATGGCTGGTCTACACATGGCTGCATTTCACACACTGATTCCCCAGTATAAAAGAAACTCCTCCACGGCGTTTCACGCCTTGGGCGAGTTCCTTGGGGCGCTCCTTCTATACTCTTCTCCTCTTCTGCATTATCTATAATCTCTAGGGGCTGGCATTTCCCTCTGCACCCCTTTGGTAAGGTGTCCTCCGGCACATCTTCTCTTGCATGCCTTCTGCCTCTTCTGTTCCTCTCCTCTATGGCCTCTATTCCCATTCACTGTGGCTGGTGCCCAGGTCAACTTGCCTTGTCCCCACCTTCTCCCCCCACGCGATCCCCTGCCAATCTCCTCTTCTGCTGCCCACCTCCGCCTACCTGTTCTCCCTATCCCCCTTTCCTCCTCATCCCTTTCCTGCACCTGGCCCATCTCAATTGTCGCTCGCTCCACTCCAAAACAATTCCAATCCATGATCTTGTCCTGACTCCTCACTGGGGTCAGTCCAGGGGGGGGGGGTCATGGCTATTTTTTGCTCCTCTCTCCCTATTCGCGAACTTTCCTCTCCTGCTCTGCACTATCCTGAATCCCTTCTTTTTCGTCTTGACTCCTCTCCCCCATCCACTTCCTTCTCATCTACTCCCCCCCCCCCGCCCCTCAGCCCTACCTCTGGGACTCTCTCCTCCTCACCCTCTCTAAGGCCTCCTTCACTATCCTCATATCGTTTTCGTTGGAGATTTCATTGTGCACCCTGATTCCCCCTCTAGCCCTCGTGATCAGGACCGTACCAAGCTAGAAATGCGTCCTGTGTGACTAATGAATCTGGTGCCCCCCTCCACGCAATCACATTCAGTAAATCACTCTTTTTAAGCTTTCCAGAAGCCCAATGATGAAATCAGTGCCCCCTTCTGTATTTGCGCCCTATGTGGTCACACCATTCGCACAGCTCTTGGTATGGCCCTGCTCGTGATGCTCTCCTCTCTGTCTTATCCCTTCATCAACATGTTCCTTTTCCCACCCACTCTGCTGGTCACATCCTTTGATCTTGTGATCTCACCTCTTGCCTCCCCTCTCACCGCCTCTGCCTTATCCGCCTTTCCAGTCCCTTGGTCAGACCACCTCTACCTTCTCTTTGAGCTTCCATCCTCTTTGCCCCTCTCCAGACAATGCCCCTCCCCTCAAACATCCTCGCGTTGGATCAGGCTCACTACCTTCCAGCAATTCCCCTCCGCGGACACCTTTTTTACACCTGACTTCCATTCTCTCCCTCCCGACCATCAAGTCCAGGTTTGGAACTCCACCTTGATCTCTGCTCTTGATACACTCGGCCTGCTTTGTCTTATGCCCTGCCTCCATCAGCCTAACCTCCATTCCTGGTTTCATCCCAGCCTCCTCCTGCACCGTTCCTGCAGAGCGTTTATGGTGCAAACACCCTTCTAAAGACTCCTTAGCCCACTTCCGCTATTGCCACTCCCTCTACCGTTCACTTATAGATGCTGCCAAATGCGCCTATTACACCAACCTCATCTCTTCTCCTTCCAACTCCTCCCGCCAGCTCTACTCTGTTCTCCATTCCTTGTCGGCTCCCCATACTTCCCCCTCTAAGCCCTCCCCACTACCCCTCCCGATCCTGCCCTCCTAGCAACCTATTTCAGTGAGAAGGTGCAGGCTCTCCGCTCTACATTCCCTACTTGCCCCCACCTCTCTCCCTCCTCCCCCCCCCCACCCACGGACCTCCCTCCCGCCTGCCCCTTCCCCTGAGAATCCTTCCCTCTCTCATCATTGGCTCTCCTTTCACCCTGTTTCTCTCACTGAACTGACTAAATTACTCTCTTTTTCCTGCAAAACCACCTGCCTGCTTGACCCCATCCCCTCCCCTTGGCTCGGTGAACCTTCTGTTGCCCTCCTCCCTTACTTTCTCGCCATCTTCAATTCCAGCCTCTCTTCGGGTCTTTTTCACGCTCCATGGAAGCATGCCATAATTCATCCCATTCTCAAAAAGCCCTCCCTGGATCCCTCTGTTCCCGCAAACTGCCGCCCCCTTACCAATCTCTCGTTTCTCTCTAAACTCCTGGAAAAACTAGTTTTCACACAGCTTTCCTGCCACCTAGACACCACTCTCACTCTGCACCCTCGTCAATCTGGTTTCCGCCCCGGGCACAGCACCAAAACTATTCTTCTTTCTTTCCTCAATGAGCTTCAATCCTCTCCCAATTGAGGGATCTACTCTATTGCAGTCTCCTTGGATCTGTCTTCTGCCTTCGATCTTGTCGATCACACCACACTTCTTACCCGCCTCTTTGAAGCTGGGATCAGTGGTGCCATTCTTTCATGTTCCTTTCTAGCATCTATATCCTTCTCTGTTTTCATTGACCTCTCTTCTTTGCCAATCACCCCCCTGCCCTGCGGTGTCCCTCAGGGCTCCGTCCTTGCCTCTCTCCTATTCAATGTCTTCCTGGTCCCTCTTAACCCTTCTGATCCAACAGCACTGCATCTCTGCAAATTACTACGCAGATGACATCATTTTTCTTCACCACACTGACCCCACTGTCTATCACCCACCTTAATAAGTGCCTTTCCACTCCTGGCTCTCCTCGAATTTCCTTCATCTCAATTTGGCAAAACCCCAGGCCATCTGGTTCACTTTTGGCAGTCCTATCCCTTCCCTAGCTCCCTCTCTTTCCTCCTCCCCTATCCCTCTGGTCCTCACACTGTGCTACCTAGGCGTCACCCTAGATTCAGCCCTTTCATTTCATGACCACTTGTCCTCTATAATCTGGCATTCCTTCTGCTCTTTACTCCAAATCCGCGCTGAACGCCCCTTCCTGACCACCTCTTCCCTGATCACTCTTCTTCTTTCCCTAGTTATGAACAGGATTGACTATTGTAACATTGCCCTTGCCGGTCTTCCCCAATATGAACTCCACAGATTCCAACTACTACAAAACACAGCAGCCTGTATTGTCATGCATGCTTCACGCATGGATCATGTCACGACTCTTACTTATTCACCTCCACTGGCTTCCCGTCGCCTACAGGATCCAATTCAAGGTCATAACTTTTGTTCACAAAGCCATACACTCCAGTTCACCTCAGTACCTCTCAAACCTGGTTCACCTTCACACTTCCCAGCGTTTGCTGCGCCATATTCACAAAAATCGTATGTCTTTCCCCTTCCCCTCCCTAGCACATCAAGAGTCCACCTGAAACTCCGCTTTCTTCTTCCTCGGCCCCAAACTCTGGAACTCTCTCCCTCCAGACCTCTGGTTTGAACTCTCTTTTACCAAATTCAAATCACTGTTAAAGACTCACCTCTTCTGCACCACCTTTAATCTCCCCACCCCTTCCGTCCCCGGCTGAGGCTCCTTCCATCTCTCTCCTAATCCTTCTTCTCCCATACTCTGTCCCTTCTTTCTCTGTCTACTCTCTCCCCGTCTCCTCCTCCTTCCTGTCCTCCTGTTTCTCTTCTATCCTGTCAAATCTATGGCATTCTTTTCCTTTTCTGGCAGTTTGTTTTTTGTACTCTGTAAACCTCTCTGATGTGCTCTCATAGAGTGGTATATCAAGAAACAAAATAAAGATAAAGCATTAAATTAAGGGTACACTTCATGAGTATACCATTCCATTTCTGTAGAAAGCTTTCATCGCTGTTAAACAATATAGGATATTTTAACACACAGAGGTATGTTTACTAAACCATGGTAAAGTTACCAGCAGTAAGTGCAGAGTTAAGGTATCTGAAGCCATATAAGGCAGTGGGCAGGTAGGGGCATTCCGGTGTAAAGGGAGCAATGGGCTGTTTAACATGTGATAAAGGGCGTCTTGGCTGTTTAACACACGTTAATGGGAAATTGCACGTTACAGTAACAAACAGGGCATGTTAAGGCTGACAAGGCACCCTAAGGGCTTTAAGGCGCCTTAACCTAAGTTGCCTTAAGTTAGGGCACCTTAAAGCCCTTAGGGCGCCTTAAATTAAGGCGCCTTGGGTTAAGACGCCTTAGGTTAAAGTGCCCTAAGGGCTTTAAGGTGCCTTATGTTAAAGCACCTTAGGTTAAGGTACCTTAAAGCCCTTAGGGCACCTTAACATAAGGCACCTTATAGCCCTTAGGGCACCTTAATATAAGGCACCTTAGGTTAAGGTGTCATAAGGGCTTTAAGGTGCCTTATGTTAAGGCATCTTAGGTTAAGATGCAATGATAGGAGGACAGAGGACTAGTGGTGCCATGCAGATCAGGCACAGGAGAGGCAAGCACGAAGAGCCGCAATGCAGAAAAGGGTACCAGTGCAGGACATGGGATAGCAGCCTGCACAAAAAGACAGGACTGTACACAGCTGACAGAGGCAGATAGATGGGCTGAAGGATGGCTGGCAATGGAGGTGAGGGTGTTATGGGCTGGCAGCTCAGATCTGCATAGATGTGACTGTTACAGGCATGAAGACGATTTGAGTAGGACATGAAAAAGAGAACAAAGAGGAATTGAATCCATGACCTGTATCTAAAATGTAGGGACATGCTCTGCAGGATCCATACCTGGGACCCTTTGCACTAAGACACATTGGCTGTGTGTACTGCACCACACAAGCATAGCCCTGGGGCTACCTTTGCTTTTCATCAGACAGACCTTGTCTGTTGCACTCCACACCCACATACTGGAACAGGGCATGGCCTTGGTCCACTGCAGGCGGGTGCCACTGCCCCCTCTGCCACCAACACCCTCCCCGCCGCCATGCTGACATGCCCATATGCTGTTGGTGCTGGTAGTGCGCAGTCCCAGGCCATCCAATGTGCAGGTAGGTGGGTGCCTAGGGTGCAGGATATGGGGTGGGAAGGCATATATGGACATCCACACATCCCTCCAATCACCGCCTGCCAATGTTATGTCCCTTCCACATGGAGGAGAGACAGCTGGGGGGTGTCATGTTGATGATGTAGCGACTATCTATTGGCTAGGGTGGACCTGGTAAACGTAGGTACATTGTGTTATGCCATCAGACTGTGGACAGGCTAGGGCATGCAATGTGGGTACAGTGTACCCACTTTGGATTACTGGGTGTAAACATGTTTCAGACAATGCATGGTCACACCCTGCACTGCCTTACCAGGGGCTGTAGTAAAGGGTGTTCATTTAGCTGGGTTTATGAACAGTTAGGGATGTATCATGGGGAAGATCCATAGACCCTTGATAGAGTGGTCCCCAGATGTGCACTGCTTGCTCCATTACAGGCATTGTGGTTCCTGTGTGACATTTGGGGTACCTGCTGTGTACGTGTCCTCTGGATGGGACACCGTGGAACACAAACTACTGGGCATGTTTGACCTTGGTCAGACGCTGTCTTGCTGATTTCCAGTTTCTGTGTTCTTATGTGCCACCTAGGCGACACCCCAGTCCATCCTGTGACCCAGCTGCCCCCACTGCATGTCCCACCTGCAGCCCCCTTTGCACCATCACCTTTCATACTTGGGCACTATGCTGTTGTTGCAAATGGAGCACTACTATCACTTTTCTTGTGCTCCCTGTCTGTGCTGTACATTGCTGACACAGAAATGGTCTCTCTCTCCTGCAAATGTGCATTTACCGACAGGTTTTCACTGGCGGTAAAGTCCTGGCATTACTGTTCCAGCGTTAGTGTAGCAGGTGCTTCTCCCCGCCCATTGATCCCTTCTCTCTGCCTTCTCTCCACCCTCTGGGACATTTACTGCTGCCGGTAACATTACTGCGCATTAACATTACATTAGGTAATGTTACCACGTATTAACGTTACCAATGCTACATTACCGCGGTTTAGTAAACATGCCCCATAGTCCCTTGGGAGAAGTCCCTGTTTTTATATATTGTGATAAAAATGAACTATGCAATTGAGTACGTTGCTGCTTTTTATATGAATCCAACAATTCTGTCCATCGTTCTACATCAGTCAATTGATCTTGAGAATCCAAATTGGGTATGTTTTTAAGTATTTTTTGCATTTGCTATTCTGAATATGCATAAACCTCTGACCATCTAGCAGTAGCCATAGTTACAATTCAAAATATATACTATATCAACCTATCGGATCAGTAATATAGGTGAAAAATTCCACCTATTGTAATTACAAACTCCTATATTATATCATATATCTTATGCTCCATTCAAATAGATATTAAGAGTAAATTAGACTTACCTGCTAATTGTTGTTCCTTGCGGAACTCTAGTCCAGTCCCGGAACCATAGAGTTGTGAACCTCCACCAGCAGCTTTGGAGACTGAACATCTTCATCTCTTTGATCATCCAGCTATATGCAGCCCCAAGGACCGCCCACACATCAGTACCTATTGACAAAGCATACTAAGCAGAGTAACAAATAAGTAGATATAACAACACAGTGGAAAAAAGGATCCTGACCCTAAAGTTCCCACCACTAGCAAAAATTTTTTTTTTCTTTTTCCAATTGCGTAAGAACAACCTCCCGCCTACGGGAAGGCGGACCAGAACGGCCGTGGCAACCCTTGTGCAAAACGCATTCAACAAGAGACGCCACCGCTCACCCCCAAGATTTGACCCCGAAAGGGAACTAAGGCGTGCTGCAAGCAGAGGAGCTCTGACCGAAAGTATAGAGAACAAAAACCCTGGCAGACTCCTATAATGAATGTACCTTCTTGGCTGGCAGCGAGAACAGATAGACAGGGAGGGATCCGGGACTGGACTAGAGTTCCGCAAGGAACAACAATTAGCAGGTAAGTCTAATTTACTCTTCCTTAGCGTCCCTCTAGTCCAGTCCCGGAACCATAGAGGATGTAACAGAGCAGTAAATCTCAACGGGAGGGCCTCGCTAGTCCAGCCTGAAGCACCCGAGACCCAAACCGCGCATCCGACGCCGCCTGCACATCCAGACGATAGTGCTTAGCAAAGGTGTGCAAGGACGACCACGTCGCCGCCCGACAAATATCCACCGCCGGCCGGTACCAAGCTAACTTCCGCCCAAGACGCCGCCTGCGCCCTAGTCGAGTGAGCCCGAAGCCCGGCAGGAACCATCCTGCCGTGTAAAAGGTATGCCGACGAAATCGCCTCTTTCAACCAGCGGGAAATGGAAGACTTAGACACTGCTTCCCCCTTGCGTGGACCGCCAAATGCGACAAATAGGCGATCGGACTTACGGAAGGCCGCCGTTTCCCTCAAATACCGACAAAGAGCTCGACGGACATCCAACGCGTGCAAGGAGTAATCCGCGTGCTGGCCCCGTTCCTTGGCAAACACCGGGAGAGACACCCCCTGATTCATGTGAAACGCCGAAACTACCTTAGGCAAAAACGTGGGAACCGGTCACAATACCACCATGTCGGCATAGAAAGACAGATAGGGTTCCCTACACGAAAGAGCCTGCAACTCCGAGATCCTGCGAGCTGACGAGATCGCTACCAGAAACACCGTTTTCAACGTAAAGTCCTTCAACGAAGCTTGCGCCAAGGGTTCAAACGGCGGAGCCACCAGAGACCTCAACACCAAATTCAAGTCCCACGAGGGCACTAAAGCCCTGTACAGAGGACGCATAAGCAACACCGCTCGCAAGGAGCGCTTCACGTCCGCATGGGACCCCAATAACTGGCCCTGAACCTTGCCTCGAAAACACGCAAGAGCTGCAAGTTGTACCCTCAACGAACTGGCCGCCAGGCCCTTGTCCACCCCTGCTTGCAAGAAGGAAAGGAGCTGAGGAACGGAGGTCCGCAAAGGCCGCAACTCGCGAACCGCACACCAGCTCTCAAAAATACGCCAGACCTGGACATACGCTAGCGACGTAGACCGACGCCGCGCCCGCAACAAGGTAGCAATGACCTCTGGAGAATAACCTTTGGCTCTCATTCGCGCCCTCTCAATAGCCATGCCGTAAGCGAGAATCGAGCCACCTGAGGCATCTGCAGCGGCCCCTGCCAAAGGAGATCCGGCCGAGGAGGAAGGAGCCACGGATCGGCCACACTCAACCGCACCAGATCCGCATACCAAGGCCGACGAGGCCAGTCCGGGGCAATCAGAACCACGGGACCCGGATGCCGCTCGATCCGCTGTACCAGGTGGCCCAGCAGGGCCCACAGAGGAAAGACATAGAGCAGCCCGTACCTTGGCCACCTTTGTGCCAATGCATCGAGGCCTTCCGACATGCGTTCCCGACGCCTGCTGAACACTAGCAGAGACTCTCCGTACTGGAGAACCGCTGATAAATGGAATGGGAGCATAGATAGCTTCAAAGGCCAGAGTTCTATCTTGCAACCCCTCTCCGCTGAGCTGCCTCTTCCATATGTAAAATTAAACCACATATATCCAAAATGAAGACATTACAAATCTACCGTAAAATCTTATAATTTGGGCAAAGCCAAACTAAACGGGAACATTGTCCATTAAGAAACCACACAACTATAAAATCCTTCCCATGACATAAAGCTTATGGCAGAGCATTCCACATCTGTGGACTGGCCATGGCGCTCACCCAAGCATCTGTTACAACTGTCCAAGAGAGTTATCACCATAATTCCTTTTGACCTGAATATGTTTACAGCAGAACATAGCGCTATAGCACAGCAGCTAAGCCAAAATATTATCCTGCCATATAAACCGACTTTAACGCTTTATAGGACCCTCTATGCATAGCGGAAGGAGAATCTTTTTTTTTTTTTTTTAAAGTAGAGGACTCCAAAAACCAAGTTTCCGCCAACTCCAATGAAATCAAAGCAGATCAGCTAAAATTACCTGAACTGCTACTATAGCTTTGCAAGAAGCTACCAGCCCCCGCTGCACCCAGTTGTCCTTCCCCCCCTTATCCAGGGGGATGCTGCATTGCAGGAGGCGTTGCCCACCCCCTGCCAGCCTACTGCAGCTGCCAGGGAGCTGAAGAGCAAAATAGAAAGTAGAACCCCTGGAAGCAAACAGTGTCGTGTCCCTGGGATTCAGGCGCAAAAGGTAAAAATCAAAAGTAAAAGCAACAGTGTTAGCTAAAAATGAACAAGGCTATCTCTCACTAAAGCGAGTTTCTCTATCTTTTTGAAATCCCACCGAAGTCCGTGGGACGCAAGCTTTCAAACACAGCCCCTAGCGCTGTGCATTAACCACAACCAGAGAAATGAAATGAAATGAAACCCTGCTCTAGTAATAGATGAGAATTTCCTGGGAAGGGCCTGCTAAGTGTTGCTATGAAACCCACAAGCACCTCACCAGGCCTTCCTGAAGTCAGAGAAATAGCAGTGGAATACACCGACCACCTTGAAATGGAAGTCTGAGAGGCTGTTGCCTGTGTGAACCTGATGAGTAATATGATTTTGTATTGTACCACTCACCCCCCAGGGATGGGGGCACTGAATACTTTATGTGATTCATGAGCAGCGCTGTCATTCGGTGACCTTTAGGGCAGCAGAGCCCGACCAATGATACAGAAATTAAGAGCTTTAAATCTTGGTCATATAAACTGGATTCTCAGACCTTAAATCACAGCACCGAGGCTCTGTGGTGATTTCTATCCTGACCTGCAGATAATGGCTGCCTGCACAGTCATAGAAAGGCACTATTGAGTGTACCAGCTGCCCTCCGGTGGCCATAGACCGTAGCACAGGCACTTCCCGGCTGACAGTTTAACTGCCAGTCTATTCTTGTACATCCTAAGGTTTCCTAAACCTGTCCCTGTGAATTTTGGGCAACTGTCACTATAGAATACATAAAGGCACACGTCTAGGCTTTCCCTCCTGCAAACTACAAGTTAGGGCTCTGCCCTTGAACCTAAAAGCTGGCAATTTGCCTAATATCCTGGGCCTGAACAGATGCTCCTCAGAGACATGATTAGGAGGGAAAGAACATGTGGTATCAGGGATCAATGCCAAAACTGCTGTCCTGTTTTTAAGTTCATTCTTATTTATTCTATAAAGAGGATTGACAACAGTCCCCCTTAATGCTGAGGAACCCCCCTGGCCTCAAAAAAAAAACTACAAACAAAAGCAAGAAACAATCACTAGGCCCAAAATTTTAGCTATTCTGCCTGTTGTCTTCACGCAGGCAGTTCACTGCAACGCTCGTCATGCGGTCCAAATACCTAGCGAGGAAATGGCCGCCCCTTTGCCAATGAATTTTGGCACCAAGAACAGCCGCCGCTGCAAAAATGAGGCCTCAGCAGACCGACAGAGCCCGAAGGCCTTACCTGCAGGGCCGAAAGCCACACAGCCTGCTCCTACCTCCTTGAATTCCTCCGATCCTCAAACTGCGCTGATGCGCCTGGCAGCCGCGGCGAGGATCGCTCAGCCGGTTCCACAGACTAAAATTAAATCCCGCAGCAACGGAGAGGCTCCGTCCCACACAGCTTCAGTGTGGCTGTACGGGTCCCGGAGCTTTCTCCCGTACAGTCCAGGGAGAGAGATCCGCACCGGCAAATGCCTGCTGCAAGTGAAAATCACTGACAAGGAGGGAAGACAAGAACTGCTACTAATTTAAAGAACCAGGCTCAAATTTAAAATTACTGTAAATACAGAAATTTTCTCCTAACTCAAGGGAACCAATCCCCGATTGTCAATTAACCAAAGGTAACTGAATTAAAAGCAAAATTAAAAGTAAATTAAAGGTAATAATCAAAGGTAAAATCAGAATTTGTCACACTAAATGCGCCTATCTGTTCCCCCCAAGTGAGCCCAGAAGCTAGGCTCACTATGTCCTCCTGCTGCAAGGAGACTGGACAAACTGGAGGCTGATGGGAGATACCAGCAGGCTATATCCAGTGACTCGTCCCCAGGAGGCGCAGAATCCACAACACTCGGGGGCCGGCTCCTCTTTTGTGGACCAGTGTCTCCCTCCACTGAAAGTGGACGCTTTAGCCCACGGCGGGGCAGGACCGAGCCTCCCCCGCCGGCTGCAAGAGAGCCAGAGCCTCCTGCATGAGAGAGAAAAAGGCGCTCCGGCACCGCAGAAATCCCCGGACCAAGGACCGTCTCTGCCTGCTCTGATGTCCCTTCTGTAGATACAGGTGGGAGATCTGCACTGGAGCCCTCCAGAGGATCCCCCATGCCAGCACCCACAGCAGAACAAGTGGCACAGACTCGGGCTGCTAAATTACTACTTCTACGAATGCCACAGACCAGACACCGAGGACTAGGAGGCATGGCTATGCACACAGCCCTTTGCCAGCAAAGCAGGAACACCTTGCTGAAGCAGAGCAGAAAAAAAAAAATCGCGATTTTAAAAGTGCTCAAAAACACTCCAAATTGCAGGATTAGATAGAGCTGGAGTCAATTAGCTGATATCTGACCAAGAAATGCAAAAACGAAGCTCCTATCCCTAAAAAAAACATGAAGAAAAACAACTTTGAAAAAAAAATCCAAAATGGCCGCCGGACCCGATCCCGCCAAAAAAAGGACCAGAAAAAAATACCCAAAAGGTCTAAAACACTCCCCAGAGCTGATTCCAGGCCACCCCAAGGCCTCCACCACTGCCTTTAGAAAGAAAAAGCTTCAAACTCTACTCACCCACACACAGGAGTGGAGGGGGGTCAAAACACTGAGAGTGCTGTCCAGCGTGCCTGTCACAATCTCTGAGTAGCAGTTATCAGAGTCAATAACAGAGTAATAACCGCTCAGGGCAGCTCGGGGAACCCCTAAATCAGTCAGGGGACCCTCAGAGCCTACTGCTGTATTCAATTGCTGCCTGTAATTGTCTTCAACCTTCTCCTCACCCACCAAGGGGGTTAGGTAGAAAGGAGACCTGTGTCCTGTGCAGCTCCCCTGCTTGTTTAACCTATGGGGAGACTGACAGAGAGAGACAGAGAGAAAAAAACAGATTAGAGAAAGACAGAAGGGACACAGTCAAAGATTTCCTCCACAGCAGCAGCCCAGCACCTAAATCTAGAAAATAATAAAACACTAAAGCTCTGCTTATTTGTTCCTAAGGAGCCCAGTTCTGGGCTCTGACTTCCAAGCTGCTTGGAGACTGAGATACTGATGTGTCGGCGGTCCTTGGGGCTGCATATAGCTGGATGATCAAAGAGATGAAGATGTTCAGTCTCCAAAGCTGCTGGTGGAGGTTCACAACTCTATGGTTCCGGGACTGGACTAGAGGGCCGCTAAGGAATGAGAATTAAACAAATTTTTGTCAGACATAATATTGAGGCTGCTATAAGTCAGTGTCCTCCAACAAGTCCTTTTTTTCTATTTAAAGTGCAGTAAAAGTTAAAAGCCACTATTTCCAACAATCAACGCATTTCAAACTTATCTCATTGTAGTTCTGCCTCAGGGTAAGCACTTGAATAAATGGATATCAGTTTCTTCATGATGAACGAGAATCCTCAAACCATCTTGGAGCTCTGTCAGCTATGAGCAAAAAATGGCTGTAGCTTAAGGCTTTCTGTTTGCCATTCTTCTTTTTATATTTTTCAAATATTGCCTTAATTTGTGACCTTGCTCCTCCAAATAGTGGGCTGGCATAAAAGGGACAACTGAATTGTTTCTATTTTTTGTATTAGTTTTCCTTTTTCTTCAGAGGTGGGGTGGGGAGCTTTTATTTGGCTTCTCTCTGGAATCTTCTTTGTCTCATATTGTTTCTGTAATGAGTATTTCTTAGATTTCAGTAAAAAGTTCAATAAATATAAAATTTAAAAAAAAAAGAATTTTATAACAGGCTTCTTGTAGCAATTGATTATCTGTTACAGTAGCAATCTCTTTTGCTGCGATTTCTACCTTTTGTAAAGTCAGATTCACCTCTAGTTCTGCATTCCATTTGTACACAATTGTCTGGATATTGCCACTCATTGTAGAGATAAACTGGAAATAAAAAGTGGAAATTTATGGCCGATCATCAGCTACCAATAATAAACATTCCTCTAGGGCCTTGGAATTACAGGCTGAAAAAGGAGTCCTCCCAAGCCCAAAATATAATTTCAAAGTTGAAGGTAAACAAAAAAGTCTCTTACCCCAGTGTTAAAGGTAGCACATATACGTATCTTGAAAGGTCTATATTCGAACTTTCAAATCCAACACATCCATCAAGTTTCTCACCCCCATATGTTTCACTCTGCAAACCCAGAACAAAGTCTGTATTGCCTCTGATAGATAGCCAACATGTTACTCAAAAGTTGCACCTCAATCTTCTACAAAGCCATTACCAAGCCTTACACAGACTGCTTTCAATTTAGAGGGAGTATAGTGGGGAAAACTCAGTAACCAGTCTTTGTGGTGGTGTATTTGACTGGCCGCATTATACATCAAAAGACTGGGTATACCTGCGCCCCCCTTCTCTCGCCTAACCCTCATAGCCTGTAATTGCATCCATGGCTTCTTCCATCTCCAGAGGAAACACCAGAGATTATTATTTGAGTTACCTTTTTCTGCCAAAGCCAGATGGTTTCTGTTCGAAACCTAGTGCTGAATAAGACGTGACCAGAGACTTGTTGGAACTAGCACATCAAGCTACAGTAATTGTTTATATTGATTTTTTTAAAATATTGCCTCTATTGAATATAAGTTATAAATGGAAGAGCTGAGTACATTTATGATATATTTTCAGTCATTTGGATCTTGTGGATGGTCTCAGACTGATGATTTCAATCAACGTCGATTAACTTGGTCCTACAAACAAAAATATTTTAATGACTGACCTAGCTATATCTATTGTGCTCGACAGTATGGAGTGAAGCCAGATTGGTGCCATTTCAAAATATACAACTACTTCAGTAAAATCATCATTTTATATAAAGAAATCCTACCCAGGAGGGAAAGAGGAAAATGCTCCCAACTTCTAAGCAATTGTTAGGTTTCTAATAATACAGGCAACATATTTATATTATACAAGTCCTGCATATCCTGAGTGTTTATTTTATTTTATTTATTTATTTAGACAGTTTTGTATACCGCCTTATCCTTCAATCAAAGTGGTCACAACACAATTGGGGGATACATTTAACACGCGGGGATATGAGACACATACACTAATACTTACAGGGAACATGGGCAATGGAGGGTTAAGTGGCTTGCCCAAGACCACAAGGAGCATCTGTGGGACTAGAAACCCCAGTCCTTCCGGCCCAAGGTTGCTGTCCTCTAGTGGGATTTGTTATATTTGGATCCTTACCCATTTAAAAGGAAAATCCTGTCCTTATAGATCTTTGGTGGTTGACAAGGGTGCTAGAACCTCAGATTTAGTGTAATTTAACTTCAACCCTGAGAAGAACCAAAAGACCAGTAAAGACTCTAGTATTCCTTCTGGCCTTGGGCAAGTCCCTTAATCCTCCATTACCTCAGAGAAAGCACAGTTACTTACCTGTAACAGGTGATCTCTGGAACAGCAGGAATTAGTCTTCACACGTGGGAGACGTCGCCGACGGAGCCCGCACGGGAAAATGCTCCCCAGCATCCAATCAGAAAGCCTTTGGGAGCATCCCCCGCGCCTGCGCGGTGGCTTCCCGCCCTTCCCACTGCCTCTCCCCAGTTGAGTTTCATAGCTGAGCCGGCAGGAGAGGAGAGGAAGGAATAGAGAAAAGAGAAATACAACTCCCAGGGGAGGTGGGCGGGTTGTGAAGACTAATTCCTGCTGTTCCGGAGATCACCTGTTACAGGTAAGTAACTGTGCTATCTCCAGGAACAAGCAGGAATGAGTCTTCACACGTGGGGACTCCCTAGCTTAGGATGCCCGGGGAGATCCCATAAGCGCAGCCCAGACGGGATGGCATTTGCCCAGCCTGAATCTCCGGCATCCCCTGAGGGATGGAGGGCAGGAGTTGAATAGAGGAACAGCGAATCCAAAGACTATGGAGGCAAGTCTTTAGAGTGCAGAACAGGTACCATTAGGATACAGCAAAAAAAACCCCAGGCTACGGGAGTAGGCAGAGGGGAGCATGAAGAGAATCATTAAGCATGTAATGAGTAAATGACCTAGTACCATACAGAGCTTACCGGCCATTAAGTTTCTACTGAACTAATGGTTTAGAATTCTGTACTGCTTACCCACCGGGTGTCGGAAGTAGTCCTGTGATGAAGGCACTGTAGATGCAGTAGCGAGGTCATCAAGGAAACTTCACCGCAGCGAGGAGGAAGTTCCAAATCCGGAAGGCCATGGGATCCAGGCGTCAGCTGGGTCAGGAGAAGGATGGCAGGTCTTCCAGGGGGCTCACGGCAAGCTGAGCACTCCCTTAGGAGTAGAGTCCATAACTCAGAGGACCAACAGTGGAAGACAGGCCGAACTAGCGAGCCTATCCCGGAGAAGAGTAGAGGTGTACCCCGGAGCAGAAGGAGTACACAGTCTGCCCTAGCGAGAGATAGGGAGACAAGGGTCCGGACCTCCGGGAGGAGGACCTAACTGAAAAAGGGACTGTTGACTTCACAGCAGTAGGGTGCCACCAGTCCGCGGCCCGACGGGGATTAGGCAGGCGGACTGGCCGGACCCTCTGGGGGGGGGGGGGGGTGAGTACCGGCCATAGGGGGAAAAGCGGTAAACACAGGTACTGTGGGGATCCCCCAAGGCGCCTGCCAAGCAGGTGATATCTAGTATATCTAAGCCGGTGGACATGGGGACGCCCCCTCCGGTACTAACGCAGGCACGCTGGGGGGGCCTGCCTCCATGAGCAGCACTCAGGTAAGGCAGATCTGCCATCGATCCCCAGAAGTCCACCTGGAGAGGTGGCCGCAAGATCCGTCAGGGGAGGGATCTTACCCGGAGGGCAAGGGCAGATCGGCGAGCTAAGAGCGCGGTAGCGCGGGGGACGGAGATAGCATCAGTCCGGTAGAATGCCGCAGGGGTTGGAGGCCCTAATGTGTCCCCAGGGCCTGCGCGTAGAAATTGACCCCTGCACAATCGGGGGACATGAGGGTATAGTCCCTGGAGAGTATAGAGGAACTATAGCGGCTGGAGGGGAATTCCAGTACGGAAGCACTCAGCAAGAGGATACTGGCTGAGAGGGGTTCAGGGACGTACCGAAGAGTAAGTAGGGTGACCGTGGGCCAGAGCGATCACGGCGTAAGGTGGTCTCCCTTTCCCACGGAGGAGAAGACCTGAACCCCTAGATAAGTCCCCGAACATTTTCCAACTGGACGAGCCCCAGAGTAGAGCTCTAGTCTAAACTTCTGATAAGGAGGTTAAGAGCAGGCAGCCACCCACCTGAGCCTAAAAATGCTTAGTATGAGAGTCCTGGCGCGAGCTCGGGGACATCAACCCGGGGTGAGAGGTCCCTTGCTTGGGCGCGCCGGGAGGGTGGGCGGAGGGCTGACATTTCCTCTTCCTAGGGAAGGGGGGTCTGGAGGGGAATTTTCCACCACCGGGGGGAAGCCGGGCCCTAGGCTGGCTGCTAACTCTGGGAAGGTTAGCGAAGCACTGTGCGACCTGACGTAAGGCTTCGCTATTGAAGAGGTGATCTCCGTCGCAGGGAGAATTACCCAGGATGTGCTGTGCCCGTCAACACAACTCGGACGCCTGCAACCATGCCGTGCGGCGTGCTCTAATGGCAACAGCAGAGGATCTGCTGACCGACCAGAAGGAGTCCAGCGAAGCACGAGAAAGGAACCCGGAGATATTCCTGCAATGATAAAGAAGCAGGGAATATTCAAAGGCCTTGGTTGCAGATACGAAGGTGGATAACCGAGATAACCTCTCGGTGACCTCCAGAAGCGACAGACTCATAAAATATATATGAAATAATTCTGGCCGCCAGCATAGACATTTGGAAGGCTTGACGTCCTAGAGTATCTAGCGTCTTCGAGGCGCGGCCTGGAGGGCGAGAAGCATGCCTCTCCTTGCTTCCGGCCTTCCTCAGTGCCGATTCCACCACAATGGACCAATGTGGAAGCTGGTGCTGCCGAAACCCCGGGGACGGAGGCACCCGGTACAGAGCCTGCATCGCCATCGGCGGCGCCGGAACCCTCAAAAGCGACCGCCAAGCCCCCAGCAGGAGATCCTGCAGGGCGGGATGCAGAGGAAGCATCGCGGCTGCCTGTTCCGCAGGGCCTGGGCTCTGACCCGGGATAGGGATGGCCAGCAAGTCCGCCATGTCAAGGAGGAAATCCTGAAAAGGCGGCTCTGCCGGAGCAGTTATGACGGGAGAGGTCGCCCGGGCACTAAGAGGCCGCTTGGGCCGATGCCCGCTGGGCAGAGGAGGGGACCAACCGACCCGGATCGGGGCAGTCAACATGGCGTCGTTGGCTCCTGGAATTGACTCCAAGCTAGGCATCGAAGAAGTCGATGGCACCGACGGCGCCGCAGGAACCGGCCTCGGCCCCGAACCCGGGGCGTCGCTTCCCCCCGTGACTGGGGCGAATCCGCGGCCACCGGAGGGCAGGGGCCAGCGGTCTCTGCTCTGCGCTGCGGGAGAGGACAGGGGCCGATCCCGAGATGTGCAGTGGCCAGGCTTTCAAGGCTGGACAACGACTCCAGGCTGGGCATCGAACCGAGCGAGGAGATCGACTCCGTCCTCGAGGCCCCCGGCAGGAGTGATCGCGCTGGTGGTGGAGATCCCGGAGCGCGGATTGGAACCGCGCCGACCGGTGCCGCGAACATCAAGGGCCCCCGAGGACGGTGCTCGGCGGAGAGGGGGTCATCTGACGCCGGCGCCGATGTTGACCGGCGGGCACTGCCCGGCGCCGGGCTCCCTCTCGAACCCGTCCGACCCGGAGAGAAATCCTTCCGGGGCATACAGCCCGTCCCCGAGGGGACCCCGGTCACCCGACGACGAGTCCCTGCGGGGGGGGGGGTACCGTAGCGGGATGGCGCAGACCCAGATTGGGTCGAAGCGGTCGAAGACCCCGAGGCCCCTTCTCTAGGGAAGGGTGGGGCCCTCGACGGCCGCGTTGATGCCGGGGAGTCGCCCGTGCGCTGGCCGACATACCCCGAGGTCCCCGGGGAAGGTCGATGGCGGTCCCTCGTGCTCGACGCCCCTGCCATCGCCGGCGGAGCGGCGCTGCTCGAACCCGGCACCACCCTTGCGCAGGGCTGGGATACTGGCGACCCGGCGCGGGTCGAAGCGAGCGGCCCTGAGGGGAGGGAGGCCAGATGACCATCCCCGGCGTGGGGCGGAACGACTGACGCCCGCGCCCTCGAAGCGGGTACTACCCCCGCGCAGGACCTAAACGTAGGGCCGTCAGGCAGTGTCGAGTCGATCGTCCCCCGAGGTGCCAAGGGCAGCGGTTGGCGATCCCCGGAGGGGAGCGGGTCACTCGACATCGACGCCGACTGGTCGGCACCGCCCAAAGCGGATACCACCCCCGTAGGAACGCCATACCGGCGCGAGTCGGTCGGCCCCGGAGGCGCCGAGGACCGCAGCCGCCAATCCCCGGTGAGGAGCGGAACGCTCGACACCGACGCCGAGGGGCCGGTACTGCCCAAAGCGGGTACTGCCCGCACGCATGGCAGGGCTGAAGGAACGCCAGGCTGGACTGAGTCGATCGGCCCCGGAGGCGCCGAGGACCGCAGCCGCCAATCCCCAGTGAGGAGCGGAGCGCTCGACACCGACGCCGATGCCCGGGGCTCAGTACCGCCTGGAGCGGCTGCCACGCCCGAGCATGGCTTGGATGTAGGGAGGTCAGACCCGGTCAAGCCCATCGGCCCCGAAGGCGCCAAGGACACTGGCTGACGATCCCTGGCGAAGAGTGAAACACTTGACGCCGACGCCGGGGAATCGGCACCGCTCGAAGCAGGTACCTCCCTCGGGCATGGCTCGGGAATGTTCTGTGAGGAGCGAACCTCAGGAACATCCCGAAACCCCGTAAATGCTTTGGAGCCCGAGGACTCCCGCCGGGGTATATCAGCCAAGGAGGACTTGAGGGGTTGGCCGGAGCTGTCGCCATGCCGCGCATGAGACTCGCCCCTCAAGACTCGTCTAGTCTTAACAGACTGTTGTGTGGTTACCTGATCCTGGAGAGAAGGACAACCTGACGACCGCGCCTTTGGCGCAAAGACGTCGTCGAGGGATACCCGAAAGAGGGAGGGTCTTCTCCCGACACTGTAGCCCGGGGAATCCGGGGAAAAAGTGTCAGGCCCCAAACAGGAGAGGCACCGGGCATTGGAGTCCACGTGGAAACTTAAGTCCCCGCCGTGAGGCTGGGGGGAAGAAGGCTCCATGGCCCGGTCCTCAGCGCCCGAAGGGGGCGACGAAAATTAAATGAAAACAATTAAAAGAAAGAAAGGGGGGCACGGAGGTGCCACTGTCGGCGGGAAAGCCGCGACTACAGAAAAAAGGAAAATTTCTGCGGTGGCAGGAGGGACGTCCTGCCTGCTCCGCGGAAAACGAAAAACTGGGGAGAGGCAGTGGGAAGGGCGGGAAGCCACCGCGCAGGCACGGGGGATGCTCCCAAAGGCTTTCTGATTGGATGCTGGGGAGCATTTTCCCGTGCGGGCTCCGTCGGCGACGTCTCCCACGTGTGAAGACTCATTCCTGCTTGTTCCTGGAGATATCCAAGTTATTAATGCCCCTCTTTCATGTACATTACCAAACCGCTTTGACTAAAATGATAAAGCAGTATAAAAAAACTGTTAAATAAAATAAATAAATCTCCTGTAAGATGTTTATTTTATGAAATCAATAGATTCATAATGTCGAGCATCATCAGCAAAAGCTACTATCTTAAAAAGTAAAACCTAACATTTCCACCCCTTTACCCTATTATAGCTTTTCATATGAACCAATAAAGGCAATAATAACAGTAACTGTAATAGTGGTGACAAGAGACTCCCTGTATTCAGACTTTTAAAATTAAGTGTATACCAGTTTTAATAACTGTAGACTTGGTCTGAAAGCAAAGGGTCACCTTCAGTAAATAATATATCTTGTATCATGGTAAAAAATCTTTTGTTAAGTATGTTTGGTTTTGGTTCTTCATCTCCGTTTGTAAGCTGAAACATGTTTTGATCCATTGGAAATTTAAGACAGCTTTTAATTCAAATGCCTTCTTTCACCAAGATGAATTTGGCCTGTAAACTAAAGTGAAAGAGACAGACAAGCAAAATAACATGTTTTTAGTACCATGTTTACAAGAAGATCATTTTTGTAATCAATGTGTGCACCCCATAGAAGTATGGTTTCAATTTAATCCTTGAAATCTGAGTTAAGAGGCATCGCCAACGCAAGAATTTCCTTGCCAAATATTTAATTGATTATAGAGTTTATAGTCAGTCTGTGAGGTTCAATTTCGAATGGATTTCTAATTCAGCTTGCATTTTTGCAAGAGGGTCCAGATAACTTCTAAATGATATTTGTGACCTAAGAATTCACAACAGAACTATTTAGCAAAGTGCTTGGTAGATCAATCTTAGGGGCTTATTAAATAAGGGCCTGATTTTATAACAGGGTGCTTGTGCAAGAATTCCAAAAAAGGGCCTATTTTCAGACTATTTTATAAAGGCAACATAGGTGCCTATGTGACTATAAAACAGGAAGCTAGAATCAGCCCCAATAGCGGGTAAATGCTGACACACATATTACAAATGCTCCAAAGAGGTATAAATGTTTGTTGTATACTTTATGCATGTATCTGCGTATTTTATAAGATATGCATATACATCACAACTCTGTCGCCACTCTGTCCAGAGACAGGGCCAGTGCAAGGATTAGAAGCGCCTTCGGCAAAACTTCCATCCTGTCACCCTCCCACCTTTATTGCCACCTCTGCCAGCCTCCTCTGGTGCCTGAAGCAGCAGCAATGGCTTTGAAACCGTGATGTGCTTATCTAAAGTCTCCAGCGCAGTGTTACATTTCCTGCCTTCTGTTGCTTCTGCCCCTCTCCAACACAGAATTCCAATTTATAAACCGGCTCTGGGTAGGGGTGGAGAGTGGGTATGGTCAGTATAATGCAATTATGTGGGAGGACATATTGCACACTAACTCTCAATGTTGCATTAGCAAGAGTGCATCTCACACCACCTCAATATGTGGAGATAAGTGCACCTGCGATATGTGTTTAGGTACTAATACCATTACATACTAAGGGGCTTGTTTACAAAGCCGCGGTAGTGGTTCGCGATCGCGATCGCAACCGCGGCCCCATTGAAATCAATGGGGCCGCGGCTCCGATTACGATCGCAAACCGCTACCGCGGCTTTGTAAACAAGCCCCTAAGTTTCTATATCCAAATTTGCTATATCCTTTGCTAACCAGCCCCTCTTTATTCTTTGTTAAAAGTTTGATGTAACCTGCATGCACCCCCATTTCTCTCGTTTGTACACTATTAGTTGTAAACAGTTTTGACTGGTAGAAAAATGATATACCAAAACCAGGTAAATAAATAAATAATACATAAATCATTCCTGCGTTAACAGTCATTAACATGCTGGCCATGCCTCAGTTACCATGTTGGCTTTAAACTTAACCCATGTTAGTTTTTGCACTAGCCAAAAACCTAATGCACTTTAGTAAAAGGGCCCCTGAGGATGATAAAAATGGACTATTTGAATTTTAAATAATGTATGTGTGTAAGTGTTTGGATAGCCATTGGCACTGACTGCAAATTCCAGACAGTCAGCAGCAACTGCTATCTGGATACTACTACTACTGTATCTGGTATATTTTGTCTGTGGTGGCCAGGGTTTAAAGAAAGTGCTGACTGCCTTGGATTGAATATCAGCCCATCTATTTATATGACACTCTCCCTAGCAGGTAAAATCACAGAAACACATGCACTTCAAACACACACATGCATGTACACATGCAGGACTATATCAAACTAGAAATGCACCCTGTGCAACTCGTGAACCTGGCAACTCCCTCCCCCAGCCACACACAGGAATGCTCTTTTCAGGCTTCCTCAGCCTGAATAAAAAGTGATCATGCTATGATCACTATTGCTCACACAGCCATTATAAGAAATGCCATACTGGGTCAGACCAGGATCCATCAAACCCAGAATCCTGTTTCCAACAGTGGCCAATCCAGGTCACAAGTACCTAGCAGTTTCCCAAAAAGAAACACAGGTTCCATAATGCTTGTATTGGGGCAAGCAGTGGATTAACTGGGTCCTCTTTAATAATAATTGATGGACCTTTTCTCCAGGAACTTGTCCAAACCATTTTTTAAACCCAGCTACACTAACAGCTTTTACTACATCCTCCGGTAACAAATTCCAGAGTTTGATTACACATCGATTGAGAAAATATTTTCTCTTATTAGTCTTAAGTGGTTACACGATAGCTTCATTGCATGTCCCCTAGTCTTTCTACTTTTTGATTGCGTAAAGAATCAATCTACACTTACCCATTCCACACCATTCATTAATTTATAGACCTCTATCATATCTCCTCTCAGCCTTCTCTTTTCCAGATTGAAAAGCCCTAACCTTTTAAGTCTCACCTCATAGGGGTATCCTTCCATCCCCTTTACCATTTTGGTGGCTCTTCTCTGTACCTTTTCTAATTCCGCTATATCCTTTCTAAGATACAGCAACCAGAATTGCACACAATATTCAAGGTACGGTTGCACCATGGAACTATACAGAAGCATTATAATATCCTTTGTTTTATTCTCCATTCCTTTCCTTATGATTCCTAGCATTTTATTTGCTTTCTTGCCGCCGCTGCACACTGGATGGAGGGTTTCAACGTGTTATCCATGATGGCGCCTAAATCTTTTTCCTGGGTTGTGGTTCCTAATGTGGAACCTTACATCACGTAAACGTAGTTTGGGTTGTTCTTTCCTAGGTGCATAACTTTGCACTTGCCACATTAAATTTCATCTGCCATTTGAATGTCCAGTCTTCCAATTTATCAAGGTCCTCTTGCAATTTTTCACAATCCTCTTGGGTTTTAACAACTTTGATTAATTTAGTGTCATCTGCAAATCTGATCACCTCACTCATTATTCCTATTTCCAGGTCATTTATGAATATGTTAAAAAGCATCAGACCCAGCATAGATCCCTGGGGTACTCCACTATTCACCTTTCTCCATTAGGAAAATTGGCCATTCAGCCCTATCCTCTGCTTTCTGATCCACAATAGTGCACTGCCTCCTATCCCATGACTTTTTAACTTCACCAAGAGTCTCTCATGAGGGACCTTGTCAAAGGCTTTCTGAAAATCCAGATATACTATATCAATCGACTTACCTTTGTCTACCTTCAAAAAAATATATAACAGATTAGTAAGACAAGACTTTCTTTGGCTAAAGCCAAGTTGGCTTTCTCCCATTAATCCATGACTATCTACATGTTCAGTAATTTTGTTCTTTATAACGGTTTCTACCATTTTGCTCAGTACTGATGTCAGGCTCACTGGCCTGCAGTTTCCCAGATCACCCCTGGAACCCTTTTTAAAAATTGGCATTACATTGGACATTCACCATTCTTCAGGTACTACAGATAATTTTAATGATCGTTCACAGATTACTAATAAGTATGCAATCTCATATTTCAGTTTTTTCAACACCCTTGGGTGCATACCATCTGGTCCAGGTGATTTGCTACTGTTTAGTTTATCATAGAGTTGTACTATATCTTCCCGGTTTATCGATATTTCTTTCAATTCTTCCAACACATCACCTTTAAATGCCATTTCAGTCATGGGTAAATTCCCTACATCTTCTTCAATAAAGACCAAAGCAAAGAATTCATTCAGTCTCTCCACTATGGTCTTGTCCCCTCTTAGTGCCCCTTTTACCCCTCTATCATCTAATGGTCCAACTGACTCTCTCACAGAATTTTTCCTACAAATGTACTTGAAAAAGTCTTTATTATGCATTTTTGCTTCCACAGCAAGCTTCTTCTCAAATTCTCTCTTTGCCTGCCTTATCAATGCATTGCATCTAACTTGCCAGTGCTTATGTTGCTTCCAGTTTTCAACATTTGGCTCTTTTTCCATTTTCTGAAAGATGTTTTTTTTGCCTCTTTTGACCTCACCTTTAAACCAAGCTGGCAGTTTTTTGGACTTCCTCTCACCTTTCTTAAGATGTGGAATACAGCTGGTCTGGGCTTCCAAGATAGTATTTTTAAAAAACTCCCATGCTTGATGTAAATCTTTAACCTTTGCAGCTGCTCCTCTTAGTTTTTTCTTAACCGTTTTCCTCATTTTATTATAGTCTCCCTTTTGAAAGTTAAAAGGCAGTACTGTGGATTTCCTTGCCGTCTTTCCCCCATTTATAAAATCAAACGTGATCATGCCATGATCATTATTGTGAAGTGGCCCCAACACCCTTATCTCTTGTACCAGATCTTGTATACCACTAAGGACTAGGTCCAAAATGGCTTCTCCTATTGTCTGTTTCTTGGCGCAGCTGGTTTATGAACTGTCATTTATTTCATCTAGAAACTTTATCTCCCTAGCATGTCCTGCTGTGACACTGACCCAGTCAATACCAGGGTAATTGAACTCACCCATTATTATTACTCTATTGTAACTTTTGTTAGCTTCCCTGATTTCTTTGAGCATTTAATCATCCGTTTATTCTGTTTATGAAGAGCTCAGCCCCCCTTTCTCTCTTACACAACTCAGGAATATCTCCTGGTTCTTCATCTTTTTTCCTGTGACTAGGCAAACTAGGCAGTCACCTACAGCATTAAACTATGGAGGTGGTCCATTCTTGTACTTACTGCCACACCTCTCTGGGAACTGAAGTGATGTCAACGACAATAAAATAGTAAAGAAGTGCTTTACAGAGCCTGAGCCACTCCGTGCTGGTATTGCACTCTGAAAGTCCAACTGGCATTGCCTCCTCCAACATGGACTTCCTGTTTGTGTGGGGGTAGAATCAGTTGGTCTTTCAGAGCCCAGCACCAGCATGCAATGGTTCAGGTTGTGAAAAGCCTATCTTTGCTTTTCTATTATTGTTGCTGCTGCTGCTGCAGGTCCCAGACAGGTATGGCAATGGCAGTCATAAGAGTGGAGACAGGAAATCAGGGTGAGGGCAGGAGCAGGAGGGGCAGAAGAATGAGGGTTCACTTAGGGTACCTCATATTCTCGCACTGCCCTGAGAGCAGCCTTCCAGTGCTCCACTCCCGCTGCCTTCCCATTGGCTGGATCCTGCCACTATTTTTGCTGCTAAATTATGTGTGTTGTTGCAATTCCTATCCAGGAATGCCTCCCTTAAATGCACTTAAAACTGCATGGGTAGGGTGACTGTGTACAATTTTCAAAGTCAGTTTATGCAGGTAAAAAGCTTTTTTACCTCTAGAAATCACCTTGAAAAGGTCCTTCTCAAGTATACCCTGAGTAAAGCTCTAACCAATTCAGCTCCAATGTGAGTAATGTTTCAAAATTATTTCCTTGTTGCATTTCTGTGATTTTCACTGGGACTCATAATTGCAGAAAACTATATATCGCTCTCATAAATTATTGTTTCATGTTACAATACATACATTATTTTCAAACAAAAGGAAATGCTAAGAGGCAAAATAAAGTTGCTTACCTGTAACAGATGTTCTCCATAGACAGCAAGATTAATGAGAAACACAAATAGATGATATCTTCTGATGGTGCACAAATGGAGCAGCTCTCCCAGAGCTCAGAACTAATGTAAGCTCCTTTCCTGCATGCAACAGTCCTCCCAGTCTTCTCAGTTAGTTTAAAATTCAAAGTCAGTTCTCTAAGAAGAGGGTGGGATTGTATCGAATTAATCCTACTTTAGAAGCTCAGATGACAAGACTTCGACTTTCATACTTTGGACACATCATGCGAAGAGAGAGATCATTAGAGAAGGACATCATGCTTGGCAAGATAGAAGGTCAGCGCAAAAGAGGAAGGCCAGCAATGAGATGGATCGATACAATAACAGCAGCTACGGGTACCAGTCTGTCAACAATGAGCCGCCTGACTCAAGACCGAACTAGGGTTGCCAACTGGCTGGTTTTCAGCCGGCCTGGCCGGTTTTTCCATGGCCAGGCCGGCTGCCGGCGCAGAGGTAAAACCGGCCCTTGAAAAGCCGGTTTTTTGCTCTGGCCGCAAGATCGGGAGCGGCCAGAGCAAAAAACCAGCTTTTCTCCCAACCCGAAGTGAAAAAAAACCTTCCCCAGGGCAGCCCACACACCGGAGGGCTTCAGAGGGAGCCGGGGAAGCCCGCGCGAGGCCCCGGCTCCCTCTGTACAGCCGCCAGCGTGAAGAGCCTTTTCCTTCACGCTGGCGGCTGTTTCTGTAAAGCCGCGAATGCTGGGAAAGGTTAAAGGCAATACCCTTTAACCTTTCCCAGCATTCGCGGCTTCACAGATACATCCGCCAGCGTGAAGGAAAAGGCTCTTCACAGTGGCGGCTGTAGAGAGGGAGCCGGGGCCTCGCGCGGGCTTCCCCAGCTCCCTCTAAAGCCTCAGACAGCCGCGGTTTTGGGGAGGGGGGTAGGGAGGCCAAGGACTGTATGGGCTGTGATAGGGGGAGGGGACCTGGACTGGAAAAGGGCGGGGGGGGGGGACTTGGACTGGAAATGGGTTGTGATGGGGGGGGGACCTGGACCGGAAAATGGCTATGGGGGGGGGGGGACGTGGACTGGAAATGGGTTGTGATGGGGAGGGGGACCTGGACTGGAAAAGGGCTATGGGGGGGGGGAACTTGGACTGGAAATGGGCTATGGTGGAGGGAGGGGGAACTTGGACTGGAAATAGGCTGTGATTAGGGGGGCTAGGACGGCAATTGGACTGTGATGGTGGGGGGGGGGCTAGGACTGCAAATGGGCTGTGATGGTGCGGGGGGACTCGGACTGCAAATGGGATGTGATGGTGGGGGGGGGCCTAGGACTGGAAATAGGCTGTGATTGGGGGGGCTAGGACTGGAAATGGGCTGATGAAGAGCTGGAATAGGACTGGAAATGGGCTGATGTGGGGCATGGGAGAATGGGACTAGAAGGGAGTGGATGCTGGGTGGGTCTAGAACTATAAGGGAACTGATTTTGGGGGAGGACTAGAATAGATGGGGAATGAGAATGGAGAGGGGAATAATATTTTGTGTGGAAGAAAAGTCTATGATGGGCTGGGTATTGGGAGAGTAAGAGGGGCTTGAGAATGGAAGGGTGAAATTTAAATGAATGATAAAGGAATAAGGAAAGAATTGGGGGAAAGAGCAAAAGGGAAACAATCAGTATGTTAAAGCAGAAATAGAGAGAGAATGGAAAAGAGAAGGAAGGACAAATGGATAGCTCGCAGAAGACACAAAGAAACCAGAAGAAAGTGACTGGAGCAATTGCAACTGAAAAAGAAAATGCCCAAACAGAAGGTAGAAAAATACTTTTTATTTTGAATTTATTAACTGGAATATGTCTGGTCTGGGAAGTGTGTATTGCTAACATCTTTGCGTTTTTCTTTAGTGCAAGAGGAAATGACTTTATAGTTTTATTTCTCCAGTGTTGTACATTTCATGTTTGGATTTTAGGGTTCCCAGTTTAATTATTATCTGACCAAGGAAGTTAGCCTACACTTATCCTCGGTAAGTTTTGTGGGTGGGGCTGTGGGCAGGGCAGGGGTGGGACTAAGGGCGGGGAATGGGTGGAGCATGGCGAGTCACGGGTGTCGGGTTTTTCTCGGTGAAAAAGTTGGTAACCCTAGACCGAACACAATTTGGGATGGCTATCCAGAGGGTCGCCATGAGTCGCCTCTGACTCGGCGGCACTTAACAACAACAACAACAATCCTGCAGACTATGGATAGCACCTGTTACAAGTAAACATCCCTGATTTTTCCCATCAACAGTCAGGATGTGATCAGTCACATAAGTGGGTGCCTCCCAAACTGAGGGTTGCTTCAGCAACTGAGAGAAATGTTTCATTGCGTAAGGACAACCTGTTGAATACATAAGTGAGAGCTGAATTCATATGGACAGATTTTTCAGTGCTGCTTGACTGAAGGCCTTGACTCTGGCCAAGGACTATTCCAAGAATTAGCATGAAATAAAAGTATGGAGCGAGGACCATAAAGTTGCTTTACAGCTCAAGAGAGTTAGTGTTAAATCTGGCAGTAGCTCAGATCTGAAGGAATTTGACTGTCAATTAGAGTGAGACCACCATGGCTGTAACAGAACAGAATACAGGTGGCGAGACAGTTTGCTAACACATGCTTTATCACAGGTGTAGAAAGTTGGTTAAGCCAAAAAAGAGGAAAGACATCGTTGCTCACCCATAAGGTGTCATTTTACTTACCAAATAATGTCCTTTCCTTGAATCCTGCTAGACCAGTCCAGACAAGTGGGTTGTGTTCCTGTACCAGCAGATTGGTGGAGACAAAGAAACAATGTAAAGCCCAGGTTTCAATTACATCACTCCCATGGCTCTATCTGTTTCAGCCACCAGAGGTCTCTTCAGTATTTGTCCCAAAGCATATGGGAGAACATGGCAAGCCTCACACAACCTCAAACAACTACTCTGTGAATCACATGGAGAGGCAGAAGATCCTGAAATACCAGTCAGAGACCACGAAAATGTGGTAGAAAGATACAGAAATATTTCCCATTGTGTTGGGTGCCAGAGGCTTGATAAAGAAGACTTTCCAAGCACATCTTGACAAACCACCCAAATATGTTACATCTTATGAAATCTAGCAGGAGGCTCCCTTTGGCACAATCTAAGTACTACGCCTAGCCTTAGCAGTAAATTTTAGAGACTGAGATCATACTCCACATGCCCTGACTTAGAAGTGAGGTTCACGACTGTCAAGGTATGTGCAAAACTAATACATGCAAATGAACTGCCCTAAGAGTAAACTAAACAATCCAAACAAATCAACTCTTAGTTGTTATCTTACCAATGATAACCCAACATTATACCACACTTTCCAAGTACTTAAAACCAGCAGTGGCTAAACATTTCAGCACACGTCACCGCCTAACACTGTATGTATATAAGATGTTTTTAGCACCACTGTATATAGCCCACATTGTACATAACTCAAACTAATCTAGCACACAACATAACACGCACCCAACTAAATTTTCTCCCTCACTGCATGTATAACACACTCACACTACCAGATTGTTTGCTGTGATACCACCTTGATTATTATGATAAGGCGGTCTAGAAATACTGTTAAATAAATAAATAAATAAATAAATTCAAACTACCAAACTTCCAAAGAAATTTTTTATAAGGGTAGAGACGTCAGGATGGCTAAAAACCCCTTCATATGGCAAAATTAATCACCACAGGGAATAGCAAGATACTCACATCACTGATCTCCAACCTTCCCCATATTAATATTAAAGCAACAATCTCAAAAAAGTACTTTTCTGAATTTTAATCTAATAACTATTTTTCTTTTATCAAATTCAGATTATCAATCCAAACTACCAATTCCCACCTTATATTCTTAATTTAAAAGTATCTCAATCCACTTTAATAGAGTTCCACAAAGGACACACACTATTGAAAACACAAGTAAGGCTCACAGTGGAGCCACAAATCTTCCTTCGCAAGTCCTGTGAACAAACAAGAGTCATACAGTCATAACTATAAGTAAACGATCACTAAAGACAATACTTAGTACTTATCTTCAGAGAAGGAGGGCAGACAAACCACCTGGTTCACATGAAAGGGGGAAATCACCTTAGGTAAGAAGAAAGGCACAAGTCGAATGGAAATAGCCTCCTCTGAAAAAGACAGATAAGGATCTCTGCAAGACAGAGCCTGCAGCTCAAAAATCTGCCTTGCGGAACAAATGGCAATCACTTTCAGAAGCCACATCAAATCTCCAAATTACGCTCTCCTCGGCCAACCTGGTGCCACCAGAATAATCCTTTCCAGGTTGCGCTCTATACGCCAAATCACATGCCCCACTAGGGGCCATGGAGGAAGCACATACAGCAGGCGTCGACTTGGCCAAGGCTGAGCCAGAGTGTTGACACCTTCAGACCCTGTCTCTGTGCAGTGACTGAAGAAGCGGCATAGTTTGGCATTAAAGCTAGTCACCATCAGATCTATCTCAGGGTGACCCCAGCGGTGCAGAATCAACTGAAAATGCCTCTTGACTCAACTGCCACTCTCCTGGATCCAGAGAGTGCTAGCTAAGAAAGTTCAATTCCACACTGTCCATACCAGCAATGTGCTGAGCCCACAAAGCTAGGAGGTTCTTCTCCACCCAGGCAAACAGGAGAGCAATCTCCTGGGCTACCCTGCCACTCCTCGTGCCGCTTTGCTGATTGACATAAGCCACCACCATGACATTGTCTGAAAACACCCGAACCGCTCAGCCTTCGTCCAGGGATTAGAAACACAGAAGAGTCAAACTCATGGCCCTTACCTCAAGGTGGATGATGGACCACACAGCCTCCCTGAGGTTCCAATGGCCCTGGGCAGTGTGGTCTTGGCAATGGGCTGCTCAGCCCCAGAGACTGGCATCCGTCATTAGAATGATCCATGAGTAATTGTTCAGCAGCATGTCCTTCCTCAGATGACTGGGCTGCTGCCACCACTACAGGCCGGCCTTTACCATCATTGGGAGTGGGAGCCTGAGCTCAAACTCCTGAGAACTCAGGGACCACCGAGTCGACAAAAATCGCTGGGGCGGCTGCATGTGCGCATGCACCCATGGCACCATCTGGCTCGTTGCTGCCATCAATCTGAGGAACTGAAGATAATCTCAGACTCTGGGAGCCTTCTGTGAACAGAACAGTGCCAGTCAATCCACCAACCTTTTGACTTTCTCCTCTAGCAGGAAGACTCTGCCCACTCGAGTATTGAAACACTCTCCGAGGAACTCCAGGGACTTTGAAGGCAAAAACTAGCTCTTCCCCTGATGAGCCAGTCATCCATATATGGATGCACACAAATCTCTTGGCACCATAGCGCCACAGCCACCACCACCATGACCTTGGAGAACGTCCTTAGGGCAGTGGAGAGACCAAATGGGAGGGCAGTGGACTGAAAGTAAGAGCTAAGCATGGCAAAACACAGATACTTCTGCTGATCCTCCTTGATTGGGATATGAAAATATGCCTTGGCTAAATCCAAAGATGCCAGGATCTCCCCTCAGTGCACCGCTTAAATCGCAAAGTTTCCATCCAGAAGAGCAGGATGTGCAAGTGCTCGTTGACATCCTTGAAGTCCAAAATAGGCCGGAATGATCCATCCTTTTTCAGCATGACAAAATAGATGGAATACCTGCCCTTGCCCCAATTGTCCAGGGGAACAGGCACCACTAACTTTAGAAGCAGTAACTTGTCCAAGGTGATTCGCACAGTGGCCCAGGAGATGACGAAAGAGTCTGGGATCGGCTCTCTGTATTCCAGGACATAGCCGTACTAATGGTGTCTAGCATCCAATGATCCTTGGTGACTGGGGCCCATTCCTGAAAGAAGAGCAAAGCCTGCCCCAAACCAGAGAAACCAGGGAATAGGCCCCCATTCATCGCGCAGCCCAGGAGGATCCTCCTTTGGAGGGAACCGAGACCTTGGGTCAACGTGCTCCATGAAAGGACTGAGAACCAGCCCAAAATCTGGAAGCAGAGGAGAAAAAGGGATTTCCAGGCCAGTAGTGATGGGAGTCCTGAGACCCCCAGGAGTCCGGCCAGCACGCCTGTGAGGAGTGGGCAGAGGCTAATGGAAAAGGGGCTCCTGCCCGTTTCACAGGCCCCTTGAACCTGTCCTCTGGAAGGTGGTAAGATTTTGTCTCGCCCAAGTCCTTAACCTGCTTCTCCAAATCGTCCCCAAAAAGAAGCTTCCCTCTAAAGGCCAGTTGGGTCAACTGGGCTTTGGAAGATGTGTCTGCTGCCCAGTGTTGGAGCCAAATGCAATGCCATGTCACCGTCGATGGGGCACTATCCCTGACCACTAGTCATACCAGATTGTACACGGCATCAAAAATCCAAAAGAGGGATTGCAGAAGAGACTGAATCCACTGGAGTAGGGCTCGAGATATCAGGCCTGCAGATACCGCCAACTGAAGATTAGTAGCTACTGTGGTGAACTGGTTCTTTAACAGTGAATCCAGGGTATCCTTTAAGGCCGATCTACCTTCTACAGGAATGGTGGTCCTTCTGGTAACTGCCATGACCTGCGCATACACCTTAGGAATATCAAATCACATGATGCAATCCTTCTCCGGGCTTATGTCAATCATCACTACTAAGGCTAGTGTAGCAAGGGACACCCTCCAATATACTGCTATCAAAGCACATGGCATACTCCTCACAAACATCCAGCAAATCCTCTCAAGAATGTCTGCAAACCAACTAACATTGAAACTTCCTTTTGTTATCTTTTTTTTTTCTAAACTGCCCAAACTTTGTACAGCCAACCTGCTAGCAAAGTTTGTCACAACCATGATGTAGTTATCTGCAAGAACAAACTGGCTCACATACAGTATGCAGCAGTTTCTAAAACTGGATGGGCCCTGGACTGGTGTAACAGGATTCCAGGAAAGAAAATTACCGGTCAGTAAAATTTCATCTTCCAATTCATCCTGCTAGACCAGTCCAGGCAAGTGGGAGGTACCAAAGCTACTTCACCACTGGGTGGGACAAAGAAGCTGCTGCAAACATGTTGGAGCTGAAAGAGAGTCTTCCTTGGATTGAGAATCAAGCTGATAATGCTTCACAAAAGGTAGAAAGAGACAACCAGGTCACTGCTCAACAAATATCCACAACAGACACACATGAAGACTCCACCCATCCAAGGAAGAGACTGAATCCACTGGAGCAGGGCTCGAGACATCAGGCCTACACTTACTGCCAACTGAAGAAAAGCAGCCACATCTGTAAACTGGATCTTCAACAATGAATCCAGGTTATCCTTTAAGGCAGATGTACCTTCCACAGGAATGGTGGTCCGTCTGGTAACTGCCATGACCTGCGCATCCACCTTAGGAATATCAAACCACACAATGTGATCTTTCTCCGGGACAGCATACATTTTCTTTTATATACCCTTAGCCAGGAAGTCAGGGGAATCCCACTTTGATTGATTATGTCCTTGATCACCTCCAGAAATGAGAAGATAGTAGTGGATTTCTGCACCTCTTGCAGGAGTGAATATACCTTCGGCTCCTGCTCTCTGCCTGGAGCATCCACCAATCTCAAGGTGGATGAGACCCTGGAAAACAGCACCACTAGTTCTGGAACAGGCAGATAACACCGGCCTCTTCACAATCCTCTAAAGGCAAGAATACTTCTCTGCCCACATCAGAGCCCAGAAGCGAGACATCTGAATCCAAGTCACAGTCCAAATCTCGGACAGCTCCAGGTGTTCCCCATCTCCAAGGGACATCCTTCATGGGGGATGCTTAGCCATAGGAAATTGAACACTCTCTGCTTGTGGCTCATGAGACTGCACTCAAGAGAATGCAGAAACTGTAGGATCCGCATTTCCATGCCAGAATGACCAAGCCTGTTGTAAAAAGGAAAAGAATTCCAGGAATATAGCCGCTGTCGAACCCTGAGAGGACAGAGGAGCAGCCCACAGCATGGTTTCTGAACCTCCAGCCGGCTGGTTGTACTTACCGACAGCATCATCTGCCACCTCCTGCCCTGAGGCAGGCAAGGCCAGACTAATTACATCATCCAGCTGAGAGAGGGGGAGCAAGCCCTCCAGGAATGACTCAGAAGCTGCTATGCAAAAAGAGCAGAGTCCAGCAGTCGGAGATGAGGCAGCTCATTTTCCTGGAAGAAGACAGAGTTAAGGGAACTATCACAACAGCTTGCACCCAAAAGGTGCTTGTTAACAACGCTTACACAGCAACACGTGTTATGGGCGCTTGGGTAGGAACACACATTGGAGCTGCTGGGGCAGAATGCATGCAAGGATCACGCAACTGCCAGGTGCACAATAGTAAAGGCGCTACTAACGCATTCAGGAAAAGATGGGAAACCTGCACACCACGCCAATAGTCCACCTCAAATTGCTCCCCTGAGATCCCCAGGCAGAAAATCCATGTCAGGCTCAGCTCTACTCTCCTGAAACGGTTTCTCTTGGTTTGTAGGCCCTGCGTTTAAGGTGGCCGGCAGGCAGATTCCTCTGAGAGCCTTCTGCAATCTTTGCAAGAGAGCAGGGTGGATAGAGGAAGAGGGGGGCATTGAGGTTGTGTGAGGTTGCTGAATTCCAATTTTCTGGCTGCTCAACAGGCTCTTAACATGATAAGAACGTGGAGATAAATCCATTTTCCCTCCTCCTATGGCTACCAAAATGACCGCAGTGTAAAGGAACCTCCCATGTCATTGTCAAGGTGATTGTTAACAAGCAAATTCAGTCTCTTCCTCTTAATTATTCACCATCTGCTGGAGACAAAAGAATACTGAAGAGACCTCTGCTGGTTGAAGCAGATAGAGGCATGGGAATGATATAATTGAAACCTGCACTTTTCATTGGTTCTTTGTCTCCACCAATCTGCTGGTATGGGAACACAACTCACTTGTCTGGACTGGTCTAGTAGGATGATATGGAACAGGTATTTTCCATAGATTGTAGGCTTGATCAGTCACACAAATAGATGAAATCAGTTAATGTTAAAAGGATGGAACTGCTTTCCTAGAGCTCAGAATTTGGTGTAAAGTTCAGAATATGTGTGTCTCTTCCTGCATGCAGCAGTCTCCTCAGTTAATTCCACAGTTCAAGAATGAATGCAATTCTCAGACGGGCTGGAAGAATTGTGTGTCTGATCAATCCTGCTGTCTACAAACAATACCTGTGACAGGTGAGCAAGAATGTTCTTTCCACTGAAAAGCAGGATTGAGTCAGGCATACAGGTGGATGAATGCCAAGCTCAAGGCTATTCATCTTTTTTTTTGTATTATCCATTATCCAGGAGCAGCCTCCATATTAAAAAGGTGCGACAATACAGCCTGACAAAACACACTTATCTTACTCTGAAGTGATCCAAATAATAATGTGATGTGAATGTATGAAGTGAGCACCAAGTAATTGTTTAAAAATGGAGTCCAACGAAACACGACCAGAAGAGCTACAATATCTGTAATAGCTCTGATCTGATGAGAGAAATGAAAGGAACATCAGCATGTTCAATTAGAACTGGATGCATGAGGTCAATCAATTCACTAAAGTTCGTTTTGGAACTGGAATTCCAGTTCTGTCAACACTGGAGACAAATGTCTCATAGATTTTTATTTTAATGGATTCTGTTCTTTTGGAGGTAATAAGCAAATGCCATTTAAGTCCAGAGTATGCACTAGATAGAAAATTTCTTCCATTTGAAGGCATAGGGATGTCTGGTAGAGTAGGGTGTGTCAGTTTTGGAGATGTCATCATTTTAAAAAGCACTAGTGAAAAAATTTTATTTAGCTGTATTTATATCCTGCTTTTCACTGGGTCAAAGTGGTCAATTGGAGGATACATTTAACATGAGGGGATATGAGACACATATGCTAATACTTACAGGGAACATGGGCAATGGAGGGTTAAGTGGCTTGCCCAAGACCACAAGGAGTGCCTATAGGACTAGAAATCCCAGTCCCTCTGGCCTGAGATTGCTGTCCCCAGGTGGAACTTGAACCCCTGGCCCTAAGTACCTTGTCCTAACCACTAGACCACTCCTCCCCTGGTACAATTTAATGTGGCAATCAACAACTAGCTTTAAATTTTGTGTAATATGTTATTTAACTACCTGTAATTTCTAGGAAATTACGCAAAAATACTCAAATTATTGAAATATGTTTACGTTTTCTGATAATAGTTTTTATGCGTTTGAATTGCATATCAATGCCTTTTCTGCCTCAATTATCAATTTATCTTACTTATTTACCCATATTGACACTAACACATTAGTTTAATTTTCTCATTCACAGTTTTTCAACATCATAACAATAATCTTATATTGAAAAATGTCCAATAGAAAAACAAGACTGCAAGTTTGGACTCATTTACATCATTTGGTGGGATCAGGCAGAGGACTACCTGTAGTTGAACTACTAACTGCCAAGGATCTCATTAGATATGGGTTGTATTTGAGAGACCTCAGTGATCAAGACAGATGGAATTACAGCACTGATAAACTGGTCAATGATCTAACGACTGGATTACTTGCTCATTGGTACAAAGCAAATCCAATATTCAGTGGTTCTGTTATAAATAGCCATGTTAGGATTAAAGCAAAGTTGAAATCCATGTGGGAAGAAGCCAGCAAAGTTTCTGTTGGCAGAGCAAAACTGGAGGAGAAAGACAGATTTATGGAGATGCTTGACAGAGTGATGGACATACTTACCTGCAAGCGTGAGATAAAGAGATGTACTGATGTGGGATGCAATTCTGCCTGTGTCAGTAGAATACACATGTTTTGTGACTGCAGCAGAGAGAAGAAGATTCCTGTGATTGATTTAGCCTTTATAAAAGGTCAAAGAGAGAAAGTTGGGAATGATGGACCTCATCAGATTGGACCAGTCGACCTCCCTGAGACCAGAAGACATGAACTACAGAAGGAAAGGCAGGCAAAAAGGAAGGAGAATGAAGAAAAATGGAGAAGAGATGATGGAGAGATGAAGAGATGATGGAGAGATTTGTGCTTGAAGTAGAAAGTGGATGACATGGCCGAAGAACCAATGGAGGAAGCTCCTGTTGCTCTAAAGAAAGCTAGGAAGATGCCAAAATATAATACTGAGGATATAACCAACATAGTCTTTGCCAGTTTAAGACACCATACTCGACTGAGAGTGACAGCAGAGATTGATACTGCTGTCTGGATTGATGCAGGATTCATTACTCACTTGGACACTGCTTTGGTGATTGATCACGACAAGGTGGAGGACTCGGGTGAGAATCATGAAAAAACTGGAGATACAGTTGAGGAGGAACTGCAGCAGAATCAGTTGCATTTCTTTGATGGTCGTCATGATGATACCAGGCTCATGTTAAAGGCAGAAGAGAATGGCAAAATGTATCCAGGTATGTTGAAAGAGGAATATTACACAGTTTGTATAGAGCCAGGAGGTAGATATCTGTGGCATTTTGTTCCTGCAAGAGCAACTAAAGAGAAGACTCATGCAGAAATAATTGCTGATAATTTGGTTGAATGGCTGAGAGAAAGAGGAGCAGACAAAACTTCTCAAGCTATTCAAAGTGATTCCTGTAATGTAAACTCTGGATGGGAAGGAGTAGTGATGCATTATGTTGAGGAGAAGCTACAAAGGAAGCTGGTGTGGATTGTCTGTAACCTGCACACAAGTGAACTACCATTGAGGCACTTGGTGACTGCTTTAGATGGCAAGACATTAAGCAACAACAAACGGGCAGGTCCCATAGGAAAAATGCTGGATTCTCCTACTGAACTGGAAATAAATCCTGATTTTATTAAGATCTCTGTTGGCCCTGATCTTCCTCAGCTCAGCAATGAAGTGATCAAAGACTTAAGCACAGATCAAAGCTATGGCTATAGAATTGTAACTGCCATTAGAACAGGTGTCTTGCCAAAGGATTTGGCTCTGTTGGAAATAGGACGTGTCACATAGCAGATGGCTTACGACAGCTCTAAAATTCATGAGAATATTGATTTCCAAGCATAATCTGAAAGAATCTGAAAAACGTAAGAATGATTGTAGATTTCTGTGTTGGCAGGGCCGGATTTGCCTATACGCCACGTACACCGTGGCATAGGGCCCACAGCTGGCAAGGGCCCACCGGAGGGCTTTAGAGGGAGCCGGGGAAGCCCGCGCGAGGCCCAGGCTCCCTCTGTACAGCCGCCAGCGTGAAGAGCCTTTTCCTTCACGCTGGCGGCTGTTTCTGTGAAGCCGCGAATGCTGGGAAAGGTTAAAGGGCAACCTTCGCAGCTTCACAGAAACAGCCGCCAGCATGAAGGAAAAGGCTCTTCACGCTGGCGGCTGTACAGAGGGAGCCGGGGCCTCGTGCGGGCTTCCCCGGCTCCCTCTGAAGCCCCTCAGACAGCCGCGATGCTGTTTGGGGGGGGGCAGGACTGCACGGGGGTGCCCAGGACTGCACGGGGGCACGGGGGGGGGGGGGCCAGGACTGCACGGGGGCACGGGGGGGGGGCCCAGGACTGCACGGGGGCACGGGGGGGCCCAGGACTGCACGGGGGCACGGGGGGGCCCAGGACGGCACGGGGGCATGGGGGGGGGGCCCAGGATGGCACGGGGGGGCCCAGGACTGCACAGGGGCACGGGGGGGGGGCCCAGGACTGCACGGGGGCACGGGGGGCCCAGGACTGCATGGGGACACGGGGGGGGGCCCACAATTTTTCTTGGCGTAGGGCCTCACTCTAGCTAAATCCGGCCCTGTGTGTTGGGGTTTACATGGTGAACTGATTCAATATAAAAATAAATAGCAATTGGACACAAGGTCCGAGGCATCTTCTTTTCCAACTGCAACTTTTGAAAGAATAGTGCGAAGAGGTAAGGAAGACAGTCATGCCTACAGTGAGAAGGTCAGCTTGGCATGGTTACAGTGAGTCTGTTCTGCAAGCTATGTTGTGCAGTAAAGAGAAACAGGAGAGAGGAGATGCAGTGTGAGACCCAGGAAAACACCATCCATCAACACTGAGACAACTACACTCACCAATAACTTGACTGGAGCTTCGGAGTCTCTGAGCCTCCTCTTACCTGTATTATGACAACAGCAGAGATCAAGACATTTCTGAGCAAGCCCATGGTGGTTCCAGACTGGCCAGCACACACCGAAGTCCATAGAAAGATGTGTAAAAATAACAACTGAGGCTGCTGGTCATGTGTACAATCAGGAGAGGAGGGAACATTATATTAGAGGTCAGATGGTCAGCAGGGAGCTCATGAACCAAAATAGAAGCAAACAAGATATGGCTTCTTTGCTGGATTTTGTTAAACAACATTAAATTAACTGCAGAAATGACATTTTAAAGACAATTATGTGGCTACAGATGTTGTTCAGACTATTTGTACATTCAAATAAATATTACTTAAGTTTCACATATTTCAAATGTGATTTGATGTAGGTAAGACTCACTTTAAGCAGTTTCTGAAGATAACTTTAGACTCATCATGCAAAACTGCATAATTTGGTCACTAGCAGTTTGTAACGTTTGGGAAAATAAAAATCTACTCCTAAAATTGACACATCCTACTGGTAGAGTGTAGCTACTCACCTGTAACAGGTGTTCTCCATGCAGGAATAAGTCCTCACATATGGGTGACATGCCCCGATGCAGCCCCGCATGAGAATGCTCCCTAGCTTCCATTGGAAGCTTTTGGGCGCTTCCATCACAAATGCGTGCCTGCCTTCCCGCCTGCCGTGGAGCCATCTTATCCTCAGTAAAATACAAAAGCTAGTAGCCAGAAACAACTTCACGGGGAGGTATGAGGATTGTGAGGACTTACTTCCTGCTGTTCACGGAGAACAGCTGCCACAGGTGAGTAACAATGCTTTCTCTGTGAACAAGCAGGAAGAAGTCCTCATGTATGGGACTCCCAAGCTACAGGCTACCATACACAAAAAACAGCCCAACCAGGGCAACAAGAACCGGGTGAAACAGCATATTTACACACTCTCCGGAACTCGATTGATTCCATGTCCACTGCAGTCAACTACATCAGGATGACTCTTATGGTAGCATGAATGGATAGAAGGGCCGGTGGGAAGAAGTTGAATCTAAGTCCCAAACAGATGCCGGAGTATGACTTGGCTGAAGATACTGTCATGCCAGGAATTCCCATCCAGGTAACAGTGGACTGTAAAAGTGTGGACAGAGGACCACAGCAGCCCTGCAAATCTTCTCTGTGGAGACCGATTGCAGATTGGCCATGGATGTGGCCATGGCCCAGACATTGTGAGCTGTGATATGACCCTGGAGGCTCAGGCTGGCCTAAGCATAGGCAAAGGACATACAATCCGCCACCCAGATGGCCAGCGTGTGCTTGGAACAGCCACGCCTAGTTTGCTGAGGTCATAGGAGACAAAAAAGCTGCGTAGAATGCCCATGTGCTCTCATACGCTGCAGATAGAAGGCCAGGGCACATTTACAATCCAACATGTGCAGCTGGGCCTCCACTCTGTTGGCATGAGGCCTAGGAAAAAAGGTGAGCAGCACCACTGACTGGTTGAGGTGGAAAGGTGAGACAACCTTGGGCAAGAAACGCGGGTGGGTGCGCAGCATCACCCAGTTATGGTGGAACCTCATGTATGGAGAATGAGCCACTAGAGCTGAAGCTCACTGATCCAGAGAGCTGAGGTGAGAACTATAAGAAAGATGACCTTCAAGGTCAGAAATTTCAGGAGGCAGGCATGGCTCGAAAGGCACCGCCAATAGCTGCCCCAACACCATATTCAGATCCCACGCAACCAGCGGGGGCTTAATTGGAGGCTTCAACAGGAGCAGGCCCCACATGAAATGGGCTACTAGTGGCTGAGCGGAGATGAGCTTCCCCTCCAAGCCCCGGTGGTATGCCCCGATCGCACTCAGGTGAACTCAAATGGAGTTGGATTTCAGGCCCGAATTAGAGAGATGCAGGAGGTACTCTAACAAGCTTTCCACAGAGCATGAGAAGAGTTCCAGCGTCTTGTCAGCATACCAGAGCAAGAACCTGCACCACTTGAAGGCATAGGAGTGGCATGTTGAATCCCTGCGGAAGGAAGATGTCCGACACCTCCCCCAGTAAATTGAGCTCTGACAGGACTACCTGCTCAGCATCCAAGCTGTGAGGGTCAGGGACCTGACATTGGGATGCAGTAGGGTCCCTCCCTCCTGAGAGATGAAATCGGGGTCGCAACCCAGCCGAAGACGCTCCCAATGGGAGAGCTGAAGAATAGGGAGAACCACAGCTACCTGGGCCAGTACAGGGCAATTAGTATCATGGTCCCCTTGTCCACCTGGAGCTTGAAAAGCATCTTCGCCAGAAGAATCAGGGGGTGTGCGTATAGCAGGCCCACATCCCAATTCAGGAGGAAGGTGTCAGAAGCCAACCTGTCCCTTCTGTTCAAATTGATTTGAATTGTTTATAAGGGTGCCAATAATCATGTCTGCCCCAAAAACACTGGCTGAATCCCTCACCTAAATATTACTCAATTAAAGAGACCCTTAGCTTAAATAAGGCACTGTGAAACTCACATGATGAGGTTCTGGCAATAAAAACTCCTGGGTATAATGTCTGGCCTGAAACTACAAAACAGTTCTGGTACATAGATCAAATTCTTCCTCTGAAGCCCTCAGAACAGGCCCTCTTTGAACTGCCAATATTGTAGTCCACTCCAGGATGATATTCTTAATGATGTATTTAAAGAAACCCTCATAAAATGCAGTGCTCTTCTCGGGAGCATGCTCTGTATATACGGGGAAGGAAACACGCAACACAATGCTGTGTTTCAAGCCTCCGAATCTTCTCGGCTCTTCTTCAAGCAAACAGTTACTTTACTTCACTTTCAACCCATATTTATTCTTGCCGAACTTTATTGTCCCAAAACAGGCGAGTGGTGATCAATGATATCAGACGATTACCCAGGTGCATTATTAATGTCAATTCGTTGGAAAACCAGTAAAAACCAATAAGAAGCATGTCATTCACAAGCTGACCCTTTACCTGATTAATGCATATAATCGCTTATTTATTACAAACTCCACCAATCTATTTTGAGGTTCAGTCCATCCGGTGTTACAGTATTCAGTCGAAAAATCCAAGCTTGTTCAAGGTGTTGTAATTGAGCCACTCTGTCTCCGCCTCTCAAATTAACAGCTACATGACCCATTGTCCTCCATTGCAATTCTTCAAAAGAATGCTCCTGTTGTATACTTGGAGGCAATACAAGCAGGAGGAGAAAGTTACTAATAAACAAGTGACTTTGATATTTCATCAGAAGAAGAAAGCAGTGACTCTTCCACTAGATCATACAAAGTCAAAGGGACAGCACAGGTGTCCCGAGTATGCCACAGGTTTTTCAGAGAGACCGCCCTCATTCTCGCCGGCCATATCGCTATCATCAAGGGGAGGGTCGGAGGGGACTCACAACCCGTTCTTACACCAGACAGCAGTTATAAATTTATCAAGCAAACTTTAACAGACGTTCAAAATGATTTATTGAGCCTTGGACTTTCTTTTGTTCCTTCACTAAAGTATGATCCATTTAAGATGTGATTAGCCTTATACCGCTATTTTCGTAAATTGAAGATCACACATTTTTTAACAAGTTTACAGGAGTTTATACCTCGGATGTTTATGTTTATTAAAAACTTAATGTTGTTGTTGTTGTTAAGTGCCATCGAGTTGGAGTCTACTCATGGCAACCCTCTGGATAGCTATCCTAAATTGTGTTTGGTCTTCAGTCAGGCGGCTCATTGTTGACAGACTGGTACCCGTAGCTGCTGTTATTGTATCGATCCATCTCATTGCTGGCCTTCCTCTTTTGCGTTGACCTTCTATCTTGCCAAGCATGACGTCTTTCTTTAATGATCTCTCTGTTCGCATGATGTGTCCAAAGTATGAAAGTCGAAGTCTTGTCATCTGAGCTTCTAAAGAAAGCTTAGATTTGATCTCCTCTAATACCGACTAGTTTGTTCTTCAGGCAGTCCATGGTATACAGAGTATTTGCCGCCAGCACCATAATTCAAAGGCATCAATTTTCTTCCTATCTTTTTCACAGTCCAGCTTTCACATCCATATGATGCTATTGAAAATACCATGGCTTGAACAAGTTGAATCTTTCTATTGAGAGAGACATCTCTGCTATTGAGAACCTTATCTAGGTCTTTCATAGCCATTCTGCCAACAGCAATGCGTCGTCTGATTTCTTGACTGCTTGTTGCTTCTTTATTGATAGTTGATCCAAGTAGGTTAAAGTTGTTCACAATTTCAATTTCTTCTCCTTCAATGATGAACCTGTTGATTATGCCAGTTGTCATGATCTTTGTCTTCTTTACATTAAGGTGCAGGCCCATTTTGAGACTATGTTCTTTGATTGTGAGAAGCAAATGTTTCAGATCATCTTCACTTTCAGCCAGTAATGTGGTATCATCAGCATAGTGAAGGTTGTTGATGAGTCTTCCACCAATCTTCACACCTCTGTTGTCTTCATACAATCCTTCTTCTCTGATGATTTGTTCTGCATATAAATTAAACAGGTAGGGGGAAAGTATGCAGCCTTGTCTTACACCTTTGCTTATTTTAAACCATTCTGTTTCTCCTTGTTCCGTTCGAACTGTTGCTTCTTGTTCAATGTACAGATTGTGCAAGAGAACGATCAGGTGTTCTGGTATACCCATGCTTCTTAATGTGGCCCAGAGTTTCTCATGGTTTACACAGTCAAAAGCCTTGCTATAGTCGATAAAGCACAAATGGATATCCTTTTGGTATTCTTTAGTCTTTTTAAGGATCCATCTCACATCCGCAATGATGTCTCTCGTTCCTCGCCCTTTCCTGAACCCTGCTTGCACTTCAGGTAGTTCTTGTTCAAGGTATGGTTGTAGTCTCTTTTGAATAATCTTCAGTAGAATCTTGCTGGCTTGTGGGATCACAATGATTGTGCGATAATTTCCACAGTCAGTTGGATCACCTTTCTTTAGTATTGGTATAAACAGAGATCTTTTCAAGTCAGTTGGCCATGATGTTGTCTCCCAAATTTCCTGGCAGAATCTTGTAAGTGTGGTAACAGCTGCATCAGATTGCTGTAATACTTCTATGGGAATGCCATCAATGCCTGGTGCTTTGTTCTTTGATAAGGCTTTCAATGCTGCTTCGACGTCTTCTTTCATCACCAATGGTTCCTGATCATAAGGTACAGGATGAAATGGCTGTTGGTCCACTTTTATCATATAAAAACTCTGTATATTCCTTCCACCTTTTCTTGATCTTCTCAGCATCATTCAACATAGAACACTGAGCATCTTGTAACATTCCAGTTTGAAGCTGGAACTTTTTCTTTAACTCTCGTAGCTTTAGGAAAGCCAATCTTGTTCTTCCTCTAATAGTTTCCGCTTCTATTTCCTTGCATGCATCATTGTAGTACTTTTCCTTGTCCTGTCTTGCTGCACGTTGGAAATCTCTGTTGAGTTCTGCGATTGTCTTTCTTTCTCCTCTGGCTTTAGATTATCTGCATTTCTGCGCAATTTTCAGAGTTTCTTCCATCATCCATTTCGGCCGTTTTTGCTTTTTCACCTTTTGAAGAGACTTCTCGCTTTCTTCCAACACAACCTTCTTGATGTCATTCCATAACTCTTCTGGAGCTCTGTCATTTGTATCTAAAGCAGCAAATCAATTTTGCAGGCAGTCTTTAAATTCCAGTGGTATATTCTCAAGGTCATATTTTGCTGCATTCATGAATGGTTTGCTCTTTTTCAACTTTAGCTTGAGTTTGCATACTAGTAGTTGATGATCTGCACCACAGTCAGCTCCAGGTTTTGTCTTTGTTGATGTTACAGAGTTTTTCCATCATTGACTTCGACAGATGTAGTCAATTTGATTTTTATACAATCCATTGGGTGAAGTCCATTTGTACAGTCGCCGCTTGTGTTGCTGGAAGAAGGAGTTTGAGATGAATAGATCGTTGGTCTTGCAGAATTCTATCAGTCTTTCTCCAGTTTCATTTCTGTTGCCAAGTCCATATTTTCCAACTACTTTGACTTCTTCTTTGTTGCCAACTTTTGCATTCCAGTCACTCATGACTATCAGGATATCCTGTTTGCATGTTCTGTCAATTTCAGCTTGTATTTGTTCATAGAACTCTTCAGTTTCATTCTCTTCTGAAGCTGTTGTTCGGGCATATACTTGAATTATAGTTGTGTTGATAGGCATTCCTCGTAGACGAACCGAGATTAAGCGTTCGCTGACTGCATTGTATTTCATTATAGTTCTTGCAAATTTCTTCTTTATTATAAATGCAACACCATTTCTTCTTTGTCCTTCATTTCCAACATAATAGACCATGTGATCATCTGATGCAAAGTGCCCGATGCCAGTCCATTTCAGTTTGCTGACACCCAACAGATCAAGTTGTACACGTTCCATTTCATTCTTGACCACCTCCAACTTCCCTTGGTTCATGCTTCGTACGTTCCATGTTCCAATATGTAAGACATATTAACAGCTTCTGACTCTCATTTCATGCACAGCTACATCAGCAGTCAGATGTCCCGAGGGCTTTGATCCAACCACATCATAAGTGCTGGCTTTACTCTGAAAAGTCTTCAGCTCTTCCCCAGTAGCTAATTGAGTGCCTTCTGACCTGGGGGTTTATCTGGAAATTTTATTAGAGCACCTGGCTAATGTTAAATACTATCAAATGCTGCAGCAGGATTAAGACTTCAGATAGAAGAATACACCATTGTATCATATTTGAATAACTGGATCACCAAGAAAGAGTATGAATTTTTAAATAAAAAAACACCCCAGTAGATCTATTATATATATGGTGCCCAAGGTGCATAAACCCTTAGATAGACCACCCGAGCGCCCAATTGTATCTGGCCGTGATTCAGTATTAGAACCTTTATCTCAATATTGTGACAAATTTTTGCAACCTCTCACTTTACATATACAGTCGCATATAAAGGATTCTTTCCACTTTATTTCCTTGTTAACACAAAAAAAGTTAGATTGTCAATCATTATTTTTGGTAGCAATGGATATAATAGCTCTGTACACTAATATCGATCAAGAAGAAGCATTAGGAGTTATAACACAGCTTCCATTAGAGCTACCGTCCAGGATACCCAAATAGTTTGTTATGGATTTGCTTCAATTTGAAATAAAAAATAATTATGTTTTAGTACTATCTTGTTTTTATTTACAAGTTTATGGAGTAGCCATGAGAGCAACAGTGGCACCTTCAGTGGCCACACTGTATATGGCTCAGTTTGAAGAGTCTTATATTTATAAATCAGAATTGTATTCTCATATTCCTTTTTGGTCCAAGTTTTTGGACGGTATATTTTTTCTGTGGACAGTGTGATGAGGAGAGTATGGCTGAGTCCATGGAATTGGAAGAAAATGAGTCATTTACCTTTAAAGAAAGAGACAGGCAAGGAATCAGTAGCTCTCAAACTGCAGGCAGAGAAAAAAACCACACAGCTACTGAGGACAGGACACACCCAAGCTCTGCTAATCCAAGGACATGCTTGAGAATTAATGCGGGACACCTGGGTGAAGGGGAGTGCACAGTAGTTCAGAGACACTCTTATAAACCCAGGGAAATATTGGAGGAAAGAACAGCCAGAGAGAACAGCCAGAGAGAGGGAAACAGGAACAGGAGTACAAGGACGAGGCAGCATACGCAGCAGCATGCTGGAAAGAAAGATACAGGAAACCAGCACTCGAGAGAGCTGACCAGGGAGAACACTGGAGAATTCAGTGGTGAGAGAAGCACCAGAGAAAGGCCCAGAGAGTTCACCGTGGAGGAGAACGGTGGAGACCTCCGAGGGAATCTCAGAGGTGAAAGCCCTAGTCAGAAGGAAAGCCAGGATTGCAGGGAAACTGCAATTGGTTTTAAAACTAGGAGAGCTGTGCCAGAGAGAAGTGCTGACAAGGGTCAGGCTGCAGTGCCAACCGTTCCTGAACCAGCTAAAGAGCTGCAACTTCCAAAAAGGTGCATGAATAAAAGGGTAGCCAAAAGTGCCGTAAGCCAGTTAGAGGCATTGTGTCACTTGATGCAAGAAAAGAACCTCCACGTTCCTGGTGGAAACCCTGTGCATAGGGAAAAGCCTCAGTGGAAAAAGGTTCTGGAACTTTTAGAGAATATTAAGCCTGAAGTTTTTCATGTTGGCTTAAAGCCAGATTTACCAGACACAGGTCCTGAGGAAATGCAGATAGACTATTATGAATCTGATGAGGGGTCTGAAGATTCAGTAATGGATTGTTCTCTGTGCCAGAAGGCAGAATAAAAAGTTCTTGGATAAAAGAAGGGAAAAGCCTATAGCCTGAATGTCCTAGAAGGCAGTGTGAAAACAGGGAGAAATGTGTTTAGCCAGGAATGCTAAAGAACCCTGTTGCTGAAGAAAGGATATTTCTTTTGGGTTTGAAGAGAAGAGAAACCTTGCTGATTGCTGAATGGTTTTGAAAAACAGTGACACATGTTAAAAAGCTACATAAAGCAGTTTCATTGTTGGTTTGGTATAAATGCCTATGGATTATTGTTTGGAGAAAGAATCCTATTTGTTTTGCGTTGAGCCTTAATGCTCTTTAGAAAAAGAAATAAATTCCTGTGTTTTGCCTTGTAAACCCTCGGTCTCCACACTACTTGTTTTTTTTCTAAACAACACAACTACAAATCCCAGCAGCCCCGGCGCTGGATGAGGAAGCAAAACTCTTTAATTAAAGGACTAACAAGTGCAGCCCTAGGCTTATAGGCTGTTGCCTGGGCCAGGGGCCTCCACAGCAAGCACAGAAGAAGATTTGCAGCATTTTTTGAGTGCATTAATTCTCTTAAATCTAATTTACAGTTTATTCCCAAATATCATTGGACTCAAATCAAATTTCTTGATTTAATGATATACAAATGTGGTTCACAATTGCACTCTACTTTATAGGGTAGTGGCTTGCTCTTTTTCAACTTTAGCTTGAGTTTGCATACTAGTAGTTGGTGATCTGTACCACAGTCAGCTCCAGCTTTTGTCTCTGTTGATGTTATAGAGCTTTTCCATCATTGACTTCCACAGATGTAGTCAATTTGATTTTGTACAATCCATTGGATGAAATCCATGTGTACAGCTGCCACTTGTGTTGCTGGAAGAAGGTGTTTGAGATGAATAGATCATTGGCCTTGCAGAATTCTATCAGTCTTTCTACAGCTGCATTTCTGATGCTAAGTCCATATTTTCCAACCATTTTGTCTTTTTCATTGTTGCCAACTTTTGCATTTTAGTCACCCATGACTATCAGGATAGCCTGTTAGCATGTTCTGTCAATTTCTGCTTGTACTTGTTCATGCAACTCATCAATTTCATCCTCTTCTGCAGCTGTTGTTGGGACATATACCTGATATATAGTTGTGTTGATAGGTATTCCTCATAGACTAATAGAAATTAAGCGTTCACTGTTTGCACTGTATTTCATTACAATTCTTGCAAGTTTCTTCTCAACTGTAAATGCAACACCCTTTCTTTGTCTTTCATTTTTAGCATAGTAGACCATGTGATCATCAGACCCAAAGTGCCCGATGCCAGTCCATTTCAGTTAGCTGACACACAACAGACTGAGTTGTACTTGTTCCATTTCATTCTTGACCACCTCCAACTTCCTTTGGTTCATGCTTCATACGTTCCATGTCCCAATACGCAAGACATCTTTGCTGCTTCTGACTCTCATTTCATGTGTAGCTACATCAGCAGTCAGACGTCCCGAGGGCTTTGTTGCAACCACATCATAAATACTGGCTTTACTCTGAAAAGTCTTCAGCTTCTCCCCAGTAGCCAGTTGAGTGCCTTCTGACCTGGAGGTCTCATCTTCCAGCACTTTAGTGCAATTTGCTTTGCTGTGACTATCCATTGGGTTTTCGTGGCAAGATACAGAAGTAGATTGCCAGCTTTTCTTCCGCGCCGTTTAAGTTTAGTGTTGTTGCCATTGTCACAGAAACATGATCCTCTACCACCAACACTATCCCATTCTGCTACTGCCCAGATAGGTAGTTTATGTTGGTCTGGCACTTCAGCTGAGACCTCTCCATCTTGGGAGATCCTGCCAGTAGTTAAACTACTGATAGCTTAGCCCCAAGTATCACTGATACACACAAGCCCTCACAGCACGACAAGCTGCAAACCAAGTGAGGGAAATATTAGTGAAAGGTGAAGGGCACCATTAATCCTGTCCAGGTCATATTTTGTATTTTTCTCAGAAATGACTACATCTAAGTTGAACAGACATCATTTTTTTGTATACCTTTGAACATACTACTAAATATTATGATGACATACAGTTGGAATATTTTCATTTATTTCTCCAGATATTGTATACAACATATCTAAAATGCAAGTGTGCCAATAACGTTGACCACAACTGTAGAATGCTAGGAATCATAAGGAAAGGAATGGTGACTAAAACCAAGGTATTATAATGCATCTTATTGTTCCATGGTGCGACCGCACCTTGAATATTGTGTACAATTCTGGTCGCCATATCTTAGTAATAAAAGCTGTTAGTGTAGCTGGGTTTACAAAAGGTTTGGACAAGTTCCTATAGGAAAGGTTCATAAACCATTATTAAAGAGTACCCGGGAAATCCATTGATTAAGCCAGGACAAGCATTGTGGAATCTATGTAGCTTTTTGGGAACCTGATCGATACTTGTTATCTGGATTGGCCACTGTTGGAAACAGGATACTGGGCTTGATGGACCTTGGACCTACCCAGTATAGCATTTCTTATGTTCTTAAGTTGGGAACCACAGACCAGTTAGTCTGACCTCTGTGGTGAGTAAATTAATGGAAATGCTGTTAATGCAGAGGATGGTACAGTTTCTGGAATCCAAGGGATTATAGGATCTGAGACAGCATGGCTTTACTAGAAGTGGGTCATGTTAGACAAATCTGACTGATTTCTTTGACCGGGTTACCAGAAAATTAGATCAAGGGAGAGCACTAGATGTGGTATACTGAGAGTTCAGCAAGACCTTTGACAGCATTCCACATCAAAGTGCTCTTGGGATGCACCCTAAAGTGACTGATTGGGTAAGAACCTGGTTGAGTGGGAGGTGACCGAGGGTACTAATAAATGGAGTTGACTCTTAAGATAGGGGAGTTCCAGTGGCATGCTGCAGGGATCAGTCCTTGGTTCTTTTCATTTTATTTTTTCAATTTTTATTAATTTTTTGAAATAACATAAGCTTCAGGAGGGCAGGAACCCTAAACCCAAGGGTGCGAGCGGGTAGGTTAAGAGACGGTGGGGCCACTGCCACCACGACCGTAATACCAGATTTGCTAAATGCTGCCATCATAGCAAGGCCTGTGACATCCTTGTAGCCTACCGCTCTTCCAGGTTGCACAACCCTTGGAAGCTATGACAGACTCCATATGTTTCTTGTAGCCATCTATAAGTAAATGACAGCAGATAAAGACCAGCATAGTCCAACTAGTCTGCCCAGTAAGGTGGCTAGAGTTACCCATCTCTGTTCATGACGTTATATACGTTTGCTTCGATTCCATCCTTTTGCTATATAGTGATCCTTTGTGTCTATCCCACGCAGGGGCGGCTCAAGGCAATCTGCTGCCTGAGGCGAAAGATGAGATGGTGTCACACCTCCCCCCCCCCCCCGTAGAGGGGGGCGGGGCTTTTTCAGAACTCCAATTAGGGACTGAACCAAACCAAAAAGCCGATTAGATTATATGGAGGAAATGCAAGATGTTTGCACACAAAGGAACTAAAAGAGAGCGAGAACCAACAGCACAGTTTATAAAACTAAATTATAGCTCATTTTTATTTTGTTATAAACTGTGTTATGGTTCTTGCTTTTTCTTTTTCAACATATATTTTGCATCCACAGTGAGTGTAGAGCAGAACCAGGACATTCACCCATAGAACTCAATATCTTAAAAAAAAATCGGATTCTGTTCATTTCACTAACAAACATTCTCCAGTACCAGGCATATTGTGAACTAATACAAAACACTACAACAAAAAGCAAATCTACCATTCCATTCCATACCATATCAGCACCAATTTCCAAAACTCACATAAGGAGCCCATCCAAAAAAGCGTCACTGTAAATACTACAGTGGGCCCTGGAACATTCATACGCCTATTTGAAAAGCTGAACAAGTCAAATTACTACTGTACAGTATGCGAATTGCAAGAAGGAGGCAGGCCATGCAAACTGATTTTCAGAATATTTACAATATGCATAATGCATCACCATGGAGGTGGAGGCCATGTATGTTAATTCTATTATTCTGAAAACCGGCTGGCTAGACCAGGCTGAGGGCCCACTGTTTTTAGTGGGGGACTGTGAAATGAAAGTCTGGTAGTTTGACAGCTGGCAGGATGAATGGGATACTATCAAGCCAACTGAAGAACTGGATTCTCTAAGGAGCAAAAGTTCTCCTGATGTCACTCCTTTTTCGCCACTAAGGGACTAAGCATTGATGTGTTTCTGCTGTAGGACATTGTTAAATTCATTCTCACTAGACTGGCTGAAAGGCATTACCTAGCTCAGAATTCATCTCTTTGCTAAAAGTGTGCTTAAAATGAGATCCCTCATCAAGACAAAGGATGAAAGGACTTTAAGGGCCTAATAACCTTCCTCCACTCCCTCTAAGATGCTCTGGTGTCCTGTTACATGGCAGAAACTCAACAGGAAGGAATGAGGAAACTGAAGTATGGCTATACTTCATAAGGAGAGATCAAAAACAGGAGGGCCTAAAATGTGGAAAAAAACTATAAAAATTAACATTTGCTGGGCCAATCAGTCTGTCCTTCCCAGGAACAGAAAATACACAAACAGACAAAACTTGGCCATTGTTCTCATTTATCATACTACCCCACCCCCAGCCAGATTCTTCAAAGGCAGCTCCTTCTTCCCTCTATTTCTTCTCACACCCCCCCCCCCCCCACCTCAGTGTCAAGTGCTTCAGGTTTTTGCAGCCAGTAGACCTTCTGGCCATATACCAGTCAAGAGATCCAATAGTTTGGAAAGCACCCCTGCTCTCCCTGAGCCAGCTCAGACTTGGCCAAACCTTGTTACACTTGAATGCCTCTTCTCTCCCTTGCCCTGGCTAGGCTCAGGTTTCTACCCCCCTTTCCCCCCAGTTGCTGATATAATGATTGAAACTGAATACCCCACAGTTAATCATGTCACAATACACAAAGATGCATCCATGCACAAAATTAGACTACAGGGAAGGAGGAATGGGGAAGAGATTTGACTGCCAGCAAGGCTGCGCAATCTCTAACCAAGAAGGTCAGCTTGGCTGTCTTCTGACTAGCTGAAAGAGGTTCCTAGTCTTAGCCACAGCTCCTTTGTTTTGTTATTTTTAAAAAAAAATATAGAGAGGCTTTAAAAAGAAAGTAGAGAAACACCTTCTTATCGTTACCGCTAAGGCTGAGCACAGACGGCTGCGGCTCCTTCCTCAGAGCTCTCTCAATTGTTATCAGGTCGAGTGAATCCCCCCTCTATCCCATGCAGGCTCAAGAGTGGTGGATAGTGCGGCAGTGATCATCAGGACTGTAATTATCTCCCTGGTGCACCGGAGGGCTTGCGGCCTTCCCTAACGGTGTTGAGTCTTTTGCCGCTGTTTCTACCTCTGCCCGCTTGCACGTGTGCACATGCCTCTTTCATGCGCATCGTTCGTGACCATGTCCAGTAAAGCCACGCATTGCAGGAAATGGCATCAGGGACTGGTGGAGAGCACAGAGATTTTGGGGTCTGGATCCAGGGATTTGTCGTAGGCGTAGCAATGGTCTTGTGGCAGACGTGACACTTTGACTTAGCTCCTGGTTCTAATTCTATGTTTCTTAAAGCTTGAGTGGGAAAAAAAAAAGCCAGGAGGAGGGGCGGCACTCCGTCTGTTGCGGCTGTGTTTATTTTTGATTTTGCCGCCTCTGACCTGCCACTGCCTTCCTGAAGCTTTTTTTTCTCACTCGAACGCGCTTGAGCGGGAAAAAAAGCGACGGAAAGGCAGTGGCAGACCAGAAGTGGCAAAATCAGAAATAAACACAGCCACAACTGCCGGAGTGCCGCCCCCTTGAAATTGCTGCCTGAGGCGAGCGCCTCAGTTGGCCTCATGATAGAACTGCCCCTGATCCCACGCTAGATATTAAGGAACTGATAAGCTAGGAACATACCTAGGACCCAAAGTTTAGGGAAGTGTTGTCAGATATGCTCAGCACTGGGGAGGTTAGGATTAACAACTATCTGGCTTTATTATGATTCTACAGAGTTTAACATTAAGGTCTGGAAGTAGGATTGGCGTTATCATTAAGTGAACTAGATAGTTGCCTAGAGTGTAGCCCTCTGGTGGTGCCAACTGCCATCACCATTGCCCCTCTTCTGGGTCTGTAGCGGCAGCAATGGCTACAAAACTGTGACACAGTGCTTACTTTAGGGCTCTGGCATTGTGCCATGGTTTCAGTCTTTTACTAGTTGCTGCTTCTGCCCCCCTCAGATGCATAAACCGGAAGTCCACGTTGGGAGATGGGTGCAGAAGTATCAAAGTAGTAAAATACTGAAACCGTGATGCAGCGTGGAAGCTCTAATTTCATTGCTGCATCGCAGTTTTGTAGCCATTGCCGTCATTGCACCAGCCCTGTCCGGAAGCTAGAAGGAAGGCTAACATGGCTGGACATTTTTCAGAGTTTAAATCCTCTAATCTGCAGTTCTCTAATCATTCACTCTATGTGTGAGCCTGCCCTCCCTGCTTCCAATATAACTAGCAACAGAGATTGTGGTTAGGGTCCAGCCATTGGGAAGGCTGTGGGGGTACAGCATTGGAATGCTGTTCTAGTCAAAGAAAGGAAGAAGGTGAACTGGGGGGAGTTCCTGTGCTGTACAATTCTAGTTTCTGCATTTAGTGGGAGATGGCAGAAAAATGAAGTCCCCCAAAATGACTCAATGCATTTCTCTAGGTAAAGCAGTTCCAACAGTTGCAGCATACTAATACTGTTTCAGAGGAACATGACAAGATGAAATTTTACTTACTGATAATTTCCTTTCCTGGAATCCTGCTAGACCAGTTCAGACAAGTGGGTTATGTTCCCATACCAGCAGATGATGGAGACCGAGAAACAACAGAAGATTCCAGTGGCATCATCACTACTAAGGTAATAAGGGTGCAGCAAAGGGCACCGTCCAGTATACTGCTATCAAAGAACATGGCAAATCCCTCATCCTCTCAAGAATGTCCACAATCCAACTAACATTGAAACTTCCTTTTGTTATATTTTTGTTTTTTTAAACTGACCAAACTATGTACAGCCAACCTGCTAGCAAAGTTTGTCACAACCATGATGTAGTTATCTGCAAGAACAAACTGGCTCACTTACACAGTATGCAGCAGTTTCTAAAACTGGATGGGCCCTGGACTGGTGGAACAGGATTCCAAGAAAGGAAATTATCGGCAAATAACATTTCGTCTTCCAATTCATCCTCTTAGACCAGTCCAGGCCAAGTGGGGGGTACCAAAGCTACTCCACCACTGGGTGGGACAAAACAGCTGCTGCAAACACCTTGGAGCTGAAAGAGTCTGCCTTGACCTTGAAATCAAGCTGATATGCTTCACAAAAGGTAGAAAGAGACAACCAGGTCACTGCTCAACAAATGTCCACATGAAAACTCCACCCAAGAGCCAGCTGCACCCAGGTAGAATTGACCCTAAGCCTCTCTGGAAAAGGCTTACTGAGCAACAGACATGCAGAGGCAATAGCCTCTTTAACCCAATGTGCCAACATGGATTTAGAAGCTGAGTGACCCTTATGTGGCTTTGTGCATGACAAAGAGTTTGTCTGAAAGCCAAAAGAAGTTATTCACCTCCAAGCAACTCAACAGCATTCTGCGGATGTCCACAAAATAAAGGTGTTTATCCTTTCCAGAACACTGTTCCAACAAGAAAGATGGAAGCAAAACTATAGAAAGTCAACACTACTTTAGGTAAGGAGGAGGAACAGACCGCAAGACAACTCCCCTGGACAAAAAAGTCAAGTAAGGGTCCCAGCAAGAAAGAGCCTTTAGCTCAGAGATGCGGTCTCCTGAAGAGATAATCACAAAAAAGACTGATTTCAAAGACAGATCCTTAAAGGAGGCCCTCTTCAAAGGTCAAAGGATGGTCATGTGAGTGCCTAAAAAACGACCACAAGGTCCCAAAGTGGAACTACAGAATGCACCAGAAGCACTCATTGAAAGAAGCAAGAAACACCCACATGAGAAGCCAACAAGCAGCCACCCATTGGACCTCTAAAACAGAAAAGAGCTGTGACCTGCACTTTCAGATAGTTTAAGGTCAGACCCTTATCTAACCCATTTTGAAGAAACACTAACAAGGAAGGTATGCCCATTTACCATGGAGAAAGACAACAGAGGTGATACCAGGACTCCAAAGCACACTAGATGCCCACCATAGGCCAAGGATGTAGATCTATGCCTGGCCTTTAACAATGCAGAAATCACCGTAGAAGAATAGCCTTTATGCCCTAAACTGTGCCTCTCAAGAGCCAGGCCGTTAAATGAGAAGGAAACCAGACTGTCCATCAGGCCTGGCTCTTGCTGAAGCAGACCTCTGTGACTACCCTTCTGGAGGCTGCACTCTCAGAAGCCTCATGAGGGCAACATACTACAGTCTCAGTGGCCAATTTGGTGCCACCAGGATTACCCTGCTCGGATAATCCTCTATCCAATGAAGAACTCTCCCAATCAGAGCCCAGGGCAGAAACACATACAGGAGAGATGCTTGAGGCCAGGGCTGTACTAGAGCTTCCATGCCCTGGGAACCAGCCTCCCTCTGGTGGCTGAAAAATTGTGGCAACTTGGCATTGGAGCTATCATCATCAGATCACAGGCCAAATTGGCCCCATCTGTTCACGATCTGATGGAAAACCTCCAGTGCCAGCTCCCAGACTCATTGATCGAGAACATGGCAACTGAGAAAGGCATTCTCTATCCCCACTATATGCTGCACTAATAGAGCTTGCGGGTGGCACTCTGCCTAGAAAAATAGAAGACTCATTTCAAGTGCAACCCCAGCACTCCTGGTCCCCACATGCCAGTTGACAGAGGCGACGGCTAAAGCATTGTCCGATAGCACCTAGTCTACCTGGCCATGAGGCAGGTGCAGAAAAGGCTTCAGTGCTAGCCAATCACCCGGTCTCTGAAATGGACCATCACCCTTACATTGTGTGGCTCAAGCAGTGTGCTCTCCAGCCTAGAAGGTAGGCATTTGTGACCAGAATCAACCATTTGGGGCTCTTGAAAGGTATTCCCTTTAGAATATTGTTGGAGCAGAACCACCAGTGAAGACTGCTCAGTACCTGCTTTGGGAGAGAAAGCCAAAGGTTGTAGTCATGTGAAGAAGGAGACCACCATGTCAACAACACCTTTTAGAGTAGACGCATGTGAGCTTGAGCTCAAGGAACTTAGCCTATTGTAGCCACCTTAGAGACAAGAAGTTGAAGAAAATTCCATATTCTTGGAGGCCGGCAACTCCGAAATGCCATGAGCTGAAAAGATATCTTGTCCAATCTCTCTGTACTCAGGAAAACGTTCCCTTGATGGATATTGAACTGACCCGGAGAAACTCCAGGGTCTGAGAGGGGACCAAACAACTCTTGCGGTTTACCACCCAGCTGAGGACTTTCCAAATGGACCACCCAGGACACTGACCTGATCACTTCGAGATGACACTTTACTCAGATTAGCCAATTGTTTGAGCAGGGATGCACACAAATGTCCTATTTCCTGGGCGCTGCAGCTATGAACACCCTCACCTTGGAGAAGGTCCTGAGCACACTTGTCAACCCGAAGGGCAGTGTGCAAGACAGCAAAGTGGAGAAAATGCTGCTGATCTTCTCTGATGGGAATACTTAAGTAAGCTTCTGTGACATCTAGAGAAGCCAGACATTCCCTTTTCCTTACTATCTGTATGACAGACTTCAACATCTCCATACGAAACTGAGTCATTCGGAGAGTGGCATTGATGCCCTTGAGATCGAGAAGACGACAGAACAAGCATCCTTCAGAACTATAAAGTAGATGAAATACTTCCTTTAACTCTTTTGAGGGGGGGGGGGAGACACTGGAACAACAGCCTTGAAGCAGAGAAGTCTTTGCAGCATGGACTTCACTGCTTAACTTCTGGACACAGAACCACATGGAGGGACTACAAAGGCATCTTCTATTGGTTCTGCACACTACAACATATAGCCTTGTTGAATAAGGTCAAGAACCCAGTGGTCTGATATGATTTGGGCCCTCCTGGTAAAAAAGGCAAAGATAGTCACCCACCTGTGGCACCTCGGAATGGGCCCTCACTCACCACTGGGAGGGTGGGAAGAAGAGGGTCTGTTGAAGAAAGAGGTTTCACAAGACCTCTGGTGCCTAAAAAATGGCTGTACCTTTGCCAGTGCATTTGAAAAGAAACCAGACTGCTTTCCAGGTTGGTAATGCCTAGCATCTTTAAAATGAAAATAAGAAGAGAAGAAAGCATGCTTGGAAGAAAGTTTGGGCTTATCCTTCGATAAATGCTGCAGCTTCACCTTCCTCAAGTCCTTTAGCAGCTTTTCAAGATCCTCCTCAAAGAGGAGCTTGCCCTTGAATGGGAGCTTAGACAACCTAGCCTTAGAAACAGCATTGGCAGCCCAGTGTCGTAGCCAGTACCAGAGCTATCTTTCGGCAACTGTAGCAGCTGCAACACTTGAGTAGCCAAGCGCAGAAGATCAAACATCACATTCGCCAGAAAGGCTGCCATGGAATCCAGATGGGCTGAGATCGAATCCTCTGGCAAGAGCTGAATCCATCATAGCAGGGCACAAGCCACCAGGCCTCCACAGAACCAAATGAAAAGATGAAAACACAGTCTTCAAAACAGCTTCAACCTTTTTGTCCTTTTGGTCACAGAGAGCTGTTCCTCCCTCATCTGGAACCATTGTGCACTTTGTAACTGCCATCACCAAGGCATCCACCTCAGGAAACGAAAACCACCTGTCCAAGTCAGTCTGGGTCCTGGCATTGATCTTGCCCAAATATCTGACACTTTTCTGGGAAGCATCTAGCAACTTCCATTCCACCTCCACCATTCTCTGTAAGTCTGGCAAAAAAGGAACAGCCCTAGCCGGGTGTTTAATGTCTACTATAATAGGATCTGAATGCAATTTGCTGCTTTCCCCTTCAGAAGAATCTGATATATGGAGAGAAGTTGTGATTTGGGGGATCAGGGTGGGAAGTTCATCCCAACAAAACAAACAGAAAGTGAACAAATAGGTATTTGTCCTACCTTTTCACGATTGGAACCACTTCCTGAAGTGCAGATGAGGGATTCCATTTCCTGGTCCTCCTCCTCTTGGTATTCCTGAGACCTCAGAGAGTGCAAGGAAGAAGTTCTAGGAAGCTTCAGTCCACCCTCCACCCCCCCCCCCCCGCTATCTCCCAAGAACATGAACACTTCTGCAACCAGCCTGCAGCCTTTAAGAACCCAGAGAAATTGGATCCTCAGGCATGTGCTGAACCAATGACTGACAGCAGTCTTGAGTGGAGTTCTGTGGTCTCCCAGAACCTCACGCCAAAAAGACCATGCATAACAAAAAAACTTTAAAAACTCATTTGTAGAAGGGTTTGCAGCTGCCTGCATGCTCTCCCCCCCCCCCCCCCCCCCCAGGGAAAGGACCCTTGGTGGCAAATTTGTCGGTGGGCCAAGGTCCCAATACCTAACAGGACTGGGACTGCTCCTGCTTTCCCCACTGGTGCAGGAGGCTTTGGAGAAGATGGAGAGGTTAGCTCAGAGTCCCCCGATTTCGGGGTGGGGAGAGAGTTACTCCTGGATCTGCAATGCAAGCCACACAAATATTGTTTATGAGGAACTGGCAATGCTTATCGTAGGCTAAACAGCACTATGACGGAGCCAGCATTGGAATGCAATGGTGACGATGACTGCTGCAGGCAGCGCCACGTTCCTCTGTGTCCCCAGATACAGTACTGCAAGAAACTGACTGCTGCGGCAGCTAGAGGCTCAACCGTGGCCTGCAGACTGTGGGCTCTCTCCCTCAGGTGGCCATGAAAAAAGGCACCAAAAGCCCAGAGTCCTCCACTATGAGCCAGCTGGCCCACGACCACTCTGCTCCCACTAGCTGAGAAAGCAGAAAAAAACCTCAGGTACTCACAGAACTGTGTTCCTCTTTCCAAGCACTTCCACTGTCCCTCTTAAAGGTACAGAAGTACTGCAGGTGGCTTAGTGGGAAAGGGGGAGAGGGGAAGGCTTCACCTCCTCTTTTTTTAGGTAGACTATGCGTTGCGGCAGCGCATAGCCTGCCCGCCAACCCCCTTAACCTGGATTTTCACTTCGGTGGCGGCGGAAGTGAAAATCCGGGTTTGTGTGGATGAACAGGCCGCCGCCAAGGCTAAACAGGTACAAGTGATGTTGATGGTACATGCTTAGCCCTCTGCGCCTTAAACATAGTGGGTAGCATCAAAAATTGTTGCTTCTTGTTTAGCCCTTAACTCTGCCCCCACTCTGCACCGGAATACCCCTAGCATGCCCCGATGCTAACCGCTTAGCATCTGGGCGCGTTAGATTCTTATCTGGGATTTTCGAAGGGCACTACCCATGTAGGTGCCCTTCGAAAATCCCAGATAAGGCCTTTACATGGGTAACTAGGGAAGTTACCTGTGTAAAAGTCTTCGGTAAATTGGGCCAACTGTACATATATACACATAGAAACAAGAGATACACACACATACAGATAATAAACATACATAACAGTAATATACACACAAACAAATATATACATACACATACACTCACACTCATACAGATGACACATTCACAAGGCACACATAATACACACACACACATACATAGGCATGCAGATATAAATACAAGACAGGTGTATACATGAACACACACACACACACCTGCTATCTCCACTTGTTAGGTGAAAATAAATACTTTTGCTCAGATTCTCTGTGCCTAAACCTATTTATTGTCTCACCTGTTATTGGTAGTTTATCTTATCTTTTCAGACTACAAAATATGTTTATTTTTCTTGAGGTGTGTAGTATAGTGTGTTACTTTTGTAGATTGACCTCAAGGATTTATTAAGTTATTACTAATCAAAGTCCCCTGAAATATACTATATTTGTTTTATTTTCATATTATTAACTGCCTAATTTGCACACCCCAAAATAAAACTATCTAATCTAGCCCCTTAATTGGGGGATCTAAACTATATAGTAAGATTCAGCACTGGGGTGCATGGGAGGAGAGGGAGGGATCTACCATCTCAGCAGTGCAGTAGCTTCAAAGAGTATTTGCTGCCTTCCCTCCTCTTTTGTGAAGGCTAGAGGAAATTTAAAAAAAAAGCAGCAGCAAAAAAAAGCCTTGCCTAAAATAGAAAATTCCCCTTCTGCAAACAGTTACAAAAAATAAACCAATAACTTAATCAGCAAAAAATGTTATCTAACAAAAATGGCCCTTTTTTATGACTTTAAAAATGTACTCTAATATATATTTTCTTGGTGCACTAGACAACAGTACACTGAGAGCTAAAATCAAAGTGCATAGATTCCTCAGAGGGAAGGAAATATCGGGAAACCTTTATGACATCCATTCATTCCTCAAGTAATTCAATGTAAATTGAATTTCATGGTATGTATGTGTTCTGGTTAAGGAATGCTTCACTCCAAATTTCTGCATAGCAATGACTTACACATGAAAAATGTTAATGGCAGTGATGAAAAATTCAGTAGCAAAGTTAAACTGATAGAAAGTGAGCAAATAGGTATTTGTCCTACCTTTCTGTCTCTGTTCTTTTTTGATACTTTTCTCTATCTTTATTTTTGTTGCCTCTTCTTTGTCCGTTTTCTATTCTTTATCATTTTTCTTTCTTGTAAAACTCCTGTCTTTTGTCTTCCCATGTTAGTCATCTGTAGCCTGGCATTTTCTAGCTTTCTTTCATATATTCTCCCCTCCTTTCCACTGCTCCTGAGTCTCCTGACCTTTTCTTTCTTTACTCCATTCCAGCTGAGCTAAAGAAATCACATTAGGCCTAAAAGAATCCCTAATGCCACTGGGGTAGTTTCTATTTCAAAATCAAATTAAAAATTATGTAGATACAATGTTCTTGCAGATGCAACCACTAAGAGAGTAATTGTATAACAGGTCACTTAGGTGAAGGGGCCAGGCGGCCACCTATTTTGGTCCTGTTTTCTAGGAACACATTAGACACTTATGTGTCTTTACAAAATACTGGCATAAATCCAGCAGAGAGTGTGGCTATAATAAGCCTGTGTACATTTACATCTGTTTGGGAGCTGGTATAAATTTACATATGTAATACATGCATGACCATGCATATTTTATGAAAAATGCATGCAAATTGTGACTCTTCTACTACTACTGAGCATTTATAAAGCGCTACCAGACGCACGCAGAGCTGTACAGAAAAAGACAAAAATAGACAGTCCCTGCCCAATAGAGCTTACAATCTAAAAAAGACAAAACAAAGAAGGCGAAGGACGAGGAAAGAACAAAGGCAACGGAAGGATAAGAGGAGAAACAAGGCAAAGGAAAAAGGTAAGAACAAGGGAAAAGAAAAAGGAACAGGTGAAAACAAGACAAGGGAAGAGGATGAGAACAGGTAAGTCATGAACCAAAGGCAGAAGCAAAGAGGTGAGCTTTCAACCTGGATTTGAAGAGGGTCAGAGAAGATGCCTGACGTATAGACAGAGGAAGTCTTTTCCAGGCGTAGGGTGCTGCAAGGTCAAAAGAGCGAAGCCTGAAGTTGGCAACAGAGGAGAAAGGCATAGCAAGAAGCAATTGACTAGAACAGCGGAGTTCACGAGGGGGGATATAAGGAGAAATGAGAGAAGAAAGGTAAAGAGGAGCTGCAGAATGAATGCATTTATAGGTCAGTAGGAGAAGCTTGAACTGGATGCAGAAACGGATAGGGAGCCAGGGAAGAGACCTGAGGAGAGGAGTGATATGGGCAAAACGAGGTTGGCTGAAGATCAAACGAGCAGCAGAATGCTGAATAGACTGAAGGGGTGAAAAATGACTCAGTGGAAGACCAGCAAGGAGCAGATTACAGTAATCAAGGTGAGAGGTGATAAGTGAATGGATGAGCGTTTTAGTAGTATGTTCTGAAAGAAAAGGGCGGATTTTGACAATATTAAAGAGAAAGAAGCGGCAGGTCTTGGCAACAAGGTGAATATGTGTGGAGAATGAGAGCAAAGAGTCAAAAATAACCCATAAATTGCGAGCTGAGGGAACAGGCTAGAGAACAGAGCCATTCACAGAGACTGAAAAAGAAGGAAGAGGAAGGGAAATTTTAGGGGAAAAGATGAGAAGTTCGGCCTTGGCCATGTTGAATTTCAAGAGGCGATGGAACATCCAATCAGCAATAGCAGAAAGGCAATTAGAGATTCGGGTCTGGATTGAAGAAGAGAGATCAGGAGTAGAGAGGTAGATCTGGGAATCATCAGCATAGAGATGGTACTGAAAACTATGGGAGGAAATGAGCACACCAAGGGACTAGGTATAGAGAGAGAGGAGGAGCGGACCCAAGACAGAACCCTGAGGTACACCAACAGGGAGCGGAGTAGCAGAGGAGGAGGTGCCACCAGAACGCACACTGAATGAGCGATGGGAGAGATAGGAGGCGAACCAGGAAAGAACAGAGTCCCTAAAGCCAAGCGAGAACAAAGTGTCAAGGAGAAGATCATGATCAACAGTATGAAAAGCAGCAGACAAGGCAAGAAGAATAAGGACTGAGTAAAGGCCTTTAGATTTTGCCAGGAACAAGTCACTCGAGACTTTGACAAGGGCCGTTTCAGTAGAGTGCAAAGGACGAAAGCCAGACTGTAAGGGATCCAGGAGGGCATGAGAGGAAAGGAAGCCAAGGCAGTGGTGGTGAACCACACGCTCTAACAGTTTAGAAATAAAGGGAAGGAGGGAGATGGGACGATAATTAGAAAGACAGGATGGATAAAGTGAGGGTTTCTTAAGGAGAGGTGTGACCACAGCATGCTTGAAGTCAACAGGGACAAAAGCAGTTAAGAGCGAGAGGATTAGGATATGGGAGATGGAGGGGACAAGAGTAGCAGAGATGGGTGAGAGGAGAAGGGTGGGGATAGGATCAGAGGAGCAGGTGGTAAGTTTGGAGGATGAGAGAAGGTGAACAGTTTCCTCCTCAGAAATAGAAGGAAAGGAAGAGAGGGTAGGATGGGAAGGGGGGGGGAGTGGAAGAGGGAAAGGGGAGGAGGGGAATTAGCAGACTTAGTGTGGAATTGGAGGATGATCTTGTGGATTTTATCATGGAAATAATCAGCCAGGGTTTGGGCAGGAAGGAAGGGAGGGACCAGAGGTGGAAGCACTTTAAGGAGAGAGTTGAGAGCAGTGAAGAGATGGCGTGGATCAGAGGCAAGAGAATTAGTAAGATGGACATAAAAATCCTGCTTGGCAAGAGCTAAGGCAGACTGGAAGGAGAAAAGCATAAATTTGAAATGAAGGAAATCTTCAGAGGAGCGGGATTTGAGCCAGGCACGTTCAGCAGAGTGGGCACAGGAGCAAAGACAGCAAATGGAGGGTGACAGCCAAGGCTGTGGTACAGAACGTCTCACAGGACGAGGGGTGGGTGGAGCGAGAACATCCAGAGCCGAGGAGAGAGCATTATAGGACAATATAGCCTCATCAACAGACCTGGATGACAAAGTAGAAGAGAGAGATGGAGAAATGGTGGAAGAGAGAGCCAGGGGATCAATGGCAAGAAGGTTCCTAAATAGGGTGGAAGAGATAGGATGAGGCTGAGACAGAAGGAGGTGAAGATTAAAGCTAAGAAGGTGATGATCAGATAAAGGAAGAACTGAGCTATGAAAGTTAAAGAGTAAGGAGCAAGAGAAAAATATCAGATCAAGACAATGGCCACGTTGGTGAGTGGGGACAGTGGAACAGAGATGAAGGCCAAATGAGGAGGTAAGGGAGAGGAGCTTTACAGTTAGAGGATCAGAGGGGTTATCAACATGGATGTTGAAATCTCCAAGAATAAGAGTAGGGGAGGTGGGATTAAAGAAGAGGTAGAGCCAAGAATCAAAGTCAGAGAGAAAAGAGGAAGTAGACAAGTCAGGAGGTCGATAGATAACAGCAACCCAGAGAGGAAGAGGTGCAAAGAGGCGGATGGAGTGGACCTCAAAAGAGAGGAAGGAGTGAGACTGAGGCAGGAGGAGTGGCTGGAATTGACAAGAGGGGGAGAGAAGAAGGCCGACAACACCACCACGGCCAGTGGGACGAGGCGTATGGGAAAACTGATAGCCGCATAGAGCAACTTGAGGTGGAGACTGGGTAGTTCAGGGGCAAAGCATGTACATTGTGGATAGCAGGTCTGGCCCATCCATTGTGCGATAATGTTGTTCGCACAGGGCCCCGCGCTTCAGGGGGCCCCGTGCGAACACCATTAATGCACAATGTGGATGGCTGCAGAGGGAGCCGGGGAAGCCCACGCAAGGCCCCGGCTCCCTCTGCACAGCCACTAGCGTGAGTAGTCTTTTCCCTCACGCTGGCAGCTGATATCTGCGAAGCCGTGAATGCCGGGAGAGGTTAAAGGCAATGCACTTTAACCTATCCCAGTATTCGCAGCTTCACAGATACAGCTGCTAGCGTGAGGGAAAAAACTCCTCACACTAGCGGCTGTGCAGAGGGAGCCGGGGCCTCGCGCGGGCTTCCTCCAGCTCCCTCACCAGCCCTTTAGATGGCCACAGGGCTGTTCGGGAGGGGGGGGGGGGCTAGGACTGGATGAGCTATGATGGAGGGAGGGGGAACTGGGGCTGGAAACGGACTCTAATATGGGGGGCTAGGATTGCAAATGGGCCGTGATGGGGGGGGGGAGGCCTAGCACTGGATGGGCTTTGATGGGGGGGGGGAACTTGGACTGGAAATGGGCTGTGATGGGGGGGCTAGGACTGGAAATGGACTGACGAGGGGGTTGGAAATTGGTTGATGGGGGAGTTTGGAGTGGAAACGGGCTGATGGGGGCTGGAATGGAACTGGAAAAGAGCATATGGGGGGCTAGGACTGGAAATGGACTGATGGGGGCTGGAATAGGGCTGGAAATGGGCTGACGAGGGGGCTAGGATTGGAAATGGGCTGATGGGGGAGCTTGGAGTGGAAATGGGCTGATGGGGGGGGCAGGAATGGAACAGGAAAAGAGTATATGGGGGGCTAGGACTGGAAATGGGCTGATGTGGGGGCTTGGGAGATTGGGACTAGAAGGAAGCGGATGTTGGGTGGGTATAGAACTATAAGGGAGCTGATTTTGGGGGAGGACTAGAAAGGATTGGTGATGAGGAATGAGAATGGAAAGGGGCAAATTTTGTGTGGGAGGGAAGAAAAGTCTACGATGGGCTGGGTATTGGGAGAGTAAGTGGGGATTGAGAATGGAAGGGTGAAATTTGAGTGGATGATAAAGGAATAAGGAAAGAAAAGGGGGAAAGAGCTAAAGGGGAAAGATCAGTTTGTTAAAGCAGACATAGAGAGAGAATGGAAAAAATCTAAAAGAGAAGAAAGGACAAATGGATAGCTCGCAGAAGACACGAAGAAACCAGAAGAAAGTGACTGGAGCAATTGCAGCTGAAAAATAAAATCCCAAACAGAAGGTAGAAAATGACTTTTTATTTTGAATTTATTAACTGGAATATGTCAGGTCTGGGAAGTGTGTACTGCTAACATCTTCACATTTTTGCTTAGTACAAGCGGAAATTAATTTATAGTTTTATTTCTCCAGTGTTGTACATTTCATGTTTGGCTTTTGGGGTTCCCAGTTTAATTATCATCTTCCTATTTCTAAATTGTGATCCCTTGTTCTTTGTGTGGTGACAGTCTGTGTTCTGCATGTGTAACCAAGTTGAGGTATTCTGTTTATATTGTTTCTATTTGACAGTCCCACTTGTTCTCTTTCCCCCCGTGAGACGTATTGGTATTTTCTGAGATGTACTGGTTTTAATATCTGCAGTGTTGCCTTTTGATAGGTAGGGTTTTGTGCTTTGTGAGTCTTGATAGTGCTGTTATGATACGGTGGATTTGCTATGGGTTCTAAATGATCAGTGTTTGTAGTACTTCCTAATGGGCCTGGTGGTTGTCACTGCAATATAGTAATGTAGAAATCTGTTAGTCTTTCTTTATTCAGACACTCATTAAGAGGCATGTTTACTAAAAGCGCAAGTTAACATTATGCAAATGAGGTCCCTTATGCAAATGAGGCCCTGTAATTAATCTCCGCACATGGCCCCGCACTTGGGCTGCCCCTGGTGGATAGCACCGGTGTCTTTAATGCACGCTAACCAGCAATGTTGTGCTTACTATACCACCATCTCCATGGGTGGTGTTGTGTATTCACATTGATTATGCCGAACAGCATAGTATGGGGGTGGTTTGAAACCCATGCCAGCTACACGGTGACATGCTGGGCATGCCTCCATGCTACCCCCATGCTCATTTTTCAGGGCTGAATATACAGTAAGCACCTGTGGTTTAATAAACATGACACAAAAGACAATTCAAATTGCTTCTTCTTCAGCCCGTGATGCCTTTGGAGAGGTGATTCATTTTACAAATAGTGCACAATAATTTTTACATGGCCAATAATCAAAAGTAACTCTTCAATTCCAGACTAGAAGCCCGCAAGACAGACACACTTCTTCTCTAACAGAAATTTAATCAAGCAAGCAGAAATATATTGCGGCACCATGGACCAGAAGGAAATGATCTGTGGACACATAAAGAAAAAAATAGGGGAAGATATTCAGCAGCGGCAGCTAGCCATCATCGTTAAACATTAACCCTGGATAATCAATGCCGGGGCCATATCCGTCCACCAGCATTGAATATCTGGTTTGGTCGCAGAACCCGGACGTTAATCGGGCAGCGATGATATTGAACCACTGCCTGGTCAGCTTCATGGCTAAATTAAGGCCAGCATTTGCTGTGCCTTACTTTACCAGTGTGTCGCTAACCGGGAGGCAGCAATATTGATGCTGCCCAGTTAGTGATGGGTGCCACCCAGAATGCCCGCGACACACCCTGATGCTAAGCAGTTAGCATCAGGGTGTGTAGTGGCGGCGCCTGCAGATATTCAATGGCACTAACCGTGTTAGTTCTGCTGAATATCCAGCTCAGCGGCATTTGCAGTTTGCAGGTCTGCAAACTGTAAATGCCCTGGAATATCCCCCCCAATAAATCACCCACAACTATACTGTAACGCCAGCTACCATCACAATGAAATGTTATGTTTTTACAGCAGTGGTCTTCTTGTCTTGCAGATGATATTGGTAGAAGAGAAGAAACATAGTTGCAAAGCATTAGCAACTAACACCATACTGACCTAGCAGTGCAACATAGAGAAGAACATGATCTCAGAAAACATCTATAAGTCTCATTTAGTCTGTCCATTTTCTTTCATGTTGCAATTCATTCTTTAAATGATACATTACAAACAGATCTAGGAGTGGAGCTAACACAAGAACTAGGATTTGAAGATTACTTGTCATCTATCTGACTAGAAAATTGTTTCCAAAGGAAAAAAGCTAATAATCGAGTAGTGCCCAAAAATAAGGTGACCAGTAGAAGCAGCATTGAAATCTTACATCTTGGGTAGAACTTTCATATTAGTGAGCAACCATACCAAAGGCATACCAAAGCACAAATAAGGCTTCTAAAATAAACCTTTAACATCTTCTAGTTTTACAGCTTCCCCATCTTTGGAAAAGATTTGTTTGTTCATTAATAACTTTAAAGTATTTAAATGTTAGTATCATATCATATCTTGCCCTTTTGTGTGATCTGAGTGGCTTGAGTGGACATTACAGTAGTTTTAGGATTTTAATACGGCTGTTTTTAGTATTATTGTCTTTATTTAATCAGTCCCAAATGGGGGCACCAATACAAGTTATACTTATTTATTTAAAAGGATTTATATTCCACTTTATCCTAAAATCAAAGCGGTGTTCACTTCAAACGAATCAAGTTGCATAGTATGAGGGTGTAGGCATGCAGTGGCTATATCATAGCATTTGTGTAGGTGTAATACAAGTGTAACTTAATTACAAAATCCTCTATATACAGGTTGAGCTATATACAATGTGCTATATACAAGGAGGAGGTGTGGGGTTGGGTAGGGGAGGGGAGGAGGAGGGGGGAAGGCGTGAGGCAAGGAGGGGCAGGGGGGTGAGCGGTGGCAGGAACAATTAGATTGAAGGGTTCTCTGGACAGGTCACGTGATATCGCCATAATGTTCTATGTAGAGTGTGGTCTTGAGTAACTTTCTGAAGTCCTTAATGTCCACGGTTGATCTTAGGCAGACTGGGAGGGAGTTCCATAGGGTGGGAGCAGCTAGGGATATTGCTCTCCTTGAAGTGGTTTGCCTCATTTTGGTGAAGTCTTTGGGGGTTGTGATGGTTTATGTTTATGTTTAATAAAACTTATTATACCGCCCAACACCATAGGTACCTGAGCGGTTTACAATAAAAACATTATCCAATTTAAAAATAAGGCTGCAGGAAAGGAAAGGAAAAGGAACGCCAATTAAAACAATAGAAAAAGGAAAGGAAAGGAGAGAAAGAGAGAGCAAACCAGTTAGCAGTTACAATATAACATCATGGGACAGGGAGGGAAAGGGAAAACGAGGATGGGAGGTCAAATGCTAGGTTGAAGAGGTGGGTTTTGAGTTGGGCTTTGAAAGACTGGTAGGATTCTTCTGCACAGAGTGAGGGGGGTAGCGAGTTCCAAAGGCTGGGAACCAGAAAATAGAAGGCAGAGGAATGGGTAGAGACAAGACGGGCCTGGGAGGGGGAGGGAAGAGACATCCGATTTGTGTGAATAGAACGAAGCAGACGATGAGGGGTACGAAAGCATATCTGGTCAGCAAGGTAGGAAGGGGTGCCAGTGTGAACAGCCTTGTGCACAAGAATAAGAATTTTACATTGAACACGAAAAGAGACAGGTAACCAGTGGTGATGGAGAAGAAGAGGGGTGACATGATCGAAACGAGAGGCGTAAGTCAAAAGACGGATAGCAGTATTTTGGACACGCTGAAGATGAGACAACTGGGATTGGGGGAGTCCAGCTAGGGAAACGTTACAATAGTCCAGATGAGACACCACCAGGGAAAGGAGGAGAGTAGCCAGAGCCAGAGGTGTCTGTGGTGCCTCTCCTCCTGGGTCTGGTGCTTGAGTTGAAACTGATGATGGCCTGCAGACTGTTCGCTGAGAGGTCCTGTTTGATTTTGAAGATGTTCAGTATAGTTTTATATCGGATGTGAGAGCTGATTGAAAGCCAATGGAGAAGGTTCATAATGGGGGTGATGTGATCGTGCCTTGCAGAACCAGTTATTATGCAAGCAGCGGTGTTCTGCGCCATCTGCAAGGGCTGGAGTTCGTGTTTTGGGAGCCCAAGGTATATATGGTTGCAGAAGTACAATATGGGTGTGATGAGGGCTTGACGAACAGTATGGAAGTGATCTTGGGAGAGAATCGGCTTGAGGCGTCTGATGGCTCTCATTTTGAGGTAGGCATTCCTGGTGGTTTTGCTGATGTGAGACTGGAGGTTCAGCTCTCTGTCGAGAGTAACTCCGAGGTATTTTACTTGCGGCTTTATGGGTATTGTGATGTTGTTCAGATTGATGGTGGGTGGGGAGATGAAGGTAGAGTTTCAGATTATAAGTAGAGCTTCTGTCTTGTTGTAGTTTATGGTCAGGTTGTTTTGAAGGAGCCAGCTTGTCATTTGTTGCAGGCAGTACGCTATTTTTGAGTAGTCTGGGTTGTCAAGGTTGATCGGGGTGTATATCATTATGTCATCTGCATAGATTGTGTATTGAATATTGTGGTTATTGATGATGGCGCAGATGGGTTGTATGTAAAGATTAAATAACAGTGCAGAGAGGGCAGAACCTTGCAGTATGCATGTTTAGCTATGAATGGTAGGGAAGTGATGGGGCCGCAATTGACTTGGAGATGTCTGTCTGTGAGGTAGGAGGTGAACCAGATCAAGGTGGTGCCGTATTGCCCAATTTGTTGAAGTCTTGATTGAAGGGTGCTGTGGTCGACTGTGTCAAAAGCTGATGTGATGTCAATGAAAATCATGATGATACCTCTCTTGACGTTGTCAATAACTTTGATCAAGTTATCGAAGAGGTATATCAGTAGGGTTTCGACACTGTGGTTTGGGCGGAACCCGTGTTGATGTGGGTGTAGAGTGGCATGGTTGTCAATGTGGTCCTGGAGTTGATGTTGTACAATTTTTTCAATGACCTTAGCCAGGAGGGGTAGGCTTGAGATAGGCCTGAAGGCAGCTGAGTTGTCTTTGCTTAGTGGTGTGTTCTTCGGAATGTGATGGATGGTTGCTAGCTTTAGGGCATTTGGCATTATCCCAAGGGTGAGGGAATTGTGCACTATGTTGTGGATAAGATCGTCCTTCGCTGATTTAATCCATGCTACTGGGCATGGGTCTGTCGGGGCGGTGCTAGTGTTGAGCATGGTGATTATTTGGGAGATCTGTTCCATTGATGGGATGCTGAATTTGTCCCAGATTTGGTTGGGTGCTGAAGGCTTGGAAGGGGCGTTCATGGTCGATTTTGGGGAGGTAGAGAATTTGACTTGAAGGTAGTTGGCGAAGGTCTGCGGATGTATCAGTTCATCTTTCTCAGGCTTTGGTTCATTGGTGAGGGTTCTCACTATTTCAAATAGTTCTTTGGATCTATTGGAGGATTTGAGAATAAGGTTTGTGTAGTATTCTTTTTTCTGCTGATTGATGAGGTTGTTATATTCCTTTTGTTTTGTCTGAAAGAGCTCCTGGGTGTTATCTGATCTGGTGCATCTCCAGCGTCGTTCTAGTCTTTGTAGTGTTCTCTTTGCATTCCGAATCTCTTTTGAGTACCAGGGGGCAGATTTGGTTTCAGAGCAGTGAGCTCTTGAGGTCTTGGCCACTGGGGCTTTGTCTTAAGAAGATATAATCTTATTCCAATTGTCAATTTGGTCATTTGGTCATTTGAATTGGTCCTCCAGGAAATACTACCCAACCTGAGCTCTGCAAGATGCGTTACTTAGACAAATGGTGATGGAACCAACAAGGGAAAGCTCAACGCTGGATTTAGTCCTCACCAACGGAGATAGCGTGTCGAATGTCTGGGTGGGTGCACCTGTGAGCAGCAGCGATCATCACATGGTGTGGTTTGAGATAAAAACCAAGGTGCAGTCCAACTATAGCAAGCTCAAAGTCCTAAACTTCAAAAACACTGATTTCAATAAAATGGCCATGTACCTAAAGGAGGAGTTGACAGGGTGGATAGAGATAAGGGAAGTGGAATTGCAATGGACAAAACTAAAGGTGGCAATAAAAGGGGCAACAGATAAATATGTAAGAAAAGTAAATAAAAACAAAAGGAGAAGGAAACCTATTTGGTTTTCCAAAAAAGTGGCTGCTCAAATAAAGGCAAAAAACACAGCTTTCGCAAAATACAAAACTACTCAAAATAGCACCACAATATCACAAAATCATTTCTGTCGGAAACCGCCGACCTGAGATAGAGAGGGGAGTAACCGTTTTTTCAAATTTTTAATTGGCATAAAGTGCTTGCAAAACTAATCATAGTGAAAACCACTTATCTGAGAAATGGGCCAGCTGGGCAGCACAAACGAACACAGCGACATGCATGTTTCGAGCCTACGAGAGGCCCTGTCTCAAGCTGTTCAGATGAAAAACGCGCCCATGAGATAAAAACCAAGGTTCCCCTCTCTATCTCAGGTCGGCGGTTTCCGACAGAAATGATTTTGTGATATTGTGGTGCTATTTTGAGTAGTTTTAGTTTTTCATCCAGGCAACACTCTGTTTTGACTTTTTTGAATGGGATTGGTCTGTGTCATCACAGTACTTATTTGTTTGGGGTTTTTTTACTTTTTTTTTTTTTTTTTTTTCGCAAAATACAAAAGCTTGCAAACAGAGAAACACAGAAATGAATACAGGATCAAACTCAAAGAGACAAAAAGAGAAATAAGGATAGCAAAATCAAAGGCAGAGGAAAAGATGGCTAAAGATGTGAAGTGTGGCGACAAAACTTTCTTCAGGTATATTCGGGAAAGGAAGAAGATCAGAGGTGGAATCGCAGGACTCAGAAGTGCTGGGAATGGACTTGTGGAAAGGGACATTGAAAAAGCAGAATTGCTAAACAAATACTTCTGCTCTGTTTTTACTAAACAAAATCCTGGAGAAGGACCAACTGTGACTCCCAAATATAAAGATGGGCATGAAGTAGATACCACACCATTCACAGAAGATGATGTGTTAGAACAACTTGCAAAACTGAAAGTGGACAAGGCCATGGGACCAGATGGGATACATCCCAGGATACTGAAAGAGCTCAGAGAGGTTCTTGCAGGGCCATTAAAGGATGTTTTCAACAGTTCCTTGGAAACAGGAGTAGTTCCTCAGGACTGGAGAATAGCTGATGTCGTACCTCTACACAAAAGTGGTGAGAGGGAAGAAGTGTCAAACTACAGACCCATGAGCCTTATCTCGGTGGTGGGAAAAGTAATGGAGGCGCTTCTGAAGGAGCGAATAGTGAACTTTCTCAAAACCAACAGGTTGCAAGATCTGAGGCAACATGGTTTTACCGAAGGATGATCTTGCCAAACAAATCTGATTGAGTTCTTTGACTGGGTGACCAGAGAACTAGATCAGGGGCATGCGATGGATGTCATCTACCTGGATTTCAGCAAAGCCTTTGCTACTGTTCCTCACAGGAGGCTTATCAATAAATTCAGTAGTTTAAGGATGGGTCCCAAGGTGGTAAACTGGATCAGAAATTGTTTGACTGATAGACGGGGTGCCCCAGGGTTCGGTCCTGGGCCCGGCACTGTTCAATGTATTTGTGAGTGATATTGCTGAAAAACTGAATGGAAAGGTCTGTCTTTTTGCAGATGACATGAAAATTTTCAACAGAGTGGACTCCCCCGAGGGAGTCTTTAACATGAGAAAAGATCTACAAAAGCTGGAAGAATGGTCAAATGCTTGCCAATTAAGATTTAATGCAAAGAATTGCAGAGTCATGCACTTGGGTAGCAGAAACCCAAGAGAAATGTACACAATAGGGGGCAAGAGGTTGGTGTGCACGAATCAGGAGAAAGACCTTGGTGTGATTATTTCTGTAGATCTCAAGGTGGCAAAACAGTGCGACAAGGCGGTGGCAAAAGCCAGGAGGATGTTGGGCTGCATACGAAGAGGAATTACCAGCAGAAAGAAAGAAAGGTTCTAATGTTGTTGTTGTTAAGTACCGTCGAGTCAGAGTCGACTCATGGCGACCCTCTGGATAGCTATCCTAAATTGTGTTCGGTCTTCAGTCAGGCGGCTCATTGTTGACAGACTGGTACCCGTAGCTGCTGTTATTGTATCGATCCATCTCATTGCTGGCCTTCCTCTTTTGCGTTGACCTTCTATCTTGCCAAGCATGATGTCTTTCTTTAATGATCTCTCTCTTCGCATAATGTGTCCAAAGTATGAAAGTCGAAGTCTTGTCATCTGAGCTTCTAAAGAAAGCTTAGGTTTGATCTCCTCTAGTACCGACTGGTTTGTTCTTCGGGTAGTCCATGGTATACACAGTATTCGCTGCCAGCACCATAATTCAAAGGCATCAATTTTCTTCCTGTCTTTTTCACTGTCCAGCTTTCACATCCATATGATGTTATTGAAAATAGCATGGCTTGAACAAGTCGAATCTTTGTATGGAGAGAGACATCTCTGCTCTTGAGGATCTTATCTAGGTCTTTCATAGCCTCTCTGCCAAGAACAATGCTTCATTTGATTTCTTGACTGCTTGTTGCTTCTTTATTGATAGTTGATCCAAGTAGGTTAAAGTTGTTCACAATTTCAATTTCTTCTCCTTCAACAATGAACCTGTTGATTATGCCAGTTGTCATGATCTTTGTCTTTTTTACATTAAGGTGCAAGCCCATTTTGAGACTATGTTCTTTGTTTGTGAGAAGCAAATGTTTCAGATCATCTTCACTTTCAGCCAGTAATGTAGTATGATCAGCATAGCGAAGGTTGTTGATGAGTCTTCCACCAATCTTCACACCTCTGTTGTCTTCATACAATCCTGCTTCTCTGATGATTTGTTCTGCATATAAATTAAACAAGTAGGGAGAAAGTATGCAGTCTTGTCTGAAAATACAGTGACAAAATTCAAAATGGCATGGGACAGACACAATGGATCCATTTATAGCAACAGAATAAAATCAAAATAAACTGAACCATCTAACTTCTCAACAAATAGGGGTGCCCTGCATGGAGCGGTGGGTTCACCCCTAAACAAAGGGTGGCTTGAGGGGTGGCCTGTACAGAATGGCACCTACTCCTGCCATCTTACTGGGCAGACTAGATGGACCATACTGGTCTTTATCTGCCGTCATTTACTATGTTACTATCAATTGGTCCTCCAGTTATACAGTAACAACACTCGACTTCTGACCTTTCCAATGCTTCTTTAGAGTCAGGAGTGGTTCCAAAGGACTGGAGAAGAGCACCAGTGGTCCCCCTACACTAAATGGGAAGTAAGGAAGAGGTTGGGAATTATAGGCTGGTTAGTCTGACCTCTGTGGTAAGTAAATTAATGAAATTTATGCTAAAACAGAGGATAGTGAGGTTTCTGGAATTCAGCGGATTGTAGTATCCGAAGCAGCATGGTTTTACTAGAGGCAGGTCTTGTCAGAAAAATTGAATTAATTTTTCACTGGGTGACCAGAGCATTGGACTGAGGGAGAGCACTAGATGTGGTGTACTTGGATTTCAGTAAAGTCTCTGACACTGTTTTGCATAGGTAACTTACAAATAAACTGAGCACCCTAGGGATGGACTTTAAAGTGACCGACTGGGTTAGAAACTGTTTCAGTGGGAGGCAACAAAGGGAACAAATACATGGAGCTCACTCTGAGGAGGACACTACCAGTATTGTATCACAGGGTTTATCCTTAATTCAATTCTTTTAAACATCTTTGTAAGCAATACTGCAAAATGGTTGATGGGTAAGTTTTGCCTCTTTGTGGCTGATACCAAAATCTGCAAAAAGGTAGGCATCCAGGAAGGTATAGATAACATGAGAAGGGATTTAGCAAAGCCTAAAGAATGGTTGAGAATTTGTCAGCTGAGATTTAATACTAAAAATACAGAATCATGCATGTGGGCTGCAAAAATCCCAGGAAGCAGTATAGTATAGAAGTACTTCGGTCCACGAAAGAAGAGGGAGACCAGGGGGTGACTGTTTCTAATCAATTTAAGGTGGTTAAAGGTTAAATTAGACTTACCTGCTAATTGTAGTTCCTGGAGAACCTCCAGTCTAGTCCCGGAATCTTTGGGTTGTCAACCTACTCCAGCAGCTTTGGAGACTGAGAAACCTCACTCCTGTGATGTCACCAGTATATAAGGACTGGAACCACCTCCACTCACCAGTTTACCTATTGACAAAGCAGACTCACCAGAGCAACAAGTAAGCAGAAATACAGGAAGAAATACAAACCACTGCCCAACTGAGACCTACAGGACCCTAGGCCCCAGCTATGTACAAGTCCCCCGCTACCTGGGCCATGCCCGGAGGTCCCCCATGTTCTCTACTGCGAAGAAGGATCCCCGGCGAAGACCGTCCCAGGCGCCACCCCACCCCACCGTGAACAACGCCCTAAAACCCCCTCAGAAAGGAGGAGTACTTACCAGTAACTCACCATATGCTTCAGGCGACAGTCCACCAGTGAAACAGGGCGGGACATGGGACTAGACTGGAGGTTCTCCAGTAACTACAATTAGCAGGTAAGTCTAATTTAACCTTCCTGATCGTCCCTCCAGTCTAGTCCCGGAATCTTTGGGTATGTACCAGAGCAGTACAGAACTCAACGGGAGGGGCCTGTCAGACCAGCCTGAAGCACCGCCGCTCCAAAACAGGTGTCCCTCCCCGCCTGCACATCCAGACGGTAATGCTTCACAAACGAATGCAACGGAGACCAGGTCGCCGCCTTACAGATTTCCACCGGTGGCACTAAGCTCCACTCCGCCCATGACGCCGCTTGCGCCCTGGTGGAATGAGCCCGCAGCCCATCTGGTACCCTGCGGCCTTTCAGCAGATATGCCGAAGCAATCTCTTCCTTCAACCATTGAGCAATCGAGCCTTTAGAAACCACTTCTCCTTGCCGTGGACCGGCAAACAACACAAACAACCGATCAGACTTACGAAAACTAGCTGTGCGAGCCACATACTGCTTTAAGGCCCGATTCACATCCAAGCGATGAAGCCGAGCTGCCATCCGGCCCTTCGTTCTGGTCACAAACACTGGTAAAGCCACTACCTGGTTCATATGAAAGGCCGAGACCACCTTAGGTAAGAATGACGGCACCGGACGCAACACCACCTTAGAATCGGAAAAGGACAAAAACGGCTGTCAACACGAGAACACCTGCAGCTCCGAAACTCTTCTCGCCGAAGCAATAGCCACCAAAAACACCACCTTAAGGGTAAGATCCTTCAAAGATGCTTCCGCTAATGGCTCAAACGGGGCTCTTCCAATGCCTCGAGGACCAACGGCAGATCCCACGCCGGGACTACCTTCTTACGAGGCGGTCTCAGAAGCAGTACCGCCCCCAGGAACCGTTTCACATCCGGGTGACTACCCAGCGGACTGCCCCGCACCTTACCCCTATAACAGGACAGCACCGCCAACTGTACCTTCAACGAAGCCGCCGCTAAGCCCTTTTGAAACCCATCCTGTAAGAACGCTAGCACCTGTGGAACTGACGCCCTTAAGGGGACGAAAGCCCGTTCCGTACACCAGGCCTCAAAAATACGCCACACTCTAACATAAGCCAACGAAGTAGACCGACGCCTTGACTTCAGCAAGGTAGAAACCACTGCCATCGAATAGCCCTTCGCCCTTAACCTAGCCCGCTCAATAGCCAGGCCGTAAGCGAGAATCGATCCACTTGCGTCATGTGCAGGGGCCCCTGTGTTAGAAGATCTGTGCGCACCAGAAGCCTCCAGGGCTCATCCACCAGAAGCCGGACCAGGTCGGCGTACCACGGTCTCCGCAGCCAATTCGGTGCGATTAGAATTACCCGGCCCCTGTGACGCTCTATGCGCTGCAGGACCCGACCGATCAGCACCCACGGAGGAAACACATAAAGAAGCTGTCCCTCCGGCCAAACCTGGATCAGGGAATCCAGGCCTTCCGCCATGCGTTCCTTTCTTCTGCTGAAGAACCGGCTGACTTGTGCGGATTGGAAGGTCGCCATCAGATCCATCACCGGCGTTCCCCATCGCCGCACCACCATTGTGAAAACTTCTGGATGCAGAACCCACTCCCCGGGGTCTACTCGTACGCGACTCAAAAAATCGGCCTCTACATTGTCCACTCCTGCGACATGAGCTGCCGACAAGGCCATCAGATTTTCCTCGGCCAAGTCAAATAAACTCTCCGCTTCGGTCTCCAGCGCCACACTGCTGGTACCTCCCTGCCGATTTACGTAAGCTACCGCCATCACATTGTCGGAAAACACCTGAATGGCTTTCCCCCGGAGATATGGACGTAACTCCTGTAAGGCCCATGCCACCGCTCTCAACTCTAACCTGTTGATGGATCACGTCCTTTCCACCGCGGACCATTGACCCTGAACCAGCCGACCCTGACAATGGGCCCCTCAGCCCTGCAGACTGGCATCGGTCGTCAGGGAAATCCAGGGTGGCGCTTCCAATGACATCCCTTTCTCCAGGCCGCCGGGACGTAACCACCACTGCAGAGCCTGACCAGTCTGCGGTGGACAAGCCAACCTCTGGGACAGTGAATCTCTCTGGTGGGACCACCGTCTTAACAATGCTCTCTGTAACGGTCGCATGTGGGTGCGCGCCCATGGCACCAACTCCTGGGTCGCCGCCATTGTCCCCAACACCCGCAGGTAATCCCAGGCCGTGGGACACTGCTTACTGAGAAACTGCCTCACCAGCTGCCTGAGGCCCAGCACCCGCTGCCGAGGCAGAAACACTCGACCCACGCTGGTGTCGAAGCGTGCTCCCAGGTACTCCAGTACTTGTGATGGCTCCAAGTGGCTCTTTGCCACGTTCACCAACCAACCGAGGCTCTGCAGAAGGTTGATCACTTTGGCCGTCGCTGACACACTCTCTGCCCGGGACTTTGCCCTGATCAACCAATCGTCCAGATACGGATGAACCAACACTCCTTCCTTTCGCAAGGCCGCCGCCACCACTACCATCACCTTCGTGAATGTCCGTGGCACGGTTGCCAAACCAAAGGGAAGGGCCTGAAATTGAAAATGGTCCATGGGAACCGCAAACCGAAGGAATTTCTGATGCTCCCGGCGTATCGGAATATGCAGATACGCCTCCGAGAGGTCCAGGGACGTCAAAAACTCTCCTTTTCGTACTGCCACAATAACGGACCGGAGCGTCTCCATCCAAAAGTGAGAGACCCGGAGGCAGCGATTCACCTTTTTCAGGTCCAGAATAGGTCGCCACGTCCCTTCCTGTTTTGGCACTACGAAATAAATGGAGTATCGACCGCAACCTAACTGGTCTGTAGGAATCGGGACAATGGTTTTGAGATCTAGTAGCCTCTGAACTGTTTCCTGCACCGCCTCGCGCTTTGCGCTGGCCTTGCATGGTGATACAACAAATGAGTCGGTCACTGAACGCTGCAACTCCAATGCGTAACCCTCTCGTACCACTTTTAACACCCACTGATCTGACGTGAGTCAGGTCCAGGCTGGATAAAATTCCCGCAGCCGACCCCCTACGCGAACCAGATCCCCCCGGACCCGCCTGGCATCATTGTGATTTTCTGAAGGCGGAGGCCGAGGAAGCGGGCGTAAAACCCCTGTTTGCCCCTCGAAACCCCTGGGACCGTCCAGCAAAACGTCCCCGCTGGCTCTGTCCAAATCTGGGGAAACGAAAACGGCGAAAGTCCCGCTGCTGGCCCCTAGGGCTGGCACTGGGTCGCCCCTGCTTCGACTTATCTTCCGGCAATCTACCGCCCTTCGAATCCCCTAAATCCTTGACCAACTTATCCAAATCCTCACCAAACAGAAGCTTACCACGGAAAGGGAGCTTATTCAATCTGGCTTTGGAAGAGCCGTCCGCTGCCCAGTTTCGCAGCCAAAGACAGCGCCTCCCAGCGACTACCGACGCCATGCTTTTCGTTAGTCCCCGGAAGATACTGAAGATCGGCTAGATACGCCACCCCAGACTCTAACCTAGACGCCTCCTTGGATTCCTCACTCGAGGGGGCCCCTTGAAGCTGCTGCGCCCAGCGTAAGCAAGCTCTCGCCACCCAGGCCCCGCAAATAGATGCCTGCAAGGATAGCGCATTTGCCTCAAATACCTGCTTCAGGAACGTCTCCAACCTCCGGTCCTGGGCATCCTTGAGGGCCGCGGCACCCTCTACTGGGATCGTAGTCCTCTTGGCCACCGCTGACACGGCTGCATCTACTCTAGGCGCCTTAAACAACTCCCGGTCCTGATCCAACAGGGGGTAAAGCCTGGCCATAACCCTAGATCCCTTAAGGGCGGTCTCAGGCATATCCCATTCTTCCTGAATCATCTCCTTAAAAACCCTGTGCACCGGGAACATCCTCTGCGTTCTCCGAACCGCCTGCAGCAGAGGGTCCTCTAGGGTAGAATCCTCAGCAGCGGTGTCAGCCGGGATATTGAGGGCTTTAAGGGACTCCATAATGAGTGCCGGAAGCTCCTCCCTCCGGAAGACCCGCACCACCCGTGCCTGATCCTCCTGCTCCTTAATCTCGCCTTCCTCTAGCTCCTCTTCCTCCAGACCCCCCAGGTCTGCCTGCTCGGACTGGATATTCTCCGAAACAACCGACTGCTTTAGTGGATCCAGCAGCCTAGATCGTTTCGCACTGACAGCAACCTCTGGCGCCCTTACCGGCAAACACGGTCTCTTCCGCCCCAGCTCAGCACCTGAGGACCCAGCTGTCTGCGTCCCCTGGGCACCGCCCAATGCCTTCTGCAGAAGAGCCATGAAATCTGGGGAAAATATCGCCGCCAAACTCCCCGGCACCGGGAGCTGCGGAGGAGGGGGTTCTGGTTCAGAAGCTGTACTGGGCCCTGGTTCTACCCCCGACAGGGAAGCTGAGAGGGGTTTGGGACACCCCCCCGAGACCTCTGGGCCCCCTAATTCTGTCTCTGACAATAGCTATTTAGTCTCTTGACTACAGCCCCGGCATACTCCGTCCTGCGAGACTGAACTCCTTTTGGCCCCACACAACAAACAGAGTTGCCTGGAAGGCATGCTACACCCCCCAAAACAAATTGCAGAGAGAACTTCAGAAGTTGAAACAACCTGCTTTTTTTTTTTTTTAGCTGAACGGCCCGCAGACTCGCTGCCCCAGTCACCCCCAAAGAGAGTTGCTGGAAACGAGGCTCCCCCAATGCAAAAACGGCCAGAGAAGCCCCGGGCCCGCTAACGGCGTTTTTGCCGCGCTGTGCACACGCAGTCCAGGCTGGGCCTGCAATCTGCCGTTCCTGCTCAAAAAAGGTCATCTTACCTCAGCGCCGTTGAGAAATGCGTGTGTCCACTTCCCTGTGCTCTCCTGCTCCACACAAGCCTCCGGGAAGGGAATTTGACTTCCGGTACTGCTTACCCCGTCACGAGCACCGGGTCCTAGCCGCGGACCGCTTCAATCAACTCCCGGTCCTGTCGGCAATCAACAGCAGTTATAACCGACGGCTCAAAGCGCTGGCAGGCAAGCCATCTGCATGCGCTGAGCCTAAAAACAGCTGCGGTTCCTGCTCCTCTCCTGCTCGGAGCGGTAACCAGTTTCCGGTCCTCCTCCCCAGCGTCCACCCGACCCGCTGACCGTCTCGGAGGGAGGGGGGGGGGAGACTACCGTAGGCAGAACAGAGGACCTCAGGACACGAAGGCCCGGCCACCTGAGACTCTCACAGGTAGAAAATGCAATTATAGTACCCAAGTGTCTGTATCAAATCCTAAACACCCACAAAATTAAAACCTAAAAAGACTTCTTAATCGTTCCTCTAGTGAGCCCTGCAATCCCTGGGCTCACAACTCCTCTAGCTGCTTTGGAGACTGATTAAACTGGTGAGTGGAGGCAGTTCCAGTCCTTATATACTGGTGACATCATAGGAGTGAAGTTTCTCAGTCTCCAAAGCTGCTGGAGTAGGTTGACAACCCAAAGATTCTGGGACTAGACTGGAGGGACGATCAGGAACAGGTAGAAAATATGGCAGTGAAAGCTAGAAGGATGCTTAGGTACATAGGAAGAGGAATGACCAAGAGGAAGGAGGAGATGATAGTGCCTCTGTATACCTCTTTGGTGAGACCTCATTTAGAGTACTGTGTGCTATTGTGGAGACCACACCTTCAAAAAGATATGAATCGGATGGAGTCAGTGCAGGGGGTGGCTACTAAAATTGTCAGTGGTCTTTGTCATAAGGCATATGGGGATAGACTTGAATATGAAAGAGACATTTAAATACCTTTCATGGCAACATAGTACAGTCGGGTTTTCAGGATTCTCACAATGAATATGCATAAGATAGATTTGCATACAATGAAAGCAGTACATGGAAATCAAGTCATGCATATTCCTTGTGGGAATCCTGAAAATGCAACTGGTTTAGGTGTGCCCCAAGGACTAGGTTGAGAACCACTGACATAGTAAATGATAGCAGATAAAAACCAGCATTGTCCATCTAGTCTGTCCAGTAAAGTGGCTAGACTTGTAGAGATGCACCTGCTGCTCTGTGCAGGTTACCCTCCTCAATGCCTGTGCTTAAGGTTGTATCTGCTGCTCCAAGCAGGTTACCCCTCTCTATTTATAAAGTTATTTATGTTTGCTTTGATTCCATCCTCTTGCTATGTAGTGATCCTCTGTCTTTCCCATGCCTTTTTGAATTCCATTAATGTTTTTGCTCCCATCAATTGAAAGAAAGTTCTGCAATGAGGGGACACAGGAAGAAGGTGAAAAGGGATAGACTCAGGAGTAATCTCAGGAAATACTTCTTTACAGAAAGAGTGGTAGATGCATGACATAGCCTTCCAGTAGATGGGTTAGAGATCAGGACTGTATCTGAATTCAAAAAGGCATGGGACAAACACAGATGATCTCTAAGGGGAAAAAGAAGGGACTGTAAAGTTCAGTAGTTAGTATTTATTTATTTATTTATTTATTTATTTAACAGTATTTCTAAACCGCCTTATCTTAATAATCAAGGTGGTATCACAGCAAGCAATCAGGTAAAGTGTGTGTGTTGTACATGCAGTGAGGATAAAACTTAGTTGTGTGAGGGATGTGTTGGGTGCTTGATTTGTTTGAGCTATATACAGGGTGGGCTATTTACAGTGGTGCTAGAATCATATTTTATATATATTCAGTTGTTTGGGAGGATTGGAGTGCTGTTATCCATTCTCTTAGGTTATGTGATGTGACCATAGTGCTCTATGAACAGCATGGTTTTCAGTTGTTTTCTGAAGTCTTTGAGGTCTGGAGTTGCCCTTAGATCGTCCGGTAGATTGTTCCATATTGTTGGAGCAGCCATGGAGAGAGCTCTGTCTGTTGTGTCCTTGCGTGTGTGCTTGTACTCATTTGGGGTGCTGACTCGGTTGCGTGTTTGACTTCTTCTGGGACGTGCGCTGGTTTCCGGTTGTATGGGCAGGTGGAGGCTGTTGGCTGATGTGTGTTCTTTTATCTTAAATAGGTTTATGATAGTCTTGTATCTGATGCGAGCAATGATTGGGAGCCAGTGTAAGTCCTTTAGTGTAGGTGTGATGTGCTCCTGCCTTGCGGCTCCGGATATGATTCGAGCTGCAGTGTTTTGTGCCAGCTGTAGTGGTTTGAGAGCTTGTTTTGGTAGTCCGAGGTATATCGGATTGCAGAAGTCCAGTATTGGGGTTATCAGTGCTTGACAGACTGTACGGAAGTGTTCTGGAGCGAGGAGTGGTTTCAGTCTCCTGATGATTCGCATCCTGTAATATGCTTTTTGGATTGTTTTGTCTATGTGTGGTTTGAGGTTGAGTTTACTGTCCAGAGTAACCCCAAGGTATCTCACCTCCGATCTTATCGGTATCGTGGTGCTTTGTATCTTTATGTTTGGTGGGTGTGTGAAGCTTTGGTTTCGAGTGATGATTAAAGCTTCAGTCTTGTTGTAGTTTATAGCTAGATTGTTGTTTTGGCACCACTTCGCCATTTGGGTAAGGCAGTCTGCTATCTTAGAGAAGTCCGGGTTTTCGATTGATATCGGGGAGTATACCATTATATCGTCTGCGTATATTGTGTATTGGATGTTGTTCTCTTTCATAATGTTGCATATTGGTTGGATGTAGATGTTAAAAAGGAGTGCTGAGAGTGCGGATCCTTGTGGTACTCCTTGTTGGACGTTTATGGGCCGGGAGGTGTCCTGTCCCACCTTGACCTGTAGCTGTCTTTCTGTTAGGTACGAGTGGAACCATTTTAGAGTGGTACCGTGTATACCAGTGTTCTTCAGTCTCTCCAGGAGTATATTGTGATCAACTGTGTCGAACGCTGAGGAGATGTCGATGAAGATCATTATAATTCCATTCCTGATGTCGTCAATTATTCTTATGATGCTGTCGAAGAGGTAGATCAGGAGAGTTTCGACTCCATGGTTGGGACGAAATCCATGTTGGTTGTCGTCGAAGGGCAGACTGGATAGGTCGTATGGTCTTTATCTGCTATCATTTTTCTATGTAATAAACTTATCATTATGTGAAGGATAAGTGTCGGATGAGGGGAAGATGTATGGATAGAACATGGGTGGTCCCAGAAATTATCCAGATAGATGCAATATTTGGTCCAAAAGTTAACTAAATAGCTATCCAAACAGCAGACTGAATATCACTGCTTATTGGATAGCTCCAGTGCAGATCATATTAAGGGGTTGATTCTACATGAGGTGTGCAGAAAGTTACATGCTATTTACACATGTAAGTCCCTATTTTAAAGAACTCATATGCACAAATGGGCACTTATACATGCCTTTTGAGTGGTCACTCTTCTCTAAGCATGTGCGTATGACCCATCATTGCACATGCTTTCCTTTGGGGTGTGCATGGAAGTGGAGCTTAGGTAGACATAGACAGGGCCTCAATTTACACGCATACTGTAAGTTATAGAATACAATAACTTATGTGTGTGTTCTACAAATCTAGTTACGACCATCTATTCCAGCATTAGGGTAGGTGTAATTGCTATGATTCGGTTAAAGCGCATCAGTATACCCCTATTTTATAACGTAAAGTACATGCGTGCTTCACTTTATAAAACCGGCCTCGAATATGCACATGGTAATGTGCGTTGACTGCTCAGTCATTTATAAAATTACTCTCAATGTATATATTCAGAATAAAAAGTGCCTGTTAGCATAAGTTTGTAAACCGCTCTGATACACATGGTAAAGGGCCTAAACCATAAACCATACTGCTGTCCAGATAATGGGGCTGAATATATATGTATTTTATTTAAACGCCGCTGCCAACATAAAAGAAAACACTGACCGTGGAGTTTAAATATTGACTCACTAGTTTCTGAAGGCCTTTTAAGTGTTTAGGGCACCTCTTATTTCCAGGAGGCTGATGTTGGTTTGGCTCTATAGAGCTATGACTTGCCTGGACAAAATTTAGCCAGACCAGAGGGAAGGGGGAAAGGAGGGAACTGAAGTTAACTAGACAAAACCTTTGAATATTGATTCATTGAAAGAAAAAATATCTATGCCTAATGCCTCTGTTTCTCATTATGTGTGTATATGCAGAAAAGCTCCCCTCTAAGGGGCTGATTCAGTAATTATCTACCCATAGACACAGAATCAACCAGGGTTCGATTCCCACTAGCACTCCTTGTGGCCTTGGGCAAGTCACTTAACCCTCCATTGCCTCGGAAGAAAGGCATGGCAATCTACTTCCGGTGATACTGCCAAGAAAACCCAGGAGCCTCTGGGTCGCCAGGAGTCAGGACTGACTTGAAGGCACACATTGCATTTTGCAGACACAGAATGGTAGAGAAGTCTGAGTGAAAGAGAACTTAAATCTAATTGGCTAATCTTGTGCAGCGTAATTTTATAAGAAGCACCTACTTTAAGCATGAAAGTAGGCATCTACTGTACTTAGGTTCCATTTTATAAAGACACATAGGCACCTATGGTCTTTATAAAACATTTGCATAAGTGACCTTGCAGGTACAGGCATTTACATTGACCCTATTGTTCAGTTCAAGCACAGATTACCATATGTTATATTCTATGCACATACTTGCATGCTCTACCTACGTCGCACCCAAACTCTGCCCATGTGTCTGTCAAAGTACATACTATCATGCCAAGGTGTGTACTTTTATGTTAGTATTTTATAAGAGGCCATTTTGTGTATATCTCATCACATATACATGGAAATGACTTTATAAAATTACCTCTTGATTATCCTATTAGAAGTGACTTCATGTTTAATGTCTGTGAAGTACTCTAAGGTCCACCATAGATGAAATCTGCTATGCCAATAGAAATTCTTCTTAAGCTAATATCCATAATAGGAAAGCATATTTTCAGCTAAAAGTCCCCTTTTCAATTATAGTTTACTGTAGTTAGTCTTATGCCTAAAAAGGATTACACAGCTTTATGCCTGCATTTTCCTAGATCTATTAGTTTGCTGTATGTTTGTGTGTGCTTGTGCGGATGTACTTATGTATATCTGGGAGAAAGAGAAAAACAAACTTTCAGCTTGAGTTTTTGTTATTAGTTATTCAGCTAATAAATAGAAAAGTTCTTTATTTTGTTTATCTAAGTAGTTATATTTAGAACTACCAGACTAACACTGTGATTTATTTGTATTTGGATATAGAAATAACATACTTTCAGTTCTATTGAGCAGTCTTATCAAGAAATAATGAGAACATTAAGAAAACATTTCTGTCAAGTTAAAAATAGATGTTTAGGAAAATCTAAAGTACTTTTTGTTGCAAATAACACTTTTACAAGCATAGGAAAAAAGTCCCTACCTCCCACATGCTTAAATTTATTAGATTATGTGCATTGGAAAAGGTTTGGATATTTGTTCATATTTGATTCTTAGGTTATAAACATAAGCAGAACTTGTTTCTCTGACCACACAGTGAACTGTATGAGACATTTTCTTGTCTGAAATAAATTATTAGCTATTTAAATACGAATAACCTACTTCAAACTTAGGAGCTGCTGTATTAAAGTATAACAATGAACCTGATTCATCAATGTCTTTTAGTCACATTTGTAGAGAATAGGAAAAAAATGCTTTAATCGATTAGTCTCGATTGAGCTAAATTCAGACTCGGCAGCCACTATGCCTGTGAGTGGATGGGGTGCATTTGAGTGAGTGGGCAAAGTGTGTGTGAATGGATGGGGTTGGGTATGCCTATGTAATTGGATAGGATGGCACATGGTGCACCCTTGCACTATATACATAATGGTGTGTCTCCCAAATTCTGCATGGACAAGCAGAATATAATCAGCCACATAGAGGATGTCTTCCCTGATGCGCCAGGTCAGATCTGCTCTCCCCAAGCCCAGAGGTCTCGAACAATTCTTTGGGCATGTATGAGAGATTTCTCCTTCTTGACCGTTGCTCTTCCCTCTCAGTCTTCTTCATCCATGCATCTGCACTGACACAGCTCTCCTCATACTTCATATTTCCTTTCCTTCTCACATTCTTTCAAGTCATATTTTCTACTAAAACTTTCTCCCTCCTCTGTTGAACAGTTTTCTGATCTATTTTACCCCTATCACCCTTACAGTCCCATTGCTTTGGTGAATAAGGAAGAGACTATTGTTCTGCTGTTTCAGCTGCATACCTGGAGCAGCTCATCTCTGACAACAGCAGTATAACTCGAAGTGTATGACCCTCAGATCTGGAACCACTGCTCTGATGGAAAATGAAGCAACTTCACTGATCTGCTGCTTCAGTTGCGTATCCATAGCAATCTTCCTTTAGCAGCGGCAGCATGACTCAGAACATATGGCCTCCAAACCTAGGACTACTGCTCTGACAAAAAAGGGACAGCCTCTACTGATCTGCTGCTTCAACCGCATATCTGACGTGGTTCCTGTCTGACAGCAGCAATACATCTAAGATAATATAGTCTCTAACCCTGGGACCAATATTCTGCTTTATGGATGGAAGAGAGAGAAAATTTTCCAATCTACTGCCTCAACCAAGTACCCGGAGCAGTTCCTCTCTAATGGCAGTACCACTCCTATCAGAGTATGACCCTCAGTCTAAAGACCACTACTCTGCTTTTCTAATGAAATAGAAAAAGGTTTTCCCCGCCATAGCAGATTCTCACCGGTGGGAGCACCGCACTTATATTGATATAGTCCCCAGTTCTGGGTCCACTGCTTGACTGCACTAAGAAAAAAAGATATGACAGAAGTCACGTTCCTCTTTCAGCCACAGAACTGGAGTGCTTATTCTCCGGCAGCAGCAGCATGATATAAAGTAAGTTTGGAAGCTCCCTGAGCACCAAGAAGGCAGAGGGCCACCAGCACAGGAAGGGTGTATTGTGCCAAAGCTCTGACTTTTTATATGCTGCACATCATAGTATAGAATGCTTATCGCATCTCTATGTTTGGCGAACTGATGCCAGTTTGTGCACCATAGGATGCTTGTTCCTACCATAATGGTTCCTCCTATGTTGAAGCCTCATGTGGATGCCTAGTGAATGAATCCATAATTGCCCCAAAGCAAACTGCAATTGAACTCCAGAATTTCTTCGCCACTACAAAACGTACATACAGCAGATTATACAGATTAAGTTAAATAGGGTACTGGCATGTAACAAGCCAGTGGGCTGAAAATTTACCCCTGGTTGTGCAGCTTGCACTGCAAGATCAGTCCCAAGGGGAGGTGCACAAAAGCAAAAGTTGGCTCAGGGTGCTACAACCCCTTGAGCCGGCCCTGATTCAGTGAATCATTTGTTCTTGATGCAAAGGCTGCAGCAGTTAGAGATCTGCTCATCAGTACTTTCTTGATTTGGGTCTTATTTGACTGGAAGGATGCAACAGGTTTGAAAGGGTGATCATATCTCCCAATGGTTTCCATTAAAGGAGGGGTGCCACAGGGTATGGCGCTCTCTGTGTTATTATTTAACTTTTTTTTTGCAATCACTACGTATCCTTATTAAGAGTTTTAATGTATGTGGACAATATTATGTTCTGTGCCACGATCCATATAGGCAGCAAACTGAATACACAGACAATACTAGCGTAGTCATTGTATTACCTATTCAGGCTAAGCCTGATGTTCCATAGGCCTAAGTTAAACATATTAAACATTAAACATAAAAGAAGAGCGGGACCTAGGCGTGGTTGTGTCTGATGATCTTAAAGTAGCTAAACAGGTAGAAAAGGCGACGGCAAAAGCTAGAAGGATGCTTGGGTGCATACGGAGAGGAATGGCTAGCAGAAAAAAGGAGGTGATAATGCCTCTGTATAAGTCTTTGGTGCAACCTCATTTGGAGTATGGTGTGCAATTCTGGAGACCGCACCTTCAAAAGGATGTGAACAGGATGGAGTCGGTGCAAAGGGTTGCTACTAAAATGATTAATGGGCTTCATTATAAAGCATATGAGGACAGACTTAAGGATCTTAATATGTACACCTTAGAGGAAAGGCGGGATAGAGGTGATATGATTGAGATGTTTAAATACCTCCGTGGCATAAATGTTCAGGGAGAGAGCCTCTTTCAATTGAAAGCAAGTTCTGCTACGAGGGGACATGGGATGAGGGTGAAGGGAGATAGATTCAGGAGTGATATGCGGAAATATTTCTTTACAGAAAGAGTAGTGGATCCGTGGAATAGTCTCCCAGTGGAGGTGGTAGAGATGAGGACAGTAACTGAATTCAAAAAAGCATGGGACCAACACAGAGGATCTCTAAAGGTAAAAAGTGGACTGTTGTAGTTGTTATGGAAGGACAGACTAGATAGGCCATGTGGTCTTTTTCTGTCGTCATGTTTCTATGTTTCTATATAACTTATCTGAATAATGGCTGAATAGTGCCATTATCTGGATAATTTTCTGGCCTGCCCTCGCTCCTCCCCTAACATGCCCCACAAGTATATGGATAATATTTGGCCATTTTGCAATCTTTTTAAAATACAAGGTTAAGCTAATTATGTGTTTGCCAGCAAACACATAATTGCCTTTAAATATCAGTCTGATAGGGCATAATTTTTCATTCATATGGAACACTCCCAGACTTACCAATAAAACTCTCCCAACAATGGAAGCAGAGCAGGAGGATTTTTCACTTTACAACTCAACATACAAACAAATTCTATTGACATTCTGGTCTCACATCAGTGACAGCACTACTAGCTCCCTCCATTGCCAGACATTGTGCATCATAACATGAAAAAAACCCTAAACACTAGCACCAAGACCTCAAATTGCACCAACCCTACCTGGAAAATTAGCATTGCAAATATTCTAGAACACCACTAACCCCTAGTTGGAAGAAGAGAACAAGCTGAACTACTACAGATTCCTATAGAGGTGCTACATGCTAACAGAATACCTTATCATGGCTGCATATGGAAAGCACAGACTATCATATAATAAAAAATAAGAAACTACAAAATTTGAAACAAATATATAGACAAAAATTGAAATGGAAACTCCCCCCTCCCCCAGACACTGAGCTGTTAAATACTGAAGAAAGAGAAACAGAAATGTAATGAACAATAAGAAATGTACATTTTCAAAGCTGACATACTTCATTCTCAAAAAACTGAAAACCTTTTGTAATTTTATTTTCTTATTTTATTTTTCCTGTTGTGGTGGTTCTGGTCTCTCTTTTCCATGTCCTCTTGGTTTTCTTCCTTTTCCAGGATCTCATTTCCATTTTCTGTTTCTTCACACTCCCTGTCTTTATTCTTTCCTTCATTATATCTCTCTTCAACAGTGATCCTTCTGTTTCATCTTTTTTCTCTATTTCTCTTATTTGCCTTTTACCTAACTATAGCTTCATTCCATTCCTCTTTCTCCCTCCTTCAATCTTCAGTCTCCCTCTTTTCACCAATCACCTTTTTACCAGCTTTCTATTTCCTAACCTTACTTCCCTAGTCCTTTCATTCCACATCTGTCTCATTCCGTCACCAACATCCTATCTCCTTATCTTTCACCAGCTTTCCAGTCCCTCATTTCCTTTCTCTGGACTCAACCCCTCCCTGTTCTCATCTACTAAATTCTACCCCTCATCCACTAATCAGCCTCAGCTCATTCCCTTGCACACATCCTCTCTCCACCTCCAAACCCCTTCTTATGTCTTTCCCCTCCCCTTTCCAGGCTTCCATTTCCCCTTTCACTTCCCCCATTTCTACCCTCTCTTACTTCCTTCAAGGAGAATGTGTCCCTTCCTATGGCTCTCATCCACTCCATAGCACTCTATCCTTTTCAACTGCCCCTCAACCCCTCAGGTCCATCAAAACTTCTCCCCCTTCCTGTATTTCTGAACTTGGACTCACAGCTCTATTTATACCCCTCACACAATCACCTTTTCCCCATTGTCCTCCTAATCTCTGGTCAATTTCTTGGCCCCCACTATCTCTACCAAGCAACCCAAAGTCCCCAAACATAATCCCAATCAAGTCCCTCTTCCCTCACTGATACTCCTAATACCCAGTCTTTCTTTTGTTTTCTCATCAATCCTAGAGTGACAACCTGCCAGAGTTCCCGATTTCCCACATCCTCATGTCCCCAGTGCCTGCCCTCGTGCCTTCTGCTCCCCTTCCCTCGCATGACCCATCTACTTCTTTCTCCAGTATTCATAATCGTGTCTTTCTTCCTTCTTATCCCAGGAGCAAAAAACCTGCGAGTCAGATGGAGCATTAGATGATAGAGAGATAAAAGGGGCACTAAGGGGGGACAAAGCCATAGTGGAAAGACTGAATGAATTCTTTACTTTGGTCTTTACTGGAAGTTACACATGTCTGATATGGTATTTAAAGGTGATGTATCAGAAGAATTGAACAAATTTTGATAAACCAGGAAGATGCATTACAACTATTTGATAAACTAAAGAGTAGCAAATCACCTGGACCGGATTGTATACATCTGAGGATGTTGAAAGAACTGAAATATGAGACTGCAGACCTGCTATTAGTAATCTGTAAACTATCATTAAAATCATTTGTAGTACCTGAAGATTGGAGAATGGCCAATGCAATGCCAGTTTTTAAAAAGGGTTCAAGGGGTGATCTGGGAAACTACAGACCGATGAGCCTGTCATCAGGACCGGGCAAAACAATAGAAACCATTATAAAGAATAACATTAGTGAATATGTAGATAGTCATGATTTAATGGGAGAAAGCCAACATGGATTTAGCCAGGAAGATCTTGTCTAACTAATCTGTTATATTTTTTTGAAGATGTGAATAAACAGGTAGATAAAGGTGAGCCGATTGATATAGTGTATCTGGATTTTCAGAAAGCCTTTGACAATGTCCTTCATGTGTTTGGCATAATTAAAAAGTCATGGGATAGGAGGCAGTATATACTATCATGGATCAGGAACTGGTCAAAAAACAGAAAACAGAGAGTACGGCTAAATGGTCAATTTTCTCAATAGAGAAAAGTAAATAGTGGAGTACCCTAGGGATCTGTGCTGAGCCCGCACCTGGAAATGGGAGGTGATCAAATTTTCATAAGACACAAAATTATTCAAAGTGGTTAAAACACAAGAGGATTGTGAAAAATTGCAATAGGATCTTGATAAATTGAAAGACTTGATGTCCAAATAGCAGATGAAACTTAATGTGGACAAGTGCACAGTTGTACACTTAACAGGCTGATGCATAAAACTAATGTGGTCTTTAAGCACAGATAATACCACTTTTAGGTACAATTACCGCCACAGATAAATGTAGAAAAGAAGCGGACGCGCGTGTTAATAGCAAAGAGAAGACTAGCGCACAATTAACGCCAAGAGTATTTAAATTATAGACACATGAGCTAGCTACATTAAAATGGCATGCTAATATTGTCTGTGCCAGATGCAGAGAAACATGTAGAGGATTTTGTAACCAGTCTTAATGGCAGTATCTCTACACCTGGTCTTGAGGTGGCTTAAATGTTTGGCACATGGGGGGAGTGGCTTATCCAAGATGGCGGCGTGAGCGTTTTCCTCGTTGAGTATGCCTAAGCGAAAAGGCCGGCCCAAGGCTCTCCCCGCGGAGTCTGAGCCTGCCAAATCCACTGGTCCGATGGATCGGTATGTCCAGTTGACGGAGCAGGAGAAAGGGGAGATTCGAGCGGGCGCTGTAGCACCGGTTGAGGTGGATCCGGAACTACTGGCCCTGGATGTGTCTCTCCCCGGAAGATCGTGTTCCACCTCCTCGTGTCAGCACTCCAGAGACCCCTCCCGTGCGAGGAAAGGCGGATCTACCGAGAAGTGGTGAACCGGCCTCTCGGGTGCGGGCTCCGCTCGAGGAGAGTCCTGGTATCCAGTCCTCAGTTGTGAGGCCTGTGAAGGAGGTCGAAGAAGCAGCAGGTCACCGAGCTGTGGGAGCAGACGTGCAGGAATTCCCTTTGTTGGTGGAATTTTCTAAAGGTACCCTTTTGAAACGCCCGAAGGTGATCTCCCTAGAGTCAATTTGGGAGGTGATTTTGCAGTTATCCTCGGCTATGTGTCAGCATGTGGAATTGGAAACGTCGCGTTTGGAAAAGTTGGAGTCTCTCTCTGGTGGGATGCAGGCTGAACTTGTTGATCTTCGTGGGAAGTTTCAGGCTGGAGAACAGAAAGTGACTCAGGTTTCTGTATTGTCTGATTCTATCATTAAGGATAATACAGCTATGAGAATGAAATTGGAAAATTTGGAAAATTGTTGTGAGGGCGTCTAATATTCGGTTGTTAAACTTTCCTGTGGTTGTGGGGGTTTCTCCTGTTGAATTGTTTAAACAATATATGCATGAAACCTTAGGAGTACCGTCTGATTTAACTCCTCCGGTTGTGAAAGCTTACTTTTTGCCTATTGGTAAAAAGGAGGGTAAAAAACTTGAAGGTTCCTTAGAAATGGATATATTAGATGTATCTGCTTTGTTGCAATCACCTAAAGAGGCAGAATTAAAAGTATCTACTATGTTGGTGACTTTTGCCTTACCATCAGATAGGGATTGGGTTCTGAAGTTGTATTTTAAGAAACGCTCTGTGTTATTTAAGGGTAGAAAAATTGCTATATTCCCTGATGTCTCTAGAGAGACCCAGAAAAGGCGTCGAGCTTTTTTGTTACTAAGACCAGCTATTGTTCAGATGGGTGCCTCATTTCTACTTCGTTTCCCCTGTAAATGTATAATTTACTTTAATGAGCACAAGTATTTGTTTTTTCAACCAGAGGAATGATCTGCATTTGTTAGCTCTCATACTGTGATGTCATCTTCTCAGTGATTAGTCTCATTATTGTTAAGATGCTCCGTCGTCCGCCCTCATTTTGGAATTAAATGATTTTTTTTCCTATATTATGAGTGGGAGGACCCACCTGTCCTCTTTATCTCAATACTACCTTTCCCCCAATGATTTGTGGACTACCTACATTCTTGTACGTTTTCTTAGTGGTAATATTGTTAGTTCTTGACTAACATTTTGCTGTACAAGTTGTTATTTCTGTACAAGCGTTTTGCTTGATTAATATTGTAAAATTGCATAAATACAAAATAAAAAAAAAAAATGTTTGGCACATGCCCCCCGACATTATTTTGCTGGCATCAGCGGCTTTCCCCGATGCCTGGATCAACTGAGGGGAAGTGCCATATAAGGTATTTCTGTATGGCAGTCTGACCCCACCTGGTGCATCTCAGGGTACCAGGAGGGGGGTTTGGGGCCGCAGGGCCACCAGGACTATTTTAAGTTGGGCACGTGGGGGGGTTCAGGACCACTGGGACACCAGGCGTTATTTTACTTTGGCGGGTAGGGGGATTGGGGCTGCTGGGCCACCAGGATAACTTTTATTTGGGCAGTTGGGAGTTTGGGTCTGCTGTGCCACCAGGGACTTACTTTCTGTTGGGGGCATCGGCCCCCAACAGTATTTTGATGGCATCAGGGGCTTTCCCCAATTCCTAGATCACCTGAGGGGTAGTTTCACACTTCACCTCAGATGATCCAGGAATCGAGGAAAGCCCCCAGTGCCATCAAAATACTGTCGGGGCACATATGCATAAGTCTTAATAGTTACTAACAAGTAATCTACAGAAAATAATCGGTCTTGATAACTTCGTACTTTAAATAGTTTTAATAGCTGCAAACATGCATACAATTTACCAATTCATTCTTCTATATTTTAGTATGATATTCCTCACCCAACAGACTCTACCCAACAATTTAATACCAAACCCTTTAATGCCTATGCATGCGAGTATTAATAACCTCAATAAACAGAAACTCTATAGAAATAAAAACAAAAGGCCAACCAAGATTTCTTTCCCCCATCCAAACCTACCAAAAATAATCCAACTCTTAATTCCCCCATTTGTTTTGTACTAATTAATGCAAGATCTGTAAAAAACAAGCTAAACACTATATATGATTACATCATAGACCAAAAAATTGATATTATGTGCATAACAGAGACTTGGTTAAAAGATACAGACCAGGTTATTATCAATCAAATTACTCCTCATGACTTTGAAGCATTTACTTGTCATAGAGAGCACAAAAGAGATGGTGGAATTCTAATCCTTGCATGTAAAACTTTCAAATTTAAAACTGTTATAATCAATAACACAGGTACACTAAAAACATTTTTTTTTAAACTGCCTCTAATGTTTCGATTGATTTTTACGTTTTTTGGTGCGCTGAATCCAAATCTGGTAACCAATTTGCTCCATCACGTACAGATTTTTTGCTACATTGGGTTAGCAGTTCGAGGTGAACGTTTCAGATTGAGTGCGATCGAGATAAAAGTTTCTTGGATGAATTCTTTATACTAATTGTTTAGTAGTTATTCAAATAAGAATAAAGAAAATTGTAACAAGGCAGCACATAAGAATAGAGTAATGTCAACAAAACACACTGTGATGGTAGCAAAATTGTCTGCACTTAAAACAGCCACATACATGTGCACAAACATTGAGCATATAAGAGCGAGGTTAGACACAAAGCAAAGCAAAGAAATGTGCAAAAAATGTTGTACAGGTATGTATGTAAGAATAGAAAACGCAAACCGCACCATTGCAATACATGAAGACAAACACCCGATGGTGTGAAAATAAAATTCTAATAAATGAGATCCGACACTGTGGTAAAAACTAGCAAATTTTTATTTCAAAGTTTAGTAAAAACACGATATTTGTCAACACAGTTTAGATTTTAAAGTCATTCTTGGGTCAATCAATCTCCTGGTGGGCCCGTTTCTTCTTCCCCCGAATGCTTCTCTTGGTGCGCTGCTTGGCGTATTTTTCATCTGGGGTTTCCCGCAGCAGCAACCAGCAGAAATCAGCCATCATAGTGGTGTTCCATCTTCCTTGGTACCTTCTCTCTGCGTCCTTGATGTCCTGGTGAAACCTTTCACCTTGTTCTTCACTGTACGCCCCCAAGTTTTCGGGAAAGTAGTTCACATGGGAGTGCAAGAAATGGACTTTCAGGCTCATGTTACAGCCTTGTTCTTTGAAGGCATTGAGCATCCTGGCAACAATATCCTTGTAGTTCTCATCCTGCCTGTTCCCCAAGAATTTGAGAACAACATCCTTGAAGGAATCCCAGGCTTCTTTTTCCTTCTCAGACATCGTTTCAGCGAATGCTCCATCTGAAATGAGTTTCCTTATATCAGGGCCAACAAACACTCCTTCCTTTAGCTTTGCTTCAGAAAGTCGGGGGAACTTTGAGCAAAGGTACCGAAAGCACTCACCATCTTTTGGAAGGGACTTGATGAATTGCTTAATGAGACCCAACTTAATGTGGAGAGGTGGTAATAGAATTTTATCACGAGGTACCAAGCTCTCATGAAGAACATTTTTCTCACCGGGTCTCAAATACTCCCGAATTGGCCAGTCTTTTTTCCCCCAGTGTAGGTCGCGGGCCCGGCTATCCCACAAGCAAAGGAAGCAGGGATATTTGGTGAAACCGGATTGCTGCCCTAATAGCATGGATAGAATTTTAAAGTCTCCACAAATCATCCACTTATGCTCATCATAACGAATCTTCTGAAGAATCAGGGCCAAATTCTCGTATTTTTCTTGGAGAATAACAGAGTGAGCAATAGGAACTGAAGCGAATGTGTTGCCATTATGAAGAAGAACACCTTTTATGCTGTCTTTTGACGAATCAATGAACAGCCGCCATTCAGCAGGATCATACTTGAGTTTAAACTTTTCCATCACTCCGTATATATCGTTGCAAAATACCAAATCTTCCTCTTTGCTGAAATACTTCAAAAATTGTGTCTCGCGGTTGCGGTACCAATAAAAAGTTGTTCCTGGTGACAATAGATTTTTCTGTTTAAGCCGAGAACCTAGCAGTTGGGCAGCATCTTTTGGGAGTCCTAAATCCCGGACTAAATCATTCAATTCAGCTTGAGAGAAAAGTTCAGGTTTCGGATCTGGTTCAGTTTCAAACTCGGAAGTACTGGACTCATCGGGAAAAGCCATCTGATGAGTCTCATCATGATCAGAACCGTCCACACAAATATGATCCAAAGATTTTGGTGGTTCAGGCACAGGTACTTCGTTGCTATGAGGCATAGGCCTAATTGCTGAGGGAAGGTTGGGGTAACTTATTACGTTCTTATTTTTTAAGTTGTATCCCTTCACAATGCAAGAGCAAAAATAGCAGTCACTGCTGTGGTCTCTTTGTTCACGCCACATCATAGGTATTCCGAAACGAAATGCTTGTTTTTTACCTTTCATCCATAAGCGTAGATCTTCCTCACATGTCTTGCACACTTTGTGAGGAGCCCACGGTTTGTCTTGATCGCCTAACTTCAAACCGAAATAGGCGAAATATACTTTTTTAATAAATGCAGAAATGTTCCTCTGCCGCTTTTTCACGGTATATTCCCCACAAATAAAACAAAAACTGTCCGGAGAGTTGACGCAACCTCTGGCTCTGTGAGCCATCACAAATACACAGCACTGCAAACTACAACTGTAGTGAACCACTTCGGAATAAAGCTGGATTATGACTGAGCAAACAAAAGGTAATAATGAACTTGCAAGAAACTGAAATTTGACAGGAACGTTCATGTCGCAACCACCGTGTTTGAGCGAGCGAACGAGGCGAGGCGAACAGGAAAGAACATGCGCCAGCGCGAGTACTGGATTTAGCCCCCCGCCTCCCAATTGTCCTGTTAATGTATAAAATGAATACAAAATACTCTAAAATATCATGAGGGAGTGTTTCTAGTTAGTTAACCATTACAACCTCTATTTTGGGCCAAGAAAATAAACTGCAGTTGGCTAAAAAGAAATTATGTGAACATTCCTTATATGGGTAAGAAATCTAATTTTGCAAGAAAACGTGACGTGATGAAACATTTTGGCTATTTTTCCTGGATTCAGCACCCCAAAATCTATAGGAATCAGTTGCAAAACTGGAGGCAGGTTTTTGGTAGTGTACCTGTGTAATTCATCTGATACAAATTCAATGGTGATATTTAATCACCACCTCAGTATTTGTCTTGCTTACAGACCACCCAATGCCACAAAAGATCAACTGTAAGCAATCCTTGAATTAATTTGTTCACACAGCTTGCCCCGTAAACCATTAATTGCTTTGGGTGACTTCAATTTAAGTTCCTTACCGCCTAAGGAATCTAAAGCCTTCCTAAAAGCTTTGGACTCTTTAGATTACAAACAGGCAATTACTCTACCAACACATCAACATGGTACTATTCCAGATATGCTTTTCCACCCAAAGCTTCTTACTGCTCTAAACCAAATCTCAATTCCAAAAATATCTCCTGTGCCATGGTCAGATCATTATGTGATATCTATTACTTTACATTTAAAACCTCCTTCTCACCAATTAGAAATTAATTGTAAAACAAGAAAATTTAGAGCCTTTCATAAAGAAAATTTCATAGCAGATGTCATTTCTCACTTGCACCAGGATTGTAGTAATTTAGATGCTGCAATAGACAACTGGAATAAAGTCATTTCTGATGCCTCAGTAAATCTCAACAGAGGCAAGGCACAAGTACGTAGAAAGAATAACGCACCACGGTACTCAAATGATATCAGAGAGGCAAAACGTATACTAAGAAATTTGGAACGTAAATGGAGGCAGAACAAATCTCAGCATACAGAGTTTTTATATAAGGTGAAGCTAATTGAATATAACAATTTGATAAATAATCGCAAACAACAATACCATACAAACTTAATTTTGAAATCTGCTAATAAACCAAGGGAATTATTTTATATTGTGAAACAGCTTACCAAAAACAACTCTCCTTGTCAAAATCACCAGATAGATCCTCAAGAATATGCAAACTACTTAATAAATAAAAACAGAAATCAATTAACCTCTATAATATCTTCACAGCCTAATCAATTAACGACAAAGATACTCTCTGATTCCAGACACCTTTGGTCTAATTTTTCAATGCCAACAAAAAACCAAATTGAACGTATAATAAGTACAATTAATACAACAACCTCCCCAACTGATCCATGCCCAGTAGAATGGATTAAAAGTGCAAAGAGTCAATTAAGTTGCCATTTAGTCAAATTTGTAGAACTTTCACTAAAACAAGGTTATTTACCTCCTGTCCTCAAAAGAGCCTCAATTAGACCAATCTATAAAGGAAATTCATTAAGCACCTCTGAACATAAATCAATTTCTAGTTTACCTTTTATCTCCAAGGTTATAGAGAAAATAGTACAGGGGCAATTACATGATCACATAGACTCATATGCTCCACTGGATCTACACCAACATGGTTTCAAACCATTTCATAATGTAGAAACTCTTCTTATTTCTTTATTTAATAACCTCTTAACGGGTCTAGATAAGAAAAATAGTGTTTTTCTTTTAATATTTATTGACATTTCAGCAGCTTTTGACACAATCTCTCATCCTTTAATGCTTCAACGTTTAGAAGATATTGGACTATGCGACAACACACTTAAATGGTTTACATCCTACCTGAATAATCGTACGCAAATAGTAAAATGTGGAGACAAAAAATCATCTCAAATCCCAATTACACAAGTCGTACCACAAGGGTCAGCATTATCATCAATCCTTTTTAACATCTATATTCAACCTATATGTAAAATTATTCAACAATATGGAATAAATTACCATCTATACGCTGATGATATTATGATCTACACTGCAGTTAACCAGAATACATTTGACACAGAAATAATTAATAACTGTTTGATTGATATGAACAATTGGCTCACAGCTAACAACTTTAAAATAAACCCAGATAAAACAGAAGCGTTGTTCATTTTTAATAATCAGAACTTAATAACTCCTAAAGAAATCAATATACTAAACAAACCCATAAAGGTCAGCGAGGAAGTAAAATACCTTGGTATAATCATAGATAAACATATTAACTTAAAATCCCATATAAATAAAATTACAGCTAGAGTATACCATCGTTTAAAGATCATTAGGAACCTCAAGCCAATTTTACAACTAAATCACTTTCGAACGGTATGTCAAGCAGTTATAACACCACTCCTCGACTTTGGAAATATCCTTTATCAAGGTCTTCCAAAACATACTACCCATCCCCTCCAATTGGCACAAAATACAACCGCAAGAACTATAATGAATTCTCCAAAATTTGATCATATAACTCCCTTGCTTCAAGAATTGCATTGGCTTCCAATCATTATGAGATCGAAATACAAGAACCTCATGAATATTTTCAAAATTTTACATGATTCATCAGCAAACGTTCTAACAACTATTATTTCTAAGGACATAGGCTCAAGGCCCAGACGCTCACAGTCTACTAACAGACTTAATTCCCACTTGAGGTTTAATAGATCCAAACAAATGACATCTAATAGGGCTTTCTCCTTTATGGCACCACAACTATGGAATTCTATTCCTAGTGATTTAAGAAATGAGTATGATATCAAAGATTTTCGAAAGTCCCTTAAAACGTACCTATTTATTGAAGCATATGGCAACTAATCTAATTCCAATAGAACAAAATGTTTTAACCCTTTGAATTTCAATTTTCCTATAATGTTTAAATTATTTTTACATTTTGTAAGATTGCAGTTATTTGTTTAATGTAATTGTAATGAATTATGAAATGTAATTTTGCTGTAGTTTATGTATAATTTAATGTAATGTTCTGTAGTTTACTATAATGTACTATCTTGTTGTCTCCCCCCCCCCTCGATGTAGTCCCTCTGTTGTCTTGTTGACCACTTTGATTGAAGGATAAGGTGGTATATAAAACGGATTAAATAAATAAATAAATAAATATGCAAATTAGCCACGCAATGGCCCTGTTTCTCTGGGACAGCATGCCAACTTCTGTGTGTATGTGTTTGGCTTGCTCTCCCAGTTTAATGCTGTCATATGCGCCAAGTTTAATGCTTGGCTAATTTGCATATAAGCCCCCTTCTGCATGCCCGGACTGAAGTTGCATGCTATCAGTGCACTGCAAAGAGACGTAAAGAGCTGATATAGCACAACTTCAGCGTTGGCTTTCTGTTACAAGATGCAAGGTTCCACATTAGGAACCACCATCCAGGAAAAGGATTTAGGTATCATCATGAATAATATGTTGAAACCCTCTGCGCAGTGTGCAGTGGTGGCCAAGAAAGCAAATAGAATGCAAGGAATCAGGAGCTGTTTTTGGAGTGGTAGTTGGAGGAACAGTGGCTTGCCATCTGCCCCCCTCGAACTTACCTTGTTGTTTCCTACTGTTGTTATCAGGCTTAGCCGTTTTCACCAGGTGTCCCGCTGTTGGTGGAATTCCCCCCCCCCCCCTCACCGGCATAAGAGACGCCGCTGCTACAGCAAATTTGTAGCTGTTGTTTGAGAGAGGGAGTTGGAGGAACAGGAGCTTGCCATCTGCCCCCCTGAAGTGACCTTGTTGTTTCCTGCTAATGTTACCAGTCTTAGCCATTTTTATCAAGCATACCAGAGGACAACCCCGCTGTCGGCGGAAGGCCCCCCCTTCGGCATAAGAGCTGTAGCTGCTACACACAGCTGTATGTTGTGAACCAAAGGGGCATGACCAAAGGGGCAGGCTATGTCCCTTTGATGCTCCTTTGATATATCAGTGGTCATTGGCAGTAACGTCTTCTGGTTTCAACTGCTCACCACGATGGGGAAGCAGAAGAATAAAGGAGGAGGTAAAGGGGATCCAAACATATCTTTCTTTCTTTTTTTTAATTTGATATACTGCCATGTCTAAGCGGTTAACAATTCTATACAGTCAAGTACATATTTTTCCTCGTCCCTGAAGGGCTCACATTCTATGTACTTGTACCTGAGGCAATGGAGGGTTAAGTGGTTTGCCACAAGGAGCAACTGTGAGACCAGAAACCCCAGACCTTCCGGGCCGAGGTTGCTGTCCTCCAGCGGGATTTGAATGGTAACTTGTCCCAACCATTAGGCCACTCCTCCCTCTATCTTCTTCAGGTAAAACTGTTGGACCTATTGAAAAACACCTGGTTCCCCTTTCCTTGGGTCAGTCCTTACCAGATGGAGCTTCACATAGCTCCGGTGGTCAGATGCTGCCCCCACATCTGTTACCACCATTATCTTCGACATTACTTGATGGAGCGTCCTTAACTTTGGGAGGTGAAGGTGGTTCCCAGGTTCCGTTTCTCAAACCAGTAATTTTCTGTGAATCTGCTGCTATTATTGCATCATCAGAGGTTTCTCCTGATGGGGAAATCACCCTAAAAGACTTATGGGGAGCTATTAGGAGAATAGATGTTAAATTGTCTTCCACTGTTATGTTATTATGCAACTCTACTCAGGAGGCTGTTGAGAAACTTTCTGAATCAAATACCAAAGTTTCTTTTCTGAATTATTCGCTGACAAGATTAGACATCAGGTGAAGCCACTATTATTTCAAATGTGACATATATTAAAGATTCTTTATTAGTCCACGTGAGGTTGGAAGTGCTTGAAAATATCACACATGCCAGGAATCTCCAGTTTTAAAATTTTCCTGTTACTCATTTACTTTCTCCAGAAATTCTTTTAAAATGTATTTTGTGGAAGTTCTCAAATTAGCAGACCCCATTGATATAGTTAAAGCATTTTATATCCCCCCAAGTCTAGGGTGCTAGATCCATATGAAGGGACTTTTGATTCTCTTCGTCCTAGTTAGAACTTGACAGAATTTTTAGAGGATTCATCGGATGTGATTACTAAATGGAATACTTTTTTAGTTATGTTTACCTCTGAATCTGTTAAAATTAGAATTCTTAAACTTTTTTTACGTGCAAAGATGCGGTATTTTGTGGTCAAAAATTGAATATCCTTCCTGATGTTGCACGATCTACGCAGCTTAGAAGGAAACAATTTCTTGGTTTAATATCTAGGTAGAGTTCTACAATTGGGAATAACCTTGCAAGGGAAGACCTTCATTTTTTTCGACGTTTCTCATCTCGAGAAATTTCTCTCAGATAGACAGCAATAATGGGTATTGGGGCTTGGTCCTAGTATGTTGTAATTTACTCCTAAATGGTATTGTTGTTGCCTGATTTCCTGTATTGATTCCTATATTTGTGCTGACACAGCCCTCTTGATGTGGGCTTTACCATTAAGCTTTTCTTTTTTTTCTTTATAACTTTATGTTGAGTATTTCTTGTATCTGTTTGGCTTTTCATGATTAAGTGGAATGTATATTTCTAAATACTTCCATAAAAAAAAGAAAAAAGGGGAGTGCTGCTGCTGTGCTGATTGGCGTCCTGTGTGCCGTGCTGTGAAGGAGGAACAGCTGATTACCACCCCTCCTCCTCTGAGGCGGCTATAAGATCTGCTGGTCATCGTGGTATGGTGAGAGTGCTGCTGCTGTGCTGATTTGCGTCCTGTGTGCCGTGCTGTGAAGGAGAAACAACTGATTACCACCCCTCCTCCTCTGAGGCGGCTATAAGATCTGCGGGTCATCGCGGTATGGTGGGAGTGCTGCTGCTGTGCTGATTGGCGTCCTGTGTGCCGTGCTGTGAAGGAGGAACAGCTGATTACCACCCCTCCCCCTCTGAGGTGGCTATAAGATCCGCGGGTCATCGCAGAACGCGACCCGTGGGCGCGTACCCGTGGTCGTGTGCCCGAAGGGGCGTGACCAAAGGGGCAAGCCCACCCCTTTGGAGCCCCTTCGGAGCTTTGAGGAGCTTGAGGAGTTAGAGTGGACTTATGGGCAGAAAACAAAAGAAGATTTTTCTGTCATTGGGTGCTAAAGCTGTGAAGGTTTCTGGCCCAATGGATCGTCATGTGGTAAGTGTCCAGACTGATTCATCTGCTGTGGATATCTCAGCCCTGTCCGTGAGTACTCTTTCTGATGTATCCTCGATTACGCTGGGAGTACCCCTCTCCGGTCAGGAAGTGATTTCGGAGATTGATCCCCCCCCCGGAAGTAGTTCCTATGGTGGGGGCGCAATCTACAACTTCATTAGATGCCTCTTCTTCTTCATTGACACTCGAGGTGATTAAAGAGAAGTCAAATATACCGGTAATTTTGGACTTCGGGTCTTCGATAGCTTCTGCTGCATCAGTTACTCCTGCTTCTGATGTTTCTCTTCGCGATGTTTGGGAGGTAGTGGCCTGCATTGAGTGTTCATTGCGGTCCTCTTTCTCTCAGATTATGCAATTTTCTAAAGATGTGGTTCAGAAGCTTTCAGACCATGAGGTTATTATTGATAAATGTAGTGTATCTGTTAATAAATTAGAAGGGCAGGTCTCGGTGGTTCAGGCAGCTATGTCATCTTCTATTAGGGATAGTCTTACGATACATTATCAATTAGAATATTTGGAAAATTCAGTTCGATCAAAATATTTACGATTTTTAAACTTTCCCTGTACACATGATCTTTCTCCCAATATTTTATTGTATAAGTACTTCAGGGAAGTTTTGTTACTGGATGATCCAGAAGTAACACAATTTTCTTCTGTGTATAATGTACCTAAACTGATTTCCACGGAGGCTGCCTCTTCACCTAAAGGGATTTCTCCTTTAAGAGAATCCTTAAATGTTTCTGAGTTTTTGGAGTCTTGCTTGGATGTTATCCCGCATCGGGTTACATCGATTGTTTCCTTTTTATCATTGGCTGATAAGAATTTGGTTTTGCGGTTATATTTTACAAAAAAAGATCAAGTTTTTTGTGGGCATCCCATTCAGATTTTTCCGGATGTGTGTAGATCTACCCAAAAGCGAAGGAAGGCTTTTCTTATATTAAAACCTAGAGTTGTCGCTTTGGGGGCTTCTTTCCTATTAAAATATCCCTGTAAATGTACTATTATATTTCAACGTGTTAAATATGTTTTTTCTTGAGCTTGAACTGGAGGCATTTTTGTTGAATAAGGAAAAAGTATGAGTTTGTTTACTTCTTGACCTAGTATTTAGGGGTTTATATTGTTTGGGAATCCAATCAGGTCTCTTAATGCTTGTTCTTTATGGTTTTATTTTGCTATGATGGTTTTCTTTTTATTTTGATTTACTTAGTTCCTATATAATTGTAACAGGGCAGTGCTCCTCTTGATGTGGACTTGATTATATTGCTTTAAATATGTTATTGTAACATGTATATATATAATAAAAAAAAGAATGCTAGGAATCATAAAGAAAGGAATGGAGAATAAAACCAAAGATATTTTAATGCCTCTGTATCATTCTATGGTGCAACTGCACCTTGAATATTGTGTACAATTCTGGTTGCCATATCTTAAAAAGGATATAGTGGAATTAGAAAAGGTACAGAGAAAAGCCACCAAAATGGTAAAGGGTATGTAAGGATACCCCTATGAGAAAAGGCTAGGGTTCCTCAACTTGGAGAAGAGATGGCTGAGGGGAGATATGATAGAGGTCTATAAATTAATGAATGAAGTAGAGCGGGTAAATGTAGATCGGTTGTTTATTCCATCAAAAAGTAGAAAGACTAGGGGACATGCAATGAAGCTACAATGTAACCAGTTTAAGACTAATAAGAATAAATATTCTTTTGCTTGACGTATAATCAAACTCTGGAATTTATTAGCGGAGGATGTAGTAAAAGTTGTTAATGTAGTTGGTTTTAAAAAAGGTTTGGAGTTCCTGGAGTAAAGGTCCATAAACCATTATTAAAGGGAACCAGGGAAATCCACTGCTTACCCCAGGACAGGTATTGTGGAACCTTTGTATCTTTTTGGAATCCTGCCAGGTACTTGTGACCTGGATTGGCCACTGTTGGAAACATAATACTGGGCTTGATGGACCTTGGTCTGACTCAGTATGGCATTTATGTTCTTATGCATTTGTCACCAGCAGTGGCTGGACTGAGGCGTAGGCAGCCAGTCACACTGCTGGGCCTGACCTTTCTTTATGAAAAGGAGTAGTTGAGACTGAGTGGTCAGGTTTAAGAAGGATTTTATTCCCCTCCCAGGGTTTGGATTTTCAAAAACAGTACAAAACATAAGAACTCAAAATACAGCCATGCTTCTGGCAAAACTGAAGGTGAAAACAAAATACAGCTTCTCGCTTGAACAAAAACAGTAATTACACTGAACAGAAACCAAATGAAATGCTGACAGTCTCTTCTGTGCTCTTTCAGCTCTCTACAAGGCACTCTTGTCTTTAGCTAGCGCAGAGAACTTATATCAGCCATTAACAAAGAGCAATCCATGTCCTCAATACAGGGATTTAAGCTACTTGGTTCTGTAATCATTGGTTCTTCAACCACATTATTTTCTCTAGGGCAGAAAGTTTGAAACCTCCTCAAATCAGTCTCTGAGCTTTCAACACAGCCCTCTCCACAATAAGGCAGGTAGTTATCAGACAGCTTGTAAAAGCAGGACGGAGAAACAGCTCTGTTTAAACCTGCTTTCTCTTTGTAGCTTTTCAATCCCCTACCTCTTGTGCCTGGCGTTAGCTCATAACACTGTCCTGTTCTGGTCCTGACAGACTTTTCTCTTGGAAGTCTTCTGCAGGGTTTTAGAGACATACATTCATCCTCATCACTCATACAAATATCTTCAACCGAATTACTTTCCCTCTCACAGGGTTGAAAGAATTTCAAGCAGCTCTGCTTTTCAATTATATATGGCTTCTTACCAGCTGCCTCACGTTCCTTCCACTGAGCTCTGTGCCTGGGAAAATCACACTGCGTCAGAGGTGAATATTTCCTGTAACTAATCCCTCTTGTTGCAGGTAGCTTTGTTCCCCTTTGAAAATTCCTCCTTGGCTTTCTGCTCCAAGGGTCAGGTAATTCAGAGTCAGTATAGGAATATTCTGAACCTCCGTCTGAGACCTGCAAGTTTCCTCTTACTTGCCAAGCTTCTGCAGCTTCCTGTTCCTCGTGAACTTCCTGGTCTCTGTCATCTCCCTGCTCTAACTCTGTTTGCTTTAGACATTCTTTATACAGCCTTCGGGGCGTTTTCTTGCCCATGTGAAAACTGTTTTCCTGATTAACTGGGGAGTGTTTGCTAGCTAGGCGTGCCTTCAGACCTCGTGTCTCAGCCTGTTTTGGTTGCCTATGGTAACTGGAAAGCTTTTGATCTCCCTGCCTGTCAGAATCTGAGCTAAACCCAGCAGATTTCTGTGTTTTAAAGGCACAGGGCAGATCTTCCGTGTCACACATCCCCCTCCTTAAGATATTACGAGCTGCAGACGTCCTCGTCGGACAGCACGTAATCTCATCTGAGTTGAATCTTTTGCTCACTACATGTACCAACCTCACCTCTGCTGACCTTTCCCGCCAAGGCTTCAGCAGGTTCAAGTGGTATACTTGGCGGCGCCCTTTTTCGTTTTCCACTTTGTAGAAAACGGGACCTACCTGGCCAACTATTGTACCCGGGCCTTTCCATCTGACCTCAAACTTTGGACCCGCGTCCGCTACTAGGATTAAAACTTTATCTCCTATGGATAAATTCCTTGTTTTAGTCCCCCGGTCATAATATTTTTTCTGCCGGCGCTGGCTGGCCTGCAGATTATCCATAGATACTCGGAATGTCCGTTCTAAACGGTTCCTGAGGTCTTTTAGAAATTGGGGTACCCCTACTTCTGTCTCATCTGGTGCAACCCACTGCTCCCTAAGGATATCTAGGATCCCTCTTGGAGCCCTACCAAACAACAGTTCGTAAGGAGACACCCCCAACGATGCCTGTACGTGCTCATGACACGCGTAAAGGACGAATGGGAGGACATTGTCCCATTCAACCATATTCCCTCCTAAGCTCCGCCTTAACATCTGCTTTAAGGACTGATTCATGCGTTCCACCAGTCCGTTGGACTGGGAATGGTACGCTGAGGTGCGGATATGACGTATCCCAAAGGCGTCCCAAAGCATGGCCAAGTGTTTCGAAGTGAAGTTTGTCCCTTGATCAGTTAAGATCTCTTGGGGAAACCCAATCTCACAAAACAACTTTATGAGCTCTATTGATATGGTTTTCGCAGAAATGTTGCGCAGGGGTATTGCCCATGGAAACCTGGTTGCATGGTCCATGATCACTAAAATATATTGAAAACCCCTTGGTGTTCTTATTAACGGGCCTACAATATCCATTGCTAATTGCCTCACTGGGGTTGCAATGGTGGGTGGTGAAACCATCGGTACTGGCTTTGGTTTGGCAGCCATGACCCGTTGGCATGCTGGACAGGACTCGCAATACCGGGTTGTTTCTTTAAACACTCCCGGCCAGTAAAAGCGAGCTAGCACCTGGTCTAATGTCCCTTGGACACCTTTATGACTGCCTACCGGGTGGTCGTGCACCAATTTCAAGACTACCAATTTAAAGGTAGTTGGCACCACCAACTGCTTGCGTACAGTACCTGTTCTGGGATCTGCGCTCTCCCTGTACAACAGTTCCCCTTCTAAGAAGAACCTGTGTAAAATTGTCCTAGCCTCTTGAGCATACTCGAATGCCCTTTTCAATGCTGGATCACCCTGCTGTTCTTTAGGGAAGGAAGGGAATTTCTTCACCAGCTCGGCTGGCACTCAAGGTAAACCCTCCCCGGCTTCCAGGTCTGCTCTTCCCTGTGACCTCTGTCTCCTCTCTTGACGTCTTTTTGCCTTATTCTTCCTGACCTTTTTAGGAAGGTTAACTAAATCCTCATTGGAGGGAAGTATGTCTTGGGGTTCCTCATCTGGGTTGGACTCTGGCTCTGGGGTTATGTCCCTATCCTCGGGCACTTCATCTGGCTCTGATAGCGGACTTGTCCCTGCCCCTGAGACCTTACTTTGGGACCTAGTGGAAACTAGACCTATTCTTTCATCTAGCCTCTCTTTAAGGGCTTTTTGAAAAGAAGGCCAATCCCTTCCTAACACTACCTCTCTTAGAAGGTGTGGGATTACCACTATTGGTACTTTCTCCTTGGTACCTAGTCCCTCTACAAGCACATCATATAATGAGTAATAAGATGAGGTTCCACGCATACATTTCACTTTCACATTCGGGGGTATCTGGCATAGGACAGAGGGGTTACTAGTCAGAATAGCCTGCCACATCGTATGTGAGACCATACTCTGGTCTGCTCCTGTATCGAGGAGTGCTACCGCCTTCACACCCTCCACCTGGACATCTATGAGAAATCCTCCCCCAGGGTCTCTCTCTCCCCCTGAGATAAGGGCAATACGCTCCTTACAGTCCCTGCGCATGTGACCACTCTTCCCGCATTGAAAACATTTCATCACATCATCATATTTCCTCACATTTTCCCTCTGTACCTTATGAGTATAAGCTTTCTTTATACCTGGCATTCTTTCCATGCCCGTTACTCTTAGAATGCTATCCCTGGAAGCTCCGGCTAACTCAGCTTCAAAATAACATTCTGTCAGTTCAGCCGCTTCCCTAGTGGATTTGCACTTCTGTAACAACAAAAAAGCTTTTACTTCCGGCGGTACAGCCTCAAAATATTGCTCAAGGAGCACAGCGTCCATCAAGGATTCCACTGTGGCCTTCTCCGGAGCAAGCCATTTTGTTGCTAGACCTTTAAGTCGCTGCATCAAAGCTTTCGGCGTCTCTTCAGGCAAGAGCCTTGCCTCTCTAAAAAGACGTCGATAGGCTAGGTTTAACACCTACGCACTATCTCTCACCGCTAGTTTTACGTCCGGGTAATTGGACGCTAGGCCTGCGGGCATCGCCTTGTAGGCCGCCAATGCCTCTCCGGTTAAAGACATGGCGAACCTAACGGCCCACTGGTCTAGTGGCCATTTAGCCGCCTCCGCAATCCTTTCAAAGGCATCAGAGTAGTCGTCAAAATTGTCAGTCTTTTGCAAAGGTCCCAGTGCCAATGCACTACAGTTTTGCAGTCCTACCACAGGTGGTACTGGTACGCCTTCCTCATCTGTGGTGGGTGTCCTCTTTAGCAGCACGGTTAGCAAGTCCAGGAGTGGCTTCTGCTGCGCAGCCAGTGCTGCCATAGTCCTGTCCTGGGCTTGTCGTGCGAGCTCACTCTGGGCTTTCCATTGTTCCTCCATCCATCGGAGCATGTCCTGGGGATCCATCCGGCGTTGAAGTGTACCTGTATGGGAGAGAAAAAAAACAGGGCCCACCAAGTGCGGCACAATATATATTTTTTTCCTTTCCCTGTCTGCCTTTAGCAAGGTATATCTTCCTCCCCTTTCTCAGCAATCCTCACCACCCGTGCCCACCTACTTATACCTCAGCACGGTGTAGGATCTCGCGTTGAGAAAGGTTCTCTGCACGCCCCCTTCAGGTCAGCCTGTGGACGTCCACTCTGTGTCAGGATTTCCTCTTTCAGGATTTTCCTTCGCTGCTGTTTTTTTTTCTTCAGCCAATTGTATTTCTCTCAGGAAAAAGCCTTGGGTAGTACTTTTTTTTTTTTTTTTCAAAAATCCAAATTACTACGCCATTTATGTCACCAGCAGTGGCTGGACTGAGGCGTAGGCAGCCAGTCACACTGCTGGGCCTGACCTTTCTTTATGAAAAGGAGTAGTTGAGACTGAGTGGTCAGGTTTAAGAAGGATTTTATTCCCCTCCCGGGGTTTGGATTTTCAAAAACAGTACAAAACACAAGAACTCAAAATACAGCCATGCTTCTGTCAAAACTGAAGGTGAAAACAAAATACAGCTTCTCGCTTGAACAAAAACAGTAATTACACTGAACAGAAACCAAATGAAATGCTGACAGTCTCTTCTGTGCTCTTTCAGCTCTCTACAAGGCACTCTTGTCTTTAGCTAGCGCAGAGAACTTATATCAGCCATTAACAAAGAGCAATCCATGTCCTCAATACAGGGATTTAAGCTACTTGGTTCTGTAATCATTGGTTCTTCAACCACATTATTTTCTCTAGGGCAGAAAGTTTGAAACCTCCTCAAATCAGTCTCTGAGCTTTCAACACAGCCCTCTCCACAATAAGGCAGGTAGTTATCAGACAGCTTGTAAAAGCAGGACGGAGAAACAGCTCTGTTTAAACCTGCTTTCTCTTTGTAGCTTTTCAATCCCCTACCTCTTGTGCCTGGCGTTAGCTCATAACACTGTCCTGTTCTGGTCCTGACAGACTTTTCTCTTGGAAGTCTTCTGCAGGGTTTTAGAGACATACATTCATCCTCATCACTCATACAAATATCTTTAACCGAATTACTTTCCCTCTCACAGGGTTGTAAGAATTTCAAGCAGCTCTGCTTTTCAATTATATATGGCTTCTTACCAGCTGCCTCACGTTCCTTCCACTGAGCTCTGTGCCTGGGAAAATCACACTGCGTCAGAGGTGAATATTTCCTGTAACTAATCCCTCTTGTTGCAGGTAGCTTTGTTCCCCTTTGAAAATTCCTCCTTGGCTTTCTGCTCCAAGGGTCAGGTAATTCAGAGTCAGTATAGGAATATTCTGAACCTCCGTCTGAGACCTGCAAGTTTCCTCTTACTTGCCAAGCTTCTGCAGCTTCCTGTTCCTCGTGAACTTCCTGGTCTCTGTCATCTCCCTGCTCTAACTCTGTTTGCTTTAGACATTCTTTATACAGCCTTCGGGGCGTTTTCTTGCCCATGTGAAAACTGTTTTCCTGATTAACTGGGGAGTGTTTGCTAGCTAGGCGTGCCTTCAGACCTCGTGTCTCAGCCTGTTTTGGTTGCCTATGGTAACTGGAAAGCTTTTGATCTCCCTGCCTGTCAGAATCTGAGCTAAACCCAGCAGATTTCTGTGTTTTAAAGGCACAGGGCAGATCTTCCGTGTCACACATTCTTATACCCCTCTCTCTCAACCATGTCCTTCAGGTACTTCAGGCCGGAAGGTCGGAGGTTCAAATCCCACCAGAGGACAGCAACCTTGGGCCGTAAGGACTGGGGTTTCTAGTCCCACAGATGCTCCTTGTGGTCTTGGGCAAGCCACTTAACCCTCCATAGCCCATGTTCCCTGTAAGTATTAGTGTATGTGTCTCATATCCCCACGTGTTAAATGTATCCCCCAATTGTGTTGTGACCACTTTGATTGAAGGATAAGGCGGTATACAAAACTGTCTAAATAAATAAAAAATGTCCAGGTTATGACTTTGCTTCTTCCCCACTACCCACAATATCTGTCCTCCTCTGCCTTCACACTCCCCCAGCATCTCCCTCTTTTTCCCACCCTGACTCCAGCATTTGCTAGCATCATCCCCCTTTCAGGCCTAAGACCCCAACCTTAGATGAGTCCCCTGCCAATGAATTTCAGTGTCAGACCTTTTTAGTCCCTTCCCCCTAGCCCCAGTATCAGCCCATTTCAGTCCCTCCAAAGCCCCAGTATCAGCCCATTTCCAATATCAGCCAGCCCCCAGCTCCAGTATCAGCCCATTTCCAGTATCAGACAGTCCTCTGCTCAGTATCAGTCCACTTACAGTCCTATTCCATCCTCCCAGCCCCCAAATCAGACCATTTCCAGTCCCATCCCCCAGTCCAAGGATTAGCCCATTTCCAGTACCAGCCAGCCCCCAGCACAAGAATCATCACATTTCCAGTCCCTTCAGCCCCAATATCAGCCCATTTGCAGTCCTAGCCAGCCCTCCATCTTCTCCAGCAAGACAGCCACGGGAGCATTTGCTTTTGCTCCTGTGGCTGTGCTGTACTCAAGCCACTGGCATTGTGGCATTTTTAGCATTTTTGAATTATGAAAATGCTGCAGTGCCAGCAGCTTGAGTACAGCACAGCCACAGAAGCAAAAGCTCCCGTGGCTGTGCAAACATGGATACAGTCGCCATGGCAGAGGCAGGTGGCAGGCTGAGAGTGAGCCAGACTTCCTGCACTCCTATTCTTATCTCTTAGGCCAGCCCTGCATAGAATAGAAGGCTGCTGTATTATCTAAAAACACTAATAAAATACTGACCTTAGTTTTTCCAATCCATGCAGCAAACAATTAAAAAGAGACCATTGAGGATTCAACCTCACAATGTTTATGAGATCCATGTTGCTGCACATCTAAAATAGCATATGTATTAATAAAATTCTGAAACATCACCCATTCCAGTGGTTTTGCCAAAAATGGTAAGCTTGACATTGGCCGATATGAGCAGGGCAATGCTAGGTCCAAATCATCGTTCTTTGGGATTGGGAAAATATTTGCACATTTTAACATAAAAGGCATAATGCAAGCCCTCAATGACAAATTTACCATAAACTGTAAAACATTACCTACATCTCCCTTAATAAGAACATAAGAATATAAGATATGCCATACTGGGTCAGACCAAGGTCCATCAAGCCCAGTATCCTGTTTCCAACAGTGGCCAATCTAGGTCATACGTACCTAGCAGTTTCCCCAAAAGACACAGGTTCCACAATGCTTGTACTGGGTCAAGCATTGATATCCTGGGTCCCTTCTTAATAATGGTTTACGGACCTTTCCTCCAGGAACTTGTCCAAACCTTTTTTAAACCCAGCTACACTAACAGTCTTTACTACATCCTCCGGTAACAAATTCCAGAGTTTGATTACACGTTGAGTGAAAAAATATTTTCTTTTATTAGTCTTAAATAGTTTACCCTGTAGCTTCATTGCATGTCCCCTGTTGGACATGGGTCTAAAGGGAGGTGATTGTATGAATTGCTGTTATTATCCAATCCATCTACACAGTTAGCATGGAATAAGTCCCTTATTTATTCATAATTTATAGCAAGTGTGTAGCTTGACGTTTGGCTACTGTGCCCAGCACATCCAAACACTATGCGAAATATATATTGGACATGCAGCCACTTGCTTTGCCCAAGTCAAGCCCATAAACACCCCCAAGCATGCCTACCCCAGGACATTCAGACTTGGATGTGGCTACTACTGGGACATGAAGATCTGCTTGGCTATGTAATCGCCTTCAGCACATCCCAGCATTTGCAACATCCATGTCGTGTTTTGAGATGTCCAACTCACGTTGATCTCTTCTAAAATAACTCCCAACATGTATATTCAATGGCATTATCCATTTAAGGAACAGTACTGAATATATACATATAAAGGGTCTGAGGATGAATAAAAGGTACAGAGAAGAGCCACCAAAATGGTAAAGGGGATGGAAGGATACCCTATGAAGAGAGGCTAAAAAGGTTAGGGCTCTTCAACCTTGAAAAGAGATGGCGGAGGGGGAGATATGATAGAGGTCTATAAATTAGTGAATGGAATGGAACTGGTAAACATAGATGGATTGTTTCACGCCATCAAAACTAGATAGACTAGGAGACGCGCAGTGAAGCTACAGTGTAACCCATTTCAGACTAATGCAAAAAATATTTTTCCACTCGATGCGTAATCAAACTCTTGAATTCGTTACTGGAGAATGTAGTAAAAGCTGTTAGTGTAGCTGGGTTTAGAAAAGGTTCTGACAAGTTCCTGGAGGAAAGATCCATAAACCATTATTAAAGAGGACCTGGAAAATCCACTGCTTGCCCAAGGGCAAGCACTGTGGAACCTGTGTGCCTTTTTGGGAATCTGGGTACATGTTACCTGGATTGGCCACTGTTGGAAACCGGGACACTGGGCTTGATGGACCTTGGTCTGACCCAGTATGGCATATCTTATGTTCTTAATGGAGAAAGGTGAATAGTGGAGCACCCCAGGGATCTGTGCTGGGCCCGCTGCGTTTTAACACATTTATAAATCACCTGGAAATGGGAGTAACAAGTGAGGTGATCAAATTTGCAGATGAAGCAAAATTAGTTAAAGTTGTTAAAATACAAGAGCATTGTGAAAAATTGCAAAAGGATCTTGATAAATTTGAAGACTGGACATCTAAATGGCATATGAAACTTAAATGTGGACAGGTACAGTGTTATGCACCTAGAAAAGAACAACCCAAACTACAATTATATAATACAAGGTTCCACCTTAGGGAACCCACCACCCAAGAAAAAGATTTAAGCATTGTTGTGGATAATACATTAAAGCCCTCTGCCCAATGTGCAGAGGCAGCCAAGAAAGCAAATAGAGTGCTAGGCATCATAAGGAATGGAATGGAGAATAAAAACAAGGATATTATAATGCTTCTGTATAGTTCTATGGTACACCTTGAATATTGTGTGCAATTCTGGTCGCCATATCTTAAAAGGATATAGCAGAATTAGAAAAGCTACAGAGAAGAACCACCAAAATGGTAAAGGGGATGGAAGGATACCCCATAAGAAAAGGCTCAAAAGGTGCTTAGGTTTCTTCATCTTGGAAAAGAGACGGCTGAGGGGAGATATGATAGAGATATATAAATTAATGAATGGAGTGGAACGGGTAAATGTAGATCTGCTGTTTATGCCATCAAAAAGTAGAAAGACTAGAAAAGGGGACTGTTACTTCTCGAGAGAGATCTGCAATTGTGAGTATATACTTCTGGGAATTTTCTGAAAGGAATTCTTTTTATTAAAGCTAATTAATCTGTGAACCCACTATTTTTTGTTAAATCAGTCAGGGCCTAGTAGCAGCAGTTTAAGTTTAAATTTAAAACACAGAAGAGAGCTTTCTGGTTAAATTTAGAACCCAGCAGAGAGCTTGTAGTTTAAATTTCATAATAAGTTAGAGCCTAGCAGCAGCAAAGAGCTATAATTTAAATCAAATAAGAATATAGCTAACATCAGCAGCACAGGACAGGGTACTGTATAGCAGCCCTCTTTTAATAAGTGTTATTTCCCTCCCTCCCTCCCCACATCCACCCACCACTGGGATAATCGTAGCTTTATAGGTACTTACACATTTAAAAGACAGGAGGTGCTCTCAGGTGAAGCTCGTTACCCAAATCAGTCATACACTAAGGACCAGAGATTAATTAAACTTCAGGTGAACAAGGTATATTAAACGTATTATGTGCAGTTTTATTGGCAACCCTTAGTAAGTAAAGAACTTAAAGATCTAAACAAAAACTTAAAACTAAGATGCAGACAGCAGTCCAGCAGCGAGATGGGGGCTTTCCAGTCTTTTGCAATGAGTGTCACATGTATGATTTTCTCCCAGTTGGTGAGAGGTCTTACGTGTGCTCTAGGTGCAAGGAGCTCTTTGCTCTCAGGGAATGAGTCCATTCTCTAGAGGCTAGAGTAGCAGACTTGGAAAACATAAGACAGACAGAGAGGTACATAGACGAGACCTACAGGGATATAGTCCTGAAGTCCCACCTCCAGTCTGGCAGCATCCCTGTTGCCATGGAGGAGAGAGGTCACGTGGCAGGAAGTGATCCTGTAACTAGGACCTGTCCTCCAGGTGATGTAAAACCCTTTCGCACCGAGGAAGTTTCTCCAGGGCCATGTGCCCATGAGGGAAGGGTTAGGACAGCCGTTATAGTTGGTGATTCGATCATTAGGCATGTAGATAGCTGGGTGGCTGGTGGACATGAGGATCGCCTGGTAACATGCCTGCCTGGTTGGAAGGTAGCGGACCTCACGCGCCACCTAGATAAGGTCTTAGATAGTGCTGGGGAGGAGTCTGCTGTCTTGGTACAAGTCAGTACCAATGACATAGGAAAATGTGGTAGGGAGGTTCTGGAGGCTAAATTTAGGCTTTTAGGTAGGAAGTTGAAATCCAGAACTTCCAGGGTAGCGTTCTACGAAATCCTTCCCATTCCACGTGCAGGACCCAAAAGGCAGGCAGAGCTCCGGAGTCTCAATGTGTGGATGAGACAATGGTACAGAGATGAGGGTTTTGGATTTGTTAGGAACTGGGGAACATTCTGGGGAAAGGAGGGGCTCTTCCGAAGGGATAGGCTTCACCTTAACCGGGATGGAACCAGGCTGCTGGCATTAACCTTTAAAAAGGAGAGAGAGCAGCTTTTAAACTAGATAATAGGGGAAAGCCGACAGTCACCCAAGAGTGGATGGTTTGGAAGAATGTATCCTTGAAGGATACTACCAAAAGCAGAGAGGTTCCAAAAAAGAGTAAAGTAGCCCAAATGCCCTCGAGTATGGAGAAGACAGAGCTTAAAGATCCCAAATTAGCCATGTCTACCAATAGCCAAATTCATATGAATAAAATACAGTCTCTAAAATGCTTGTATGCAAATGCTAGAAGTCTAAAAAATAAGATGGGAGAGTTAGAATATATAGCACTAAATGAGAGGTTAGACATGATTAGAATATCAGAGACATGGTGGAAGGAGGACAACCAGTGGGATACTGTGATACCTGGGTACAAACTATATCGTAATGATAGAGCTGATCAAATTGGTGGAGGGGTTGCGCTCTATGTTAGAGAGGGCATTGAGTCAGAAAGGATTAAAGTTTTGCAGGAAACAAAATTTGCTGTAGAATCTCTATGGATTAAAATTCCATGTAAAAAGGGGAAGGCGATGGCAGTGACAGTGTACTATCGACCACCGGGCCAGAATGAACAAATGGATGATGAAATGCTCAAAGAAATCAAGAAAGCTAACAAACGTTACAGCGCAGTAATAATAATGGGTGATTTTAATTACCCCGGTATCGACTGGGTCAGTGTCACGGCAGGACATGCTAGGGAAATAAAGTTCCTAGATGACATAAATGACTGCTTCCTGGAGCAGCTGGTTCATGAACCGACCAGAGGGAAAGCCATATTAGACCTAGTCCTTAGTGGAACACCAGATCTAGTGCAAGAGATAAGGGTGTTGGGGCCACTTGGCAATAGTGATCATAGCATGATCGCCTTTGATTTAATTAGTGGAGGAGGGATAGTACGGAAATCCACAGTACTACCTTTTAACTTTCGAAAGGGAGACTATAATAAAATGAGGAAAATAGTTGAGAAAAAACTAAAAGGAGCAGTTGCAAAGGTTAAAGACTTACAAAAAGCTTGGGTGTTGTTGAAAAATACTATCTTGGCAGCCCAGACCAGCTGTATTCCACGCTTTAAGAAAAGTGGAAGGAAGTCCAAAAAACTGCCAGCATGGTTTAAAGGTGAGGTCAGAGAGGCGGCTGTTGCCAAAAAAGCATCTTTCAGGAAATGGAAAAAAGAGCCAAATGATGAAACCTGGAAACAGCACAAGCACTGGCAAATCAAATGCAAGGCAATGATAAAGCAGGCAAAGGTAGAATTTGAAAAGAAGCTTGCTGTGGAAGCAAAAACGCGAAATAAAGATTTTTTCAAGTACATTCGTAGCAAAAAACCTGTGAGAGAGTCAGTTGGTCCATTAGATGATAGAAGAGTTAAAGGGGCACCAAGAGGCGACAAAGTGATAGCGGAGAGACCGAATGAATTCTTTGCTTCGGTCTTTACTGAGGAAGATGTAGGGATGTTACCCATGACTGAAGTGGTATTTAAAGGTGCGGAAGAATTGAAGGAAATATCGATACATCGAGAAGATGTATTACAACTATTAGATAAACTGAAGAATAGCAAATCACCTGGGCCGGATGGTATACATCCAAGGGTGTTGAAAGAACTGAAATATGAGATTGCAGACCTGCTATTAGTAATCTGTGAACTATCATTAAAATCATCTCTAACACCTGAAGATTGGAGGATCGCCAATATAACACCAAATTTTAAAAAGGGTTCCAGGGGTGATCCAGGAAACTACAGACCGGTGGGCCTCACGTCAGTACTGGGAAAAATGGTAGAAACCATCATAAAGAATAAAATTACTCAGCATGTAGATAGTCATGGCCTAATGGGAGACAGATCCAATAAAACCGTGGAGGCAAGGAAGGAACTGAAAATACCACCTTTATTTCATAAAGCCAGGCCCGACACAGGCCGTGTTTCGCTCATGCCTTCATCAGGGGCTTTAGGCTATAACAACATATAAAAATCTCATTAAAAACAAACAGTAAAATAAAATAAACTTAATCATATAAGGCACTTCTAAAAAAATACATAAAAACACAAGTATAGATAAATAAATAAAGTTGCTCACTACCAAAGTACAGCGAAAAGGCTATGACCCGAAGGGCCAATAAATAAATAAATGAATGAATAAATAAATAACTGCATGCTTGTAATACATATAAAATCACATAAACATATGATCACATTAATAAATAATCAAGAAATCACTGACACAGCAAATTATCCATTAAAAAAACAATAAGTAATCAATTATAAAAAATTAATAAATTAAAATTACAATTATATAATACATGTAAAACCACACAGTTATAAGCTTAAAATTAAATTAACCCATATATAAACCACAGCACTTGAACAAGAAACAGCATAACCTACCATGTATTTTATTAAAACATATATTTATTTAATTATCTTCTCACCTATATGATCTTCTTGCCACACTGCAATGAATAAAGAAAAAGGAAAAAGGGAGAAAAAAGAGCCATAACAATTGACTACATTCTACAAAAAACTTATTACAAAAAGCTTTATCGGTGCAAAAATCAATAATGGATAAAAATAGCAATTACATATTCTTAAAAAAAATTTTGAATTATGAAAAAATATTTATATATAGAAATTAATTAATTATTAAATGAACATTAATAAAACCCCACATTTGTAAAAACTGAACCCAGGATAGCGCAACAGGACAACATCAAAAAGCGTTCATTTTAAGGTAAAAATCATTAAATACTATTTCATTCAATTGTCTGATTGATTATAATGTAATTACTTTCAATCCACCATAATCATACCTCAATTAGACGTCTTTTTTTATATATCTATTTATACTGGGGCATCTCAATTATTTAAGTAATTCACTACTTCTCTCTATACTTAATTGACATCAATGTTTAACTCAGAGATTTATTTACAAAGTATCCTCATACAGTTTTACCACTCTATACCTAAGGTACCACTCAAGACTGTAGAACAATCCTTCAATTTTATTGTATATTATTTATAAAGCCAATTGCACATTGTAATTTTTAAAAATTTTTTTAGAAAAAACGGTTATGGAATCATATCATGAATTAAAATAGATGTAGACCCTAAATCATGACTAAAACTCTGGAATTCCTTAAAAACACCCTGGATAATTATCCTCCCACAGTATGTATTCTTTCAATTGGAAACGCTACTGGGATTTTGAAACCATTGTGTTACAATTCACTAAAATTCTATACACTTACCAGGTGTTAACGCCAAAACTTGCAAAGTAACTCCTTTGCCGTTACTCTCTCATTTAACTATACCTGCAATCGTGTGGTATGTTTAATCTGCAAATACGCGGGAAAAAGGATAACATCAATATCTTCCTTCACTATTGACCGGCCAAACCTTTTATTTTACATATGAACCACTACACGATTAAGATCCATCCATCTAGTCACGAAAAGCCCATTCATTATAATCCAGATAAAACCTATGAAAACGACAATTGCTGGCACACTGACTGCTTTTATACCCTAAACCAGTGATGGCTAACCTTTTTGAGCCCGAGTGCCCAAACTGCCGCACAAAACCAAAGAATTTCCTCAAAGTGCCAGCACGTCAATTAAAGCCCCATTTGCATAAGGTGCTTCATTTGCATAAATATTTGCATAATGTTACCATACACTAACTTTTAGTAAACATGCCTCTTAATGAGTATATGGATAAAGAAAGACTAAAAGGTTTCTACATTACTATAATCCAGTACCAACCGCCAGGCACATTAGGAACTACTACAAACGCTGCCCATTTAGAACCCATAGCAAACCCGCCGTATCCTAACAGCACTACCAGGACTCACAAAGCACCATACTCTACCTATCAAAAGGCAACACTGCAAATATTAAACCAATACATCTCAGAGAAGAACAATACATGACCTACTGGGGAAAGAACAAGTGGCAATGTCAAATAGGAATTATATAAACAGAATACCTCAGCTCAGTTACACATGCAGAACAGACCATCACCAAACAAGGAATCACAATTTAGAAACAGGAAGACAATAATTAAACTGGGAACCCCAAAAGCCAAACTTGGAATATACAACAACACTGTAGAAATAAAACTATATATTAATTTCCTCTTGTACTAAACAAAGCGCAAAAATTAATGATGCACATTTCCCAGAGCTGACATATTCCAGTTAATAAATTCAAAATAAAGAGATATTTTTCTACCTTTTGTGCATTTTTTTTCAGTTGCAATTGTTCCAGCCACTTTCTTCTGGTTTCTTCGTGTCTTCTGCTAACTCTCCATCTGCTGTCCATTTGTCCTTTCTTCTGTCTTCTTGTTTTTTTTTTCCATTCTCTCTCTACATCTGCTTTAACATACTAATCTTTCTCCTTTGGCTCTTTCCTCATTCCTATTTCATCTACTCAAAATTTACCCCTCCATCCTCAATCCCCACTTACTCTCCCAATACCCGGCCAATTGTAGATTTTTTATCCCTCCCACACAAAATATTTTTCCCCTCTCCATTTTACTCTCCCAGCCCCATCCCATTCTAATCCTCCCCCAACACCAGCTCCCTTCTAGTTCCAGCCTCACCCAGCATCCATTCCCTTCTAGTCCCTGCATCAGCCCATTTCCAGTCCTAGCAGCCCCCCAACCCAATACCAGTCCTATCCCCCCCTCATCAACCCACTTCCAGTCCTAACCCCCCATCACCCCATTTTCAGTTTAAGCCCCCCCCTATAACCCATTACCAGTCCTAACCCCCCACTTCCAGTCAGCCCCCCATAGCCCATTGCCAGTCCTAACCCCCCCATCAGCCCACAGTCCATTACCAGTCCTAACCCCATCAGCCCACCTCAAGTCCTAACCCCTCCCCATCAGCCCATTTCTTGTCCCAGCCCCCCCATAGCCCATTATCAGTCCTAAACCCCCCCATAGCCCATTACCAGTCCTAACCCCATCAGACCACCTCCAGTGTTAACCCCCCATCAGCCCATTTCCAGTCCTAACCCCACCCAACAGCCCACCTCAAGTCCTAACCCCTCCCCATCAGCCCATTAGCAGTCCTAACCCCCCCCCCTAGCCCATTAGCAGTCCTAACCCCCCCTCTCTAGCCCATTAGCAGTCCTAACCCCCCCCATAGCCCATTACCAGTCCTAACCCCCATCACCCCATTTCCAGACAGCCCCCATCAGCCCACAGCCCATTAGCAGTCCTAACCCCCCCTAGCCCATTAGCAGTCCTAACCCCCCCCTCCTAGCCCATTAGCAGTTCTAACCCCCGCCTTGCCCATTAGCAGTCCTAACCCCCCCCTCCTAGCCCATTAGCAGTCCTAACCCCCCCCAGCCCATTAGCAGTCCTAACCCCCCCTCCTAGCCCATTAGCAGTCCTAACCCCCCCCCAGCCCATTAGCAGTCCTAACCCCTCCCCCTAGCCCATTAGCAGTCCTAACCCCCCCCCCTCCTAGCCCATTAGCAGTCCTAACCCCCCCCAGCCCATTAGCAGTCCTAACCCCCCCCTCCTAGCCCATTAGCAGTCCGACCCCCCCCTCTCTAGCCCATTCGCAGTCCTAACCCCCCCCCCCTGCCCATTAGCAGTCCTAACCCCCCATCACCCCATTTCCAGACAGCCCCCATCAGCCCCCAGCCCATTAGCAGTCCTAACCCCCCCTAGCCCATTAGCAGTCCTAACCCCCCCCCTCCTAGCCCATTAGCAGTCCAAACCCCCCCCCCAGCCCATTAGCAGTCCTAACCCCCCCCCCTCCTAGCCCATTAGCAGTCCTAACCCCCCCTCCTAGCCCATTAGCAGTCCTAACCCCCCCCAGCCCATTAGCAGTCCTAACCCCCCCTAACCCATTAGCAGTCCTAACACCCCCCCCCAGCCCATTAGCAGTCCTAACACCCCCCCCCCCGGCAAATTTAAAAACAGAAAAAGCGGGCTCTGGCTGCTGCCGCGGACGCGGCAGCATGCAGTGTCCCGCGGGGCCCCCTCCGCCCGCTAAGCCCCTCTGCAAGGGCTTTCAGATTCGCGAGGGAGACAGCGTCTCCCTCGCGTCTCTTGTTAAGCCCGCAGGGGCTAATGGGAAATTTCCCATCAGTCCCTCGCGTCTAAAGGGGCTGATGGGAAATTTCCCATTAACCCCTACGGGCTTAACAGAGACGCGAGGGAGACGCTGTCTCCCTCGCGAATCTGAAAGCCCTTGCAGAGGGGCTTAGCGGGCGGAGGGGGCCCCGCGGGACACTGCATGCTGCCGCGTCCGCGGCAGCAGCCAGAGCCCGCTTTTTCTTTTTTTGCGGACCTTCACGCGTGCCAGCTGCAAGGCCTTCGCGTGCCATAGGTTCGCCATCGCTGCGGCCTAAACCTTTAAAAACGTCTTGTTGTATGTTAATCGTGAGTATAACGCACGGCTGACTCCGTCAATGTTAACTGTATACACATTCACCCGACGTACTAAAAACCACTGTAAACACAAAAACCATGTTCTCAAAATTACTCCTTATTAATTCTACTTATCCAACTCATCTCATGTCTTACAAAACTATGACATCTAAGTCGGATCCTCTGCCATGCCTCACTTACCCAAATATCCTTTAAAATTGATTCCTGTAAAGGTGCCAAAGCGTCTACCGCACTACTTCTTCCTTTCTGCAATTGATTCTAAGGTCGCCCGCGACTGCGTGATGCTTTTAAATCTTCAAAAGTGCGGGAAAGAGCTGGTGACGTCATCAACCATCTCTGATTGGTCACCAACGTTACATTTAAAACCTCCACGGATCGCAGCTAACTAGTCTGCCAAGATCTTACCAATTCACTGATCCATTAATAAATATATATTTCAAGGTTTTTAAACATCGGGAGAGAGGAAAGGACGGGGGAAGGAGAGGGAGGGTGGGGAGAGAAAGGGGAAAGGGGAAAGGGGGGGGGGAAAGAGGGGGGGAGGGGGAAGGGGGAAGGGGGGAGGAAGAGGATGGGGAGGATGGGGAGGAAAAGAAGGGGGGGAAAGGGGGGAAGGGGGGGGAAACAAATTAACATCATTCCTACACTTAGCATTATATTACTAATATAATAAATAAATAACCATAAATACCCGACCCCATAAAACCTACCAAAATAAGCAAATATAACTACCATGTACAATCCATAAAACCAGGAATACAACTAGAACCAAAAAACATGTACTTGTATACCTACCAGAAAAATTCAAGTATCTCATTAAAAATTCATAATAAATTACAAAAACACCGACAAGTCCTCCTCCATATTCAAGCCCAGGGGATGTAAACTATTAAGCTGGAAAATATAACGCTGTTCCAACCGCGCTATAGTCTGTCCTATGTCGCCCCCTTGCCAGTTTAACTTCACCTTCTTAATAACAAAGAATTTTAGATCTGAAATCTTATGGTTGTGCTCCAACCAGTGTGCTACCAATGGTTTGTCTTCTAGCTTCCTATTAATGCAACTCCTGTGCTCTATTATCCTCTTACGGACGGATCGTGAAGTCATCCCTACATACAATTTGCGGCACGGGCAACAAACCACGTAAATGACATGACTCGTTGCACAGTTGGTATAGTCATCTAGGTAAAACACTTTCTTCGTATCCGGATGTATATATTGATTCTTAACTGACAAGACGTGCACACACAGAACATTTTCCACACTGATAATGTCCCTTGTATAGTGACAAATATCTTCTTTCCGTAAATGCTGACGGAACCAACATGTTCCTGAGATTTACATTACGTTTATGCGCAATAATTAAATTGAGATCTGAAAAACCAGGCAGAGACTGAATAAGATACCAGTGTTTCTGTAAAACCTTCTTAATATCTTGCGACCGATGAGAATAAAGTAAGGGGCACACTATATTGGACTTATTCTCTTTTATTCTCTTATGCAGCAATTGTTCCCGTGGAATCTGACAGGTCTTCTTGTATCCTTTTCTAATTTGCTGAGAAGGATAATGTCTGACATCTAATCGATCCTTTATAATACCTGCTTGTCGTTGGAACTCATCCTCAGAGGTACAAATTCTCTTGGCTCTGAGGAACTGCCCATAGGGTAAATTATTCTTTAGGGCCAAATTATGATAACTATTGTAGTGCAGCAGTTGGTTTCTGTCCGTGGGCTTTCTATATAAAGTTGTACAAAAACCCATCTCTGTCTTCTTGATCAGCAAATCCAAATATGGTATCTGATGCGGGTCATATGTCATTTGAAACCGGAGGTTATTATCACATTGGTTAATCCAGATATTGAAGTTCGACAATGTATCCACAGAACCATCCCACAAAATAAAGATATCGTCTATATATCTCAACCACAGACGTATCTGTTCATTGAAGGGGTTATCCTTTATATATCTCCTCAAATTCGAACACATAAAGGTTGGCAACGTCCGGCCCCATAGATGACCCCATGGCCACTCCTTTTATCTGTTGATAAAAATTATTTCTAAAACAAAAATAGTTGTGGCATAAGGCCATCCGAGCCATCTCCATAAGAAATATAGTGGGAATACGTGTATGAATGATGCGTTTATATAACCATTGTTGAATTATAGCTAATGCTTCCTCCTGTGGGATGTTAGTGTATAAAGATTCTATGTCCAAAGTTACAAGCAAATACTTGTCAGAATCTGTTATTTCTTTAAGAATATTAATTACTTGTGTGGAGTCTCTAACATACGACCACATATTCTCTATAAATGGACGTAACAATATATCTAATAACTGAGATATTGGTTCAAAGAGCGACCCAATAGCGGAAACTATTGGGCGCCCGGGAGGATTATGTAAGGATTTATGAATTTTTGGGTTTACATAAATGGTAGGAATAACAGGAAAAGGTACTATCAAAAACTCTCTCTCTTTTGAAGTAATTTTACCGAGTTCAAAGGCTGTAAGTACCAAACTGTCTAGCGAGCTTTTTAAAGATTCCGTCGGATCATTATCTAATCTGCGGTAAAATGTAACATCCTTTAACTGTCTCTCAACTTCCTCAATATATTTCTGCTTGTCCAAAATTAAAGTCGCCCCTCCCTTATCTGCCGGTTTTATAATAATGTTATTATTTTTCTGAAGCGTCTTAATGGCCTCCTTTTCTCCTTTTGTTAAATTGTGATATCGCGGATGGTGTTCTATCTTAAACCCATCAACCTCTTTCAATACCATCTTTTCAAACACTTCTATTAATGGATCTACATTAGGTGGGGGCAGCCATTTGGACTTTCTCTTAACCGCCGAAACCTCAATACCACCTACTCCTTGATTAATGAAAAAATTCTTTACCCGAATTTTACGAAAGAATTTATACAAATCAATCTTTGTTTCAAAGGGGTCATAGCCCCGAACGGGCACAAATGAAAGTCCCTTATTGAGCAATGAAGTTTCATCTGGGGTTAACTGGTATTGTGAAATGTTGATTACATTATTTTCTACCACCGTCTCTCTGAGGATCGGTCGGACCCCCCCCCCCCGGCCTCTCCCTCTGCCCCTTCCTCGACCTCTGGAGGACTGGGGTTGTGCGTAGCTGGGGTTGCTGATCCTTCTCCCATGGACCCTCTCTCTTTTGGTACCGTGAGCGTGACGACTCTCGCGTATCTTTCTTCCAGAGGGAATCCATGTTTAAAAAATTCTTGTTAATATTATTATAACTGCCTTTATCCTTTTCTTTATCTTTTCCTTTTGTACTATTCTTCTTTATGCCTACAGAAGAAATGTGGACCCATCATAGAGGCACTCCTGTTGCGCTTTCTCCTGGGTTCTTCGAGGTCCTCCTCTACTCTATCCTCTCCTACTGGGTTTTCCTTGAGATCAAACAAAGTAGATCTCTTCTTAAAAAATATACGTTCTTTTTCTACATCTTTGCACCACGGGTATACATACCCATATAAGTAATCATTTTCATCCCTTTTAAATTTTTCCATTTTGTTATCTTTAATTTCCTTCTTAAAGGTCATGTTGTTTCTTTCAAAATCCTTATGTGTTCTTTCAAATTGTTTATCATTACTCTTCAATGTTATTAGCCTTTCATCTATATCAGCCTTATATATTTCAGACTTTTTATTCGCTGTACTAATGAGCAGAATCATTAAATCTAGTGAACATTTGTTCAAAATGGCATTCCAACACCTTACGAAGCCACTTTCCTCTGAATACATCCCTGGTGCCTTATAAACTCTAAGACCTCGGGGAATAATTTCTGATCTGCAACACTCAAGTAAATAAGCCGCATGGAGCTCTTCTTTAACTTGTTTCTGCGTTAGATGTACCACTTCTTCCCACTGCTGTAGTAATTGTTGCATTGTCTCATTATTATTATCTTCTTTACATGTAATCAAAGCTTCTTGTGATTGAAACCGCTCCAGTGCATCTTCCCCGAAGCTGAGCACATCCTTCCAGGGGGTAAACATGCTTGGATATACTGTCGTACTGGTTCAAGCATTGATATCCTGGGTCCCTTCTTAATAATGGTTTATGGACCTTTCCTCCAGGAACTTGTCCAAACCTTTTTTAAACCCAGCTACACTAACAGCCTTTACTACATCCTCCGGTAACAAATTCCAGAGTTTGATTACACGTTGAGTGAAAAAATATTTTCTTTTATTAGTCTTAAATAGTTTACCCTGTAGCTTCATTGCATGTCCCCTAGTCTTTCCATATTCTGATAAGGTAAACAATCGATCTACGTTTACCCGTTCCACTCCGTTCATTAATTTATAGACTTCTATCATATCTCCCCTCAGCCGTCTCTTCTCCAGGCTAAAGAGCCCCAACCTTTTTAGCCTTTCTTCATAGGAGTAGCCTTCCATCCCCTTTACCATTTTGGTGGCTCTTCTCTGAACCTTTTCTAAAATCGCTATATCCTTTTTAAGATACGGCGACCAGAATTGCACACAATATTCAAGGTGCGGTCTCACCATGGAACGATATAGAGGCATTATAATATCTTTTGTGTTTTATTTTCCATTCCTTTCCTTATCATACCTAGCATTCTATTTGCTCTCTTGGCCGCCGCTGCACACTGGGCCGAGGGTTTTAACAAGGTATCCACAATGACGCCTAAATCTTTTTCCTGGGTGGTGGTTCCTAATGTGGAACCTTGCATCGTGTAACCATAGTTTGGGTTGTTCTTCCCTAGGTGCATAACCTTGCACTTCTCCACATTAAATTTCATCTGCCATTTTGATGCCCAGTCTTCCAATTTATCAAGATCCTCTTGCAATTTTCCACAATCCTCCTGGGTTTTAACAACTTTAAATAGTTTTGTGTCATCTGCAAATTTGATAACCTCACTCGTTATTCCACTTTCCAGGTCATTTATGAATATGTCAAAAAGCAGCGGACCCAGCACAGATCCCTGGGGTACACCACTATTCACCTTTCTCCATTGGGAAAATTGGCCATTTAGCCCTACCCTCTGCTTTCTATCTTTTAACCAGTTCCTGATCCACAGTAGTACACTGCCTCCTATCCCATGACTCTTTAGTTTTGCCAAAAGTCTCTCATGAGGGACTTTGTCAAAGGCTTTCTGAAAGTCCAGATACACAATATCAACCGACTCACCTTTGTCCACCTGTTTATTCACTCCTTCAAAAAAACATAACAGATTAGTAAGACAAGTTCTTCCTTGTCTAAAGCCATGTTGGCTGTCTCCCATTAGGTCGTGACTATCTACATGCTGAGTAATTTTATTCTTTATGATGGTTTCTACCATTTTTCCCAGTACTGATGTCAGGCTCACTGGTCTGTAGTTTCCCAGATCACCCCTCAAACCCTTTTTAAAAATTGGTGTTACATTGGCGATCCTCCAATCCTCAGGTATTAGAGATGATTTTAATGATAGTTCACAGATTACTGATAGCAGGTCTGCAATCTCAAATTTCAGTTCTTTCAACACCCTTGGATGTATACCATCCGGCCCAGGTGATTTGCTACTCTTCAGTTTATCTAATAGTTGTAAGACATCTTCCCGATGTATCGATATTTCCTTCAATTCTTCCACACCTTTAAATACCACTTCAGTCATGGGTAACATCCCTACATCTTCCTCAGTAAAGACCGAAGCAAAGAATTCATTCAGTCTCTCCGCTATCGCCTTGTCGCCTCTTAGTGCTCCTTTAACCCCTTTATCATCTAATGGTCCAACTGACTCTCTCACAGGTTTTTTGCTACGAATGTACTTGAAAAGGTCTTTATTTCGCGTTTTTGCTTCCGCAGCAATCTTCTTCTCAATTTCTATCTTTGCCTGACTTATAAATGCCTTGAATTTGACTTGACAGTGCTTGTGCTGTTTCCAGGTTTCATAGTTTGGCTATTTTTTTCCATTTCCTGAAAGATGCTTTTTTGGCAACAACAGCCTCTCTGACCTCACCTTTAAACCATGCTGGCAGTTTTTTTGGACTTCCTTCCACTTTTCTTAAAGCGTGGAATACAGCTGGTCTGGGCTTCCAAGATAGTATTTTTCAACAACACCCAAGCTTGATGTACGTCTTTAACCTTTGCAACTGCTCCTTTTAGTTTTTTCTTAACTGTTTTTCTCATTTTATCATAGTCTCCCTTTCGAAAGTTAAGGGGTAGTACTGTGGATTTCCTTACTATCCCTCCTCCACTAATTAAATCAAAGGTGATCATGCTATGATCACTATTGCCAAGAGGCCCCAACACCCTTAACTCTAGCACTACATCTGGTGTTCCACTAAGGACTAGGTCTAATATTGCTTCCCCTCTGGTTGGTTCATGAACCAGCTGCTCCAAGAAGCAGTCATTTATTTCATCTAGGAACTTTATCTCCCTAGCATGTCCTGTTGTGACACTGACCCAGTCGATGCCGGGGTAATTGAAATCACCCATTATTATTACTGCACTGTAACTTTTGCTAGCTTCCTTGATTTCTTTGAGCATTTCATCATCCATTTGTTCATTCTGGCCAGGCGGACGATAGTACACCCCCACTGCCATCGCCTTCCCCTTTTTACATGGAATTTCAATCCATAGAGATTCTACAGCAAATTTTGTTTCTTGCAAAACTTTAATCCTTTCTGACTCAATGCCCTCTCTAACATAGAGCGCAACCCCTCCACCAATTTGGTCAGCTCTATCATTACGATATAGTTTGTACCCAGGTATCACAGTGTCCCACTGGTTGTCCTCTTTCCACCATGTCTCTGATATTCCAATCATATCTAACCTCTCGTTTAGTGCTATATATTCTAACTCTCCCATCTTGTTTTGTAGACTTCTAGCATTTGCATACAAGCATTTTAGAGACTGTATTTTATTCATATTAATTTGGCTATTGGTAGACATGGGTAATTTGGGATCTTTAAGTTCTGTCTGCTCCATACTCGAGGGCATTTGGGCTACTTACTCTTTTTTGGAACCCTCTCTGCTTTTTGTAGTATCCTTCAAGGATACATTCTTCCGAACCATGTGCTCTTGGGCGACTGTCGGCTTTCCCCTATTATCTAGTTTAAAAGCTGCTCTATCTCCTTTTTAAAGGTTAATGCCAGCAGCCTGGTTCCATCCCGGTTAAGGTGAAGCCCATCCCTTCGGAAGAGCCCCTCCTTTCCCCAGAATGTTCCCCAGTTCCTAACAAATCCGAACCCCTCATCTCTGCACCATTGTCTCATCCACGCATTGAGACTCCGGAGCTCTGCCTGCCTTTTGGGTCCTGCGCGTGGAACGGGAAGCATTTCGGAGAACGCTACCCTGGAAGTTCTGGATTTCAACTTCCTACCTAAAAGCCTAAATTTAGCTTCCAGAACCTCCCTACCACATTTTCCTATGTCATTGGTACCAACATGTACCAAGACAGCAGACTCCTCCCCAGCACTATCTAAGACCTTATCTAGGTGGCGTGTGAGGTCCGCTACCTTCGCACCAGGCAGGCATGTTACCAGGCGATCCTCACGTCCACCAGCCACCCAGCTATCTACATGCCTAATGATCGAATCACCAACTATAACTGCTGTCCTAACCCTTCCCTCATGGGCACTTGGCCCTGAAGAAACCTCCTCGGTGCGAGAGGGGTTTACATCACCTGGAGGACAGGTCCTAGTTACAGGATCACTTCCTGCCACACCAGGGTGATGCTCTCCTGTCACGTGACCTCTCTTCTCCCTGGCAACAGGGATGCTGCCAGACTGGAGGTGGGACTTCAGGACTATATCCCTGTAGGTCTCGTCTATGTACCTCTCTGTCTGTCTTATGTTTTCCAAGTCTGCTACTCTAGTCTCTAGAGAACGGACTCGTTCCCTGAGAGCAGAGAGCTCCTTGCACCTAGTGCACACGTAAGACCTCTCACCAGCTGCGAAAAAATCATACATGTGACACTCAATGCAAAAGACTGGAAAGCCCACATCCCGCTGCTGGACTGCTGTCTGCATCTTAGTTTTAAGTTTGTGTTTAGATCTTTAAGTTCTTTATGTACTAAAGGGTGCTATGGATATTTATACCACTAAAACTGTACCTAAGAAGTTTAATATACCTTGTTCACTTGAAGCTTAATTAATCTCAGGTCCTTAGTGTATGTGGAATATCCAAAAACAAGCCAACTTGGGGGCTGCTTTTCAAAACCCTTCAGAGCGGTAAGATAACAAAGCTTTCCTGGTTACTTTTACACAGCTCTTCAATTACCCTTATCCAGCTGGTTGAGCAGCTTAATATCAGGCAGTCTGAGTAGACAGATATAAGACCTGCCGTTTGTCAATATAGGGATATCTGGCTAAATTTAGCCAGTTTGCATTGAACATCACACTCTCCAGCAATGTTCCCTCTAATTTTCTGTAGGCTGTGTGCACATTCCCTATTGTGTGCAGCTTTTGAAGGAAGGTTAAATTTTTGTGCGCCACATAACGACACTCGGAGTTAAATACTTTAAAATTTGACTACACATCAGAATACAGTATGTACACCACATTGATTGCACTAGAAAATATTGTAGAACTTCTGAAAACCGTAAATACACAACAACTTTTAAATTTTAAGGCATCTGTGTTGTTTTCTATCAGAATCAGAAACGTAATTTTTGTGCGCAATGTTGTAAAGTATGTGCGCTCGCTCAGCGAGATGTGTGTGCGCGCACACGCGCACAGCTTAGAGGGAACAGTGCTCTCCAGCTAAATTTGAACACTGACCCCTTGGAGACTAGTACATTTTCGGAAGGGGCAGATTTGAGTTTTTCCACAGTGGGACCGGGGTCCTTTTGATAATTTCTCTCACCATTTATTGCAACTGCCAAGACCTAAATTAAAATAAATTAAAATAAACTAAATAAACAAAATAAAACAGATTAAAGAAGTTGCCTTCAGTCCTTGAAGGGTGCGCTTTCCGTGGCACCCGAGTGATCCACCATGATGGAGCTGGCGAGAGGCCTATCCGCGCGTCCCTAATAGCAAAAAACGCGGGAATCCACAGCCGCGCGCACAGTGGGATTGACCGCCTAAGCAAAAGGGAGAGGAGCACTTTAGGCTTTCCCGCTTGTCCGCCGCATGCTGGAGCACTCACCTTCTCTGCTGTGACCCCCAACAGCCTTTCATGATTTCAACCGCCTTTTGACGGTCCGAACGAGGGCCCTGCGATCCGCGACGCTGCTCAGCCACTGACGTGAGCAGCAATCGCGGAGAGGGTTATTCACGCTGAACTGCTCTACCCGAACACCATGAAGCAGAGAGACATTCAGAAACCGATGCTAGCTCCCCTCAGTGCGATCCACTGTGTCCCCAAACAGCCTTCAAATGATTATATATTTCACCTGCCCATACAGGGGCCCTGCGATCTGCGCCGCTGCTCAGCCAGTGAACGTCAGCAGTGATCGTGGAGAGGGCTTTTCGGCCCAAACTGCTCTGCCCGAACATCACGAGGCAGAGAGAAACTGGGAAGCCGAAGCTAGCTCCCCTCCATACGTTCCAGGAGGGGAGAGCAGCATGGGGCACCGGACTGAGGGGGGGGGGATAGCAAAGAAGCAGGACCGAGTCCTTTCAAAACTATCTATACTTTTTTTTTTTTTTTAACTTGGACAGAAGCAAATTAAGAGAAGTTATAGGGAATCAGAAAATAAACCCGGAAAATGGAACCCTCTAACACTATCTAGCCTAACCTGTGCTCCTTATCTGTTCCACCAGTGAGCCCAGCATTTAGGCTCACTACATCCTCCTGCTGCATGGAGACTGGACACACTGGGGTATGATGGGAGAAGACCAGCAAGATATACCCGGTGATGTCACGAGTTTGATGTGTCCATTCTCCATGCTGCAGGAGGAGGTGCACTACCCAGTGGTGAAGGACTGAACTGGAGGACCGATAAGGAAACATCAAAAAGATTTTGTTATGCTATCTGATAATTATGAGCTATGGCATGCAAGTATTCTAGTGCCGTAATCTGACACAATCTTTGAAATACGTTGATCAGCTTTGCGGTATTTCCTCAACTTGGCTACAGGACTGTGGCCTGAAACGAGCTGTTCATAACACTGGTCAACATTGAAATTGTTACTGACTTTAAAAGGCCCTAATCTGTAGTATCTTGGTGAGCTAAACACGAATATAACATTAAAAAAATGTTATTGTCTCTCGTTTTGAAGATATTGCATGTAATTCATTTTTGACGTTTCACCATGTAAATTTATCCAGTAGGACATCAACAACATCCCAAATAAGCCTTGAATGATGTAATATTGCATCACATTGCATAATACCAGCATGCACACATCATCCAGAGTTGATTGCATCATTTTCTGATGCAATGCAATACTACTGCCAGACGGCTGCTGAAGCCATCTGACGTCAGCAGTGTACTATACGCAGTCGGAAAGGTTGAGTATTTAAAATATTTCAGACTGTGTGCGAGACAGTTTAAGCTACTGTTACATGTAACTTTTATTAATCATATAATTTTAGCCATTTAGGTACAATACAGAACAGTAATGCCGCGAAAGTGTGTTACTAACGTTGACAATTTCTGCTCCATTTGTGGGGAAGTGACATTTGCCAACCAGAAGAAAAGTATCACTTCTCAACTGAAGAAGGCATATCATCTTTACTTTGGATGCAAGATTGGTGACCAAGACAAGCCTTGGGCCCCGCATATATGCTGCGCTACATGTACAACACAGCTTTCACAGTGGTTGAATTGCAAAATACCATCAATGCCGTTTGCAGTCCCCATGGTGTGGAGAGAGCCAAGCAACCACATAAATGACTGTTACTTCTGCTTGGCTCCTCCTCTTTCCAGCAGAATAACGAAGCAAAAGAAGTTGAGCATAGTCTACCCAAACATTCTGTCTGCATTGAGACCAGTTCCACATGGTGAGGGACTTCCTATTCGAGAACCTCCATCAGAATATTCTCTTGATTCATCTGATGAGGACAAGGGTGAGCCGACCTGTTCTTCTCCTGGTCCGTCAGCATGCAGTGACCCAGATTTTCACTGGGATGCATATCAACTCCACACAGAATAACACAGGAAGAACTAAATGATCTGGTTCGTGATTTGGACTTATCCAAGAACAAGGCAGAATTGCTAGCATCAAGACTCCAACAATGGAATCTTCTAGAAGAAAATGTCAACATTACTTCATATCGAAAGCGTCAACAGCAGTTGGAGCCTTTCTTCAGAAAGGAAAGTAATCTGGTATTCTGTTCCGATATTGAAAGCCTTATGAATGCCTTAAAAATCACTCATGACCACTGTTCCCTCTAAGCTGTGCGCGTGTGCGCGCGCACACACCTCGCCAAGGAGCGCACATACTTTACAACAGAGCGCACAAAAATTACGATTCTGATTCTGATAGAAAACACAGACGTCTTAAAATTTAAAAGTTGTTGTGTATTTACGGTTTTCACAAGTTCTACAATATTTTCTAGTGCAATCAATGTGGTGTACATACTGTATTCTGACGTGTAGTCAAATTTTAAAGTATATAACTCCGAGTGTCCTTATGTTGCGCACAAAAATTTAACCTTTCTTCAAAAGCTGCACAGCTGATATTTTATGCGCACACAGCCTACAGAAAATTAGAGGGAACATTGCTCATGACCCACAAGACTGGAGACTATTTATAGACTCTTCGAAACTGAGTCTGAAGGCTGTGCTTTTGAACAATGGAAACCGTCTTCCATCTATTCCAGTAGCGCATGCTGTCCACATGAAAGAGACATACGATAACTTAAAGCATCTACTGACTTCCATTAACTATAACAAGTACAGCTGGCACCTCTGTGGTGACTTGAAGGTAGTTGCCCTTTTAATGGGACTGCAGCAGGGATATATAAAATACATGTGTTTCTTATGTGAGTGGGATAGCCAAGCAAGGGATTGGCACTACTTGTGGAAGGAATGGAATCACAGAAAAAATGTTACAGTTGGAGAGAAGAATATCCAGCACCCAGCTCTGGTTGAGGCTCAAAAAAACCTGCTACCACCCCTTCACATCAAACTAGGTTTGATGAAAAACTTTGTGAAAACCATGGACCGCACTTCGCCAGCTTTCCGATACCTGCATGAAAAATTCCCTCGACTCAGCGAAGCAAAGATTAAAGAGGGAGTTTTTGTGGGTCCTCAGATTCAAGAGCTCTTCAAAGATGACTGGTTCAACAACTTGCTGCAGGGTGATGCGAAAAAAGCATGGAATGCTTTTTGCCTAGTGTCAACAAACTTTCTCGGGAATGTTAGGGCAGAAAACTACAAGGAACTAGTAGAAGACATGCTGATGCAGTATCAGAAACCTGGCTGCAATATGTCTCTAAAGATCCATTTCCTTGATTCCCATCTTGATTTCTTTCCTGACAACTGTGGTATGGTTAGTGATGAACAGGGCGAACGTTTTCACCAGCATATCGCAACGATGAAGCAAAGATACCAGGGAAAATGGTCCACTACAATGCTGGCTGACTACTGCTGGACACTCCCCAGAGAAGCTCCCGAACAGCTGTAGAAGAGACAGGCGAAAAAAATCTAAGAAGTAGTCTATGACTTGGTTTTTTACAGGTATTAACCGAAGGCCTATTATATTTACTATTGACATGCATTTCGTTATGTAAACATTAATTCTTGTAGATTACAAAAATTCTAGAGCCAACTTTGCAATTTCACTATCATATTCATGTTCAGCATATAAAAATTGATAAGAAATGACTATTTTTATTTCAGTAACATGACTTTTGTAAAAATGTGTTGACCAGTGTAATAGGCATCTCTGCCCTTCAGCACCTTTCTGAGGCCATCAATGAACTTCCAGATTGTGGGATGGCACATTCCAAGTTCGGCTCGGAGGCGATGATGAGCAGTTTCGGAATGGTTAGTGCGATCCTCGGCACTTAGTGTTCTAACAACCATTCTGAAGCTGCTCAGTGTTCCAAGAACCATTCTGAAGCTGCTCATCGTCGCCACCATTCCGAACTTGGAATGTGCCATCCCATGATCTAGAAGTTCATTGATGGAGGTGGAATAAGCTGTGCATCCCCCTGGTGCTCCCCGGATGTACAAGGTCATGACCTGAATTGGCTCTGTACGTCCGGGTACCTGGCCCACCCATGCTCCGCCCCCATCCTGCTCTTCCCGCACAGCAGCTCTGTGCATGTGGGGAGAAGGGCTGCCGGAATTCGGGCAAGATGGCTAGTGGGGCTGCACATCCCACTGGCATGTACAGCCCCCGCTGGTCGCCATATGTGTGAAAATAAAAATGGGCAAAATGGCCAGAAACACTTGTATTTTGGCCTTTTGTGCTTTTTTGTCTACATACTATCTCTACTTCAAAAACATTCAGGGGAATCAGCCTTTTGCAAATAGTACTTTTTTCTGAATAGTCTTCGAATCATGAAATGGGCCGGCCCTACCATTAGGTGGCCTAAGTGTCTGCCTAGAACAGCAAAATTTGGGGGATGGCAGCATGGTACCTGCTCAGCAGCAAAGCAGTTCTTTCATGTTGCTTCAATGTAGTGGCAGGCCTTTTAGTACAGGCCAGCGTTCAGGGCCTACCGCATTCCCACCCCCTTCAGCTGACGTCTCCATTGATGGGGAGTGGGGGATGCAGCGATGTTTGAGTGCCATCTATCTTGAAAGGCCTACCATTGTTCTGAAGAAGAATGAAAGTGCTTCTTTCTTGTCCCATAGGAGATATGCCAACTTAAATTTTGCAGCAGCACTGAAAAGGGAGGTAGTATGCTGGTGGTGGCAGGGTTTTGGAAAAGGGGCACGTGTTTTTATGACACCTTGGGGAGGGGAGAGAGAAGATGCCATGTTGGACACCTTGGGGAGGGGGGTGCCTAGAGAAGGAGAGATAATCTTTTTCTGGCATCCTGGGAGCAGAAGTTGGCACACATAGATTTGTGCTCACTATGCTTTCAAGGGGCCACATGTCTCAGTCAAAAGCCCCTCCCCCCCAACCATGGAAATGCATTTAAAATAGCCCTGTGCAAAAGACTCTTCCATTTGAAAGCTTCATCCCACTTGTAAAAATATGACCAAACCACCCTTAGTGCCCCTCTGCCATCCTCTAGCTCTATGCAACATTATCTCAATAGAGTATTTGCTCTGAGGGAGAAGAAGTGATTCCTACTCACTGCTGTCCCTCTGATCTGTCTTGGAATACTGTGCCAGCTGATATCCATGCATTTCTTTGCCCTGCTAATAAACAGCAAAGAAGTGTATGGTGGCAGATGGCACTGTGTTCCAAGTATAGACTGCTTCTATCCTTTTCCCATATACAAACCTTAAAATGATAAACTTGTGGACGGTCAAGAGGGCGCAAGTGGCCAGTAAGAGGCTTTTGACCATATTTTTTTATGAGGGGGCAGGGCTTTCAAATGAGAGGGCTTGAACATAGGGCGATTTTTAACAAATTTAGGGGCTGAATGGGGAGAGAGTCACCCTCACTGAAGGATTGAGGGGTAACTTCAAACAGGCTGTGCAGCCCTTTTAAACTACAGCAATTACAAGACTGGAGATCACATCACAAATTTTTACATGTGTTGCCATGGGCAGGAACACACATACGTACCAGCTGAAACAACAAATATGAATTTTCACTCATACGTTTGCTACAGAGCTCACTGGGGTATGTAGCAAACTTCTGTGAAAATGGGCTGCTAACGGCACATACAATAGAAACTCTAAAAGTTCTAATAACATGACTCTGAAAGCCAAACTGAATTCATCCTACAAGCATCGGGCTTAGACTTAAAACACACACAAAGGTACAATGTGCAACTGTATTCATAGTTCAGCAACAAATTCCACATGCTAATTATGTATTGAGTAAAAGAAAAGAAAACTTTACTGGGCAGACTGGATAGGTCATATTGGTCTCCATCGTTTACTATGTTACAATGTACTGTCTGTAGGTCAAATGGCAGGAGCAGCAGTCTACTCATCTGCTCTTTCTGGCAAATTCCCACAGATTGCCTGTGGTCTTACCTACTAATTTTCTTTCCTGAAGTCCAACCAGACCAATCCAGAATACATGGGTTATGCCCGTCAACCAGCAGATGGAAAAAGAGACTACAGAGCTGTGAGCTATAGTCTATATAAGGCCCCATGCAGCCACTAGTTTCCCAGTAGCTCTACAGCAAACCAACACCCCCAGGCCGTAGGGAAACCAGGAACAAATACCTCAGAAAAAACACAGACCACTGAAGGGCAAGGAGCTCTGGCTGTTTTCCCAGCACGGAAATACTACTTAGAAAGAGACATAAACAGGATGGGTCTTCGGACTGGTCTGGTTGGACTCAAGGAAAGAAAATTAGCAGGGAAGTCCAATGTCTTCTTCCTTATCATCCACCAGATCAGTCCAGAATGCATGGGATGTAAAAAAGCATCCCTTATGTTGGATGAGATAAAGAGACCCCTGACCTAAACACTCTTGCACGGAAAGCAGCATTCTCTCTTGACCAGATATCAAAGTGGTAATGTTATACCGTTGTGTGACAAATGTCTGCCACAGAAAAAGAAGGACTATACTGCTGCGTGACAAATGTCTGCCACAGAAACAGCTCTGCCCATGAGGCCATAATGCTCCGAGTAGAATGAGGCTGGAAGGACCAAGGCAGAGTCTGACCTTTAAGAATATAGGCCATGACCGCATCCAATGCACAACGAAAGCCTTAGAAGCAGCCTCCCACTTCTTTGCATCACCAAACAAGACAAACAATTGATCTGACTTGCGGAAGTCATTGATCATCTCTAGGTACTGAATCAAGGCATGTCAAACATCTAAAAAGCAAAGGAGGGAAAATTCTTGACCACAGTCCTCATGGCGGAATGACAGCAGTTCCAAGAGCTGAAAGAGGTGGAACGGTTAAACCATCTTAGGAAGAAATAATACAAATGGCAACCCATGCCTCCATGCAGCGCAGAAAAGGTTCTCTGCAAGAGAGAGACTGAAGTTTCAAAATGCACCCTGTTGAACAGATCATCACCAAAATCAGCACCTTCAAGGTGAGATCCTTTAGAGATGCCCTCTTGATGGGCTCAAAGGAGCAGGCTGTTAGCACTGAAAGGACCAAATTAAATACTCCACTCAGATACCAGTGAACAGCGGAGAAGGTGCAAATACACTACCCCCCTCAGAAATCGGAGAAAACTGGAGTGGGATTTCAAAGAACCACTCTTCAGCTCACCTCACAAAGAAGCCAAAGCTGCTACCTGCACCTTTAAGGATGACAGGACCAAAGCTTTTTTCAAGCTATCGTGAAGAATGGACAAAATCATGGAGATTGAGAGTTGGTGTTGTGAGCATGAGGGTCTTGCCTTTTAAGGCTCCTAACACTCTCCATATCCTGGTATAAGACAGGGATGTGGACCCTTTAGGAGCCTGCAACAAAAGATAGATAGCCTCTTCAGCATAGCCCTTTCTCCTCAGTTGTGACCTTTGAAGAGCCAAGCTGTAAGACAGATGGGAGATGGGTCTTCTATGAGAATGGGGCCTTGCTTGACTCCTTGTCAGGGGGCAAGAAGCTTGCTCCTCACCTGAACACGCATAAGATTTGTATACTAAGGCCATTTCGGCCAATCCAGAGTCACCAGTATCATCAGACCAGGATGAACTGCAATCCTCTGCAACAGACATCTGACAAGAGGTCAGGGTGAGATTGCAGATAGAAGTCTCGGCTGGGGCCATCACTGCATCAACACATGTAGCCCTTCAAATTGACCCCCTTGTGCTGAATGAAGAACTGTGTCATCCATGCATTCTGTGGGGTTGCCATCAGATCCATGATCGGTGTCCCCCACCGGGCACAAATTAGCTGAAAGACCTGGTTAGAAAGAGATCACTTCCATGGATCCAGGGATGTTTTGCTTAGAAAGTCCATCTGCACATTGCTTTCACCCACAAGGCGACCCACTAACAAAGCAGCAAGGTGCCTCTTGGCCTAAGCCATCATGAAGGAAATCTCCTGTGCAAAGGATGCACTCTTCACACTTCTCTGATGACCGACATACGCCACCACCATGGCACTGTCAGAATGTATCAGGAAGGCCTTCCTGCTTACCAGAGGCATGAACGCCTCCAAGGCTCCATAGATGGCCTTTGTTTCCAGGTAACTGATGGACCAAGAGGTGTCCGCCCTTATCACCAGCCCTGCACCACATGACCAAAACAGTGCATCCTCCAGACTAACATTCATCGTCACGATCACTCATTCAGGTGTTTCCCTGACATTCCCATCTGCAGATGGCGAAGGGAGAGCCACCACCACAGACCATTCCTGACTTCCCTCATCCAGAGGAGATGCTTCTCTGATGATTGCGAGTGCGCTGTCCAGCGAGTCAAGTCATTCCACCTGGCTACTCTTTTCTTTCCATCTCCTGTCCACGTTGTTTGTAGGGGGCCTGGCAGTTATTGCCTCTCCAGCCTTTTCAGTTTTTAAATGTGAGTCCCCATATTTTTTATATTCTGAGGCTATGTTGGTTAGAGTGGATGGTTTGGATAGCCCTCTCTACCTATTCCTAGTCTATTGTCCTTCTCAACTGCCTACCTCACTTTGGGGTATGTACTATTCCTTTTTGTCTGGTATTTCTGTTCAATTTCCTAATTTGCTTGTCAAGGGCATTTTTTTAAATGTGTCTATGGTGAGCAGCAATGCAGAACTGCAACTTTTCCTTCATATCACAACAAATCCATCAACAATCACAAATAGAATATCCAATCCTGGGCCCAACCCCCCCCCCGCCCCCTCCAGAAGAGGGGGGCGCTCCATCCTTCTCCCAACCCCCTTGTGTATCCCTGAAGGGGCCATGTGCCACAAGTTCTGTAAAATTAGCAGATTATTCTGGTCCTTTTCTCTTTCCCCCATTCCTCTCCCCCAACCACCCTTCTCTTGAGCCACTCCTCCACTCAGCGTGCTATCCTCTACTCCTGATGGCCAGCAACAAAGCTCTCCCATAACTCTCAGTATCTTTTCCTGGAAAGGAAGGACTTCTCACCCTTTGCTACCATTCAGCTATGTCACGCATACTGTTCACCCACTGTGTGCAAGCTGGCGCTTGTTCCTCTATCCACTTTGTCAAAATTACTTTACCGTGCAAGCATAAGTGCCACTCATGCAAACTTTCTTTCCATGGGCCCTGTCCCTCCCTCCCCTATGGGTGTCTCTTCTCCCAGCAGTAAGGCTGCATGTGTCCACTTGATACAATCCCCTATCACCAGGGCCGGATTTACCTTGAGTGAGGCCCTACGCCAACAAAAATTGTGGGCCCCCAGCAGGGGCGGCCCAAGGGGGGGTGCGGGGCCTCATTTGCATAAGAGGCATCATTTGCATAAATATTTGCATAATGTTACCATATACTAACTTTTAGTAAACGTGCCTCTTAATGAGTGTATGGATAAAGAAAGACTAAAAGATTTCTACATTACTATAATCCAGTGCCAACTGCCAGACACATTAGGAACTACTACAAACACTGCCCATTTAGAACCCATCCTACCCTATACATCCCTGGAAATCAACCCAATGTATACTAGAAAAACGTGATTCCCCTATAATATATCACCAACCAAAAAAAACTAAATACCCGCTCTTGGATTCTAAAGCCAACTACAACCCCTTAACTAATACAAAAACTTTTTTTGTCGGATCGTTCACCATGAGAAGAAACTTTTCCTCTCCTGAAGTGAACCCTCCTTTTTACTCAATGTTTAAATGGCTGCTCATCAGCCTAGCCGACAAAATCAGCACTTGCTGCTGTCAGCAAAAACAATTTTTCTAAAAACTGTATTAGAGTCAGTTGGATCTCCTCCGATCCATGGGCTACAAAAGCAAATATCACAGCTCAACAAGTCCCCCTCAGAAACGTAATAACAATCAAGAGGACTTAGCTGTTAAGGAACGGAAAAACGCTCCACTCTGTCCACGATATCCTCATAAACTCCCTCCACTCCGCGGTTAGGATTAAGGGAATCTTTCAATGGCCGACAGGTGGGCTGCTCCGCTCCATAAGAACGAGGTTCAGGCGACACCGAAGGTGTTTCAAGCCATCTGTTCCTCCACAGCTCTTCTTCAGGCAATGTGAACCCCGTGAGAATCGCACCGTTTAAATCAGGTGATACAATGACGCCGAAGTTCAAAGGTCCACTATTCAACAACTTTATTGAGCTCCCAAATGCAACCCCCACCAGTCAATATCAGCATTCATACCTGTAGGTATCATTGATTGCAGACGAAAGATCCACTGCTGCTCTTTAAAGTGCAAACGGGCCATTCGGTCACCCCCTCGCTCGACTGGGGTAACCACTTCCAGAACCCTCCACCGTAGATCTTTAAAATAATGGTTCGCTTGTTGGCAATGTAAGACTCCCGGAGCCCCTTCTTGCCACTTGTCAATCCGCGATCTGTGTTCTAACAAACGTTTCCTTACTGGTCTAATAGTGCGGCCCACATACTTAAGGCCACAGGGGCAGAGTAGCAAATATACCACAAAGTCTGATTGACAGGTAGAGTGCTCCACAGAACGATAACTGAATCCTGTAGTCGGGTCTTCCCAAACATCCCCTTGTATTGCTGAAGCACAAAAATCACATATCCCACAGGCAAAATGTCCCCGCTGCAAACCTGATCGCTCAGTCAGCTCTCGGGGCTGGGTCCGAATCACCCAGTCCCCTATCGTACGAGAGCGCCGATAAGCTATCATTAAAGGCTTGCAAAAACAAGTATGAAGAGACAACAGAGCCCAATGTTTTTTCAAGATATGCACAAGGGTCGAAACCGTAGGTAGGTAAGGCAAGATACTAATCACCACATCCCTCTGCCTACTAGTAGACGAGATTACATTCTGAGACCCCCCTTGGGCCCCCCACCAATCAGGATGATTATACAGGGCCCTCTTAAAAGCTTTTCGAATTAAATCAGCTGGGTATCCCCTTTGACACAGACGCTGACTCAGGGTTTGGGCATGCAACCGGTACTCCCCCACTGACGAGCACAGCCTTCTAATAAGCAGAAATTGTCCAAAAGGAAGGCTTTTCCTCATTGCTGGAGGATGAAAACTAGAGTATTTTAATAATACATTTTTCTGGACGGGTTTGCGGTAGAGAGTGCTATATAAACTGGTACCCTGTATGTATAACAAAATGTCCAGATACTCTATCTGTTGGTGATGAAACTGAGCCGTAAACTGCAAATTTATATCCAAGGAGTTTAACCATAGCAAAAATTCTTGAAAAGAGGCCTCCGATGCCACCCAAATGAAAAAAATATCATCCAGAAATCTCTTCCATAGGAGTACTTACATAGGATTTATATACATGGTTTTCTTCAAAATTTGTTACATATAAAGATGCTACGGAGGGGGCCACCGTAGCCCCCATAGCCACACCGTAAATTTGATGATATAATTGGTGTTCATATAAAAAATAATTCTGAAATAGCACCAATTTGAGTAACTTCAAAACAAAGGACTTTGGCAACCGGGGCGGGAGAGACCAATCCAAGCCTTCCAAAACCTCATAAGCCCCCTGTTGGGGAATGTTCGTATATAACGAAACCACATCTAGGGTCACCAACAATGCTCCCTGTGGAAGGGTCAATCTAGTTACCTCAGAGAGCAAATGGAACGAATCCCGAACATAGGACCGTGCTGAACTCATCAAAGGTTGAAAAAAATGGTCACAAAACTGGGATAAGGGTTCCAAAACCGAATTCCGGCAGGAAACGATTGGCCTCCCCGGGGGGTCTTGCATAGATTTGTGCACCTTAGGTACCATATACAAAATTGGAATTACCGGAGAAGTGATATTCAAAAACTGGAATTCATGGTGAGTTATCCAGTGCCGCTCAAAAGCCTCCTGAGTCAGAGCTCGGATGGTGGACTTTAACTCTGGAGTAGGATCCGCCGCTAGTACCTCATAATACTTCGGATCGGCCAAATGCGATAGCACTTTCCGATGGTAATCTTCCTGTCGTAACAGAACCGTGGCTCCCCCCTTATCCGCCCTGCGGATCACCACCGCAGGCTCCTCTCTCAAAGTCCGAAGTGCCTGAAACTGCTGTCCCGTCAAATTTGAACTATATTTCTTCTTACAGACTTCTCGTCTCCCTAAATCACGTAACACTAGATTTTGAAACGTTAATAGGGCTGCATCCGTGCTGATGGGAGGCCTCCAAGAGGATTTTGGTCTACAAATAGAAGAATCAACTGATCCTGCTGGATTAGATGAAAAATAAAGCATCATATGCAATTTGCGAAAAAATTGATGGAGAGCTATTCTTACTTGAAAAGGGTCATAGCGTGGAGCCGGCACATAACCCAAACCCAAATCCAAAACATGCTGCTGATCTGCAGTCAAGGGTCTACCGGAAAGGTTGATGACTGTTGTCTGGTCTGTGAGCGAGTGAACGGTCCCCTCCAACCGTCCTGATATAGGTTCGAAGGCCGACGACCGGAGGGGCGGCCCCTGGAAAAACCCCGCTGCTGCTTAGGGGCCGTACCCGCCTTCTTTGTACCTCCATCCGAAGAGTCAGAGGACACATCTTCTGCGGAATCATCAAAGGTAACCCGTTTGTTGGTAGCGTTAGCTTCCGCTTTTTGTTTCCGCCATGTGTATACCTGGTCCTGCGCATAATCAGCCGCATCCCGGGACAATTTGTTTATTTTAGTAAACTTCAATTGGTCACGAAATTGTTGATTATATGCCTTAAGTTCCAGATAATTAGACTTAAAGGTCTCCTCCACCATATCAGATTTTAGTTGTGATTCCAACTGAACCAATTTATCTTGCAAACTCTTCTCCTCAGCTGTTAAACGCTCTATTAACAGCGCTATCAAATCCAGCCCACACTTGTTAAGTATACTATTCCATGTGGCATAAAACTTCTTATCTTCCACAAACAAATGAGGTGGTTTTAGAACACGCAAACTACGCGGAATCATCTGTTGCTTTAAATACTGTGTCATGGTGGCAGCATGTAATTGCACTCGAATAGATTTCTTATGTAAATTTTGAAATTCAGACCAGGAAGGGGTATGTACCGATTGCAACCGCACTGCCCCTGCTTCATCTAAAAGGGAGGGATGCTCTAAAAGTTTGGAAATAGCTGCCTCCGAAAAGGCAAACGTCGCTGTATTACATAGCAGTGTAGAATCTTCAGACGCCATGTCAAAGGGGTCCCCCTAACTAAACTATCCTACCCTATACACCCCTGGAAATCAACCCAATGTATACTAGAAAAACATGATTCCCCTATAATATATCACCAACCAAAAAAAACTAAATACCTGCCCTTGGATTCTAAAGCCAACTACAACCCCTTAACTAATACAAAAACGTTTTTTGTCGGATCGTTCACCATGAGAAGAAACCTTTCCTCTCCTGAAGTGAACCCTCCTTTTTACTCAATGTTTAAATGGCTGCTCATCAGCCTAGCCGACAAAATCAGCACTTGCTGCTGTCAGCAAAAACAATTTTTCTAAAAACTGTATTAGAGTCAGTTGGATCTCCACGGCAGCAGAGGGGGCCCCGCAGGAACAGTCCATGCTGCCGCGGCGGCAGCCAGCGTTTTGTTTTTTTATTTAATTTTAAGGCGGCTATTTTTGTGGGCCCTTGTCAGCTGTGGGCCCTACGCCACGGCGTAGGTGGCGTATAGGTAAATCCGGCCCTGCCTATCACAGCTTGTATGCAGCCGAGTACCCCTCCTCCCAGGCAGGGCCGTATCGAGCCAGAATGGCGCCCTTTGCAAGTTGCACATCGGGCGTGTCCCCCCCCCCCCCCGCACCCCCATCCAGCCACTGCCTGCTCTTACCTTGCTGCTGCCGCCCTCTGTTTTCTCCACAGCGATGCTGGCAGCAGGACAAAAGCAGAAAGTGGCTGGACGGAAGTGGGAGAGGGGAGGCACGCTCGATGTGCAAGTCACCGGCACTTTAAGCAGATCTGTCCCTCCCTGCTCTGATGTCCGATCAGAGGAGGGAGGGACCAGACCTGCTTAAATTGCCGCAAAAAGGCAAAAGGGGTGCATTTCGGCTGCCTGCTGTTGCTCTGCTGCCGCCACTTTTTCTTTTCTCAGTGGCAGCAGGCCAAAATGCACCCCTTTTGCCTTTTCGCGGCACCTTTGCGTGCTGTGTGGCTGCACCGCTCGCACAGGGCTAGGTACAGTACTGCCCCCAGGTACTCCTGTAAGCATACACATTCCAAAAAGGTATGAACCAAGGTGCCCCTATATATTTACATCTTAAGCATTCTGCTTTGTCCCAAATCTTCAACCTCAACCTCTTATTCCGTGTTATGTACACCCTATGCAGCATTTTGTTATGTCCGTGAGAGCCACCCTAGGGCCGACTCCTCCACCTGCTCACAGAGTTCGTTAGTCCATATGCTGCCAGTGCTGCCCGCAGGTCGCCGGTTTTCACCCTCTGCCTACCTTGTACCAGTGGGATACTTTGTTAAATTTGGCAGGGGTAAGCTAGGGTTGAACAGTACGCTGCCATTGTTCTCCTGCTCTCCACCACGCATGCTGAGTAGTCATTAAGGAGGAGAACTTTGCTGCCCTAGTACCCCAGATCTCTTTTTGCCAGGTACTAGCCAAGTAGTTTGTGCTTTTCTGCAAAGTTTGGAATCCAGGAAATTACTGGTCGGCCTTTCCCACATCCCTTTTGTGCAGCCCCATCCAATACCTCATTCCGCTATCATATGCATGTTCGGGGTGCATGCCCAGCTGTTGTAGCAAACAGCATTCCAAATATCCCATAACTCTCCATCCTTAACAGTTCTGGCAGCCCCATTAACCTTATGTTGTTGCGCCGGTTTCTGTTTCCTTGGTCATCGATTTTATGAAGCAGAATCTGCCGACTCTGCTCTAGTGCTAATATCTGGGCCTCCATATTGTCCGTTCAGTTTTCCTGCTGGTCAATGCAGCTATAAGCTTGCTGTATCTGCGCCATCTTGGCTTCCAAACTGCCCTTTATATTGTCTATTGAGGTTTGTAATCTGGAGAGTTTGGCATCCAGTACCACAGTAATAGTTTTTGCCAGTTCTTGAATTCCCTCATCTTGTAGCATGAAGACCAGGGCCCTCTGCTCCGCCGCCATCTTGCCTTCTCTTTCCCTTTCTCTTGTCGCTCTGGACATTTTAATCAGCATGCCTCAGCAGTTTCACACCTGTGGATTAATCGGTAATCACCCAACACTGTCTGTGGGGGCTTCAGGGGTATTGTCGTTCCCAAAAATCAGTGGTTTCTTGCAGATTTTTGTGATAACAGGGGATTAGGAGAGGAGTTCAGCCCCGAGGCATCCTCTCAGGCTACTGCCATACTCTTGACTTAGTCTTAAGGTTTATTGCTCAATTGATATACTGTGCCTTCTAATAGCAGGGCGGTATACAATTCCAAAAATACAGAAATACAAAAAAGAAAAATCAGATAGAAAAGAACGCCATCTGCAGACAGGCAAGGCAAACATTCATATAAGAGCTAGGAAGAAGGACAGAGCATGAGAAGTCAGGGATCCAGGGCAGGAAGGTCAAAAGCACAGCAGAAGAGGTGCATTTTAAGTCTAGATTTAAAGCGGGGCTAGGAAGGTTCTGAGCATAAAGTGAAATCCAGATGGTGGGACCGAGGTAGTTTAAGGCGGGAAAGTGGGTGGACTCCAGGCAGGCATGTGAGGGGGATGGTAAAGAAGGCGGTTGGCACGTAATGAGCAGATGGTTTTAGGGAGGCGGGAGCATGTAAGTGGAAAATATCAGATAAGTAGGTAGGAATGCCGATATGAATTGCCTTATGGCCCAGTGTTAAGAGTTTATACTGTGCACAATATTTGAGGGGAAGCCAGTGCAGATGAATCAGGAGGGGAGTGATGTGGTCAAAGTGTATGGCATGTGTAATAATGTGGGTGGCAGTGTTTTGGATAAGTTGTAAATGAGCGAGAGAGTACTGCAGAAGGCCGAGAAGAATGATGTTACAATAGTCGAGTTTAGCAATAACCAGAATCAGGAGAAGAGTGGTAAGAGAAAGGGGTGATAGGAATGAGCAGACATCATGGATATGGCAGAGTGAGAAGAAGGCCTGGAAAACCAAGGAGGAAAAGTGTGCCTGGAAGATAAAGGAAGAGTCAAGGTTCATCCCAAGGTATTGAAGGGTGGTTACCAAAGGAATTGGGCTGGAAGGAAATGGGGGGCTATAGACGGAGAGGTATTGGAGAGGGAAAACCAGACAGCAGCTGTTTTAGAGAGGTTCAAGTGCAAAATGTTTTCAGAGAACCAAGTGGGGATGCTAGAGAGACAAATGTTCAGGGGAAGTAGATCAGGGGCAAGGGAGTTGGTGTGATGAATGATGATTATCACAGCAAGAATTATCCAGAAAGCAAAAAAACAAGATCACATCACCCCAATCCTGAGAGAACTGTACATACTCCCTCTCGACGCAAGAATCAAATACAAATCTGCCCCACTTATCCACAAATTTTATTTATTTATTTACATTCTCTTATATACTGTGCTATTCTGCATCAGTGTGGTTTACATTGAACAAACTGAAATTACATTGAACAGGGCATTATAACTTGGAGATAACTATTTTACAGGGAACATGGGCTATGGAGGGTTAAGTGGCTTGCCCAAGACCACAAGGAGCACCTGTGGGACTAGAAACCCCAGTCCTTCTGGCCCAAGGTTGCTGTCCTCTAGTGGGATTTGAACCCCCAACCTTCCGACCTGAAGTACCTTGTCCCAACCACTAGGCCACTCCTCCACAAAGCCCTCCATCAAACACAGACTTCCCAGCTCCGCACTCTACTGCCCCAACCCACCCACAACAGAACAACCAGACAAACCACCAGCAACACCCTCACCATCCCCCACGAACGAACTAAATACAATCAACAGAACTGCAACAAAGCCTTCGAACTATACGCACCATCCCTCTGGAACTCCCTACCAAGTCAAATCAGAAACAACGGAGATCCTTCAACATTCAGGAAACAACTAAAAACCATCCTGCTCCAGGAATACCTCGGTCCAGAAACAAACATCCACCATTGACTACCCCTCCAGACCTTCTAAACATACCCACAGATCTACCTACTAAGAGACTGATGTCCATTGTTTAAGTCCTTAATGTCTGTTTAGATCATTAATGTTGGCCTCCCCGGTGTCAGCCCCTCCACCCTAAGACTTAATTACTGTCCCCCCCCCCCTTTTGATGTTAAACCGCTCTGAGCCGGTGAAAAGCGGGATATAAATACAGTTAAATAAATAAAATTAATAAATTATGTCATTGGCGCAGTAATAAGTGGAGAGGCTGTGTTGCTGAATGAACAAAGTGAGAGGGGGTCAAGAAGATATTGAACAGAAGAGGGGCCAAAACTGAGCCTTAGGTAATGCCACAGATACGTGAGAAAGAGGGCAAGGAGCGTGATGGTGGAGAGTGACTTGAACAGAAAAAGACTGACAACATAGGAAAGAGGGAAACCAATGGAAAGCAATATCGCGAATCCCGAGGTTGTGCAGATGAGTAAGGAGGGTATGATGGTCGACAAGGTCAAAGGCTGATGAGAGATCCAGAGAGACAGCTAGTGAAAGGTTGCTGTGGTCATGGGCCTGATGAATTTCGTTTAGAAAGGAAAGGAGAATAGTTTCAGTGCTATGCCCTATGTGGAACCCGGACTGTCGGGGGTGCAGTCCATGGGTGGTGTCAAGATAGGCAGAGAGTTGAAGACAGACAAATTTCTTGAGTACTTTAGAAAAAAGGGGAGGGTAGAGACAGGCCAAAAGTGTGCAGGGATAGAAAGGTCAAGAGAAAGGTTCTTCAACAAAGGCCGGACAAGGGCATGTTTCCAGGAGGAACATAAGAACATAAGATATGCCATAATGGGTCAGACCAAAGTCCATCAAGCCCAATATCCTGTTTCCAACAGTGGCTAATCTAGGTCATAAGTACCTAGCATTTTCCCCAAAAGACACAGGTTCCTCAATGATTGTATCGGGTCAAGCAGTGATATCCTGGGTCCCTTTTAATAATAGTTTATGGACCTTTCCTCCAGGAACTTGTCCAAACCTTTTTTAAACCCAGCTACACTAACAGCTTTTACTACATCCTCCAGTAACAAATTCCAGAGTTTGATTACACGTTGAGTGAAAAAATATTTTCTCTTATTAGTCTTAAATAGGTTACCCTAAATAGGGGAAGGTTCCTGAGGAGAGGCTGTTGTTGAGCATAGAGAGAATTAGAAGGGAGAGAACCAGGAACATTTCAGTGAGCCACGAAGAGGGAATGGGGTCAGAGGGGCAGTTAGTCTTATGCGAGGAGGACAAGGCCTTATAGAGTTCTGTAGAAGAAATTGGGTGGAAGGAAGACCATGTATGAGGGTGAGCAGGGGAAGGATGGGAGAGGACAAGGGGGGGGGGAACAATGCAGAGACAGAGGTGGGGGGCAATAGATAAAGACTGAGTGACAACATGTATCCTAAAATCAGTTCTGTTGCCACTACTCCTCTGTCATGGACCTGTCATTCTGATCTGTAGGGCTGAGCATAATTGGCGTAAATCCAAAACCATAGCGGCCCTAAAAAGTTGTAAAGATATTGCCAGGACTTATAAAGATCAAATTAAAGCAGCCAAGAAGAATTTCTTTTCAACTGCCCTTAATAATAGTGATGATAAACCTAAAACCCTATTCAGTCTTTTTTCTAGGTTTACCATTGCTGCCCACTTGCCTAATAATATTTTAGTTACTCCAGCAGCAGATATCCTTGCAAATTACTTTAAGAATAAAGTAACAGCTAGCTATGACTCCTTCCATTTGACTCTACCCACTATTTCCCCACTTGAGGAATTTTCAATTTCCATTCCTTCAAACCTATGGTCAGCATTCAACAAGCTTTCCACTACAGCAGTTGACAAACTCCTGCATGATCTCAGATGCATCTCCTGTATCCTTGATCCCCTCCCATCACATTGGCTCAAGTTGTCCAATGTGCAACTTCTTTCTATCAAGCGTAGTTACTCACCTGTAAAGGTGATCTCCGGGAACAGCAAGAATTTAGTCTTCACATATGGGTGCCATCGGTACCGATGGAGCCTTCTCAGGGAACGCTCCCCAGCATCCAATAGGAAAGCTTTTGGGAGCATCCCACTGTGCCTGCATTGCTACCTTCCCACCTTCCCAACTCTCCCTCCTCAGTTGAGTTTGTAGCTGAGAGAAAAGAAGAGAAAAGAAAACCTACAACTCCTAGGGGAGGAGGGTGAGTTGTGAAGACTAAATTCCTGCTGTTCACGAAGTTCACCTGTTACAGGTGAGTAACTACACTATCTCCAGGAACAAGCAAGAATATATTCTTCACATATGGGACTCCCTAGCTAGAAAATGCCAGAGAAAAGACCTCATAACTGGTGGAGGTTTGCCTCAGGGAAGGTTTCAAGAGGTCATGAATCCTCTATGGATGTCTGTTATCGATAAGTTCCGGGACATAGGGAAGGAGTTGTCCTTAAGTATGAAAGAGGTGCTGGGGAATGCTGTCCTTATCCAGACAGTAATGAGCAGCAAAGGTATGGACCGAAGACCAAGTTGCTGCTTTGCATATTTCATCAATGGCAACAGAGCGCAGATTTGCCATCGAGGTAGCCATTACTACAAACTTTAACCCCTATCTGTGTTCCTCACACATTAACTACAAAACCTATTAAGAGCAACACTTTCCTATCATATTTTTTTGTTGGAACTCACACTATGAGGATCAATACAACATTATATCCCCTTATCGTGCGTTGTTCCTTTTTATTCATTTTTTACAAAAAGGGAATAACCCCTTAACACACTAAGGAGATCAAACCCCAAAGTATGTGCCGGTAGAAACAAGTCTATTCGTGCTTATTTTCACTTCAAAAACTGTTGGAAAAATAAGAAAGGAGGATCACTTAACTGTCGTTAAACTTCTCTGAAGGAGTAATTACCGGAGGGAAAAACTTTCACAAGGAATGAAAATCTTCTTATAACTTCAATTTTCCAAAACACTCAGGTTTTTCTCGACAGCAAGTCCTCTGTAGAGACCGTCTTGAAAGCAACCAACCCGTGATTTCACGGGCAGCAAGTTGACCCAACGTTGTGTTTCGAGCCTTCCAACTCTCCTGGCCCTTCTTCAAAACTATGAACTATCGAGGTAGCCATGGCACAAACATTATGGACAGTGATATGACCCTCTAGAGATAGTCCTGCTTTATCATAAGTGAATAAGATGCAATATGCTATCCATTCAGAGAGAGTACATTTGGATACTGGCAACCTTAGATGACTAGGGTCAAAGGAAATGAACAACTGAGAAACCTTACGGTGTTATCGAGTCCTTTGAAGATAAAATGCTAAGGCATGTTTGCAGTCAAGAGTATGGAGAGTTGCCTCTGCCCTAGACGAATGTGGTCTAGGAAAAAATACAGGAAGGTAAACTCATTGATTCAAATGAAAAGGAGACACCACCTTTGGCCTAAAATGGGGGCGAGTCCTAAGGACGACCTTGTCATGGTGGAACTGGGTATAAGGGGATCCGCCACCAATGCTTGAAGCTCACTAATGCATATAGCTGAAGTGAGGGCAATAAGGAAGATGACCTTCCAGGTTAGGAACTTTAGTGGAGTCGTAGCCAAGGATTCAAAAGGCAGCTTGAGAAGCCACCTTTTGAACCCCTGGCTACAACATTAAGATCCCACACTACCAGTGGTGGTCTGATGGGAGGTTTGGTCAGCAAAAGCCCTCTCATAAAGCATGCTACGAGCGGCTGTGAGGAGTTGGGCTGTCCCTCCAAGGGATGATGAGAGGCTGCTATTACACTTAGGTAAATTCTTACCGAGTTGGTCTTGAGACCAGATGAGGACAGGTGGAGGAGATACTGAAGGAGCGCTTCCACTGGAGCCAAGAAGGGATTAAGATCCTTCTGGGAACACCAGTGAGAGAACCTATGCCACTTGAAGTCATAAGAACGTCTGGTGGATGGCCTCCTGGAAGCTAAGAGGATCACCTTAACTTCCTGAGTAAGATTAAGATCTTGTAATGCTACGCTTTCAGCAGCCCTGCTGTGAGGTGGAGAGACTGTGGATTGGGATGGAGCAGCGTCCCGTCTTGGGAGAGGAGATATGGAACCGATCTGAGATCTAGGGGTTGAGTCTGAGACAGATGTAGCAGGAGAGGAAACCACGGATGATGTGGCCAGCGCGGAGCTATGAGCATCATGAAGCCCCTGTCTGCTTGGAGCTTGAAAGGTGTCTTGGGAATTAGAGGAATTGGAGGGAAAGCATGTGGAGTGAAATGCATCTACTTGGTTGTTGCCCACATGGAAGTCCTGGTGCAGAATCAAGGAAGCTTGGAATTCTGTGGAGTGGTAAATGAGTCTGTCTCTGGAGTCCCCCAGGTCTGAAAGATAAAGGATGCTGTCTCTGTGTGGAGAGACCATTCGTGGGGAAGGAGGATCCGACTCAATTTGTCTGCTAAGACATTTTGTTCCCCTGGAAGATACATCGCTTGGAGGTGTATGTGATGAGCAATGGCAAAGTATCAGAGATGGAGAGCCTCCCTGCAGAGGGGCCAAGATCATGTTCCTCCCTGCTTGTTCAAGTAGAACATGGCCACCTGATTATCTGTCTAGACCAGGACCCTGTGGAAACATAGATGCTGTTGAAACACCCTTATAGCTTTGAAGATAGCCCAAAGCTCCAGCAGGTTTATCTGGAGTTGTGACTCCTGTTCTGTCCAGAGGCCCTGAGTGGAGAGAGACCCCAGATGGGCCCCTTACCCAGTTTGGAGGCATCCGTCATCAGGGTACATTGATGTGGAGGCATTTGAAAAGATGACCTGACGAGGAGATTTTCTGGGGAGCACCACTATTGAAGGGATGTGGCCAGAGGGGCAGAGACGCGGATCTTGTTCCTGAAATGTCCTGAGGCCAGTTTCCAGTGGGAGGACAGAGCCCATTTGGCTGTGCGCATATGCAGATGGGCATATGGAACTACATGCACTGTTGAGGCCATATGGCCTAGAAGCTGAAGCATTTCTCGGGCAGTCAAGTGGTCTCTGAGACGCACTGCAGATGCGAGTTGAATGAGACGAAAAGAGCGGGTCTGGGGCAGACATGCCCTTGACTGCTGAGTGTCTAAGACAGCTCCTATGAACTCTAAAGTTTGTGTAGGAGCGAGATGGGATTTTGGTAGATTTATTACAAATCCCAGATGTTGAAGTACCTGCATGGTACGAGATAGAGACAGACTGACCTCCTGGGAAGTGCCTGCCTTTATGAACCAATCATCTAAGTAAGGGAAGACAAATATCCCTAGAGATCTTAGAAATGCAGCTACGACCGCCATGTACTTTGTGAAGACTCTTGGGGCAGAGGTGAATCCAAAAGGAAGGACTTTGTATTGATAATGTCTTCCTTGGAACATGAAATGTAGATATTTCCTGTGTTCTGGATGAATAAGGATATGTGTGTAGGCTTCCTTTAGATCTAGAGAACAGAGGCAGTCCTGCCTCCCGAGACAGCGTAGGAGGGTTTCCAGAAATACCATCTTGAACTTCTTGTGGATGAGAAACTTGTTCAGGTTTCTGAGGTCTAGGATGGGTCTGTATCCTCCTGTTTTCTTTGGGATGAGAAAATATGGAGAATAGAAGCCCATCCCTTGTGAGATGTTGGAACCTTCTCTATGGCACCCTGGGATAGGAGAGAAGTCACCTCCTGCAGCAGAAGAGCAGTGAGAGGGGGCTGAGAATGATATTCCTGCACCAGGGTGTAGGGGGGCAGATTTTGCAGATGATGTCTGTACCCTTCTCTCACTATAGTTAGTGTCCACTGCTCTGAAGTGATGAGATGCCACCTGTGGGCATAATGACAGCATCTGCCAGCAATGTGGAAGGGGAGGGGATTTTCCAGAAGCAGAGTGGCTATGTTCTCTAAAAAAAAGTAAAAAACCAGGGGCAGGTTGAACCTGCGGAGCTGGTTGAGTTTTAGGAGTTTGTGGCTTCTTCTGTTGCTTAGGAGGCTGTTGCCTTTTCTGAGCACTCTGAGGTTGGTATTGAGAAGGTGGGGTGTAAGAAGGGTAAAGTTTTTTCTTCTTACTAAAGAAAGTCTTTTTTGCAGACGCTTTCTTCTTAGCAGGGTTGGCAGTAGTCCTGGAAATCCTATTTAAAGTGGTATTCTCAGATTCTAATTGAGAAGCTTTATCCTGTAAGTCTGTGCCAAACAGGTTTTCACGTGTGCAAGAGATATTACCCAGTTTATCTTACATCCATTTTCAAGATCTGATGCCTGAAGCCAAGCAATTCTGCGTGTGCCAATGCAGATTGATGTGGCTCTACTGGTGCACTCAAAGCAATCAAAAGTTGCCCTATTAACAAACTTTGAGATGTTTTGGGCATGTCTGACCAAGGTGAGATAGTCAGCTCTTTTATCATCAGGGAGAAGAGGAGACGTTGATTCCAGATGCCTAATAACTTCCTTGAGGAACATACCCATATAGAGTATGTATGAGCCGATCCTGGCTGAGAGCATGGAAGCCTGAAAACACCGATGCCCAAAAGCATTGAGAGTTCTCAATTCTCCACTCAGAGGGTTGGAAGAATGCATCTTAGAAATTTTAATTCAACGCATCGCTGATTCCACCACCATGGAATGGTGTGGAAGCTGTCTCTTTTGGAAGCCGGGACATTCCGATACTCAGTACATGGTATCGAGATGTCGAGTATGTGGAGAAATAGTCAGGGGTGTCTCTCACATCCGGAGCATGAGACCACAGAGAATGCGGTGAATAGGAAGTGTGACCGCCTCCTTCAGAGTGTAGGGTATTGGAGAATCTCCAATTCCTCTGCTCTGGGCTCTTTTTCAGATGTTACTGTTATAGAAAGACCCCTCGCTAGGTCCCAAATAAATTCTTGAAAAGACATATCCTCAGTAGGGGACATGCACCATTCCGGAGAAGGGAAAGGATCTTCTGGTATACTTTGAAGCCTTCGGGTATTGATGGATTCATCATTGGAAGAATCAGAATCGGAAGATTCGAAGTATCAGCGTGAACGATGTCCATGCTCCGTTAATGCTCGATACCAATCAAAGCTGGTATCAGAGCGAGTGACTTGCCTAGAGGATCCCTTGGTACCAGGAATGGATTCAAGAGCAGGCATAGGTGGTAGCGTACTGAGTGGCATGTAACTTGACACAGTCTGCATCAATACCATGGGAGGTGCCGGTGTCGGCAGTACCACCGGTAAAGATTTTACTGGAACCGAAGCTGCCAGTACAGCTGCTAAACTGTGCTCGATGGCTAGGATACGCTGATCCATAGAGCCTGCCAATGCTTGGTTACTGGTACCGGGAATGCGGGCTACCATCCCAGAGCATGGCACCAGGAGCTCTCCGGAGGTGGAAGCCTCGGGAGCATCCTGGGACCCCTCGATGACTTTGGAGGGAAGGTCCTCCTGCTGGGGTTGTTTGGCTGGCTGATCCACCTCCAGGGCAATGCTCAAGGCATCTTGCTGATTAGAAAGTCTACCCTTGGGGGAATGGTGTGACTTCGAAGAAGACTTATGTCGATAAGATGATAAGATTTTTGAAATTTGTAAATATTTAAATCTGTATATATGTTTAAACTATCTATATACCTAATCAGCATTTACTCAGCACTGTAACCCTCAAATTACCATTTTTATTATATACAATTTAATGTTCACTGTAATTTCAATTGTTTGAATAAGTTTCAATGTAATGTTCAAGTTTTGTTCTATGTAAACCGCTTTGATTTTTCTGAAAGGCGGTATATAAAACCGTTCAATAAATAAATAAATAAATGTTTCGATACCTGAGATCCATGAGAAGACAATGCCCTCGATGATGTCAATGCTAAGGAAACCACATCTGAGGCAAAGCGTGTGCCTAACTTTGCAGCTCGATTCTGTAGGCCTCTCTTCATCATCTTCTTGCACAGAGGATACTCTAATGGCTACTGGTCGGGGCCAAGGCATTTGAGACACTAGTCATAGGTGTCGGTAGCTGAGATGGTACCACCACACTTAGAACATTTCTTAAAACCACTAGCTGGTTTCTCCATAGTGTCTGTAGACAGAATGGTAGATCTAGACCTAAAATGGCAACGATATGCCCAAGAAAAGTTCTAGTTTTTTTGTTTGTTTTTTTTTTAAAGAAAGAAAAAAAGAAAGAAATGAAAGAACCGACTGAAAGTTGCTTCTGGCGTCGACGGGAAGGCAGACGCGAACCACAAAAAAGCAAAAGAAATAAATTAACAAATTTTCTGCGGTGACAGGATTTGCTTCCTGCTGGCTCTGCGGAAAACAAAGAACTGAGGAGGGAGAGTTGGGAAGGCAACAACACAGGCACAGTGGGATGCTCCCAAAAGCTTTCCTATTAACACTGGGGAGAGTTCCCGGTGTGGGCTCCGTCAGTACTGATGTTACCCATATGTGAAGACTATATTCATGCTTGTTTCTGGAGATTCTGTTCTATTGTCAACACTAGCCTTTGTGTCGTAGATCTTCCACTACAGCTTAAACAACCAGACCAATTCAGAATGCATGGGTTATGCCTGTCAACCAGCAGATGGACACATACAACTGACAGCATGATGCAACTGGATCACCCAAGCTGTCGTCTGATGGCTCTTAAATTCAAACTTGGCCTGTATAAGCCAATCATCCAGGTAAGGATGGACCAAAATCCCCTCCTTGTGAGGCACAGCACCACTATTAACATAACCTTGGTGAAATCCTGAGGCACTGTGGCAAGACTGAAGGGAAGAGTCCTGAACTGGAAATAGGACTCTCGTGTCCTTGAATATGAGAAACTTCTAATGAGGATCCTAGATTGGGTTAGGAAGATAGGGCTCTATGAAGTCCAGGGAGTTAAAAATATGTATGATCATATATCCCCCACTTTCAAGCTCTGCATTTTCTATCCTTTGAATACCTCCATGGCATAAATGCACATTAGGAGAGCCTCTTTCAATTGAAGAAAACTCTGCAAACGAGGGGGCATAGGATGAAGGTAAAAAGAGATAGACTCGGGAGTAATTTGCAGAAATGTTTCTTTATGTATAGAGTGGTAGATGCATTGGATAGTCTCCCAGTGGAGGTAGTACAGACAAAGACTGTATCTGAATTCAAGAAAGCATGGGACAAACACAGATCTTTAAAGGAAAAAAAGGGACTGTACAGCTTAGTAGTTGGTATGGAAGGGCAGACTGAATAGGCCATATGGTCTTTATCTGCCATCATGTTTCTATGTGATGATTTTAATTTTCAAAGTTTTGAGACTGGGCTTGCGCTTCCTTTGACACTACCTTGGGCGATTTATGCCCCTTCTGCCCTTTAATATCACATGGGAAAGGCAACTTTCTTATCTTTCCGTTGTCCATGTACATGGAATCCGTCTACTAAATCGTATCCTTTCAGTTGCTTCCAATAGCTTGGAACCAGTTGTCATCAGACTTGCAATTACTAAAACACCTGTTAAAGTTCTGAAGGAGACTCCAAGCAAATTATTTTAAGTTGCCTTTTTTCAGATGGGAGACTACTGGGCAATATTTTATAACTATATGTGAATCATTTTGTTTTAGTCTCTAGGTCTTTCGCTTGGAACAGGTTGCCATTGGAATTGTGGTTATTAGATAAGCTGTTAGAGTTCTGAAGGAGATTGAAAGTACTTGAACAGAGGATGGCTTTCATAGATAGGGAGTTTGCAGGTAATATTGTATTATTTTGTATGCTACAGTAAATATTTTTGTTATTAGTTAATTTTTATTGTTTTGAATGTATTTTATGTTATGAGTTTGTGCTTTATTATTATTTCTTTTTTTTTATTCTCGGAAACCAGGTAAAGTATAAAGATGGGTAAAATAGTCCTCATATTACATGACATGTGAGGAAAAGTGCAACAATCAACTTTATCAGTGCTTCTCAACCAGTGTGCTGGGGCACACTGGTATGTCTTGGAGAAGTCCTTGATGTGCCTTGGTAGTGACAGTCAGATGTGGCTAGGCATGGGCTCATGAGGTGCTTGCCCCATCTCCACCACATCCACTAGTAACAGGGACCTGGAGCTCACACAACATCCACTTTCATATTTATGCAGATGATATAATAATCTACGCACCATTTACCACCAGCAATCCAACATCTGATGGAATAAAAACTGCTTCACAAACATCTCCCCATGGTTAACTAACAATTCCCTAAAAATAAACTATAAGAAGACTGGAACACTATTCATAACAAAAGATACCAGTTTCCAACCACCGACCCCCACAGCCCTTAATGACATAAACGTGAAGGTACAACCAAAGGCCAGGTACCTGGACATTACTCTTGACCAACAACTCACCTTTAAACCTCACATAAGCAACTTAACAAAACAAATAGATCACAAAATCAGAACTCTCCATCATCTCTGCCCTCTACTGGACCCATTCAATACACCGTTCAGCTTTCCAAGCAATCATAACACCCCACTTTAACTACTGTAATTCAATCTACCAAGGGCTGCGAAAACCACTCTGCTTCCACTATACACTGCTTTGCATACTGCAGCACACACAGTTCAAGGGGCATCAAAGTATGAACATATAACTCCTATCCTCAAACAGCTCCATTGGTTGCCACTACTTAGCCGCATACGCTAAAGATCCTACTCCTGACTTTCTTTTTTTTTTTTTAAACTTTTATTTTCATTTTGCAACAAACAAAAGAAACAACACACCAAAGGAGACAAAACAATTATACAATAAAGAAAAGTAAACCCAATTACCCCCCACCCCCACGCTTCTTCTCTAGCTGATTATGTCAGCGTGTGAGCGCTTCCAAACAACAGTGATTATACATCAAAACAATCAAAAGAGTATCTGCGATACAGAATAATCATGGGACAAAGATATATACAAATTTAGACAGTCAGATGAGAGCATTGAGCAGAATGTACATAGTCATTGAGCATCTTCCATTTAGACCGATGATGAGGAGTCTGAATGGGGGAAGCAAACATACGAGGTATTTGTTCATATTTACTGTAGAGACAGACATGATTCCACCATTCATTGGGGCTCAGCTGGGAGCTATTTTTCCAGTATTTCATAATTAGGGAAATAGCAATGCCAAGCATAAAGTCCAAAAGGAAGTAAGCCGTTTTTGGAAGAGAGGGGATCCCCGCAGCTGAGCGAAGTCCCACTATCCTCCAAGAAAGGGGCTCTTGAAAGTGCAGAATAGACTGGATACGACCCCAGACCCGACGCCAGTAATACTGTAGTGCGGGACATTCATACATAACATGAGGTAGTGAACCAATGGCCGCATGACATGTCCAACAACTATTGCCCTGAGTAGTGTTCCATTTGGCTAATCTGTCAGGAGTGTAAAAACACCGGTGGGCTAGAAAGAAGAGTGTCTGAGTGAGTGAGGCGGATCGGGAGACCCGTGTCACTCTACTCCAGACTAGGCTCCATTGCTCCGGGGTCAAAGTCACATGCAATTCTCTCTCCCAGGTTTTCTGCGCTATAGGGGTATCCCTAGTTATAGCATTACATAAGGTTTTGTAAAAATTGGATGCTACACCCGGTGAACTACCGATAGATCGGATAGTCTCCAACCAACCTTGTGTAGGGGAGGCCGATGGCGGGAGCACCTTAGCACTCCGAAGGCAATGCTGAAGTTGCACCAACTGAAAGTAGTGTTTCGCTGGGAGACCAAATTCAATTTGCAATTCACTAAAAGTTTTCCAGCGACCTTCATGGAACAACTGACTAGGAATCCAAATGCCCCTAGTGTACCAGGGGCTCCACGCCATCGGCTTATTTTGTATTCGAAATCGAGTGTTGTACCAAAGTGGGAGCTTGTCTAACGGACAGAGTCGGGAGTCTAAAGATTGCATGAGATTATTAAAGGCACCTAAGGTGTCTAAAAGCATTGGTGGAAAGTGGGAGTCTGATGGGAGAGTCATACCAGGGAGAAAAGTAAGAGGAATCGGTTTGCAAAGGTCCTCTTCTATGTCTAGCCACACAGGTCTACTCGGTACTGGATCTTCCAGCCAACGAGCGCCTTGTTTGAGAAGAAAAGATTGATGATACTTCAGGAAATCAGGGAATCTGACACCCCCATTTTCCTTATCTGCTTGCAGCTTATGTTTCGCTATCCTAGGTGTCTTGTTTTGCCACAAGTATCTAGTCAGAAGGCCCTCTATATCTTTATATATACGTCGAGGGAAGAGACAGGGCAACATTTCTAAGATATAATTCACTTTCGGAACAATCATCATTTTTATGGTTTCTAATCGACCCCACCAGGTAAGTGTTAAAGGAGTCCAGCGGTGAGTAAGCGCCCGGACTTTAGAGGTTAAGTCTTTGGCATTGAAGGAGATAGTGTCTTCCAAAGGAGAACAATAGTGAACCCCAAGGTATTTGACCATGCGAGGTTGCCATAAAAAGGGGAAGGGTTGCATATCTGCCTGATGAAGCAAAGGATTTAATGGAAAGGCTACCGACTTGGTCCAATTTATCTTATAACCGGACAGTTGTGAGTATTTACCAATTTGCTCTAGGACAGCCGGTACTGAGTCTATAGAGACAAAAAGCATAAGATCATCAGCATACGCTGAAATTTTGATTTCCCTATGGGTGAAGGGGACTCCATGAATCTCCTCCGATTGCCGGATTAGTAAAGCCAAGGGTTCGAGTGCAAGATCGAAGAGAAGTGGAGACAGTGGGCATCCCTGGCGAGTGCCGCGTTGAAGGGGAAAAGGCTGAGACTTTAAAGCATTGGCACATATACTGGCTGTAGGCTGTGCGTACATGGTGCGAAGACAACGGAGAAAACCTTCCCCGAATCCGTACCAGCGGAGGACTGCAAACAGGAAGGGCCACTCTAAGCGATCGAAGGCCTTCTCAGCATCAAGTGAGAGGCCAACAAATGGGCGATCAAGATTAACTGCGGTAGTCAGTACATGGCATAGAGTCCGAGCATTGTCAGCAGTTGATCTACCAGGAATGAAACCGCATTGATCTGGGTGTATTAAGGTAGGCATCCTATCCGAGAGCCGGGTAGAGAGAATGGTGGCAAAGATTTTATAGTCCGCGTTTAGGAGGGAAATTGGACGATAATTGGCTGTTAGTTGCGGGTCTCTCCCCTCTTTCTCAAAAACTACTACATTTGCCATTGAAAAGGACCCAGAAGGAGAACCCTCCTCGGCCAGAGCAGAAAAATAAATGTTCAAAACTGGAGCTAAGTCAGCGTGAAAGGTTTTGTAGAATTCAGCAGGGAGACCGTCTGGGCCTGCGGCTCGACCTGAGGCACATTTCTTGATAGCAGAATGAATTTCTGAGACAGTAAATGGTGTGTCCAAGGCCACTCTATCTTCGTCAGATAGGGTCGGTCGTTGTACCCCTGAAAGTAAGCGTTCGAATACATCTGGCTCAAAATCACATTCAGATTGATAAAGCCGAGTATAAAAATCACGAAAGAGTTCTAAGATTTCGGTATCTTTAGTGACCAAGCCCCCCCCCGACGGATTACGGAGGGCGGTAACACGCTTGGCTTCTTTTCGACCTTTTAGGGCATTTGCTAATAATTTGCCAGCACGATTATTTTCCCGATAATATAGCCCTTGTTGTGATTCAATATTTTTAACAGCAGCAGTGTACAAAAGCTGATTGTATTGAAAACGCAAGCGTTGTAAACGGAGTAAAATACATGGGTCAGTACGGGACGTGAGGAGACGCTCCCCAGCTTGTATCTGCTGCTCTAGAATCAGTAAATGCTGCTTTCTTTGTTTCCCCTGCCGAATTTGATAGCTAGTTATAGTGGCACGGATAGATGCTTTAAAACCCTCCCACCAAGCCCAGCCCGCTGTGTCATGGGGTGAGTTAAAATGAAAATAATCTTGGATAGCGGCCTTTATATCAACCTGAAAATCTTTTTGACCCAGTAGGGATCTATCAAAAAACCAAGCTCGGGGAGAATCGTCCCGCGCAGTGACACGTAATGATAAAGATATGGCAGCATGATCTGAAATATGGAGAGGATGAGTCCTAGTCGTGTCTACTTGAGAAATCAGTGCTTTGGAAATGAGAAAGAAATCTATTCTAGATTGGGAGTGATGGGGGGCAGAAAAGAAAGTGAACTCTAAGTCGGAGGGGTGAAGCAGCCTCCATATATCTACCAGCGCAAGATCTTGCATCAGAGCTGTAAGGGTAGCAAGACTCTTGGGTGGACTACTCGTTCTAGGCGGCTGTCTATCTATCAGAGGGTCTAACACTTGATTAAAGTCACCACCAAGTATTAATGGAGTATTGGCAGAGGCCTGTGCCAACTGCGCAATACTTGCATAGTAAGCAGGGTTGTCCACATTCGGGGCATAAATGCAAATACATGTAAATTCACTATCTCCAACCTTAAGATGTACTCGGGCCCATCTACCCTCCTTGTCAGCGCTAGTATCAATTACAGTAGCTTGCAAAGATTTCTTAACCAGAATGGCTACCCCGCACCGTTTGGAAACGGCGGGAGAATAGGCAGCCACCATGTAAGGCTTAACATTGAGTTTCAGTGTTTCAGCAGAGTTTAAGTGCGTTTCCTGAAGAAACGCTAAATCAGCATGCTCATGGCTAAGATAGCTAAGGATTTTCTTTCTTTTGATTGGACTATTAATGCCCTTTACGTTGAGTGATAAGATTTTACATAAAGCCATTCAGACAAGTTAAAAATTCTGAGCATGATAGCGCACCTAATTTCACAATGTCCCTCATATTGACTGTATCTGGCTGTACATATGGCATAAAAGAAAATAAGCTTAGATAATACAATGAAGCGCCCCACATTAAAAAAGAAAAACCGCAGCGCGGTAGAGAAGAAGCAGAACCCCAAAAATTACTGGCGACCATGTGTCTGCGGGGAGAAGCCCCAGAGAAGGCCGAAATTGAAAAACACATAACCTGTAGGACTGTGCGTGCTCCGAATCCGACCGAGGCACACATCATGGAGGGATAGGAGACCACAAAACAAAAGTCATAGAAAGAAAGAAAGAAAGTCCAGGTAGTCTCTGTGCTTGACTATGACCGCCGCATCGGGCCCTTCAAAATGGCGGACAGAGCCGGCAAATAAAAGTCCACGTCGTTGGATTAGCGCATCTGCTCTGCTTCTTTGGAGTCTAAAAATGTTGATAGTAGATCAGGATCTTCGAATGTCCTGGTTTGGTTGTGAAGAGTCACTCGGAGCTTCGCGGGATACAACAGGCCAAAGCGGGCCTGTAGCTGTTGAAGTCGAGGGCGAAAAGCAAGGAGTTTCTTCCGTCGGTCAACGGTAGGCTTTGCCAAATCAGGGAAGAAGGAGACTTTGTGACCTTCAAATTCCAAGTGATGGTTCGCCCGGGCAGCATTTAAAATTTGTTCCACTTGTTGATATCGTAGCAAGCGAAAGATAATAGGCCGGGGGGGTCGTTCGGTTGAGCGCCATGTGGGTAGGAACACGGTGTGCACGATCGATTTCCAATTCTTTATGAAAGGTGATCTTCAGCAAGGAGGGAAGAGTTTTGAGCAGGAATTCTCTCATATCTCCCGCTTCCACCCCCTCCGGTATTCCAATGAGCCTCACATTGTTGCGACGGGCTCGATTATTGCTATCTTCTAACTCCTTTTGAAGATTCTGTATCTGGCGCTCAGCCTTGTCCAGTGCGCCCAAGCGCACCGCGTGCGAGTCGAGGACCCCCGCCATATTGTCCTGCCGTAATGAGAGACTTTCAAGTCGGTCCTGGAGCACTCCAAAGTCTTCTCGCAGGGCTCTAAGCGCTTCTCCATTGGACTGCACCAATTCCTTCACGCCGCGTAGTTCCTCCAAAATCTCCAGGTGCATTTCGGGGTTTTCACGAAATGGAACCATCTTCATTGGGGAGGACACCTCTGTTTTGGAGCGTTTTCCGTGAGAAGAAGAAGGAGACCCGAAGTCCAAGCGCGCTGGTTTATGGGCCGCCATCCCCCCCGATGTACCCCGGTCAGCCCGGAGCGAAATAGTAAGTTTGTATAGGTATTAAGTCAGGATTCTAAGTAGGCCTCTCGGGAGCTTCAGCGCGAAGCGTCTTACCCGCTGGACATCAGGCTCCGCCCCCCCTACTCCTGACTTTCAAAATCATCCACAATCAATCCTCACATTACCTACAATGACCCCTGAAGGCCACCAACCCTTGCAGGATAAAAAGACAAAACACAATAAACAACCAAAAGCACCCAGTACGCCTGCAACAGAACATTCGAACTGTACGCACCATCCCTCTGAAACTCTCTACCCGGAACCCTCTGATTGATAAACTGTCCAAGTTTAGGAAACTTCTCAAAACTCATCTATTCAATGAACACTTTAGTTGTTCTATGTAACATTTATTGCATATAGTAATTAGTCTTGTAAATAAATTCCTCTGTTCTTTGTAATATCAGTCTTTGTAATGTACACCGCTTTACCCAAGTGAAAAGTGGAATAAAAAAAGTCAAAATAAATAAACTTGATAGCACCCCTAAGAATAGCCATATGCTTCCTGGTCCAGCCCCATCTCCGTCCAGGCAGAACATTGAGACCAGGAGAGAGCAAGGTAAACTTGGAGTAGATGAGATACTCTGCCTCTTAATCTACCACTCCTCTCCTGTCAATCTGTGACAGCAGAAGAGAATGACTGACTGGAGCAGACACTCCAGATCAAAGTAGAGCCCCTACTCTCCCCGCTCCAGCCCCTTTTTTTTATCCTAGATGCAGGAAAACACATTTTATTTTCAGGTTAACAATTTAAATGCATGATTTTGTAACTGTATGCTCCCTAGAGTAAGCTGGATGCTGTAAAACCCAGTGCAGAATTTCTGACTTGAACCTATCTCAAACACAGAACTTATATATTGGGAATAGTTTGATTGTGTTAGCTGCCCAGTGAGGTGGCTAGAGCTGTGCCTGTGGCTCTGTGCATGTTTCCCCCTCTGTCTTTGTTTAGAGGTTGTACCCATCACTTCATGCAGGTTACCCCCCTCTATTTTTTGAAGTGTAAAAGTTAAATATAGAAACATGTTGGCAGAAAAAGACCATGTGGCCTATCTAGTCTGCCCTTCCATATCAACTACTATAATCCCTATTTTTCCTTTAGAGATCTTCTGTGTTTGTCCCATGCTTTCTTGAATTCAGATACTGTAATCATCTCTACTACCGCCAATGAAAGACTATTCCACAAAATATTTCCACATATTACTCCTAAGTCTATCCCCTTTCCCCCTCATCCTATGCCCCCTTGTTGCAGCTTACTTTTAATCGAAAGAGACTCTCCTCTTGTGCATTTATCCCAAGGAGGTATTTATTTAAATGTCTCTATCATATCTCCTCTGTCTCGCCTTTTCTCTAATGTATACATATTAAGATCTTTAAGTCTGTCCCCATATGATTTATAACGAAGACCACTAACCATTTTAGTAGCTACCCTCTGCATTGACTCCATCCTGTTTATATTCTTTTAAAGGTGTGGTCTCTAGAATTGCACATACGAGACTTATGCAGAGGCACTATCACCTTGTTTTTTCTGCTGGCCATTCCTCTCTCTATGCACCCACGCATCCTTCTGGCTTTTGTGTCGCCTTTTCCACCTGTTTAGTCACTTTAAGATCATCAGAAACCATCATGCCCAGGTCCTGCTCTTCTTTTGTGGACAGAAGTACTTTGCCCCCTACACTGTACCACTCCCTTAGATTTTTGCAGCACAAATGCATGATACTGCATTTTTGGCAATAAATCTCAGCTGCCAAATTCTTGACCATTCTTCAAGTTTAGCTAGATCCTTCCTTATGTTATCTACTCCTTCCTGGGTGTCTACTCTATTGCAGATTTTGGTATCATATGCAAAGAGGCAAACTCTACCAGACAGCAATTCCACAATATCACTAACAAAGATGTTAAAAAGAATCGGACCAAGGACAGATCCCTACGCCACACCACTGGTAACATCTTTCTCCTCAGAGTGAGTCCATGTACATGTATACTTTGTCGCCTCCCAGTCAGTCTGTGTGGAACAATGTCAAAGGCTTTACTGAAAGCTAAGTACACCATGTCTAGAACGCTCCCTCGGTCCAACTCTCTGGTCACCCAGTCATCCAGTCAAAGAAATCAGTCGGCTTTATCTGACAAGACCTGCCTCTGGTAAACCCTTGCTGCCTCAGATCTTGCAATCCATTTGACTGCAGAAACCTCATTATCCTCTGTTTTAGCAGCGCTTACAATAATTTACCCACCAAAGTGGTCAGACTAACTGGCCTGTAGTTCTCAACCTCATCCACTTTTGTGTAAATGGACCACATGTGTCTTTCTCCAATCCTCTGGAACCACTCCTGACGCTAAAGAAGCACTGAAGAGGTCAGTCAGTGGAACTGTTAGAACGTCCCCAAGTTTCTTCAGTATTCTCGGATGCATCCCATCTGGCCCAGTCGCTTTGTCTACTTTTAGTTTAGCTAGTTCCTTATGAACACAGTCTTCTGAAAATCGTTCAAGATTCCCTTCACTTCTGTTCCTATTTGTGGGTGTTTTCTGAGGTTTTGCTCATGGCCCTTCATCTGTGAAGACAGAACAAAAATATTTGTTATGCAATTCCGCTTTATCCCATATTCCTCCCCTTCACCCTTGAGCCTGACAATACCACTTTTGCACTTCCTCCTCTCTCTAAGATATCTGAAAAATGTCTTGTCCCCATATTTCTTCTTATTTTTGTATCTGCTTTCCTAGCTACATTCCCAGCTTCTCTAAGTTTTTTCCAAATATTGATGCTTGACTTCCTCTTTCTGTGATCTCTTGTATGAAGGTCACCCTCTTTTCCTTCACCTTTTCAGCTACTTCTTTTGAGAACCATAGTGGCCTCCTTTTCCTTTTACATTTATTTCCTTTCTATCAAAAAGGTTTGTTGCCTTTAAAATATCCCCTTTTAAAGTCTAAGACCCTCGCTTTTGAATAGATTTTATCAGCTCTAGTCCTAATACTGAACCACACCATCTGGAGATCACTGGATGTGAGATTATTGCCCACTATAACATCAGAAACACTTTCCTAATTGGTAAGCACCACGTCCAGTATGGCCCCTTCACGTGTGGGTTCTCTTACCATTTCCCTCTAGAGAATCTAGGATCCCCTTACTTCTAGATGACACCACAGCAGGGATGTGCCACTCAATGGTATATTGAAATCACATCAGTAGCACTTCTCCTTTCATGGCATTACTGCATATGTCTTCTATTAAATCTCTGCCCACTTCTTCTCCCTATGAAGGAGATCTGTATATCACACCAGTGCAAATGGATTTCCTTTTCCCTCTTTCTAGTTTAACCCACAGTGCCTTCTTGCTCCCTTGTAAGCCCTGTAATTCTATAGCTTTAATATTATTTTTCACATATAGTGCCACTTCTCCTCCCCTTCTTCCTCCCTGTCCTTCCTGAATAAAGTATAACCCGGTATAATTGCATGCCAGTCATGCTTGTCTGTAAATCATGGTTTCATAACTGCCACTAAATCCAAGTCAGCCTCTTCCATTAAAGCCTCAACATCTGGGCTCTTATTTCCCATGTTAAGGGCATTTATTTGTTTTAATGCCATCCTCTTGCTATAATTGGATCCTCTGTGTCTGTCTCGTGTCTTTTTGAATTTTGTCACTGTTTTTGCCTCCACTACTTTCATCGGCATCTATCATCATTTCTGTAAAAAAGTATTTCTTAATGTTGCTTTTGAGTTGACCTACTTATAGTTTCATTTCATGTCCTCTAGTTCTACAGCTTCCCTGCCTTTGAAAAAGATTTGTTTGTTTATTAATACCCTTTAAGTATTTGAACGTTTGTATCATATCTCTCCATCTCTCCTCTCCTCCAGGGAATATATCCTTTATGTGGCACGGTGTCCAAAACTGAGCACAATACTCAAGTGGGACCTATGGATAAGCATGTGGTCTCGGCAAGCCTGGAGAAAGAAGGTTTGAATGGTGCTACTAGTTCACCCCCCATCCTAGACCGTTCCTCACTGGGGTTTTCAAACTCTGCCCTGCTTACTGAATTGGATTGCATCAACCCATTGACATCTTCTCCGACGGGAGGTGCTCAGGGGCGGGATGGAGGACGTTTACTTTCACCTGCTCCAATGCAGAGTGACTGTGAGCCAGTGGCAGTTCCGCTGCCGAAAGCTCTTCAGCTCTCGTTGGACCGGGTTGTGGTGCATTTGAAAGATTCTCCTGGTGTAGTTGATGTGCAAAATGTTTCATTAGCAGATGTTTGGTCTGTTCTCTCGCGCATAGAGTCATCTATTGCTTTTTTGTCATCTGCTGCTTCTCAATTTTCGGATTTCTCGAGAGGTTCTGTTGCTAAGTTAGCTCAACATGACTCTCAAATTGCAGCCTTGGATGTTAAGTGGCAGAATCTGGAAGGCCAGTTTGTGTCCTTGCAAAAACAGTCGTCTACCTTTATTAAAGATAGTATAACTTTACATGCGCAGCAAGAACTGTTGGAGAATTCCTTAAGGGCAACGAATATTCGCTGTTTAAATTTTCCCTGTACCCGTTTATTATCCCCTTAGATTTTATTCGATAAATATTTGACGGAGGTTCTGGGGTATGCGGATAAGGTGAAACCGGTTATAAAAAAGTTATACTATCTTCCTGTTTCTGGGGCAGCTTCTGGACCTGATCCTTCTAGAGCTTTAGACTCTTTAAATGTTTCTGAGTTTATAGAATCGTCTCAAGATGTTATTTCTTCTCGTGCTACGTTGCTTGTCTCTTTTGTATCTGAGGTTGACAAGCAAGCAGTTATTCGTTTATATTTTGCTAATAAGAATGTAGTATTTTGTGGGGGAAAGGTTAATATTTTCCCGGATGTTTCTAGGCAAAAGCAGCTTCGACGAAGGGCTTTTCTGTTGTTAAAGCCTCGCGTGGTGGCACTTGGTGCATAATTTTTTCTTAAATTTCCTTGTAAATGCGTAGTTGTACTTGATGGCACTAAGTATGTTTTTTCTGAAACCTCTTCCCTAGAAACATTTATTGCAAACCAGGAGTCTTCTGCTTAATGTTTGATTAATCTGTATTTCAGTAAGCAATATAATTAGAGTTTTGTATATTTTTGGGCATGTAATTTCCTCTTTTCCTTTTAGGCTTGATGTCTGTATCGTATTATTTTGTATTTTGCTTATTGACAGTGCTCGCTCCCCTAGATGTGGACTAAGTTATTTTCTTTTGTAACGTTTATGAAGTTGAAATTTGTATTTTCTTTTTAATGTTTCAATAAAAAGAAGATTAAAAAAAAAATATTTCCTTCTGGTTTGGCAACCACTTTATTTATTAATTTAGCTATGGAGTGGAGAAGTAGCCTAGTGGTTACAGCAACAGCCTAGTACCTAAGCAATTAGGGTTTGATTTTCAATGGCACCCCCTGTGACCTTGGGCAAGTCACTTTACTCTCCATTGCCTCAGAAGAAAATGCCTGGCAGTTTACTTCTGGTCATACCTTGCCAACAAAACCCAGGGGCTGCTGGGTTGCCAGAAGTCAGCATTGACTTGATGGCACTTAAAAAAATAAAATAAGGCTTTATCTGAGAATCAAAGTGGTTTACAGTTTAACAAACATCAAACTATTACAAATAATGTGGAAAGTAGAACTTAGAAGGGTAAATAGGAAACCTGAACTTTGAACAAACATTTAAGCATCAAGTTAATTACACCTGAGATATAATTAATGGAAGATTGTCCTAGTGGGAAATATGAGGTAAGGGGAGATTAGGTTTAACTGTCAAAGTATTCGTTGAACAGATGTTTTAAGATTATCACATCATTTTACCACAGTGAGATCCTCAGACACTATGATAGTAACGTGGAGGCCTATTCACAAGTGCACGTCCAGCCCATTGTGTGGCCGGGCAGAACTGGGGCGTACAGCAATAGATCAGATTCTGATCCCACGAGGGCAGCCGCCGTGGGATCAGAATCGGGTCTACTGGCCTGGATGAGCAGGCCGGCCCAGATTCTGATCGGCTGCACGCCCAGACGCATAACCGGCTAACTCAACCTGGCTCCGTAATGGGGCTGCAGTGCCATGGTGTCTTGTTGCCATGGCATACAGCTCCAACGGAGCCATGAATGCCACCTGTCACCGAGATTGTCCTTTCCCCCAGCAAGACCCCCGATCCGGCTTCCCATGGCCAGAGTCCGGCTGTAGGGAACCTCCTCCTCGCCTCCCGGTCCTGTTCCCGCTGGCCGCTACTGCTACTCCGCGCTAAGGGGGACTTATTTCACCTCTGAGGTGGAATAAGTCCCCCGTCTAACCAGCATACCCCGGACATACAGGGCCGACCTCAGAATCGGCCCTGTACGTCCAGGGTGACGGCCCGGCCATGCACCGCCTTCCGCCCGCCCTTGTCTAAGGCTCCCTGTACAACTCCGATGTTCATATAGGGAGCTTTGCATGGGGATGGCAAGGATAACGAATAGCGGGGATATATGTCCAGGCAGGGAGAACATCCCTGCTATTCATGGCTTGGAATAGACGCCATAGTATATGTTGGCAGATAAAGACCATCATGGCCTATCTAGTCTGCCCTGCAAGGTGGCAAGAATAGATGCACCTGCCGCTCTGTGCATGTCACACCCTTGCTTTTCTTTGTTTAGGGGTGTACCAAAATTGATGTTGTCATCCACCTGGGTACAAACGACCTGGCTAAAAACAGTGCCTCTGCAGTTCAAAGGGACTTCCAGACTCTGGGAGAGAAACTCAAGCCCATTGTTAACACTGTAGCATTCTCAGAAGTTCTACCTGTTCATGGTAAGGGGGCAGAAAGGCTGCATCGCATAAACAGCTTTAATACATGGCTCCAGACCTGGTGCGAACGAGAAGGATTCCGTTTTATTGGCGACTGGGGAAACAGATGGACCAACAAGAGACTATACTGTGCTGATGGACTACATCTCTCTGTCGCAGGGAAAAGAATCCTGAGTGAAAAATTCAGGCAGTAAGTGGATATGCATTTAAACTAGAAAAAGGGGGTGATGGATGGAGAAGGACTAGTTCAGGACATCACTCCCGGCAAATGCAGAACATAAGAAACAGCCACACTTTTAAACCACACATCAATGACAAGTGGAAGAAGTGGGCAGAACAAAATCAATGCAAAATACATGCAAGCCACTTAAATGCTGGAAAGCAATGAGCACAAATGCTCGAAGCTTAGCCAACAAAGTTCCTGACTTGAAAGCCCTAATGGTGGAAATGGACTTGGACATTGTGGCCATTACAGAAACATGGTTTAATGAATCGCATGAATGGGATATAGCCATAGCTGGCTATAATCTATTCAGAAGAGACAGAGAAAGAGGAAAAAGAGGAGGAGTAGCCTTGTATGTAAAAAGCAATATTAAAGCTACTGAAATGCAGGGGGCATGGGGAAAAGAAGAAGCGCTCTGGATTGTGTTGGAAAGAGGAGATGGCACTATCATCCATACTACTGTAGTCTACAGACCTCCAACTCAAATTGAGGAAATAGATAATGAATTGATTATAGATATTGCCAAGATAGCCACAAAGGGGGAAGTGATCATATTGGGTGACTTTAATCTACCCGATGTGGATTGGAGTACTCCTGCGAATCTGGCAAGAAGCAAAACAATTGTGGATGCTTTCCAAGATGCGTCATTTAAACAAATGGTGATGGAACCAACCAGGGAAAGCTCAATGCTGGATTTAGTGCTCACCAACGGTGATAGCGTGTTGAATGTCTGGGTGGGTGCCCCTCTGAGTAGCAGCGATCATCACACGGTGTGGTTTGAGATAAAAGCCAAGGTGCAGTCCAATCATAGCAAGCTCAAAGTCCTAAACTTCAAAAACACTGACCAGTAAAATGGCCAAGTATCTGAAGGAGGAGTTGGCAGGGTGGGAGGGGATAAGGGAAGTGGAATTGCAATGGGCTAAACTAAATGTGGCAATAAAAGGGGCAACAGATAAATATGTAAGGAAAGTAAATAAAAACAAGAGGAGAAGGAAACCTATTTGGTTCTCCAAAAAAGTGGCTACTCAAATAAAGGCAAAAACCACAGCTTTCACAAAATTCAAAAGCTTGCAAACAGAGGAACACAGTAAGGAATACAGGATCAAACTAAAAGATACAAAAAGAGAAATAAGGAAAGCAAAATCAAAGGCAGAGGAAAAGATGGCTAAAGATGTGAAGTGTGGCGACAAAACTTTCTTCAGGTATATTCGGGAGAGGAGGAAAATCAGAAATGGAATTGTAGGACTCAGAAGTGCTGGGAACAGATTTGTGGAAAGTGACATTGAAAAAGCAAAATTGCTAAACAAATACTTCTGCTCTGTTTTTACTAAAGAAAATCCTGGAGAAGGACCATCTGTGATTCCCAAATATAAAAATGGGAATGAAGTAGATACCACACCATTCACAGAAGATGATGTGTTAGAACAACAGACCCTTGGAAACAGGACTGGAGAAGGGCGGATGTTGTACCTCTTCACAAAAGTGGTGACAGGGAAGAAGTGACAAACTACAGGCCCGTGAGCCTTACCTCGGTGGCGGGAAAAGTAATGGAGGCGTTTCTGAAAGATTGAATGGTGGACTTTCTCAAAACCAACAGGTTGCATGATCTGAGGCAACATGGTTTTACCAAAGGACGATCTTGCCAAACAAATCTGATTGAGTTCTTTGACTGGGTGACCAGAAAACTAGACCAGGGGCATGCAATAGACGTCATCTACCTGGATTTCAGCAAAGCCTTTGATACTGTTCCTCATAGGAGGCTTATCAATAAACTCAGTAGTTTGGGGATGGGTCCCAAGGTGGTGAACTGGATCAGAGATCGGTTGACTGACAGATGCAGAAAGGTGATGGTAAATGGAGTTCACGCGGATGAAAGGAGGGTGATTAGCGGGGTGCCCCGGTCCTGGGCCCGGCACTGTTCAATGTATTTGTGAGTGATATTGCAGAAGGACTGCATGGAAAAGTCTGTCTTTTTGCAGATGACATGAAAATTTGCAAGAGTGGACTCCCCTGGGGGAGTGGATAACATGAGGAAAGATCTGCAAAAGCTGGAAGAATGGTCTAATGCTTGGCAGTTAAGATTTAATGCGAAGAAGTGCAGTGTCTTGCACTTGGGAAACAGAAATCCAGGGGAAATGTATGCGATAGGGGGTGAGAGGTTGGTGTGCACGGACCAGGAGAAGGATCTTGGTGTGATTATTTCTGCGGATCTCAAGGTGGCAAAACAGTGCGACAAGGCAGTGGAAAAAGCCAGGAAGATGTTGGGTTGCATACAAAGAGGAATTACCAGCAGAAAGGAAGAGGTACTAATACCACTGTATAAGTCACTGGTGAGGCCTAACTTGGAATACTTTGTTCAGTTTTGGAGACCATATCTTGCAAAGGATATAAAAAGACTGGAAACTGTTCAGAGGAAGGCGACCAAAATGATTTGGAGCCTGCGTCAGAAGCCTTATGAGAAGAGACTTAAAGACCTAAATATGTACACTGGAGGAGAGGAGGGACAGGGGAGATATGATTCAGACCTTTAAATACTTAAAGAGAAATAATGAGCAAACAAACCTCTTCCAAAGACAGGGAAGCTGTAAAACTAGAGGGCACAACATGAATCTGCAAGGGGGTAAATTGAAAGGCAGTGTCAGGAAATACTTTTTCACTGAAAGGGTGGTGGATGCATGGAATGCCCTCCCGATGGAAGTGTTGGGGGCAAATACAGTGACAGAATTCAAAATGGCATGGGACAGACACAGTGGTTCCCTTTACAGCAACAGGATAACATCAAAATAAACTTAACTAACTAATTTCACAACATACAGGGGTGTCCTACACGGAGCGGTGGGTTCACTCCTTAAACAAAGACATGGGGAGGGGTGGCCTGCATGGAGCGGCAGGTGCACCTACTCTTGCCATCTTACTGGGCAGACTAGATGGACCATACTGGTCTTTATCTGCCGTCATTTATGATGTTACAAGTTACTATGTACCCACTGCTCTGTGCAGCTCACCCCTATTTGTTGAGATAGCAGAGACAATTAAGATTATTTTGATTTTATCCTGTTGCTATAAAGGGATCCACTGTGTCCGTTCCATGCCATTTTGAATTATACATTCCAAGCATCCACCACCCTTTCAGTGAAAAAGTATTTCCTGACATTGTCTTTCAGTTTACCCCCCCCCCTGCCGCTTTATGTTATGACCTCTAGTTTTGCAGCTTCCCCGTCTTTGAAAAAGGTTTGTTTGTTTGCTAATACTCCTCAAGTATTTAATGTAAATAGAATTACCATCACGATATCTGTTAAAATGTAAATAGTTCTCCCCCAGTTTAAGTCCATGTTATGCTCCCTGTTATCTGTAAACTTAAGACAGATCCTAACTGTCTGAGTAAAATTTTGTTGTATGTATACCACACTGATAACAAAGAGCGCGGTATATAAGAACTGTTAAATAAATAAATAATGGTCTGTATCATATCTCCCTTCCCTCCTCTCCTCTAGAGTATACATATTTAGGTCTTGGAGTATATTTTCATATGTCTTCTGGAGCTGGCTCCAAATCATTTTGGTTGCTTTCTTCTGAACTGTTTCCAGTCTTTTTATATTCTTTGAGAAATATGGTCTCCAAAATTGAACATAATATTCCAAGTGAAGCTTCACCAGCGACTTGTACAGTGGCATTAGCACCCCTCCTTTCTGTTGGTAATTCCTCTCTGTATGCAACCCAGCATCCTTCTGGCTTTGGCAACCACCTTTTCACACTGTTTCGCCACCTTGAGATTCTCAGAAACAATCACTCCGAGGTCCTTCTTCTGATCCGTGCACACCAACCTCTCGCCCCCTATCGCATACAATTTCCTTGGATTTCTGCATCTCAAGTGCATGACATTGCACTTCTTCACATTAAATCTTAACTGCCAAGCATTAGGCCATTCTTCCAGCTTTTGTAGACCTTTCCTCATGTTATCTACTCCCTCAGAGGTGTCCACTCTGTTGCAAATCTTTGTGTCATCTGCAAAAAGACTTTCCCATTCAGTCCTTCAGCAATATCGCTCACAAATACATTGAACAGTACCAGTCCCAGGACTGATCCTTGGGGCATGTCACTAATCACCTTCCTTTCATCCGAGTGAGTTCCATTTACCATCACCTTCTGTCGTCTGTCAGTCAATCAATTTCTGATCCAGTTCACCACTTTGGGACCCATCCCCAGGCTTTTCAGTTTATTGATAAGCCTCCTATGAGGAACCGTATCAAAGGCTTTGCTGGAATCTAGGTAGATCACATCCATTGCATGCCCTTGATCTACTTCTGGTCACCCAGTCAAAGAACTCAATCAGATTTGTTTGGCAAGATTGTCCTTTGGTAAAACCATGTTGCCTCAGATCATGCAACCTACTGGTTTCAAAAAAGCACCACTATTCTCTTTTTCCGAAGCACCTCCATTACTTTTCCTGCCATAGAGGTAAGACTTATTGGCCTGTAGTTTGCAACTTCTTCCCTATTACCACTTTTGTGAAATGGTACCACATCAGCCCCTCTCCAGGCCTGTGGAACTTTTTCTGTCTCCAAGGGTCATTTAAAGGACCTGCCAGAACCTCTCTGAGCTCTTTCAGTATCTTGGGATGTATCCCATCCGGTCCCATGGCCTTGTTCACTTTCAGTTTTGCAAACTGTTCAAACACATCATTTTCAGTGAATGGTGTGGTATCTACACCATTCCTATTTGAATATTTGGGAATCACAAGTGGTCCTTCTCCAGGATTTTCTTTAGTAAAAACAGAAGTATTTGTTTAACATTTTCACTTTTTCAATGTCACTTTCCACGAATCCATTCTCTGCACTTATGAGTATTGCAATTCCACCTCTGATCTTCCTCTTCTCCCGAATATACCTGAAAAAAGTTTTGTCATCACGCTTTAGATCTTTAGTCATCTTTTCTTCTGCCTTTGATTTTGCTATCCTTATTTCTCTTTTTGTCTTGTTTAGCTTTATCCTTTATTCTTTTGTGTTCCTCTGTTTGTGAACTTCTGAATTTTGTGAAAGCTGTGGTTTTTGCCTTTATTTGTGCAGCCACGTCTTTAGATCACCAAACAGGTTCCCTTTTACTCTTGTTTTTATTTACTTTCCTTACATATGTATCTGTTGCCTCTATTATTGCCTCCTTTTAGCCCACTGCAGTTCCATTTCCTTTACCTTCTCCCACCCTGCCAACTCCTCCTTCAGGCACTTGTCCATTTTACTGAAGATAGCATTTTGAAGTCTAGGACTTTCAGCTTGCTGTGACTGGTCTCTGCCTTGGCTTTTATCTCAAACCACACCGTGTGATGATCACTGCTGCTCATATGGGCACCCACCCGGACATTCAACACTCTATCTCTGTTGATGAGTACTACTTCCAGCATCGAACTTTCCCTGGTCGGTTTCATCACTGTTTGTCTAAGCAATGCATCTTGGAAGGCATCCACAATTGTTTTTTAAATTCTTTCCAGATTTGCAGAAGGAATACTCATAAGAACATAAGATATGCCATACTGGCTCAGACCAAGGTCCATCAAGCCCAGTATCCTGTTTCCAACAGTGGCCAATCAAGGTCATAAGTACCTAGCAGTTTCCACAATGCTTGTATTGGGTCAAGCAGTGATATCCTGGGTCCTTTTTAATAATGGTTTATGGACCTTTCCTCCAGGAACTTGTCCAAACCTTTTATAAACCCAGTACACTAACAGTTTTTACTACATCCTCTGGAAACAAATTCCAGAGTTTGATTACATGTTGAGTGAAAAAATATTTTCTCTTATTAGTCTTAAATAGGTTACCCTGTAGCTTCATTGCATGTCCCTAGTCTTTCCATATTATGATGACATAAACAATTGATCCAAGTTTACCCGTTCCACTCCATTCATTAATTTATAGACCTCTATCATATCTCCCCTCAGCCGTCTTTTTTCAAGGCTGAAGAGTCCTAACCTTTTCAGCCTCTCTTCATAGGGGTATCCTTCCATCCCCTTTACCATTTAGTAGCTTTTCTCTGTAACTTTTCTAATAACGCTATATCCTTTTTAAGATACGGCGACCAGAATTGCACACAATATTCAAGGTGCAGTTGCACCATGGAACGATACAGAGGCATTATAATATCCTTTGTTTTATTTTTCATCCCTTTGTTTTATTTTTCATTCCTTTCCTTATGATACCTAGCATTCTATTTGCTCTCTTGGCCGCTGCTGCACACTGGGCGGAGGGTTTTAACATGTTAACCATGATGACATAAATCTTTTTCCTGGGTGGTGGTTCCTAATGTGGAACCTTGCATCGTGTAACCATAGTTTAGGTTTTTCTTTCCTAGGTGCATAACTTTGCACTTGTCCACATTAAATTCCATCTGCCATTTGGATGCCCAGTCTTCCAATTTATCAAGATCCTCTAGCAATTTTCCACAATCCACATGGGTTTTATCAACTTTAAATAGTTTTCTGTCATCTGCAAATTTGATAACCTTGCTTGCTATTCCCTTTTTCAGGTCATTTATGTATATGTCAAAAAGCAGCGGACCCAGCACAGATCCCTGGGTACTCCACCATTCACCTTTCTCCATTGGGAAAATTGGCCATTTAGCTCTACCCTCTGCTTTCTATCTTTTAACCAGTTTCTCATCCACAATAGTACGCTTCCTCCTATCCCATGACTTTTTAGTTTTGCCAAAAGTCTCTGATGAGGGGGGACCTTATCAAAGACTTTCTGAAAGTCCAGATATACTATATCAACTGACTCACCTTTGTCTACCTGTTTATTCACACCTTCAAAAAAATGTAACAGATTAGTAAGACAAGATCTTCCTTGTCTAAAGTCATGTCGGCTGTCTCCCATTAAGCCATGACTATCTACATGTTCAATAATTTTGTTCTTTGTAGAACTGGACAGATAAAGGGGATACCAGAATCCCCAATATGTAATTGAAGATGGATGAATTTCTTGATACAGAATGTGTTTCGAAGTTTAGCTTTTCACCTACTTCCTCTTAAATAGAATAGGATGTCATGATCATGAGTTCTGTGTAACCATCTTTAAAATAGTTTGGAACATTTGTTAACGCAAGCATAAAGAGTAAACATAGGCTATGAACTGCGCAACCATAGTTCATTGTACAAGCAATGCTGACACAACATAATTTTTGTAACTTTGCAATTATAAATAATTTTGTCATAATCAAGTAAATTTAATCTAATACACTGTAATCAGTTCTTACTCTGTAAAAAGAACTTTGGCGGCACCTTGTGTTATTTCACGTTTATAATAAATGACTGTTACTTCCCTTTTATCTGTAATAAAAGGAGCTTTTCAGGAGGAAGAATTTGAATCCGTCAGGCGTGGAACTGTGTGTGTCCACAGACCGTCTGTCGTTTTCCCTCTGAGCTCAAAGAAAGTAGAACTTTGTGTGTGATTGTATTCTGTGTTACTCTCTGCCTGTTTCTCACTGTTTGAGGGACCAGAGACCGAAAGAGCCGTGGTATTGTGGCCAGATCACGGGTTTTCTTCAGTTTTTGCCGTGACTCGGATCTCTGTGTTTCTTCAGCAGTTGGGAACAGCAGACAAGTCTCCAGGACACAGGCAGTGGTTGCCATGAGTGAGTATACTAAAGAATTGACAGATATCTGTGTGTATATTGTGATTGTGATGTAAAGCCGGTAAGGTTAATTAGAGATCTCAGTTAGATAAGTGGAGCGAGAAGGCTCATGAGATAGGGCAAGAGAAAGGAAGCCCTAATTATGAAATGAGGCGCAAGTTTGGTGATAGTGCCCTTATGTGGCCGTTAACATTCGATGACTGCCAGTAAAAAATTGTGTTGGTTACAGTATGAGATGGCCCTTGGTGATTTGGGGTGACCTCATACCAGTCACGAATGTGTCGTGAATGGTTGGTGGCAGTTTAAGGCTGAAAAGGTGCAGCAAGCCACTGACTCTGTGTTTGAAAAATTTAAAAATCAAGTGTTTAGGATGGATAGTGTAAATATAGAAGAAACTGAAACTTACAGGGAAAAACTTAAATCATTGCTCTATGAAACAATAGAATTAATCAAACAATGTTTTGAAGGACTAATTTTCATGTCATAATTGTAGTATGAAGTTTGTTTTCTCTAATTTAGTGGTTAGGGAAGTGTGCTGTGCAGTATAAGTTTTGTTATTTACTGCAGTAATAATTTGGAGGTTTCCGGCACAGATAACAGCTTGGCATGACTGCAGTATTAGCAGGAAGAAAGTCTTGAGCAACCGTGGTAAGATTTTCTTTTGTTAGACTAACCATAAGCCTTATTGGGGAAGTTAAAAAAAACTCCAAATGTGATTAACTATTTTGTTTACTTGTGTATGTATAGTAAATACGTTTTGTTTTCTAGGTCATGGCTCTGAACTTACTTCGGGTTATGAGAATTTATCTACTGATTCCATTCTATGTGCAATAATGCAAATGCTGAAAAATATTATTAGAAACATTACTCCTCGGTGCTTCTTATGTCTCTGGATATTTTGGAAAAAATGATTGATGATATATTCTCCAAATTGTATTTCTAGTTATAATTGATGTGAATGAATGGGAAGATCTTCCATGCTTTGATGTATTTAGATATTTGATAAATTGTGTGATGTGATAAAGGTTAAAAAAATTAAGTGTTTAAAGGAAAGAGAAGTTAGTAACTTAACCGGAAAAAAAAAATTGGTGAATATTTGTATAATGTTTTATTTTTCTTTTCTGATAGTGGACTAGTTGAAAATTACAACTATGATAGTGTATGAGTAACAATGTCTGAAGAAAAAATGCTGATGTTTTCCTAGTCTCTTTTAAACTAATCTGCAGGAGTTGATTGGAGGCGTGATCTTGAATTCTCATGTCATATATGTTTTAGTTATTATGGAAAGACCTCTGCAGAATTGATGTTGTTAATTGCAAGTGTGTATGCTAACTCTTCTATTGCTGCTGTTTGTGTTCTCGCTCAGAAATTTCCCACTGGACTTAAGCCACTGGGCTATTTTTCAGACTTTTGTTGCCCTGTTGTAGCAGGAATGCCTCCATGCTTTCAGTTTCTGGCAGCAGTAGTCTTTGCAATCCAAATTACTGATTTTCTAGTACTATAATATGCCTCTCATTCAGTTTTCGTATCTTTTACACTTGGATAATCCAGCTTTCTTCCAGCTCTAGATTGTTACTGTTTGATCTCACTATGTACTGATGGTTCTGCTTTGCGCAATGAATAAGGAGAACTGATGCAATTATAGGAGTTGATTCTGTGCAGAGTCGGCTGCTTGTTATTTGCTAGTGCTCAACCAGCTGAAGTGTTCGCTCTTTCTAGAGCTCTTATCTGCTCATTTGATCATCAATAATAATTGTTGCTCAGGCTTCTTGCATGGGGAGCTCTATATGCTGATAATTTACTACTATGCTGTTTTGTTCTGAAAACAGTGTAACATAGATAAAACTGTTAGGCCATTAAAAGTGATAATTGACTTTCTAGTTGGTTCAAATTTGGTGTTAAAAGGTTTTACCCTTATGTAAATGTTCCTTCTTTTGTGAGCTTAGATGTTTATGCGAATTAGAATGGAATAAAGAAGTAGTCTAATGACTAGAGTACTAGCACTCCTTGTGACCTTGGACAAGTCACTTAACCCCTCCTTGCCTTACAAAGAAAAATTCCAAGTTATCAATGTTCCTGTTTAATGTGCTGTACCACGTTTTAGTTGCAATGTGAACTGTTGTGATTAGTGGGGAAAGTAGTATTTAAAAAATAACATAAAAAGGAAAAGGGTATATTACTGATAATGTTTAAAGTAATGTGAGTTGAACCATCACCTAAGATAAGACAGCTTTCCTAATAATTGTTGACAAACAATTGAAATGAGTTTAAATTATTTGTCATAAACTGCTAGTTTTAATGTTTGTTATCCCTTGAATAACCAGATTGACTATATCTTGTATATTATTATAGCTGGAGAATATATCACAAATATAATTAGTGATATGAATATGTACAATTGTGTTCCTGACAGGAAAAAGAAATGTGTCTATCAGGCCACATGCTAACATTTGATTTGGCAAGTAGACAGAATAAGCTTAGGAATGTGGATGAAAATAATAAGTATGTTACAGGCTAGCTATGTAATAGTTTAGTGCTAGCTATAGATGTATTGTAATTAACAATAGATAATATAATTCTGTTCAACAATTTAAGACTGTCATTAGGAATGAATAATTGTGCTTGTTTGCAATTGTATGGCATCAAGAGAGATGCTGTAGTGGAGAGTCGGGTTTTTACAAATTATATATTGTATGCACTGAATCCGATGGGCCGAAGAGGAAAACTACTGTGAATGATATGTTACTGAATATGGAGACTCCTGATAAAGATCAGCGATTCCAGCGGAACTACTCATTTATGCGCAGCAGTGAAGCCTGGGTGGACAGTCACTGAGAAAGCTCTATCTAAGATGTGCATGGCACAGTCCATGGTACGAAAAGATGCTGCTGAAGAATCTGGAGTGATGACATGAGGGACTAATCTCTGAATTATTGTTAGATCTATGAGAAGCAGTTGGCCACTGCTAGAAGAGGTAGTGCTTACAAGAATAATTGGTAAAGTCTTGCTCTCTGTACACATTTTTATTGAGGCTAAGCAAAGGTAAACAATGTCACATGATTTTGTATAACAATTTCTTCCAACGAACAAGATGGAGCTCACCTATGGACCGGATGTGCCTAGGACTTTGGAGGAACATCTCCAAAATGAAGCCTACTGTAGAAGATTTATTCTGGATTTGGACATGTTTCAGCTACCGCTCTTTTGTAATGATTCTTTATAGAATCACAGGGAGGACTGTAGAACTGGACAGATAAAGGGGATACCAGAATCCCCAATATGTAATTGAAGATGGATGAATTTCTTGATACAGAATGTGTTTCGAAGTTTGGCTTTTCACCTACTTCCTCTTAAATAGAATAGGATGTCATGATCATGAGTTCTGTGTAACCATCTTTAAAATAGTTTGGAACATTTGTTAATGCAAGCATAAAGAGTAAACATAGGCTATGAACTCAACAACCATAGTTCATTGTACAGGCAATGCTGACACAACATAATTTTTGCAACTTTGCAATTATAAATAAGTTTGTCATAATCAAGTAAATTTCATCTAATACACTGTAATCAGTTCTTACTCTGTAAAAAGAACTTTGGCGACACCTTGTGTTATTTCACGTTTATAATAAATGACTGTTACTTTCCTTTTTTCTGTAATAAAAGGAGCTTTTCAGGAGGAAAAATTTGAATCCGTCAGGCGTGGAACTGTGTGTGTCCACAGACCGTCTGTCATTTTCACTCTGAGCTCAAAGAAAGTAGAACTTTGTGTATGGTTGTATTCTGTGTTACTCTCTGCCTGTTTCTCACTGCTTGAGGGATCAGAGACCGAAAGAGCCGTGGTATTGTGGCCAGATCATGGGGTTTTCTTCATTCTTTATGATGGTTTCTACCATTTTCCCGGTACTGACGTCAGACTCACCGGTCTGTAGTTTCCCGGATCACCCCTGGAACCCTTTTTAAAAATTGGCATTACATTGGCCATCCTCCAATCTTCAGGTATTAGAGATGATTTTAATGATAGTTCACAGATTACTAATAGCAGGTCTGCAATCTCATATTTCAGTTCTTTTAACACCCTTGGATGTATACCATCTGGTCCAGGTGATTTGCTACTCTTCAGTTTATCAAATAGTTGTAAAACATCTTCCTGTGTATCAATATTTCTTTCAATTTTTCCACAGTATCACCTTTAAATACCACTTCAATCATGGGTAACATCCCTACATCTTCCGTAGTAAAGACGGAAGCAAAGAATTCATTCAGTATCTCCGCTAAGGCCTTGTCCCCTCTTAGTGCCCCTTTTACCCCTTTATCATCTAATAGTCCAACTGACTCTCTCACAGTTTTTTTTGCTAGAAATGTACTTGAAAAAGTCTTTATTACGTGTTTTTGCTTCCACAGGAAGCTTCTTCTCAAATTCTCTCTTTGCCTGCCTTATCAATGCCTTGTATTTGACTTGCCAGTGCTTGTGCTGTTTCCAGTTTTCGTCATATGGCTCTTTTTTCCATTTCCTCAAAGTTGCTTTCTTGGCAACAACAGCCTCTCTGACCTCACCTTTAAACCATGCTGGTAGATTTTTGGACTTCCTTCCACTTTTCTTAAAGCATGGAATACAGCTGGTCTGGGCTTCCAAGATAGTATTTTTCAACAACACCCAAGCTTGATTTAAGTCTTTAAACTTTGCTACTGCTCCTTTTAGTTTTTATTTAATTATTTTCCTCATTTTATCATAGTCTCCCTTTCGAAAGTGAAAAGGTAGTACTGTGGATTTCCTTACCATCCCTCCTCCATTAATTAAATCAAACGTGATCATGCTAAGATCACTATTGCCAAGTGGCCCTAATACCCTTATCTCTTGCATGAGATCTGGTGTTCCATTAAGGACTAGGTCCAAAATGGCTTCCCCTCTGGTCGGTTCATGGACCAGCTGCTCCAAGAAGTAGTCATTTATTTCATCTAGAAACTTTATCTCCCTAGCTTGTCCTGCCGTGACACTGACACAGTCAATAGCGGGATAATTGAAATCACCCATCATTATTACTTTTAGCTTCCCTGATTTCTTTGAGCATTTCATCATCCATCTGTTCATTCTAACCAGGCGGTTGACAATACACCCCCAATGCCATCGCCTTCCACTTTTTACATGGAATTTCAGTCCATAGAGATTCTACAGCAAATTTTGTTTCCTGCAAAACTTTAATCCTTTCAGACTCAATGCCCTCTCTAACATAGAGCGCAACCCCTCCACCAATCAGTTCTATCATTGCAATATAGTTTGTACACAGGTATCAGTGTCCCACTGGTTGTCCTCCTTCCACCATGTCTCTGAGATACCAATCATATCTAACCTCTCATTTAGTGCTATATATTCTAACTCAACCATCTTATTTTTTAGACTTCAAGCATTTGCATACAAGCATTTTAGAGACTGTATTTTATTCATATTAATCTGGCTACTGGTACATAGGGATAATGTGGAATCTTTTTCCTCTGTCAGCTCCATACTCAAGGGCATTTGGGCTACTTTTGTCTGTATTGGAACCTCTCTGCTGATATGCCCTAACTTCATTCTTTCGGTAGAATCCTTCAAGGATACATTTTTCTGAACCATGCGCTCTTGGGCGACTGTCGGCTCTCCCCTATTATCTAGTTTAAAAGCTGCTCTATCTCCTTTTTAAAGGTTAATGCCAGCAGCCGGGTTCCATTCCGGTTAAGGTGAAGCCCATCACTTCGGAAGAGCCCCTCCTTTCCCCAGAATGTTTCCCAGTTCATAACAAATCCAAAACCCTCATCCTTGCACCATCATCTCATCCATGAATTGAGACTCCGGAGCTCTGCCTGCCTTTTGGGTCCTGCGCGTGGAACGGGAAGCATTTCGGAGAACGCTACCCTGGAAGTTCTGGATTTCAACTTCCTACCTAAAAGCCTAAATTTAGCCTCCAGAACCTCCCTACCACATTTTCCTATGTCTTTGGTACCGACATGACACTGACAAGACAGCAGACTCCTCCCCAGCAGTATGGTACTGACAAGACAGCAGACTCCTCCCCAGCACTATCTAAGACGTTGTCTAGGAGGTGCGTGAGGTCCGCTACCTTCACACCAAGCAGGCATGTTACCAGGCGATCCTCACATCCACCATCCAACCAACTATCTACATGCCTAATGATCGAATCACCAACTATAACGGCTGTCCTAACCCTTCCCTCCTGGGCATATGGCCCTGGAGAAACGTCCTTGGTGCGAGAGGGTTTTACATCACCTGGAAGATAGGTCCTAGCTACAGGATCACTTCCTGACACACCAGGGTGATTCTCTCCTGTCACGTGACCTCTCTCCTCCATGGCAACAGGGATGCTGCCAGACTGGAGGTGGGACTTCAGGACTATATCCCTGTAGGTCTCGTCTATGTACCTCTCTGTCTTCCTTATGTCCTCCAAGTCTGCTACTCTAGCCTCCAGAGATCAGACTCGTTCCCTGAGAGCAAAGAGCTCCTTGCACCTAGTGTACACTTAAGACCCCTCACCAACTGGGAGAAAATCAAACATGTGACACTCAATGCAAAAGATAGGAAAGTCTCCAATCCACCTCACCCCAAGGTCCCCTCTCCTGGTGCAGTCTCACCCCTATCACATACAGCTCCTTTGGATTTCTGCATTCCAGGTGCATCACTCTACTCTTCTTCACATTAAATCTTAATTTCCAAGCATTAGAATATTCTTCTGATTTTTGTAGATCTTTTATGATGTTGTCTACTCCCTCCAAGATGTTCACTCTGTTGCAAATTTTTGTGTCATCTTCAAAAAGGCAAACTTTTTCTTTTAATTCTTCGGTAATATCACTTCAAAGACAATGATCAGTACTAGTCACAGGACCAATCCCTGAGGGATTCCACTACTCACTTTTCTTTCTTCTGAATAAATTACATTTACCACCGCCCTCTGTTGTTTTGCCAATTTGGGTTTCTCCACTGCATAATTGTCTTGTAGGCCAGGATATACCCACCAGCGCGGAGGTTTTGTATTGCAGCCAGAAATATACTGTAGTAGCAAAACTTAAAGAATGTGCTTTTAGGTATAGTTTGGATGGCTACAATTTTTCCTTCATCCTGCCCACCAAACAGAACTAATTTCTCACTACTAGAATTAGAGGAGACAAGTGTCCCAGACTCACCCACCAGAAATTCCCCATTCTCCCTGCCACTGGTAGGACAGCATCACTTCTTACCTAGATGCCTCCTCTGCTGGCTTCAATCTCGTGTTTTAATACATGGAGCCCTTCCATCTCACATGACCTGATGGTCTCATATTTTCAGATGTGAGATAGAAGCTGGCAGAATGAGGAACCTGCAAGTAAAAAATGTGGCTCTCCATCTGCCAGTGGAATTGAGCAATGAGGATCATGCAAAATTTGGTTTGTAAGCCATGAGGATTAAACAAACTCAAAAGTGTGCCACAAAATATAAAAGGTTGAAAAGCACTGACCAATACAATACAGACTGAAACAAGTCATTGTCATTCTTAATCATCCCTCTTTTGAATGTCAAAATCAATTGAATGATTTCCTCTTTTAAGACTTTCTAAATACATTACCTACAAAATACAAAACTATCCTTCCCCCCACCCTAACCTCAACTCACTCCAATCCTTCCTTATTCGTGGGTTTTTAAAATTATCTTTATTGTAACTGCAGAGAACGTACAAGAACCATGGTATATACGATTTACTAAATAAACTCCCCATTGTGAATGGCTGAGATGACCGAATATAGAGTCTCTATCTGAAAGTGCGGGACTCACAGAGCTATGTTCACGCCTTTAAAATCTATAATAGGATTGAAGAAGCCCCCTTTTATAGGAACCACAAAATAAATGTAGTACCAATCCTTCCCCTACTCCTGTGGGGGAACCAGGACCATTACCCTAGATCGTGGAGCTTCTGCAAATTGGAAAGCACTGCTGCCCTCTTTGCTGGGACATAACAGAGGAATATCAAATTCAAATTGTCAAGGATATGGGAAAACTCCAGCTCGTAGCCTCTGCGAATGATATCAAGCACCCGCTGATCTGTCATGAAGTGGGTATGTTTCTTAGAGAACACAGAAAGATGAACGCCAAACTGTTTCCCCAAGGAAAGAACCCCTAAATCGTCAATGGGTTTCCCTGGAGGCTCCTGTCCCTTTGGATCCCCGGAAACCTCCCCTGCACTCCAAGCAAAAGGATGACGAATGAAAGGAAGAATGGATGCACTGACAGGACTCCCCTTATCTGGGCAATACTGCCAGGTCTCTCAAAAGCGGGACCTTCCGGAAGACACTTGTCCTGAACTCAGGCTTGTTTGTCTCAGGCAGCCTGTGGGGCTTAGTATCACCTAGACCTTGGACAATCTTGCTCAAGCAGCAGTCTCCCACTGAAGGGAAGGCAGCTCAAGCAGATCTTAGAGGCCACGTCCACTGACCAATTCTGCTGCCTAGAAACCACCTAGACATAACAGATAACACCAACCTATGGGGCTGAAGTCTGCAGGAGATAATAATATGCATCTCCCACATAAGCCATTCGGGCCTCCAGGAAGATGAAGTCCTGAGTCGTCCAGTCAGGCACCCCTTCTCTCCCCCTTCTGCACCCAATGCAAACAAGCTCTGGGCATATAGGTGCTGCAAACTGCTGTCCGGCAAGTTCAGGGACGATACCTCAAATCTGCTTAAAGGAAGATTTTAACCAGTGGTCCTGCTGATCCTTTAAGGCCACTCTGTCTTCAACTGGGATAGTAGTCTTCTTAACCATCGCTGTGACCAGAGAGTCCAACTTAGGAAACCCCACTCTCTCTTTCTCCTCTGGGATCAAATGATAGAGCTTTCCCATAGCTCTTTCTATCAGAAGGCCAGACTCCAGGGCATTCCATTTGGCTGAAATGATGTTGTACAAATAAGAACATAAGATATGCAACACTGGGTCACACCAAGAGTCCATTAAGCCCCGTATCCTTATATAGATCAGAACTCACAGCCAGGGCTGGCGCCACCATTAGACAAACTAAACATCACCTAGAGTGCAAATAATTTGACGGCAGCCCGCTGCCACCCTTCTCTGGGACCTGCAGCAGCAATTACTTTAGCACCAGAGATTTCAGTAAGTGCTGAACAGCTGTTTGAAGTAATTGCCAATGCTGCAGGTCCCAGAGAGGTGTAGTGGGAGCAAAGCGGTGGCACAAATGAGATTTGCCTGGAGCACCTCATATCTCTGCACCAGCCCTGCTCACAGCTTTATAGTCTCTGTCTCCATCTGCTGTTTTTTGTGGCACAGAAACATAGAAAAATGACGACAGAAAAAGACCACATGGCCCAGGGGTCCTCAAACTTTATAAACAGGGGGCCAGTTCACTGTCCCTCAGACCGCTGGAGGGCCGGACTATAGTTTAAAAAAAAACTATGAACAAATTCCTATGCACACTGCACATATCTTATTTTGAAGTAAAAAAACAAAACGGGAGCAAATACAATATTTAAAATGAAGAACAAGTAAAGTTAAATCAACAAACTTACCACTATTTCAATGGGAACTATGGGCCTGCTTTTGGCTAATGAGATGGTCAATGTCCGGTTCCATATTTGTCACTGTCCAGTCCTAACCCCCCTATCAGTCCATTACCAGTCCTAAACACCCCCCATCAGCCCACTTCCAGTCCTCTTGTACTAAACAAAGCGCAGACGTTAATGATGCACATTTCCCAGAGCTGACATATTCCAGTTAATAAATTCAAAATAAAGAGGACTAGAAAAAGGGACTGTTACTTCTGGAGAGAGATCTGCAACTGTGAGTATATACTTTTGGTAATTTTCTAAAAGGAATTCTTTGTATTAAAGCTAATTAAAGCTAATTAATCTGTGAATCCACTATTTTTGTTAAATCAGTCAGGGCCTAGTAGCAGCAGTTTAAGTTTAAATTTAAAACACAGAGGAGAACTTTCTGGTTACATTTCATACCCAGCAGAGAGCTTGTAGTTTAAATTTAATAGTCACTCAGGGCCTAGTAACACCAAAGTACTTTTAGTTTAAATTTAAAACAAAGAAGAGAGGCTTTCTGGTTACATTTGGAACCCAGCAGAGAGCTTGTAGTCTAAATTTAATAGTCACTCAGGGCCTAGCATCAGCAAAGTAATTTTAGTTTTAAAACACAGAGGAGAACTTTCTGGTTACATTTCATACCCAGCAAAGAGCTTGTAGTTTAAACTTTCATAAGAAGTTAGAGCCTAGCAGCAGCTAAGAGCTATAATTTAAATCAAATCAAATCAGAATATAGCTTACCTCAGCAGCACAAGACAAGGTACTGTGTAGCAGACCACTTTTAATAAGTGTTATTTCCCTCCCCACACCCACCCCCACCCACCCCTGGGATAATCGTAGCTTTATAGGTACTTACACATCTTAAAAGACAGGAGGTGCTCTCAGGTGAAGCTCGTTACCCAAATCAGTCATACACTAAGGACCTGAGATTAGTTAAGCTTCAGGTGAACAAGGTATATTACACGTATTAGGTACAGTTTTATTAGTATAAATATCCATAGCAACCCTTAGTAAGTAAAGAACTTAGATCTAAACACAAACTTAAAACTAAGAAGCAGACAGCAGTCCAGTAGTGGGATGGGGGCTTTCCAGTCTTTTGCATTGAGTGTCACATGTATGATTTTCTCCCAGTTGGTGAGAGGTCTTATGTGTGAACTAGGTGCAAGGAGCTGTTTGCTCTCAGGGAATGAGTCCGTTCTCTAGAGGCTAAAGTAGCAGACTTGGAAAGCATAAGACAGACAGAGAGGTACATAGACGAGACCTACAGGGATATAGTCCTGAAGTCCCACCTCCAGTCTGGCAGCATCCCTGTTGCCATGGAGGAGAGAGGTCACGTGACAGGAGAGCATCACCCTGGTGTGGCAGGAAGTGATCCTGTAACTAGGACCTGTCCTCCAGGTGATGTAAAACCCTATCGCACCGAGAAAGTTTCTCCAGGGCCATGTGCCCATGAGGGAAGGGTTAGGACAGCCGTTACAGTTGGTGATTTGATCATTAGGCATGTAGATAGCTGGGTGGCTGGTGGACGTGAGGATCGCCTGGTAACATGCCTGCCTGGTGCGAAGGTAGTGGACCTCACGCGCCACCTAGATAAGGTCTTAGATAGTGCTGGGGAGGAGTCTGCTGTCTTCGTACATGTTGGTACCAATGACATAGGAAAATGTGGTAGGGAGGTTCTGGAGGCTAAATTTAGGCTTTTAGGTAGGAAGTTGAAATCCAGAACTTCCAGGGTAGCATTCTCCGAAATGCTTCCTGTTCCACGCGCAGGACCCAAAAGGCAGGCAGAGCTCCGGAGTCTCAATGCGTGGATGAGACAATGGTGCAGAGATGAGGGTTTTGGATTTGTTAGGAACTGGGGAACATTCTGGGGAAAGGAGGGGCTCTTCCGAAGGGATGGGCTTCACCTTAACCAGGATGGAACCAGGCTGCTGGCATTAACCTTTAAAAAGGAGATAGAGCAGCTTTTAAACTAGATATTAGGGGAAAGCCGACAGTCGCCCAAGAGCGGATGGTTCGGAAGAATGTATCTTTGAAGGATACTACCAAAAGCAGAGAGGTTCCACAAAAGAGTAAAGTAGCCCAAATGCCCTCAAGTATGGAGCAGACAGAGCTTAAAGATCCAAATTACCCATGTCTAACAACAGCCAAATTAATATGAATAAAATACATTCTCTAAAATGCTTGTATGCAAATGCTAGAAGTCTAAAAAATAAGATGGGAGAGTTAGAATATATAGCACTAAATGAAAGGTTAGATATGATTGGAATATCAGAGACATGGTGGAAGGACGACAACCAGTGGAACACTGTGATACCTGAGTACAAACTATATCGTAATGATAGAGCCGATCAAATTGGTGGATGGGTTGCGCTCTATGTTAGAGAGGGCATTCAGTCAGAAAGGATTAAAATTTTGCAGGAAACAAAATCTGCTGTAGAATCTATATGGATTGAAATTCCATGTAAAAGGGGGACGGCAATGGCAGTGGGGGTGTACTATCGAGCGCCTGGCCAGAATGAACAAATGGATGATGAAATGCTCAAAGAAATCAAGGAAGCTAACAAAAGTTACAGCACAGTAATAATAATGGGTGATTTCAACTACCCAGGTATCGACTGGGTCAGTGTCAAGTCAGGACATGCTAGGGAGATAAAGTTCCTAGATGAAATAAATGACTGCTTCTTGGAGCAGCTGGTTCATGAACCAACCAGAGGGGAAGCCATATTAGACCTAGTCCTTAGTGGAACACCAGATCTAGTGCAAGAGATAAGGTTGTTGGGGCCACTTGGCAATAGTGATCATAGCATGATCGCCTTTGATTTAATTAGTGGAAGAGAGATAGTAAGGAAATCCACAGTACTACCTTTTAACTTTCGAAAGGGAGACTATGATAAAATGAAGAAAACAGTTAAGAAAAAACTAAAAGGAGCAGTTGCAAAGGTTAAAGACGTACATCAGGCTTGGCTGTTGTTGAAAAATACTATCTTGGAAGCCCAGACCAGCTGTATTCCACGCTTTAAGAAAAGTGGAAGGAAGTCCAAAAAACTGCCAGCATGGTTTAAAGGTGAGGTCAGAGAGGCTGTTGTTGCCAAAAAAGCATCTTTCAGAAAATGGAAAAAAGAGCCAAACGACAAAACCTGGAAAAAGCACAAGCACTGGCAAGTCAAATGCAAGGCATTGATAAGGCAGGCAAAGGGAGAATTTGAGAAGAAGCTTGCTGCGGAAGCAAAAACGCGAAGTAAAGACCTTTTCAAGTACCTTCGTAGCAAAACACCTGTGAGAGAGTCAGTTGGTCCATTAGATGATAAAGGGGTTAAAGGAGCACTAAGAGGCGACAAGGCGATAGCGGAGAGACTGAATGAATTCTTTGCTTCAGTCTTTTACTGAGGAAGATGTAGGGATGTTACTCATGACTGAAGTGGTATTTAAAGGTGCGGAAGAATTGAAGGAAATATCGATACATCGGGAAGATGTATTACAACTATTAGATAAGCTGAAGAGTAGCAAATCACCTGGGCCGGATGGTATACATCCAAGGGTGTTGAAAGAACTGAAATACGAGATTGCAGACCTGCTATTAGTAATCTGTGAACTATCATTAAAATCATATCTAATACCTGAAGACTGGAGGATCGCCAATGTAACACCAATTTTTAAAAAGGGTTCCAGGGGTGATCCTGGAAACTACAGACCAGTGAGCCTGACATCAGTACCAGGAAAAATGGTAGAAACCATCATAAAGAATAAAATTACTCAGCATGTAGATAGTCATGACCTAATGGGAGACAGCCAACATGGCTTTAGACAAGGAAGATCTTGTTTTACTAATCTGTTATGTTTTTTTGAAGGAGTGAATAATCAGGTGGACAAAGGTGAGTCGGTTGATATTGTGTATCTGGACTTTCAGAAAACTAGCAGGAAGATAAAAACTAGCAAGAAGATAAGAATGTAAAATATATAAATAAATAAAATGCATCAATATAAATATAAAAAAGGGGTATAGGCAGGGAGGGATTTAAAAATCTGAAACGTCAATGTAAAAAACACATACCATAGGATGAACCAAAGATGCTTAAACAATGGGCACTCAAAAAAGTCAGTATGCAATGCATTACAAATAGTATGCAAAAAACGTATTGTTATAGATATTGTAAACATGCAGTGGACATTAGAAACAAAACCAGTATGGTGAACAGACGTCAACTAATGAATAATAAATCATAGTTAAAAAGGGAAAAGTGTGTAATGCATTATGAAGTGTGTGTAGAAAATGTATGACTATGTGTGCAAAAAACGTATTGCTGTGGATATCATAAATGTGTAGTGGGCATTAAAATACACATAAGAAACAAAATTAAAAACAAAACCAATATGATGAGCAAACATCATTAGCCAATGGATAATGGCAAAACATACATTATGTTGAAAAGTGCGTGAACCTTATAAGATAAAGGTACTTAAAGGAATGTGTTATATTCTATTTCCTTATTCAATCCTTTCGGGGACACAGTATCAAGCAGAAAAATGTATTTTTGTTCTTCTTGAATCAACTTGTGATCCAAGGAACCACCACGGGGGGAGGGAAACAGTTTTTTAATCACAAAAAACCTTATATCATTGATGTTATGCTGGAATTGAATCCAATGTGATACCAGCGGGGCTGTAATAATCTTTCTTTTGACACAACTTTTGTGTTCTTGGATCCGAGTTCTGACAGCATGTATAGTTTTACCAACATACAGAAGGGAGCAGGGACAGATAATGACATACACAACATGTGTAGACAGGCAGTTGGTATAGGCTCATAATGGATATTGTGCATTAGTAGAGGGATGCGTGAAGGAATCTTTCATTGTGATAGCATGTTTACAAATGGAACATTTGTTACATCTGTAATGTCCCTTCTTTTCCTGTGTGAGCGTGGAAACCGGGGGCATAAATGAAGAGACCAACATATTGCCTAGATTACGTTGTCTGCTGTGCGCTACAGTGAGGTGTTGGTTTGCAAAGCAAGGACGTGTTTGTAGAATGTGCCAATGGGCTCTTAAAGTTTTCTGTATTTTGGAAGAAAGATGAGAAAACCGAAGCACACAAACAAACTTGTCATTAGAGTGTTTATTCTTAGGCAAGAGTAACTGTGATCTAGAGGAAGACCTAGCCCGTTCGAAACCCTTTTGAACGCATTCCCTCGGATAGCCTCGATTATAAAACCGCGCTGCCATATGAGAGGATTTCTCCTTAAAATCGTCATTGTTGGAACAAAGACGCCGCAGCCGTAAGAATTGTGATAAGGGTAGGTTCTTCTTGAGATGACTGTTATGAAAACTTTCAAACCGGAGAAGCTTATTGCGGTCAGTGGGTTTGCGGTAGATGGTAGTAGTGAATCCATACTGTGATTTGCCAATGAGAATGTCAAGGAATGGAAGTTGGGTAGTACTAGATTGCATCTTGAATTTTAGATTGGTGTCTAAACTATTGAGCCAATCGTGAAATTGACATAATTGGGAATTGGTGCCTTTCCATAGTACTAGAATGTCGTCTATATATCTCTTCCAGGAGACAACAGAAGAGGCAAAAGGACAATTTTGTAAGTGAATCTCTTTAAATTGTGCCACGTATAGGTTAGCTATATCAGGTGCCATGGCGGCACCCATAGCTGTACCTTTTATTTGTTGGAAAAAGCATCCATTGAATAGAAAATAATTTCTTGTTAGGGCTATGTGAGCCAAATCTACCAAAAAGTGGGTAGGAATACGGACAGGTAAGGTGCGTTGGTCTAAATACTAAGTAATGACAGCTACGGCTCCGTCTTGCGGGATATTAGTATAAAGTGACTCAATATCAAAGGACACTAGGGTAATATTTGTAAGATCCCCACTAAAAGTGCTCAAAAAATTGATAATATCAGCTGAGTCTCTGACATATGTAGCAATGAGTGGAACAAATGGACGTAGAAAAATGTCTATAAATTGAGACAGAGGCTCGAGGACTGAGCCAATGCCAGAGACTATAGGCCTGCCAGGAGGAGATTGGAGGGACTTATGGATCTTTGGAATGGTGTAAATAGTGGGAACTATGGGGTGTGAAACTTGTAAAAATGAGAATTCACGTGAGGTCAAAAAGCCAGTGTTGAGGCCTGTGATAAGGAAGCTTATCATAGCTCAGGAAGGAGCTATAGAAAAGGTGAAGTGACTCTGAACAAGCAACCTGTCAGTTCTGGTGGAAATAAGAAAACAGAATTTTCCCATAAAAGACTACCAGTCCCAGAATGCACCAGGTTTCCAACAGCCATTAGAGGAGCTGAAGTGGGGAAACGTGTGTTCAATCAGGAGGGCTATGAGGTAATCCCTAAGCACTCATCTCAAAGGGCAGGGCCTGATTCAGCACAGCTGCGCTGTATTAGGGAGGAGCACTCATCTAAGCAGAATAAGAGCAGAGTTTATTCTACAGATGACCATCTTCATGATCACCTTGGATATCCAGAGAATTGTCCTCAGTATCCTGAGAATCAGCTTGAGTTTGATCATCAGTTTCATCTGAAGGATCATCAGAAGCAGAAGCCAAACCGGACGGACAGAGAGGGAAAGAGACCCTCTGGAAGAAAGAGGAGAAAAGCCTTTGAGAGGTCTAGAAGAGTCCAAAGCAGTACGTATACTGGGAGACATTTCAAGGGCCAGCATACACCATTGGACTGGAGAAAGCCAGAGGAATGGTGCTGCAGAGCTAGGAATCACCAGACGCTACCTGTGAGGGAGACGGCTGCACGTGGAAGGGACCCTAAGACCTATGCCAGAAGGTATGTGAAGAGAGATCCAGTGTCCAGGGATCTGGATTGGAAGGCTGGACATAAGAACTGGACTACATACTGGCCAGGCTATATAGAGAGGAACTCTAGCAGCAATGGAAGCTCAGGTATGAACACTGATCTATGCCCTAGCTATAACCTTGAAAGACAGCAGGGAAACAAGTATTCTCCTGAAAATGTTCCATTGAGAGATTCATCTGTGCCAATCCATGATATTGAACCCATGCTTGTTGAACAAGGGGGAATAATAGCAGATGAGGATCCTGTTTATATGGACTGTTCTCTATCCAAACTCCGTTGGTAACTTTCTGTTATAAAGTACAGCAACCATCACAAAGAAATAAAAATTTGTTCTTTAATCTACTCAGAAAAGCTCCTGAAGCAGGATTTGACCCACACAGTACAAAGCAAACCAGCTAAGGGGTTTCAGCTGGATAACTGCTAGCAATTAAGCCTTACCTAATTGCTTGTGAGCTAGGAGAGAATCACTTCTGTATCTATGTGGGAAGTAATCAGAAGTTAACCTGAAAAGAACAGTTTGTTTCTTGCTTTGTGGCTTTTCATTTGTTGTTTTCCTGATTTTGACTTTGTTTTTCCAAGTTAACACTGAAAGCAAGTTACCTGATTTATGTGCTACCAAGCATATCTGTGTTGGGAGAAATAACCCCATAAATAAATATCTTATTGGCTTTACCCAAGAGCACAACTAAATTATTGTCAGCAGCTGTGTCTGGTGTGAATGAACTACATTGCCCACAATACCTTGCAAATCATATAGAGATATGCACTTGCAAAGACTGTGAAGATTCTCACCCAGGCAGCCGTCTGACAAATGGCGTAGTTTTTCGGATTGCTTTTGCACAAAAGGGATTTACTTGCTGAGGATTACAACTAAAGTTCAAGTTTAAAGCTGGAAAAAAAAAAGATTTTCCCTCAACTGCACTTTGGAGGAGAAGAGGTTGTTCCAGGAAGCTGTCCCAGGAGGAAAAGACCCTGTGCAGAGCTGGATTCATCACTGAGACAAGGTAATAAGTACCTGGGCATGTCTAGTGGTGGATGGGAGTAAGGCACAGGGGTAATTGGAAAAAAAAGTGTAGAAAATACACCTGTTTGGAAGGTGGTGCACTGTGTTTTTTTTTCTTTGTATTTCTTGCAGGAATCAAGATGGATTCAAGGGAACTAGCTGAGTGGATGGCAGCCCAGTTCAGCAGGCAGCAGGAGCTAGCACAGCAGGCTCAGGACACTGCTATGAGAGCCTTAATGGACCAGCAGAGGCCAGTGCTTGATCTGGTGCAAGCCCTAGTTGAGCTGAAGAACCAAAGTGGAACAGATGCAAGACCAGCAGTAAACACTGGTACACCATATGTGGACAGTGTGGGACTCAATCAAGGGATTGGGGCATTTAGTTTTGGGAAGCTAACTCCAGATGATAATGTTGATGATTTTCTAAAGTCTTTTGAAAGAGTGGCACAAGCATTAACATGGCCAGAGACCCAGTGGGCAGTAAGGCTGGCAGCCTCATTAACTGGAGAGGCGCTTGCAGCTTACAGAGCAATGCCAGCAGCCCAGGCTTTGAATTATAAGGATGTAAAGGCTGCTATTAGAGATCGCCTAGGGTTGTCTATTTCAGAGTATAGGCGAATGTTTAGAGCTACTACATTGAGAGTGGGTGAGACACCCAGAGCTCTGAGTCAGAGAATCAGAAGTTTAGCTGTAAAATGGTTGGAGCCTGAGCAAAAGACGGTAGAAATGTTATTAGACATTATTATGCTGGAACAATTGATGTCTGCTGTGCCTAAAGATTTGCACACTTTCCTTATACAGCAAAATTGCCAAAATCTTGGAGAGGCAACCATGCTAGCAGAGAGATTCTTGGAAGCCACGCAGGTTTGCCATAGAATGGGTGGCCCTCTGAAGATTGGTGCTGAGGCTAGATGTGCTGTATCAGAAAAGAGAATAATTAAAAATGTTTCTGAAAATGAATGTACTGTATCAAACCCAATGACACAGTGGAATAGAAAGAAATGTTTCAAGTGTGGAAAATGGGGACATTTAGAAAAGAGATGCCAGACACATACTAGCTTAGTGGGTGTGGATTTAAAACAGCCCAAAGAAGGATTTCTTTTGATGGTTGATGTGCAAGGAATTACCACAAATGCTTTGTTAGACTCTGGGGCAGACCAGAGTATGATGTCAGAAAGGCTTTGGCAGAGAATAGAGGCCCAAGAAGGATTTGTGCCTAGAACCCCTGAAAGCCAAGTTCACATCGGGTGCATTCATGGTGCTGCAACATCACATCCCACCTATAGGCTAAAGGTTAAGTGCCTGGGGGAACAAGAGGAAGTCCTGGTAGCAGTGGTGCCTAGGCTACCCTTTGATTTGGTTCTAGGAAAGGACTGGCCAAGATTTAAGCAGGGGCTAGTGAAAGGGCTAGGAAAGAAGGAGGGAGAAGGATTAATGGAAATAGCTCCCGGGCCTTTCTTTGGAAGTCCTCAGTCCCTAGCTAAAAAGATGGTTAAGCTTCCAGAAGGCCAAACTATGGGTAATAAGAGGGGCCTTGTATCCACCCGCTCGCAGGCTAAGATAGAGAGCCAGCAGAAGGAGGAGGGGGAGCAGGCAGAGTTATTAGGAGACTTACTCTCTCATGATGATTTAATAACCCCATCATCTGGTAAAGTAAGAAAGTTGAAAGCACAAAAGCGGCGTGAAAGACTTTGCAGAGCACAGGGTAGGGCTGAGATGTTAGCTGGTCAAAGTTTACCCTGGGTGCCAACTGAGTTAGTGGCAAAGTTTCCTAACTTTCCTAAAGAGCAGCGAGCTGATCAAGCTCTCACCCGAGCTTTTAAGTATGCTCAGGAGGTCAGGGAGGAATTGCCCAGATTCAGACTAGATAATGAAATATTATATAGAGAGAGTCAGGACCCCAGAAATGGGACCATACGTAAACAATTGGTGGTACCCACAACTTTCAAAGGGCTAGTACTTAGATTAGCACATGATCATCCAGTGGGAGGTCATAAAGGGATGCAAGGAACGCTGGATCAAATACTTATGCGTTTTTACTGGCCAGGTATTTTCAAAGAAACTGCCCAGTTTTGTGTTGCATGTCCAGCGTGTCAGCGAGTTATAGCGGCTCACCCACCGGTGGTGCCATTGATTCCCATGCCAATTATCACAGACCCAATTGGTCGCATTGCCATGGATATTGTAGGCCCATTAGTCAAAACGCCCCGAGGTTTCCAATACATCCTAGTTATGGTAGATCAGGCAACAAGGTTTCCCTGGGCCATACCATTGAGGAATGTTTCTGCAAAAACAATAGCTTTAGAGCTAGTAAAATTGTTTTGTGAAGTGGGATTCCCCAGAGAGGTGTTGACTGACCGAGGGTCCAATTTTGTATCCAAATATTTGGCCCAGGTCTGGGATGCCTTTGGCATTCATCACGTAAAAACCTCAGCCTACCATCCACAATCAAACGGTTTGGTGGAGAGATTTAACCAAACTCTCAAACAAATGTTGAGAAGGGGGTTAGCAGGAGAGGTAAAAGAATGGGATATGTTATTGCCTTTTGCCTTGTATGCCTGCAGGGAAAGAATTCAGGTGTCCCTAGGTGTATGGTAGGTGATGTATGGTAGGGCTCCACGGGGTTTATTAGATATTTTGAGGGAACAATGGATTGATCCTGAACCAGGAAGTCAGGAGGTGCCACAGTTTCTACGTGACTTGAGGGCACGTTTGAAAAGGACCTCGCAGGTTGCTGAGAGGAACCTGCAGGACAGTCAAGTGCGCCAGAAAGGGTGGTATGATAGGAAGGCCAAAAGCCGCCAATTAAGCACTGGTGAAAAGGTTTTGGTTCAAGTAGCAGGTACAGCCCCAAAATTTGAAGTAGAGTGGAAAGGGCCATGGAAGGTTGTTAAACAAGTGAGCCCAGTATCTTATGTGGTAGAAAATGCAAGAGGGCGTAGGCAGACCTACCATATTAATGTACTTAAGTCTTGGAAGGAGAGGCCTGTAAATAATAATGTCCCTGAAGCCAGTCAGGAAGTAAGTAAGCTTCAAAAAGATAACACTCTTGTAGGTATTACGGACTGTAGGAAAGAAGTTTCACTAGTTAAACCAGTCCGTAATAACTTAAGCAGGGGGGTATGTGATAAGGAAGCTTATCATAGCTCAGGAAGGAGCTATAGAAAAGGTGAAGTGACTCTGAACAAGCAACCTGTCAGTTCTGGTGGAAATAAGAAAACAGAATTTTCCCATAAAAGACTACCAGTCCCAGAATGCACCAGGTTTCCAACAGCCATTAGAGGAGCTGAAGTGGGGAAACGTGTGTTCAATCAGGAGGGCTATGAGGTAATCCCTAAGCACTTATCTCAAAGGGCAGGGCCTGATTCAGCACAGCTGCGCTGTATTAGGGAGGAGCACTCATCTAAGCAGAATAAGAGTAGAGTTTATTCTACAGATGACCATCTTCATGATCACCTTGGATATCCAGAGAATTGTCCTCAGTATCCTGAGAATCAACTTGAGTTTGATCATCAGTTTCATCTGAAGGATCATCAGAAGCAGAAGCCAAACCGGACGGACAGAGAGGGAAAGAGACCCTCTGGAAGAAAGAGGAGAAAAGCCTTTGAGAGGTCTAGAAGAGTCCAAAGCAGTACGTATACTGGGAGGCATTTCAAGGGCCAGCATACACCATTGGACTGGAGAAAGCCAGAGGAATGGTGCTGCAGAGCTAGGAATCAGCAGACGCTACCTGTGAGGGAGATGGCTGCACGTGGAAGGGACCCTAAGACCTATGCCAGAAGGTATGTGAAGAGAGATCCAGTGTCCAGGGATCTGGATTGGAAGGCTGGACATAAGAACTGGACTACATACTGGCCAGGCTATATAGAGAGGAACTCTAGCAGCAATGGAAGCTCAGGTATGAACACTGATCTATGCCCTAGCTATAACCTTGAAAGACAGCAGGGAAACAAGTATTCTCCTGAAAATGTTCCATTGAAAGAGTCATCTGTGCCAATCCATGATATTGAACCCATGCTTGTTGAACAAGGGGGAATAATAGCAGATGAGGATCCTGTTTATATGGACTGTTCTCTATCCAAACTCCGTTGGTAACTTTCTGTTATAAAGTACAGCAACCATCACAAAGAAATAAAAATTTGTTCTTTAATCTACTCAGGAAAGCTCCTGAAGCAGGATTTGACCCACACAGTACAAAGCAAGCCAGCTAAGGGGTTTCAGCTGGATAACTGCTAGCAATTAAGCCTTACCTAATTGCTTGTGAGCTAGGAGAGAATCACTTCTGTATCTATGTGGGAAGTAATCAGAAGTTAACCTGAAAAGAACAGTTTGTTTCTTGCTTTGTGGCTTTTCATTTGTTGTTTTCCTGATTTTGACTTTGTTTTTCCAAGTTAACACTGAAAGCAAGTTACCTGATTTATGTGCTACCAAGCATATCTGTGTTGGGAGAAATAACCCCATAAATAAATATCTTATTGGCTTTACCCAAGAGCACAACTAAATTATTGTCAGCAGCTGTGTCTGGTGTGAATGAACTACATTGCCCACAATACCTTGCAAATCATATAGAGATATGCACTTGCAAAGACTGTGAAGATTCTCACCCAGGCAGCCGTCTGACAGGCCGTACAATAACAAGGAGTCGATGTCATGTTTAATAGTCATGGTGGGATCATGTGACAGTACCTGATAGAAGTTCACATCATTGAGTTGATTGGTAAGTTCTTCTATGTAGTAAGACCGATCCATTACAACGATACCGCCACCTTTGTCTGCTGGTTTAATGATGAAGTCTTGGCGTTTATTAAGTGTATTTAGAGCCAACCACTCCTCGTGCGAGAGATTATTGTACCGACATCTGGATTTTTGTTCTAAGGACGAAACGTCACGGAGGACACAGTCCATAAAGGTTTGTATGGCATAATCTACAGGTGCAGGTGGATACCATCTTGACTTGTTACGTATAACCGATGGATCATTGGAAGTAGAGGGTTTATCAGAAAAAAACTTTTTAATCTGTAGTTTACGAAAAAACTTGTGGAGGTCAATCCTAGTCTGAAAGGCATCATATTTGGCAGTAGGAACAAAGGACAGGCCTTTCTGTAAAAGAGCTAATTCTGAAGTGGTGAGAGCTACCGAAGACAAATTAAAAACAGGGAGGTCATTGGAAACATTGGACCCATCAGTATGTAAGTCACAGGCTAATACTGGTCGTTTGAGCGGCTGTAAGGAGGTCGAAACGAGCCGCCCCTGCCTCTGCCCCTCCCCCTGAATTCTAGGTGTGAGAAGGTCTGACCCAGTATGGCATATCTTATGTTCTTATGTTCTTTGTACCTTTTGTGCATTTTTTTTCAGTAGGAATTGCTCCAGCCACTTTCTTTGGTTTCTTCGTGTCTTCTGCTAACTCTCCATCATCTGCTGTCCATTTGTCCTTTCTTCTCTCTTCTAATTTTTTTCCATTCTCTCTCTACATCTGCTTTAACATACTAATCTTTCTCCTTTTGCTCTTTCCTCATTTCTATTTCATCCACTCAAATTTTACCCCTCCATCCTCAATCCCCACTTACTCTCCCAATACCCGGCCAATTGTAGATTTTTCTTCCGTCCCACACAAAATATTTTTTCCCTCTGCATTTCACTCTCCCAGCTCCATCCCATTCTAATCTCCCCCAACATCAACTCCCTTCTAGTTCCAGCCCCACCTAGTATCCGCTCTCTTCTAGTCCCCGCATCAGCCCATTTCCAGTCCTAGTTCCCCATCCATTTCCAGTCCTATCCGAGTCCCTCCATCAGCTCATTTCCAATACCAGCCTCCCATCAGCCCATTTCTAGTCCTTTCCTAGCCCCACCATCAGCCCATGTCAAATCCTAGCTCCCCTCCACTCAGCCCATTTCCAATTCAAGCCCCCATGAGCCTACTTCCAGTTCTAGCCCCTCCATGAGTCCACTTCAATCCAAGCCCCCACCACAGCCCATTTCCAATCTTAGCTCCCCCAACACCCAATTCCCAGTCCTATCCTAGCCCCCTCCATCAGCCCATTTCCTGTCCTAGCTCCCTCCCCTCAGAGCCCATTTCCATTCCAAGCCCCCCTCCTCATCAGCTATTTGCAGTTCAAGCCCCCCTTCCCCTCAGCCCACTTCCATTGCAAGCCCCCGTCCCCATCAGCTATTTGCAGTTCAAGCCTTCCCTTCCACTCAGCCCATTACCAGTCCTAGCCCCCATCCCCCATAGCCTATTACCAGTCCTAAGTCCCCATAAGCCCTAACCCCCATCACCCAATTTTCAATTTAAGCACCCCATAGCCCATTACCAGTCCTAACCCATCAGCCCACTCCCAGTCCTAACCCCATCAGCCCATTTCAAGTCTTAGCCCCCCCATAGCCCATTACCAGTCCTAAACCCCATCACCCCATTTCCAGACTTAGCTCCCCATAGCCCATTACCAGTCCTAACCCCCCATAAGCCTCTTTCAATCCTAACCCCATTAGCCCATTCCCAGTCCTAACCTCCACCCCCAACAGCCCAGGGAAATTTTAAAATAAAAAAAGGCTGTCTGCTTCTGCTGCCGCCGCGTCAACGGCAGAATGGAATGTCCTGCGGGGCCCCCCCCCTGCCCGGAAGAGCCTGCCCTCCCTGCATCAGCTCCCTCTCCGCAGTCGTACCGGCTTTCAGAGCGCATCTCCCTCGTGGTTCTGTTAAGCCCGCGGGGGCTGATGGGAAAGTCCCATCAGCCCCTGCGGGCTTAACAGAGCCACGAAAGGGAAACTAGTCTCCCTTCGTGCTCTGAAAGCCGGTGCGACTGCAGAGAGGGAGCTGATGCAGGGAGGGCAGGCTCTTCCGGGCAGGGGGGGGGCCCCGCGGGACATTCGATTCTGCTGTTGCTGCGGCGGCAGCGGCAGCAGAAGCAGCCTTTTTTTTTGTAACTTTACTTTTAAAGCAGAATGGACAGGCAGCGTCAGCAAAAACACCCGGCGGGCCGCATGTGGCCCGCGGGCCATAGTTTGAGGACCCCTGACATGGCCTATCTAGTCTGTCCTTTGATATCGACAACTACAACAGTCCCCTTTTTTCCCATGCTTTTTTTAAAATTCAGATACTGTCCTCATCTCTACCACCTCCACTGGGAGACTATTCCACAGAGCCACCACTCTTTCCGTAAAGAAATATTTCCGCATATCACTTCTGAATCTATCCCCTTTCACCCCTTTGGCAGATGGGATTTAATGTTAAAAAAAGTAAGGTCATGCATTTGGGCTGCAGCAATCCAAGGGAGCAATATAGTATAGGGGGTGAAGTACTTTTGTCCACTAAAGAGCGGGACCTAGGCATGGCTGTGTCTGATGATCTTAAAGTAGCTAAACAGATAGAAAAGGCGACAGCAAAAGCTAGAATGCTTGGGTGCATATGGAGAGGAATGGCTAGCAGAAAAAAGGAGGTGATAGTGCCTCTGTATAAGTCTTTGTTGTGACCTCACTTGGAGTATTGTGTGTAATTCTGGAGACCACACCTTCAAAAGGATATAGATAAGATGGAGTCAGTACAGAGGGTGGCTACTAAAATGGTTAGTGGTCTTCATTATAAAGCATATGAGGACAGACTTAAGGATCTTAATATGTACACCTTAGAGCAGCGGTTCTCAACCTGTGGGGTCGCGACCCCCATGGGGTCGCCAAAGGATTTAGCGGGGGTCGCCTCACCCCGCCGTTATAAAAAAAAGCGCACACAGCTTTGTAGTTTTTCCTTACAGGTTACTACAAAGTTGTGTGAGTTAGAAGGGCGGTTGGGGGATATGACCACTCAATTATCCAGCTGTGAAAATCAATGTTCTACCTTTAAGGCTGTTAGTTCATCTAGTATTAATGATAGCCTAATTATCCATCATAGGCTGGAAATGTATTATAATATGTTTTGGGCTAAGAATATTCGACTGTTAAATTTTCCTTGTTGTCGTCTTTTATCTGCTGAGATATTGCTTCGTAAGTATTTTAGGGAAGTTTTGGGCTTGGCTTTGGCCGATTCCATGGCTATCTCTAAAATATATTACTTGACTGGTCAAGGGCTGTCTGTGGGTCCTCCAGGGGATTTTGATGTAGTTCAGGCCCACGATGGACTTGACCTTACTCAGTTCTTGGAGGACTCACAGGACAACATTGCTTCTCGTGCTACTTTGATTGTAGGTTTTGTCTCTGATCAGGATAAGATGTTAGTTTTTCGTAGTTACTTTAAAATAAGTCTGCTCTCTTTTGTGGTGCTGGGGTGCAAATTTTCCCTGATGTTTGTCGGGCCACACAAACTAGGCGGAAGGCTTTTTTAGCCCTAAAACCTAGGGTGTTGGCCCTGCCTGCTACTTTTTTTCTTAGATATCCGTGCAAGTGCTTGGTTACCTATCAGGGTTCTAAATTTGTTTTTTTAGATCCATTTCAGCTGGGTAGTTTTTTGAATGGTAAAGAGGGCTAAGGTAATTGATTGGTCTAGGGTAGGGAACTTGTTAATTGCTGTCTTGTATTTAGAGCTATGCTCTTGCTATTTCTTTTAGATTCATTACTTTAGTACTGTCTCCTCCTTGTTGTGGGCTAGGTATAGAGTGTTTGCTGGATAATTTAGTTATGGTATCTTGTTCTTTTGTAATAACCTTGGTGTTGGGTGATTCTGTAAATGCTCTTGCTTTTCTTTGTACTTGCTTTTTGTAAGTTGTTGAAAATATCATAAATAAATTTTTAAAAAAAAGCGCACAAGTTGCTGCCGCTGCCGAGTCCGCTTCTCGGCAGCGGCAAACTCACTGCCTCTCTTCTAATGCAGCCGCGGCTCCCTACCTCTTAGGGAGCCGCGGCTGTGCCTGCGAAACCGTTGTGGAGCCATCCAGTCTCTCGACAGGCTCCATGCAGCATTGTCCCGCCTCCAAAGGAAGTTGTTTACCTCTGGTATTGGGCTGATTAGGGGAGGCTAGCACTGGTAATGGGGTTGAGGGGGGACTAGCACTGGAAGCGTGCTGATGGGGGGCTTCGACTGGGAATGGGCTGATTGTTGGGAGGGGAGGATAGAGCTGCTGGCCCTGGAAGAAAACTGGGGGCTAAGGCTACAAATGGCTGATACGAGGGGATGGGAGAATGGAACTGGAAGGGAGTGGATCTGAGAGGGGCTGCCATGGTATTTGTACTAGAAGGGACTGGTCAGTGGGGATGGAGGGGGACTGGAAGGGAATGGACACCAGTGGCAGTCATGGGAATACAAGTTGACATTGGAAGGTACTGAGTGTGAGGACTAGAAAGGGACTGATACTGGGGATGGTTACTGGGACTGGAAATAGGCTGATGGAAAGAAGTGAAGAAAACGAAAGAGACAAGAAATGGCAGATGGACCATAGACCACAGAAAGACAGCTAAGAGAAGACAGGAAAGCAGAAGCCTCAGATCAGGACCAGCATGATCAGAGAATAAATTGGTCAGACAACAAAGGCAGAAAAAATAATTTTATTTCATATTAGTGATTTGACTACAAAATCATAATTTTGAAATCAAATAGTTACTTGTTATTGTGATTAATTATTGTGGTTTAAATAAGTACATTTTATAGATAAAAACATATTGCAAAGGCTTATAATATATTAATAATTCAACAAATGATTACAGCAACAATGCGTTAACGGTAAAGGAAGAGAGACACATTTGATTTTATCATTGGGGGTCACCACAAGTTGACCAATGGTAAAAGGGGTCACGGTACAAAAAAGGTTGAGAACCACTTAGAGGAAAGGTGGGATAAAGGTGATATGATTGAGATGTTTAAATATCTCTGTGGCATAAATGCACAGGGGAGAGTCTCTTTCGATTGAAAGCAAGTTCTGCTATGAAGGGACATGGGTTTCAATTGTCTTTATTGTGAGCAGCTAAAGTTTTATAATATGCGGCGTATAAATATTTTAAATAAACAAATCCAGCAACCATTAAAGCAGACTAGCACGACAGCCACACTTATTTTTCCATAGACCGTTTGGATACAAATAACGGCTGACGAATCAGAAACTGCCTTACGTACCAGCTGCAGCTGAAATGATAGCTGTAGCAGTCTGCAATTCGGCCTTTTTTGATAACTTTGCAAACCCATGTTGTCAACGTACAGAGATACGCATAATCAAGTAAACATAGCACCAACTCTGTACGGCGCTGTGTGGTTTAAAGGCAGTGACATCGGCTACGTCAGCAACGAAAGGAGCGTGGACGCAGTAGCGTGCTGACGTAAGGGCAGTGGGCACGTGAGTGGTTTGATTTTCAAAGCGCGAGTCATGAAACGGACTGTTCCGCGCGGTACACTGAGGTCCGTGATTAAAAAGCAAAAGCCTCAGCTTCGATTGGCTACTAACGCAGACCTGTTGGTGAGTCTTTTTCCTGCAAGTAGAGTGCAGCTATGGAAGTGCATAATGCTGTATAAAGGGCGGCAGCGCAGTCCTTATAATGCTGCTTCCGAATAAAATTGGAATGGGAGCAGCATAGACAACGAATGGAGTGGGCCACGGGAGTCATAGCCCCACTAATATTTTGTCCAAACACATCAGCATTAGAGAGCTTGGGGGCAGGGTTAGAGATTTAGTTTATTTGGCCTCTGCTACCAAAAATGTGTTCTGCTGCCCCTGGAGGGAAGTACTAGAAACAGTAGCAAGGCTGGACCTCCACCCTCCTGGGCAGGGGATCTTTCTGTCGAAGCGCGACCGCCTCTCTCCCTAAGGTACTGCACAGGAAGGATCAGCAATTTTTCGTAGGTGGGAGAGAGCTGGCTTGTTTCTTGATAAGCTATCTTTGAATTCAGACTCTCCTGAGGGATAGTTACCTAGAGCTGCTTGGATAGGGAGAGAGTGAGGATGCGTTGGGCTAGTTGAAGAGGGGAAAACAAGTAGGTATTCTTTGAGTTGACTGGAGCTCTTATAGGGCTATATAAAATGATTAATAATGGTAACAAGAGTACCAGGCCTGATAGCAGTTACCTAAGGTGCTGGATTTTGAAGGCACCGAATACCTAGGCTACTATTCTTGGTTAGCTCTGGGACAAAAACCTCTCCTTGCCACTGCTGTGACTGTCCAGTCTTGCCTATGAATACCAATAACTTAAATCCGGTGGTTAGTTTTGTGCATACCATTACAGTCATGAACCTCACTCCTAAGCCAGGGTACTGTATATGGAATATATTAGTCTCTCATATTTACTGCTAATGCTCAGCATTGTGCCAAAGAGCCGCCTCCTGGAGTTCATGTATGAGCAATTATCAAGGTGTGCTTGGAAATTTTTCTTAATCAAGCCTGTGTCACCCAGCATCATGGGAAATAACTTTATCTTTCTGTCGTATTTTCTTCGTCTCTGACTGCATACTACTTGAAGATCTTCTCCCTCTCAATGCGATTCACAAAATAGTCACTTGTAGCTGATGCCTATACAATCAATACCATTCTGGTGTTCTCCTTTACCACTATATCAGGCTTCCTTGCATCCATCTTTTTGTTGTCTGAATGGGAGTATCTCAGCCAGAGCCTGCCCAAGTGTTTCTGCCACTCTAGGCCGAAGCCCTGTAGTGCCCCCCACCCCACCCCTGTACTGCGCTGAGCTGCACTACTGTAGATTCCGGAGGAAGGGTGTGGCTCGGCTTGGTGGTAGGTCATGTGCTTTGGCATACATGGCCTGCAGCTTCTGACCCGCCCTCCTATGCAACTTTGGGGGTTCAGAAGTGGCAGGCCATGTGTACCAAAACACATGGCCTGCTGCTGAATCTAGTCTTCCTCCTGCTGCCAGAATCAGTGGGGGTGGCAGCGTGACATGGCTCAGCGTGGGGGGGGGGTCATGTATGTACCGAAGCACATGAGCTGCTGCTCACAGAGATCTGTCGGCCCTGATCCCAGGTGATGTGTTTACAGAGTTTCCAATGGATGAGGTGTGCTACCTTGTTGTGCCTTTCTGTATAGAAATTATCCAGCATCAGAACTTCACAGTGAGTTTTGCGTTTCTGCTTAGCATCTTTTGCACTGTTTTGGAGTAAAGCCTTTGCGATTTTATTGATTTACCAAATAACGGCTGAGATGGTTATTTCCCTGAAGAAGGCCCCCTGCTGAAACACGTGTCGGGCTCACCTCCTTGTTAATTAATAAAGTTGCCCTTCCACGGTGTTTTTGTGTCCTTCGCCTTTTGTGATATGCTGATTCTAGTACATTACCTCATGGACATGGAGGAGTTTTCTCGTTCACACATCCAGTTTTTCAAGATCTTTAAGAGGCCAATCTACAGTCCAAAGCCATATGAGAGTATGGGAATTGCCAGCTGATTGATGAATCACGTTTCAATAACTATTTTGATCTCCTATAGTATTCTTTACTGATCTTTTTTCTCTCAGTAATTTCTGCTTTAGTGGTGTTTCGTCCTCTACTCTGGGATATTTATTTATGCCTTCAAGTTCCTTGATGTCACAGCCCTCAGCCAGGGAGATGCATTCTGTTTTGCCCAAGTTTCCTCTTTAAAAAAAAAAGTTGCCTTAGCACGTTCGTCAAGGCCAGAAGTCATCCTGATGTCATCAGAAAAGCTTTTCCCCACATGGAGTTGCCATCAGGTGAGTGCCCAGTCGGTGTGGGGGTATTTGGAGGCGTGTTTACTCGTGGTGAGCCTGCAGACTTGATTTTGAGCGCGGTGGTGTTCGCAGAGCCGTTTTTCCCACAGTTTTTTTTTTAACGGTGCCTTTTTCTTGGCTGGGAGCTTGTTCGCTGGCATTTTGAGGGAAGGAAGTTGAATTTGGTATCCGGTGGGTCCCTCCTAGTCACCTGCTTAGGTGCAATTTAAAAAATAATTTAATTTAAATTATTTAATCAATTATTTACTTATTTGTAAGGCAGCAAAAAAGAAAAAAAAGGAATAAATTCTGCTGGGGGGGGGGGGGGGTCCCCTGAATTTTGCAGGGTATTTGGAAAGAGCTCTGTGTCTTTTGGGGTCACAGTGTCTAATGCCTGGGCGTCCGCAGTGCCTGGTGTGTGGTACCCGTCGGGGGACGGTTTCGGATGCAGGGATCTGTTGCGGCTGTGCGACGGAGGAGCTTGGAATGGAGCAGGAGCTGCAGGATAAGCTGAAGGAGGTGCCCCTCGTCATACCTCAGGAGGCTGGTGTGGCGGCGGAGGGTGCTTCGCTGTCAACGGCTACATTTTTGCACTCGAGTTCAGTGGCCCCGGCTGCGGTAAGTGCGTCACCTATGGGTGACTTTTTTCCCCAGACTTTGTGCTGCTTATGCATCAGGCGTTCTGCATGCGACAGCATGGAGCGGTTCCAGATTTCACAGGTTTGGCCCCTGTAGGAGGCCGTGTGGCGGGGGAGACTCCTGTTAGTGCGGAGGTGAGACCGGCTAAGAGGACTCGGCCGCTGGAGGAGCATCCGCATGGGTCGGATTGGTTTGAAAGTGACAAATTAGAATGGAGGAGAGTACTATAGAAGAGTTGGAGGAAGGTGAGAGTCAGGAGCCGGAGGATCAGGTAGAATTACACAGGTACACTACCAAAAAACTGCCTCCAGTTTTGTAACTGATTCCTATAGATTTTGGGGTGCTGAATCTAGGAAAAATAGCCAAAATGTTCCATCACGTCACGTTTTCTTGCAAAATTAGATTTCTTACCCATATAAGGAATGTTCACATAATTTCTTTTTAGCCGACTGCAGTTTATTTTCTTGGCCCAAAATAGAGGTTGTAATGGTTAACTAACTAGAAACACTCCCTCATGATATTATAGAGTGTTTTGTATTCATTTTATACATTAACAGGACAATTGGGAGGCGGGGGGCTAAATCCAGTACTCGCGCTGGCGCATGTTCTTTCCTGTTCGCCTCGCCTCGTTCGCTCGCTCAAACACGGTGGTTGCGACATGAACGTTCCTGTCAAATTTCAGTTTCTTGCAAGTTCATTATTACCTTTTGTTTGCTCAGTCGTAATCCAGCTTTATTCCGAAGTGGTTCACTACAGTTGTAGTTTGCAGTGCTGTGTATTTGTGATGGCTCACAGAGCCAGAGGTTGCGTCAACTCTCCGGACAGTTTTTGTTTTATTTGTGGGGAATATACCGTGAAAAAGCGGCAGAGGAACATTTCTGCATTTATTAAAAAAGTATATTTCGCCTATTTCGGTTTGAAGTTAGGCGATCAAGACAAACCGTGGGCTCCTCACAAAGTGTGCAAGACATGTGAGGAAGATCTACGCTTATGGATGAAAGGTAAAAAACAAGCATTTCGTTTCGGAATACCTATGATGTGGCGTGAACAAAGAGACCACAGCAGTGACTGCTATTTTTGCTCTTGCATTGTGAAGGGATACAACTTAAAAAATAAGAACGTAATAAGTTACCCCAACCTTCCCTCAGCAATTAGGCCTATGCCTCATAGCAACGAAGTACCTGTGCCTGAACCACCAAAATCTTTGGATCATATTTGTGTGGATGGTTCTGATCATGATGAGACTCATCAGATGGCTTTTCCCGATGAGTCCAGTACTTCCGAGTTTGAAACTGAACCAGATCCGAAACCTGAACTTTTCTCTCAAGCTGAATTGAATGATTTAGTCCGGGATTTAGGACTCCCAAAAGATGCTGCCCAACTGCTAGGTTCTCGGCTTAAACAGAAAAATCTATTGTCACCAGGAACAACTTTTTATTGGTACCGCAACCGCGAGACACAATTTTTGAAGTATTTCAGCAAAGAGGAAGATTTGGTATTTTGCAACGATATATACGGAGTGATGGAAAAGTTTAAACTCAAGTATGATCCTGCTGAATGGCGGCTGTTCATTGATTCGTCAAAAGACAGCATAAAAGGTGTTCCTTATCGTCACTCCAGTCCAGTCCCTTTACTTCAGGGTTACGCAACCCTTCCAGCAGCTTGGAGGCTGAGCCCAACCTTTTTGGGGAGGAGCGGAATATATACCACTGGTACCACCCACTCACTCCAGTATTCTCAGCCTCCAAGCAGCTGGAGGGTTCCGTAAGCCTAGGGCTTACTGGAGTCCTAACTTCCCTTAAATCTGATTTTAATTCTTTTAATTTCATTTAGTTTCTTTTATTTTCTCCTAATTTACTCCATTTAGTTTCCTAAGGCCTTTGGTCTTATTGATTGCATAGTTTTACGTGCTTCTTTCCTGCCTACTCCCTCTCCCTCCCCCCCCCCCCCGTTCCCGCGGCGGCCCGGGGGCCGGAGGAGATCTGCCGGGCAGTCCCTGCAGCAGCGAGGAGGAGCGGACAGAGCTCCTCTTGCAGCCGGTGCAGTCGGTTTCTCTGCCTGCCTACCTGGAATCCGTCCTCGCGCCGAAGCCCCGCAGCCGGCTGAGCGCTTGAGGACGCGCCTCACACCGGGGAGTTCGTGCGAGTCAGCCCCCCTCCCTTGGGCAGTTCGCGACTCGGAAGGTGGCGGCGACGAGCAGAGAGGCTCGGGGGGTAACGCGAGACCCAGGATCGTGCGGGTCACAGTTCCCAGCCTTCACTCACCGTCGGAGGACGTGCCGGGCAGCGCAAGGACAAGATTTGCAGCTCCCCTGCTAAGGGCTCCACGTGGTCGCGGCCTACCACGTGTGGAGCCCTCCACGGAAGTTCGCGGCCTCGGGCCTCAGACAAGCTCCAGAAACGCAAGTACTGCTTTTACAGGAAAGAAATTTTAAGAAGGGCTTCGCCTGAATGCTTGTTTTTCCTATTGTAGGGCTTCTTTGGGAAAGTAATCTTAATCTGAAATAGTTAGCGTTGGCTTGTTCCCGGCCAGTATTTGTAGAGCCTGTCCTCTTCATTGGACTTGTTTTATTGGAGTTAGTTATTATTGAGTAATTTATTGATTTGTTAATTTTATTTAATTTATTTTAATTCATTTTGGCTCCCTTTGATTAAATTGGTACTTTATACTGGGAGTGAGGCTCAATTCGGGGTACATCTACGAAATTACCTCAGAGGAGCATGGCGGCCAAACCCAGGTGTCCTTCCTGCGGCACGCGGAGAGGCACTACATCGGAGGCAGGTGTCTGCAGGGGCTGCGCTGCAGTTGCTTCCTCTGTAGAGCAAGAACTCAGCCTAGCCATGTCCCAGGTCTCGCAGGGGTCCTCGGATCCCTCTGAAGGGGAAGTAGTATCCCATGTATCCCTGCCCTCTCGCTCAGAGAGCCCCCCTCCCCCTGTTCCCCCCTCCTCTCTGCCCGCAGAAGTAGAGGGAGACGTGGATTTCTTCTCCCCCGAATTTGTGCTCCTACTGCACCAGGCCTATTGTTTGCGTAAAAAAGGGGCTTGGCCCGGGAGAAGCGGGTCCGGCGGCCGAGGGCAAACTGGTCAAACCCTTGAGGCCTAACGCTCAGGCCCCTGGGATACCCCCAAAACGCCCCAGGTTGCTAATGGAGGAGACCCTCCCCTCCTTTTCTCAGGACATCCCTGAAGAGGAGACCTCGGAGAAGGAGGAGGAGGAAGAGGAGGAGCTAGAGGAGGGGGAGATCCCTGAGGAGGACCGCTCGCGCATAGTCAGGGTCTTTCGGCGGGAGGAGTTGCCCGCGTTAATAAATGACTCCCTGAAAGCTCTCAATGTGGCCTCGGACGCCTCCACAGAGGAGGAAACCTTGGAAGATCCCTTAATTCAGGCCATCAGAAGATCCCAGAAGGTTTTTCCCGTCCATAGAGTGGTGCGCCAGATGATTCAGGAGGAATGGGATCAACCAGACTCAGCGTTGAGGGGGATCAGGGCCATGTCTCGGCTCTACCCTCTCCCAGAAGCGGACAAAGAGCTCCTGAAGTCCCCAAGGGTGGATGCGGCGGTCTCGGCAGTGACGAAGAAAACCACCATCCCGGTGGAGGGCAGCGCGGCTTTGAGAGATGCACAGGACAGAAGGTTGGACACGCTCCTTAAACAAGCCTTCGACGTGAGCGCTCTCGCCTTACAGGCCTCAGTTTCTGGGGCATGGGTGGCTCGAGCCTGTTTGAGGTGGTCTCAACAACTACAGGCAGAGGAGAGCTCCTCCGAGGGATCCCTAGCCAGCGCGGCAAGGTTGGAGTCAGGTACGGCCTTCTTGGCGGATAGCCAATATGACCTCATCCGGAGCTTAGCTAAGAACATGGCCATGGTGGTGGCAGCCAGACGCTATTTATGGCTCCGGAATTGGGCTGCTGACGCCTCCTCCAAAGCTCGCCTGAGTCGCCTTCCCTTTAAGGGGAAACTCTTATTCGGAGAGGACCTTGACAAGTTAGTAAAGGACCTGGGTGAGTCGAAGGGCGGCAGGCTTCCCGAAGACAGGCCCAAGCAAGCTCGGACTTCTATCCCAGCTCGGAACCAGCCTAGAGAACCTCGGAGGTTTCGCTCATCTAGACCCAACCCTTTCCTCCGGGGTCGTTTTGGCGCAAGGGGCCAAGGATCCCGGGGGTTTCGGGGCAGAGGGTTCTCATCCTCTCCCTCCTCCTCCTTTTCTTCGGGCCCCAGAAAGCAACAATGAGATACCGGGGGCCCAGGAGGGCGGAGGGTCGATAGGCGGTCGCCTGAGGCAGTTTCTTCCCGCCTGGTCCCGAGTCACATCCGATCAGTGGGTGCTGGAAGTGATTCGAGAAGGATACTCCCTCGAATTTGCAAAGCAAATACTCCCAGCCTTCGTTCAGTCTCCCTGCGGGTCCGCAGCAAAAAGAGAAGCCATAGAGTCAACGCTTTCTCGCCTCATAGATCTCGGGGCCGTAGTTCCGGTGCCCCAGACCAATGCGGTTCGGGTCGATACTCGATTTACTTTGTCGTCCCAAAAAAGGAGGACTCCTTTCGTCCGATCCTGGACCTAAAGCAGGTAAACCGCTGCCTCAAGGTCCCTCACTTCCGGATGGAAACCCTGAGATCAGTGATAGCGGCCGTGAGAGCCGGAGAGTTTTTAACTTCGTTGGATCTTACAGAAGCGTACCTGCATATCCCGGTCAGAAGGGCCCATCAGCAGTTCCTCAGATTCGCTGTCCCTCGAGGTCATTTTCAATTTCAGGCACTACCCTTTGGGCTAGCGACAGCGCCGCAAACCTTTACCAAGGTGATGGTTGTGGTGGCGGCCGCCCTACGAAAGAAGGGAATCTTAGTGCACCCCTACCTGGACGACTGGCTGATCCGGGCGAAATCAGAAGAGGAAAGTCTCCGAGCTACAGCCAAAGTGGTTCAACTCCTGGAGGAGCTAGGATGGGTCATCAATCGGGCAAAGAGCAGCTTGCTGCCTTCTCAGGAGCTCGAATATCTCGGAGCAAAGTTCCACACAGGCAGAGGCAGGGTCTTCCTGTCCAGCTCAAGGATGAGGGACCTGAGAACCCTAGTCTCGCAGTTCTTGGGCAGGCGGCTCCCTTCAGCGTGGCATTACCTACAATTGCTGGGAACCATGGCTGCAGCAATAGAGGTTGTTCCGTGGGCCAGAGCACACATGCGCCCGTTACAGCGGTCCCTGTTGCGGCGGTGGTCCCCACAGCAGCATGCCTTGTCCCGGCAGCTTCCCTGTGCTCCTCGGACCAAGCACTCTCTCCTCTGGTGGAGGTGCCCAAGGAACTTGGGCCGCGGAATGCCCCTCGAGCCTCCTCAGTGGGTGCTGTTGACGACAGACGCCAGCCTGGCAGGCTGGGGAGCTCATCTCGAGGGACAGTTTGTCCAGGGGCGGTGGTCGGCAGTGGAAGCCTCATGGCCCATCAACCGTCTGGAATTGAGGGCCGTCGCCCGGGCACTCGGGGCTCTCCAGCCCTCGGTACGGGGGAAAGCGATTCGCGTTCTCTCCGACAACGTCACGGCCGTGGCGTACATCAATCACCAGGGCGGCACCAGCAGTCCGGCATTGGAAAAGGAGGCGGACTCCCTGTTCAAATGGGCGGAAGTTCACCTGGAAGCGCTCTCCGCGCAGCTCGTGGCCGGTACGGACAACATCATGGCCGATTACCTCAGCAGGTACAGGATAGACCACGGCGAGTGGGAGCTGCATCAGGAGATCTTCGACCAGATAGTAGCCCTGTGGGGTCCCCCAGTCATGGACCTCATGGCACGGTTCGCATCCGCCAAAGCAAGCCGATTCTTCAGCCGGCGGAAGGAAAGGATGTCCGAGGGCCTGGACGCCCTATCTCAAAGGTGGCCCTCAGAGGGTCTTCTTTATGTCTTCCCCCCATGGGCCCTAATCGGGAAGATCCTCCAACGGGTGGAAGCTCACCGGGGCCTAGTAGTCCTCATCGCCCCGGATTGGCCTCGTCGCCCTTGGTATGCGGACCTGGTAAGGATGATCGCCGACCGTCCCTGGCGCCTTCCCGTCAGGAAGGACCTACTCAAACAAGGACCGGTTCTGATGCCGCACGTGGATCGATTCTCGCTTACGGCTTGGCTATTGAAAGGGCGAGGCTCTTGAAGCGCGGCTATTCGCCGGCAGTAATCGCGACCATGTTAAGCGCAAGGAAACGCTCCACCTGTCTCTCCTACGTAAGAGTTTGGCGTATCTTTGAGGCATGGTGTACGGAGCGCCGGAAGAATCCTCTGTTGGCCTCGGTCCCGGAGGTGCTGGAATTTTTGCAAGCGGGTCTCGACAAGGGTCTAGCCCACAGCTCCTTGAGAGTACAGCTGGCGGCCATCGCTTGCTATAGAGGCAAGGTGGGCGGAAAAGCTTTGGGAGCCAATGCGGACGTGGTCAGGTTTTTGAAAGCGGTCAGGCGGCTCAGACCACAACGAAGATCGGTCATCCCCCCGTGGGACCTCAACCTGGTGCTAAATACCCTAGCCGCGGCACCCTTTGAGCCTTTAAAGAAGGCCTCCTTGAAGGACCTGACGCTGAAGACAGTGTTCCTGGTGGCCATTTGCTCAGCTAGACGAGTCTCCGAGTTACAAGCCCTGTCTGCTCGGCCTCCCTTTCTGTCCTTCCTCAGAGATAAGGTAGTCCTTCGGACGGTCCCTTCCTTCTTGCCTAAGGTGGTCTCTCCCTTTCACGTTAACCAGTCCATCTCTCTCCCAACTCTCTCTCCGAAGGGACCGGGAGGAGGAGATAGTAAGCTTTACCTGCTTGACGTCCCCAGAGCCTTGAAGCGTTACCTCTCTCACACGGCGCCCTTCCGGAAATCAGAACGACTCTTTGTGCAGTTCGGAGGACCTCACAAGGGAGAGGCGGCGGCCAAGGCCTCAATTTCAAGATGGATCAGGGAGGCGATTGCCTCCGCCTATATCCTCAAGGGGAAACAGGTCCCAGGGGGCCTGCGCGCTCACTCAACGCGAGCTCAGGCTACCTCTTGGGCGGAGTTCAGCCTGGTTCCTCCTTTGGATATCTGCAGGGCAGCAACTTGGTCCTCGCTGCACTCCTTCACCAAGCACTACAGGCTGGACGTGCAGAGCTCGGTGGACTCCAGGTTTGCGCAGGCAGTGCTACGTTCCGGAATGGCGAATCCCACCCGGGCGGGTACTGCTCTGGTACTTCCCTGAAGTAAAGGGACTGGACTGGAGTGACGATAAGGAAGATGTAATTAGACCTTACCTGCTAATTATTGTTCCTGAAGGAACGACAGTCCAGTCCCTATTCCCCTCCCTAGCTCTTTAGCCATTCCGGACGTTCTTAGAGGCGGGTCTACGGCCCGAGGACGGATTCAGGCCGCGCGGGGGGTCAAGCGAGGAAAGGCCCGCGCTGTAGCAGTTCTCCTTCCTCCCTCCCTTGACCTCAGCTCCTGCTACCTATTCCTTCGGAAAAAAAAAAAAAAAAAAAAAAGTTGAATAGTTATTTTATAGGGTTTTTGACTTGAGTTGTTTCATTTCCGTTTTCACAGTTATATAGGTTTGTTAAGTCTGCTTTTACAGTAGTCTACTGGAGTGAGTGGGTGGTACCAGTGGTATATATTCCGCTCCTCCCCAAAAAGGTTGGGCTCAGCCTCCAAGCTGCTGGAAGGGTTGCGTAACCCTGAAGTAAAGGGACTGGACTGTCGTTCCTTCAGGAACAATAATTAGCAGGTAAGGTCTAATTACCTCTTCTTCTTCATAATGGCAACACATTCGCTTCAGTTCCTATTGCTCACTCTGTTATTCTCCAAGAAAAATACGAGAATTTGGCCCTGATTCTTCAGAAGATTCGTTATGATGAGCATAAGTGGATGATTTGTGGAGACTTTAAAATTCTATCCATGCTATTAGGGCAGCAATCCGGTTTCACCAAATATCCCTGCTTCCTTTGCTTGTGGGATAGCCGGGCCCGCGACCTACACTGGGGGAAAAAAGACTGGCCAATTCGGGAGTATTTGAGACCCGGTGAGAAAAATGTTCTTCATGAGAGCTTGGTACCTCGTGATAAAATTCTATTACCACCTCTCCACATTAATTTGGGTCTCATTAAGCAATTCATCAAGTCCCTTCCAAAAGATGGTGAGTGCTTTCGGTACCTTTGCTCAAAGTTCCCCCGACTTTCTGAAGCAAAGCTAAAGGAAGGAGTGTTTGTTGGCCCTGATATAAGGAAACTCATTTCAGATGGAGCATTCGCTGAAACGATGTCTGAGAAGGAAAAAGAAGCCTGGGATTCCTTCAAGGATGTTGTTCTCAAATTCTTGGGGAACAGGCGGGATGAGAACTATAAGGATATTGTTGCCAGGATGCTCAATGCCTTCAAAGAACAAGGCTGTAACATGAGCCTGAAAGTCCATTTCTTGCACTCCCATGTGAACTACTTTCCCGAAAACTTGGGGGCGTACAGTGAAGAACAAGGTGAAAGGTTTCACCAGGACATCAAGGACGCAGAGAGAAGGTACCAAGGAAGATGGAACACCACTATGATGGCTGATTTATGCTGGTTTCTGCTGCGGGAAACCCCAGATGAAAAATACGCCAAGCAGCGCACCAAGAGAAGCATTCGGGGGAAGAAGAAACGGGCCCACCAGGAGATTGATTGACCCAGGAATGACTTTAAAATCTAAACTGTGTTGACAAATATCGTGTTTTTACTAAACTTTGAAATAAAAATTTGCTAGTTATTACCACAGTGTCGGATCTCATTTATTAGAATTTTATTTTCACACCATCGGGTGTTTGTCTTCATGTATTGCAATGGTGCGGTTTGAGTTTTCTATTCTTACATACATACCTGTACAACATTTTTTGCACATTTCTTTGCTTTGCTTTGTATCTAACCTCGCTCTTATATGCTCAATGTTTGTGCACATGTATGTGGCTGTTTTAAGTGCAGACAATTTTGCTACTATCACAGTGTGTTTTGTTGACATTACTCTATTCTTATGTGCTGCCTTGTTACAATTTTCTTTATTCTTATTTGAATAACTACTAAACAATTAGTATAAAGAATTCATCCAAGAAACTTTTATCTCGATCGCACTCAATCTGAAATGTTCACCTCAAACTGCTAACCCAATGTAGCAAAAAATCTGTACGTGATGGAGCAAATTGGTTACCAGATTTGGATTCAGCGCACCAAAAAACATAAAAATCAATCGAAACATTAGAGGCAGTTTAAAAAAATTTTTTTTTAGTGTACCTGTGTTGTTAGAGTGTTCCGGAGGGAAGAGCTGACAGCCCTGATTACAGAGTCCTTACAGGCTCTTAACCTTTCAGTGGGCGTGCCTGCAGAGGACGACAGTGTAGAGGACCCTCTAATTCAGGCAGTACGGAAGTCCCAAGCGGTCTTTCCGGTTCACAAAGTGGTTAGGCAAATGATTCAGGATGAGTGGGGTTTGCCAGAGGCAGGGCTGAGAGGGGGTTAGGTCTATGTCTCTGCTGTACCCTTTAGCGGACAACGAACGGGAGCTGTTTCGTTCACCGTGGGTGGACACAGCGGTCTCGGCGGTTACAAAGAAAACTACTATTCCGGTGGAAGGTAGTGCGGCCTTGAAGGATAGTCAAGACAAGAGAGTGGACTCTCTGGTAAAACAGGCCTTTGAAGCCAATGCGCGCTCATTACAAGCCTCTATTTGTGGGGCTTGGGTAGCAAGAGCTTGCCTGCGCTGGTCCCAGAGTTTGCGTCAGACGGCAGAACCTTCGCAAGAGCAGTTAGCGGACATGACTAGGTTAGAGTCCAGAGCGGCTTACTTAGCGGACGTTCATTATGACCTCATCGGAGGTCTGGCCAATAGTATGTCTTCGCTGGTGGTGGCCCGGCGGTATATTTGGCTGCGCAATTGGGCAGCGGATAATTCCTCTAAATCTAGGCTTAGCAAGCTCCAATTTAAAGGGAAATTATTGTTCGGGGAGGAACTGGACAAATTAGTCAAGAATTTGGAGGAGTCTAAAGGGGGTCGGTTACCGGAAGACAAGCCAAGACCGGGGAGGACTGGAGTGGTAGCTAGGGGCCAGTCTCACGATTTTAGACGTTTATGGTCATTGTGTCTTGGTACCTTTCAAAGGGGAAGGTATTCCTTTCAAGGTCAAGGCTTCAGAGGTTTCTGCGGTGCGGGTAGGGGTTTCTCCAGCCCCTTTCCCGCTGGTTTTAAAAAGCTGCAATGAAGCGAGGGGGACCCAGGTGGGAGTTGTTTTGGTGGGAGGTCGATTGCGGGACTTCTTCCTGCCTCAGTCTGCATAACTTCAGATCAGTGGGTCTTGCAGGTCATTCGAGAGGGGTACGCTCTCGAGTTGGCTCAGCCGGTTCTCTACTCCTTTTGTTCTCTCCCCTTGCAGGGGGCGGAACAAAGAGTGGGCGGTTCGAGCAACCTTGTCCCGTTTGCAACAGCTGGGGGCTGTGGTTCCGCTGCCTCGGGACCAATGCAGTTGCGGTCACTGCTCGATTTATTTTGTAGTTCCAAAGAAAGACGGGGCCTGTCGTCCGATTCTCGACCTCAAGGGCGTAAACCATTGTCTGTGGGTGCCTCATTTCCGTATGGAAACGCTACGATCAGTGATAGCGGCGGTGTGTCGGGGGAGTTCTTGACGTCGCTAGACCTTACCGAGGCATACCTACACATTCCTATCAGGCCAGAGCATCAAAGGTTTTTGCGCTTTGCGGTGCCGTGAGGTCATTTTCAGTTCCAGGCCCTTCCCTTCGGGCTAGTAACGGCTCCACGGACGTTCACCAAGGTGATGGTGGTGGTGGCTTCTTTTCTTCGTAAAGAGGGGATTCTAGTCCACCCTTACCTTGATGACTGGTTGATTCGAGCAAAGTCTCGGGCCGAGAGTGTCAAAGCTACAACCAGAGTGGTGCAGTGCCTGCAGAGTCTCGGTTGGGTAGGTAATACAGCCAAGAGCAGGCTGGTGCCTTCTCAATGCCTGGAGTATTTATGAGTTTGGTTCGACACTCGGGGATGAGCGGTGTTTCTACCGGAGGCTCGGGTACGAGAGCGTCAGTTGTTGGTAAGCACCTTTCTGAAGCAACCATCGGCGTGGCAGTACCTTCGGGTGTTGGGAATGATGGCGGCAACATTGGAAGTGGTACCTTGGGCCGGGGCACATATGCGCCCCTTGCAGAGAGCCCTGCTTTGGCGCTGGTGTCATCAGAGGGACTTCTTGAACAAGCGTCTGCTGTGCCCCAAGAAGGTTCGAGCTTCTCTCCAGTGGTGGCTGAAGCTGGAGAAATTGGTGGCAGGCAGTGGGTTCCCGTGTTGACAAATGCCAGTCTGTTGGGATGGGGAGCTCATTGCAACGGATATTTTGCGCAGGGAGAATGGAGCAGCCAGAAAGTGCAGTGGTCAATCAGTCGACTGGAGCTGCGGGCAGTGGCGCTAGCGCTGTGAGCGTTCGAATCGGTGTTGCAGGGCCACGCGGTGCGAGTGTTGTCAGACAATGTTTCCGTGGTGGCGCATCAATCGTCAAGGGGGCACGGGCAGCGCGGCGCTAGAAAAGGAAGCAGAAGGCCTCTTCGAATGGGTGGAACTGCACCTTCAAGCTCTGTCAGCGGCGCACATAGCAGGATCGGTCAGTATGATGGCGGACTACCTCAGCCGCATTCGGGTGGATCCCGGAGAATGGGAGTTGCTCCCCGAAGTTTTTGCGCAGTTGGTTGCCAGATGGGGGATGCCATTGATGGATCTCATGGCGACCTTTCGGACAGCCAAGGTCGATCACTTTTTCAGCAGAAGGAGAGAGGGGATGTATGAGGGCCTGGATGCGTTGATTCAGCGTTGGCCCCCTCAGGGTCTTCTCTCTGTTTCCTCCGTGGGCTCTGATAGGTTGGATAATTCAGCATATTGAAGCGCATCCGGGACGGGTGATTCTGATCACCCCAGACTGGCCCATCGCCCGTGGTATGCAGACCTGGTGAGGCTGCTAGAAGGGCAGCCATGAGTTCTACAGGTTCGGGAGGATCTCCTGTTGCTAGGGTCCCCTGCGAATGCCACAAGTAGCTCTGTTTTTGCTTACGGCTTGGCCATTGAAAGGGCTCGGTTAAAGAAAAGGGGCTACTCTTCAAAAGCAATCTCTACTTTGCTTATGGCCCAGAAACATTCAACATCATTGGCCTATGTGCAGATATGGCGTGTTTTTGAGGAGTGGTATGCAGTTAGGCAGCTGTGGCCTTCTGTGGCTTCGATACCGGTGGTGCTAAGTTTTCTTCAGGATGGGTTTGTTAAAGGTTTGGCTGCCAGTTCTTTAAGGGTCCAGCTGGTGGCAGTTTCTTGTTATCGTGGAAAGGTTCAGATCCGGATGTGCTGTGGTTTTTGAAGGTCATTTCTCATTTGAGGCCTCCTCGTAGGCTGGTGATTCCTCCATGGGATCTCAATCTGGTGCTGGGGGCGTTGGTCAAGCAGCCCTTTGAGCCCTTGCAGCAGGCTTCCCTGAAGGATCTAACCTTGAAGACAGTTTTCCTGGTAGCAATCTGTTCTGCACGGCGAGTTTCGGAGTTGCAAACGTTGTCTTGTAGAAAGCCTTTTTTTATTTTATTTTATATTTTTTTTCGGGAAAAGGTGGTTTTGCGTCCGGTGTCCTCCTTTTTGCCGAAGGTGGTCTCTGCCAGTCTTGTGTTCAGTTGATGGCAATGTGTTGGATCGTAGTTTGCGTTTGCTGGACGTAAAGAGAGTTCTCCATTGTTATTTGAAAGTTTTGGAATCCTTTCGTAAATCGGACCGTCTGTGCTATTTGGGGGTCCGCGTAAGGGAGAAGCGGCGTCTAAGGCTTCCAGGTGGGTCAGGGAGGCTATTTCGTCGGCTTATATTCTGCAGGGTCAGACAGTGCCCGTGGGTTTGTGGGCACACTCCACGAGAGCTCAAGCAGTGTCCTGGGCGGAGCATGGTTTGGTTCCGCCAGTTGAAATTTGCAAGGCGGCCACTTGGTCCCTGTTGCATACTTTCAGTAGACATTACCGGTTGGATGTTCAAGCAATCTAAAAATCCTCAAGATATGGAGGCGGGCGTCTGCCTAGACTTCACGGAAGAGGTTAAGTCATGGGAGCAGGGCCTGAAGGATGAGATGAGGCAGGAGAGTCCCTCCCAGATGCCAAAGACCCTGGGGGCAGGGGGCGCCATGTTACCTTCAAAGGATCCGGTCCCTGCACAATGCCCGGACCATCCACCCCTCGAGCTCAGGGAGAAATAGGGCTCCCGGGGAGTTCTCACCTGAGTTTGTCTTATTTTTGCATAAGGCGTTTTGCCTACGTCAGCAGAGCTTTTCAGGTGGCTCCTCAGCCCCGGAACAAAGGGCTGAGGGTGTCGGACGCAAAAGAGCAGGAGTCAGGAGCAGTGGCATCTAAGGCAGGCTAGAGGCTTAGAGGAGTGGCAGCAATCGCCGTTGTTGGAGGGGCTGGATGGGAAAGACCTATGCACGGAGCTAGATCTGCAGGAGGAGTTGGAAGAAGGAGAGAGCTCAGAACAGGAGGATCTGTCCCGGATTGCTCGGGTTTTCCGCCTGGAGGAGCTACCGGTGCTCATCTTTTATTCTTATGATTGTTTATGCCATTTCTTGATATACCGCTCAGGCCAAAGGGCTTCAAAGTGGTTTACAATCACTACAGACAGGTAATGATACAATTCCTCGTCCCCAAAGTGCTCACATTCTGTGTGTACCTTGGAGTCCCTCAAGGCCCTGAATATGCCTGCTAACCTCCCGGCAGAGGAAGAGGCACTATAATATCTGCTGTTCCAGGCGGTACGGAAATTGCAGAAAGTCTTCCCAGTACATGGAGTAGTAGGACAGATGATCCAGGATGAGTGGGATCTGCCGGAGGCTGGCCTTAAAGGGGTGCAATCCATGAAGTGTCTATAGTAGTGAAGTTTCTTCAGAGATTCAGCTGCGGGGTTCATCTCAAAAGCCGGCTAGTGTCCTCTCAGGGCCTAGAATGCTCGGGAGCACAGTCCGCGCTCAATTGGAAACAGTGTGTCTGCCGGAGTGGCAAATTAAGATCCCCCAATAGGGGGATAGGGCAGTTTCTATCGTCTCTGGCTCTGGCGGCTTGAAGTTTCCGTCGGGTTTGAGGGACAAGGGCAGCGATCCTGGAGGTACTACCAGGGATCGGAGCGCACAAAGGACGTTACTTTGGGGCTGGTCTCTCCAAAGCGATTTGCTAAACAAACATCATCCCTGACCCTCAAAGGATCAGCCAATCTCTTCAGTGATGACTCTCTCCAGGAAATAGGTCGGCGGGCTTGCCGCTAGGGGAGATCATTGCAGAGCTCGGTTCGCACAAGGAGTTTGGAACGCACAGAGGTCCTGTGATCATTCCACTGCCTCGGTCTGAAGGCAGGGCTACTAGTACTTCAAGCGCTCAAGCCCACGGTGAAGGTTCAAGCATTGCGTGGCCGGTCCGGCAACTCCATCACAAAAGGAGCCGCCATGGTGAAGGAAGCAAAGCCTCTGTTTATTGTCAGCGGAGCCACAGCGGCAGGCAATTTCGGCAGCCCCAGTGGATGACTGAGAATGGAAGTCTCGTCTGCACGGGTCTCTGCAGTTAGTCAGCAGGTGGAGTGTTTCGTGATGGAGCTGAAGGCAGTCTTTTGGGCAACCAAAAAGAGTTCCTTTCCAGCTGAGGACGAGAGAGGATGTCAGAGGGCATTGCTGCCCTAATATACAGTGGTGTGCAAAAGTCTGGAATCACTTGAGTTTTGCGTTTTTCGTACTTTCTAACGTTTTTTTTTTTTTTTTTTTTAAATTTTGCGTTAGCCCAGCATATTCATCTTTCTACCACGTTAAAAAGGATATATTTGGCTATTAGAGTTGACTTTTTTGCATTCCTTGCTTCCAATTTAAATACTTTACAGACACTGAGAGATGGATCCTGCGTCAAAACTGGATGAAATTATCCAATCAGGAGGCTGGTTTCACTAACCAATCACAATGCAGATATCTAGCCAACAGTGCAGCTATAAAAATGTGTGGAATTTTTTTAATTTCATACACTTTCTGGATCAACCATGAAGATGACTCAGACCCTGACGTTGATTCAAGGTTCATTCCGCTTGCCTCAGGTGGTTCGATTCTCGCTCACGGCTTGGACTTTGAATGGGCGAGGTTAGAAAGAAGGGTTGTTCGGGAGCTTACTTCGAGCCAGAAAAGTATTTTCATTCCTAGCATATGGGCAGAGTTGGAGAATATTGGAGGACTGGGGATCGCAGCGGCGGTTCCGAGCTTTCCAGTGTTCATTCCTATGGTCCTGGGTTTCTCGCATGCCGGATTCTATATGGACCTAGCAGCCAGCTCCTGTAAGGTTCAGCTGCCAGTGCTTTTGTATCATCGAGGTAAAGTCCAAGGGACGAACTTGGACTTTCACGCCGAGGTCATTTGATTTATAACTGGTGCCCGGTTGCGCCCTTCTTGCAGGTTAGTGGTTCCCAGGTGGGACCTCAGTTTAGGCCTTGAGGCATTGACTGAGGAATCTTCGTGCCCTTGTAGCAGGCTGGCTGAATCTCGCAGTGGCTGTTTTTTCTTGTTGAGAGCCGTTCTTGCCTTTCCCTGGGAAAAAGGGGGTGCTTCGGCTGGGGCCGTCCTTTTGCCTATAGTGCTTTCTCCTTTTCATGTGACTCAATTAGTTGCATTGTCTGTCTTAGGCTAAAGAGGGGAGAACGGTTCTGTCGGTAGTTTGAGTAGGTTAGCCATTTTAAAGGCACTGCGTCAAGATTTCCAGTCTAGATACATTCTGGAAATCGGATCGTCGGTTCGCTTTCTTGTATGTGCGCAAACAGGAGGATGCAGTGACCCAGGCTTCGCTGGCCAGTTGGATCCGGGAAGGTATAGCTTCCGCATCTTATCTATATAATTTTTGCAAGGGCATCTAGTGCCTGTGGGGTTTACAGGCACAGTATTTTAGAACGCAAGCGATGCCGTGGGCAGAGTACTGTTGGTTCAGCCAATGGAGGTTTTGCAGAGCAACCGCTTGAGCGTCGCACCTCTTCTTCAGCACTATCACCTGGATGTTCAGGCGTCGAGCGATGCCTCTTTCAGGTCGGTGGTCTTGCGATCCGGGTGGATAGGTCACTCCCATTAATTACTGCCTGTTACATCCCAGAGGTGGAGGACTGAACTGGAGGAACAATAAGGAAAGAGAAATTACACTTACCTGGTAATTGTTATTCCTTGAGGAACTCCAGTTCAGTCCTCAATCCCGCCTGGGGATGGTTCTTTCGCAGGTCAGTTCGGTTTGGGAGGAGTGTCGGGTTCATTGGGGGTAAGAACCTTCAATAGTCTCGAAATCACTGGGGTTGTTCTACTCTAGTCTGTCTTTCTTTCTTGCTCTTTCTTTTTTCTTATGTGGTTCAGGAAGGACGGGGCAGTTAAGAGAAATAGTTCCTACCTATTAGAGGGAAGTTTTAGTTTTTGTGTTAAAGCATGAAATTCAATTTCAACTTCAACTATTTTTGTTGCTCTCCAGAGTCTGCTTTGTCAATAGTTCACTGGGGCTGATGGGAGAGAGCAGCAGGCTATATCCCAGTGATGTCACGATTCTGACATTTCCAGTCTCCAAGCTGCAGGAGGAGGTACACTACCCAGAGGTGGAGGACTAAACTGGAGTTCCTCAAGGAACAACAATTACCAGGTAAGTTTAATTTCTCTGTTGTGGCTGTCTATCGAGGGGAATTTCTTACCTCCTTGGACCTTTCGGAAGCTTATCTGCACATGCCAGTGCACCCCGAGCAGCAGCGCGTTCTACGTTTTGCTGTGCCCAAAGGGCATTTCTATTTTCAGGTGCTGTCCTTCGGCCTCATCACGATACCATATGTTTTCACAAAGGTTATGGTGGTCATGACTGCCCATCTTCGCCAGCAGGGAGTACTGGTCCACCCGTATCTGGACAATTGGCTGAACTGGGGGAAGACGTGAGAGAAGAGCGGGTGTTCAGAGCCACCTGCAGCCCTCACAGACCTTGGAATATCTAGGTGCCCATTTCAACATGAATGGTTTTCTCCTGGACAGTCAAGAGGAGAAGCTGCAGACCTCTCTGGCCTGGGACTATTTGCAAGTGCTGGACTCTCAGGTGGCCTCCTTGGAGTTGGTCCCATGGGCCCAGCCGCACATGCGGGCACTTCAGGTGCATGATCTGGCCCGCAGGTCACTTCTGGAGCAGTCCATAGAGGTAGTCTGCTTTTTCCTCGTGCGGCCCAAAGCAGCTTGTGCTGGGCTGGGTCAGGGAATCTGAGATAAGGGATGACTCTGGAAGCCCTGGCCTGGGTGGAAGTTTCTAATGATGCGAGTCTTTCTGGCTGGGGTGGACACTGCCTGATGCAGGTGGTACAGGGACACTGGCCGGCCGAGGAACAGTGGTGGCCCATTTAATCAGCTGGAGATGCGAACGGTGTGTCTGGCGCTGGAGGCTGCCTTTTCCTTTGGTGCATCGCAGGGGATGCGTGTTCTGTTCGACAGTGCCACCGCGTTGGCTTTCCATCAATTGCCAGGCAGGCACCCGGAGCTCTCAAGTGGCAGCGGAAGCGATCCCGTTCCTGCAGTGTACGGAGATGCCCTCATAGCGCTCTCAGTGGCACATTTTGCTGGCGTGGCAAATGTGCAGATGGACTACTTGAGGAGTCCACTCTGGCTCTGAGGGAGCGGTCCCTCTCAAATGCAGTGTTTTCAGTCGCTGGTAGAACCCTGGGATCCCTCCCCCCCCCATGACAGAGGGGCTTGATGCGCTTGTGCAGCCGTAGCCCCAGGAGGGGTTGCTGTACTTATTCCCCCTGGGCCCTTCTCGGCCGAGTGATACAGCGCATAGAAGTACACTGGGACTGGGTACTGCTGATTGCACCGGATTGCCCCTGTTGGCCCTGGTATGCCAATAACAGGCGGCTTCTGGTGGACGAGCCACTCTGGCTGCCACCAGTGCTGGACCTGCTGACCCAGGGTCCAGTGTGTATGCATCGGTTGTCTCTTATGACCTGAGTCATGTGCCATGATTATTCCGAGGCGGTTATTGCTACCCTGTTGGCCTACATTCTCATCTGGCAGCTTTTTGAGGCCTGGTGTGTGGACCAGGAAGTTTGGCCTTTGGGGCACTGGTGCCCGTTATTTTAGGTTCTTACAGACGAGCTTGGACAAGGGTCAGGTGCCGGGTGCAGGGCATTGCCCCCTCTGCAGATCCAGACGAGGCGTTAAATACTTGTGGTCCACCCAGCAGGCCGCTAGTTCTGGTGTGGGACTTTAACTTGGTTTTGGCTGTCCTGAGTGCTATGTCCTTTGAGCTGCTTTAAGGGGCTTTGCTCGAGGATCTGACAATGAAGGTGGATTCCTGGTAGCCATTTGTTTGGCCCGACGGGTCTCGGAGTTGCAGGCCCTCTCCTGCAAGGAGCCCTTCTTGGCCTTCTCCAAGGAGAGGGTGGTCCTGCAGACAGAACCTTCTTTTTTTGCCTAGGGTGGCTTCTGATTTCCACCTCAATCGGATGGTTTTCCCACTCTCATTTGCAGGGCAACAAGATTTGGCAGTTTTTGAGCTTCTGCGCAAGCTGGATGTCAGCAGGGCTTTGAAACATTATTTGGCTGTGACTCGGCTGTTCCGGCGCTCAAAAAGGCTGCTTGTCCTCTTTGGCAGCTCTCAGAAAGGGGAAGCGGCCTCTAAGGCCTTTATAGCCGAGTGGATCCGGGAGGCCATAGAGTCTGACTGTCTTTGCTAAAGGGCAAGCAGGTGCCCCCGGGCCTTTGGGCTCACTCGACCAGGGCTCAGGCCTTGACCTCGGTAGAGCCGGGGAGGGTTCCTCCCCTGGACATTTGTTGGGCGTCCACTTTGTCCTCGCATTCCTTTGTGCAGCATTATTGCCTTGGGTCTCCAAGCCCAGCAGGAGGTGTGCTTTGGGGTGGCAGTGATGCAGGCTGGGGTTTCTGTCCCGTCCCCCCCCATCGTTAGTATCTCCCTGCTATGTCTCAGTTGTCTGGACATTGTTACCCTGGACTGGAGGGACGCCCTGAAGATGAAATTGGGTCTTACCTGCTAATTGTCTTTCCTGTAGTCCTTCCAGTCCAGTCCATGACCCTCCCTTGGTTGGCAGTCTTGTGGGAATTTGGCACGTTTTTGTTCAGAGTCTTTTCGGGAATGCGCTGGAGTGGCAGATTCCTGCTTGGAGAAGTGTGTGTGTCTCGGTGTCTCTTTTGGAGGCGGTAGTCTCCTTAGTCTTTTTTTTTGTTCTGTAAAAATTAAAAAAAAAAATTTGAACATGATTGTTTTGGCTATATGCTTCAGCATGGCAGCAGTAGCTTCGGGTCACTATTGGCTCTCCCTCTGGGGTGTGTACAGAGGTGCAGAGTGCAAGGCTCTCGCTATTTGTGGTGACCCCGGACTCTGGTTCCTGTATAGCCTGGAGTCTGGGACCGAATTTCTGGTTCTTGCTTGGTGAGTGTCAAATACTGGCTCAGGTCAGAGGGCACAGGCTATTTATACTGCACTGAGCAAGTCTTTTCTCATTCTCCACCTGCTGGTTGGCGTGCATAAGCCAGTTGACTGGACTGGAGAGACTACAGGAAAGAAAATTAGGCCTTACATACTTCCTAATTTCACCTTTCAGCGCTTACTATGTTACCTTTTTAGATGTCTAAAGCTTTTATGTAAAAGAAGGGAAATAGCTTCAAAAGCAATAGCCAAATATCCCTTTTGAATATATTTTTTGTCTCCTAAAGGTCCATTTGAACTGTCTGCTGTTTCTCCAGAGGTTGGCACAAGAATCTCGGACAAATGCTATTGAGACCAAAAGTGCTACAATCAAGCCTGCTCACATCAGCGCTGTAGCAAAAGTAAGAAGTTGTTTAATGGTTGCTGAGCTAAAGATTGCACATAGATGGATATATTATATGTGTGTAGCTGCAAGAGCAGATTTATCTGTAAATGCGATTCCTTATTGTTCCTCCAGTTCAGTCCTCTACCTCTGGGTTGTCAACCTCCCTCCTGCAGCTTTGGAGACTGGTACGTCAGAATCATGACATCACTGTACATATCCTGCTGCTCTCTCTCCTTAGATCCAGTGTGACCAGTCTCCATGCAGCAAGGAGGACGTTGTGAGCCTTGTCAGGGGCTCACTAGAGGAACAGATAAGGCGCTTATAGTATAGTGTAGTTGGGAATTTTTTGATTTGTTCAATTTGGGTACTATTCCTTTAAAAAAAAAAAAAAGGGCGAATTACAGTAAAACTAGGCGTTTGGTGTTCTTGCTGCTTCCCTGTTAAATAAAAACCAAGAAAGGGAAAAGAAGTTAGACAATTGTGTAGTAAGCTGAGGTGCAGGGCATAAGTCCTGTTGGTTATTCTGCCAGTGGCTGTGAGATCTCTCCCCCTGGACTCTACGGGGGAGAGCCCTTCTCTGGCGGCGATCATTTTCCCGAGCCGCGATGACTGCATAGCCGTGGTTTCGGGACACCGGCTTGGCAGCAGCGCACAGCAGAGCAGTCTCTTATCAGCGTGCCGCTGCTTGCTCCGGTGATCAGGAGCGTATCGGACGATCAAGGCAGGCCTGGCCGGTAAGCATCCAACCGGTTACAGGCTGTGCTCGAGGGGGGGAGGCTTTGTCAGGCTTCAGGGCACTTTGGCGCTCTTTCCTCCTCCCGGACTGCCGGCGGCCATTTTGTGTTACCTCGTGGCTGCCTAACGTGCTGAATCCCTCGGACTGTGCAGAAGTAGCCTGTTTTAAGCAGTTGGGGATTTCTTTCTTTCTTTCATTTATTATTCCGTCGTTGTTGGCGTTTGTTTCATTTTTTGTTTTTCCCTTCGCGTTGTAGTCCCTAAGGGGGGGAGGGAGGCGGGCGGTTGCGGGAGTTCTGCTTGGACCCACATCACTTCCGACCGGTGGGTGTTGGAGGTCATTCGTCAGGGATATGCACTGGAATTAGCGCGTCCCGTGTGAGACTCCTTCGTCATGTCACCTTGCAGAGGTCCGAAGAAGACTCTAGCGATCCGTCATACTTTGGAACGACTTCTGCAATTGGGAGCTCTCGTAGAAGTACCGAAAGCAGAGTATGGAGTGGGTCGGTACTCTATTTATTTCGTGGTGCCAAAGGAGGGTGGAGCATTGCGGCCCATTTTGGATCTCAAAGGCGTAAACCGCTGCCTGCGAGTACCGCACTTCCGGATGGAAACCTTGCGGTCGGTCATTGTAGTGGTGTGTCAGGGAGAGTTTTTGACGTCCCTGGATCTTACGGAAGCGTACTTGCACGTCCCCATCCGGGCAGCTCATCAAAGGTGGCTAAGATTCGCCTTTCCTTGGGGACACTATCAGTTCCAAGCGTTGCCCTTCGGCCTAGCTACGGCGCCGCAAACTTTCACCAAGATTATGGTGGTGGTGGTGGCGGCGGCGTTGCACAAGGAAGGGATTCTGGTTCACCCGTACCTTGACAATTGGTTAATTCGGGCCAAGACGGAGGCAGAGAGCGTCCAGGTGACGTGCAGAGTAGTAGAGGTTTTGCAGAGTCTTGTTTGGGTGGTCAATCCGGCCAAAAGCCGTCTGCGACCCTCTCAGAACCTCGAGTATCTGGGAGTCCGCTTCGACACGAAGGGCCAGGTGTTTTTGCCGCACAGGAGGGCTCTGGCGCTTCGGGGCCTGGTGCGCAAGTTCAGAGCCACTCCAGCGCCGTCGGCATGGGATTATCTTCGAGTGCTGGGGACAATGGCGGCGACGCTGGAGGCCGTGCCTTGGGCCAAAGTTCATATGCGCCCGCTGCAGAGGGCTCTGCTACGCCGCTGGTCGCATCAGTCCGATCCTTTGAGCAAGCGGCTTCCCTGCCCGTTCAAGGTCAGGCAGTCTCTTCGGTGGTGGCTGCTTCCGTCGTCGCTGTCGGCCGGAATGCCGCTGGAACAGCCGGAGTGGATTCCGTTGTTGACGGACGCCAGCCTGGCGGGCTGGGGAGCCCACTGCGAACACAGGTTTGCGCAGGGTCCTTGGTCGCCTTTGGAGGCTTCATGGTCGATAAATCGTCTGGAACTTCGAGCAGTATTCCAGGCGCTCCAGGCGTTCGAGGAGGCGTTGGTCGGTTGGGCAATTCGAGTCCTATCCGACAACTCTGTAACCGTTGCCTACATCAATCGCCAGGGCGGCACGGGGAGTGCCGCCATGGAAGAAGAGGTGGACCAGCTGTTTGCTTGGGTAGAGAGTCGATTGACAGCGATCTCGGCAGCGCACATAGCAGGAAAGGACAATGTGATGGCCAACTACCTCAGCAGAGTGCGAGTAGATGCAGGGGAATGGGAACTGCATCCCGACGTTTTCGATCAAATAGTGTTTCGGTGGGGGACGCCAGTGATGGATTTGATGGCAACCTTCCAGTTGGCAAAAGCCAACCAATTCTTCAGCAGAAGGCGAGAGAGAATGTCGGAGGGAATAGACGCACTATTGCATCAGTGGCCGTCCTCGGAACTCCTGTATGTTTTTCCTCCGTGGGCCTTGATCGGCCGAGTGATTCAGCGAATCGAGGCTCATCCAGGACAGGTGCTGCTGGTAGCACCCGACTGGCCGAGACGTTCGTGGTACGCAGACTTGGTGCGTCTTCTGGACGGGGAGCCTTGGCGGCTGCCGGTTCGGGCGGACCTGTTGCTTCAAGGGCCTCTCTTCATGCCTCAGGTGGATCGATTCTCGCTTACGGTATGGCCATTGAGAGGGCGCGGCTAAGGAAGAAGGGCTATTCGGCGCCGGTTGTGGCTACGTTGCTGAAAGCCAGGAAACGGTCAACTTCGTTGGCGTATGTGCGCATCTGGCGGATCTTTGAAGATTGGTGTTCAAGACGTCAGATCCAGGCGTCTACAGTTTCCATCCCGTCTATCTTGGGTTTTCTTCAAGATAGCTTTGAGAAAGGTCTTGCAGCCAGTTCTTAGCACGTTCAAGTGGCAGCCCTTTCCTGTTATCGTGGAAAGATTCAGGGAATGGCCCTAGGAGCCCATGCGGATGTGTTGTGGTTCCTCAAGGCAGTTTCTAGATTACGGCCGTCGCGTAGGGTGATGAGTCCGCCTTGGGATCTCAATTTGCTGTGAACTGCGTTAACTAGACTGCCCTTTGAACCTTTACTCCAGGCTTCGGTGAAGGACTTGACGTTAAAGACAGTTTTCCTGGTAGCGATTTGTTCAGCTAGGCGCATTTCGGAGCTACAAGCCTTGTCTTGTAGGGAACCGTTTTTTGTCTTTCTCAAGGGAGAAGGTAGTCCTGCGTCCGGTTCCGTCCTTTTTGCCTAAGGTGGTGTCGCCTTTTCACTTGAACCTGTCGGTATCTTTGCCAGTGCTCGGTTCGTTGGATGGAGGCGGCCAGGACCGCAGCTTGTGCCGTTTGGATGTAAAACGGGTGCTGCGGCGGTATTTAAAGGTTACGGAGCCTTTTCGTAAGTCAGATCGGCTTTTCATGTTTGGAGGTGTGCGCAAAGGAGAGGCGGCGGCTAAGGCTTCCATTGCCAGGTGGATTCGAGAGGCGATTGCTTCCGCCTATCTGCTCCAGGGGCGGTCGGTGCCCGCGGGTCTGCGAGCTCATTCCACCAGAGCGCAGGCGTCTTCCTGGGCGGAACACAGTTTTTGGTTCCGCCTGGGGAAATTTGTAGGGCAGCGACTTGGTGGTCGCTACATACTTTTAGTCGGCATTACCGTCTTGACGTGGCAGTTACTAATGATGCTTGTTTCGGGTCGGCTGTGTTACGTGCCGGCTGGAAGGGGCCCTCCCAATAATTACTGCTCTGGTACATCCCAGAGGTAGAGGACTGAACTGGAGGAACGATAAGGAAATGATAATTACACTTACCTGGTAATTGTAGTTCCTTGAGTGACGACAGTTCAGTCCTCCATCCCACCCCGAATATTTCAGAAGGAGTTTCTAGTTGTTAACAAGGAAAAGGTAGTCTACAGGTAAGTCTGTTTACAGTTGTTCATCTTTACTCTCATTTCTTTATTTGATTTTACACGCTATATGGCAATGAAGGGTGTAAGAAAGCCTTGCCTAAAAAGTTTAATAGGGTTGCTGGTAGTTTAGTTTAGGTTAAGTTGACGATTCCTGCTACTTATTTGTTGCTCCTTCGAGTCTGCTTTGTTAATAGTTCACACTGGATCTAAGGAGAGAGCAGCAGGATATGTACAGTGATGTCATGATTCTGACCTGTAGCTTTGGAGACTGGTACGAGGAGGTTGACAACCCAGAGGTAGAGGACTGAACTGTCGTCACTCAAGGAACTACAATTACCAGGTAAGTGTAATTATCATTTTTTAGGGCTAACATTACTGCTGATTTGATTTGTAATTCTGTGGGCCAGGTTAAGATGAGAAATGCAGCAGGGTTTCCTACCTCAACAGAAATGGAAGAAGTGTGCAGTTTTATGCTGAGGTATTTTTAGCCAGCATCCTCTGGCAAAAATGAATTTATAGTTGGAAAATCTGCCGGGTTTTATTCCTACAACTCATTTATTTTGATTTGAAGTAGAGGAAAGGAAAAGCTAAATAAGTGATTTAACACCATTGCCTTTTGATATTGCACCTTGCTTAGTAGCAATAAGGTTTTAAAATAGTATTCAGAGAAACATAACAGCAGAAAATGACCATATGGCCTATCAGTCTGCCCTTCTATATCAACTACTATAGTCTCCTTTATTCCTTTTTAGAGATCTTCTGTGTTTGTCCCATGCTTTCTTGCATTCAGATACTGTCCTTTGTCTCTGCTACGTCCACTGGGAGAATATTCCACGCATCTACCACTCTTTCCATAAAGAAATATTTCTGCATATTACTCCTGAGTCGTTCCCCTTTCACCCTTATCCTATGACCCTCATTGCAGCGCTTGCTTTCAATTGAAAGGCTCTCCTCTTGTGCGTTTATGCCACTGAGGTATTTAAACATCTCTACCATATCTCCTCTATCCTGCCTTTCCTCTAATGCAGGTATGTCCAACAGGTAGATCGCGGAGGGGTCAGAGGTAGATCGCCAGCCCCTCTTGGCTCCATCTCCCCAGCAGCTCGCCCCATCGCTAGGAGAGAGCTCGTTCTGGCAGGTCGTCTGCTGAGGGCTTGCCGCCGCTGCTGATCCTTTGCCTGTCTTTTTTCCCTGCCTGTGGGAATCTTGCCTGCGGGTGTATTGGGGGTGCTTGTTTTCGTGCCAATAGTTTGTGGGTACCCCAGGGGGCCGCCGCCCGCGCCCCGTGGCGAGACACCACAGGCCCGGCGTCATACCTGGTCTCCTGCCTCTCAGAATCACCTATTCCTTAATGTTCCTCCAGTCTAGTCCCGAACAATAGAGTTGTTGACCTCTCACAGCAGCTTGGAGACTGAGAAACTTCATCACTTTTCTGATGTCACCAGTATAACCTGACCGGATCCGCCTCTTCTGACCAGTTCTCTGTCTCCAAGCTGCTGGAGGTTCTGTGAGCCGGGGGGTGTCCTGGCTCACTTGGAGGAACAATTTAAGTTTTTTTTTCTAGAATAGTGGCTTCCTTTTTTCTCTACAATTTTTTTGCAGTTACTTGGGGCTATTGTGGTCAGATAGTGTGCCGGGGCTGAGGTGTCTTGATACTCCTCCCTCCCCCCCCCCCCCCCCTCCCTCACTTCATATCTATCTTCTCTGCTACCTGTCCTGTTGGCTCTATTGGGCTTACTCGGGTCTGGACTTTCTCACGGTGGAGCCTGAAGGAGAGAGTTCAGCCAGGAGAGTCGGGTCTCTAGCGCATGCAGAAGTGATGCCTGTCAGCACTTAGAGCCCGATGTCGGAGACGCGAACATTGTGTTCAGTGCTGAGTGCCTGAGCAGTTTTCTCAGTGCTGGGGCTTGTCATACAGGAACGGAGCCCGCAGCAGCGTCAGACGACAGTCTGAAGCAGAGGCTTCAAGTAAGGGGGACTCTTCCCTGATCTCTTCTATGGGCGGGAGATCCAGCGGAGGTGTTAAGAGGGAGGCAGCACCGATTTATAGAGGCAGGCTGTGGCGCGCTGCGCGGGAAACCGCTGCTCTGCCTTTTACAGTTAGTTTCGCTCGTTTTGAGCTCAGGGAGCTTCGTTGTTTTTCAATAATGGCAGGGGTGGCCTGCCGGGATGCTCCTGTAGCGGCGTGAGTAAAGAAAAAAAAATACAATACTTAACTTCTTAGCGTTGTGTGTTTGGGTTTGCTTAGGAAGGAGTTTCTAGGGGAGGTCTTTGGTTCGGGATGCCATCTAGGCCTCATTGCTCTGCGGGTCTAAGAGAGGTTCTCTCTCTGAAGCAGGCATTTGCAAAAGGTGTGTGCATGAGGCTGAGGCTATGGAACACACTTTGGAGGAAGGGGCTACAGGCCAAGGGGGCCTGGTAGCCTCGCAGGAGCAGCCGGTCCGTGAGTTGGCGCGGGACCCAGTAGCGGGGCCGTCGTCAGCCCCGGATTTCCCAGCACATCAGTTGCCGGGGGGGCTTATCAGCCTTTTTTTCTCCGCAGTTTGTAGCCCTCATACAGCAGGCTTTTGGGGGGCCATGGGAAGGCCTGGTGTCCCCTCCTGCTGAAAGGGACCGGGGGAGCAAGTGGCCTGGTTCGCCCCTGAGTACAGGGGGGTCTAAGGTTCCGGTGAAAAAGGTCCGGCCAGAGGACATGGTGCTGGGGGACCTGGGAGTGGCTTCCGAGGATTTGCACTTGGAGGACGGTGATCGTCAGTTCGACTTTGAGGACGAGCTAGAGGAAGGAGAGATCGCGGACAGAGAGGAGCAGGCTAGGATCATCCGAGTGTTTAGGCGGGAAGAGCTCCCGGCCCTCATAGCGGAGACGTTGAAGGCGCTGAACATGCCGGTGCCGGCTCCTCCGGAGGATGCTACCCTGGAAGATCCGTTATTGCAAGTCTTCCGGAAGACACAGAAGGCGTTCCCAGTAAACAGAGTGATTCGGGAAATGATACAGGAAGTGTGGGACGCGCCGGAGGCGTCCCTTAAAGGGTCTAGAGTGATGGGCCGTCTATACCCTTTAGTGGAACAAGATCGGGAGGTCTTTAAATCTCCCAGAGTGGATGCAGCTGTGTCGGTGGTGACGAAGAAGACCACGATCCCAGTGGAAGGCGGTGCGGCACTCAAGGATGTTCAGGACAGGAAACTGGATTCCTTATTAAGGCAGGTTTTTGATGTCAATGCTCTGGCAGTACACGCAGCGATCAGTGGGGCGTGGGTGGCAAGAGCCTGTCTCCGCTGGTCGCAGAGAGTGCCGAGCACTGGTGAAGAGGACGGGGCGAGGGAAACGGCCAGACTAGAGTCTGGGACTGCTTACCTTGCCGATATCCATTATGATCTCCTCATCAGGGCACTCTCCAAGAGCATGGCTTCCGCAGTGGCGGCGCGAAGGTATCTCTGGCTCCGCAATTGGGCAGAGGATGCTTCTTCTAAGGCTAGGCTTAGTAAGTTGCCTTTCAGGGGGAAGCTGCTTTTTTTGGAGAGGATCTAGATAAATTGGTGAAAGACCTAGGCGAGTCTAAAGGAGGTAGACTTCTGGAAGATAAGCAGAAGCCTGGTCGGTCAGTTCCCCCGGCCAAAGGGCAGCAGAGGGACTTTCGTAGGTTCAGGGGTCCTAGGTTTGGTCAGGCGCAGAGAGGCCGTTTTTTCCCTTCAGAAGCCAAGGGTTTTGTGGTTTCCGAGGGGCAGGGTGGGGCTTCGGGGCCTCTTCCTCCTCCTCCTCCATTCCACGAAAGTCACAATGAAGGTTCGCGGGCTCAGGGGTCGGTACCCGTAGGAGGTCGGCTGCGGGATTTCTACGATGCCTGGGCCAAAGTTACGTCCGATCAGTGGGTGTTGGAGGTCATTCGGGAAGGTTATGCCCTGGAGTTACAATGCCCAGTGAGAGACCCGTTTGTGCGCTCTCCGTGCAAGGCACCAGTCAAGGCCGCCGCTGTCAAGGAGACAGTGGAGAGGCTCTTGGAGCTAAGAGCGGTGGTGCGAGTGCCCCCGTGCCAATGTGGCTTAGGTCGATACTCCATTTATTTTGTGGTCCCAAAGAAGGAAGGGACGTTTCGTCCAATTCTCGATCTCAAGGGCGTCAAGCGTTGCCTTCGAGTGTCTCGTTTTTGCATGGAGACTCTGCGGTCGGTCATTGTGGCGGTATGAAAAGGGGAGTGGCTGACGTCCTTAGATCTGTCCGAAGCCTACCTCCATATTCCAATCAGAGAGGAGCATCAGAAGTATCTCAGGTTTGCGGTGCCCCTAGGGCATTTTCAGTTCCGGGCTTTACCTTTCGGTCTAGCTACGGCGCTGCGAACGTTCACGAAGGTCATGGTGGTAGTGGCGGCAGCATTGCGAAAGGAGGGGGTTCTGGTACACCCGTACTTGGACGATTGGTTAATACGGGCGAAGTCAGAATCCGAAAGCAAGGCGGCTACGCACAAGGTGGTGTCTTTCTTGCAGAGTCTCGGCTGGGTGGTCAACATGGCAAAGAGCAATTTGACCTCAACGCAGGAGCTGGAGTACTTGGGAGCTCGGTTCGATACAAGGAGCGGAAGCGTGTTCCTGCCGCGGCGGAGAGCGGTCGGGTTACGCCACCTAGTGCGGACTTTTCTGCGCAAGCGGGCTCCCACGGCGTGGCAGTACTTGCAGTTGCTCGGAACCATGGCAGCTACGCTAGAGCTGGTACCGTGGGCAAGGGCTCACATGAGACCGCTACAGCGGGCTTTGCTTCGACGGTGGTCTCACCAGGCAGACCCGCTTTCGAGGAGGCTGCCGTGCTTGCCGGAGACAAGACGAGCCCTGCAATGGTGGCTGTGCCCCAGCTGCCTGGAACAAGGGATGCCATTGGAGGCTCCGGGGTGGCAGCCCTTGACGACGGATGCCAGCCTCTCCGGCTGGGGAGCTCATCTTCAGGGATGGCTCGCTCAGGGTCAGTGGTCCGAGGAGGAGCGGTCTTGGTCGACCAATCGGCTGGAGTTGAGGGCGGTAAGATTAGCACTAGCTCAGTTTCAGCCGCATCTGCAGAGGACAGCGGTACAAGTGTTCTCCGACAATGCAACCGCAGTGGCTTACATCAATCGGCAAGGAGGGACCAGCAGTATTCCGCTGGAAGCAGAGGCCGAGCAATTGTTCGTGTGGGCGGAGGTGCATCTGCTGGCATTGTCAGCCGCGCATGTGGCAGGAGTGGACAATGTGCAGGCCGATTTTCTGAGTCGGGTGAAGGTGGACCCGGGAGAATGGGTTCTTCATCAGGAAGTGTTCGACATGGTGGTGCGCCGGTGGGGAGCGCCGGTGATAGATCTCATGGCAACGTTTCACTCGGCCAAAGCGAGTCGGCTTTTCAGCAGACGGAGGGAGCCAATGTCGGAAGGGCTAGATGCTCTCATCCAAGAGTGGCCGACAGAGGGCCACCGTGGGTGTTAATCGGTCGGGTGGTGCAACGCATCGAGCGGCACAGGGGGTCCGTGGTTCTCATAGTGCCCGATTGGCCTCGGAGTCCGTGGTATGTGGATCTTCAGCGCCTAGTGGTGGACGACCTGTGGAAGTTGCCTTGTCATCCAGATCTGTTGACCCAGGGTCCTCTATGCATGCCTCAGGTGGATCGGTTCTCGCTTACGGCTTGGCTCTTCAGAGGGCGAGGCTGATGAGGAGAGGTTATTCGGCTCCGGTAATATCCACTTTGTTGAAGGCGAGGAAGCGTTCTACCTCTCTGGCTTATGTCCGCGTCTGGCAGGTGTTTGAGGCTTGGTGTTTGGATAGGCAGAGCGAGACGCTAAAGGCGTCACTGCCGCAGGTGTTAGCTTTCCTGCAGGATGGGCTAGAGAAAGGTCTGGCAGCGGCCACCTTGCAGGTGCAGGTAGCGGCATTGTCTTGTTACAGAGGAAAGATTGGTGGACAGCAAATTGGCGGTCATCCGGATATTAGACGTTTCTTGCGGGCGGTGTCGCTGCTGAGGCCCGCGCGCAGGCCGGTCATGCCCAGTTGGCATCTCCCCTTGGTATTGCAGGCATTGGAAAAGGAGCCGTTTGAGCCCTTATCTAGGGCCTCCTTGAAAGACCTTACGCTTAAGGTAGTGTTTCTTGTCGCTATATGCTCGGTTCGCAGGATTTTGGAGTTGCAGGCCTTGTCCTGTAGGAAGCCTTTTCTGTGTTTTTCGGACTCCAAGGTGGTGTTAAGGCCAGTGCCGTCCTTTTTACCCAAGGTAGACTCGGCGTTCCATGTTAATCAGGTGATTTCCTTGCCGGTTTTTTTGGTCAGGCAGGGTGGTGCCCATGCGGAGAGATTGCATTTGCTGGATGTTCGTCGGGTTTTGAAAAAGTATCTACGTCGGACAGAGAGATTTATTTATTTAGCTGTATTTATATTCCGCTTTTCACCGGGTCAAAGCGGTCGCAAGTCCGATAGGCTCTTTGTCCTGTTTGGTGGTCCTAGGAAAGGGGAGGCGGCGTCGAAAGCCTCCATTGTCAGGTGGATTAAGGAGACCATAGCGTCCGCGTATATCCTCAACGGTAAGGCGGTTCCAGAGGGGCTGAGAGCTCATTCCACCAGGGCTCAGGCGGCCTCTTGGGCGGAATTTCAGTATGTCCCAGCATTGGACATCTGAAAGGCCGCCACCTGGTCTTCATTAAACTCTTTTGTCCGGCATTATCGTCTGGATGTTCAAGCGAGGAGAGATGCTTGTGTTGGATCAGCGGTTCTTCAGGTTGCGGTCTCTGATCCCTCCCGTTGAATTGCTTACTGCTCTGGTACATACTCTATTGTTCGGGACTAGACTGGAGGGACGTTAAGGAAGGGTAAATTAGACTTACCTGCTAATTGTTGTTCCTTAAGGAACTCCAGTCTAGTCCCGTATCCCACCCTGGTCGCCTGTTTGCCTTTAAAGACCTGAAGAAGGAGAAGAGCGCTGATGACAGGTAAGGTGACAGGAGTTAGCTCCTGAGGTAACTTCTCTCGTTCATCTGTTGTGTCTACAAAGCTTGAGAAGATGCCTCAGTACCGGCGTTTAGAGACTCAATAATGCCGGGAGGGGCCTTGCAGGGGCGATAGGGGTTCCCTTCGGATAGTTTAGGGTTAGTAGGTACAGTTTAGGTTCAGTTTTTGGTGCATAGTTAGTACTTGCTTGTTGCTCCGGTGAGTCTGCTTTGTCAATAGGTTACTGGTCAGAAGAGGCGGATCCAGTCAGGTTATACCGGTGACATCAGAAAAGTGATGAAGTTTCTCAGTCTCCAAGCTGCTGTGAGAGGTCGACAACTCTATTGTTCGGGACTAGACTGGAGTTCCTTAAGGAACAACAATTAGCAGGTAAGTCTAATTTACCCTTCCTGCCCCCACCCCAACACCCCTTAGAAGTGTGTTTATATGCCGGGCGATATCCATTCACCCGGGCTTTACCTGAATACACTTACCGTATTAGTTGTGTCTTGTGCTGGTCGTTGGTCACTTTATAGTTTGCTTTCATTAAACGTTTTCAGGCAGACACAACAAAGTGTCAAGAATTTGGTGATTTTGGCGGGCTTTTCCAATTTTGTTCTAACTTGCCTATGCCTTGCCTTCGAATTGGTTCAAACCACTGTGACATTTGCTTGCCTCTGCAATTTTATTTCGCCTTGCCTTTGCGTTGATTCTACACTGTGCAGAATTTATTAAATCGTGTGTGGTGGTATTTGAACTACTTTGTCAGTATTTGATTTTATCTGGTTTGCTGGACAGGTGTTTGAGTTTTTTTGATTATTGTTTGGTGGTATTTGAATATTGGTGCCAGTTTTGATGAATTCTTATTTTTACTTTTAGAGCTGCATGTGTAGTTTTGGCATCTCCAGTCCTTGTATTGCACATCATCCAGAGGTCTTCAGTTCCTGATGATCTTTAATACTTTGGGACAGTGACAGTTTTGGACCAGATTCAGCCAGTGTTTATACTAACTTAGCAGATTTGGCCTCCTTACATCCAGCCACCCCAGTATAACGAAGATGAGTGTTCCAATGAAGAGCAAAACCTACCACTTTCATGATGAATGGGAAATGGACTACTTCTTCATTATGATGAAAGACAAGTGTTGTTTACTTTGTAATGCTCCAGTATCCTTGCCCAAAAAGGGTAATCTGGAACGTCATTATAAGGCTCTGCATAGCGATAAGTTTGTTGCTGATTTTCCACCCAGAAGTGAAATTCGTAAACTGAAGCTCAAAGAACTTAAGTCGTAATTGGCTACTCAGCAACAGTTGATGATGAAGCCAAGGTCACATTCGGTCAATGCAACCATAGCATCCTTCAAGGTCAGCAACCTGATCGCAAAGAAATGCAAACCTTTCACAGAAGGGGAATTTGTAAAAGATTTGTTTTCTTGAAGCAGCTGACAATCTTTTTGAAGGATCTAAAAACAAGAAAGAGATAATAGCTGCTATTCAAGATGTAAAATTGTCAAGAAACGCCATCGTGTGGCGAATAGAAAAGATGTGTGGAGACACAACTGAACAATTGTTGGAGGATGTTTCAAATTGTGTTGCTTTCTCCAACTGGATGAATCTACAGACATAAGAGACATTGCCCAGTTACTAGTCTTTATTCGGATGGTTTTTGAAGACTTCAGTGTTAAAGAAGAACTATTTGGAATGATTTCTTTAAAAGGGAGAACTACTGGTCAGTACAGAGAGGGAGATTTCCCTATAGGCCTCAAGGATTTAGGGGATTCTGAGGGGCAGGCAGAGGTTTTGCAGCCTTGGCGTTCCCTGGAGCCAAAAAGCCGCAATGAAGTGAGGGGGGTCCAGGCAGGGACAGTACCGGTAGGAGGTCGGTTAAGAGATTTCGTTCCTGCCTGGGCCCATATTACTTCAGATCAGTGGGTGTTGGAGATCGTGCAGCGGGGTTATGCTCTTGATTTCCAGCGCCCAGTGAGGGACGCGTTTGTGCGGTCTCCGTGCAGAACGAGGTCCAAGAGAGGCAATAAGGCAGACATTGGGAAGGTTAATAGCGTTAGAAGCAAGGCAGCGGTCGGTACTCGATTTATTTTGTGGTACCAAAAAAAGACAGTACCATGCGACCTATTCTAGATCTAAAAAGAGTGAACAGGTGTCTCCGGGTGTCGCACTTTCGGATGGAGACGTTGAGGTCGGTCATGGTAGCGGTGCGGCAGGGGAGAGTATCTAACATGCACATTCCGATCAGTAGAGAACACCAGTGGTTTCTTCGCTTTGCAGTGCCTATGGGGCATTTCCAATTCCAGGCGATGCCTTTTGGGCTTGCAACGGCGCCGAGAACTTTCACCAAGATTATGGTGGTGGCGGCGGCGGCGTTGAGAAGGGAAGGGGTGTTGGTGCACCTGTATTTGGACGACTGGTTAATTCGAGCGAAGTCGCTGGGGGAAAGTCAGCAGGCGACCAGTCGGGTAGTGACTTTCTTACAAAGCTTGGGTTGGGTAGTCAACGTGGCAAAGAGCAAGTTGACACCTGCTCAGGATTTGGAGTATTTGGAAGCTCGTTTCAACACGCGCAGGGGGAGAGTTTTCCTGCCGCTAGAGCGGATTCAGAAATTGAGACGGTGAATTTGGGAGTTCCGGGCGATCAGGTCTCCGTCAGCTTGGAGGTATCTGCAGTTGCTAGGGACGATGGCGGCCACGATAGAGGTAGTGCCGTGGGCCAGAGCTCACATGAGACCCCTGCAGAGAGCATTGCTTCGGAGGTGGTCTCATCATTCGGACCCGTTGTCCAGGGTGTTGGTGTGTCCACAGGAGACCCGAAGGTCGCTGCGGTGGTGGCTGAGGCTGGGGGGCCTGGAGAAGGGCATGCCACTGGAGGCGCCGGACTGGAAGCCCTTAACAACAGACACGAGTCTGTTTGGATGGGGGGCGCACTTCGAGGGGCAGTTTGCCCAGGGGCAGTGGTCTGACCAGGAGAAGGAGTGGTCCATCAACAGGTTGGAGTTGAGATTGGTGTTTTTAGCGCTGCAGGGATTGCTGCAGGGAAAGGCGGTCAGTGTGTTCTCGGACAATGCCACGGCAGTGGCGTACATAAATTGACAAGGCGGAACCAGCAGCGTGCAGTTGGAAACGGAAGTGGACAGCTTGCTGGAATGGGCCGAGAGGCATATGGAAGCATTGTCGGCGGCACATGTAGCAGGGGCGGACAATGTGATGGCAGACCTTTTGAGTCGCGTGCAAGTGGATCCGGGAGAATGGAGTTTGCATCAGGAAGTTTTCAAAGCGCTGGTGCGGCGTTGGGGTCGGCCAGTGATGGACCTTATGGCGACATTTGAGTTGGCAAAGGTCGACAGGTTTTACAGCAGAAGGAGAGAAAGGATGTCGGAGGGTCTGGATGCTCTGATTCAAAGGTGGCCGGAAGATGGTCTGCTGCATGTGTTCCCACCGTGGGTGCTCATCGGCAGAGTTCTCCAGCACATAGAGCGGCACAGGGTGTTAGTTCTGCTGGTGGTGCCAGACTGGCCAAGAAGGCCGTGGTATGCCGACTTGATGCGTTTGCTGGTGGAACCACCGTGGAAGCTGCCGGACAGGGTGCATCTGCTGGTGCAGGGGCCGTTAAGCATGCCTCAGGTATATCGATTTTCGCTTACGGCTTGACTCTTGAAAGGGCAAGGCTGATGGGTAAAGGTTACTCGTCAGCGGTGATTGCTACTTTGTTGAAGTCGAGGCGATGGACTACATCAATGGCGTATGTGAGAGTGTGGAGGTTGTTTTGAGGCTTGGTGCGAGGAGAGACAATTGCGAGCGTTGAATTGCACAGTAGCGCACGTCTTGTCTTTTTTTACAGGATGGTTTGGGATAAGGGTTTGGGATAAGGGCTTGGCAGCGTCTTTCCTCTGGTTACAGTTAGCGGCTCTAGCCTGTTACCGAGGGAATGTGCAGGGAAAGACGCTGGGTGCTCATCGAGATGTGAAGAGATTTTTGAGAGCAGCTTCTTTGAGGCCTCCTTGCAGAAGGGTAGTCCCAGGATGGGATCTCAACGTAGTATTAGAGGCGCTGGTGAAGGAGTCCTTTGAGCCGTTGTCACAGGCGACCCTGAAGGATCTCACGCTAAAGGTGGTGTTTTTGGTGGCTATTACCTCGGCAAGGAGGATGTTGGAGTTGCAGGCCCTGTCGTGTAGGGAGCCATTCTTGTCCTTTTCTAAAGAAAAAGTGGTGCTTCGGACGGTGCTGTCCTTTTTGCCTAAGGTAGTCTCCGCCTTCCATGTTAATCAGGTGGTGGCGTTGCCAGTTTTTGCCAGGTCAGCTGAGGAAGGGACTAAAGGTAGGTTGCATAGATTGGACATAGGGAGAGTCCTAAAGGTGTATTTGCAGCGGACGGAAGCGCTGCGCACGTCCGATAGGCTGTTTGTCCTGTTTGGGAATTCGAGACAGGGAGAGCCGGCGTCTAAGGCTTCTGTTGCTAGGTGGATTAAAGAAGCAATTGCGTCAGCGTATCTGCTGAAGGGCAGAGTAGTGCTGCAGGGTTTGAGAGCGCATTCTACGAGATCTCAGGCAGCCTCCTGGGCGGAGTGTAGCTTAGTACCTGTGGCAGAAATTTGCAGGGCTGCGACTTGGTCGTCGTTGCACTCCTTTGATGTGCAGGCAGAGGGGGGTGCAAGGTTTGATTCGGCAGTGCTTCAGGCTGGGCTGGCAGGTCCCTCCTGTTGAGAATGTTCACTGCTCTGCTACATCTCTAATGGTACGGGACTGGACTGGAGCTACCATAAGGAAGGTTAAATTAGACTTACCTGCTAATTGTAGTTCCTGGAGTAGATCCAGTCTAGTCCTGCTTCCCACCCAGAGGATTGCTGCCAAGAGGTAGCCTGAGCACGTAGGAGGGGTGAGAGACAGCCTTTGACATGGTCTTTAAATGGCAAATCACTGTACCAGTGGTTTGGAATCGCCAACTTCTCTGAAGAGTGAACGGCCTCTTTAGAGGGGGCTTGAGAGAAGGGGCGGCTCCTTTATCCAGTGATGGTTTATCCTGCGATTGGTTTTTCATAGGGTCCGTGTTGGGACTAACGTGTTTGTTGCTCTGGTGAGTCAGCTTTGACAATAGCAAACTGGTTCAAGTGGGTGGTCCCTGGACTACTTATACTAGGGTCACTGAAAGAGTGACATGCTCAGTCTCCTAGCTGCGGGAGGACGTACACAACTCTAATGGTACGGGACTAGACTGGATCTACTCCAGGAACTACAATTAGCAGGTAAGTATGATTTAACCTTATTACTCAATAAAACTTTAAGAAAAAATGTACTTTCCATTTCCCCTCGCAGTTCTTACTGGATCTTCGTCTCCCTGTTTTCTTTTTGCTTAATTTGCTTAACAGCTGATCACATCCAAGTAAATGACAGAAGGTTCATTAAAAATGGGGTGGGGGGATCCTCCAACATTATTGGGTTAAAATTTAATTTGAAACTAATTTGAACCGGCACTTTTGGCTGGAAAAAGTAGATCACGACCTGTTTGAAGTTGGACATACCTGCTCTAATGTATAGAAATTAAGATCTTTAAGTCTGTCCCTATATACTTTTATAACGAAGACCACTAACCTTTTTAGTAGCCACTCTGCACAGATTCCATCCTGTTCATATCCTTTTGAAGGAATGGTCTCCAGAATTGCACACAATACTCCAAATGACGTCGCACCAGAGACTTATGCAGAGGCACTATCGCCTCCTTTTTTTTCTGCTGGTCATTCCTCTCCCTATGCACCCAAGCATCTTTCTGACTTTTCCATCGCCTTTTCTACCTGTTTAGCCACTTAAGATAATCGGAAACAATCACACCCAGGTCCTGCTCTTCTTTTGTTGACAGAAGTACTTCACCCCTTCACTGTACCGCTCCCTTGGATTTTTGCAGCCCAAATGCATGACCCTGCATTTTTTAGCATTAAATCTTAGCTGCCAAATTCTAGATCATTCTTCAAGCTTAGCTAGATCCTCCCTCATGTTATCTACTCCTTCCTGGGTGTCTACTCTATTGCGGTATCATCTGCAAAGAGGCAAACCTTATCCGACAGCCCTTCCACAATATCACTAGCAAAGATGTTAAAAATAATCTGACCAAGGACAGCTCCCTGCGGCACACTGATGGTAACATCCTGCTAGACCAGTCCAGACAAGTGGCTTGTGTTCCCCTACCAGCAGTTAGGAGATGAAGAAGCAATGAAAAGCCCAGGTTTCAATGATATCACTCCTATGACTCTATTCACCTCAGCCACCAGAGGTCTCTCCAGTATTTCCGTATCTCCAGCAGATGGTGGATGTATTTTCTCCTCTCTGAAGAAAATCTGAAGATTGATTAAACACTTGTGAACGACCACCTTGAAGGTGATTTGCCTGGACGTGACGTTGGAGGCTGCAATAGACTGCTTTCTCTTTGATAGCCATAGGAGGAGGGAAAATTGGTTTAGCTCCATGCTCTTGTCATAAGAGCTTGTTGAGCATGCAGAAATTGGAAGGATCTAGAAGAGTGCAGCAGACTTGCACAACAGCAATGCCCTCTTCCCCCCCCCCCCCCTGCTCCTGAAGATTGCAGAAGGCTCTCAGAGGATCTGCCTGCCATCCACCTTAAACACAGTGCTGTAAAACCAGTAAAACAGTTTCAGGGGAGTAGAGCTGAGCCCAGCAGAGATTCTCTGCCTGGGCCTGAGGTGGTGAGTACCAATGCTTGACCTCGTCATTGTCCATGTTGAGGGTTCCTGATTCAGTCTTCCTGTGATGCAATTTGGGGTGGACCACTGACTATTGGTGTGATGTGGGGGTTTCCAGCCATTTTCTGCACACGTTAGTAGAGTTCTTACCTATTTTATGCCTGGCGGGCGTGCAGTCCTAGCGCATGTCCTTCCCTAGCATAAGAACATAAGATATGCCATACTGGGTCAGACCAAGGTCCATCAAGCCCAGTATCCTGTTTCCAACAGTGGCCAATCTAGGTCATAAGTACCTAGCAGTTTCCCCAAAAGACACAGGTTCCTCAATGCTTGTATTGGGTCAAGCAGTGATATCCCATGTCCCTTTTAATAATGGTTTATGGACCTTTCCTCCAGGAACTTGTCCCAAGCCTTTTTTAAACCCAGCTACGCTAACAGCTTTTACTACATCCTCCGGTAACAAATTCCAGAGTTTGATTACACGTTGAGTGAAAAAATATTTTCTCTTATTAGTCTTAAATAGGTTACCCTGTAGCTTCATTGCATGTCCCCTAGTCTTTTTATATTCTGATGTAAACAATTGATCTACGTTTACCCGTTCCACTCCATTCATTAATTTATAGACCTATCATCTCTCCCCTCAGCCGTCTCTTTTCCAGGTTGAAGAGCCCTAACCTTTTTAGCCTCTCTTCATAGGAGTATCCTTTCATCCCCTTTACCATTTTGCTGGCTCTTCTCTGTACCTTTTCTAATAACGCTTTTTCCTTTTTAAGATACGGCGACCAGAATTGCACACACTATTCAAGGTGCGGTCGCACCATGGAACAATACAGAGGCATTATAATATCCTTTGTTTTATTTTCCATTCCTTTCCTTATGATACCTCGCATTCTATTTGCTCTCTTGGCCGCTGCTGCACACTGGCCGGAGGGTTTTAACATGTTATCCACGATGACGCCTAAATCTTTTTCCTGGGTGGTGTTTCCCAATGTGGAACCTTGCATCGTGTAACCATAGTTTGGGTTGTTCTTTCCTAGGTTCATAACTTTGCACTTGTCCACATTAAATTTTATCTGCCATTTGGATGCCGTCTTCCAATTTATCAAGATCCTCTTGCAGTTTTCCACAGTCCTCTTGGGTTTTAAAAACTTTAAATAGTTTTGTGTCATCTGCGCTTTTAACTGTGGTTTTTTTTTTTTTTGCAACACACGTCAACACGTGCCTTTCGGGCCGACTCAGTCTTAGTGTGCAGAGTTGTAATATTTGCCTTAACTCTGTCTTCTTCCAAGAAATGTTTGACCTATGGCAAGTGAATTGCCTCATCTCGAGATTCTGGGCCCTGCTGTTCTTGCATGGCAGCTTTCTGAGTCATCCCTGGAGGGCCTGCTTCCCCTCTCTCTCAGTGCGGGATGCAGTTGGTCCAGCCTTGCCTTCCTCAGGTGCCCCTCTAGTGTTTGGGGGTTTTCCAAGAGGAGAGCTTACGGACTCTGGATTGTCCTCCCTGGATTTCTTTTCTTTTCTGCAGCAGGCCATGTCCTTCTGCCATTGAAATTCACACCCTCCGGCCTCTGAGTGCCCCTGGGCGCAGTCTCATTTGGGACACGCTTGAGGGTGGAAGCTCTTTTTGATTGCCCTTGACTATGTGTTCCCAGTGAGTGGTGCACCCTGGAGATGGGGAACAGCTGGGAACTGTCCGAGATTTTGACTGAGTTGGATTCAGATAGCTGGTACTGGGCCCTGATGTGGATGAAGAAGTACTCTCGTCTTCAGTAGATTGTGAAGAGGCCAGAGTGATCCGCCTATTCCGGAACGAAGAGCTGGCGGTGTTGATTGCCAGGGGCTCATCCGCCTTCAACTTGTCGGATGCTTCACAGAGCAGGAGCCAAAGATGCACCCGTTCCTAGGGGAGTGGACATCCACTACTGTCTTCCCATTCCCGGATATGATCAGATCGGAGTGGGACTCTCCCGACTACCTGCCTATGGGGTTAAGGCTGTGTAAGAAGATCTATGCTCTGGAGAAGGAGTGCGTTGAATGGTTTGGTATTCCCAAGGTAGATACGCAGGTTACAGCGGTTACCAGATGGACCACCATTCCTGTGGCATGCAGATTGGCCTTACAGTATTTTCTGTACCATAAAGTGCATTCGTTGTTGAAGAGCCAGTTTGCTGTGGTGGCTGCTAGTCTGCAGCTGGTGGTATGTGCCAGCCTGGCATCTCGAGCCCTGCTCCAGTGGATTTAGTCTCTTCCACTGAATGATACTACCCTTCTTTTGGAGTCTGCTATGGCCGCCTTTCTGATGCCATGTATGACCTGGTACATTTGGTAGCAAGGGATGGTGTCCTGACAATGGTGACATGGCTTTAGATTTGGCTCTGGCATTGGGCAACATGCTCATCTTCAAAAGCCAAGTTGGCCCAACTGGCTTTTAAGGGTAAGCTTCTTCTTGGAGCTGATTTGGAGAAGCTGGTGAGGGACCTGGGTGAGACTAAATCTTACCGCCTTCCGGAAGACAGGTCCAGAGGCCTGTTAAGCGAGTTAGTGCCCCTTTCTCATCAGCTGCCTCCTGTCCACTGGGGGTGCATTGGCTGGATCCCCGGGGGTCTCAGTACTTTTTGTTACTAACCTGGAAAACCTTTCTTCCTCTTTGCTGCCAAGCTTCGGGCTCGTTCTCTGTCCTTTCATGGTGCGCATGGGCCTAGAGACAATATCCCCACCAAAGGAGGACCCCCCCTTCCCCTGGCTGTGCAATGAAGATTTGTGGGCCCATTCCCTGGTTCCTCCGGTTGGAGACAGGCTTTGCCTTTTCTTTCAGAAATGAGCTCAGATTATAAGGATCGCTTGATGCTAGACACCATTCAGTTCAGCTATGTCCTGGAATGCAAAGAGCCAATTCCGGATGCCCTTATCTCCCCTTGTGGGTCTGCGATCGAAAATGTTGATGTGTGGACCACCATGGACAAGTTGTTGCACCTAGGGGCAGTGGTGCCCATCCAAGGATGAGCAGGGCAAGGGCAGATATTCCATTTATTTCATGGTGCCCAAAAATGACTCCTGGCCCATTCTGGACCTCAAGGGGATCAGCGAGCACTTTCCAAATGGAATTTATGCTCTGTGATTCAAGCACTGTGTTGAGGGAAGTTCTTGACCTGTCTGGATCTGGCTGAGAAGGAGAGGGAGGAGTCAAAGATGACCCCAAGAGAAACAGGGAGGAGTAGGGTATTATCCACTGAGAATGGAGGAAGGGGAGAAGTGGGTTTAGGGGGGGAAAGTAAGAAGGTCAGACTAACCAGCCTGTAGTTACCAACCTTTTGGTTACTTACGCTTTTGTGGACAGGAACCACATTTGCTCATCTCTAGTCCTAGATTACGCCCAACTCCTTTTTTTTCTTTTCTTTTTAAGTATTGAAAAGGATAAATGACAGAGCTGCCAGTTCTTCCGTAAAGTCCTTCAATATCTTCAGATGACTTCTTTCTGGCCCCCATCACTTTGTCTACTTTCAGTTTAGCCAGTTCCTCGCAGGCATTCTTCTGAAAATCAGCAGATTACTCGGTCAGAGCTGTCAAGTTGACAAGGTCAGGTAGAGTTAGGGCCAGCCCTGGATTTCTTAGAATACTTATAGTCCCATTGCAAATCAGTGCTGCATGTCCCACAAGTACTACACTGGTTTTAAACTTACATCCCAAAATAGGACCAGCCAAAAGTCTCCTCTTGAAGCTAGGTAAATTGACAGCTCTGCTCAGCTTGTGAGTGTTTGAAATAGTAAAAATATTTTTTCAGTATTTTAAACACATATCCAATTGAGAGAATCTCAATTTTGTGTACTGCATTTCCACAAGACACATAGATGGATCTTGTCTCCTGCCATGTACCTTCATGGAACATCTAGAACCAGGAGAAACTTCATCCAGAGTTCTTGCTTAATACTAAGTGGTAGAATTTTTGGAAAGCAGCAGGCCTTTCAGCCATGTTATGTCTAGTAATGAGATTTGCTTGAGTATGTTGCCTTGAGTTGCTAACACCCAGGCGGTTATAACTTTGTTTTCCTGAGTGAAAAGCATTTGCTCAGTTATATCTAATTAGAGGAAACTGCGAACTTATGAAGATCTGCCGGTCAGGTGGTGGTGAAATAGTTGCATTAAACCATGTGGCAGCATTGCAGCTAGTATCTTGAACCATGTGGCAGCATTGCAGCTAGTATCTTGAACTATGTGGTTGCATGGCTCAATGTATCTTGTTTGGGTATAAACCTCCCTTAGAACAGGGCTCAACAAATCCTAGGTGCCAGGTCACCATGGTGCCTATAAATTGAACCCTGGTGCTCAAGATTTCATTGTCCCACTCCCCCCCCCCCCCGCGCCATTACTCGATATTTCTTACTCCTCCTGCCACGTTGTTTGCTGCCCACTGCGATCGGCTTTACAGGTAGCTTGAGACACAGGGTGAAGGAAGTTTGCTGATCTTGAGGTTTCAAGTCTCACAAGATCAGCAAACATCTCCAGGAACAAGCAGGAATGTAGTCTTCACATATGGGTATCGTCGGTACCGACGGAGCCTGCGTGGGAACGCTCCCCAGCGTCCAAAAGGAAAGCTTTTGGGAGCATCCCACAGCGCATGCGTGCTGCCTTCTTGTCTCACTGCCTCTCTCACTTCAGTTCTTCATTTTCCATGGAGCCGACAGGATGTGTCTCCTGTCACAGCAGAAAACTTTATCTTCTTTCTTGTTGTTTGTGGTCGCGTCTGCCTTCATTCGACGCCTGCCGGTACCGCCGGTTCTCTTTTCTTATTTTCTTCTTTAAAAAAAAAAAAAAAACTTCTTCTTTTCTTCGGTGCCTCGCCCCTCCTGCCCAAAAATCTCCAGACATGGGGAAGCCAACTAGTGGTTTAAAAAAAAAAAAAGTTCAAAACTGTGGCGGTACTATTTCCATCACCGACACCCACGAATGGTGTCTCAAATGTTTAGGTCCTGAACATTGTCCAGCAGAGTGTTTCTCCTGTAGAAAGATGACGACCAAAAGGGGCCTGCAGAATAGAGCTGCAAAGGCTGGTTCTCTTTTCATTGTTGATACGATGTCAGTTGCATCGACGTCCTCCAGGGCTTCATCTTCCTCTCATGGATCTCAGGTAACTAAACAAAAGTCTGTAAAGACTAACCGGTCCTTGAAGGGTAAATCTGCAAAGCATCGAGATGCCACTGGCACTACCCTCGAAAGTACAACGGCAAAATTGCCCCGGCGGGAGTCTTCGGTCTGCAAAGCACAAATGGGGTCTCAGAATGTTCCAGAGGCCTCCACCTCTGCAGAACTTCTGTTGCCATGTTCTGGGGTCGTAGCTGCTTCCACTGGTACCGACCAAGCATCGGCATTAGCAATGGATAAGAGAATCCTTTCTATTGAACGCAGTCTAGCGTCCCTCTTAGCTGCCTCGGTACCGCTAAGACCGCTACAGACGGTTCAAATGAGCTCAATACCGACACCGGTACCGGCTCCAGTGGCACCCACTCAGGTGGGACGGCTTCCTCCCATGCTGAGTCTCAAGAATTTCTCTGGCATCGAGGGGTTGGAACCAAAATGCCATGCTACCGATTTTCATCGGTACCAGCATCGATCGATGCAAAGCTCCAATGAGGATTCCGATGACTCTACCGATACAAGAGCAGTACTGTTGAAGGAGCCATCTCCTTCTCCTGAGCGCAGAATGTCTCCTCCAGAAGACATGTCTTTTCAGGATTTTATACATGATGTAGCTAAAGGGCTTTCAATCACGGTTACTCCTGAGCAGGAACCTAGGGCAGAAGAACTAAGAATTCTGCAATACCCTATGGCTCCCAAAGAGGCAGCGATGCTGCCCATTCATCAGATCCTTCAAGATCATATGTTCAGAGTGTGGGAAACTCCCTTAACGGTGTCACTGCATTCTCGACGCCTCGATACCATGTACCGAATCCCACCTTCTCCAGGGTTTCAGAAGACCCAATTACCACACCATTCCATGGTAGTGGAATCAGCTATGCGGAGAATAAAGAGTGCTAAAACGCATTCTTCCAACCCGCCAGACCGTGAATCGAGGACACTCAATGCCTTTGGGCGTTGATGCTTTCAGTCCTCCATGCTAGCATCTAGGATTAGCTCATATTCCCTTTACATGGGAATGTTTCTAGAGGAGGTTACAGCGGCTCTGGAACGCATGAGCCCTCTTCTTCCCGAAGATAAACGGGTTCAGTATCTCACTCTGCTCAAGCACGCTCAAAATATCTGCGAATGAGGATGTCCAATCCAAAGAAACTGAAGGGCCCTTAAATGAGACAGACAATGCCCAATCTCCTGCTAAAGGACCAAATCTGAAGAAAACCTCACCAAACAGCAAACTACTACTACTTGGTGATTCCATCATCAGTGGCACCAACTTGGGAACACAGTTCAAAGGAGAGAAGATAGTCAAGTGCCTCCCGGCTCTTCAGTAAGCAGGAATAAAAACCATGTTCTTGAAATACTTAGCGCAGAAAGTGAACACTCCAAACTTGATGTGGTTATCCACTTGGGCACAAATGACCTGGCTAGAAACAGTACGTCCACAGTCCAAAAGAACTTCCAATCTCTGGGAGAGAAACTCAAGCCCATTGTTAACACTGTTGTATTCTCAGAGGTGTTCTACCTGTGCTTGGTAAGGGGGCAAAAAGGCTGCATCGCATCAACAGCTTTAATACGTGGCTCCAGACCTGGTGCAAACAAGGAGGATTCAGATTTATTGGCGACTGGGGTAACATGGAACAACAAGAGACTATACTGTGCTGATGGACTACATATCTCTGTCGCAGGGAAAAGAATCCTAAGTGAAAAATACAAGCAATGTGTGGATATATATTTAAACTAGAACAAGAGGGTGACGGATGTGGAAGGTCAAGCTCTGGACGTCACCCCCTGCAAAAGCAGATTAAAATCAGAAACAGCCACACATTTAAACCACACATCAAAAACAAGTGGGAAGATGTAGGCAGAACAAAATCAATGCTAAATACAAGCAAGACAGCTAAATGCTGGAAAGCAATGAGCACAAATGCTCGAAGCTTAGCCAACAAAGTTCCAGACCTAGAAGCCCTAATGGTGGAAAAGGATTATGACATTGTGGCCATTACAGAAACATGACTAAACTAATCGCATGACTGGGATATAGCCATACCTGGCTATAATCTATTCAGAAGAGACAGAGAAAACGGAAGAGGAGGAGGAGTAGCCTTGTATGTCAAAAGCAATATTAAAGCTACTGAAATGCAGGGGGCATGGGGAAAAGAAGTAGCGCTCTGGATTGTGTTGGAAAGAGGCGATGGCACTGTCATCCATACTGCTGTAGTCTACAGACCTCCGACACAAATTGAAGAGAGAGATAATGAATTGATTATAGATATTGCCAAGATAGCCACAGAGGGGGAAGCGATCATATTGGATGATTTTAATCTACCTGATGTGGATTGGATTACTCCTTCTGCAAATCTGGAGAGAAGCAAAAAAAAATTGTGGATGCTCTCCAAGATGCGTTTCTTAGACAAATGGTGATGGAACCAAGCAGGGAAAGCTGAACACTGGATTTAGTGCTCACCAACAGCGATAGCGTGTCGAATGTCTGCATGAGTGCCCCTGTGAGCAGCAGCATTCATCACACGGTATGGTTTGAGATAAAAAGCCATGGTACAGGCCAAACATAGCAAACTCAAAGTCCTAAACTTCAAAAACACCGACTTCAATAAAATGGCCGAGTACCTAAAGAGGAGCTGACAGGGTGGAAGGAGATAAGGGAAGTGGAATTGCAATGGGTTAAACCAAAGGTGGCAATAAAAGGGGCAACAGATAAATATGTACGTCAAGTAAACAAAAACAAGAGGAGAAGAAAATCTATTTGGTTTTCCAAAGAAGTGGCTGCTCAAAGGCAAAAAAACCACAGCTTTCGCAAAATTCAAAAGGTTGCAAACAGAGGAACACAGAAATGAATACAGGATAAAACTCGGAGACAAAGAGAAATAAGGATAATATAATCAAAGGCAGAGGAAAAGATGGCTAAAGACGTGAAGTGTGGTGACAAAACCTTCTTCAGGTATATTCAGGAAAGGAAGAAGATCAGAGGTGGAATTGCAGGACTCAGAAGTGCTGCGAACGGACTCGTGTTAAGTGACATTGAAAAAGCGAAATTGCTAAACGAATACTTCTGCTCTGTTTTTACTAAAGAAAATCCTGGAGAAGGACCACCTGTGACTCCCAAATATAAAAATGGGAAAGAAGTAGTTACCACACCATTCACAGAAGATGAGGTGTTAGAACAACTTGCAAAACTGAAAGTGGACAAGGCCATGGGACCGGATGGGATACATCCCAGGATACTGAAAGAGCTCAGAGAAGTCCTTGCAGGGCCATTAAAGGATATTTTCAACAGATCCTTGGATTCAGGAGAGGTTCCTCAGGACTGGAGAACGGCTGATGTCGTACCTCTACACAAAAGTGGTGACAAGGAAGAAGTGTCAAACTACAGGCCTGTGAGCCTTACCTCGGTGGCGGGAAACGTCATGGAGGCGCTCAGGGCTGTGGAGTCTGAGGAAATTTTGGGTACCTGGAGTCTGAGTCGGCAAACAATGCTCCGACTCCGATTAAATTTAGATTGGAATTTAAAAAACACACAAAAAGGAGAAGGCAGCAGCTTCTGCCCAACTACCTCTCTCTGCTAGAAGAGCTTAGAAGAACTTGGTGGAACAGCTTCTTGGATTCAACTGTAAGTGTTTATATTTATTTTAAAACCTGCATGCCTGCTTGTCAGTATGAGGGAAGACGTGTACATGTTTCTGGAAGAAACTGTCTATCCTAGGTTTGTAAGTGTGGTGCTGCAGGAATGTATGAATGTTTATGTATAGTGCAGATTGTTTATATGCTCTGAGTACTAAAATGTAGACTCTGTGTTATGTGTGTGTGTGTGTACAGTACATGTCTGTGCATGTTTTTCTGTATAGGACAAAATCATGTCTAGGTTTAGTGCTGGGATATATAGCTTATTTGTTTGTATAAATCCATCTACGTACAACTTACAAGACTGTGTATGTTGATATTAAAAATCTAATTATATGCCAGTTAGTATAACATATTTTATATTTTAGGGAAAGAGGCATCCTAAACAATGGCAAAAAGACTGCTAACAACAAACACGACAAAAGTCTACTGTTTATGAGCACTTTGCATTATCAAGTGATGGAAAACATTACGTGTGCCAATGTTTTAGAAAAGATGATGATGGTGAAAAACAATGTGATGCAAAAATTAGCAGTTTCAGTGGGCCTGATAAAAATGCACCTACAAGAGCATCAAATTTGAAAAGACACAGCGTTTTCATCCCAAAGTGTTAGAAGCCGTGAATGAGAAAGATAGCAATGAAAACATTGCATCTACTTCTGTGACAAAAAACGTTCAGAAATCTACTGGAGAACAAACACAAATAAGAAAATTCTTTATATCTGACAAAGTTACCATAAGGATGACACCAGAAAAATTCAAACACCACATTATTGAAATGGTAGTAAAGAATAGTTTACCACTATCCTTCTTTTCACAGACAGCCTTTTTAGGCCTAAATGGAGAAATGGCAAAAAAAACTTGGTGTTTCTCTGGAAAGAGAAAGTATAAGGAAACTTATAATTGAGGCCAAATGTAAAAAGGAAGAACTACAGAAAGTTCTGAAAGGACGTTTTGTCTTCCTTAAAATGGATGCATGCACACGTCACAGAGTCAATTATTTCGCTATTAATGTTAGATTTGTGGATGAAAATAACAACAATAACAGTGACCCTCGGATTAAAGGACACTCAGGCACATCACACCAGTGATTACCTTCAGAAGTTAGTGGAGGGTGTTCTAGAAGATTTTGAAATTAAAAAGGAACAGATTTTATGTGTTGTGACAGATAACGCTTCTAACATGTTGAGCACAATTGAGAAGATGAACGCAGATGAAGGTAACAAACAGATATTAGAGTTAGAGGAAGACAGCTCTGCAAGTATTGGAGAAAGTTTAGAACTGAAGAGAATGCTGACATTTTTTAGACAACTTTGTTGAAGAAGCATTGAAGCTTGCTACTATTCATCATATGCGATGTGCTGTTCATACACTGCAACTTGCCATAAGAGATGGATTAAAAGATCGCCATGCAGCTACACTAATTGGCAAATTACGGCAAGTAACTGTTGCAGCCAGGGCCCCGAAAACAGATGCAATTTTGAAAAGACGTGCAGGAAAAGGAGCCATTTTAGATCAAACAACTCGCTGGGGAAGCACTTATTTAATGGTGAAGCGTTTGCTTGAACTTAGACTTCATAGAAGAAATGGACAATGAAAATCTTGCATTAACTGAAAGCCAGTGGACACAAACAAAAGAGCTGGAGAACCTTCTTTTTCACCCCTTCACTGTCACCAAGAGGTTGCAATGTGATGATCTAACCCCGGGTAAATTCTTCTTGGAATGGAAGAGCCTGTTATCGCCTGAACAAAAATGGAGGGTTAATAGCTGAGGGCATTGCATCTTCAATGATGAAAAGAGAGAGTCTTTTGCTGGAAAATGAAATCTTGTTAACGGCTATTTATGTCGACCCAATGAGCCGAATTTTGTTGAACAGTGAACAGACTGCTACTGGGAAAAAGGCCCTCTATGATGTAGCAGTTCGCATGAAGGGATTACGACCTGAAATACCTCCACAGGATGAAGTTCTTCTTTTAAGCAATAGTGGTAACTCAGGATCATCTTCTTCAAACAAAGAATTAGACTTTGATTCCTTCTTAAACAAAATAGAAGTTGCTAAACGAAAGCGACGTTGCATAAGCGTTACAGAACCAGTAAATGTCCAAATAAAAAAATTCCAACAGGAGTTTTATAAAGCACTAGAAGAAGTTGAAAAGTATGATCGCTCATCAAAACTTACTGTTGAAGAAGCCATCCTTGTTTATCCAGAGATCGTTAGTGATGTGGCCAGAATAGCTACTGCAATGCCACCCACCCAAGTCAGTGTCGAAAGATTATTTTCAGCCCTAAAAATAATAAAGTCTGACTTAAGAGCCTCTATGAAAGAGGATCTGGCAGAGGCAATTCTCTTCCTTAGAACTCTACATTGAATTGATTTGCATTTGCTAAGCCTATAACTACATTTCAAGATTAATATAAACCTTTCCTAGGTTTTAAAGATTTTGTTTTTGGTTCATATAGATAAGCTTTGTTTTTGTTCTAAAACAACCAAATAATGTGGTTTGTATTTTTGGACTGGTAAAGTTCCTGTTCCTGATGTTTATGCCTGCTGCTACTATCTAGCCACTTGATTGATTAATAAAAAAAAATTAATAAAACTTTGTTTTCATTGTGTGTGTCTTTTTTGCTTAAACTGTTCAATACAGTAGACTGTTGGCTTCCCAGCCAGTAGTCCTGTGGTAATGACATGTATGTTGCCTTTCTTTCCTTCATATTAATACAGAGGAGTCTGAGTCGGAAGTACAAAAAACTGAGGAGTCGGAACATTTATCTACCGACTCCACAGCCCTGGAGGCGCTCTTGAAAGAGCGAATAGTGAACTTTCTGAAAACCAACATGGTTTTACCGAAGGACGATCTTGCCAAACAAATCTGATTGAGTTCTTTGACTGGGTGACCAGGGAGCTAGATCGGGGGCATGCGATGGATGTCATCTACCTGGATTTCAGCAAACCCTTCGATACTGTTCTTCATAGGAGGCTTATCAATAAACTCGGTGGCTTGGGGATGGATCCTAAGATGGTAAATTGGATCAGAAATTGGTTGGCTGACAGATGACAGAGGGCGATGGTAAATGGCGCTCACTCGGATGAAGGGAAGGTGATTAGCGGGGTGCCCCAGGGGTCGGTCCTGGACCCGGCACTGTTCAATGTATTTGTGAGTGATATTGCTGAAGGACTAAATGGAAAAGTCTGTCTTTTTGCAGACACACAAATTTGCAACAGAGTGGACTCCTTCGAGGGAGTGGTTAATATGAGGAAAGATCTACAAAAGCTGGAAGAATGGTCTAATGCTTGGCAATTAAGATTTAATGCAAAGAAGTGCAGAGTCATGCACTTGGGTAGCAGAAATCCAAGGGACTTGTACGCGATAGGGGGTGAGAGGTTGGTGTGCACGGATCAGGAGAAAGACCTTGTTGTGATTATTTCTGAAGATCTCAAGGTGGTAAAAGCCAGGAAGATGTTGGGCTGCATACAAAGAGGAATCACCAGCAGAAAGGAAGAGGTACTTATGCCACTGTACAAGTCACTGGTGAGGCCTCACTTGGAATACTGTGTTCAGTTTTGGAGACCGTATCTTGCAAAGGATGTAAAAAGACTGGAATGTTCAGAGGAAGGTGGCCAAAATGATTTGGAGCCTGCGTCAGAAGCCTTATGAGAAGAGACTTGAAGACCTAAACATGTACACTTTGGAAGAGAGGAGGGACAGGGGAGATATGATTCAGACCTTTAAATACTTAAAGGGAAATAATGAACAAACAAACTTCTTCCAAAGACGGGCAAGCTGTAAAACTAGAGGGCATAACAGGAAGCTGCAAGGTGGTAAATTGAAAGGCAATGTCAGGAAATACTTTTTCACAGAAAGGGTGGTGGATGCTTGGAATGCCTTCCCGATGGAAGTGGTGGGGGCAAACACAGTGACGGAATTCAAAATGGCATGAGACAGACACAGTGGATCCCTTTACAGCAAAAGGATAAAATCAAAATAAACTGAACCATCTAATTTCTCAACAAATAGGGGTGTCCTGCATGGAGTGGTGGGTTCACCCCTTAACAGGGACGTGGGGAGGGGTGGCCTGCACGGAGCGGCAGGTGCACCTACTCTTGCCATCGTGCTGGGCATACTAGATGGACCATGCTGGTCTTTATCTGTCGTCATTTACTTTGTAAATTTGTGAACCGTGCAGCTTTTGACTGCTTTGAAGCTATTAGCAGCACCTCTGCTATTGGTATCGGAGCACAGCGCATTGCATGGCTCCAAGCATCAGATTTAGAGGAGTGGGTGCAAGAGAAGTTAGGAAACATTCCTTGCACAGGTGAAAACTTATTTGGGAAGGATTGGCAGACCAAGGCTAATCAGATTGAATCTGACAATACCACCTTGAATAGACTATCAAAGTCTACAGCCAACCCATCAAAGAAAAAAACAGGCAAGAAGTTTTTCTTTAACAAAAAGAAAAAATCTTACCATTCTTATTCCCATCCAATGCACTGTCCAGTTCATGCTCCCCAGAAAGGCAGCAATCTAGACAACAAAGAAAGCCGCAAGCTCAAAGAGCTCAACCGGCTCAGCAAGTACAGCCTCCGCAGGGGCTTTGACCTCTACCTAGCGAACCTAACCTTTTTGCCTCTGAAGGGTCCAGAGCCCTTGACCATTCCGGGCAGATTATGCCATTTTGCCAAAAGATGGCAACAAATAACATCAGAAAACTGGACTCTGTCCATTGTAGAACAGGGGTACAAACTTCACTTTCTCAGCATGCCTCCCGCCTACAGTCATAAAACAATTAAATTCTCAAGGCCCTGTCACCGACATTCTGTGTCAGGAGGTCTCCTCACTTGTTGCTCAAGGAGCAATAGAAGAGGTACCCATATCCCAATGGGGGAGGGGGTTCTACTCCCCCTATTTTCTTATCCCAAAGAAGACAGGGGGATATAGACCTATCCTGGACCTCGGAGAATTGAACAAATATCTTTTCCGAGAAAAGTTCAAGATCTCCCTCGGAACACACTTACCATACCTTCAGAATCAGGATTGGTTATGTTCTCTAGATCTAAGAGATGCGTACACGCATATCCTCATCCATGTAAATCACAGGAAGTACCTTTTGATTTCTCTTTCAAGGAAGCCATTTCCTTCCATTCGGGCTGGCCTCTGCCCCAAGAGTCTTCACAAAATGCATGGCTGTAGTAGCAGCATTCCTGAGAACTCTGGAGATATTCGTCTTCCCCTACTTAGACGACTGGCTCATCAGAGTACCAACAGCTCCAGAAACAGAACGAGCTGTTTCTTGTGCCATGAGAATTCTCCAATATTTGGGTCTGGTAATCAGCCACCCAAAGTCTCACCTCACCCCTTCTCAATCCCTAGAGTTCATAGGGGCTCGCTTAGACACACAGCAATCAAAGGCATTCCTGCCACAGCTGTGCTGTCTACGAATAATAGAATTGGCTTCCCAAGCAGTAAAGAAAACTCTCCTGGCTGCTTGAGAAATGCTTCAGCTGCTGGGGCATATGGCATCCACTGTACATGTGGTCCCTTATGCCCGCCTACACATGCGAGTGGCATCCACTGTACATGTGGACCCTCTTTTCGCAGTGGACACAAGCATAGGTCGCTTAACGGACAAAATCAAGAATTCGACACGTCTCATTTTGTCCCTGCAGTGATGGCAGTCCCTCGAACACCTCCTGGTAGGTTCCCCCTTCCAGCAACCACTGCCCCAAATCACCCTGATGACAGATGCGTCCAAGCTGGGTTGGGGAGCCCACTTGCATGATCTTTCCACTCAGGGTCTCTGGACCTCTCAAGAGGCCTCTCTTCAAATAAACCTCTTAGAGCTAAGAGCCATTTACAATGCTATAATAGCATTTCAGGCCCAGCTCAGTCAAAAGACAGTTCTGGTCCAAACCGACAATCAGGTTGCCATGTTTTACATAAACAAACAAGGCGGAACGGGCTCTCTGTCGCTATGCAACGAAGCTTTGTGACTATGTGCCCTCGCCAGAGAGCTCCAAATTCACCTTCTAGCGGTATACCTTGCAGGCATTCAAAACTTGTAGACAGACAACCTCAGTCGAATACTGCTGCCACACGAGTGGTCTCGCCAGTCAGACCAACTGGCTCGAGTGTTCCAAACCTGGGGAACACCAGATATAGACCTCTTTGCAAGTCCACAGAATGCTAAACCTCCCCTGTTCTGTTCCAGAATTCCGGCTCAATACTGTCTAGCAAACAATGTTTTCCAGCTCCATTGGGATCAGGACTTCCTCTATGCCTTCCCACCCTTTCCCTAATTCCCAAAACTCTTTTCAAGCTTCTGAGAGACAGGGGTTATATGATTCTCATAGCTCCACGTTGGCCAAGGCAATCGTGGTACCCTCTGCTTCTCTCTCAAGCAGCAACTCTAGAGTTGGGATATGCTCCAGATCTCCTTTCTCAGGAGAACGGGAAGCTTCTGCATCCCAATCCTCAGTCCCTGCACCTCTGGGCCTGGCTGCTGAAGGCATAGAACTTTTAGATATCCCCCTCTCTCAGCAAGTGAAGGGTATCCTTCAGGCTTCGAGAAGAAAACCTTCCACAAGGCTTTCCTACGTTTTCAAATGGAAAAGGTTTTCTATATGGTGTTCAAAAAAGGGACTTAACCCCCTTTCCGTGCCCATGGAGTCGCTTCTGGAGTATCTCCTCCATCTTTCAAATTCTGGTCTTAAGACAAATTCAGTGCGAGTCCTTCTCGGTGCTATTGTGGCTTTTCACAAGCCCCAAGATGGACAACCAATCTCTTCTCATTCACTTGTGTCAAGATTGATGAGAGGTCTACTATTGACAAAGCCCCCCATAAAGCTGCCACCGGTGGCATGGGATCTGAATCTTGTTCTTGGGCAGCTTATGAAGCCACCTTTTGAACCTTTAGCCACTACAACTTTAAAATTCCTTTCCTGGAAGGTCATTTTCCTAATTGCAGTAACTTCTGCTAGGCGCATTAGTGAACTGCAAGCTTTAGTGGCTGACCCTCCTTATACAAGGTTCCACAATGATGAAGTAGTCTTCAGGACTCATCCACACTTTATGCCAAAGGTGGTTTTGTCTTTTCATTTAAACCAGTCGGTTTACCTTCCTGTAGTCTTTCCTAGGCCTCACGCCTCCAGTGCAGAAAGGAACCTTCATACCTTAGATTGTAAAAGAGCTTTAGCCTTTTACCTTCAAAGAACCGAACAACATAGGAAGTCTTCTCAACTCTTTGTTGCTTTTGATTCTAGTCATTTGGGACTTCCAGTTTCCAAACGAACCCTATCTAAGTGGATTGTAAACTGCATATCCTTCACATACGATAGTAAAGGTCTTTCCCTCGAGGGCCATGTTACAGCTCATAATGTCAGAGCAATGGCACCCTCGGTTGCTAATCTCTGCTCTGTGTCTATAGATATCTGTAGAGCGGCTACTTGGGCTTCGGTACATACCTTCACAGCCCACTATAGTCTAGACAAGGACTCCCATCGGGATGCCTCGTTTGGCCAAGCTGTCCTACAGCATCTCTTTGACTTAATGCAACTCCTACCCTCCATCCCGGTAGGATGCCAGGGATCCATGGGAGGAAGTATGACCCTGTTCACACAGGTTCACAGCTCACTGGGGTCATTCCTCTGGCATCTTTCAGCTGGGGAGTCCCCATATGTGAAGACTGCATGCATTCCTGCTTGTTCCTGGAGATAGCGTAGTTACTCACCTGTAACAGGTGATCTCCGGGAACAGCAGGAATTAAGTCTTCATAACCCACCCACCTCCCCTAGCACTGTTCCCTCTAAGCTGTGCGCGTGTGCGCGCGCACACACCTCGCCAAGTGAGTGCACATACTTTACAACAGAGCGCACAAAAATTACGGTTCTGATTCTGATAGAAAACAACACAGACGTCTTAAAATTTAAAAATTGTTGTATATTTACGGTTTTCACAAGTTCTACAATATTTTCTAGTGCAATCAATGTGGTGTACATACTGTATTCTGATGTGTAGTCAAATTTTAAAGTATATAATTCCGAGTGTCGTTATATGGTGCACAAAAATTTAACCTTCCTTCAAAAGCTGCACAGCTGATATTTTATGCGCACACAGCCTACAGAAAATTAGAGGGAACATTGTCCCCTAGGAGAGTTGTGTGTATGTGTCTCTCTCTCCCCCTCTCCCTCTCCCTCCCCCCTTGGCTCAGCTTTAAACTCAACTGAAGTGAGTGAGGCGGGAAGGCAGCACGCTTGCGCTGTGGGATGCTCCCAAAAGCTTTCCTTTTGGATGCTGGGGAGCGTTCCCACGCAGGCTCCATCGGTACCGATGATACCCATATGTGAAGACTTAATTCCTGCTGTTCCTGGAGATCACCTGTTACAGGTGAGTAACTACGCTTTCCTGCACCACGCAGAGCTGATCACGGTGGAACAGCCAACAATGTGGTAGGAAGAGTAAGAAATATTGGGTGATGACTGGGGGGATAGGGCGGTGAGAGAGGTGTGAGGGTTTTTTGCTTGGCTTTGCATATTACCAGACCATGGTGATATGTGAAGCAAAAAGAAGTTGGCTTGGATACAGTTGACACCATACTTGCTGGTGTAGATGGGAGGGGAGAAGGATCGCTGCATTCTAATGGTTAAGGGCCTGATTTATTAAGTTGCTTTTCCCATATAAAATGGGAAAACAGTAAATCAAGCCTATAAAGGAGCTGCGATACACCTTTTTAGGATGGGGGGCACTGTGACAGAGATCTCGGTGGCCAGCTCCTAAACATTTAAGCTGGCTCCTAGATGCCAAGAAAATTTGAGGCCTGCATTAGAATTTAAAATCTGAGGTTTGATGTCCAAGGCACTGGCAACAGGTCTTTTATACCGCTTTATTATTTCAATCAAAGCGGTTTACATTGTAACTTAAACATGGTAATGCACATTAAACAGGGACATTGATAACTTGGAATTTTCTGAGGCAATGGATGGTTAAGTGACTTGCCCAAGGCCACAAAGAGTGCTAGTGGGTTCCCAAGCCAGTGCTCTAACCATTAGGTTACTCCTTCACTTTACTCATACTGGTAAACTTATGTTTTTTGCTTATATGTGGGTGGATGAGTAATACTTTATGTAAAAGATGAGTAACATTTTTAGTGTAAAGGATGTGGTAGAAATTGAAAAAAAATTGATTTTTTTTTTCCTTTAAAGCCCCCATTTATTCACAGTAACCATGTACATTGTGTTGACTATCGTAATGTATTGCTAATGGAAGTAATATGTTCCACAGAGGGCAATCTTTTCTGTGTAGATATAAGGTAATGAGAGATAAAATACTGTTACTGCTTGTTTGTTTAGCATGTATATACACTGCATGGTTTAAAGTAGAGCATGAAATGAATTCCTTGTGTTCATTTTTTTCACAGGCTGTTTTAAAGAAGAGCAGGGGCTAGACATTTTGAAGATTTGCTCTATCACCAGTAGATTAGTTTCCTCCACCCATAATGTACATGTGGTGCCTCAGAAAACTACTTGATGTTCAGCAGCATACATAATGTGAAGGCCTTCGGATTTATGATGGCATGAGCACAGCATGCAGATCAAGCAAATGTTTTTAGATTTGTGTACTTATGCACAATTTGTTTTAAACCTATTTTAATAAATGTCTATTTTATGCTTGCATTTTTTTTTTACTCTCTGTAATTGTTGGGCATATCTCTATGTGTGAAGTAGTTTCCAAAATATATAAATTAGGAGCTTTTTTTCCCCAAAGCCACTTATGTAGGTAAATTGGCCTATTTTGAGTGTCTCCCCTGAACCGCCAGTTTACCCATGGAGCTCACAACATGCATGCATCTAGCTGCCTTTCATAGGAATAAGAGTCGGTCAGCTTGGCATGTGTACGGTTTAAATCCATTTCTTGCTCCCTTGCCCCTTACTATGCACAAAAATGGCAGGTGTAGCTTTATGCAGAAGGTTGCACTAAATCCAGGGTCTCTAGGAGTCCGTATTGACTCAACAGAACACATTGTATTATATACCTGGGTGATTTGTTGAAGATCCATTACCTAGTTTTCTTAGTAAAAGAACTATCATGCTTCCGTATCCTGCTAGGCCAGTCTAGATGAGTGGGTTGTGCTCCCTTGCCAACGGGTGAAGGTAGACTTGAACATCTTTCAAAGATATCAGAAGGTGTAATTGCTGGTGCAGAACTGAGAGAAGCCAGTAACTGCCTGCAGCAGTGGCAAGGGGTGGGTGTGTTTGTGGACTGGTGCAGCACTGCAGATAGGACTAACTTCCCTGGCCCATGCTACAGTGGCCTAGGATTGAGTTAAATAGGGCTTAACAGAGCTCTGAGCAAGGGTATGTCTTTGACTCCTCGACCTGACAGCTGCTCAGGATCTAGCACTATTTCTCTCCTTGCTGTCTAGGTTTGCATCCTTCGGATTTTTCCCCTCCAGATTTAAATCCCTTTTTGCCCCTTTTAAATTGTGCACATAGGTTTCTAGTGGGCTACATTTGTCTGTCTGTATGAAGTATTTAAAAAAAAAAATTGTTTAGGCCTGTGTAGGCATTCGGGAGAGCCCAGATTGGGTTCCCCTGCCAAGCACAGGGACTCTTGATCTGCAATCCCTTTTTTGCCGAGTTTCTGGTACTTTTGCCATGGTCACTGTTTTTCGCAACCTGCATTGGGCTTTTTTTTTTTTTTCTTTCTTTCAGTGAGCCTTTTTTGTGGCCCCTTTTGTAGGGTTTTTTCCCACTGTCTTTGCTGAGAGCAGGGCAAACATGGCAGTTGTCCATAACTGCTCAGTGCGACACCCGCAGGGTCAGCCCTGCAGCAGCCTCCTTTAGCCCTCAGTGTGATGGGTATGTGAGGGCCAGGATGTATGACAGTATCAAGTTCTCCTCGTCTTTATTCTGTAGTCATGTTGACCACGGGGCAGGCGTTTTGCAGAGGACCTCAAGGGCTGCCTTGCAGAGGGTTAAGGGGAGTCCCAGTCTCTGGCCAACAAGGTCCGGTTGGGCCCTTTGGGGCCATAGGGAGAATCTTTCAGTTGTCTAAGAGGACCAGCTGCTGAAATAGTTTCTTGACTGTATTGCTTAACTACATGGACACCCCCTTCGCAGGGATCCAGGGCTCTGATCTCCCCTGCGGGGGAATCGAGGTCATCGGGTATCGCTGCCACAACCATTTCATGTGCTAAGCGCCCCCATCTTGCACATTTACCTGGGTGCTCCTTTGAAGTTGGCTGGGCTGTTGAAAAAAATCCCTTTACGTCTGAAGGCGAGTTGGAGGAGTAAGTGGAAATTCCCCTCATTTAGGGCAAGGATCCATCACCGGTCTTCCTTTTTTGCTGAGACATCCTCCCACTGTTGATTCAGAATGCTGTGTCTGTCTTGGGGCTCAAAGAGCTTGCAGTCAACCTGCCGTCTAGAGGGAACACCATTTTGATGGGTATCAGATGTCTATAGTGGCTCCTTCTGTTGCCAGTGCCCTTGGAACAGCTCCTCGTCTCCCAATAGGATCAGCCGCCTCAGGCCAATGCTGGCGCAACTCTTTGGGCTTCAGTGGGTGGATACCTTGGTCATGGTGATAACAAAGTGCACAGCTGTTCCAGTGGAAGGTGGTGCAGCACTTAGAGGCTCACAATAGGAGGATGGAGACCTGCCTAAAGATTGCCTTCTGAACCTTGGGCTACCAAACTGTCCTTTGTGCCAATCTTGTAGCTAGGGCATTTTTGCTCTGGATTTAACAACTGACAGACATCCATAAGATGGCCTGGCTGCGTTTTGTAGTGGACACTGTATTTGATATAATCAAAGTGTTCTCCAGATCTGTTGCAGCTGTGGTGGTGGTGGCTCTGGCTTTGCAGCTTGTCTGCGGATGCAGTCCCCATGTTGTATCTCTGCAAACTCCTCTTTTCGTGCTGGCTGCTATTTGGAGAAGACCTTGAAAAATGGTTGAAGGACCTATCCTCCAGAGGCTGCCCTAGGAATGATCTAAAGGTGCTTTCTGAGCATCTTAAAGAACTTATTTGAAAGCCTGAAGACATCCAAGTGTCCAAGGGCTCTAGCTCTGCCTCTACCTCCTATGTGTCTTGGGCCAGGAAGGGCGAACCCTTTTGGGGTTCCATTGGCCTTTGAGACTCCTGCTTGGCCTCTATCGGAGCTGGCAAATCATCACTGAAAGATTACTTATGATCTGGTCCCAATACCTCGACTCTTTCTGTGTCCCCTGGTCCCTCAAGCAGCGAGAAATGCAGAGAGAAACACAGAACACAAAGTTTCTCTTTCTCTGAGCTCAAAGGGAAGCCAACAGGAAGGACTGTGGACACAGCACAGTTCTACTTCTATTGGATTCAAGGTTCTTCCCTATAGGGACTCTTTATTATAGTAAAATGAGGAAGTAACTGCATCATTAATCATGAACATGAAATAACACCAGGTGTTGCTAGAATTCTTTAACAGAGTAAGAGCTGATTACAGTGTATTAGCTGAAATATACCTGATTATCATAAAGTTATTTATCAATGCAGAAATTACGCTGTGTCAGCAGTAACCTATAGTTGACTGTACAAGAACTATGGGTGTACAGGTCTGTGTTTTCTCCGGGAACAAGCAGAAAGTCAGCCCTCACATATGGGTGACGTCTGCGCCGGTAGAGCCCTTGTGCGGAGCAAATCCCCCAGCTTTCAGAGAGAGCCTTTGGGAGTTGCTATCATGCATGCACGGTTCCCTTCCCGCCCAAGGGTGCTATCTTGCTCAGTCTCCTTTTTTTCCATGGAGCCCTTCAGACGTAGTCCTTGTGTCCCCGTAAAAAAGTTGATTTATTTTTTTTTCCTCTTTCTCGACCAGTCGACACCGGTACTTCTTCCTGCCTTCGGCTCGGTATGTCGGTATCGAGTCTGTCTCCATTTTTCAGTTTTTGTCCTTCGTGACTGGCGTTAATGCCTTTTTTTTTGTTTTCACTGGCAGCCTGAGTCTTCCTCCTTGCAGGGGCCATTTTTCCCCCGATAGCTGCCAGTGGGTTAAAAAAATGCGATCGGGGTGTGAAGCTGATGTCTCTCACCGATATGCATGACTGCTGTCTCCGGTGCCTCGGGACCAACCATGACCCGTCTGGTCTGTGGCCCGTGTAGGAAAATGTCCTCGAAGGCCCTGAAGAGCCGCCAGCAGCAGCATGATAGGATTTTTTCTGTGTCCTTGCCGCCGAGAGCCACGACCTCATCCGAGGCCTCCACGTCTTGGGGGAGCTGCCCGAGCAGTGTCGAGGTTCCTCGGAAAGGGGGTCTCCCTCGAGAGCACAAGAGGAAGAAGAAATCCTCGACAGCGGAGTCTCTGGATGGCTCAGAGTGACCCGGCTCCTCCTGAGGCCTGTTGCGGAGCCCCGAGCACTGGCTGGGATCTTCGGAGCTGGAGCGCCCGACAAAGATGCCTCGTCAAGAAACGGATCAGCCGAGGCTAGTACCAACTGTCCTCGTCGAGGACTCCCCTCCGAGGGAACCGGCGATGGGGCCCGAGCCAGTAGCTGCGGAACCTTCCGAACTTGAGTCCAGAATGGCAGCCTTGTAGCGCAGTTTCACTGCCTTCATGGAGCAGCAGCGGGTGCTGATAGCCGGCCTGTCCAGTTCCTCCGCCCCGACCACTGGGCCCTCGCCATCGAAGTCAACTCCGGAGGCCGAGCCAATCCTCGAAGCCCTTTGGGCTCGAGTCGATCCTCAGCCAAGGTCTCTCTCGGCCTCCCGTTTGCGAACGAGGTCATCGCCACCGAGCCTGCCGGCATTTGGGCAGTTGGTGCTGGGGCCCTCTGCCCGAGGAGCCCCCCGATTCCTCCTCAGAGGCGTTGGTGTGGGAAACAGAGGATGAGGAGTCCCCGGATACCCACCGGCACAGGGATGTGCCATCTGATTCCCCGGTATCCGAGCCTCAGAGAATGTCTCCCCTGGAGGACATGAGGTTCTTGGACTTCGTGTGGGATATGTCCAAGGTGTTGGCGTTTCCCACGGAGTCCGAGGAGGATCCTCAAGCCTTCGAGCTTGAGATCCTCCAGTGTGAGGCCCCCTCGGGAGGCCCTTACTGTACCCATGCCTCCCATCCTGGAATGACTGATGCTCCGCATGTGGGAGACACCGGCGTTGGTGCTGGTGATCAGCAAGCGGTTCGACTCGATGTATCAAGTCCGCCGGAGCCCTGTTTTTCAGAAGTCGCAGGTGCTGTACAACTCCATGGTTGTGGAATCGGCCATGCGCCGGCTGAAGAGCCAGAAGAGGCACTTCTCGGTGCCTCTCAGCAGGGAGTCCCGCAACTTGGATGCCCTCAGCAGGAAGTGCTTACAGGGTTCAATGCTGACTTGCCCGTGTACAGCTGGTAGGCCTGGATCCGACATGTACCTGAGGGACCTGGTGAAGGAACTCACCAGGTTCTTGGCTGGTCTCTCCGAGGAACCTTTGCAGCGCTTCATGGGCCTGTCTAAAGCCGTCCGTGAGTGCTCGAAGTTTGTCTCGGGTGGCTTATAACGGGTTCGAGTCGGTGGCCCAGGTAGCCGCGGCTGGCATCAGTGCACGCTGCCAGGCATGGCTGCAGTCGTCGGATCTCAAACAATGGGTTCAGGACAAGTTGGTTGATGTCCCATGCCAGGGGGAGAATCTCTTTGGCAAACCCATGACCGACAAGGCTGCAGAGTTGGAGACAGAGTACATGACGAGGACACGGCTCTCCAAGAAGACCTCTGCCCCTTCTCGCAAGAAGGGCTCGGGTAAAAAGCCCTTTTACCCAAGGAAGGGTGCTGCTTACCGAAGCTACCCCATTTTCAGGCCTCCCCGGCTCCCCAACAGGGGCAGCAGGCCAAGGAACAGGGGCATGGCCCGCGTAAGCAGAAAAGCCCCAAACCCCAGGTACCGGCTCCAGCCCAGCCAGTCAGTGGCTTTTGACTCCTACAGCATGGCCACTGTTTCCACAGGAGAAAGGCGGGTCACAGGGGGCTGGCTTGCTTGCTCTGTATGCCCACAGGTGGACAGCCATTACCACTGACGCCTGGGTCTTGCAGGTAGTTCAAGAGGGCTATCTTCTTCACTTAGCCCAGGTGCCTCCTCACTATTTTCCAGGAGAGCCCATCAGGTTTCCACTTCACCGGGACCACCTTCTGAAGGAATTAGCAGGTCTTCTCGAGGATCAGGCAGTAGAACCGGTGCCCCGCCACGTGCAGGGAAGGGGCTTCTACTCCAGGTACTTTCTGGTGCCAAAAAGGACAGGAGGCCTCAGACCCATCCTCGACCTGCGCAACCTCAGCAAATTCCTGTTGAGGGAGAAGTTCAAGATGCTCTCCCTTGGAATATTGTTGCCTTACCTCCGCCAGGGAGACTGGCTATTCTCCTTAGACCTGAAAGATGCGTATACACACATTCTAATACACCCAAGCCTGTAGGGATTATTAGGTTTAGGTATATGTTCCTGGTTCATAATCACTAAGGCCTCTGTCCGGGTTATACTCACCACCTGTCAACTGTCTACTGTCTTCAGGGCTAATGGCCCAGCTTTGCATGGTTTCCTGTGTATGTGCCTTCTGCAAAAAGTCTCTGCATGGATCCTTCAATCCAAGTATACACTTTGCTAAGGCTTATAATATATGATATTTCCTTATATGGTTCTTTATGCTGGCCTGTTTCTTCTTGCCCACTGTATAGTAGTTAGGTTGACATATTTTTATTAGAGCAGAACAGAATAAAGGCCATTGAGTGATTATGAACCAGGAAACGTATACCTAAACCTTATAATCCCTACAAGCCACAGGGAATATCTACGCTTTGTGGTGGGGGCAATCACAACCAGTACAGCAGGGGTACTCAAATCCAGTCCTGGAGAGCCACAAACTAGTCAGGTTTTTGGGATATCTCTAATGAAATGCATGAGATATATTTGCATGCACTGCCTCCATTGTATTTGACTCTATCTCATGCATATTCATTAGGGATATCCCAAAAATCGGACTGGTTTGTGGCCCTCCAGGACTGGATTTGAGTACCCCTGCAGTACAGGGTACTCCCATTTGGCCTTGCCTCGGTCCCTAGGGTGTTCACAAAGTGCTGCCTTTTTCATGCTCCAAGGGGTCTTTTTTTTTTTTTTATGTATAAGTTTTTTATTATTATTCAGCTGGAGGAAAGCCCTTCTCCGATTTTGTGTGGATCGGGAGACATCTTGGAAAATGGAAATCTTATGGCCATAAAAAAAAGAATCTTTCTTCTTAAAAAAGGCCTTCATGATTAGGGCCTTATCTGCAAGATTGGCCAAAGTAACCACTAAAGTAGCACGGGTGGAGATCAGGACTTGTGAATTTTCCAAAAAATCAGTCAAATTAAGAGTGTCCTGCGCCTCTTCCACCACAATGCCACCATCCCCGGAGGTCCCCCGAGCTAAAACAGAGAAAGAATGAGCAACCAAAATAGATTCAACATCAGATAATTGCAAAATATCAGTACAATACTGTTTAAACAAAGAAACAGCAGACATATAATGAATTCTAGGAAAATTCAGAATACGAATATTCTTTGCATGCAAGCTGTTTTCCAAAGATTCTACCTGCTTAGATAACATCAAGGTATCCTTAACAGTAGATTCACTCGTGGCCTGTAAAGGACCAACGAGTGTCTCTATCTGAGACATACGTTGAGACAAATTCTTAACAGTGCTGTCCACAGCATGAACTCGATCAATAACCTGACAAGAAAAAGTGGCTATTTGGTCCATAAACCGGGACAACAAGGAGTGGGTAGCAGAAACAAGTTTCCATATATCAACCAAGGAAATATCATCAACATTAGTAACTAAAGGCAAAGATGTCAAACCTTGAGGGCTAACAGCCAAAATGGAGTCAGTCAAAGGTACCTCATTGGAAGACACATGAATAATAGCTGAAGGCTCATCCTCCTCCCCAGAAGCAGATGACTCTGAAGAAGAAGAACCATCCAAAGCAGGATTTGGAGAGGAACCAGGGTTAGGCGGAGGAGTCCTATCAAATGAACTCAAAGAAGCACCGGAGGTAGACAACGAAACATCTTGTGCTGCAATGGGAACTGGTGGCAATACTACCACATGCTGATCCATAGGACCCTGAATCGCAGACGGAACAGTGGTAGCGTTAGCAGATTTCACAGCTGACATCGCAGCATTGATTGACTTACTCTTTCGTTTCGCGTGACCTCTGGGCATTCTTACAACGACTAGGGCCCGAAGGGGCACGAAAGGGGCGTTCCCCCTTTGGTCACACCCCCTTCGGGACCGCGGCCGCTATTGGCTGCCGGCGTTTAAATACTGCAGGAGCGCTGAATGGAAAAAGGAGCTCCAACTGCAGCCAATCGCCGATGTAATAAGCAGCACACCAAGCCCAGGTACTACGGACGCTGGCTCTCACCGGGTCTCCTCTGCCAGCGTTTAAATACTGCAGGAGCGCTGAATGGAAAAAGGAGGAGCTCCAACTGCAGCCAATTGCCGATGTAATAAGCAGCACACCAAGCCCAGGTACTACGAACGCTGGCTCTCTTTGTATTCCCCTACCTCGACGACTGGCTCATCAGAGGTTCCTCGGCTACCGAGGCCCACCAGGCCACAACTCGCACCATCCAGGTGCTGCAACACCTAGGGTTCGTGATCAACTACCCCAAGTCCAGTGTCACTCCAACTCAGCAGCTAGAGTTTATTGGGGCCAGCCTCGACACCCTTCAAGCAAAGGCCTATCTGCCTGCAGACAGGGCAAACAGACTTATGGCTCTGGCAGGGCAAGTGAGTCACAAGTCTGCAGTGTCAGCAAGGTTTTTCCTGTGCCTCTTCGGGCACATGGCTTCCACAGTCCATGTGACACCGGATGCCTGCCTCCACATGCGGACCACTCGGTGGTGCCTCAGGGACCAGTGGTCTCAGGCCTCAGGACGCCTTTGGGAAAGGGTCAAAGTATCCAGATGTCTGGTACGGTCCCTAGCCTGGTGGCTTCAACCACATCACTTCGAGGCGGGAATGCTTTTCCAAGTCCCTCTGCACACGAGGATCCTGACCACGGATGCATCCCTGCTGGGCTGGGGGGGCCCATTGTCAGGGTTACTCAGGGACTATGGTCCCCAAGCGAGAAGATCCAACAAATCAATTTCTTGGAACTATGTGCCATCTGCCTAGCACTAGAAGTTTTCAGGCAGTTCCTGGCCCACGAATCTGTCTTGGTGCAGACAACCAGGTGGCCATGTTCTATGTGAACAAACAGGGGGCAGGACCCCGTACCACCCTATGTCAGGAAACCCTGGACCTATGCTCCTTTGCAGCCTGGCATGGCATTTGTCTCTGAGCAGTCTACCTGCCGGGCCAGGACAACTGGCTAGCAGACAGACTGAGCAGGATTCTCCAACCCCACGAATGGCAGCTGGACCGCGGGGTAGCCAATTGGCTCTTCCAAACCTGGGGGGGGGCGGTGATGGACCCGTTTGCGAGTCTGGACAATCACCAGTTGCCCCTTTTCTGCTCCAGGCGACCCCACCCGCACAGGATGGCCGCCGATGCGTTTCTGATATCATGGTCCAGGGATCCTTCTATATGTGTTTCCCTGACACCTCTGGTAGCCAAGACGCTGTTCAGGATTCTCCAGGACAGAGCCTCGGTCATCCTTATTGCCACTCGGTGGCCCAGGCAACCCTGGTTCCTGCTTCTTCTGCAGCTATAGCAGTGGAGACCCCAATCCCCTTGGGGTCCTCCCTGCGTCTCCTGTCTCAGAAGGGGGGCTCTCTTCTGCACCCCAGTCTCGGCTCCCTCAACTTGATGGCGTGGTTGCTGAAAGAGTAATTTTCGCTCCGTTCCTTCCAAAAAATGTTGAGGAGGTCTTGCTGGCCTCGTGGAGGCCGCCGACCAGACGGGCGTATGCCTTGAAGTGGCGTAGGTTTGCGGCATGGTGCAAGGAGCGGGAGGTAGATCCTTTCTCTTGCCTGGTAGGGGTGGTTCTACAATACCTTCTTCCGCCTCTCTGATTTGGGCCTCAAGTCCAACTCTGTCAGGGTGCACCTCGGTGCCCTTGCGGCGCATCACTTTTTAGTGGATGAGAAGCCTCTCTCTCCGCCCACCCTTTGGTCTCTCGGTTCCTGAGAGGCTTACTTCTCTTGAAACCCCCGATGCGCCCCCCCGGCGACTGAGTGGGATCTCAGTGTGTTGTTAAGGCAGCTTACTAGGCTGCCCTTTGAACCAATGGCTACCTGCCATCTACGCTATCTTTCTTGGAAGGTGGTTTCCTGGTGGCACTCACATCTGCTCGGTGGGTGAGTGACTCCAGGCCCTAGTGTCGGAAAGACCCTACACCATGTTCTATAGGAACCGGGTGGTGCTTCGCATGCACCCCAAGTTCCTTCCGAAAGTGGTCTCCTCGTTCCACCTCAACCAGGAGGTAGTTCTACCTGTCTTTTTTTTTTTTTTCCCAGGCCGCATGCCACTCGGGCAGAGTCGGTCCTGCATACCCTGGATTGTAAGAGGGCGTTGGCCTTCTATATCCAGCGTACGTAAGCGCATCGGAAGGCTTCTCAGCTTCTCACGACCCCAGTAAGCTGGAGGTGGCGGTATCTGAGCATATGCTGTCCACCTGGGTGGCAGACTGCATTGCCTGGGCATACAGGGCAGCCGAGCTTCCAATGGAGGGTTGGGTTACGGCCCATAGGGACAGGGCCATGGCAGCATCAGTGGCTCATTTGTGCTCTGTTCCTTTGGCAGACATCTGCCGGGCTGCCACCTGGTCTTCGAGTCACTTTCACAATCCATTACTGCCTGGACAGGGAGTCCCGGTGGGACAGTGCCTTCGGCCAGGCTGCACTCCGTAATCTTTTCGAGATCTAGGCTACTCCTTCCCTCCGACCCTTCTGTGTTCAGGCTACCGGAGTGCTATTCCCTTAGTTTACATTGCTATTGCGGCTGCTTGTGGCTCTCGTAGAGGGAGCCTTTTTTAGCTATGGGTTCTCGGTAGCCTATAGCTGTGGAGTCCCATATATGAGGACTGACTTCCTGCTTCTTCCCGGAGAAAGCGTAGTTACTCACCTGTAAGAGGTGTTCTCCGGGGAGAGCAGGAATCAGTCCTCACGACCCTTCCTCCTCCCCTAGGAGATGCAGTCCTATTATTATTATTATATTTTGTTCTTTTTGCCGTCTTTTTAGCTATGTCATTTGACTGAGCAAGATGGCACCCTTGGGCAGGAAGGGGACCGTGCATACATGGTAGCAACTCCCAAAGGCTTTCTCTGAAAGCTGAGTATTTGCTTCGCACGAGGGCTCCGTTGGCGCCGACGTCGCCCATATGTGAGTACTGATTCCTGCAGTCCCTGGAGAACATCTGTTACAGGTGAGTAACTACGCTTACTCGTTATGCTTGCATTTAACAATGTTCTTAAGCTATTTTAAAACAGTTACACAACTCTCATGATTGTGATATCTTATTCTATTTAAAAAAATTAGGTGAGAAGATAAACTTGTGAGCGATGATTATTAGTACCAAAGTTCATCTAATTGGCACATTTTAGAGATCTGTATCGAGAAATTCATCTATTCCTTAGCGTCTCTCCAGTCCACTTCCTTTATTCTGGGTTGTGCCCCCCTTCCAGCAGCTCGGAGACTCAGCACACACTCTTTCTTCTGATGACGTCAGGGTACATATAGTCCTGGCACCTCCCACCAGAACCAGTTTTGCTAAGTCTCCAAGCAGCTTAGGGGACAGTGAGCCAGCAGTAGGACTTACTGGAGAGACCTAGGGCTAGGATACTTAGTTGTTTTTTTCTTTTTTTTTTGGTTTGGTTTAATTAGCGGTTTCTTTTCCTTGAAAAAAAAAATTGAATAATAATAGAGGGCTCCTTTTAGTGTGTTCCCTTCCCTTGGTGCTCTCTGGTGTTCGGGGGTGGTTGCAGGAGAAGGCTTGGCTGAGTCGCTGCCCGGGGAGAGGCGGCGTGCTTGCTGCGACTCACCGTATTTGAAGCCAGGAGCCCTGGGCCTTCCTTCCCGTCCTGCCGCTGAAGCCCTTGAGGAGGCTGAGCGCGTGGGCAGGAAGAGCAGCAACCGCCGACGAGAGAGGAGCTGGTCCAGGCAGGCAGAGGGCTGCTTCCGTTCAGCAAACGTGGCATTCGAAGCTGTTGCTGCAAACCGCGTGTAGCTCAGAAGCAGCCACGTTTGGCAGCGGGGAGCGCAGAGGCCTTCTTCACTCTGGGACTGCTGTGCAAGGTAGGGAAGCGCGTGTTGGGGCTTCGCGCCCATTTCTTGCTTCGCGGTTTAACCGCTGTTTCTGCCTTGCGATTTGAGCTGCAGGTTGCTTGAAAGGGCAGGAATTTCAAAACTCTGTGTTCTGTTTAGAGGAGACAGAATTGCCTTTATTTTATTACATATTGGTGTGGGTATATATACCTATATAGATAGATATAAATATATTGATATATAGATACACAGTAGGAGTGGTTACAACAGGATACTCCTTTGGAGGGCTTTTTTTTCCTTTGGTTTACCTTTCAGCATGCCAGCTAGACTGCAGTGTGTGGTCTTCGGGACACGCTGGGGCACCATGTCCGACACTGGAGTATGTAGGGGTTGCATGACAGAGGCAACCTCAGTGGAGCTGGATATCCGGGCCGGTGCTTCTCAAGACACACTTCTGCCTGCTCCTCAAGAGTTAGCGTCAGGGAACGAGTCCTCAGCGGCGTCGGGCCTGGCTGTACCCCAGGAGCATTCTGGGCTGCCCCTTTCTCAGCCCCTCCCCTCTACTTCTGAGAATAGCCAGGAGGTGGAGGGGGTGACGTTTTTTCCCTGGAATTTGTTCTTTTAATGCATAAGGCATTCTGCCTGCGTAAGCTAGGCAGGGAGGGAGCCAAGGGGACTCCATGGGGCGCCCGCCAGAGTCCAGGAACCAAGAGGAAGGGGTTCCTGCTAAGCGTGCTAGGTTCTCCCATGAGGAGGCCCTCTGTCCCCCTGTTTCAGAGAGTCTAGAAGGGGAGGTTTCGGGCAGGGAGCTGGGAGGCAAGGAGGAGGGCGAGCTCCCTGAAGAAGATCGTGCTAGAATTGTAAGAGTTTTACGCCGGGAGGAGTTACCGGCACTGATTGGAGAAGCCCTTAAGGTTTTAAATATGTCAGCGGAGGCTCCAGCTTTAGAGGAGGCGCTGGAAGATCTACTGATCCAGGCCATCCGGAAATCCCAGAAAGTCTTCCCAGTGCACCGAGTGGTGAAGCAGATGATCCAGGAGGAATGGGATCAACCAGAAACCTCTATTAGGGGAGTACACTCTATGTCAAGGCTGTACCCATTGCCGGAGGGGGAGAAAGAATTGCTCCGTTCTCTTAAGGCGGACGCGGCTGTGTCAGCAGTGACAAAGAAGGCCACGATTCCAGTGGAGGACAGTACGGCCCTCAAGGATTCACAAGATAGGAAGTTGGAGTCGTTGTTAAAGCAGGCCTTTGACGTGAGTGTCTTGGCTCTTCAGGCTTTGGTGTGTGGTGCCTGGGTGGCTCGGGCTTGCCTGAGGTGGTCTCTGCAACTACAGGGGGCCAGAGAGTCCTCAGGAGAGTCGTCTGATCAGGCGGCGAAGATCGAATCGGAGGCGGCTTATTTAGCAGATAGCTAATATGATCTCATTAGACGTTTGGCAAAGAATATGGCTTCGGTGGTGGCCGCTCGTCGCTACCTTTGGCTCAGCAACTGGGCGGCAGATGGTTCCTCTAAGGTGCGGCTCAGCAGGCTCCCCTTTAAGGGAAGACTGCTCTTTGAGGAGTCTAAGGGAGGTAGACTGCCTGAGGATAGACCGAAACAGGGCCGTCCTTCTGCTCCTTCGCGCTTCCAACCTAGGGATTCGTGAAGGTTTCGGTTCTCCCAATCGGTGTCCTTTCAGAAAGGACATTTCCCTTCCCGCGGCCGGGGGTTTCGGGGGGCAGGCAGGGGTTTTGGAGCCTCTTCCTCCTCCTCAGGCCCTAGAAAGTAACAATGAAACAACGGGAGTCCCGCTGGGAGTTCTGCTGGTGGGGGGTCGTCTCCGGCAGTTCTTTCCGGTGTGGGCCCGGGTCATGTCCAATCAATGGGTCTTGGAAGTGGTAAGAGAGGGCTACGCTCTCGAGTTGGCAAGGCCCATTCCCCCTTCTTTCGTGCTCTCTCCCTGCAAGTCACCAGCCAAGGCTTTGGCGGTACAAGAGACCCTAGCGCGGCTGCGGGGGTTGGAGGCGGTCGTTCCTATGCCCATAGACCAACCCGGTTGCGGTCGATACTCGATTTATTTTGTGGTCCCAAAGAGAGAGGGCTCCTTCCGGCCAATCCTAGACTTAAAGGAGGTCAATCGATGTCTCAGGGTGCCTCATTTTCGTATGGAAACTCTCAAGTCGGTAATAGTAGCAGTGCGGCAGGGAGAGTTTCTGATGTCTTTGGATCTCATGGAGGCCTACTTGCACATCCCCATCCGCGAGTGTCATCAGCAGTTTCTGAGGTTTGCAGTCCCAGAGGGACACTTTCAGTTCCAGGCCTTACCTTTTGGCTTGGCCACGGCTCCGCGCACCTTTACCAAGATAATGGTGGTGGTGGTGGTGGTGGCGGCGGCGGCCCTGCGCAAGGAGGGGGTGTTGGTTCACCCATACCTGGATGATTGGCTGATTCAGGCCAAGTCCGAAGAAGAGAGCCGAGAGGCAACGGCCAAGGTGGTAGGTTTTTTAAGGAGTCTAGGTTGGGTGATCAACCTGTCAAAGAGCATGTTGTGGCCCTCTCAAGGGATCGAGTACCTGGGGGCGAAATTCGACACGGCCAAGGGCATGGTGTTCTTGCCAGAGCGTAGGGCAAACGAATTGAGACGGCTGGTGCAGCAGTTTCTCTCCATGAAGGCGCCCTCAGCCTGGCATTATTTGCAGGTCCTGGGTACCATGGCGGCGATGATAGAATTGGTGCCCTGGGCCAGAGCGAATATGCGGCCTCTTCAGAGGGTGTTACTCCGGCATTGGTCTCATCAGCGTCAGCCTATGTCAGTGACACTCCCTTGTCCGTCAGTGACCAAGGAGGCCTTGCAGTGGTGGCTTCGACCAGCGAATCTGGAACGGGGCATGCCTCTTGAATTCCCTCATTGGGTACAGCTGACGACGGATGCCTCCCTAGCCGGTTGGGGGGCTCATTGCGAGGGCCAGTTTGCCCAGGGTTCCTGGTCAGCTCAGGAGGCTCAGTGGTCCATCAACAGGCTGGAGCTCCAGGCGGTAGCGTTAGCCCTCAAGGAGTTCGAGTCGGTTCTTCACCAAAAGGCGGTCCGGGTACTGTCCGACAATATGACCGCAGTGGCTTAATCAACCGGCAGGGCAGCACGAGCAGCCCTCCTCTGGAGGAGGAGGCGGAGGGGCTGTTGAGCTGGGCCCAGGCACACCTTTTGGCCTTGTCAGCGCAAGATGTGGCAGGCGTGGAAAACGTAACGGCAGATTTTTTAAGCAGAAACAGAGTCGATCCGGGGGAGTGGATACTTTTGTCAGGAGGTGTACGAGCAGGTAGTCCGCCGTTGGGAGACCCCCATCATGGATCTCATGGCACGATGGGACTCAGCCAAGGTGTCTCGATTCTTCAGCCGAAGAAGGGAAAGAATGTCCGAGGGCTTGGATGCTCTGGTCCAGAGATGGCAGACCTCCGGCCTGCTGTATGTTTTTTTCTCCTTGGGCTCTCTTAGGCAGGGTGCTGCAATGGATAGGGGCACACCCGGGTTGGGTGATCCTCATAGCTCCGGATTGGCCACAGCGCCTGTGGTACGCCGACCTCATGCGCCTCCTGGCCGATCATCCGTGGCGTCTGCCGGTCAGGGACGACCTCTTGACTCAAGGCCCTGTTTGCATGCCGCAGGTGGATCGATTCTCGCTTACGGCCTGGCTATTGAAAGGGCGCGCCTTTGAAGGCGAGGTTATTCGGGAGCAGTGATTTCTACTTTGCTCAGTTGCCGTAAGCGCTCCACCCGTTTGTCCTACATTAGAGTATGGCGGGTCTTTGAGGAGTGGTGCTCGGTTCATCACAAGAGGCCTCTCGCGGCATCGGTGTCAAGTTTTGGATTTCTTATAGGCTGGTTTCGATAAGGGTCTGGCGGCCAGCTCCCTGCGGGTTCAGTTGGCCGCTATATCATGTTCCAGGGGCAAGGTTCAGGGCAGAGCCCTGGGTGAAGATGTGGACGTGAGTCATTTTTTAAGGGAGGTCGGCCGCTTACGGCCACAGCAGAGGTCGCCCGGTCCCCCCTGGGACCTTAACCTAGTGTTGAATGCCTTGACTAGGGAGCCGTTCGAGCCAATGCAGGGGGGGTCCTTGAAAGATAGGACCCTGAAGACGGTTTTCCTGGTAGCCCTCTGTTCGGCCAGACGCATTTCAGAGCTTCAAGCGCTTTCTTTTCGTCCGCTCTTCCTCACTTTTTTTAAGGAAAAGGTGGTACTGAGGACCGTCCCTTCGTTCTTGCCTAAAGTGATTTTGACGTTTCATGTCAATCAATCAGTCGCTCTTCCGTCTTTCTCGGGTCCGGCCTTAGCAGGGGACGACCCTCGGTTGAGGTCACTGGATGTATGCAGAGTTTTGAAGCGCTACCTAAGCCGAACAGTCTCCTTTCGTAGATCTGAGAGAGTGTTCTGTTTGGAGGGCCACGTAGAGGGGAGGCGGCCTCCAAGGCCTCTATTTCTTGCTGGGTTAGAGAGGCTATTTCTTCAGCTTATATCCTCAAAGGGAAACAGGTTCCGGTGGGGCTTCGGGCTCATTCTACCACAGCTCAGGCGACCTCGTGGGCAGGATGGAGATCTGTAGAGCTGCTTCGTGGACCTCGTTGCATTCCTTTGCCAAGCATTACCGATTGGATGTTCAGGCAGTGGGGATGCGGCCTTTGGGGGCTCGGTGCTTTGGTCCGGCCTCACAGGTCCCGCCCAGGTTTGAACTGCTCTGTTACATCCCAGAATAAAGGGACTGGACTGGACTGGACAGATGCTAAGGAATGAGTAATTAGGCCTTACCTGCTAACTGGTATTCCTGAAGAATCTCCAGTCCAATCCCTGATCCCGCCTAGGTGACTGTTTGCCTTCTAACAGGATTTGCCGGTCCGAAGCTTGATGCCGGCTGTCGGAGGGAAGTACAGGTATTGATGGCGTGAAGGGATGGAGAACCGGGAAGCCTGGCTATCGGCGGCGGCGGTCTCAGGTAAGTCTTTTTCTCCTTTGGAGGGTGGGGACCTTCCGTGGGGGGTGGGCATTGCTGTAGTTATAGTTGTTTCACAGTTATTGAAGTTTTTTGTCTCTCCATTAAGTCTGCTTTGTCAATAGGATATTGGTTCTGGTGGGAGGTGCCAGGACTATATGTACCCTGACGTCATCAGAAGAAAGAGTGTGTGCTCAGTCTCCGAGCTGCTGGAAGGGGGGGCACAACCCAGAATAAAGGGACTGGACTGGAGATTCTTCAGGAATACCAATTAGCAGGTAAGGCCTAATTACTCATTTTCAATTACATATTGGGGATTCTGGTATCCCTGTATATGTCCATTCCTGCACTCACAATATGATCTGGTGAGTCCCTTCCAAAAGACAACTGGTGTGGTAGCTCTGAAACTTTTCTCTTGGCGTGGACTCAGATCACTTCAGAGCAGTGTGTGCTAGAAGTCCTGTGTCAGGAGTATGCACTGGAATTTGCAGAGCCTCTCTGAGACTACTACTCAAAGTCTTCCTGCTCAAGTGAGTGGCAATCATCAACACTTTACAGCACCACCTGCAGTTGAAGGCTTTTGTACTCATGTCTTTTGCAGAGCAAGGTCAGGGCCGGTATTCATCTACTTCAAGCTGCCCAAGAATGGTGTGGTCTTTCTGCCCATCCTGGATCTCAAGGTAGTCAATGCCAGGTTCGGGATTCTCCATTTTTGAAGAGACTATCTGCTCTGTCTGTGCATCTGGGGGGAGTTCCTTACCTTCCTGAACTTGGCCAAAGCCTACTTTCATATCCTCATCAGAGACCAGCATCAGCGGTGCTTATGCTTATGCATCCTGGACTGCTATTTCCAGTTCAGGGCTCTGCCCTTAGGCTTAGCATAGGCTTCTTGCACTTTCTCAAAAGTGATGATGGTAGTGGTGGCGTTCCTGCACAAATGGGGGATCAGATCCAGTTGGATTCTCTAGAGAAATAGATAGCCCTGGTGATTCAATGGCTGGAACAATTGTGGCTGTTTTGGTGATTGCTTAATTACCCCAAGAGCCACCTCAATCCCTCTCAGGAGTATTTCAGGGTGCTTTACAACACACTCATAAACAGTGCAACCTATTCACCTTAAAAGGTTGAAAAACACACTCTAATTAATACACTTAATATAACGTTATTCTGGACAAATGTTTATAAGATGTAAATTAAATATTGCACCACTATAAGGTATGAAAACCCCACACTACACTCTAAACAGTAATTTCCAGTACATCCTGCTAGACCAGTCCAGACAAGCGGGTTTAGTCCCCCTACCAGCAGATGTTGGAGACAGAGAAATAGGAAAAAAACTACCAGCAGCCTGATTGTCTGTCTGTTCCCTGGTAATATGTAGCTGAACCCAGTAGAGGGTGCTCCAGTATTTCTCTCTCTCCAGCAGATGTAGGGGTTTAACTTTTTCTCTCTGATTATTTTTATTATTTAGTACTTAAAGTAATTTTGCTGGATGCACCCGGGGCGCACTTGAGCTGCCCCTCTGGGTTTCCCAACTACATTTTGTGGGACAGATTGAGGTTGAACTCCTGGTCAGGAGGACCGTGTGAGGTTCCCTCTCTGTCAGGAGAGAAAACTGGCCTCAGCTCATGAGGATCTGAGCAGCCGGTCATCGGGGGAGTCTCCAGCTTGTCGGCAGCCTTACAACAGCTCCTGCCTGCTGCCTGTTTCAGGTCAGTCTTGGCTTTTCAGTACTTTGTTCCAGCGCAGTGAGTAAAAATCTTCAAGCCTTCTCAAGACTGCCTTTTCGGCTTTTTCACTATCTCTCCAGGCCTCTGTTTGCAGGGGTCTAGCGGCCTGAGCTCTTCTGCGCTGGATTCAACGTCTGCCTGAGGATCCAGCTCTGGCTCATCTGGAATCGGTCAGAGCTTTTTTGGCAGATGCATTTTACGATCTCTTGCACCTCTCGGCTAGATCGGTGGTGGGGTCACAGTTTCTCACAGATGGTGCTGGCTTCGCCAATGGTCGGCTGACTCTGCATCTAAAGCACACCTCTCTAGGCTTCCCTTCAGGGGAAAGCTTCTCTTTGGGGAGGACCTAGACAAATTGGTCAAGGACCTAGGGGAGGTTCGACCGCAAACATCTTCAGGGAAGATAAGCCTAAATTTGCTACTAGACGTTCCTCCCGTCGATATTCTCCTACCTCACGGCGCACCTCCAGGTATCATGGCGCTCCTCACTACCGTCCTGGGAAGCCCTCTGCCTTTTCGACAACTGAACGTTTTGGTCAGAGGGCACAGTCCTTTCGGGGTGCCCGCAAGGGAGCCGAGTCCTACTCGGGGCCTTCTAAGTTCTCTGGCCCCATGAGATCTTTCCGCTGACTGGCCAGACAGTCAACCCCAGGAGCCTTTTCTGGAGGTTGGCCCGTCCGGAGAGACTCCTCCAGTGGGTGGGTGTTTGGCTCTGTTTTCTCGTCAATGGTCTCTCGTTAATTCAGATCAATGGGTCCTCAACATAGTCTGCCAGGGTTACGTTCTCGAATGTTCCCGATCCATTCCCGATGCGTTCATCGTCTTATCTTGGGGAAGATCCCTGAAGAGAATGGTGATTCGCTCCACCATGCGTTGCCGCCTCCTTCTGAGGGCTATTCGACCAGTTCCTCGAGCAGAGAGAGGCTGTGGTCGTTACTCCCTTTATTTTGTGGTTCCCAAGAAAGATGGGTCCTTCCACTCAATTCTGGATCTCGAGGGCATAAATCGATGTCTACGGGTGCCACGATTCTGAATGGAGACGCTTCGCTCGGTAATCCAGGCGGTACGCGGAGGCAAGTTCCTCGCCTCTCTAGATTTTGTGGAAGCTTACCTCCACATTCCCATCAGAAACGACCAACAGCATTTCCTACGGTTTGCAGTACTGGGTCAGCACTTCCAGTTTTGTGTAATGCCCTTCGGCCTGGCCTCGGCTCCGCGCATATCTTCTAAGGTTATGGTTGTGGTCGCAGCAGCTCTGCGCAGACGGGGAATCAGAGTGCATCCTTACCTGGACGATTGTTTGTTTGATTCAGGCGGACTACCTGTTGGAAGCCCGTCAAGCAGTGGCTCAAGTAGTTTCTTTCCTCGAGAATCTCGGATGGGTGGTCAATATGTCCAAGAGCCATCTTCATCTGTCCCAGCAACTACAGTTTCTAGGAGCCTGCTTCGATACTGTGCAGGGGAAAGTCTTTTTGACAAGTGAGCGGCTTTGCAAATTCACATGCTTCGTTTGTTTCTTCTTCAGACAGCTCCAAGGATTTGGGATTATCTTCAAATCCTGGGGTCCATGGCAGCTACTATTGAAGTCGTGCCTTGGGCCAGAGCGCACATGAGGGAGCTTCAGAGGGGTCTCCTTTCATGCTGGTTACCTGTGTCCGAAGTCTGCGACATCCAGCTTCCGCTCCTCCCGGAGACTCGACGCAGCCTCCAGTGGTGGCTGGCGCCCTGTCATATCCTCAGGGGTATTTCCCTAAAGAACCCTCATTGGGTCCTAGTTGCAACAGATGTGAGTCTCTACGGGTGGGGTGCTCTCTGCCAGCATCAGTCGACGCAGGGTACTTGGTCGATTCACGAAGCGCACTGGTCCATAAAGCGATTGGAAGCGCGAGCGGTTCACCTCGCCCTAAGACATTTTCTGCCTCTTCTCAAAGATCAGGCAGTACGGGTTCTGTGCGACAACGCAGCAACAGTGACATATATCAACCGCCAGGGCGGCACCAAGTCCCTAGGTGTAGCCAGGGAAATGTCCCTTCTCCTTCCCTGGGCAGAGGCACATCTGCAGACTCTCTCGGCAAAGCATATCACCGGGGTGGACAACTTTCAGGCCGATTTTCCTCAGCTGATACGCTCTCGATCCCGGAGAATGGGAGCTAGCCCCTTGAGCGTTTCAGAAGATTTTGCAAGCATGGGGGCAACTGGTAATGGATCTAATGGCGACATCAGCAAATACCAAGCTATTGGAATTTTTCAGTCGCAGGAGGGAGTTTCAGTCCTCCGGTTTGGATGCCCTGGCTCAACCATGGCCACAGGAGGCTCTGCTGTACATCTTTCACCCATGGGTACTAATCGGCAAAGTGCTTTGGAGAGTTCTCGCACCCGGGGGAGAGTGATCCTAATAGCTCTGGACTGGCCTCGGAGGCCCTGGTATGCGGACCTCATCCGCTTAACGTGAGTCCCACCACTGCCTCTGGTGTCTCACCAGGAGCTATTATGTCAGGGTCCAATTGTGATGGACGATCTGGCTCCTTACTCGCTTACGGCCTGGCTCTTGAACGCTGCTGCCTAAGTAAGAAGGGTTACTTGAGTTGCGTGGTCGCAACCCTTCTGAAGGCACGCCATCCGTCGACTTCGCTAGCGTATTCCCACGTTTGGTGCGTCTTTTGAGTCCTGATGCACGCGGCACCATATCCCTCCTTGGAGGTCCTTGGGGTCTCTTCGGGTTCAAGTAGCGGCATTAACTTGTTTCCGAGGTTCTGTTGGGGGTCGCTCTATAGCGTCCCATATGGATGTGTCCCGTTTCCTTAAAGCAGCTAAGGTAGTCCGACCACTGGTTCGCCCTCCAGTGTCAACATGGGATCTGTCCCTCGTCCTAAAAGCCTTGATGCCAGGCGCCTTTTGAGCCGCTTAAACACATCACGTTGAGGGATTTGACGCTTAAGGCAGTGTTTCTAGTAGCGATAACTTCGGCACAAAGGGTATCCGAAATACAAGCACTTTCATGTAGGGATCCCTATCTTGCTTTCTCGTCTTGCTTTCTCGAAGGAAGGAGTTTTCCTGCGTACTGTTCCTTCGTTCCTTCCAAAAGTATTTAAGCCTTTTCATATCAACGAGCCAATTTTCCTACCCTGTTTTTTCTGAGGATCAGTGTACGTGCGAGAATAAGGGACTCCGTTCTCTAGATCTTGGTAGGATCCTTTGTAGGTATTTTCGGGTGACAAATACTTTCCGTACCTCTGATCACCTTTTTGTGCTTTTTGCGGGACCCCATAAGGGTCAAGCTGTTTCCAAACGCACGATCTCTCGCTGGTTGCGGTTAACAATTGAATCTGCATACATCCTTAAGGGAAAATCTGTCCCTCTGTCTTCGGGCGCACACTATGCGGGCGCAAGCTACATCTTGGGTGGAGCGCTCTCACGTTCATCCTCTTGATATCTGCAGGGCGGCCACCTGGTCCTCCCTGTCCACTTTTGTGCGTCATTATTGGCTCAATATTCAATCTCGGGAAGAGGCACAGTTCGGGGCAAAGGTTGTCTAGACGGCCGTATCTTCCCGCCCAAAGAGCAGTTAGCTTGGGTACTTCCCGCTTGTTTGGACTGGTCTAGCAGGATGTACTGGAAGGGGAAATTTTCACTTACTGTTAATTTCCTTTCCTGGAATCCTGTTAGACCAGTCCAGGACCCTCCCTATTCTGGATATCTGTTTCAGAGGTGTATTGCTGAGGAGCCAAGACTTTGCAGCGGAGCGTTATCGCCTCTTGTACATAGTATGGTTTCTGGTTTTTGCCTTAGTTTTTGGTACATGGTTACATCTGTTTGAGTATGGCTTTTTACAATACTGGAGCACCCTCTACTGGGTTCAGCTACATATTACCAGGGAACAGCCAATCAGGCTGCTGTTAGGTTTTTTTTCTACTTCTCTGTCTCCAACATCTGCTGGTAGGGGGACGAAACCCGCTTGTCTGGACTGGTCTAGCAGGATTTCAGGAAAGGAAATTATCGGTAAGTAAAAATTTCCCCATACTAAATCTCAAACATTAACTTTTGTGTCAAAAAACACAAATTTATTATATACTTTTATCACAATTAATATACAAACAAATGACAATCAAAAATACATTAAAATCCCATCATTGTATCGATACACATTGTATTTGGGGTATATTTTGTATCAATACAATGATGGGATTTTCATGTATCAATACAAAATATTACCCCAAATACAAAATATACCCCAAATACAATGTGTATTTTGTATTTGGGGTATATTTTGTATTGATAGAAACATAGAAATACGATGACAGAAAAAGACCACATGGCCTATCTAGTCTGTCCTTCCATATCAACAACTACAACAGTCCCCTTTTTACCTTTAGAGATCCTCTGATAGAAACATAGAAATATGATGACAGAAAAAGATACATTAAAATCCCATCATTGTATTTTTGATTGTCATTGTTTGTATCTTAATTGTGGTGGTGATGTATATAATTTGTGTTTTTTGACACAGAAAATTTAATGTTTGTTTGAGATTTAGTATATTAATGTTTACAGTGTAGAGTGTGTGTGTGTTTTATTCAGATTTAATGAATAATAATCCAAGTATTCATATTGAATGAAAAGAGAATGGCCTTTTAAAAATAAGGCAGCATAAGTCATGAAACAACAAAACCTATTTACTATTAGTCCACAAGTAAGGCAATATGGAGGGAGTACCAGGAAAGAAAAAAACAAGGAAAATTAAGGCACCACATGGCCCTAAACTACCTAATAAGAACTAAATTACAAGGCAGGCAGAGACTTAAGCATCAGCCGAATGGGACAGCACAGCAACTTCAACCAAAACATCCTCTCTAGCTAATAAGAACTCCAAACGTTGTCTAGGCTCAAAAAACAGAAACATTTTCTCTTTATATGACACACAACATCTAACAGGAAATTTTAACTGAAAAGTTGCCCCCAAGGCCAAAACCCTGGGACGAAGGGCCAGAAAGTCCTTCGTTCTCAACTGTGAAGCACAAGACACATTGGGAAAAATCCTCACTTGAGAGCCCAAAAAATACCTCATTGAAGTTCTTAAAGTATAACCTAAGAATAAAAAATGTATCTGACTCTAGAGCAAGGGTGACGAGGAGGGTAGATCTTTCTGTCATAACCTCCAAGGAGTTTCCCAAAAACCCCGTGAGGTCCTCCCATCCCAGGGGACACAGGAGGAGCAGCAGTAACACGGTCCCCTGCACCCACAGACAAATACTGAGCCCTAGTCAAAGGTGGAAAATGCTTCAGGGGAATCTTTAAAATTTCCTCAAAGTACTTACTATCTCCACAGGTGACAACACTGGAGACCTAGGGAAATTCAGGAAACGAAGATTACATTGTCGAACCTGATTTTCCAGATATTCTGTTTTCCTAGTGAACACAATTGTGTCTTTAGTCTGGGCAGCAACCAAGTCCCGAAGCTGCCCAACATCCTGTTCCATCCTGGAGCTTCTCCCCGCCTGCTCCTCTTGACCATTGGAGAGATTGACACAAGTATTTTTCACTTCTAAAAGTTCAGTACTTACAAAACCCATCAAATAAGTTAGGGAGGTCTTCAGATTTGCTAAACCGTCTCACAGTGCGTCTACTGTAATCCTTCCGGTCTCACCAGCTTAGACACCAGAAGGCACCTCCTCTCAGGTCTGTGCAGCTGTAGCCACCACCTCTGATGATTCAGATCCCACTGTTACTCCTTGCTGTACCATAGCACCAAGAGAGAGAGCTGCTACCACTGGAGTGTCCCCTTCACCTTCCTTCAATGGTGTGCTCACCGGCAGGCCAGAGGGGAAGCACTACGAAAAGCTTCTGTGTCACGGCGGGGGGCTCTGCTGGTCAGGAGAAAGCCAGACACTTGATGCTCTCAGCGTCGACACATTGTCTGCCAGCCCTGACGAAGACACTGCTCTGGCGTCCACTGCAAAGCCGCATGCATCCAAAGATCGCTGTCTGGAGGTGCTCGGCAGGACTGATCACGGGGGTAAGCCAGCCTGCTTTCGCTTCTTCTGCCCCATACTGCAGAACAGTTAGAACAGCGCCCTGGAACCTAGGAACATGGGAAACGCAGCGTTGCACCTCCTGCTGCCATCTTATTTCTCCCTGGCCGCCTCCTAGTGTGGGGTTTTTATACCTTATAGTGGTGCAATATTTAATTCACATTTTAAAAACATCTGTCCAGAATAAAGTTTTATATTAAGTGTATGAATTAATGTGTCTTTCAAGGTAAATAGGTTGCATTGTATGTGAGGGTATATTGATTTTTGCAACTATTTTTGGTGTTTTTATTTTAGTTTTGCTTTACAACACTCTACAGGGTTGTGTGTGCCTCATGAAGGAGAGGAACTCAAGCTACAGCTTCTGAGATCCATGACTTGAAATCTGGTGTTGGTCCTGTGGGTCAAGGCACACATGCATTAGAGATATCTCCTGTCCCTCTAGTCTCTGTTCTCAGCTCTTTCATCAAACCCTTCCTCGGGAGCTAAGATTACAGTTGGTATGATGGTGGCATTACCGCCACTGCAGGTAGTGCTATAAAGTGTTGATGATCGCCACTCACTTGAGCAGGGAGACTTTATGGAGTAGTCTGAGAGGCTCCGCAAATTCCAGTGCATACTCGTATTGCTGACACAGGATTTCTAGTACCCACTGCTCTGACAAAACAGACCACGAGCTCTAGAGCTTTCACATTTGCAAATCCCACTGCTTCAAATTCCTTGCCCTAGTCTCTGGAATTCCTTGCCCTTATCAATCTGCTTAATCAAAGATTTACAGGTATTCAGAAAAGAACTCAAAACATATCTCTTCATTGCACACAATGGAAACAATTCTAGCTCAACCTCACAAACAACCCAATGTTGCACACAATAACAATACCCTGGCGCACACACTACATACAGCATGTAATCCTATTTATCCAAACACAAATAACTATTGTCTATAGTTATGTGAATAGTTTTTGTTTTATTGTTTTTTTTCTGTAAAAAGTTTACTTGTCTGTTATCTGTTATGTTATTTGTAAACCACTCCTGATCTCTGGAAGGGGCAGTATAGAAAAGTGTAACAAATAAAATAAATAAATCTGATGGGTGGCATGCCGTTGGCAGCTTGGGATTGGGTGGTTCTGACAACTGCTGTGGGACTAAAGGACTCACTGTCTAAGCCAGATAGATGATGGAGGGTTTTGGTCCCGTGAGGAGACCTGGCCGATTATTTGACTGTAGCCCAAAGCGATCCGGCTGGCTCTGGAGACGTCTGTCTTTGCTGATGGGCAAAGCAGTTTGTGTCTTTTCAGACTGTCATGATGGTGGCATCTGTTAACAAACGAGGATGAACTTGGAGCTCCAGAGTGGCACTTGAATGGCTCTGGTGGCAGCCCACATACTGGGTGCCGACAAAGTTCAGGCCGAAATTCTGAGTTGGAGCACTATGGGTCCTGGGGAATGGGAGTTGAACCCCCATGCATTCAGCCTCATAGTGCAAAGGTGGGGGTCTTCCAGTATTTGATTGATGGCCACATGGGACAGTACCAAGGAGGGCAGTTTCTTCAGTTGCTGCAGATATCCACCAATGGTGAGTTTGGATGTTCTGCTACAGATGTAGGATTTCAGCTTATCCACAATGAATATGCATGAGAGGGTCTCCCCAGCCAGTTGGGTTTTCTGGATATCCACAATGAATATGCGTGAGAGGGTCTCCCCAGCCAGTTGGGTTTTCTGCATATTCCCACAATGAATATGTATGAGAGATTTGTATACAATGGAGACTTGCATACAATGGCTGGAAGGCAAGTTTGGAAACCCCTGCTTTCGAATGACCATGCAGGTTGTAGTAGGTGGATCTGATGGGACTACTAGCGGGGTCACTGCTCTGGCTTACACAGGAGACAGGTTGCCTTTGTCAGGGGGCCCCCAGTTAATGGTGTATCGGACCGCCTTCTCACTTGGCTACTCGGGTACAGTCGTGAATACCCTACTTTGGCCCATAGAGCCTCAACCTCTGCCTACTTGAGGGTTTTGAGGTGCTTTTAGAGGTGGTGTTCTCAGGCCCCCTCAGGTGGGAAGGTGGACGTCGGTGCCATGCTGGCCTTTTTTGTAAGCAAGCTTGGACCAAGGCTTGGCTCTGAACTTGTTTAAAGTTCAAGTTGTACTCTTGCCATGCTACTGGGGGGAGGGGGGGAGGATGGATTCCATGTTTGTCCTTGGCAGCCCACACTGATGTCACTTGGCTTCCTTAGATGGGTCAAACAGATTTTCCCTCCCTTGCATGTGTTCTTCCCACATTGGAGCCTCCCATTAATGTATGAAAGTGCTGAAATAACTCCAGACTTCGCTCCTTTCACCTTGCTGCACCTTATGCCTGGAGCAAACTACCTGAGTCTGTACGCCAGGTGCCTTCTCTGATCCTTTTCAAATCCAGGCTGGAATCACGCCTTTTCGCTGCCGCTTTTGGATCTTGACTTACCTGATCTCCTTGTGTTTCCCTTATGTTTTATTTATTTGTTTATTTATTTAAAGCTTTTTTATACCGTGCTCTTCGGTATCAGTGCGGTTTACAGTTAACAAACTTGCAAGAGACAATGCGAACTGCCTAGTGCTACATTAAACAGGATCAAAAACATGGATTTATAACTGGGCAAACTATTTACATCTCCGGCTAACACAACTGTAACGGAGTAACTATTTACAAATTAGACGATGGACCCCTACTTATTGTTTGGGGCTGAGTCTATACAGTTATTACATTTAGTGTTATAGACGTTCATGATTATTCATTAATTAGTATAAGCAGAATCAGCACATGTCAGTATGCCTGTTGGAGTGGTTCCGGAACTCGGTTTGTCTTATTCGGGGTGTTCGGTCTGATCAGTTGGGTTGGGGTGTGATATGTGGATGGGTCATATTTGGTTGTGGGAGGTGTTAGAGGAATAGATGGTGCTTGAGGGCTTTCCTAAATTGTGTAAGATCATTGATTGATCTGATGTTTGGTGGGAGGTTATTCCAGCACTTAGGGGCAAAGAAAGCGAATGCTCTGTTCCTGGTTGTTTGTGTGCATTTAGTGGAATCAAAAGGGATAATCAGTGTGTTGGCAGCTATTGACCTTCTCGACCTATTGTTGAGGGGTGGGGGTGATGAGGGCTGAGAGGGGCGAGGGGGATATCATTTTGATAGCTTTGAAAGTGAGGAGTAGTGCCTTGTAAGTGGGTCTGCAGGATAATGGTAGCCAGTGAAGGTCCCGGAGAATGGGTGTAATGTGGGAACTTCTGGATAGCCCATATAGTACGCGGGCAGCCGTGTTCATTGCAAGTTGTAATGGGCTGAGTGTGCTCCTGGGGAGGCCATGCAGAAAGATGTTCGCATAATCAAAGTGTGGTATTATCAGTGCTTGGAATGTTGTCTGTCTTGACTAGATTGTAAGCTCTGATGAGCAGGGACAGTCTCTTACATGTCTGTGCAGCGCTGCGTACGTCTTGTGTTGTTGTTGTTGTTAAGTGCAGTCGAGTCGGAGTCGACTCATGGCGACCCTCTGGATAGCTATCCTAAATTGTGTTCGGTCTTCAGTCAGGCGGCTCATTGTTGACAGACTGGTACCCGTAGCTGCTGTTATTGTATCGATCCATCTCATTGCTGGCCTTCCTCTTTTGCGTTGACCTTCTATCTTGCCAAGCATGATGTCTTTCTCTAATGATCTCTCTCTTCGCATGATGTGTCCAAAGTATGAAAGTCAAAGTCTTGTCATCTGAGCTTCTAAAGAAAGCTTAGGTTTGATCTCCTCTAGTACCGACTGGTTTGGTTTGTTCTTCAGGCAGTCCATGGTATACACAGTATTCGCCGCCAGCACCATAATTCAAAGGCATCAATTTTCTTCCTGTCTGTCTTTTTCACTGTCCAGCTTTCACATCCATATGAGGTTGTTGAAAATACCATGGCTTGAACAAGTCGAATCTTTGTATGGAGAGAGACATCTCTGCTCTTGAGAATCTTATCTAGGTCTTTCATAGCCATTCTGCCAACAGCAATGCGTCGTCTGATTTCTTGACTGCTTGTTGCTTCTTTATTGATAGTTGATCCAAGTAGGTTAAAGTTGTTCACAATTTCAATTTCTTCTCCTTCAACGATGAACCTGTTGATTATGCCAGTTGTCATGATCTTTGTTTTCTTTACATTAAGGTGCAGGCCCATTTTGAGACTATGTTCTTTGATTGTGAGAAGCAAATGTTTCAGATCATCTTCACTTTCAGCCAGTAATGTGGTATCATCGGCATAGCGAAGGTTGTTGATGAGTCTTCCACCAATCTTCACACCTCTGTTGTCTTCATACAATCCTGCTTCTCTGATGATTTGTTCTGCATATAAATTAAACAGGTAGGGGGAAAGTATGCAGCCTTGTCTTACACCTTTTGCTTATTTTAAACCATTCTGTTTCTCCTTGTTCTGTTCAAACTGTTGCTTCTTGATCAATGTACAGATTGCGCAAGAGAACGATCAGGTGTTCTGGTATACCCATGCTTCTTAATGTGGCCCAGAGTTTCTCATGGTTTACACAGTCAAAAGCCTTGCTATAGTCGATAAAGCACAAACAGATATCCTTTTGGTATTCTTTAGTCTTTTCAAGGATCCATCTTACATCCGCAATGATGTCTCTCGTTCCTCGCCCTTTCCTGAACCCTGCTTGCACTTCAGGTAGTTCTTGTTCCAGGTATGGTTGTAGTCTCTTTTGAATAATCTTAAGTAGAATCTTGCTGGCATGTGAGATCAGAGCGATTGTGCGATAATTTCCACAGTCAGTTGGATCACCTTTCTTTAGTATTGGTATAAACACAGATCTTTTCCAGTCAGTTGGCCATGATGTTGTCTTCCATATTTCTTGGCAGAGCCTTGTAAGTACGGTAACAGCTGCATCAGATTGCTGCAATACTTCTATGGGAATGCTATCAATGTCTGGTGCTTTGTTCTTTGATAAGGCTTTTAATGCTGCTTCAACGTCTTTCATCACCAATGGTTCCCGATCATAAGGTACAGGTTGAAACGGCTGTTGGTCTGCTTGATCTTTATCATATAAAAACTCTGTATATTCCTTCCACCTTTTCTTAATCTTCTCAGCATCATTCAACATAGAACCTTGAGCATCTTGTAACATTCCAATTTGAGGCTGGAACCTTTTCTTTAACTCTCGTAGCTTTAGGAAAGCCAGTCTTGTTCTTCCTCTAATAATTTCTTCTTCTATTTCCTTGCAAGTGTCATTGTAGTACTTTTCCTTGTCCTGTCTTGCTGCACGTTGGAAATCTTTGAGTTCTGTGATTGTCTTTCTTTCTCCTCTGGCTTTAGCTTCTCTGCGTTTCTGGGCAATTTTCAGAGTTTCTTCAATCATCCATTTTGGCCGTTTTTGCTTTTTCACCTTTTGAAGAGACTTCCACTTTCTTCCAACACAACCTTCTTGATGTCCTTCCATAACTCTTCCGGAGCTCTGTCATTTGTATCTAAAGCAGCCAATTGATTTTGCAGGCAGTCTTTAAATTCCAGTGGTATATTCTCAAGGTCATATTTTGCTGCATTCATGAGTGGTTTGTTCTTTTTCAACTTTAGCTTGAGTTTGCATACTAGTAGTTGATGATCTGTACCACAGCCAGCTCCAGGTTTTGTCTTTGTTGATGTTACAGAGCTTTTCCATCATACAAATGCTCAGTAGTAGTAGTAGGGAAAGGTTCCCCTTTTTGAGCCCATCCGCAAAGCTTCCCTCAAAGATTTGCTGTAAAGGCAGTGTTTCTGGTGAGAGCTGGTAGCAGCCAAGACCTCTGTTGCCCGCAGGCTTCAAGAGGTCATTGGGTCAGCATACCTTCTGGCTGTTAAGCAGGTTCTGGAGGGAATCAAAGCTCATTCCAGTAGGGCACTAGCCTCTTCTTGGTTAGAGTCCACCTTTGGTCTCTCCAGAGGACATGTGCGGGGCGACTATCTGGTAGTGTCTGAGAACCTTTGTAAAGGTTGCATGTGGGAGCCAGAGCAGATGATGCCTTTGACAGGGGCATTCCTGTCCAGAGCAGTGGCATCCACTCACCCTGGGTTCTTACTGTCTGGGTACATCCCACTTGTCTAGACTGATCTAGCAGGATGATCAGGAGAAATTTTGCCTAATTAAAGTTTTTTTCCTTGAATTCTGTTAGACCAGTCCAGGACCTGCTCTGGAAGACTTTAATAAAAGGTTGAAAAGCTCTGCTATCTTTTGATTGCATTGTCGATATCTGTGCCTAATGCAAAGTTAATTCTGGTAAGAAAGCAAAATACTTGCTCATGTTTGTTGCAATGTTGAATTGTTTGTTATTAACATGAGTTTTATTTCTTGAGTTTTTCAGTTTACTGCTTGAGCAGTGTCATATTCACAGTGCTGCACCAGCATGTATACCTAGTGCCAACATCACTGAATGTTGCTTAAGTTTGCTTTCAAGGGCGAAAGAGCATAACACTCTTGTCTGGACTGGTCCAGAAGGATTCAAGGAAAAATTTCAGGTAACATTTATGTGTTAGCTTTAACTAGTTGCCACTCAATGCTTTGTTATAAAGCTATTCCACCTTCTATACCAATCTAATGTCTTCCTCACCACCGACTATATTGTATGAGCATACTGATCAGTAAAAATTAGAGATGTGTGGCAAAAACTTTCAGTTCAATAAACTGTTAAGTTTTCAGAGTCCAAATCATTTGGATTAGTTACAGTCGATGGGACAAGCAATTTTACACTTTCTGAGGGTTTCTACCCATTTTTAATCAAATGTGCTCGCAGATATCTGCCACAGAAGCAGCAGCCCTCCAAGATATCAACGGTGACATAAAGATACCATTGTATCAAAAGAGGGACAAAGGTTCTAAATGTGTGAAACAAAGATTCCAAGCCCCATATTAAGAGGGGGAAAGCCTATCTGACTTGCTTGTGCTGTTTGGTTGCCTTTTCTCTCAGATTTGAGTTAAGGAGGTTGGTTGGATCCACAGAGCCTGAGCAAATACTATAACAGCTCTCTGTTAAACAGTGAGAAACAGTAACTGTCTGCTTTTGCATCATTTCTGTGTTCTGTTAGTGCATAATGAAGGGAAGGAAAAAAAAGACTATGGTTCTAGAACCACACCCAGAGAGCCTGAGAGATTTTTAAAGAAAAGCTAATTTCCTTATCGTACCTCCAGTCCAATTCCCACTTGTGGGTTGTCACTTCTCACCAGCAAGCTTGGAGACTGAGCATGTCACTCTTTTGACTCCACTTAGATAGATAGCTGGCACCTCCCACCAGCCTCCAGTATCTCAGTCTCCAAGCAGCTGGTGAGTTTTGATCCCAGGAGGACTCGCTGAAGAGACAACTAAGGAATAGATAGATTTAACAGGAAAAACAAATTAAAGGCAAAAGTTGACAAAGGTCTAAAAGGCTGGTTGGTGTGGCAAGCTCACAGTAAAGAGAATTGGGGGGGGGGGGAGAAAAACAAACTTACTTCATAGCGGGCAGTAAAAAATACTCTGGGGAGATGGCTACTTTCTGTGTCTTACTGAGTCAGTGGTTCCCGCTCCCTTGCTAACAGGGGGAGCCCTTGACGACTGCAGTGCCTCTCTGGCAGGAAACTCACTTCTGCGACACCCCAACGCAGCCAGCACATTCCTGCACAACAGAATGGCTGGTCGGGAGGCTCTCAGCACCAGATCGCTGTTGCAAGGGTTTACCTGCTTGTACAGCTTTTTCTACAGATATCACACAGGGCTTGGGGGTCTGAGGGCAGGCAGGAGAGAGCAGTGCGGCTGGAGCAAGGTCACAAGCTTGAGCGGGAACCGCTGCCATTTTAGAAACTGCTGAGCAGATATGTGGAGAATAATAGGGACAGACCATATGCGGGGCTTGGTTGTAAATCACAGTTTATTTTTTGGGGGGCTCGGATAGAGTGAGATCTTTTTAACTAAGAACCTTTTTTTTATTTTTGCGAAACAAAATTTAAGAAACACTAGTCTATTAGGATAGATGCTTGGGGGAGGGGGAGGAGGGGGGGAGGGGGAGGTATGCAAGTGCTAGTATTAGGAGATGCACGCAGGGCCCAACATCCTACCTCTCCAGAAGGCTTTTGATAATAGAGCCTGTGGGTGCGGGTGTGTCTGCCCCTGTTGGCCGCTGCTCTAGGGCAGAGGTGCCCAACTCCAGTCCTGGTGGGCCAAACACTGTTTGGGTTTCATGCTGTCCCTAATGAATATGCATGAGATACATCTGCATACCATGGGGGGGGGGGTGCATAGAAATGCAGCACAGCCATATTTATTAGAGGCAGCATGGAACTTGAATGATGTTTGGCCCTCCAGGAGTGCATTTGGGAGACTCTGCTCTAGGTAATGCACATGTTTATGGTGTCTGTGCTCTGTAGGGTAAGATGTAGGCGTTTTGGGCACGTTTAAGTTATCTGCCATAAAGGTTCTCTCTGTATTACCATGTTTTAGTAGTGGGTAAAATATGGGGACTGGGTTGGCAGGAACCACAGCTGGAACTTGAACCTGTGACCCTCTGCTCCTGAACACACTGGCTGTGTGTACTGCACCACTGTGTTGCCACAGAGACTATGTATTCCCTGGAGATACCATGACTGTTTGTCAGACAGAGCCTGTCTGTTGCAGCGCACGGCACCCACCTAAACAGGGCTAGGCCATGGTCTGCTCTGGGCAGCTGCCACTGCCCCCTCCACCGCCAGTACCCCTCCGCCACCATGCTGACATGCCCTTCTGCTGGTGGTGCTGGTGGTGCGCAGTCTCAGGCCTTCCAGTGTGCGGGTAGGCTGCTGCTTATGGTGGGTGTTCTGGGGTGGGGGTGCCTGCATAGATGTCCACGCTTCCCCCCAGCACCGCCTGCCAATGTTCTGTGCCCTTGGGGGTACCTGCTGGGTACTATCCCCTGTGACACTGTGGGAAACACACTCGTGCCCATGTTGGGCCTCATCAGTTGCTGTCTGGCTGCTCTACTGTTTCAGCACTCCTATGGGCCACCTAGGCATCACCCTAGTCCGCTCTGTGGCCCAGCTGCACCACAGCATGTGTCGCCTGCAGCCCTCTGTGTCCCCTTTTCCAGCATCTGTCCAGTTGCCCGTTCCGACATGCCCGCCCTGCTGTTGCGGAACTTGTGCATGCCATAGGAAACCTGTCCAATGGAAAGGGAAAACCCTGATCAGCGCTATTTCACTGTGGGATCATTCACCTTGTATGGGGATGGAGCATAGACCCTTCCAAAATTCATATCTTTTTTTTTGGAGCTTTCTCGGGAGTGTTTTTTGATGTTTCCCATTAATATCACTATTGCCCAGCTTATGTTTTTTTTACATTTTCATCTGGTCATTTTCAATGTTTATTTGCCCTTTTGTTCTGGGCACATGTATCACACTTATCACTTTTTGTAGGTTTCCCTGGTTTTGCTGTACATTGCTGATGGAAATGGTTTCTTTTCCCTTTAAATCTGCTCTAACGTGAGAGTTGCACTGGTGTTAGTTTTCAGCCCCGGATTCCACAGCGTTAGTGTGCAGTGAGCCTCTCCCCTCCCACTCTCCATCCATTTACCCTCTCTCTCCGCCCCTGGGGAGCCTTCCTCCACCCTCCGGGAGCCTTTCTCCACCCTCAATGCTTGTTTGTGCCACTGCACGCGTTATCGTGCGATACGGTACCTCTGCGCCTGATAAAGCGCCATTATTGCACGATAAGGTACCTTATCGCGTGATAACGTCGCCAGGCGCACATTAAGACGGTTTAGTAAACATACCCCAATGTATATTAAACATATTAGGCACACTTTTATTAGTATAAGTATCCACAGCAACCCTTAGTAAGTAAAGAGCTTAAAGATCTAAACACAAGATTAAAACTAAGATGCAGACAGCAGTCCAGCAGTGAGATGGGGGCTTTCCAGTCTTTTGCATTCAGTGTCACATGTATGATTTTCTCCCAGTTGGTGAGAGGTCTTATGTGTGCACTAGGTGCAAGGAGCTCTTTGCTCTCAGGGAACGAGTCCATTCTCTAGAGCCTAGAGTAGCAGACTTGGAAGACATAAGAAAGTCAGAGAGGTACATAGACGAGACCCACAGGGATATAGTCCTGAAGTCCCACCTCCAGTCTGGCAGCATCCCTGTTGCCATGGAGGAGAGAGGTCACATGACAGGAGAGCATCACCCTGGTGTGGCAGGAAGTGATTCTGTAACTAGGACCTGTCCACCAGGTGATGTAAAACTCTCTCACACCGAGGAAGTTTCTCCAGGGCCATGTGCCCATAAGGGAAGGGTTAGGATAGCCATTATAGTTGGCGATTCCATCATTAGGCATGTAGATAGCTGGGTGGCTGGTGGACGTGAGGATCGCCTGGTAACATGCCTGCCTGGTGTGAAGGTAGCGGACCTCATGTGCCACCTAGATAAGGTCTTAGATAGTGCTGGGGAGGAGTCTGCTGTCTTGGTACTGTCGCGTACCGCCCCTAGTGGCCAGTGGTCATAGGGGTAGGTTGGACACAAAGATATTTTTATATGAGAGGCGGTTCCTTTAAGAGCCAGGTGCAGCCTGGTCTTAGTAGTTCAGCTCCTATTAAGAAGTAAATTGTGAATGCAGAGTAGAGGGATAACATAGGCTTTTATTTCCCTTTACGCAAAAGATTCAAATGGGTCACAACATAGAGGAAAGTGTCCTTTACTTCAGGAATGAAACAATCTCATGGTAAAGAAAAACTGTTATGCTTCACAGTTGTAACAAGGATTAATTAAGGCATCCTAGAGAACTCAAGGTTTTCAATACTCTTCCTCCTGTTAGCATACAAGTAACACTCTGGAGTCAGCATATATTATTTACAAGTCTAGCAGTGATTCCATACTGCTTGTAACGCATAGAGAACAGTCCATCTCCTCTTGAGACAAAAGACTAGGCTCCACAAATTCCACTTGCATCGGCTCTGAGTCAGAGTTATCCCTTTCTGTATCTGGGGTTTCTCTGGCTATTGGAACTGGCCAGTCGCTATTCTTATTCTCTGGGTGTTTGTAGAGTTCTTCTAAGGTTCGCCAGTGAGCGTGGCCTACTTTTGTGCTTTTACAATCTGGGTTGTACAAGGTAGGTTTACTTTCCTTTCTTGTAAAATGAGCATTGCTTTTAAAAGGGCACTTATGAGGTGAGCCTTTTCTCTTAAAAACAGAGTCAGCATACCTTGGGCTTCCAACAGCATGTAGAACAGGAACTTTCTCCTTCCAGTAGTTCTCCTGGGACACAATCTTCGTGCCAGTCTTTTCCCTGAAAGCTCTTATTACCTTTCAGTCTGGTCACTGGTTCCTCCGGTAAGCGCAGGCCTCTTTCCAAGCCTAACTTCTGGCTTCTTCCTTCAGCACTGCTCTGCTTCCCAAAGTGACTGTTCCTTTGCTCAGCATTGCTTTCCCATTCACTCCTAGGGCTTAGCTCAATGCTCCTGGTGCTTCCTTCTTCTTGGCCCCTGCTCGTGGTGCATTTCTCTCGCACGGCTTTGCTCCTGGTGCTTCTCTCCGGTCCACCTCTATCTCCACCCCTTTTCCAGTCTCCAGCCTCTTGCTTATAAAGCTCTCCTGTGTTTGAGCTTTCTGGGCTGCTTGTCAGGTGGTGTCGATTAGCTAGGTGTGTCCAGTCAGCCTCTGTGAGTGCACGTCTGCTCCCTCTAGCTGCTCTGTGCGGGAATTGCATCTCATGCACATCTTTTATATTATGAAAAACAGCTTCATTTCTTGCATCTTTGCTTCCATCAGCTCCTGCTGCATGACAGTACATGTCAGTACCAATGACATAGGAAAATGTGGTAAGGAGGTTCTGAAGGCTAAATTTAGGCTTTTAGGTAGGAAGTTGAAATCCAGAACTTCCAGGTAGCGTTCTCCGAAATGCTTCCCGTTCCACGCGTAGGACCTAAAAGGCAGGCAGAGCTCCGGAGTCTCAATGCGTGTATGAGACGATGGTTCAAAGATGAGGATTTTGGGTTTGTTAGGAACTGGGGAACATTCTGGGGAAAGGAGGGGCTCTTCCAAAGGGATGGGCGTCACCTTAACTGGGATGGAGCCAAGCTGCTGGCATTAACCTTTAAAAAAGGAGATAGAGCAGCTTTTAAACTAGATAATAGGGGAAAGCTGACAGTCGCCCAAGAGCGCATGGTTCGGAGAAATGTATCCTTGAAGGATACTACCAAAAGCAAAGAGGTTCCAAAAAAGAGTAAAGTAGCCCAAATGCCGTTGAGTATGGAGCAGACAGAGCTTAAAGATTCCAAATTACCCATGCCTACCAATTGCCAGATTAATATGAATAAAAAACAGTCTCTAAAATGCTTGTATGCAAATGCTAGAAGTCTAAAAAATAAGATGGGAGAGTTAGAATATATAGCACTAAATGAGAGGTTAGATATGATTGGAATCTCAGAGACATGGTGGAAGGAGGACAGCCAGTGGGACACTGTGATACCTGGGTACAAACTATATCGTAATGATAGAGCTGATCAAATTGGTGGAGGAGTTGCGCTTTATGTTAGAGAGGGCATTGAGTCAGAAAGGATTAAAGTTTTGCAGGAAACAAAATTTGCTGTAGAATCTCTATGGATTAAACTTCCATGTAAAAAGGGGAAGGCGATAGCAGTGGGGGTGTACTGTCAACCGCCTGGCCAGAATGAACAAATGGATGATGAAATGCTCAAAGAAATCAAGGAAGATAACAAAAGTTACAGCACAGTAATAATAATGGGTGATTTCAATTACCCCAGGAGTGGAGGAGTAGCCTAGTGGTTAGAACACTGGCTTGGTAACCAAGCAACCAGGGTTCAATTCCCACTAGCACTCCTTGTGGCCTTGGGCAAGTCACTTAACCCTCCATTGCCTTGGAAGAAAGGCTTGGCAATCTACTTCCAATGATACTGCCAAGAAAACCCAGGAGCTTCTGGGTCACCAGGAGTCAGGACTGACTCAAAGGCACAAATTTTTTCAATTACCCCAGTATCGACTGGGTCAGTGTCACGGCAGGACATGCTAGGGAGATAAAGTTCCTAGATATGAAATTACATATATCCAACATAGTCAGAGCGATTTATCTAAAAATCCGGACACTCCGCCACCTTCGCTCCTTGCTTGATCCTGAAGACTTCCGAACCATATTCCAAGCGTTAACCCTACCGCACCTTGACTACGCTAATGCCGTTTTTCAAGGCCTCCCACACTCCACCTTAAACCCCTTGCAACTTGCCATGAACACTGCGGCCAGAGTCCTCTACGGAGCATCAAGAAGAGACCATGTAACACCTATTCTAAAGCAGCTCCACTGGCTCGCCATACACGGGAGACTGTTGTTCAAAACATTATTACTCACTTTCAAGGCTATCAAAGGCATCACCTCCTCCTCTCTAATGAACCTCATTCAGACCGTTCCACTTAACAGATCCAGGAGAAGTATATCTACAAACTCGCTAATAATCCCTAAGGCAGCAACCAAATGCTCACGAGCGACATCTAACAGGGCGTTCAGTTTCTATGCCCCTAAGTGCTGGAACACTTTACCACCTGAAATTCAGGCTATCCCTGATCTAACCTCATTCAGAAAGGCAATCAAATCCCATTTATTCCCCCACTACTACCAGAACACCCTGTCACCTTCCTGACCTCCAACCCCCGTTGAACACCCAACCTTACCTAAGAATAATATTGTTATATGTACATGTAAATACTTTGTAAATTGTTTCAGTTAAATTTTACCCATGTATTATCCAAGTTCGTTTTCCTGTTCAATGTAAAACCAAACAGCTTGTTGTTCTGGTCTTTTGTTGTACTGTAAACCGCGCTGATCCCAAATAGTGCGGTATATAAGAGCTTGTAATAAATAAATAAATAGATGAAATAAATGACTGCTTCTTGGAGCAGCTGGTTCATGAACCGACCAGAGGGCAAGCCATATTGGACCTATTCCTTAGTGGAACACCAGATCTGGTACAAGAGATAAGGGTGTTGGGGCCACTTGGCAATAGTGATCATAGAATGATCGCATTTGATTTAATTAGTGGAGGAAGGATGTTAAGGAAATCCACAGTGCTACCTTTTAAATTTCGAAAGGGAGACTATGATAAAATGAGGAAAATAGTTAAGAAAAAACTAAAAGGAGCAGTTGCAAAGTTTAAAGACTTACATCAAGCTTGGGTGTTGTTGAAAAATTCTATCTTGGAAGCCCAGACCAGCTGTATTCCACCCTTTAAGAAAAGTGGATGGAAGTCCAAAAAACTGCCAGCATGGTTTAAAGGTGAGGTCAGAGAGGGTGTTGCTAAAAAAGCATCTTTCAGGAAATGGAAAAAAGAGCCAAATGACGAAAACTGGAAACAGCACAAGCACTGGCAAGTTAAATGCAAGGCATTGATAAGGCAGGCAAAGGGAGAATTTGAGAAGAAGCTTGCTGCGGAAGCAAAAATACGTAATAAAGACTTTTTCAAATACATTTGTAGCAAAAAACCTGTGAGAGAGTCAGTTGGTCCATTAGATGATAGAGGTGTTAAAGGGGTACTAAGAGGCGACAATGCAATAGCGGAGAGACTGAATGAATTCTTTGCTTCGGTCTTTACTGAGGAAGATGTAGGGATGTTACCCATGACTGAAGTGGTATTTAAAGGTGCGGAAGAATTGAAGGAAATATTGATACATCAGGAAGATGTATTAGAACTATTTGATAAACTGAAGAGTAGCAAATCACCTGGACCGGATGATATACATCTAAGGGTGTTGAAAGAACTGAAATATGAGATTGCAGACCTGCTATTAGTAATCTGTGAACTATCATTAAAATCATCTGTAATACCTGACGATTGGAGGATGGCCAACGTAACGCCAATTTTTAGAAAGGGTTCCAGGGGTGATCCAGGAAACTAGAGACCGGTGAGCCTGACGTCAGTATGGGAAAAATAGTAGAAACCATCATAAAGAACAAAATTGCTGAATATGTAGATAGTCATGGCTTAATGGGAGACAGCCAACATGGCTTTTGACAAAGAAGATCTTGTCTTACTAATCTATTATGTTTTTTTGAAGGTGTGAATAAACAGGTAGACAAAGGTGAGTCGGTTGATATAGTGTATCTGGACTTTCAGAAAGCCTTTGACAGAGACTTTTGGCAAAACTAGAGTCATGGGATAGGAGGCAGCGTACTATTGTGGATCAAGAACTGCTTAAAAGATAGAAAACAGAGGGTAGGGCTAAATGGCCTATTTTCCCAATGGAGAAAGGTGAATAGTGGTGTACCCCAGGGATCTATGCTGGGTCCGCGACTTTTTGACATATTTATAAATTTAATTTATACACAGGCATAATACCCGTACTGTTTATAGTTTCCCCTGTTACTTCCAAGTTACCCACCCTGTTGTAATGTAAGCAAAAGATTTTTCTAATGCAAAAATTTGTTATTTGTAAACTGCGCTGATACCAAAGAGCGCGGTATATAAGAACTGTAAATAAATAAATAAAATAAATGACCTGGAAAAGGGAATAACAAGTGAGATTATCAAATTTGCAGATGACACAAAACTATTTAAAGTTGTTAAAACCCAAGAGGATTGTGGAAAATTGCAAGAGGATCTTGATAAATTGGAAGACTGGGCATCAAAATGGCAGATGCAATTTAATGTGGACAAGTGCAAAGTTATGCACCTAGAGAAGAACAACCCTAACCTATGGTTACATGATTTATTTTATTTATTTATTTATTTAGCATATATTTGTATACCGCTGCTTCCAGCGATCAGTAGCGGTTTGATTACAGATATGAATTTGTCAATCATGACAGGAATTTTTGCGGTATACACACATTGATTTGAAGGGAGAAGCACAGCACACGGTGAAGGACTTACGGAGAGTAATCAGAATATCTCCCCTACAAGGTTCCACATTAGGAACCAGCATCCAGGAAAAAGATTTAGGCGTCATTGTGGACAACATGTTAAACCCTACGCACAGTTTGCAGCAGCAGCCAAGAGAGCAAATAGAATGCTAGGTATCATAAGGAAAGGAATGGAAAATAAAACAAAGGATATTATAATGCCTCTGTATCGTTCCATGGTGAGACCGCACCTTGAATATTGTGTGCAATTCTGGTCGCTGTATCTTAAAAAGGATATAGTGTTATTAGAAAAGGTTCAGAGAAGAGCCACCAAAATGGTAAAGGGGATGGAAGGATACTCCTATGAAGAAAGGCTAAAAAGGTTAGGGCTCTTTAACCTGGAAAAGAGACGGCTGAGGGGAGATATGATAGAAGTCTATAAATTAATGAACGGAGTGGAACGGGTAAACGTAGATCGATTGTTTACCTTATCGGAATATAGAAAGACTAGGGGACATGCAATGAAGCTACAGTGTCAACTATTTAGGACAAATAAGAGAAAATATTTTTTCACTCAACGTGTAATCAAACTCTGGAATTTGTTACCGGAGGATGTAGTAAAGGCTGTTAGTGTAGCTGGGTTTAAAAAAGGTTTGGACAAGTTCCTGGAGGAAAGGTCCATAAACCATTATTAAAAAGGGACCCAGCATATCAATTTTTGACCCAGTACAAGCACTATGGAACCTGTGTGTTTTGGGGAAACTGCTAGGTACATATGACCTAGATTGGCCACTGCTGGAAACAGGATACTGGGCTTGATGGACCTTGGTCTGACCCAGTATGGCATAGCTTATGTTCTTATGTTATGTTCTTATGTCTCAGGGGTTAGTGCCTAGGAGGAAGTGTTTTGGAGGCTGTCAGAATTGGCGATTCAATCATTAGACATGTGGAAGTGAATTTTTAGAAATGCCAATATTCAAGTGCCATGGTGGTTAAATATCAGTGGGACATTCAGTGGCAGTGTCTTGATAGGAAATGCTTTGAATATCTGGGCTGAGCTGCGCTATCCGGATAAGTGCTATTGTTTCTGTGGTAAATACCTGCCAGCAAATTTTAAGCAAGTTTCAGTAAAAATGGATAGACACTTCAGTGTTAGAAAGTTATTCTGTAAGACATGGCTAGATTTCCACCTGTGTTTATAAATGTAAATCATTGTATTTTAGTGATTTATGCCTGACAATGAGCATTTACGCATGGAGTTCAATTGGATGCTATTCTGAAAATATGGGCTTGGACCTTGTACTTTCCCTGTCGGCGATCACAGAAGAGGAGTTTGGGCAGAGTGCAAATTTACATGTGTACTTTATGAAATTTGGCCAAACGTGTGTAAGATAAATGCGGTCATTTATACTTGCGCTAGAGCAGGTATAAGTGACCATGGCTTCATGTATGTGGTCCTCATTCACTTATGCTAGTCTTCTCTAGTCAGATCCAGGCGGATTTGGCTTTATGCTCCATTAACATGTGCAAATATGGGTATAAATCTAGGTGCCACTTAACAGATTTACCTTCAGTAGATGCAAAATTACTTCCTTCATTGATTTTAATGGATACAAATGAAACAAAGGAAATTAAGGGGTATGTTTACTAAAGGGCGCTATTTGCGCTGCTGTCACATTATCGCACGATAAGGTGCCTTATCGCGCGATAATGGCGCTTTACCAGGCGATAAGGCGCCTTATTGCGTGTTAACGCGCGCAGTGGCGCAAACGAGCGCTGAAGGCGGAGAAAGGCTCCCGGAGGGCGGAGGAAGGCTCCCCAGGGGCGGAGAGAGAGGGTCAATGGGCGGAGAGTGGGAGGGGAGAGGCTCCCTGCACACTAACGCTGTGAAATCCGAGGCTGAAAACTAACGCCAGTGAAACCCTGGCGTTAGAGCTGATTTAAAGGGAAAAGAAACCATTTCCGTCAGCAATGTACAGCAAAACCAGGGATACCTACAAAAGTGATAAGTGTGATACATGTGCACCGAACAAAAGGGCAAATAAACAGTAAAAATGAACAGAAGAAAATGTAAAAAAAAAATAACCAAGCTGGGCAATAGTGAAATCAATGGAAAACATCAAAAAACACTCCAAAGAAAGCTCCAAAAAAAAGATGAATTTTGGAAGGGTCTATGCTCCATCCCCATACAAGGTGAATGAGCCCACAGTGAAATTGCGCTGAGCAGGGTTTTCCTCTCTATTGGGCAGGTTTCCTATGGCATGCACATGTTCCGCAACAGCAGGGCGGGCATGTCGGAACGGGAAACTGGACAGATGCTGGAAAAGGGGACACAGAGGGCTGCAGGCGGCACATGCTGTGGTCACTGTTCCCTGTAAGCTGTGCGCGTGCACACACCTCGCCGAGCGAGCGCACATACTTTACAACAGAGCGCACAAAAATTACAGCTCTGATTCTGATAGAAAACACAGACATCTTAAAATGTAAAAGTTATGATTGTAATTACTAGAAATTTCCCGCTTCATTTAGTAATCGTCTATTTTCATTTAATTTTATTAAAATCAATGTGGTGTACATACTGTATTCTGACGTGTAGTAAAATTTTAAAGTATATAACTCCGAGTGTCGTTATGTGGCGCACAAAAATTTAACCTTCCTTCAAAAGCTGCACACAGCTGATATTTTATGCGCATACAGCCACCAGAAAATTAGAGGGAACATTGGCTATGGTGCAGCTGGGCCACAGTGAGGACTAGGGTGATGCCTAGCTGGCCCATAGGAATGCTGAAACAGTAGAGCAGCCATACAGCAACTGCTGAGGGCCCAACATGGGCACGAGTGTGCTTCCCACGGTGTCACAGGGGATAGTACCCAGCAGGTACCCCCAATGGCACGGAACATTGGCGGGCGGTGCTGGGGGGAAGCGTGGACAGCTATGCAGGCACCCCTACCCCAGAACCCGCACCATAGGCAGCTGCCTACCTGCACACTGGATGGCCTGAGACTGTGCACCACCAGCAGAACCCTATCAAATAACCCCACTGTGGGATCAAACCCATGACCTCCAGCTCTACAGGCAGTGAAGTTACCGGTAAGCTACAGCTGCTAACAAACCCCTGGCTGGCTACAGAAGGACTGCAGGTCACCACACAAACCTGATTTAAAGTAAAGGGTAGTGCTTCACACAGCCTTACTCATTGGACCCACTGGGGGATTGAACTCATGACTCCTGTTTTATCAGTCAATGTATTAACCATTGTGCTACACCTCTGTTGCTGTGTTTGTAGGTCAGCGCACCTAATTAAGGCTAACGCGCATTAACGTGCCACTGCTCCCTCTATCGCATGAAAACGTACCTTATCGCACGATAACCCTAAATGCTACCTTAAGACAGGAACGCCCACTACCTTATATGGCATCCTGCACACTAACGCCGGCTGCACGTTAAGACTGCTTAGTAAACATACCCCTAAGTCTCTGGAATCTGAAAACAAATTTTCCTTGTGCACGTCCCTAGAGGGCTGCCATTGCAATGCTAGTTCCAATTCAGCTGATCGCCCAAAGGAGCAGGAAGAATCTGCGAGGCAAAATAAAAAATAAATATTATGCAAACTTTAAAGGTGCACAAAAAACTTTGTACATTAGAAAATGTCTGCAAGATACAGTCACATATCCCTTGAATCATTCCAAATAACCTTTCTATACCATGAGAAAAATGCCATGGATGGAAAATCATCAAATATTCAACTATTTGAACAACTCAGGAATTTAACAGAGAAAAGAGCTTTAAATGCTTTTCTTGGATACTTGCAATGCTCTTACTGTTTTCTATGATGTAGCAATCCTAAAAAACAGACAGTTAAGTATCAGCTTCACCAAATATACAAAGCACAGTTGTTTTAACACTTGTAACGTATGAGCTAAAAGTCAGGCAATCAACACAAAATATTTGAATGATATTTATAGGTTTTTTTGAAAGCTTTAAACTCCTTAATGTGTTCTGGTACAAATTCTGCATAAAATTGTGATACTTACTGAAATTATGATGTGTTACATTGTCAAAGTTCCATTAGCTTAAATATTTGTCTGAATTCCTTTATAACATAAACCATGTTGAAGACACAATTTGTGTAACATAATACTTACATTTCTGGGTTAATTTCATTTCAGTCCTAACCCATTATGCAGGAAATATACTTCTAATAAAAGTCATATGTGCACAGTAATTTTCATGTTCAAAATAAATTACTTTTTTGTCCTAGCTGTTTGATGTGTGCATTGAAATTACTGTAATCAAAGGTCTTATGAAAACTGCAGGCACTTGGTTACTTATTTGCCATTTATCAAGGCAGTACAGTACAAATAAATTCTAGAGAAATAAAAGATAATGATTTACATACAAATTAGGCTGATATGTATACCTATATATAGTCCACTATTTGGGGAAATCATTTTAATACTTTTCTGGACAGATTTTTGGAGTGATTTCTTACAATTGTTAACAGTGAAAAATGACAGTAATGCACATTTTTACCAGACATCTTTATGTACGAGGTACGATCAAAAAGTATCAAGACTTGTACAATAACACAAGAAGTATAACACTGACAGTTATTGCACTCAGTCTCCTTCAAAGTAGTCCCCTTCTGATAAAACGCACTTCCTGCAGTGTTCCTGCCACTGCTGGAAACAATTTTGAAATGCCTCTTTCGCTATGCTGTGAATTTGCTGTGTCGAATTTTGCTTAATGGTCTCCAAGTCGTTGAATCTCCTTCCTTTCAGTGGTAATTTCAGTTTTGGAAATGAGAAGGTCACAGGGTGCAAGGTCAGATGAGTATGGAGGCTGACGGATATGTTCGATTTAGTGTTTGGCCAAGAACTGCTGGTCAAGATGTGATGCATAAGCTGGGGCATTATCCTGATGAAGCAACCATTCACCATTCCTGTGCAACTCTAGCCTCTTACGATGAACTGCATCTCTCAAACAAGTCAGAACTTGGATGTAGTACTCCTTATTGATGGTTTGACCTTTTGAAACAAACACATGATGAACAATACCCTGGTAATCAAAGAAAACCGTGAGGATAACCTTGATATTGCTCCTCACCTGATGGGCTTTCTTGGGTCTGGAAGAGTTTGGAGTCTTCCATTGCGAGGACTGAGCCTTAGTTTCCGGGTAATAACCATAAACCCATGATTCATTGCCAGTAATAATCTTTTTGATGAAATCTGAGTCATTTTCAATGCATTCCAACTCTTCCCTGGCTGCAGACAGTTGATATTCTTTTTGGTCAGGAGACAGGAGTTTCGGCACAACTTTTGCAGACACACGTCTCATCCCCAAATTGACAGTAAGAATGGACTGTACTGATCTGAAGTTGATGTCCATGTTCTCAGCAAGCTCCCTGATAGTCAATCGACGATTTGAGCATATTGTGGCATGCACTGCTTCAACTTTGTCTTCATTTCTGCTCATGGGTGGCCTTTCCTCTTGGAAATATTTATATATGGCTTTCCTCTTGGAAATATTTATATCAGTCATACTCAAGTACGACTCATGCATTCATCGTCAAACACTTGCTGTAACTTGTCATAAATCTCTTTGCATGAATCTCCAAGTTTAGGACAGAATTTAATGCAAATTTGCTGTTCAATTTTTTCACTCATCATAAATCTGATAAACGTCTTTGACACAATACCAAACATCACGTGATTTTAAAAAAGTACAGGTGTGCTGCAACCATGCTACAGTTTGCACATGCAGAACACATAACTAGGTCACTGCATGCTTAATAGCATCATGGTGCGACTTATTATATAGCTACACAACAAATCTTGATACTTTTCGATCATGCCTCGTATTATGGTTAATCCTTCATTTAATGCTTTTTTTCATATTTCACGATGTCCATGCAGGAAACCAAGAAAATTAGAAATATAGAAATATGATGACAGAAAAAGACTACATGGCCTATCTAGTCTGTCCTTCCATATCAAGAACTACAACAGTCCCCTTTTTACCTTTAGAGATCCTCTGTGTTTGTCCCAACCTTCATGATTCTGTGAACCCCTTTTTAAGCCTGTTCTCACAAGCCTTCTTTATCTTTCTTCCTATCTCTGCCAGACTCTCTCTCTCTCTCTCCCTCCATCCAATCCCTACAAGTTTCTGTATCCCTCCTTCGAGCCAGTTCCCTCCAGTCTATCCTCTCTATCCCCCAGCCAATCTCCACAGACTCTCTATTTTCTCTTTTCTGTGTCCTGCTGAAACCCACAACTGGGGACCACTGCCCTATAGTTTAGAATTTGGTTAAAGAATTATATCGTCAAAATCACATTTACTAATAGTATGTAAGATATATCAGGACCTTACTAAAGTTAGTATGTTCTGCCTATATTTGGGATTTCAAACATAAAGACATAAAAACATAGAAAATGATGGAAGAAAGACCATATGGTCTATCCAGTCTGCCCATCCATACCAACTACTGAGTTCTACAATTCCTTTTTTCTCCCTTAAGGATCCAGTGTGCTTGTCCCGTGCCTTCTTGAATTCAGAAACAGTCCTCAGAGATGTTCAACTAAGACAAGCATGTTTTCCAAAGCTACTTAAGTATCCTGGTCTTCTCCAAATACCTCTTCCACAGGCAAACAGCATTCTTTTTCCTCCACTGTAAGGCTGTTCCATGTATCCACCACCCTTTCCATAAAGAAATATTTGCTTAGATTATTCCCGAGTCTATTTCCTTTCATTTTTATTTTTTGACCCCTTTTAGTACTTCCTTTCAATTGAGATATTTAAACATCTCTATTATATTTCCACTTTTTGCCTTTCTTTCAAGGTATACATATTTAGATCTTTAAATCTGTCACCTCCCCATATTTTATGAGAAAGACCATTGACCTTTTTAATAGCTGCCTTCTGGACCAATTCAAATGAGGTCTCATCAGAGACTTATATAGCAGCAATATCACCTTCTTTTTCCTGCTGGCCATTCTTCTCCCTGTGCATCCAAGCAATCCTGCCTTTTGCTATTGGCTTTTCTACCTGATTGGTCACCTTTCACCCTTAGGTCCTCCTCTTCTTTCATGCATAGAAGTACTTTGCCCCTGTACTTTACCACTCCCTGCATATAGTTGCCAAATTCTGTCTACTGAGAGAGGAGCTCTATTGCTGGGAAGAAATTGGCACTGGTTAAGTATTTACCTGCTGGGAAATTCTCAAAATCTAGAGGAAAAGGGAATTCTTTGGTTGAAGCTGATAAAAGCTGTGTCTATATAAAATTCTGTGTCTATTAAGTCAGTTAGGGTATAGTTTAACAGGCAAACTTTCAGTTAGTGTTTATCTCCCCTCAGCTCCCACCCATCCTAGGTACAATCTTTGATTTATAGGTTCTTAAGCCAGTTAAGGGAGAAGGCCAGAAAGTTTTCACTTTCAGATTTAAATGGTTATCTTCATCAACAAGTTAGGAGCAGACCAATTTTAGGTCCTCAAGTTCATCTTGAGGTGAAAAATTCACCCCTTCCTTTCTGAACACACTACTGAAACACCTATCTACTCTTTAGTCACCTCCCGTATCAATTATTGCAACCTCCTCCTTACTAGCCTCACTCCGAGTCATCTTTTTCCCCTTCAATCTGAACTCTGCTGTGCAGAAAATCTTTGCCAGCCCCGATATACTCATATAATCCCTCTATTCAAATCACTTCATTGACTCCCCTTCAGTATCCGTATTCAATTCAAATTTCTCCTTCTAACTTATAAATGTGTTCATTGTACTGATCCTCACTACCTTTCTTCTCTCCTCTCTCCCTACATCTCTCCTCATGAATTGTGTTCTTCCACTGGCTTCCTTCTCTCTATGCCCTTTTCTTCCACTGCCAACTCCAGACTTTGATCCTTTCGCCTTGCTGCTTCTTATGCCTGGAACAAACTACCTGAGTCTGTACATCCAGGTTTCTTCTCTCCTTCTTTTAAAATCCATGCTAAAAGACGGATTTGAGGCTGCTTTTGGATCCTGATACCTTGTTTCCTTATTGTATTGTCTATCCTGATTAGACTGTAAGCTCTGACAAACAGGGACTGTCTTTTATAAGTTTCTGTAAAGCACTGCGTACACCATGTAGTGCTGTATAAATTATTAATAGTAGTAGTGGTAGTAGTAGGTGAACAATAAACAAAGTCCCTTGCATTTGTTAGGTATGGGGGTTATTTTGGAAGCCCTATTCATGCTTTGGACATCTGAAAATGGGCATAAAGACATCCAAAGCACAGAGATGTCTCCAGGGTCATTTTAGAAGCTGGGTCTATAGATGTCCAAGTATGAACAGGAGTGTGGTGGAGGCGTGGCTGAGGCATTCCCAGGAACCTTGATGTCAAGATCCCCAGGGCCCAGCACAATTTCAATTATAGCAGCAGTGGGATTTGAACCCTGGCTTCTCTGCTTCTAGCCCACTACTCTAACCATAAGGCTATTCCTAGACATCCAAGTTCTGAAATACTATTCTGGACATGTCCATATCAGGCACATCCACATTTGTGAAATGTTGTCTGCACCTGGACATGCCTGAGTTTTTTTTTTCAATCAATATATGTCTAAATTCTCCAAATTAAATTTATATAATATATCCTATGTCTAAGCAAATTAATTGTTACTTTAGTGATAACGCACCACACTGACTATGTTCATCATGGTGGGATGCTGCTGATGCTACTGGTACCAGCATTGCCTGTGATACCAGTAACGATTAATTCATTTGGACATAGGATATATTATATAAATTTGATTTGGAGGATTTGGACGTATATTGCTTGTTAGACACCGATGCCAAAATTGAAGGTACTTATCATTTGAAGGTTTTTTTTTCAGACATTCTGGCATAGATGTCCCAGATTGCACTTAGACGTCCTTTCTAAAATTCCCCTCCACATTTGTATTGGTTTAAGAGTCCCTGTTCCCTTAGCAACTTTAAGTGACTGAACAACTTTAAATTGCTAAACAAATCATTATAACAGTAGTGAGATGGGGGAGGCTATCTTTTATTTATTTATTTAACTGTTTTTCTATATCATCTTATCTGGGAATCAAGTCTGTTTACATGGAACAAGAATTAAACAGGTTTATATCGAACATTTAGTTGAATTACAGTAGAAACGTGTTAACAGTTGAACTTAAGTATGACAAACTATGTACAGAAGAAGGTATGGGGGGGGGGAGAGAATTGTGGGGGAGGACATGTAAAAGTGTCCAGTGGACTGTTGGAGAGCTATCTTTTGCACTGTCATGTATGATTATTCCCAGCTGAAAAGAGGTCTTGTATCTGCACTAGGGACAAAGAGCACCTGGTTCCCAGAGAACAAGTCTGATCTCTGGAGACTAGAGTAGCAGAATTGGAGAAGCTGAGGCAGGGAGGTATATAGAGAAGACCTTCAGGGACTTAGTAGAGAAGTCGTCCCACCTCCAGTCTGGCAGTCTCTTTGGTGCCACTGAGGAGAGATTTCACCTGAAAGGACATCACCTTGGTAACATAGTAGCATAATATATGATGGCAGATAAAGACCAATATGGCCCATCTAGTCTGCCCAGCAAGGTGACAAGAGTAGGTGCACCGCCGCTCCATGCAGGTCACCCTTCCCCATGAATTTGTTTAGGAATGTACCCACCGCTCTGTGGAGGTCACCCCTATATAAGAGATAATTAAGTTTATTTTGATTTTATCCTGTTGCTATAAAGGGATCCACTGTGTCTGTCCCATGCCACTTTGAATTCTCTCACTGTATTTGCCCCCACCACTTCCATTGGGAGGACATTCCAAGCAGCAACCACCCTTTCAGTGAAAAAGTATTTCCTGATGTTGCCTTTCATTTTACCCCCTTGCAGCTTCATGTTTTTCCCTCTATTTTACAGCTTCCGTGTCTTTGAAAAAGTTTTTTTGTTCATTAATACCGTTTAAGTATTTAAAGGTTTCTATCATATCTCCCCTGTCCTTCCTCTCCTCTAGAGTATACGTATTTAGGTCTTCAAGTCTCTTTTGGTTACCTTCCTTTGGATGACTGTAAGGGGTATGTTTACTAAACCGCGCAATTGTGTGGGGCGCACTTGAGCGTGCGCTAAGGTACCTTAGCGCACGCTAATAGTGCTTTTTTGTGCCCCGCACACGTGCGCGCTGCACTAACGGGCCCACACAAGTGCGCGGCGCGCTGATGTGCGATAGAGGCGTGGAAAGGCATTCTGAGGGTGGAGGAAGGCTCCCAAGGGGCGTAGGGACAGGGTCAATGGGTGGAGAGTGGGAGGGGAGAGGCTCCCCGCACAGGAGTGGGGCTGAAATTCAACTAAGAAAATACCGCGAGTGAAAACCTCGCGGTAGAGCCGATTTAAAGGGAAGAGAAACCATTTCTGTCAGCAATGTACAGCAAAACCAGGGAAACCTACATAACGTGAGCAGTGTGATACATGTGCACAGAACAAAATAGCAAATAAAAATAGAAAATGACCACACAAAAATTCTAAAAAATGATAATCCAGCTGGGCAACAGTGATATCAATGGGCAACAATAAAAAACACTCCCAGGAAAGCTCCAAAAAAAGGAAATGATTTTTGGAAGGGTCTATGCTCCGTAGACCCTTTCAAAAAGCTCTTTTTTTTGGAGCCTTCCTGGGAGTGTTTTTTACTGTTGCCCATTGATATCACTTTTGCCCAGCTTGGTTATGTTTTATTTCCCTTTTTTTCGAGGCCATTTCTAATGTTTATTTGCCCTTTTGTCTCCATACAAGGTGAATGAGCCCACAGTGAATTGTGCAGAGCAGGGTTTCTGATTTCTTTGGCCAGGTTTCCTATCTCCAAGGACTGCACTGTCTCTGTGGCCACAGTGTGGTGCAGTGAACACAGACAGTGTGTTCAGGAGCCAAAGGTCAACAGCTCAAGTCCCAGCTGGGGCCCCTGCAAACCCAATCCCCATATTTTACCCACCACTAAACCGTGATAGTAACAACCAACCTTTTTTGCAGAGAACATAAGCATGGTCCAAACACCTGTATTTTACCCTACAGAGCACAGACACCAGAAACATGCACATTACCTAGACCACAGTCCCCTAAATGCAGTTCTGGAGGGCCACATATCATTCAGCTGTGATGCTGTCTCCAATATAAGGCCATGTCAGCTTGGTGGCGGAGGGGTACCGTTGGTGGAGGGGGCAGTGGCTGCTGCCCACAGCAGACGGTGGCCTAGCCCCCTTCACGTGGGTGCAGTGCACTCAAACAGACAGGCCCTGTCTGACAAACAGCCATGGACTCACCAGGGAATACACTGTTGTCATGCTAAGATGGTGGTGCAGCGAACACAGCCAGTACCTTTAGGACCAGAAGGTCACAGGTTCAAATCCCAGCTGGGGCTCCTGCCAACCCAGTCCCTTTATTTTACCTATGCAGAAAACATGGTAGTAAAGACTGAACCTTTATTGCTAAAAACATAAGCATGGGTCAAACACCTATATTTTACCCCACACAGCACAAACATCATAGAAATGTGCATTACCAAGAGCAGAGTCTCCCAAATGCAGTCCAGGAGGGCCAAACACCATTCAGGTTCCATGCTGCCTCTAATAAAGATGCCTGTGCTGCATATCTATGCACCACCCCCATGGTATGCAAATGTAGCTCATGCATATTCATGAGGGACAGCATGAAAACCCGAACAGTGTTTGGCACACCAGGACTGGAGTTGGGAACCTCTGCCGTAAAGCAGCAGCCAACAAGGGCCAGACACACCCACACCCACACCCACAGGCCCCATTAGCCAATGCCTCCTGGAGAGGCAGGACATTGGGCCCTGCATGCATCCCCCAATACTAGCACTTGCATACCTTAGCAATGCCACCCTACACCTGGGTATACGGTACACAGCTATCAAATGTTTTTTATGATTACTGCCAGATAGCGATTTCTACGTTAAGCACAGTTTGCTGTTTGAGCTCCATCATAACAATCTTTCGTATATCTGTGGTGTGTGCTTCAGGTCTGGTCTCTGACAGTGTTTACCACCCTGGGGAGTGCCTCCCAACAGTATTGCGTACCATATCCATGCCTGTAATGTGCCCAGGACTAGTGTGGTGGCCAGGACTGGTAGACTCCTCTATAGTAGCACAATGCTGGCATAGGTGTCGGAGTGTGTGTCTGTCTATACCAGAGCTACTAAATTCCAGTCCTGGTGGCCCGCAACCCTGCAGGTTTTTGGGATATCCCTAATGATATGCATGAGATATATATGCATTAGAGAGAGCCTGCCAACCTGACTGGTTTGTGGCCCTCCAGGGCTGGATTTGGAGACTCCTGCCTTACACCTCTGTCATTTAAGATTGTGAGTGGGCAAGGTACAGATGTTCTAGACATCAAAAGGGTAGATAGAATGTGTCACATTCCTCCTAGATTCTCAACACCACCAAAAAGTTGTCTAATAGACAATATTTTGGTGGTGGTGAGAAGCAAGGAGGAATGTGACAAATTCTAACCTTTTTGATGTCTTGGACATCTGCACCTTGCCCACTTACACCTCTGTCATTTAAGATTGTAAGGCAGGGGTCTCCAAATCCAGCCCTGGAGGGCCACAAACCAGTCAGGTTGGCAGGCTATCTCTAATGCATATATATCTCATGCATATCATTAGGGATATCCCAAAAACCTGCAGGGTTGCGGGCCACCAGGACTGGAATTGAGTAGCTCTGGTCTATACAGTGTGTGGTGGCTGCAAACACCTTCCACAGCCCACACTGCCAGCACTGTTGCCAGTATTGGCCTGCCAATGTGCATAATGAGGAGCAAGGTACCATGGGTATAGCCCAGACAGGGTGGCCTGGCCAGGGTGCATCTGCACAGGGCATAGGGCACTGACTGGGATATTTTAGTGCCTGGCCACCACCTACACAGACAGGGTGACCTCAGTATGTCCTGCTGGGAGATCACTCTCACCCTGACTGTGCAGTGATGACAGCATGACTAGGCACCCCCCATAGTGCTATATAGTATTTCTCGTGTGATATTTATGGGTTTCCTTTTGGGGCCCAGTCACTGACTTATCTGTTTGTTGTGTGTGCTGCCATCCCAGTTCTGGGTGCATGCATTTCCACCAGGAACATGCACTATGGACTAACTAGCAGACTGTTTGCAGCTGGTATGTGTCTTGATGGAGTGCCTTGCAGGGTGCAGTGGCTGAAGGCTTGCTGAAGAAGAATATCAGATAGTGGTGGGGTGCAGCTTAGCATATACAGGCCTAATGTCTGTCTGCTATTGTGTTATGGATATGTACAGAGCTGCATTGACTTCCCTGAAGGGTGTCTTTTCCACAGCAGGACCGGGGTTGATGGTCCCCTCTACTGCCACCATTGCAGGGAGGTAGAATGTGGATCTGTTGATGGGAGACCCTGTTTGCCACCCTCAGCCCTGGAGGAGGAGGAGGGTGATGGTACATAATCCTCCTGGGGGTCCACGGGGGCTACACCTGACTGAGACATACAGATATATCCAAGGTGTTTCTGCAGAAACTACCTATCTCACACATTAACACTGCTTTGAACCTGCATCATGGCCTATTTCTGCCATGGAAGGTGCTGTGGACCTGGTGCTGGGCGCCTCACCGCACCATCTGGTGAGCACAGTACCCGCACAATGTGACGGTGTGTAGCTACTCTGTGCCATTAAAACACACGGTCTGTACCCCCTACAAGGCTGAGGTGCTGTGGGGGTGCACATGGTCAGTTCCCCCTATCAGGCCAAGGTGTTGTGGGGGTGCATACCCCATCTTGTGTTCATCTGTGGACAGCTGATTTGCATGTGCATTGCATCATGGGTACGGGTGTGCTAACCCTATCCTTGTGACCACAACAGACTGTGTGTGGTGACGTGCAGGCTCTCTGCAGCTAGCCAGGGGCTTGCTAGTAGCTATAGAGCTGTAGCCCAATGGTTACTTCACTGCCTGTGAAGCCAGAAGTCATGGTTCAAACCCACAGTGGAGTTATTTGATAGGGCTGCCCAAAGCATTATCTCTTTTTAATGTACATTTTTGCTGCCAGCAAAATCACCCTCAGCGTACTGTACCCATAAGGTGCCTCTGAGGGCGCTTTATAGGGCGCCCTATAGGGCACCTTATGGTTCCCGTCCATATAAGGTGCACTATACATTATCCTGTGACGCAACTTATAGGGTGCCCTGTAGGGGACATTTTAGGGTGCCGTGGCGGACAGTGCACTTTATAATGTGCCCTATGGAGTGCCTTATAGGGTGCCTTATACGGCACCTTCAATTATGGCACGTGAGGGCGTGTTTGCTGGCAGCAATTAATAAAATAAAAATAAAGTGCTGCAAGAAACCAAACATACATTGCAAAGCTGATGCCTCAGCCAGCCTTACGTATTAGGCACACTGGGGAGCAAACTTATGACCCCTGTATCAGCAGTCAGTGCCTTAACCATTGTGCTCCACTGCTGCTCCTCCTTGCATGTCAGCGCACCTACTTATGCTTTTCATTCCTTAAACTGCACAGTGCTGCCATCAAAAACAGTACTCTGACCTTGCGGTACCTCATACGGCACCCTATAAAGCGCCCTATAAGCAACATTCTAGGGTGTCTTGGCGGACAGTGCACTTTAAAATGTGCCTTATGGGGTGCCTTATGTTAACACGCTTTGAGAGTGCGTTTCTAGTAGTGATAATTAAAATAAAAATAAAATGCCTCCTAAAGCAATCTTCCCCATAATGCATAATGCCTCAGCCAGCCTTGTTCATTGGGCACTGTGGGGGATTGAACCCCTGATCCCTGCACCATTGGTCAGTGTCTTAACCATTTTGCTGTGGTTCTATTTCTGTGATTGTACATCAGCGTGCCGCCTTATTCCGCCCAATATTAAAATGCCTCCTAAAGCAATAGCACGCCACCTTATGCCTCCCAATATTAAACTGGCTCCTAAAGTAATGCTTCAGCCAGCTGTCTTCATTGGGCATTGTGGGGGATTGACCCCCTGATCTCTGCACCATTGGTAAGTGTCTTAACCATTGTGCTGTGGCTCTGCTCTTTTGCTTGCACATCAGTGCGCCACTTATGCCTCCCGTGCAGCTTTCGCATGCGCTAATGTGCTGGGCACACATGGGCGCCGCGCACCTTAGCGCATATTTAAATCCCGGTTTTGCTTTTTCAGAAAGAAACGCCCACTCCTTATATGGCACCCGCACACTAGCGCGGCCCGCACATTACCGGTGTTTTAGTAAACCTACCCCTAAGTCTTTTTATATCCTTTGTGAGATATGGTCTCCAAAACTGAACACAATACTCCAAGTGAGGCCTCACCAGCGACTTGTACAGTGACATTAATACCTCCTCCTTTCTGCTGGTAATTCCTCCCTGCATGCAACCCAGCATTCTTCTGGCTTTGGCCACCGCCTTGCCACTTTGAGATCCTCATTTTGCCACTTTGAGATCCTCAGAAACAGTCACTCCGAGATCCTTCTCCTGGTCTGTGCACACCAACCTCTTGCCCTCTATCACATACAATTCCCTTGGATTTCTGCATCTCAAGTGCATGATATTGCACTTCTTCACATTAAATCTTAACTGCCAAGCATTAGACCATTCTTCCAGCTTTTGTAGATCTTTCCTCATTTTATCCACTCCCTCAGAAGTGTCCACTCTGTTGCAAATTTTCGTGTCATCTGCAAAAAGACAGACTTTTCTATTCAGTCCTTCAGCAATATCACTCACAAATACATTGAATAGTACTGGTCCCAGGACCGATCCCTGGGTCATGCCACTACTCAAATTCCTTTCATCTGAGTGAGTTCCGTTTCCCATCACCTTCTGTCATCTGTCAGTCAACCAATTTCTGATCCAGTTCACCACCTTGGGACCTACCCCAGGCTGTTCAGTATATTGATAAGCCTCCAATGAGGAACAGTATCAAAGGCTTTGCTGAATTCTAGGTAGATCATATCCATCACATGCCCTTAATCTAGTACTCTGGTCACTCAAAGAACTCAATCAGATTTGTTTGGCATGATCTTCCTTTGGTAAAATATGATGCCTCGGATCATGCCACTTATTGGTTTCGAGAGAGTCCACTATTTTCTCTTTCAGGAGCACCTCCATTACTTTTCCCGTCACTGAGGTAAGGCTTACTGGCCTGTAGTTTGTCCCTTCTTCCCTATTACCACTTTTATGAAGAGGTACCACATTGGCCCTTCTCCAGACCTGTGGAGCTTCTCCTGTCTCCAAGGATCTATTAAAAACATCCTTTAAAGGCCCTGCAAGAACCTCTCTGAGCTGTTTCAATATCCTAGGATGTATCCCATCTGGTCCCATGACCTTATCCACTTACAGTTTTGCAAGCTGTTCAAACACATCATCTTCTGTGAATGGTATATCTACTATTATTTATTTATTTATTTATTTAACAATTCTTTTATACCGCGCTATTATAATCAGTGCGGTGTACATAGAACAAGAACATACTACAATGCATACAAGTAACATTGAGTTTTACATTGAACAGGGGACTTCAACAATAGGACAACCGGGGGAACTATGTACAGATTAACTTAATGGTATATACAGTAATATCAAACTCGATTGGATGTTACAATGTGGTTCACTAATAAGACTAGAGAGAAAGGTTGACCAACTAGCCCTTTTCAGGTTGTATTGAGGTGGTAGTTTTGTTAGTGACTAGGTTGACTTCTGGGTAGCATTTTGTGAACAGGTGGTATTTCAATGCTTTTCTGAATAGGATTAGGTTTTTGATAGCACGGATTTCGTGAGGGAGTGCATTCCAGTTTAGAGGAGCAAATAAGGAGAAGGCCCTGTTGGAGGTGGCCTTAGTACACTTCGTTATTATCTTCGGGACAATTAAGGTGTTCATTGATGTGGTTCTCCTTTTTCTGTTTTCCAGGGTGCCATGGATGAGCTTGCTGATTGGCGTAGGGGGGTAGTTATTTAGTGCCTTGAAAGTAAGGACTAAAGACTTATACTGGATTCTGGCATGTAATGGTAACCAATGCAGTTCTTTCATGATGGGTGTTATATGGTCAGATCTTGATGAGCCGGAGAGGACTCTGGCAGCTGTATTCATGGCTAGGCGGAGCGGGTTTAAAGTTGATTGAGGGAGGCCATGTAGGATGATGTTGGCAAAATCCAGGTGTGGGAGGACTAATGCTTGGAAGGTTGTTCGGAAGTCTGTGGGATCTAGTAGGGAGCGGAGGTGACGTAGCGATTTGATCTTATAATATACGTTTTTTGTGATGTTCTTGACATGAGTTGTCATATCCAAGTGCTGATCCAATGTGATGCCGAGGTAACGGATGGTAGCTTTTGATTTTAACTCTATGTTGTTGACGAGTAGTGATGGAGGCGGTATGAACTTACGGTTCCTTGTGACAAAAAGAACGTCGGTTTTGCTGTGGTTTATCCAAAGGTTTTGTGATAGCAACCATTCAGCTACAGCTTCAAAACATTTGATTATTGGGGAGAATACTGGATGTTCAATTGTGAACGGCATATATAGGAGGATGTCATCTGCGTAAGCGAGACATTGTACATTAAAGGATCTGATCAAGTCACATATCGGCTGCATGTAGATATTAAACATTAGTGCCGATAAGGACGATCCTTGAGGTACACCCTGTGATTGCAGGAATGGTTCTGAGGATGCGTGGCCTGTTTTTACTTGTTGCCACCTGTTAGATAGGTAGGATTTACACCACTCGAGTGCTGTGCTTTGAATCCCCTTATCTTTCAAGCGTTGTAGGAGTATATCATGACTCACAGAGTCGAAAGCAGCGGAGATGTCCAGGAAGATGAGGACGAAACCCTGTTGTATGTTGTTTATTCCTGTTACTAGAACATTGAATAGTGTTGTAAGGACTGTGTCAACTCCATGTGCTTCCCTGAAGCCATGTTGCGATGGATCTAGTGGTGCTTCAGTGTCAATATGATGTTGGATTTGTTGTTGGGCGGCCTTCTCAATGATTTTTGCAAGCTGAGGGATGCTCGAGATAGGTCTGAAGGAATCAACCTTGGATGGGTCCAGTCTATTATTCTTCAGTAGGGGCTTGATGGAAGTGTGTTTTAGGCTCTGTGGGAATGAACCTGATGAGAAAGACTGGTTCAGTATTTTGCTCAATATTTGACTGAGGTCATGTCGCATGTCCTTGATCCAGCTGGCTGGACACGGGTCATTAGGAGCTGTACTGGGGTTGATTGAGGCAATAATGTTCACAACCTCGCTATTTGATACAGTGGAGAAGTTGTGAAGTGGCATAGCATGGGATGTCTTAGGTGAAGTGGGGGCGTTATTGACATTTATGTCTGTGTTGGTTTTTATCTTCTTTGACTGCAGGTAGTTTGCGTAGTCCTGCGGCTGCGGCATAGGGGGTTGAGCTGAGACCGGTTCACCTGTTATGGACTTTACTATGCTGAACAAAGCATGTGGTTTGTTGATGGAGCGTTTTATTAATCCTGAGTGGTAAGTTTTCCTGCTCTGTGATATCTTTGCTCGGTGGGTAGTTAGGTATGAGCTGTATGCTACCAGCGCCTCGGGGGAGTGAGTTCGTCGCCACTGTCGCTCGAGTTTGCATAAATGGTGGAGGGATGAACGAAGGTCTGTGGAGAACCATGGAGTATGTTCACGTTTTCGAATTTTCTTTTCGGTGAGTGATGGGCAGGAGGCAGCTCTCAGGTTTTCATCCCATTTGGATATGAGATCATCTAAGTCCATGGTTGTGTTGGCCATGAGAGGTCTGAGATTCTCTAGGACTATGCTCTGGTTGAGTGGTCTAAAGCGGGTTGAGTGGGATCCAGATGTGTTAGGGGACTTTCGGCTTTTGTGAATGCACTAATGGGTATATTGAAACTGAGAAGACTGTGGTCCGACCAGGGTACTGGTATTACCGATAATGCGAGAGTTAGGGGTATTGAGTCGTTGGAGAGAGGTGCAAAAATGAGGTCTAGTTTACCACCCTTAGTGTGGGTGGGTGAATCGACATGCTGTTTGTAACCTAGGTCCTCCAGGGCGTCAAGGAATGCTGCTGAGTGGCTGTCTTGAAGAGATGGGAGATTAAAGTCACCGATTAGCCAACTTGGTGAGCGTGAGGTGGATGTGGAGCATGCCTGCTCAATTATAGTTGGAAGATCATCTGGTGAGGGGGAGGGTGCCCGATAGAAAAGGTGGATTGTGCAGAACTCATTAGTTATAGTGAGGGAGTCAAGGTACGTTGAGCTAGAGGAGTTGCACATCTTGAAGTGTAAATCAGCTTTGGCCAGGATGAGGGTTCCGCCTCCTTTTTGACTGGATCTGTGAGATGTGTATATCACAAAACCTGGTGGCAGCATCTGATTCAGTAGTACGTTGTCACAGTCGGATAGCCATGTCTCCGTAATCATCAAGATGTCGAGATTATATTGGGGAATCAGGTCGATGGCTGCGGGCCATTTAGATCGTACTGATCTGGCATTTATCAGTGCACATTTTAGCAGGCGTTGGTGATGTTGCTTCTCTTCTTGTATCCTTTTGAAGGTTTGGAGAGGAATGTTGAGTAGATGGGAGTGGGATGTAAAGTTATTTTTTGCTGTAGTGTGGTGGGGGAATTCGGACCATCTCCTTCCGTATGTGCGTAGGATTGGTATGTGATATGTATCATGGTTGAGAGCATTTGATGAGTAAGGGAGACCAAGGGTAAGGAAGGTCATAAATAAGAGCAGAACTTTGTACATTCTCTTGGGTGTTAGTAATGAGAAAGATAATTGTGGAAATGTTGGCTACAGTACAGTGTGATGCAGTGTTTGCACTCAGGAAAGATTAATTGCAATAGTACTGTGAATGCAGGTGATAGTAGCAATAGAGGCGATAGTACATAAGGCAACCGTCGTGCACTGGCAACTGTAATAAGAGTACATTTATATATTTATATACATATATTTATATACATTTCCATTTATATATTTGTCAATCACAGGTGGTCCTTCTCCAGGATTTTCTTTAGTAAAAACAGCACAGAATTTTTTGTTTAGCATTTTTGCTTTTTCAATGTCACTTTCCATGAATCTGTTCTCGGCAATTTTGAGTCTTGCAATTCCACCTCTGATCTTCCTCTTCTCCCGAATATACCTGAAAAAAGTTTTGTCTACACACTTCAGATCTTTAGCCATCTTTTCTTCTGCCTTTGGTTTTGCTATCCTTATTTCTCTTTATGTCTCTTTTAGCTTTATCCTGTATTCTTTTCTGTGTTTCTTTTTGCAAACTTCTGAATTTTGTGAAAGTTGTGTTTTTGCCTTTATTTGTGCAGCCACTTTTTTGGAGAGCCATATAGGTTTCCTTTTCCTCTTGTTTTTATTTACTTTCATTATATCACTTGGTGTGGCAAGAAGTGACCCTGTAGCTAGAATTTGTCCTCCAGGTGATGTATTATTCTTTCACATTGAGGGTTTGCCTATGAGGGAAGGATTAGGATGGCCATTATAGTTGGTGATTCATTCATTAAGCATGTAGATAGCTGGTGGGCATGAAGATCAATGAGTAACTTACCTACCTTGTGCAAATCTGGCAGATCTCACATGCCACCTCAATAAGGTTTTAGACAGTGCTAGGGAGGATCCTGCTGTCTTGGTACAAGTTGGTACCAATAACATAGGAAGGTATGGGAGGAAGGTGCTAGAAGTGAAATTTAGGCTTTGATGTAGAAAACTGAAATCAAGAACTTCTAGGGTAGCATTCTCAGAACTGCTCCCTGTTCCACACACAGGACCCAAGAGGCAGACAGAGCTCCAGATGACTTGATAATGCAGGGAAGAGGGTTTAGGAACTGGGCAACATTCGGTGGCAGGAGGGAGGCTTTTCTGAAAGGATGGGCTCTAGCTTAACCAGGGTAGAACCAGGCTGCTGGCATTAACCTTTAAAAAGGAGAGAGAGCAACTTTTAAACTAGAAAATGGGGGAAGCTGACAGTGGCCCAAAAGAATGAGGTATCCTTGAAGGATAGTAGCAAAACAGGGAACATAGGGCATCCCGACAGAGATATTGCCTTAAAGGTAAAAGTAACCCAGGTGCCTTTAAGTAAAGAGCTGAAAGAGTTAAAAGATCCCAAATTATCCCTGTCAATTGTTAACCAAATTGTTAACATGAACTACTACTACTGCTATTAATCATTTATATAGCACTACAAGCCATACACAGTGCTGCACAGAAGGCCCCTGCTCATCAGAGCTTACAATCTAATCAAGACAGACAATATAACAGCTGAGGACAAGGGCATAACTAGAGAAAGGTAAGGAGACACAAAGGAGAACAAGGGATTAGGATACAAAAGCAGCCTCAAAGAGGTGAGCTTTTAGCATGCATTTGTAAAGGGGCAGAGGGAGAGAGAAGTGTTTTCGAGCAGAAGATCTTGCTGTCTGTGTTCCTATCTGCTCTCTTTTTGCGGCAGGAAGTTGCACCTAGTGACTTCATCAGCAGGCGCTCCCAGACACTACAAAAGATTGCGCAGCTGCTCAGAGGGTGAGACAGAAGCGTTTTGGAGTGCAAGATCTTTCTGCCTGTGTCCTACCTGCTCTCTGTTTGCGGTGGGAAGTTGCAGAGGGGGTTGTGCCTAGTGACTTCATCAGCAGGTGCTCCCGGACACTACAAAAGATCGCACAGCTGCTCCACCCCTTCGGGGCTGAGGGACCTTGTTGTGCTGCTGGAGATGCCCCATGGATCTGGGAAATGTAATATCAAAACAAAGATGAAGATGTCAGTGACAGTGGCGTCTACACCAAAGGCCCTTATTGGGCCTATGGATAAACATGTCCAGCCAATGTTTGTGGAAGTTTTTGGTTGGACGGACTCCTCTCTGTTAGACCTGTCTGGGGATTCACTAAGTCCTATAGCTAGGACTCCAGCGCCGAATCCGGGTAAACAGCTGGCAGAGTTGTATGGGAGTAATACTCCCTTAACAGACCCCGGGGAGGTCTTTGGAAATGCCTCTTTTGGGAGCCCGCCTCAGATTTTGTCATTGGTATCCAAGTTTCAAGTGAAAGCTGTTCAGAGGTACCTCCTACTCAGTTTGAAGCTTCAGTGTCGGAAGTCACGCTGCTGGACATTTGGGGGGGAGGTATCTGAGATTAATCTATTGCTACAAGGTTTTATGGATCAAACAGTTTATTTTTCTGAACAAATGGTTGAGAAATTTCGATTACTTGATGAGTCTAACTCTTGTTGTTCAATGATTTGACAGGTTGGAGACCCAGACAGGATTTCTACATTCAGCTTTGATTACTGGAATTAAGGATACTCTAATTCTTTATAAACAAATTGAAGTCTTAGAAAATAATATGAGAGCTAGGAATTAAAGATTTATTAATTTTCCTCAGTATCGTTTGATGTCTACCTTGGTATTATTTCAGACGTATTGTAAGGAGATTTTGTTGATACCTGAGCCTGAGAAAATACAGGTTTCTAGACTCTTCTATAGAGTGGAGGAGTAGCCTAGTGGTACCCAGAAGATCAAGGGTTCAAATTCCCCCTGGCACTCCTTGTGACCTGGGGCAAGTCAATTTACCCTCCATTGCCTTGGAAGAAAAGGCCTGGAAATCTACTTCCAGTGATACATTGCCAAGAAAATCCAGAGGCAACTGGGTCACTAGGAGTCAGCACTGACTTGATGGCACAAAAAACAAAAATCTTCTACATTCCTTCTCCTCTTAAGTCTTCTCGGGAGGGGAATGAATGTAAAGAGGCTCCTGTAGATTCTATAAATTTAGCTGATTTCTTGTAATCTGCAGCAGATGTGATTTCCACTCATACTACTTTAATTGTTTCCTCTGCACAAAGATGGATAAGGCATCTATTTTGTGGCTTTATTTTCATAAAAAAAGATTTGCTTTTCTGTGGCCAGAGAATAACACTATTTCCAGATATTTCCCGCCAAAAGCAGATGCGGAGGAAGTCCTTCCTGCAGCTGAAGCCTCGTGTTTTGGCTGCAGGAGGGACCTTCTTTTTGTGTTTTCCCTGTAAATGCTTAGTTTCTATTAATAATGTGAGGTATGTATATATGGATCCAGTACAGCTTATTAGCTTTCTTGATAGTAGATAGGACCTGACTATCCAGCAATATATCTTTTTTCAGGTGGTTGTTTTCTTTTTAATTTGCATAGAGGTTGGTAGCATATACTATATGTTATGTAAGTTATTGTTTCTCCAACTTCAGGCTGCTTCACTCTTCGTAATGTGGGCTAACGAGAAAGTTGTTCTTGTGATTATTTGTTTGTTTTTTATATCAAATTTGTTGTGAATTCAATTATTATTTCTTGGTATATTTGTTGTACAAATATTGTTAAATTTGAAATAAAATACATTTGCAATGAAAAAAGAAAAGAAAAGGGGCAGAGATGAAGCTTGACGTACAGACTCAGGTAGTTTATTCCAGGCATAGGGAGCAGTAAGATGAAAGGATCAGAGTCTGGAGTTGGCAATAGAAGAAAAGGGCATAGAGAGAAGCAAGCCAGAAGAAGAGCGGAGTTCTCGAGGAGGGGTGTAGGGAGAGAGGAAAGGCAGTGAGAAGCAGTAGAATGAATGCTTTTATAGGTCAGGTCAGAAGGAAAAGGTCGAATAGGATATGGAAATGGAGGGGGGAGCCAATGAAGTGACTTGAGAAGAGGGGTTATATGAGTATATCGGGGCTGGCAGCGCAGCTGAGTTCTGAACAGATTGAAGGGGAGAGATAACTCAGAGGGAGACCAGCAAGGAGGAGGTTGCAATAGTCTAGATAGGAGGTAACTAAAGAGTGGATAAGTGTCTTAGTATTGTGTTCAGAAAGGAAGAGGCAATTTTTACTAATGTTATAGAGAAAGAAAGGATAGGTATTAGCAATCAGTTGGATGTGTGAGGATGAGAGGGAGGAGTCAAAGATGACCCCAAGATGAGAGAGTTAGAATATATAGAACTACTACTGTAAATGAGAGGTTAGATATAATTGGCATCTCAGAGATCTGCTGGAAGGACGATAACCAGTGTGACACTGTGTAACCGAGGTATCCGGATGTCCGGCCCCGCATACTCCATCGTAAACTTAGCCACATCTCAGCTCCACCCCCCCCACCCCCCCCCCCTTTGCTCATCATTGCCCCATTCACAGAACACACACGCACTGAGGTTTGGCATAACAATATTTTATTAGTCGCAGCTACATAACCATAAACCAACACCAGCCCAACATGGGCCAATTCAACGTTCTTAATTCCACACAACAACTCCCCCCCACCCCGATCCGGATGATGCTCCCCACCAGCTGTTTTTAGCAAGGTGGTGCATCATCCACCCCCCATTCCCCCTACTGCCCGCCTCGCTGTGCTATTAGCAAAGGCCGTCTCCAGTTGCCTTCCTCCGGGCAGAGATCCCAACAGTGATGTCTCTCCCAACCTAAGGAGCACACCGCTCCCCTGCAAAGTGGCATCAGTCGCCAATGCACCGCCGGGCCGGCGAGTGCCAGCTCGCTACCCCGCCACCGGCACAAGGTAGACCCCTATCCTTGTGCTGCCCCCCCCCCGAAGCCAGCTGCAACCAATGCCAACCTTCGAACGCCTCTTGCCAGTCATTCAGCAACAGGTCTTGCCCCACCGGAGCGAGGTGCACACCATCCAGTCGATACAAACCCACACACTGAACCTCAGCCCAAGATTGCAACACCTGACACCCGCCAGTCTGCATCACCCAACGCCCTATCTGCCGGTTAATCTTCACCAGCCCCCGCGACCACCGCTGCTGGAGCCAGCATGCAGGGCGTGGAATGATGTCAGACCAAATAATGGCAACCCCTGGAAGCAATTCACGCAACAGTCCGATGTCCCTCTGCACAGTTCTGATAAGTTGCTGGCATGACCAGCTCAACAGATCATTTCCGCCCAAGTGGATCAGCAGCCCGACTGGCCACTGCTGCTGTTCGATCTTCGCCTGAACGCAGGCAATCAGCTGCCGCCATCGCATGCCACATTGTCCCATCCAGCAAACCCAAATTCCCGAAGCAGCCAGCCCGAGGTGGATGCCCAACGGCCGCACTGCTGCCCTGTGCTCAGCCCAATAAACAAAGGAATGCCCGATGATCCACCACTCTCCGGAGCACGAACCATCTGCAAGGAGACAAATCGGACTGCAACCAGCGGCCTCTTCTGCAATAGTAAGCAAAAGGATTAGAACCCCCTTTCCCCCCCCCCCCGTGCAATGAAGGCCAGCTCCCATGGCGCCCAAGATCTGACCCGAGACTGTCACGGGCGCACGTATCCCTTGTACGCACCTGAGCACCACCTACCAATCCGTTGAATGATGGGGCCCTCGAGTCCCGCTGCGGCCGCGCTCATGGCAGCACCAATCCGGAAGGAGTGCGAGGCATAACTCCTCTCATCATAGCCCAGGTAACGTAATACCAAGCGCAACACCACGGTAAACTGGAACTGCGTTACCGGTTTTCCATCCTCATGGATAAAAAAGTAGCCCGAGGCCTCTGGTCTCCGCTGCAAGTAACTCCGCAGGCAAAAAAACGGGCAGGATGGCAAGGGGAAAATTGCATTCAGGATAACACACGAGCCATTACCCAACTGGTCCGTTTTGGAATGCGAGACAAGGATGCGTACCCGGGCTGCCTCCACCGCCACGCAATTGGCATCTAGCCCACCGCAAGCACCCCTCCTCGCGGACCTGGGCACAAGCTCATAAACGCGGAAAGCCCCGAAAAAAGCAGTTGCAAACAACGCCTGAAACAGAACCGCCTCGAAAGTCGAGGCCGCGACCCGCGGTAACACTGCACAAATCTTGAGGAGAAGATCGTGAGAGACTGGAAGCCGCCAATTCTGCAGCTTAGGGTGCACCCTGGCCCACCCAGCCAGCAAGCGCTTGACTAAAAAGGATGTGCGAGGGTTACCCCAACCGGCTGCCTTGCAGAAAAAGGAAAACCCTGCCAATGCCGCGCCGACCGCCGACCGGGCCCAACCTTCCCTTTTTGCCCACAACACGAATTGGCTTACAAGCCCGTCGTGAACACTCCCCCCTTTCCACCCCCTCGTGCCCAAAAATTCACTCACCTGAGAATATCCTCGCCGATACTTCGCCCACGTTCTGTGCGCCACTGACACAGACAGCAACGCCATCATGTCAGGGTCCCAACCTGCCAAAGATGGCCCGGCACCGCCGAGGCAGCCGCGTCCGCTTCTGGAGCCAATAGCCTGAACTGCGACCACTGAAAACGGGACAGAGCATCAGCAATGGAATTTTGCACACCCAGCACATGTCGCGCTCTGGCGGTGACGTTCAGGCGCAAGCAAGCCAAGACAAATACTCTTATCAGCGCCGCTACCCTTGGTCACCTGGGCGCGTATCAGTTGATGACCTCAACCACCGCAGCATTGTCGCACCAAAACAACACCCTCTTATTCCGTAAGCGCTCCGGCCATACTCACAGCGCAACCACTATGGGGAAGAGTTCCAAGAAGGTAATGTTACGGGTCAGCCCGGATGCCACCCATTCACTAGGCCACGCCTCTGCACACCAAGCTCCTTGGCAGTACGCCCCAAAACCAGAACTGCCTGCTGTGTCGGTAAACAAGTGCATATCCGCATTCGACTGCTCCGGCCACTGCACAACCCTGCAGCCATTGAAGTCCGCTAAAAAGGCATCCCACACCCCCAGATCCTCGTGCATGCCGGACGACACCCGAATACGATGATGTGGCCTTTGCACTCCCGCCATCGCCAATGACAACCGCCGCGCAAAGGGGCGCCCCATCGGCAGCACCCTGCAAGCAAAATTGAGATGACCGACTAAAGACTGCAGAACCCAGAGGGTGGTCTTGCCCGTCGCCCCTACGAACGCGACCAAATTCCGGAGTCGCTCCACTTTCTGCACCGGCAAACGCACTAACATTTTGTCTGTGTCAATCTCTATTCCCAGGAAGGTAAGGCATGTGACAGTCCCCACCGTTTTGCTCGCCGCTATGGGTATACCAAAGTCGCCAGCCAGGCTATGAAAGGCGCCCAGTAGCCGGGCACAGGTCCCGGTCTGCCCGGGCCCTACGAAAAACAATCATCCAGGTAATGCACGATAGTGGACACACCTGTCTGCTGTTCCAAAACCCAGTGGAGGAAAGTGCTGAAGGCTTCAAAGTAAGCGCAGGACACCGCACAACCCATAGGCATGCACTTATCATAATAAAACTGTGAATCAAATCGAAAGCCCAACAACGGAGAAGCAGAAGGGTGCACCGGTAACAACCGGAATGCAGCTTCGATGTCCACTTTCGCCAGCAAGGCCCCCACCCCACGCTGCCTTACTAATGCCACAGCCACATCAAAAAACGCGTAACGCACCAAGCACTGCTCCCGAGGAATGTGATCATTCACAGAGCCCCCAGGGGGGCAAGATAGGTTGTGAATTAGCCTGTATTTGCCCGGCTCCTTCTTGGGGACCACCGCCAGTGGTGAAACAACAAACGGAGAAAACGGGGGATCACAGAAAGGGCCAGCTACCTGCCCCAACGCACATTCGTCCGCAATCTTCCGATGCACGACCTCCGCCAGAGCCGCAGCTGAACTGGCATTTTTAGAGCGTACCCCTCTTGGTGCCCCCCGAAACGGAATGTGAAAACCTTCCACAAAACCCAACAAAATTAGTCTTCCTGCTTTGCCCCGACGGGACCCCCCCCCCGTACCTGACAAGCCACGGATGCATAACGTCAACCCTTACGGGGGTTGGGGCCAAAGCCCCGGATGCTGCATCACTTACCCCCCGCTGGGGCTCCCGCCACTCCCTTGCGGCTACATTTCGTGGCGGCATGACCACCTCCACACAAGGAACAGGCATGTTTAAACTTGCAGTCGGGGAATGGGCATGACGACTTGTTGAAACGCCAACAGACGTCTCCCCCCATCGCCCCTCCTCTCGACTGAGCTGCTGCCGGCCCTGGCACCTGAAAGGACCGCAAACTGGCCGGGGGCACAGTGGCCCCCCCTTTGCCCACCCCAGCCCTGGTGCCCTCCACCCTGCTCTTAGCAGACATCTGCGTGAGTCACAGATTAATGTCTTTCGTCCCCCACGACAACCGGCTGTTTTCCTCCATCATATCCCTGAACTCCTCGTCATAGTTTAACCAGGCCCACCCCTCGTGCGCCTGTGATGCCGCCAAAATTGCGTCTGCGTAAGCCAACAACGCGCCATACTGCTCAGGAAAATAATGGCCCCATACACTCGCCAAGCGCAAAAAAGCCCGAGTCCAATTAAGAGTATTATGGGAAGCCTTCCGCACCCTCCCCGCTTTTTCGTCCTCCTTGCGCTTCCGTTTACTATCATCCGAGCGTTTTCTACCCTCCAGCAGACGAAAAATATCAATATACCGTCGCCACTTAATGCGATGCCGCAATTTTTTCAGTACCCCTTCCCACAACTCCGAACAATGCACTACCGTGGTACCCACCCCCTCACCCCTTTCACCCCCCTCTGGCGCGGAATCACCCGAAGACTCCGCAGACGATGTCGAGGTCGACGACGAAGATGAGTTGCGCCGACGGCGCTGACCACGCTTGAGCTTCGCCTTTGCCTTTCCACCGTCCGTGATACCAGGTCCCGAAGCATGACCCCCCCCCAGGAAGTATCCCCACCCCACGCATACTCACCGGTCTCTGCATTGGACGTCACATGCGGGAGCACTGCTGCCGCTCCAGTTGCCCTGTCGGCCTGTTCCTCAACCTGCCCCGCGGGTGCCGCTCCACTGACTCGCTCGTGTTCGGACATGCTCAGTCGACGCCCAGAGCTCTCGGGTACCTGCATAGGGAAAGACAGAGAGAAGCCAGCAGCAACTGCCCTGGGAGTCCTAGCCGCCACACTCGGCCCTCCCCCCCAGCTCCAGGCAGATGAACCTTGGCCATCAGCCTTCCAACCCGCCGACCCACTTCCGGGCGGCACCCCTGACCCCACTGACCCCGCGCCGGACCAACCACCCCAGCCACTCCCCCATGGACCTGCTACCCCATAGGGACTGGCCCCAAAGGCCCATGGTCTGGGGGGCCCCGCGATACTGTGGGCGAAACGCCCATCCCTCGGGGGGGAAGGGCATCCCCAATGGTCCGCATACCACGGGATCAACCCTAGGCCCCCTGGCCTGACCAGATGAGTCGCCCGCTGCTCCGTCTGCCCATACTGGCTCCAGTACCGCCCTGCAAGGTTCAGCACTGGGCAGTACAGGGGGGCTGACTATCTCCTCCCCGACACCCACGGGCCAGGCGGGCCCTTGCGCCAACAACCCTGCCTTACGAGGGACTCCACTGTCACTACCCCGGGGGGGGCCTGCCCGATCTGCCTCGGGACTCCGCCCACCCCTGCCACCCATCTGGCGAACTCGCCCTCGACCCCCCGCCACCGCTGCACCCCCAGCTTCCGACCTACCTGCCCCTGCCGCTGACCTCCCACACCGACCAGCCCCCCGCCCACTGGCTTTCGCTCCAGCAGGGCCAGCCCTCCTATCCGCCCCTTTTCCCTTCTGAGTGCGGGCCATGGATGCCAAAAACCCCCAACTCCCTTCACAGTCCGCAACCCCAGCCCCCCCCCTACTCCAAGTACCACCCCCCCAAGGCCTGGGAAAATAAGGCTCAGGGCACCAGCTAAGGCCTGCACTCCCTTTTGTTCAACTGCTCCCCACCTCCCATTTTTTTTTTTTATACTTTAAACCGTGCTTGCCCCTCTGTCTCACCTTATTTTATTTTATTATTCTTTTTGTTTGTTTGTTTGTTTTATATTTTATTTCTTGTAATCGATGCCCCGCTGAGTTGCTGCCTCACAGCGGGCCACCGCCCCCCAAACGTCTCTCTCCCGCACCCTTAAACTAACGTGTGCCCCCCACTCTCAGCAAACCCGCAGCCCCCCCCCCGTGCCCCGGCCTCAATTGGCATAAATGCGCTGATTTTAACCCTGCTCTGTGCCCCCCCGCACCTCCGATACCGAAACCCCCCCATCGCGAAGGACCACCGCCGAGACACACCTGGTCGATTTGCCAGCCACGACAGGAAGAGGGAGATCGCACGCCGGTGATCCCTCACGCTTCCTGGTCGGCTCCGCCTCCCAAGCTGCCGGCTCCAAACGGCTCGCCCCACGTCACAGCGTGGGTGCGATGCCGATGGCACGGCACGCTTCGGCTGCCACCCCCGCCCCCCCCAGAATGAACATCAGCGGGCTCGGTCCCCGGGGACCCTGTTACTCCATCGGCCTCGGGACCGAGCCCAGCGGCGCCGTGGGATATACCTGAGTACAAATTATAGCACAATGATAGGGTAGATCAAATTGGTAGAAGAGTGGTGCTATATGTTACAGAGGGCATTTAGTCAAACAGAATAAAATGTTTTGCAGGAAACAAAATACACTGTAGATTCTCTATGGCTAGAAATTCCATGTAAAAAGGGCAAGGGAATGGCATTGGGGGGGTGCTACCATCTGCCTGGACAAAATGAACAGACAGATGATAAAATACTAACGGAAATTAGGGAAGCTAACAAAAATTATAACACAGTAATAATGGACATGCTAAGGCGATGACATTTCTAGCTGAAATAAATGACTTTCATGGAGCAGTTGGCTCAGGAACCGACAATAGGGAAAGCCATTTTAGACCTAGTCCTTAGTGGAATGCAGATTCTGGTGTGAAAGATAACAGTGTTAGAGTGATTGGGCAATAGTGATCATAACATGATTCCATTTGAATTAATAAATGGAGGGAGGACAGCAATGAAATCTACTGCGACAGGATTTAACTTTCAAAAAGGGAGACTATGATAAAATAAGGAAAATTAAGAAAAAACTAAAAGGGAGCAAAGGGTGCCTGCCTGGAGTCAGAGGACATCGCAATGAGCAGTGGGTGTTGGTTCCAGCCTGCCTGAAGCCTGGAGATTGGTGCGGGAGTTGTGGCTCTGCCCATTTGGCTGTGCCATCTGCCTGCGCCTCCTCTTTAAAGCTGGGGCTCCTTCCGGTGCTGTTGGGAGCAGAGTGTGCCTGCCTGGAGTCAGAGGATGTCGCGGTGAGCAGTGGGTGTTGGTTCCAGCCTGCCTGAAGCCTGGAGATTGGCGTGGGAGTTGCGGCTCCACCCATTTGGCAGTGTCATCTGCCTGCGCCTCCTCTTTAAAAGCCGGGGCTCTTCTGTGCGGCCACGGACACTTCAACGAAGGGATATGAAACAGAGACTTGTCGCTTTGTTGTCAGGAGGTTGATTTGGAGGAATGCTGCACAAGAGGAAGAACGAGGGTCAGGCATCATCTGGGAGCTCAGCCACTGTGAGTAAAATCGTGGGCCCCATGGATAGACATGTTTCTTCTTCTGCTATATCTATCCAGGCAAGTTCTCCCACGCAGCTATCTTCACCCTCTGAGTTGGGGGCAACTTTAAGCCCCATTGCTTGAACCCCACTTCCCACAGCCTTTAGCTACCCTGGAGCCACTGGGTGAGAGGGAACAGACTTCGGGACTGGGTGTTCCTGAGTTTAACCCTTCAGTGACTCTCCCTTCTGGTATCTCTTCGGTCCCTATGCTGTCATGTTTGCATTTTGATGTTTCTTTATTGGCTCCTCAACCCTCGCTAGGATCTGTTCCTGCGTCTGTTACTTTAATGGATATTTGGACAATGGTTGCACAGACAAATCAGTTTCTTAAAACTGTTTTTAATCAGACAGCCTCCTTTTCTAAGGAGATTGTTGCTAAGTTTGAGCAAAAGGGTGTGTCTTTTGCTCAATTAAGTAGTGGATTATCTAGGTTAGATCGTCAAGCAGCCAATTTGGCAGAGATGAGAGATGCCCTGCTTTTACATGAGCGGCTTGCAGTTCTGGTCGCCATATCTAAAAAAGAATATAGTGGAATTAGAAAAGGTACAGAGAAGAGCACCAGATTGATAAAGGGGATGGAAGGATACCCCTACAAGGAAAGCCTTTAAAGGTTAGGGCTTTGCAGCTTGGAAAAGAGACAGCTGAGGGGAAATATGATAGAGGTCTATAAAATTAAGGAGTGGAGTGGAATGGGTAAATGTAGTTCAGTTGTTGCTCCAGGAACAAGCAGGAATTCGGTCCTCACTTATGGGTGACGTCGGTACCGACGGAGCCCGTGCGGAGCAATTCCCCAACTTTCAAAGAAAGCCTTTGGGATTGCTACCATGCATGCATGGTCCTCTTCCCGCCCAAGGGTCCCATCTTGCTCAGTCTCCTCGTCCCTCAGAAAAAGTTTGATTTTTTCCTCACTCTTATTTCTTTTTTCCGGTTGCACTGGTCCCCTACCCGTCCTCCCTTTGCTCTTTTTTGGAGCTTGCAGAGATACCTTTTCTACATTTATTTTTTCCATGCTTCGCACCCTTTTTTCTTCCCAACCACTGGTCGCGTGGGTCTTCGACCTCGCAGGGGCCGTTTTTGCCCCCATGGCCACCGGGTTTAAAAAATGCGATAGATGCTCTAGGAACATGTTGCTTACGGACACTCATGACTGCTGTCTAAGGTGTCTGGGAGCCGACCATGATCCAGAGCTCTGTTCACTCTGCAAGAAAAATGTCCTCTAAGGCCCTGCTCAGTCGTAAGCAGAAGTCCGAAGACATTTTTCGAAAGGCCGCCTCGGAGTCTCCGGTGGCGCCCTTGGTCATCTCCCCTCCAGTGGGTTCTCCCCGTGCGGCACCATGTTCCAGACGGCTCTCGGACCAGGGGTCCCCCGAGGTGAAATGACGCAAAAAGAAGGCGGCCTCAAAGTCGCTGTCTGGGGCCCCCGACAAGCGCAAGTGCTCCCGCGCACAGTCCCTTAGTCCCCTTTGGCGTTCCTGAGAGTCGGACAAGGAGCGGCCTCTCAAGGTAACTTGCAGAGAAACGGAGGCCTCCGACAAATGTGCCCAGTCTCCTGATGGTCGTCCCGGTGAGGACCCTCTCTCCTCCTCGACGCCCGACCCTGTGACCCCGGTGTCGGCGTCTCCAGGCCCCACTCCCGCTGGTGCTGGAATGCAGCGTTTCTGTGTTCATTGCTTCCCAGCAGGCGCTCATGGCCAGCTTCGCTGACCTGTGCCCGGAGACTGCGTGGGACACCCAAATCTGTCCAGGAAACCCCCAAGAGCCACGGGCCTTGTGAGGGTCCTTGATGTTGGTCTCGCTCGCTCTCCCGTTCTTCGGGGCTGTTATCATCCAGAGCCTCTGGCTCCAGGCTGCGGGCCATCGGACAGGGCGACCCACCCGGCTCAGATCTCTCGACCAATTTCTCGGAATGGGAATCTGATGGGGACACATCCCTGGAGACCCACACCAACTGGGATCTTCTGTTGTACCCCTCACTGCCTGGTCTCCAGCAGCGTTTGCCACCCGAGGACACCTCCTTTTTGGTGTTTATTCGGGACATGACTCAGGCCCTCAATCTGGTCACCCAGGCCGAGGAGGACCCTCGTGCTGAAGAACTTGATATTCTTCAGTATGAGGCCCCACTCAGGGAATCCTTCACCGTCCCAGTGTCACTGATTCTCTCCCGGCTATTGCTCCGCATGTGGGAGGCCCCGGCCTCGGTTCCAATTGTGAGCAAGCGCCTTGACACTATGTACAAGGTGCAGAGGGCCAGGCTTCCGAAAGACCCAACTTCCACATGCTTCGATGGTGGTGGAATCGGCCATGAGGAAGCAGAAGCGCCCGAAGCCCCATTCATCGATCCCGCCGGGCCAAGAATCGAGAGCCCTTGATGCCCTGGGCTGCAAGGCCTATCAAGGTTACATACTGTCTTGTCGCATCCAGGCATACCAACTATATATCGGTAAGTTCTTCCGTGACTTGGCAAAAGAACTGGGAGGTTTCTTCGCGGGCCTCGAGGGCAAGCCCCTCGATAGGTTCCGCACTCTCTTAAAATCAGTGGCCGATTGCTCTAAGTATGTCTTGAGCCTCCTATGATGACTTCAAGACATCAGTTCGGATGGCGGCAGCGGGTATCAGAGCCCGCCACCAGGCTTGGCTCCAGTCTTCGGATTTGGAGCAGTGGGTGCAGGAGAAGCTCCTGGATGTGCCCTGCCTTGGCGAACAACATTTTGGTAAGCCGATGGAGTTGAAGGCAGAAATCGAGACAGAGTATGTCATGAGGACTCGTCTCTCCCGCAAGACCTCTACCCTGCCTCGGAAGAAGCAGCCCACCCAGAAGCCCTTCTTCTCTCCAGTATCGCAGCTACCCGCCGTACCCGGCTACTCCCACGCCAACCACTCCTGCGTAGGGGAATCCTGGCCAAAGTCATCGTAAACTGAAGGGCTCGAAGGCCCAGACACAGGCCCCCCAACAACCCCCTCAGGGGTTTTGAAGTCAGCGGCATAGCCACTCACCCTCTGGCTATTCGGCAGCCCATGGGGGGACGCATGTCCTGCTTTGCCTCATCGTGGGCACTGATCATCTCGGACACCTGGGTCCTCCAGGTCATCTGGGAGGGCTATCACCTCCACTTCAACAGGCTAGCACCCCCTTTCTCCCTGGCGGAGCCTCCTTGACTCCCCGCACACCAGATTTTACTGCAGTGGGAATCGCACTCCTTCCTTGCCCAATGGGCAGTCGAGAAGGTCCCTCCCTAACTTCGAGGTTGGGTCTTTTATTCCCGGTACTTCCTCGTCCCCAAAAAGACGGGGGGTCTGCGACCCATCCTCGACCTCTGCAGACTAAACAAGTTCCTGGTGCAAGAGAAATTCAAGATGTTATCTCTTGGTGTGCTTCTGCCCTTCCTCCGGCAGGGCGACTGGCTATGCTCCTTGGATCTAAAGGATGCTTACGCCCATATCGTGATCCACCCCCAGCACAGGCAGTACCTGCGTTTCAGGGTGCAGGCAGAGCACTTCCAGTATAGGGTGCTCCCCTTCGGTCTCGCATCCACCCCTTGGGTCTTCACGAAGTGCCTCGTGTGGCCGCCGTTTACCTTCGGCGTCAGGGTGTGCCAGTGTTCACTTACCTCGATGACTGGCTCGTTACGGGCTCTTCCGAGGAGGTCCGGCAGGCGATGTCGCACACTGTCCTCCTCTTGGAGAGCTTGGGGTTCTTGGTCAATTACCCAAAGTGTCACCTCGAGCCGGCACAGACTCTTGAGTTCATCGGGGCCCACCTCGATACTCGGCAGGCCATGGCCTTCTTGCCGGTGGATCGCTCCACCTGCCTCCGGGCTCTGGCCGCTTGTGTCCAAAGTGCCCGGCAGGTCACTGCTCGGTCCATGCTATGTCTCTTGGGCCACATGGCCTCGACAGTGCATGTCGTTCCTCACTCCCGCCAGCACATGCAGATGGCCCAGTGGTATCTCAGCTCTCAATGGAGCCAATCCCTCGGACACCTCAGGGACTCGGTCAGGGTTCTTCCCAACCTCTGTTTGTCCCTGAACTGGTGGCAGAACCCCCGTAATCTCCTGCGAGGATCGATCTTCCAGGCCCCACAGCACAATGTGGTTCTGGCCACGCCTCCCTGCTGGGGTGGGGAGCTCATTGTGGCTATCTCTGCACGCAGGGGCAGTGGTCTCCTGTGGAGGCTCAACAACAGATAAACCTGCTCGAGCTCCGGGCCATCCGATAGGCCTTGAGGGCCTTCGAGGATGTCCTCAGCTGAAAGTCGGTCCTGGTGCAGACCGACAACTGAGTAGAGATGTTTTATTTCAACAAGGAGGGGGGCATGGGGTCACGCTCCCTCTGCAACTCTTTTGCCGCCCAGCAGAGGATGTCCCTCAAGGCAGATACCTCCCGGATCAGGAGAATAGCCTGGCAGACAGGCTCAGCAGAATTCTTCACCCTCACGAGTGGTGCCTGGCTCCCAGAGTGGCAGGCTGGCTGTTCCTGCGCTGGGGAACTCCGGCGATGGACCTCTTCGCCAGCCCTCAGAACACTCAGCTCCCTTGCTTCTGCGGCCCAGTACCGCACCCAGGCAGGGAGGGCCCCGATGCATTTCTCCTGGACTGGTCATCCAGCCTCCTATATGCATTCCCTCCTTTCCCCCTCATTGTGAGGACTCTGTTCAAAGCTCAACGGGACAGGGCATCACTGATTCTCGAGGCCCCCTCATGGCCTCGGCAGCCTTGATTCCCACTCCTGCTCCGACTGTTGGAGGAGCCTCCGATTCCCCTGGTCTGTGCCAGGGACTTGCTCACGCATGAGGAGGGTCGGGTGTTGCACCCGAACCTACCCTCCCTATCCCTCACGGCCTGGTGGTTGAACAGGTCTCTCTAGCTTCTCTGGCCCTTCCGGAGGAGGTCGAGGAAATCCTCCTTGCCTCGAGGAAGGACTCCACTAGTCGGGTTTATGCCATTAAGTGGAAGCGCTTCTCATGCCCGGTTCAGTGGGTTCTACAGTACCTTCTCTACCTCTCGAGGGAAGGGCTGAAGTCGAACTCTGTTAGAGTTCATTTGAACGCCATATCGGCTAATCATCTCCCCATCGAGGAAAAACGTCTCTCGGGGCAGTCACTAGTCTCCCACTTCATGCGGGGCCTTCTGTTATCCGAGCCGCCCATCCGTCCCCCTCCGGCGGAATGAGACTTGAATGTGGTGCTCACGTAGCTCACTCATCCACCCTTCGAGCCGATGGTGACGTGTTCGCTCTGGCACTTGTCCTGGAAGGTGGCTTTCTTGGTGGCGCTGACCTCAGCTCGCCGAATCAGTGAGCTTCAGGCGCTCATGGTGGTGCCCCTTACACCAGGTTTTATCAGAACAGGGTGGTCCTCCGGATGCACCCTAAGTTCTTACCCAAGGTCGTGTCGGCTTTTCATCTCAACCAAGAGAGAGTACTCCCGACCTTCTTCCCGAGACCCCATGCCAATCAGGTGTCGGCGGCTCTCCACACCCTCTACTGCAAACGGGCCCTCGCCTTCTACTTGCAGCGTACCCAGACTCATCGAAAGTCTGACAGATGTTTCGTGACCTATGACCCTCATAGGCAGGGGCAAGCAGTCACCAAGTGCACCTTCTCTATTTGGGTGGCGGACTGCATCGCGTTCGCTCATGCGAAGGCGGGCATCCCTCTGGATCGGCGAGTCACTGCACATGGGGTCTGAGCCAGAGCGGCCTTGGTGACCTCGCTGTGCTCCGTGCCCATGATGGACATCTGCTGGGTGGCAACCTGGTCTACAAATACCTTCGCTGCTCACTACTGCCTGGAGAGGGAGTCCTGCCGGGACAGTACCTTCAGCCAGGCTGTACTCTGTAATCTGTTCAGGGTATAAGCAACTCCTGCCCTCCGACCCTTCTTCACAGCTACCGAGGGCTTCACCTTGAGGATCCGAGGTCTCGGGCTCATTCGGGCTTCGGCTTCTGCTTACAGCCTCGCTGAGGTGTTTTTTCTTTTGGTTACAGGTTCAGTAGCCTGTAGCTAGGGAGTCCCATAAGTGAGGATTGACTTCCTGCTTGTTCCTGGAGAAAGCGTAGTTACTCACCTGTAACAGGGGTTCTCCAGGGACAGCAAGAATCAGTCCTCACTACCCTCCCACCTCCCTTGATCAGTTGCTGAATTTTTGTCCTTCCCTTGCCATCTGCTTGTTAGGGCTCAAGCTAAGGGACCTGACTGAGCAAGATGGCACCCTTGGGCGGGAAGAGGACCACACATGCGTGGTAGCAATCCCAGAAGTTTTCTTTGAAAGCTGGGGAATTGCTCTGCGTGGGCTCAGTCAGTGCCGACGTCACCCATAAGTGAGGACTGATTCCTGCTGTCCCTGGAGAACACCTGTTACAGGTGAGTAACTACGCTTTATTCCTTCAAAAAATTAGAAAGACTAGGGCACGCTCAATGAAGCTACAATGTAGCACATTTAAGATTAATCAGAAAAAATATTTTTTCATTCAGCACATAATCAAATTTTGAAATTTGTTGCCAGAGAATGTAGTAAAAGCTTTTTAGTGTAGCTGGATTTAAAAGAGTTTTGGACAAGTTCCTGAAGGAAAAATCCATAAACATTATTAAAGTGGACGGGGGAAATCCACTGCTTACCCCTGGGATAAGTAGCATAGAATTTATCTACCTTTTGTGAACCGGACAGATACTTGTGATCTGGTCTGGCCACTGTTAGAAACAGGATACTGGGCTTGATGGATCTTTGGTCTGACCCAGTATGGCAGGTCTTATGTTCTTAGCTATTAGTTCTCCTTATATGAGGTTTTATACAGATGGATATTTTCTTTAGGATTTATGCTGATGACATTGTATGATTTGTTCCGTTTTCACTGGACGATGATATTATGAAAACCAAGTTTTAAAAACTGCAGTATAATTTCATCTTGGCAGTCAAATGGGCTTAACATCAATTTATAAGAAAACATAAACAGTAGTACTAACTAGCCCAGATTTTGACATGAGCATTTATCTATGTCGGTTAATGATCAGATTGTTTTAGTACATAAAGGAGGTCATTTTAAAAATCTTAGTAATGATTTGAACATCCAGAGGCTTGCAAGTGGATGTTGAAATCATGGAGATCTCTCTGGAGCCATTTTACAAATGATGTCTAGAGATGTCTCCAGTGCAGGGACGTCCAAGAAGGTAAAAGGTATTTATTTAACAGGGTTTTTTTTATACCGCTTTATCATTTCAATCAAAGCGGTTTACATTGTAACTTAAACATGGTAAATGTACATTAAACAGGTATGGTGGAGGCATGATGACCTTAGACATCCCTGTTCGATTTCAGAAATGCTGGGGACATCTACAGGCATGTTCACATTTAGACCTGCTTCAGACACAAACAGGAATCAGAAAAGTGCTTGTTGTGGCCTTAAAACATCCAGAGTGTGTAGAGGTGATGGAGATTTAAGTAGCTAGCCTAAGATCACAAAGGTTTACACTGGGATTTGAACCCAGGCCACCTTGCTCCAAACCCACTACTTCAACCATTAGACTATTAGACATCCCTGTTCTGAAATGCTATTCTGGCGATGTCTATGTACATGTCTCCATAGTCGTCCATATTGGGCAGGTTCATGTTTCTGAAATCATGCCTGAACATGCACTTGCCTGAGTTTTTTTTCAGATATTCTGGCTTTGACATCGCAGATTGCACTTGGACGTCCCATTGTAAATGTGCCTTAAAGAGGTTTGTTATTTAGAAATGATCTTAGATTCCACTTTGTCTATGCATTCTCAAGTGCTGAAGACAGTTCGTGCTGCCTTTTTCAAGCACACTTTAGTAAAAGGGCCCTTTATGATGATAAATATGGACCATTGGAAATTTAAAATAATACTGTATATGGATGCAAGTATTTGGAATAAACAGAATAAGAAGGCTTGAACTGAAATCTTAGGCACACCTGTTGTTGTTAAGAAGTAATTTTGCCTGACAAAAAATTAATAATTTAAATATCTTATAGTTAAGGGAGTCAACTATGGTATTTACAGAGCTCAACTGGGGAGGTGGATTGATAGTGCTGATCCCTTTAGGATCTATTTGAGTTTGGTGGTAGTCACCAGTTCAGTTAAGGACAGGAGAAAGAACAGCTGTGAGGGAGGAGCTATGACAAATGGAAGTAAGCATTATTGAGGTCCAATGCTCTTAGCTTCCTGTTGTGTCCCAGAAGTGCATAATGAAGATAGCAAAAGGAAGAAAGTGGTAGGAGGAAAGAAACCTGAAGGCCACAGTAGGGGAATACTCCCCCATTTTATTTCCTCTTTGAGATGATGGTGAGTGAAGATTGGCTTTGAATTCATATCTGATGAAAATCATCAGCTATGTTCAGTCTTACTTGTTTCAAATCATATCAAGTGTGTGATTGACAATGCGAATATCCCTATTTCATTTTTCAACTGACTAGAGAAATGTCAGCCACTGCCAAAATAAGATTGGTTGTAGAATGGAACTTGTATTAGACTCAGAAATAAATGAAATCTGTACCTCTAGGGTTTAGCTGTCTCCACACATCAAAAACGTTGTGATCTTGATTCCAGCTTTTTAAAACTCTCATGTTCTTATTTTGCCCCGAGCAGTTGGCTGGGGAATCTATGCTTGATAATGTTAGACACCACATTTAAATGCCTTCCAATTATTATCCTGCCATTGGCCAAAGGCTTTTGTAAAAATGTTCAAGTCATAGGGATATACAGTATGCATCGAGAACTGACTCTCCTTGGCTGTCAGTTACAGTAATACTCTCTGTACAGAACTGAAGTTTAGAATGGCATATTGCTTCCAAGACTAAATTATGGATAGAACAGATGCAATTAGATTAGTCTCCTGGACAATTTAGGGATTAATTATAGTGTTATGATTATGCGGGTCAAACAAGGAGATGGCTGCATACAGTACATGGGGGATAACTTTATAATAGGGTGCCAAGGCTATTAAGACACATATGTGCATATGTTATGCCTACTGACATTAGTGTTAGAATATTCTTTTTTTAGTGTGAGGGCACATTTTTGAAAGGTTGTTTGTTGTTGCAGTGACGTCCAAGTGAAAATCCCTGAAAATCGATGTCAATTTTAGAGGCACATGTAAGTCCGATGTAAAATCGACGTATCTCCTCTCCTCACCATGGATACGTGTTATCTCCAGGAACAAGCAGGAATGAGTCTTCACATATGGGTACGTCGGTACCGACGGAGCCTGCGTGGGAACGCTCCCCAGCTTCCCAAAAAGGAAAGCTTTTGGGAGCATCCCACTGCGCCTGCGCGCTGCCTTCCCGCCTTTCCTGACCAGCTCTCCTCAGTTCTTCTTTGCCGCGGAGCCAGCAGGTCGAGCCCTGTCACCGCTGAAGAAGTTCTTTATTTTATTTTATTTCTTTGGTCGCGTGTCTACTTTCCCCGACTCCGCACCGGTACCGCTGGTCTTTTCTTTCTTCTTTAAAAAAAAAAAAAATATATATCTATACTTTTCCTCACTTAGTGTAATTTTTCTTCTAGGCCTTAGGGCCCGAGAAAAAAATTTCCCTCATGGAAAAACCAGCCTCCGGGTTCAAGAAATGCACTAAGTGTAGCGGTACTATTTCTGTTACAGATACCCATGAATGGTGCCTTAAATGTTTGGGTCCTGAACACTCCATTCCAGATTGTCCGTCCTGCTCTCTAATGTCTAAACGGGGTTTACAGAACCGAGCAGCTAAGCTCCATGTGCTGTTTCCCGCTGATGCAGCGTCGGTAGCATCGACCTCTTCCCGGTCTTCTTCTCCTGATGGATCTCAGGTAACCAAACATAAGTCTAGCAGGTCCTCAAAGGGTAGATCTCCCTCTAAGCATCGAGATGCCTCCGGGCTTGCCCTCGAGGATCCTGCCCCAGCCAAACAACCCCGGCGGGAAGCTCCGGCTTCCAAAGCTCCTCCTATGGGGTTACAGGTTGACATCGATGGCACGGCCTCGACCGATCATCTGTTAGATTGCTCTGGGGTACCGGCACAATCTACCGGTACTGAACTCCAGGCTTTCATGGCGTCGATGGATCACAATGTTCTGTCCATGCAGCGGGCTATTACAGCCTTCATTCAAGCTGCGACACCGACGGTACCGCAACAAGCTCCGTTGTCGGTATCGGCTCCGGTACCGGCACCAGCGCCGATACCGGTACCGACTGCATCGACATCGACCAGGATACCAGCAGCAGCGGTTCCTTGTCCAGGGCTATTTCTCGGTACTGATCCGGTTCCGAGGACGCCCGATGTCGATACCGCTCGATACGCGTATCGAGCGTTGGAAGAGCACCCTGACAGACGGTACTTCGATTCCTCTGATGATTCTGATTCATCGGATGAATCTCCTGAAGTATCCATAGCCCTTCCTGAAGAGCCTTCTTCTCCAAAAAGAAGAATGTCTCCTCCAGAAGACATGTCCTTTCAAGACTTCATAAGAGAAGTAGCTAAAGGACTTTCTATTTCAGTCACCTCTGAATCAGAGCCTAGAGCAAAAAAATTGGATATTTTAGGATACTCTAAGGCTCCTAGAGAAGCAGTCACCTTACCAATTCATGAGATTCTTTATGAACACATGATTGATTTATGGGAGACTCCTCTCACTCTCTCTCCTCATTCTCGCAGGTTGGACACTATGGGGTCTGTTTACTAAACGGCGCACATGTACGGGGCGCACATGAGCGCTCTAAAAGATGTATTTAAGTGCTCTTAAGCGCCCCGTACGAGTGCGCGGCACATTAACGGGTCCCGCAAGCGTGCGCCGACAACGCGCACATTTGCGGGGCGGTGGTAATGTGCGAAAGAGGCGTGCCAAGGCGAAATGAGGGCGGAGGAAGGCCCCCTAGGGGCGGAGAGACGGGGTCAGTGGGCGGAATGTGGGAGGGGAGAGACTCGCCGCACAGGAGCGTGCCCGAATCTGCAAAGAAATTTACCGCCAGTGAAACACTCGCGTTAGAGGTGCTGTGCAGGGAAAAGAAACCGTTTCCGTCAGCAATGTGCAGCACAATAGTGGAAGCCCAAAAACCGTGAGCAGTGTGATCTATGTGCACAGATCAAACGCCGTAATGTCACAGGGCACTAACCACACGGGCGCCGCGCACCTTAGCGCATCTGTCAATCACAGCTTCTGTTCTTCACGACGGAACGCCCACTCCTTATACGGCACCCGCTTGGTACCGCGGACCGCACAACACCGGCCTTTAGTAAACAGACCCCTATGTATCGTGTCCCTCCCTGTCCTGGATTTCAAAAAACTCAGCTTCCTCACCATTCCATTGTGGTGCAGTCAGCTATGAAGAGGATAAAGAGTACAAAGAGACACTCTTCTGCTCCTCCAGGAAGAGAATGCAGGACCTTGGATGCTTTTGGTAGGAAAATCTTCCAAGCCAGTATGCTTATTGCCAGAATCAACGCATATAGTCTTTACATGGGTATGTTTCTAAAAGAAGTTGCAGAAAAGCTGCACACTTTCCTCCCTTTTCTTCCAGAGGATAAAAGGGAGGAATTTCTCCTTTGGCTTAAGCATACTCAAGACATTTCAAAGTTTTCCAACAGGGCAGCCTTTGACTCCTTCAAAGGTGCCAGCAGAGCCTCAGGCATTGCCATAGCTGCTCGTAGAATTGCTTGGCTCCAGGCTTCTGATTTAGAACCCTGGGTTCAAGATGGCTTAGGAAATCTGCCCTGTACAGGTGAAAATCTATTTGGCAAGGAGTGGCAAATAAAAGCCACTCAAATGGATGCAGAGAACTCTGCTCTGGATAGACTTTCAAAGTCAACCTCCATTCCTGCCAAGAAAAAGACTTTTAAAAAGTCTTTTTTCAAAAAGGGCAGATTCCCTTCCACTTCTGGCCAACAATCTTCTACAGGTCGCTTTACCACTAAGCGTCAGCAACCTAAGCAGGCCAGAACTAAGTCTACAGGGGCTGCTGCACCTCAGCAGTCCCAACCCCCTCAGGGTTTTTGACTTGATGCTAAAGAACTTAGCCTTTCTGGCTTTGAAACAGCCAGAACCTCTCACCATTCCAGGAAGGTTAGCTCATTTTGCTCCCAGATGGGAGCAAATCACATCAGAGCAGTGGACCCTCTCCATCATAAGAGAGGGCTACAAACTTCATTTCTCAGACCTTCCTCCCCACACCATGGTGAGACACTTTAATTCTCCCACATCTCTTCTCGACCTTCTAGGTCAGGAGATAACTACTCTTCTTGCCCAAGGGGCAATAGAAGAAGTTCCTCTTCTTCAACAAGGGTCAGTGTTCTACTCCCCCTATTTTCTCATTCCAAAGAAGACAGGGGGATACAGACCCATTCTAGATCTCAGAGAATTGAACACATTTCTATGCAAGGAGAAGTTCAAGATGCTTTCTCTGGGCACTCTCCTTCCATACCTTCAAAGTCAGGATTGGCTTTGTTCTCTAGATCTCAAGGATGCGTACACCCATGTCCTCATCCATCCATCTCACAGAAGATTTCTACGTTTTCTTTTCCAAGAAAAACATTACCAATACAGAGTGCTTCCCTTTGGTCTGGCCTCTGCTCCAAGAGTGTTCACCAAATGCATGGCAGTAGTAGCTGCCTTTCTACGCACTCTGGGAATATTTGTATTCCCATACCTGGACGACTGGCTCATCCGAGCTCCATCTCAGTCAGAGGTCCAGATTTCCCTGGACCGCACAAGGCACATTCTGCAGTATCTGGGACTTGTGGTAAACCTCCCAAAGTCTCATCTTACCCCTACTCAGTCCCTAGAATTCATAGGGGCCTGGTTGGATACCACCACTGCAAGGGCCTACCTTCCTCAGCCCGTTGCCAACGTCTAGTGCAGTTAGCCTCCCAGATTCAGTCAAGGAGCCACTTAACTGCTCGGGAGATGCTACAACTGCTAGGCCACATTGTTTCCACAGTGCATGTGGTACCCTATGCTCGCCTACACATGAGAGCAGCTCAATAGACCTTGTCCACCCAGTGGACTCAAGCTACAGGAGCTCTCTCAGACCAAATAGCAACCTCCAAACGTCTCTTTTGGTCTCTCCAATGGTGGATGTCCACTCAAAATTTGTTGCTGGGGTCCCCCTTCCAACAGCTGTTGCCCCAAGCAACCCTCACAACAGATGCCTCCCAAACAGGTTGGGGAGCCCATCTACAAGACCTCTCCACTCAAGGCACTTGGTCCCCACAGGAGACCGCTCTTCATATCAACCACTTGGAGCTTCGAGCAGTTTTTCTAGCTCTCAAGGTCTTTCATACCCTCCTCAGCTACCAGACAGTCCTCATTCATACGGACAATCAAGTAGCCATGTTTTACATAAACAAGCAAGGAGGAACTGGCTCTCTGTCGCTTTGCAACGAAGCTTTAAGATTGTGGGCCTTCGCCAGAGAGCATCAAATCCATCTCCTGGCAGTTTACCTCCCAGGAGTCCAAAACTCTTGGGCAGACAGACTGAGTCGAGTTCTGCTTTCACACAAATGGTCCCTGCACATGGATCAGGTACTCAGAATCTTCCAAGAATGGGGAACCCCGGACATAGACCTCTTTGCAAGTCCGTGGAATGCCAAACTTCCCCGGTTCTGTTCCAGAATTCCGTGTCAGGGAGTTCAGGCCAAGGATGCCTTCCTCCTTCATTGGGGTCAGGGCTTCCTGTATGCCTTTTCACCCATTCCCTTGATTCCCAAGACTCTGTTCAAACTCCAGAGGGATCAAGGATCTATGATCCTCATAGCTCCACGCTGGCCACGCCAAGTGTGGTACCCTCTACTTCTACATCTCCCAAGCCCCCTCCTTGGACTTGGGAGCTGCTCCAGACCTCCTATCCCAGGAGGAAGGGACTTTGTGGCACCCAAACCCCAAGTCCCTTCACCTCAGAGCTTGGTTACTGAAGGCCTAGACCTTCAAGGCTTGAATCTTTCTCAGCAAGTGAAAGATATCCTCCATGTTTCCAGAAAACCTTCCACCAGGCGTTCCTATGCTTTTAAATGGAAGAGATTTTCCATTTGGTGTGCTGAAAAGGGTCTTGACCCTCTAGCACTACCTTTAAATTCTCTATTAGACTATCTCCTACATTTTTCCAATGCAGGACTTAAAACGAATTCAGTAAGAGTCCATTTGAGTGCTATTGCAGCATCCCTTAAGCCCATCATTGGACAGCCTATTTCCTCTCATCCTCTCATTGCAAGATTCATGAGAGGCCTAACTTTAACTAAACCTCCCATTAGGCCTCCTCCGGTGGCATGGGACTTAAATTTGGTTCTTGGTCAGCTTATGAAGCCACCTTTTGAACCCTTAGCCACTACCTCCTTGAAATTTCTTTCCTGGAAGGTTATTTTCCTCATTGCAGTCACTTCAGCTCGCCGCATCAGTGAACTACAGGCCTTAGTGGCTAATCCACCTTATACAAGGTTCCATCATGACAGGGTGGTCCTTAGGACAAATCCACACTTTATGCCTAAAGTGGTCTCACCTTTCCATCTTAATCAGGAGGTATATTTACCTGTCTTTTTTCCAGCTCCTCATGCATCCAGTGCAGAGAAGAGTCTTCATACTCTGGATTGTAAAAGAGCTCTTGCTTTTTACTTGCAAAGGACACAGCAACATAGAAAGTCTTCCCAGCTTTTTGTTGCTTTTGATCCTTCTCATTTAGGACTTCCAGTCTCTAAGAGAACACTGTTCAATTGGATTGCTCAGTGTATTTCTTTCACCTAACAGAGTAAGAACCTTTCTCTGGAGAGCCATGTCACAGCTCATAATGTGAGGGCCATGGCCACCTCTATGGCTCATCTAAACTCTGTGTCCATCGACCAGATCTGTCGAGCAGCCACCTGGGCCTCGGTTCATACCTTCACAACCCATTACTGCTTGGACAAGGACTCCCGCCGGGATGCCTTGTTTGGTCAGGCTGTCCTCAAACACCTGTTCCATTCTTAAACAACTCCTACCCTCCTTCCCTGGATGGATGCCTGAGATCCATAGGAGGACGTAGGACCCTTCCCAGGGTCTCATATCCTTGGGGATCTCCCAGGCATCTTAGCTAGGGAGTCCCCATATGTGAAGACTCATTCCTGCTTGTTCCTGGAGATAGCACAGTTACTTACCTGTAACAGGTGATCTCTGGGAACAGCAGGAATAAGTCTTCACAACCCTCCCACCTCCCCTAGGAGTTGTACCTCTTTTCTGTCTTTCCTTTCCTCTCTCTCTCTTTTGTCTCAGCTTTAAACTCGAACTGAGGAGAGCTGGTCAGGAAAGGCGGGAAGGCAGCGTACAGGCGCAATGGGATGCTCCCAAAAGCTTTTCCTTTTTGGGAAGCTGGGGAGCGTTCCCGCGCAGGCTCTGTCGGTACCGATGTACCCATATGTGAAGACTTATTCCTGCTGTTCCCAGAGATCACCTGTTACAGGTAAGTAACTGTGCTTTACTGTGAAGGCTTGTTATATTAAGCCTCACAATACAGATAAAGAAGGAAATGCAAGAACATACATGTGGGAAAAATCGATGATGGAAACCTGGCTTCTTACACGTGTAAGTGCTGGCATTTTACAACTAAAGAAAAACACAAAGCCTTACAAAATATCTGGGAAATAAAATATAAAGAAACAGAATAACTCAGACCACATTTAAATATATGATAACAAGGGACCTCAATCAACAGTGAGTATATATAGGCCTGAGGGCCCTCTAGTATAGAAGCCCATCTAGCCTACTACTAGTCCAGCTCAAAAATCATCATTGGTCCATTGTATCTTAATGTGACTCAATCATAATACCATACAAAATTTTATAGTGCAAATGTCTTGTAAAAAATTATCAATAAAATGTGATAAACCTATCTCTTAATCAAAATAAGAAAATGGTTTGTGGTTTTTTAAAACCAACATCACCGACACAATAATGTGTTTTGATAAGATAACAAAAAACGTATCTGTATTAGGGGAAGAGCTCAGCGATAAGTTCCAAAAGCACTACTCCAGCCGGCCGTGTGCAAACCGTGAGCTAAAAAAATTCTGACCAGACCAAGATTGTATGTAAATGGCATCAAAAAGTCATATGCTACAACAGCCAATCCAGAGGCAGAAAGCTCATCACAGCAAAGACGCCCAATCAATAGCTTGATTAAGACCAAAGGGCTCTCAACATCCCCTACACCCACCAACCCTTAATCCCTTTGTATATAGTTATCTCCAGGAACAAGCAGAAATGAGTCTTCACATATGGGTTTCGTCGGTACCGATGGAGCCTGCGCGGGAACGCTCCCCAGCGTCCAATCAGAAAGCTTTTGGGAGCATCCCACAGCGCCTGCATGCTGCCTTCCCGCCTTTCCCAACTGTCTCTCCTCAGTTCTTCTTTTTCCACGGAGCCAGCAGGTCGTGTTCCTGTCACCGCAGAAGAATTTCTTATTTTTTCTTTATTTCTTTTGTGTCGCGTCTGCCTTCTTCGATGCTCTACCGGTACCGCCGGTCTTTGTTCTTCTTGTAAAAAAAAAAACAACAAACTTTTTCCCGTTCTTTTTCTTCAGGTGCACTTGCGTTTTGGGCCTTAGGCCCAAAACATTTTTTCCTTAATATGGAAAAGCCTGCCTCAGGATTTAAGAAGTGCACAAAACGTGGCGGTACCATTTCCGTCACCGACACCTGTGACTGGTGTCTAAAATGTTTAGGCCCTGACCATTCCATAACAGATTGTATGTCCTGTTCTATGATGTCTAAAAGAGGTCGGCAGAAACGAGCTGCCAAGCTCAGTACCCTGTTTCCCTCTGATGCGGCTTTGGTGGCATCGACGTCTTCCAGGGCTGCTTCTTCCTCACATGGATCTCAGGTAACTAAACATAAATCCAGCCGGTCCTCGAAGGGTAGATCTCCTTCTAAGCATCGAGATGCCTCTGGCGTTGCCCTCGAGGATCCTACACCGGCAATATTACCCCGGCGGGAGGCTTCGGCCTCTAAAGCATCATCATCGGGGTTCCAGGATGATCTCGATGGTGTGGCCTCGACAGATCTCCTGGTGCCATGCTCTGGGGTAGATACCGACTTCTAAGCATTGGCGGCATCGATGGATCAGAGGATTCTGTCCATAGAACGCAGTCTGGCGGCTTTCCTTGTGGCATCGACGCCCGTGGTACCGCAACAGACTACTCCGCTGGTACTGGCTCTAGCATCGCCATCGGTACCGATCCCGGTACCGGTGGCATCGACATCGGCATCGGTGTCCGCTATGCCGGTACTCTGTCCTCTGAAGCCCGATAGCGATCCCGGTCGGTACAGGTATCGGGCTTTGCAAGAGCATCCGCACAGACGATACTTCGATTCCTCTGAGGACTCTGAGGATTCTGAAGAGTCGGTCGATGCAGTGATGCTTCTTCCACAGGAGGAGTCCTCTCCTAAACGAAGGATGTCTCCTCCAGAGGACTTGTCTTTTCAAGACTTTATCAGGGAGGTGGCTTGGGGCCTCTCTATCACAGTGGCCCCTGAGACAGAGCCCAGAGCCAAGGAGTTAGATATTTTACAATATCCTAAAACTCCTAAGGAGGCAGCTACCTTGCCTATTCATGAGATTCTGTATGATCTCATGTTGAGGATGTGGGAAGCACTTCTGACCACCTCTCCTCATTCTCGCAGGTTGGATACCATGTATCGTGTCCCTCTTTGTCCTGGTTTCCATAAAACTCAACTTCCTCACCACTCTATTGTGGTTGAGTCTGCAATGAGAAAGATTAGAAGTGCCAAAAGACATGCCTCTAATCCTCCAGGACGTGTATGTAGAACCCTGGATGCTTTTGGAAGAAGAGTCTTCCAAGCTTCTATGCTTGCTGCGAGAATTAATTCTTATAGTCTCTACATGGGAATGTTCTTAAAAGAAGTCACTGACCATTTGCAGACTTTAAGTCCTTTTATGTCTGAAGATAAAAGGCAGGACTTTCTCACTGGGCTCAAACATGCCCAAAATATCTCCAAATTCTCCAACCGTGCAGCTTTCGACTCCTTTGAATGCGTAAGCAGAGCCTCAGCTTTTGCCATAGGTGCACGTAGGATTGCTTGGCTTCAAGCATCTGATTTGGAGATCTGGGTTCAAGATGAATTGGGAAATATCCCTTGTACAGGTGAGAACCTGTTTGGTAAGGATTGGCAAGCAAAAGCCAATCAGATGGATGCTGAAAATTCTGCTTTGGATAGACTATCCAAATCCACAGCTGCTCCTGCTAAGAAAAGGTTATTCAAGAAAACACCTTTTTCTAAAAAGGGAAGATTCTATCCTGCTTATGGTCAGCGGGCATCTTCTGCAGCTCAGTTCCCTACCAAACGTCAGCAATCCTCCAAACAGAGCAAAGCAAAGGCTGCTAGGCCTGCTCCAGCCCAGCAACCTCAGGGCCTTTGACTTTCTGCTAGAGAAGTTAGCCTTCCTGGCTCTAGAAGGACCAGAGCCCTCCACCATTCCAGGAAGGTTATGTCACTTTGCTCCCAGGTGGGGGCAAATTACAGCAGAGCATTGGACACTCTCCATCATAAGAGAGGGGTACAAACTTCATTTTTCAACCTTGCCCCCTCTCACAAGAGTGCACCAGTTCAATTCTCCAACCTCCCTCCTCAACCTGTTGGAGCAGGAGGTTGCCACTCTTCTCGCCCAGGGGGCAATAGAGGAAGTGCCTTTTCAACAACAGGGCACAGGTTTCTACTCCCCCTATTTTCTTATTCCAAAGAAAACAGGGGGCTTCAGACCCATCTTAGATCTCAGAGAGTTGAACAGATTCCTAATCAAGGAAAAATTCAAGATGGTTTCTCTGGGAACTCTGCTGCCATACCTTCAGAGTCAGGATTGGCTTTGTTCTCTAGATTTCAAGGATGCATACACTCATGTTCTCATCCATCCAACTCACAGAAGGTTCCTTCGGTTCCTTTTTCAAGAGAAGCACTATCAATACAGAGTGCTCCCTTTTGGTCTGGCCTCTGCACCAAGGGTGTTCATGAAATGCATGGCAGTGGTAGCTGCTTTTCTGCGCACCCTGGGAATATTCGTCTTCCCTTATCTGGACGACTGGCTCATTCGAGCTCCCACTCAATCAGAGGCCAAGAGTTCTCTAACCTGCACAATGCGTATCCTTCAGTATTTAGGACTGGTAATAAACATCCCAAAATCCAATTTGATCCCTACTCAGTCCCTGGAGTTTATAGGGGCGTTGCTGGATACCACAAGGGCAAGGGACTATCTTCCCCAGGCCCGTTGCCTTCGCTTGGTGCAGTTAGCTTCTCAAGCAGAGTTGAAGCCCCTCCTAACTGCTCAAGAGATGTTACAGTTGCTAGGCCACATGGCATCCACCATGCATGTGGTACCATATGCTCGCCTTCACATGAGGGCAGCTCAGTGGACTTTATCCACCCAATGGACCCAGGCATTAGGCTGCCTGTCAGACAAAATAGCAAACACAAGTCGCCTCATTTTGTCCCTCCAGTAGTGGAAGTCCCCTCAAAACCTGTTGCTGGGGTCCCCCTTTCAGCAGTCTCTATACCCCAAGCAACTCTTACAACAGATGCTTCTCCAATGGGGTGGGGAGCTCATCTGCATGGCTCTCTGTCGCTTTGCAACAAAGCTTTGTGACTGTGGGCCCTCGCCAGAGAGCATCACATTCATCTTCTGGCAGTTTATCTTCCAGGCGTTCAAAACTCTTGGGCAGACAGGCTCAGTCGAGTTCTGCTTCCACACGTGTCCAAGATTTTTCAAATTTGGGGAACCCCAGACATAGGCCTCTTTGCAAGTCCGTGGAATGCCAAACTTCCCTGGTTCTGTTCCAGAACTCTGGCTCAGGGAGCTCAGGCAAGGGATGCTTTCCTCCTTCACTGGGGTCAAGACTTCCTCTTTGCCTTTCCACCCATTCCCCTAATTCCCAAAACCCTGTTCAAGCTTCAGAGAGACAGAGGCCACATGATTCTCATAGCTCCACATTGGCCACGGCAAGTGTGGTATCCTCTGTTTCTACATCTCTCTCAAGCTCCCTCCCTGGAGTTAGGGTCTGCTCCAGACCTCCTATCTCAAGAGGACGGAAAGTTGTGGCCTCCCAATCTCTAGTCTCTGCATCTCAGGGCTTGGTTGCTGAAGGCCTAGATCTCCAGGATCTTCATCTTTCTCAACAAGTGAAAGATGTTCTTTATGCTTCCAGAAAACCTTCCACTAGATGTTCTTATGCTTTCAAGTGGAAGAGGTTTACTATCTGGTGTTCTGGGAAGGGTCTTAACCCCCTTGCCATACCGTTGGAATCTTTGCTGGATATCTCCTCCATCTGTCTAATGCAGGCCTTAAGACAAATTCAGTAAGGGTCCATTTGAGTGCTATTGCAGCTTCCCTTAAGCCTCTAAATGGACAACCTATTTCCTCTCATCCTCTTGTAGCCAGATTCATGAGAGGCCTCCTTTTAACAAAGCTTCCCATTAGACCACCCCCGGTGATATGGGACTTAAACTTGGTTCTTGGTCAGCTTATGAAGCCGCCTTTTGAACCTTTGGCTACCACCTCCTTGAAATACCTTTCTTGGAAGGTTATCTTTCTCATTGCAATCACATCAGCACGTCGTATTAGTGAATTGCAAGCACTCGTAGCTAATCCACCTTATACAAGGTTCCATCATGACAAGGTGGTCCTTAGGACTAATCCACACTTTATGCCTAAGGTGGTCTCGCCTTTTCACCTCAACCAAGAGGTCTACCTACCTGTCTTTTTTCCAGGACCTCATGCATCAAGTGCAGAGAGGAATCTTCATACCCTGGACTGTAAAAGAGCTCTGGCTTTTTACTTAGAGGACACAGCAACATAGAAAGTCCTCTCAACTCTTTGTTGCTTTTGATCCTTCTCATTTGGGACTACCAGTCTCCAAGAGAACACTATCTAACTGGATTGCCCAGTGTATTTCTTTCGCCTATCAGAGCAAGAACCTTTCTCTGGAGGGCCATGTCACAGCTCACAATGTGAGAGCCATGGCAGCCTCAATGGCTCATCTCAACTCTGTGTCTATTGACAACATCTGTCGAGCAGCCACTTGGGCCTCGGTTCATACCTTCACAGCCCATTACTGTTTGGACAAGGACTCCCGCTGGGATGCCTTGTTTGATCAGGCTGTTCTTAAACACCTGTTCCATACTTAATCAAATCCTACCCACCATCCCTCATGGGATGCCAGAGATCCATGTGGGGAAGTGCAGCCCTGTCCCAGGGACACACAACTTCTGGGATCTCTCCCTGGCATCTAAAGCTAGGGAGTCCCCATATGTGAAGACTCATTCCTGCTTGTTCCTGGAGATAGCACAGTTACTTACCTGTAACAGGTGATCTCTGGGAATAGCAGGAATAAGTCTTCACAACCCACCCACCTCCCCTAGAAGTTGTCTCTCTCTCTATCTCTCTTTCCTTTCCCTCTCTCTCTCTCTTTGTCTCAGCTCTAAAACTTAACTGAGGAGAGACAGTTGGGAAAGGTGGGAAGGCAGCACGCAGGCGCTGTGGGATGCTCCCAAAAGCTTTCTGATTGGGCGCTGGGGAGCGTTCCCGCGCAGGCTCCGTCGGTACCGACGAAACCCATATGTGAAGACTTATTCCTGCTGTTCCCAGAGATCACCTGTTACAGGTAAGTAACTGTGCTTTCTTTGTTCTCAGCTTCACAAAATGTTCATTGTTATGAGTTTACTGAATTTCTTCATATTAATTATAAAAGTTCTAATGCTGTTCATAACTTGTTCATTGTAAAAACTTAGTTCTTTGTAAACCTCTTTGACTTGTAGAAAAACGGTATATCAAAATTTGTTAAATAAGTCAGAGACACTACCTATATTGCAGCCCTGTGCTTGCAGGACACAATGTGACTTCCTACTGAAATGGGCGGACGAGTATCTGAAATACTTGGGGATTTATCTAAGTGTTGACCCTTAGGAAAGTGTATTGGAAGAACATCCGGGAGTGATTGGAGCAACTGAAGAAGTGGTGCGATTGTTGGAGAGACCTACTGCTGTCTCTTCTAGGCAGAGTGGCACGCAACAAGATGGTGGTGCTGCTGCATTTATTCTATCATCTACAAATGTTGCCTCTCTGGGTGAAAGCTCACGAGGGGAAGGTCAATCAAAGAATTGCGGGCTCCTTTTAATGGAAGGGTCACCTGGCGGGACTCAGTTTCACCAAGTTGGTGGGGGAGGGGTGTAGTGAGGGCCGGCTGGGTCTTCCAGATATACGGCTCTACGGTGTTGCTGCCCCGATGTGATGGGTGCATGAGTAACACATCAAGGTGGCCTGATATGCCTTGGGGGGCTTCCTTAATGGTGGGTGTCTGCCCTATAGCTTTTTTGGGCTACTCCAAACCAGCCAGGGCTGGAGGAGGACCATGGAGGGATGTAAAGAATTTTTGGAGCTGCTGCGGAGGGCTTGGCAATGGTGGTGCGTACACTTGGAGGGGGGTGCATGGGAAGTCACCTTTTGGAATGCTAGTGAGGGACCCTGAGTTTGTCCCAGGAATGGAGAATGTTACCATTTGAAGGTGGGGGAGGCAGGGCTGCAGATTTGTGGGACAGCTTTTTGAGTTGGGGGGCATGGTCTTCCCCATGTTCAACCAGCTGAAAAGTAAGTGGCAATTCAATAACAAGCTTTTGATGACATACTTGCAGTGCAGAAACTACGTAGAGTCCTGGCACTAAAGGACTTGCTAGATTTCACCAAGTTAGATCAAAAATTTTTGGCTACTCCCCCAAAGCTGAATAAGGTTTCTTACTGGTAGAGAGTGGGCAGAGACAACAGGCTGAGGGAGTGGAGCTGGGTCTTGGAAGAAATGTGGACAATGGGACCTGGGAGAAACAGTGGACGAAAACACCTTGGAAGGCCTCTTTGCAACTTCAAAGATGGGTACTCCCAATATAGCACTGCAGGAGATGCAGTAGAAAATTCTGCATTGGGCATACATAACTAGAGAAAGGGAGGTACGGCTACACTTTTGGGAGAGTCTGGATTATCTTCGCTGAAAGGCCCACAAAGGAACATGAGTATACACTTTCTTGGAGTGCTCCTGCTTACAGGGGTTTTAGAGAAGGGTGCTGGACTACTTGCAGCATTCCTTAGGGGCACCCACTGAGTGGACCTACGCTGCTCTACTGCTGGGAGATGAGACACCTTTGAGGGAGGGAGACATGGGCCCATGGAGCACAAATTTGCACAGATGGCACTGATGTTGGCTTGCAAAGTCATCTTGGCTACCTGGATTGATGAGCAGGCCCCTGAATGCAGCCTATGGATGGGGAAAGAAATGGCCAAGTGGATATTGCGTGCGAAGACTGAGAATGGATCTATGGCTAGGATGCATTATTGGGAGTTATGGGAATCTTGTGTTTCTAGTGTGTAATGGGCCTGGTCCTGAGGAGGGGAAAGATTGTGACTCACAGGGGGATGGTTGGGGGGATGGGGGCACAGGGAAGAGGGGGAAAACCAGGGGATACAATGACTACAGTTGTACTGGGGACTGCCCATGAGCAATGCAGAAGCTGAAGATCTTCCCCATACTATGCAATTTCTGTGTTACTGTTTTGCTTTTGTTAGACAATGTTGTTGTTTATGATGCCCAATTCGTTTATTGTACCTTGGTATTTTTTTTTTTTTTTTTTTAGTGCCATCAAGTCAGTGTTGACTCATAGGCTATTCCTCCACTCCTTGGTATACTTGGACGTTTTATATGTCCTGGTGCATGTTGGATCACAAAGAGTTAAAAAAAATCAAAGGGCTTGATGGAATGAAGATGGAACATCCAGGCATGCTCACAGAGATTCTTTTTCTTCTTTCTATTACCTTTACGCCAGGTAAGAGGGATATGCTCCAGAACACGCCATCCGAAATTGGATACTTGATGTTGAAATTGCAACCAGTGGGTAACCAAAGGAGCCAATTCTGATCTTGTATTGATAGAACTGTTATGTTTGTTAAGACATAAACGCATCTTCCTTTTAGTGTGTCCCACATATACCATGGACATACAATCAGGTACACTACCTAATCTATTTCACAATTGGTACAGTGCCTAGAAACATAAGATTTCCCATCAGAAAGAAGCCGAGAGGTTCCAGTCAAGGTATATTGGCACCAATTACAATGTCCACAGGAAAAATGACCCACCAGGGGATCTAATGCAGATGCTTTAGAATGAAGGACATAGTCTGGTAAGTATTTCATCTTTATCTTTTATCTTTATTAGGTTGCTTGATATACCGCTTATGTTGGAACATTAAAGTGGTGTACAATATGCAAAAAAATGACTGCCGAGAAGAAAGAAAAAAACACCAGTCAATGACAGAACAGCGGAGAGGTACAGAAGAGGATAGAAAAAGAAGAGAGGAGAAAGAAAATCCAAATTATTTCCCCGTCTATATGCAGTATGGGGAAACTCTGCAAAAATAGGATGTTAACTTAAGATCCCCCCAGTGCTTATGCATAGAGTCAACCACATATTTAGAACCTGTGATATAAGGCAGCACATAGGCCAGCGATCCATCATGTCGTGGCTGCTTATATTGAAGTAAAAGGTCTCTGTCACTGTTCCCTCTAAGCTGTGCGCGTGTGCGCGCGCACACACCTCGCCGAGCGAGCGCACATACTTTACAACAGAGCGCACAAAAATTACGGCTCTGATTCTGATAGAAAACAACACAGACGTCTTAAAATTTAAAAGTTATGACTGTAATTACTAGAAATTTCCTGCTTCATTTAGTAATCGTCTATTTTCATTTAATTTTATTAAAATCAATGTGGTGTACATACTGTATTCTGACGTGTAGTCAAATTTTAAAGTATATAACGCCGAGTGTTATGTGGCGCACAAAAATTTAACCTTCCTTCAAAAGCTGCACACAGTTGATATTTTATGCGCACACAGCCTACAGAAAATTAGAGGGAACATTGGTCTCTGTGCATATTTTGTCCGATAGTATGCCTGTTTTATTGTAGAAGGAGAGTAATCTCTAGACAAAAACTGTAAGGTGAGCATCTTCTCAGGCCTATATAAGCTTATTGCTGATTGAGGTCCGTTATCACATATATGAATGTGGTCTGGGTTCTTCTGTTTCATGGCATTTTACAACTGGCACATGTACCGTAAATGTTGGCACTTAAACGTTTATCTTTGCCATTTTGCAAATCTAGATGTGTATATGGCGCCAATTAATTACAGAGGCCTCTATCTTTCCATTCGTGCAATTAAGTGAGGGAAGAAAACATTGGGGATGAAGGGAGATATCAGCCTTAATCTCTCCTATAAAGGGAACAGCAAAATGAGCACTTGTGTTTTCCTGTTTATGTCGGGACGAAGGTGTAAATGTGGACCTGGACAATTTTAGTCTTACACATGCATCCCTTGTATGAAATCAGGGATACATAAGTACATTTTGGTGCCCCCCTGGTCATGCCCCTGACATGCCCTCCTGCAACTTGCATGTGATTTGGACATCCACATATAAAATGGGCTCTTTCTAAAATGGTCTTTTACATGTGGATGTGATTTACGAGTGTAAGTGGTCATAAATCGTGACTAAGGTTTCTAAAATAACCCTCTGAATCGGTTTTATATCCAGACACATTGCCATGGAGGCACTTGTGCTCCGTCTATCACTACAAAGTACATTGCTGCGAAGGAAGAGAAAGATGGGTTGTTTCCCATTGGTTTCAGCATATTATATGCTGGCAAAGATTTTTGGACAATATATATTTTTATGTAGAAATCATCAATGCTACAACGGAATGAATTTTTGGTGTGGCTGAATATGCCATATCTAAATTTACAATTTTGTTAAAGATTGCCATTGGACACAAATACAGTACAGTTTCTTGATATTTTGATAATAAAAGCATCTAATAACATTGAAACAACACTTTTTAAAAGTCCATTGATAAAAATAATTTGTTCAGATTTCATAGTTATCCTCTTAAATTGAAATGTAGCTGACCTGTTACTCTATTAGTTTTTGAAGATTCAAAAAATGTGTTTTATAGAAGATGATTTTAAATCACAAGCGGCTGAATTGTATCAGAGCTTTTTGCAGTTGGGATACTCAAGAGTCGGTAATAATAAAAAAGCCTATATACAGACTAGCTTCACTCAGGGAATGACTTCTACAATTTAATACTGACAGAATTACATTTATATTGCCTTATTCCACAGCCGCTTCACCAACAGTGAAGTCCATCATATGGCACAGGTAAATAGTGACATTGCATGTGACATTTGCTGTGAGAAAAATATAAGGGAAATTTTGACATCTTTGGCATTTGAAGTACCTATTCACAGTGGTATTAATGGAACATTATGTATGTGGGACTTGTGCGATGGTGGAAGGAAGAGAATTGTGTCATCCTAAGACAGGACGGTTATTTGCAGCTTGTACTGAGACCTCCTGCAATTCTAGCTTTGCCATCTATATTATAATTTGTCCATGTAAGGATATATACATTGGCAGGACCAGAGGCTCCTGTTTGAAGCTGAATGAGCACCAGTCATTTGAACTCCAAGACGATGTTGGCTCTTGAAGGGATCATACAGCAGTGAAGCTCCTTGAAACAGAAGACTGAATTCTTTGAAACACATGACGTGTCGGAGGACATTATGAAATATCTATAAGATAAGTTGACTTTTTGAACTCTGATGATTGGCTACTAGCTATGTGAAAATGCCGTAATTCTGGACCGATGATGAAATGATATAGAGCTTGAGATGAATGAAGTGGCTTTCGTACTATTTTGATGGTACAAAAAACATTTCTGATGGAGTTTAGGCTAAGTGTGTGAAAAGCTGTTGTTTGCTACTTAGTGTGAATGATAATTGCTCTTAATGTGAAACATTGTATTGGCAAGCAACATGAATTTAAAGACTTGCGGTGGCACATTATGGTTTGTTATGAATTTTTGCTTTGGACGGTTTAGAACAACTTTGATATAAAGTATGATTTAAAAGCACTGAAGTTTTATTAATTATAATTATAAAAATACTAAAAAAAGTTCTTTTTGAAATCACAATAAAACATTAAGGGGGCTAGTCACTATGGTGTGCTGACATTAATGCATGTTAATTCACCATTAATACGCGTTATTTGTAACTAGGTCCTATTGAATAATATGTGGACTGAACTAAAATAACACATGTTTAATGATGAATTAACATTAGCATTATCTATAGCGAACCTTAGTAGCTCCTTCTAGACTTTGTGAACCTATATTTAAAACAATGGAAATAATTTGGCACATGATGAAATAATTGTGGAGATTTATGTTTCCAAGCTATGACGGTCCATTTCTTAAACATTTGCTCTTGAGGTTGAGTATTGTTTTTTGTAATTTTGTTCTCAACATTCATTATTTGCTAAAAGCAGCAAATGCAGCTCTGTGCTTTTATAAGATTGCCTAAAGGAAAGTAAGCATGCAAATTTACACATATTCTAAGGCAGGTGTAAGGATGTGTGTGCATGTGTTGGAAAGAATAGCCACATTGCATGTATTTTATAAAGTACTGGGTCAATATTCAAAGAGAATTATCCAGATAATTCTCCTAGGCAGCACTAGCTGTGGCACTATGAGGATAGTGCTGCTGAAAATCCCTACAGTTAGTAGGATAGTGCTGGGACGGTCACCAGTCATCTGGATTATATTGCAACGTCATCTATGCCGGCCTCCCAGACTATAATATGTGAAGGATACAAACTATACACAACACTGCTGTCAGATTGCTAGCGCATACATCCAAGTTTGAACACATTAACTCTCTGCTGGTCCAATACCACTGGTTGCTGGTACCCTTCTGTGAAAGTTCAAAATTTTAACTCTGGTTGATAAAACATGGCACAATGGGATCCCATTCTACCTCCTTACTTATTTCCCATGCCCCCCTTGTACTGTCCGTAGCATTCATACTAATCGTCTCTGTTTGCCTCCTGCATTCCGAGCAAGATACAGTTCAACCAGATCCTCAGTTTTTTATTTCTGTGCACCACATCAATGGAATAACCTACCACAAGAACTTTGTCTGGAACCCATTACAGAACTTTTAAGTCAGCCCAGAAACGCCACTTCTTTCAGAAGGCATTCGACCCATGTTTATAACACCTATGGACAGCCCTGCTTTCCCTAATATAACTGCTCTCCATTTTCCCTTCCTACCCTATCTCTCGTTTTCTTGTATGATTGTGGCTTTATTTTTCCTGTCACAATATTGGAGTTCTTTTCCAACTTTTCCTTTTATTTGACATTTTATGTAAACCATTTTGATTTAACTGAAGGACTGTATATCAAATTTTAATAAACCATAAACCATGGGTGGAGTGTGGGCAAAATGCCAAGTTATATGGAGAGTGGGGATATTCAGAGGAGGATTTTAGAAAGTACGTCCAAGTTAGATTGAGGACGTCCAGGGTGGAATTTGCAGAAAAACGTCAGGAACATCTATGTCTTTGGCTGATTTCAGGAACATTGACATCCCTGATGTCGATGTGCATATTGGCAACCATATAGATGTCTCCATTAGGGATGCTTGGGTCGAGGATGTCCATCTCCGGGAAGCTAGCATAAGGGGACATCCAGCGGCATAGCAAAGTGAAAACACGAGCCCCCATTCCCCATCAGTGTTTGTTGACATATTGTAAACTACAGGGTTTATGGTTTATTTGGTTCTTAATATATTGCCCTTTGCAAGGCATACAGAGCAGTTTACAAATAGTAAAAACAAGTAACACGTAACACATAACAAAAAAACGTGAAGAACTCCATCAGATGACAGGAAAGCAAGAGGGAAAGGATAGAGCAAGAGACTTAACCTAATCATGCTATCACTATGTACTGTACGTAAGCTGACATTCTGCTCTCCTTTCCCCACTTATTTGGCTGTTAATCCACTGTCATTTGTATATTAAGTTCCAATTTACACTTCTCACGATATTAATTGTAACACTCACCACTGTTATTTAGTTCAGTTGTACTGAATTCTCCCTAAACCGTCTTGTCTTGCAGAAAGACTGTATAAAAAAGATGCTAAATAAATAAATCTTTGGGGCTGCAGCTCAACTTGGGGGTTCACAAATGAGCAGATGCATGTCAAAAGCTTGGATGGTGAGCCTTAAGGAGTTGCTTGAAATAGGGAAAGAATGACTCTAATCGAATCTGAGACGGTAAAGCATTCCAGAGGGCTGGGGCTATGTAGAAAAAGGCAGAACGTCGTGTCAGCTCGTACTTTGCATGGGATGGGGAGGGAAGGACTAAACGGTTGTCCTGTAAGGATCTAAGGCAGCGCTGAGGATTATAAGATATAACTAGAAGAGAGGTAATGGGGTGCGTGATTATGTAGGGCTCTGTGTGCAAGTGTGAGGATTTTAAAAGTGATATGTTGAGGTACAGGCAGCCAGTGGTGTTGTATAAAGAGAGGTGTAACATGGTCATATTTTCTAGCTGAAGTGAGAAGATGGATGGCGATGTTCTGGATTGATTGAAGGCATTTCAAATGGTAGTGAGGGAGTCCCGAGTAGCAGATATTGCAGTAGTTGATTTTCAAGATGACAGTACTTAGAAGCAGGGCGGTTAGGGCAGTATGATCAAAGAAAGGATGGAGAGCTTAGATATGTCACAAGGCAGAGAAGACAGATCTGGTTAGATCGGAAATATGCATGGAGAAGATAAGCTCAGAGTCTATATGGATGCCGAGGTATTTGAAGGAGGATTGTATTGTTATCAGGGAGGAACCAAAGGAAGGGACGAGAGATGGGACAGGAGCAGTACCAGTGATCCAGGTCGCAGAAGTCTTGAAAGGGTTAAGTTTCAGTGAGTTAGTGTGCGGTCACGATGAGATGGAATCGAGAGCTGTATTAAAGGAGAGAGATTGGGTGAGATGCTGTCTAGGCTGGCGAGAAGAAGAATATCATCGGCATAGATGTAAAAAGTGATGCCTAAAGATTGAATATGGGTGGCAAGGGGGCTAAGAAAGACATTAAAAAGAAGAGGAGAGAGGACAGACCATTAGGGAACCCCACATGGAAGGGAAAATGGAACAGATGAGGTGCTGTGACAGTGGACTTGATACAAATGATTGTGAAGAATGGAGGAGAACCATGAAAGAACCATACCCAGGAGTCCCACATCGTAAATATGAGAAAGAAGGAGATTATGATCTACTAAATCAAATGCAGTTGTGAAATATAGTGAGATCACCAAGGCAACATCACGTTGGTCTATGCAGGTATAGATAGTTGAGTAATGATGTAAGGATAGTTTTGGTGCTGTGGTACTGTCTGAAGCTGGATTGATGTGGGTGCAGTGAAAGAGTATGTTCAAGGTGGTTGGCGAGTTGGTTCAGAACCAAATGCTCGACTACTTTGGCGAGGAAGGGGATGTTAGAGATGAGACGATAGTGGTCAGAATTCTTTGGATCAAGCTTGGGACCATTCAGTAGTGGGCAGATAGTCACCTGTTTCCAGGAAAGGGGAACAATCCCTGAGGAGAAATAGTTGTTGACCATAGTACAGATGTAAGGGATAAGACCCAAGGAGTGTTCCAGATACCAATGGGGTCCAACAGCCCAAAGGATGTTTGAGAGAGGGAAGTATATGGGTCAAGGTGGTCTTGTCAATAGATGAAAAAGTAAAATAGGTCATGTTTCACGAGGGTTTTGGTTTCCCAAAATGAAGAATACTACTGATGAGCACCCTCAATAAATAAAAGGAATGGGGTCCAGTTCTCTAGTGCTGTGCTTCCCTTAACATTTTTTATACCTTTTTATTATATATTTTTTTATTAAGTTAAGCGATGTTCAGCATTTATAAGAACCTATGGTCTCAGACTATAACGGCAGCGCTTCTGAATATACAATTTTACAGAAGACATATGCCTATGTTGCATCAGCGACCATTTTCACTAACGGTTCTTTCAGGACTTTCCTTATTATTATCTCAAATAAATTAAAGAGATTATGCTTATCTTAAAGAAGAAATGAACGGCCCCTAAATAATCACTAATATTCTATTTGGTTTTTTTTAGCAGCCATGGCACAATGGACTGAAAATTTCAATGTATTTTCCACAATGGTTCCAAGATCTTTATCTTTGATGTTAACCTTTAGCTTAGAGCCTAGCATTTTGTACCTGTAGTTGGAATTATTCTTCCCTATGTGCATCACTTTGCAGTTGTCCACATTAAATTTCATCTGCCTTTTAGATGCCCAGTCTCCTAGTCTCACAAGATCCTGCTGCATATCCTTGCAATCTTCTGCTGTTCAAATGATTATGAATAATTTTGTGTCATTTGCAAATATGATCACCCCATTCATCATTCCCATCCCCATAAGAACATAAGATATGCCATACTGGGTCAGGCCAAAAGTCTGTCAAGCCCATTATTCTGTTTCCAACAGCAGACAAAGTGGACAGGTTTCCCCACTTTTCCTCCAGGAATTTTGTCCAAACCTTTTTTAAAGCCAGCTACACTACCTATTTTTACCACATCCTCCGGCAATGAGCTCCAAAGCTCAACTATGCATTGTGAGAAGAAATATTTTTTCCCATTTGTTTTAAGTGCACCACTTTGTATCTTCATGGTGCGTCCCCTATTCTTTGTACTGTTTGAAAGAGTAAACAATTGATTCACTCCATGCAGAATTTCTAGACCTCTATCATATCTAGATCATTTATAGATATGTCAAACAGCACAGGTCCCAGTACAGACCATTGGAGAACTCTATTACTGACTCTTTTCCATGTTCGTAACTTAACATTTAGTCCTATTTTCTGTTTCCTGTCTTTTAGCCAATTTGCAGTCTACAAAAGGGCATTGCCTTCTATCCCATGATCTTTAATTTCCTTAGGAGTCTTTCATGAGGGACTTTGTCAAATGCCTTCTCAAAATCCAAGTACACTGTGAGGCAAATTTGAGATAATATTTGGAGATTGGAAATGAAATGTCAAGGTCAGGATGTATATAATTCTGCCAGTATTTTAGAAAAGACTGCCAAATGTGGAGCCTTTTATAAAATACATATAGGGATGTACAGGAGTGTAAGTGTATATGCCAGTATGTAGAGCTGGAAGAGCCATTTTATAAATCTACACTGCAAAAATAAACGGAGGAAACTTGGCAGCTTCCAAGTGTAAGTTGGTATTTTGCAACATACATGTGTAAGTGTTGACGCTTGTATGTGTTTGTGGGCTATTTTACTAACCTATATGTATAAATGCCACTAAGGGGGTCAGTTTGGAAGTCCTGTTCATGTTTTGGACGTCCGAAAATAGGCATAGAGATGTCCAAAGCACAAAGACATCCACAGAGCCATCTTAGAAGCTGGGTCTGAGGATGTCCCCAGTGTGAGGTTGTCAAAGTCTGAATGGGGGTAACTTGGAGGCATGGCTGGAGCATTCCCAGGAACCTGGACACCCCACCTGATCTCAGAAAGGTCCTGGGTGTCTGGAGCTGCATCTGTTTCAACCTGCTCTAGGCAGGAACATGCATCTGAAAATTGCTTGTTTTGGCTGAAAAACATCCAGAGGGTGTAGAAAAGAAGGCACTCCATCATTCCCAGTGCTCAGCACAATTTCAATGATAGCAGCAGTGGGATTTAATCCTGGCTTCTCTGTTTCTAGCCCACTTTGCTAGAAGTACAGATTCTAGAATACTATTCTGAGGATGTCAATGTAGACGCCCCCGCAGACGTCCATATTGAGCATGTCCATGTTTGTGAAATCCTGTCTGCATCTGCCTCCTTTTTTTCAAATAATCTGGCTTAGAAGTCCCAGATTGCACTTGGAATTCTCTTCTAAAATTCTTCTCTAATTGCTGTAAATATAGAGACACTGCAGTATTTATTTATTTTCAATTTGGAGGGTGAAAAAACAAGGGAGGTTAAAGAGGTTAATTCCCTTAATTCTTCCTGTAAAGGGCTGGCCAAAATAAGCACTTTTTAAAAACCTATGCCTGGGATCATCTGCAAATCGTGAAATTTTAGGTCCTAAATGTGCATTTCCTTTATGAAATGAGAAGTACACATATAGATTTTCGACTGACCCAGAACATGCCTAAACTATGCCCCCAATACATCCCCTTGCAATTTCTATGTATTAAGAACTTCCATGTGTAAATTGATCCTTTTCTAAAATTATTTTTAGCCCACTACTCTAACCATTATTGTATCCAAGATGTCCAGCTTATGATATACGGTTCTTGGGATGTCTATGTTGATGCCCCATATCGGGCACATCCACATTTGTGAAATTGTGTCTGCACCTGGACGTGCCTGCCTTTTTTTCAGACATTCTGGCTTAGACATCCCAGATGGCACTTGGATGTCCCTTCTAAAATTCCCTTCTTTGAGCATAAGTGCATTCTCTTCCCCTGCTCTGTCCAAGCTCCCCACATGTGCACACCCACATTGAAAGTATGCATGATGGGCTTTGCATGCTTACTTATTGAATTGCAACTATAATTTACATGCACAAGCACTCACTTATATGCCTCGTTGACTAAAATGCCATGATTTAGGAGCACAAATGGTTCATAACGTTATGTGATTCCTTATAGAATTACCCTCTTACCCAATCAATATTGGGGTTATTGAAATCTCCCATTACTTGTGCTATCAAATATTTCAGCCTTCCTAATTTCTGTTAGCATTTTGCTATGTTTCTTCATTTTGTACAAATGGATGTTAGATAAGACCACAGTGCTGGGAGGTATACTATCACACTTGGAATTCCTTCCAAAATGATTCCACATTGCATTTTGATTCTTGACGAATTTTTATCCTGTTTGACTCTGCCATTCTTAGCATATAGTGCCACCCTTCCACCAATTTAATCCAACTAGTTGGGTGCACTTTATCAAACAGACTTGTATGTAACCCTTTAAGTATGCATCTATTTGTGCCAAATGTGTGTGACAATCCACATGTACCTCTGCTTCTCCAGGAACAAGCAGGAAGTCAGTCCTCACATATGGGTGACGTTGGCACCGACGGAGCCCTCGCGGAAGCATCCCCCAGCTTTCAAAGAAAGTCTTTGGGAGATGCCACCACGCATGCGTGGTCCCCTTCCCACACAAGGTGCCATCTTGCTCAGTCTCCTTTTTTCCGCGGAACCCTTCAGACGTTTTCTGGTTTGTCCCCGGAAAAGGTTGATTTTTCTCTCTCCGAATTTCCATATTCACCTCCGGTATTGCACCAGTACTCTTCCCGCCTACCGACCTCGGTGTCGGGTTCGATCTATTTTTTGTAGTCTTTCATTCTTTATTTTTGTAGCGTCTTCATGCCTTTTTTCTCCTGCTGGCAGCCTGGATAGTCTTCGACCTCGCAGGGGTACTGTCGCACCGCCGTCCTAGTGGTCAAAGGTGGTTAAGGCAGGTCGGGTGGACATGAGTTATTTTTCTAGTTTGAGTTTTGGTTCTTGTATGCGGGGTCTGGGTATCTGTTCCCAGTGGCCTTCCGTGTACCAAAGCTTCAAGTAAACACAAAGTCCGAGGGTAGGGAAAGAAAGGCTTTTTATTTCCCTTAATGCACAATGATTCAGGTAGTGGAATCTACGTCAACATAAAGAAACCTTACTTCAGATAGAAAAGAAACATAACCAGATTGCTTTATCCACTGTTATCTTCACAGGAATTTATACATTTAAAACACACAGTCTTTGCTTGCTGAGCCCTGCTTTATACACTTGGCAGGGATTCTAGGCTTCCTGCCTGACAGTAGCTACAATCCATGGGCACTTCAGAAGGGTCCTCAATAAATTCCACCTGCATGGGCTGTGAGTCTGAGAGCTGTGACTCTGTATCAGTGCAGTCTGGTGAAATACGCTGAGGCTTTTCATACACAGCTTGTACCAGCCTCCAATGTTCTGGGCCTAGGTTTGGGCCTCGGTCATACGAATGCTTGCTATGAGAATACCTTCCTTTGTCTTGGTGCCTTGTATTAAACAGTCTTTTATCTGGTAAAAGCTTGTGTCTTGTCTTACAAACAGCTTGATAAGGCGAGCACACCCTTGCTCCTTGTGCTCCCTGTGTCACCAGGTTATAACGATTAGAAGTATAAAAATGTGGATTACCTTGTTCTCCAGGCCTATCCCAGTGAGCTGAGGTTTGAGGCCTAGTCCTGCTGCAATTCAGCCTTACTCGAGTAGCAGGCCTCCCACTGTCCAGCTGGCCTTCGGGTGGAGTTATCTCTCTTTCACACCCATACCTCTTTCTCCTTGAATAAGGAGTGTTACCTCCTATGGCAATGACTTCACCACCCTTCTGGTAACTTCCACAGGGTCCTGAGTCTGCTGGTACCGGTTCATCAGATAAACCTCTGACCTCTGCTTCTCTCCTGGTACCTTTCCTCCCAGTGTCTCTTTGCCAAGAACTCCTGGTATCTTGCTGCGCCGGACTCCCTGTGTCTCCTTGCCAGGAACTCCTTCCTCTCGGGTCTCTTTGCCAAGACTCCTTCTTCTCCTTCTCCTCTCCTCTTCTTCCATTTCCAACTTCCCAGTCTTTCTTAAGAGGAACTCCCCCTTTCCTGGATTGGCTGTTGGCCGGCATCACATCACAAGCTCTGGGGTGCGGTTCTCTAGGCCTTGAAAGGTCTCTCTTGCTCCCCCTATCTGGCTCCTCGTAATGTCGCATCTGGTGTTGGAATCTTTTTTCTGAATTTAAAACCTTTTTTTCTGTTTGCATAGGCTCTGCAGTACCACAGTACTTTTTTCCCCCATGGCTACCAGTGGCTTTAAGAAGTGTGATCAGTGCTCTAAAATCATGTCTTTGACCAACATACCTGACTGTTGTCTCCTCTGCCTTGGGTCAAACCATGACCCATCAGCCTGTGGTCTCTGCAAGGTCCTCAAAATCCACCAGCAGCAGCATGATAAGTTTTTCCCCGAGTCCCCAATGCCTCCGAATACCAGAGCCTCTTCTGAGGCCCTGACATCTCGGGCAGAACCCTCCAAACCCGAGCCTCATCGTGGGTTCTCAGAAAGGGGGTCTCCCTCGAGGGAACCTAGTAAGAAGAAGAAACCAACGAAAGCGGCGTCTTTGGACGGTTCCAACCAGCCGGGTGCTCCCCGGGCCCGGTCCCGCAGCTCGAGACATTTGTCCGAGGTGTCGAAGAAGGAGCAGCCTGTGAAAGTCCCCCTGGAAGGATCTGACCATGGACCAGCCATGATCCCCAGACACCATCCTTGTCGAGGATTCCCCTTCGGGGGAGCTGGCATCGGGCCTGAGTCCCTCGGTTCCCGCGCCGAAGGCTGCAGAGTCTTCTGGTCTAGATTCCAGAATGGTGGCCCTGGAGTGCAATTTGTCTGCCTTCATGGACCAGCAACAGGCGCGGTTGTCCGGCATGATCGGTTCATCCGCCCTGACCACTGGCCTCGATGTCCAAGACGTCCCCAGAGGCCGAGCCGATCATCGTGGTCTTTCAGCCTTGAGTTGCCCCTCGGCTGAGGTTGCAATCTGATTCCCGCTCGATGAGACTGCGGTCATTCCCGGCAAGTTTGCCGGGCACCAGCCGCAGGGCTTTGGGGGCCCTGAGGCCCGTGGAGCAGCCCTCCTATGAATCCTCGATGGACTGCTCCGAGTGGGAGACGGAGGATGAGTCCTCCTCTCATACCCATCGCCACCGCAAAGTCCCTTCTGACTCTCCCATCTCGGAGCCTCGATGGTGGTCCCTGCCCAAGAGAAGAACACAAGAAGCAAGAGCCGTGGATAGGTGGAACAGGTTTTATTGACCCCTACGCGTTTCGGCCGTAGCCTTCTTCAGGGGGCACACAGCTGAATAAAACAATAATATTTAATACAGAATAGGTCATTATAAAATGATAACACATTAAAATCATCAAAATGCATAAATAATAAAAACATGTAATATAAACAATTAAAAAAACTTAGGAGCAAACTGAAGCTGATAGGAAATGTTCATAAAAATGTATATATAGATACCATATATATGTTATGAATAAATTCAAATGTATCAAAACAAAATGCAGGGTGGAAGGAAAACACATAAATATACTAAACACTGACAGGCAAGTGTATAATAAATGAACTCCAAATGAACTCACTAACTGTGTGGGTCTAAACAAATTGCCTTTGAAAAAGCATATTCCTAATTGTATATATGCAATCTTGTACACAAACTACATATTCTGGGGACCAGAGAGGCGGGGAGGGAAAGGGGGGGAGGGGGGGGGGGGGAAGGGGGGAGGGGGGAGGGGGGAGGAGAGAGGAAGAAGGAGAGGAAGGAGGGGGGAGGGGAGTAGGGAGGGGGGGAGAGGGGGGAAGAAGGGGGGAGAGGGGAGGAGAAGGGGGGAAAGGGTGGGGGGAGGGGAGGGGAAGAGAGAAGGGGGGAAGGAGAAGGACAGAGAGAAAGAAGAATAATGTAACCTAACATTAATTATTTATGTTACATGTGTAGCACTGAAGAGAATCTGCAGACGCAATTGCGCGTATAGGAGGAGTGACTAAGGACCCTCGGGCGGATGAGTTGGAAATCCTTCAGTTCGAGGCCCCTCCACGGGAATCACAGTGCTCATCCCTCTCATCCTGGAACAGCTGATGCTCCGAATGTGGGAGACACCAGCTTTGGTGCTGGTGGAGCAAATGACTTGAATCGATGTATTGAGTCCGCCGGAGCTCGGGCTTCCAAATGTCACAACTGCCGCATAACTCCATGGTGGTGGAGTCGGCCATGCATCAGCTGAAAAGTCAAAAGACGCACTCCAACAGGGAGGCCCGCACCTTGGACGCCCTTTGCAGAAAGTGCTACCAGGGCTCATGCTCATCTGCCGCATCCAGGCCTACCAGCTGTACATGGGCACGTACCTGAGAGACCTGGCAAAGGAACTCACCGGGTTCTCAGTTTGTCTCTCCGAGAAACCCTTGCAAGCGGTTCAAGAACTTGGTCAAGGCAGTCCGTGAGTGCTCCAAATTAATGTCTCGAGCGGCCTATGACGGGTTCAAGTCGGTGGCCCGAGTAGCCGTGGCAGGCATCGGTGCACGCCGCCAAGCTTGGTTACAGTCATCTGACCTCGAGCAGTGGGTTCAGGACAAATTGGTTGATGTCCCCTGCCAAGGAGAGAACCTCTTTGGCAAACCCATGACCAACAAAGCTGCCAAGCTGGAGACCGAGTACATGACGAGGACCAGGCTCTCTAAAAAGACTGCTGCCCCTCCCCGATGGAAGGGCTTGAGTAAAAAGTCCTTTTACCTGAGAAAGGGAGCTGCTTACTGAAGCTACCCACCTTATCAGGCCTCCCCGGCTCCCCAGCAGGACATGGGCATGGCCCACGTAAGCAAAAGGCTCCAAATCCCCAGGCACTGGCCCCAGCCAGCCAGGCAGAAGCTTTTGACTCCTTGAGCATAGCCTCTCTACCCCAAGGAGATCAGCAGCCCACAGGGGGACGTCTGGCCCTCTATGCCCAGAGGTGGATGTCCGTCACCACCGATTCCTGGGCACTTCGGGTGATCAAGGAGAGTTACAGAATGGTAATAATAATGGGTGATTTCAATTACCCCGGTATCGACTGGGTCAGTGTTATGGCAGGACATGCTAGGGAGATAAAGTTTCTAGATGAAATAAATGACTACTTCTTGGAGCAGCTGGTTCATGAACTGACCAGAGGGGAAGCCATTTTGGACTCAGTCCTTAGTGGAACACCAGATCTGGTGCAAGAGATAAGGGTGTTGGGGCCACTTGGCAATAGTGATCATAGCATGATCGCGTTTGATTTAATTAATGGAGAATGAATGGTAAGGAAATCCACGGTACTACCTTTTAACTTTCGAAAAGGAGACTATGATAAAATGAGGAAAATAGTTTAGAAAAAACTAAAAGGAGCAGTTGCAAAGGTTAAAGACTTACATCAAGCTTGGGTGTTGTTTAAAAATACTATCTTGGAAGCCCAGACCAGCTGTATTCCATGCTTTAAGAAAAGTGGAAGGAAGTCCAAAAAATGGCCAGAATGGTTTAAAGGTGAGGTCAGAGAGGCTGCTGTTGCCAAAAAAGCATATTTCAGTAAATGGAAAAAAGAGCCAAATGATGAAAACTGGAAAGAGCACAAGCACTGGCAAGTTAAATGCAAGGCATTGATAAAGCAGGCAAAGAGAGAATTTGAGAAGAAACTTGCTGTGGAAACAAAAACATATAATAAAGACTTTTTCAAGTACATTCGTAGCAAAAAACCTGTGAGAGAGTCAGTTGGACCATTAGATGATAGAGGGATAAAAGGGGCAGTAAGAGGGGACAAGATTATAGCGGAGAGACTAAATGAATTATTTGCTTCAGTCTTTACTGAGGAAGATGTAGGGATCTTACCCATGACTGAAGTGGTATTTAAAGGTGATGATGCAGAAGAATTGAAAGAAATATCGCTACACCGGGAAGATGTATTAAAACTATTTGATAAACTGAAGAGTAGCAAATCACCTGGACCGGATGGTGTACATCCAAGGGTGTTGAAAGAACTGAAATATGAGACTGCAGACCTGCTATTAATAATCTGTGAACTATCATTAAAATAATCTGTAATACCTGAAGATTGCAGGATGGCCAATGTAATGCCAATTTTGAAAAAGGTTTCCAGGGGTGATCCGGGAAACTACAGACCGGTGAACCTGACGTCAGTACCGGGAAACATGGTAGAAACCATCATAAAGAACAAAATTAGTCAGCATGTAGATAGTCATGGCTTAATGGGAGACAGCCAACATGGCTTTAGAGAAGGAAGATCTTGTCTTACTAATCTGTTATGTTTTTTTGAAGGTGTGAATAAACAGGTAGACAAAGGTGAGTCGGTAGATATAGTGTATCTGGACTTTCAGAAAGCCTTTGACAAAGTCCCTCATCAGAGACTTTTGGCAAAACTAAAAAGTCATGGGATAGGAGGTGATATACGATTGTGGATCAGGAACTGGTTACAAGATAGAAAGCAGAGGGTAGGGCTAAATGGCTAATTTTCCCAATGGAAAAAGGTGAATAGTGGTGTACCCCAGGGATCTGTGCTGGGTGTGCAGCTTTTTAACATATTCATAAATGACCTGGAAAAGGGAATAACGAGTGAGGTTATCAAATTTGCAGATGGTACAAAACTATTTAAAGTTTAAAAACCCGAGAGGATTGTGGAAAATTGCAAGAGGATCTTGATAAATTGGAACATTGGGCATCCAAATGGCAGATGAAATTTTATGTGGACAAGTGCAAAGTTATGCACCTAGGAAAGAACAACCCACACTATGGTTACACGATGCAAGGTTCCACATTGGGAACCATCACCCAGGAAAAAGATTTAGGCGTCATCGTGGATAACATGTTAAAACCCTCCACCCAGTGTGCAGCGACGGCCAAGAGAGCAAATAGAATGCTAGGTATCATAAGGAAAGGAATGGAAAATAAAACAAAGGATATTTTAATGCCTCTATATCGTTCCATGGTGAGACGACACCTCGAATATTGTGTGCAATTCTGGTCACCGTATCTTTAAAAAGTTATAACGTTATTAGAAAAGGTACAGAGAAGAGCCACCAAAATGGTAAAGGGTATCGAAGGATACTCCTATGAAGAGAGGCTAAAAAGGTTAGGGTTCTTCAACCTGGAAAAGAGATGGCTGAGGGGAGATATGATAGAGATCTATAAATTAATGAATGGAGTGGAACGGGTAAACGTAGATCGATTGTTGACGTCATCAGAATATAAAAAGACTAGGGAACATGCAATGAAGCTACAGGGTAACTATTTAAGACTAATAAGAGAAAATATTTTTTCACTCAACGTGTAATCAAACTGGAATTTGTTACTGGAGGATGTAGTAAAAGCTGGGTTTAAAAAAGGTTTGGACAAGTTCCTTGAGGAAAGGTCCATAAACCATTATTAAAAAGGGACCCAGGATATCACTGCTTGACCTAATACAAGCATTGAGAAAACTGTGTCTTCTGGGGAAACTGCTAGGTACTTATGACCTAGATTTGCCACTGTTGGAAACAGCATACTGGGCTTGATGGACCTTGGTCTGACCCAGTATGGCATTTCTTATGTTCGATCTGACTCAGACACCTCCCTCTTATTTCCTGGGAGAGCCCCCTCAGGTCTCCTCTACACCGGGACCTTCTTTTGAAGGAGTTGGCAGGTCTTCTCGAGGACAAAGTGGTGGAACCGGTGCCCCATCACCTCAAGGGCAAGGGGTTCTACTCCAGGTACTTCTTCGTGCCAAAAAGGACAGGGGGCCTAAGGCTCATCCTCGACATGCGCAACCTCAACAAATTCCTTATGAGGAAGAAGTTCAAGATGCTGTCCCTTGGAATATTGCTGCCATACCTCCAGCAGGGAGACTGGCTATGTTCCTTAGACCTGAAGGATGCTTATACCCACATCCTTATCCACCCCAACCACAGGCAGTAGCTGTGGTTCGTGGTGGGGGGGCAGGCATTTTCAGAATAAGTTGATCCCCTTCGGCCTCGCTTCTGCCCCAAGAGTTTTCACAAAATGCCTGACAGTCATAGCCACCTTCCTCCAGCTCCAGGGGGGTCTTCATCTTCCCGTTCCTGGACGACTGGCTCTTAAAGGGAGGCACAGCCGGCCACCGCATGCACCATCCAGGTCCTACAGCACTTTGGTTTTGTCATAAACTACCCCAAGTCTCACAACCTCCTGACACAGTGTCTGATGTTCATTGGGGCAAAGATCGACACTCTCCAGTTGAAGGCTTTCTTGCCCAGGGACCGAGCCGATCGTCTCGGAGCCCTAGCTCGGGACGTACAGTGCCATCCCTTGGTGCTTGCTCGGCTTCTCCTGTGCCTCCTTGGGCACCTGGCCTTCACGATCCACATCACCCCCGACGCTCGATATGAGGATAGTGCAGTGGTGTCTGCAGGACCAGAAGTCTCAGGCCACCGGCCACCTCTAAGACAGGGTTTCCATGACCCAGCAGTTGGCGGATTCTCTGGTCTGGTGGCAGTCTCCCCAGCATCTCAAGGCGGGCATGCCTTTTCAGGCCCCAAGCCCCTCCAAGATCCTCACCACGGATGCCTCCCTGCTTGGCTGGGGAGCCCACTGTGGAGATCTCCGCACTCAGGGCAACTGGTCACCAGACAAGAGCACTCAGCAGATCAATCTCCTGGAGCTATGAGCCATACACATTGCCCTGAAGGTCTTCTGTCACCACCTGCATCACCAGCCGGTCCTGTTCCAGACAGACAACCAGGTAGCGATTTTCTACATGAACAAACAAGGGGACATGGGGTCTCGTACCCTTTGTCAGGAGGTACTGGCCCTCTGCTTGTACGCAATCCAACAGGCTTTCCTCCTGCAGGCAGTGTACCTGCTCGGTCAGGACAACCAGCTGGCCGACCGGCTCAGCAGAGTTCTCCAGCCACACGAGTGGCAGCTGGACCCCAGTGTAGCCAGTCTGCTTTTCCGACTCTGGGGGGAACCTGTGATGGACCTGTTCACCAGCCCGAACAACTTTCATTTGCCCCGCTTCTGTTCCGGCAGGCCCATCCCTCCAGGGTGGCAGCAGACACGTTCCTGGTCTCATGGTCGGGAGGCCTCATTTACGCCTTCCCTCCTACCCCACTGATCGCCAAGACCTTATTCAGGACCCTCCGCGACAGGGCCTCTCTCATCCTGATAGTTCTACAGTTGATGCCCCGGGACTCCTATCCCAGGAGTGAGGCTCTCTCCTGCACCCCAACCTGGGGTCCCTATCGCTGACAGCATGGCTGCTGAGAGGGTGACTCTGGCCCCTTTCAGCCTTCTGGTTGAAATGGAAGACATTCTGCTGGCCTCTCGCAAGGCCTCTACTAGGAAGGTTTACGCCCTCAAATGGCGCAGGTTCTCTGTTTGGTGCGCCGATCATGGGGCTGACTCTTTCCCTTGTCTCTGGTGTTACGGTACCTTCTCCACCTCTCGCAGTCTGGGCTCAAGTCTAACTTTGTCTGAATGCACCTTAGTGCCTTGACGGCGCACCACCATCCGGTGGAGGGTAAGCCCCTCTCTGTCCAGCCATTGGCGACCCATTTTCTTCGGGGCCTGCTTTTATTGAAGCCCCTGGTTTGCCCTCCGGCAACCGAATGGGACCTCAAAGTGGTATTGGGGCAGAATGCTCACCCGCCCTTCAAGTCTCTGGCTACCTGCCACTTTCGCTACCTCTCCTGGAAGGTGGTTTTCCTGGTCGCGCTTACCTCTGCTTGCAGAGTTAACAAGATTCAGGCCCTCATGGCGGAGGCGCCTTATACCAGGTTCTACAAGAACAGAGTGGTGCTTCGCACGCACCCCAAATTCCTGCCAAAGGTAGTATCACCCTTCCATCTCAACGAGGTAGTGGTGCTCCCTTCCACGACTTCACTCCAGTCGGGTGAAAATGGTCCTACACACCTTGGACAGTAAGAGAGCTTTGTCCTTCTATATCCAACACAGTCACGGCTACTGCAAAGCACCTCAGCTTTTCATCTCCTGTGACCCCAGTCGACTGGGGGAGGCAGTGACCAAGCGTATGCTGTCCACATGGGTGGCGGACTGTATTGCCTTCGCTTATGAGCAGGTGAAGTTCCTGCTGGAAGGCCGCTTCACAGCGCACCGTGTTAGGGCCATGGCGGCTTTGGTGGCAAACTTGCGCTTTGTCCCAATGGTGGACATCTGCCGGGCCATCACCTGGTCTTCAGTCCATACCTTCGCATCCCATTACTGCCTGGATAGAGGGTCCCGATGGGTCAGTGCCTTCGGCCAGGCTGTGCTCCGTAACCTTTTCGGGGTTTTGGCAGCTCCTACCATCTGACCCTTCTGTGTTCAGACTACAGGAGTGCTGGTTTCATCGGATACAAGGGTCCTACTGTGATCTATGGGCACAGACTCAATTGCTGCTGCTTGTGGCTTCCTATGAGGGAGCCATGTTTTTGCTATGGGCTTTCGGTAGCCTGTAGCTGGGGAGTCCCATATGTGAGGATTGACTTCCTGCTTGTTCCCAGAGAAAGTGTAGTTACTCTACTGTAACAGCTGTTCTCCGGGGACAGCAGGAATCAATCCTCACAACCCTCCCTCCTCCCCTTGGAGTTGCTCTTTTACCATCTTTTATTTTTGCCATCTTTTAGCTATGTCTTTTGACTGAGCAAGATGGCACCCTTGGGTGGGAAGGGGACCACGCATACATGGTGGCATCTCCCAAAGACTTTCTTTGAAAGCTGGGGGGATGCTTCCGCGAAGGCTCCGTTGGTGCCGATGTCACCCATATGTGAGGACTGATTCCTGCTGTCCCCAGAGAGCACCTAACTATGCTATATATGCATACATTTATGCAACATGTGCTCTGACCTGACAGATATGGGGCATTCCAAAATGGCTACCAGAGCAGGCAAACCAAACTTTGGCAAGGACACCTTACTCCTGGCTGGCTTATGCTGGGGTGGGAGAAGTGCCTCTTCCCAGCACCTAGTCAGAGGAGGGACATGGACAGAATGTGCTGGGCTTGGGACAGACTAGCTCGCCACTTCAACTAACAAGCTTCATATCCTAGAGAGGTAAGTGCAACAGGGCAGACACGGGAAGGGTGAACTAACCTTGAGTGAGAATTTCCATGCTAAACAGTGAGATGCTTCAGACAGTGTCTCCATGTTATAAAAAGCAAAACATGTGAGTAATTTATAGTTGTGCTATAGAAAAAACACCACCATTAACAGAGAGTAATAACTCTTTATGGCTTGTGAAAGGAAATAGAATAGAGATAATACGAGAACACATTTCTAAGGATTTTGTCACACTAACTAAGGAGTAATCCACCTTAAATTCTTAATTTGAAAATTACCTCCACGCAGTGGTAACAAATATGTGCATGGGTATGACAGCATATGTACCTGTTAGTGACGAGGGAGGTCAAGAACCCAAGAAGGCGCATTCTGATGTCATTCAATATCTTGACCCACTAGGCTTTTCTTCTCTTAAACTTTCCTTTCAAGAAAATGATGCTATAGAACCGTGTACTTGCCCTGAGTTCTGAAGATTGAAAGAAGGGACTGAAAGAGTGGGAGTATAAGATAGACCTCTAAACTTTATGACACACTTCTAATAAGTGACACTCCCATCTTTGAGGGTATTGCACTCTGGTGATGCAGAGGAGGGTACGTGAAGGGGGGAACACATAGGATTCTAGGAAGGAGACATTTGAAAGGGGCAACACAGCTGCTCAATGAAGGGCCCAGCTGCCAACCTATAATCTATATTGCACACCCTTACCACCATGTTGGAGCCTTAGCTGGATCCCACATGAGATAGCATCACAAAGAAACAGATAGTCAAGTAAGTGCTAGTAGTTGGTATGTAACACAGCCAGTTGCTATTTCCGACCAAAAGCATCAGGGCTACCAGAGCCATCTTGCTGCCATATTAGGGCATGACACTCCCAGAAGGCATCACTATGGTACTGAGTATTCACACATGCTCTGATGGGAAGTGTTCACCGTTAAGTCACATGTGTCCTGCGCGATGGCAAAAAAGACCTCTTTAATTCACCTCTCTTTCTGTGCAGATCAAGAATCTGAAGAAGCAGGCCAGATACCTGCACCTGCATTGTGTAGATAGGCTGGAGGAGGTTTGAGCCAATCTGTACCAGGAAGCAGGTTGGGACCAAGCTCTCACAAAAGCCTCCTGCATGCCTGCATAGCTACATAGTCTTAAAGTCAAAGCAGTTTAGAGAGTAATGCAAACATAACAACATGTACATAGAACATGATCAGGGTGCGACTTGACTTGGATTAACTTAATTTAAATTACATACAAAGAAGTCGTTAAAACAGAACATTAGTTCTACAATGAATTAACTAAATTGTAGACTGAAGAGGGGATATAAAATATAAGTTATAGATGTAGTGTATTAGGGAATGGGCATATCAGTGATTTGGACAGCAGAAGGGATGGGTGACATCCTGCATGCTGCAGTGGGAAGAGTGTAAGGGTAAGAGAGGATTTACTGATAGGCTGGGGGTTTGGGAGGGGAAGAGAGAGGGGGTCTCGAGTAGGGGTGTGAACAGAGCATTAGCTTTCCCTTCCAAAGTGTTTTTGGAAAAGATGTGTTTTTAGGTTCTTTCTGAAATCCATTAGGTCAGTTATTGCCCGTAGGTGATTCAGCAGGGCGTTCCATGTGATTGGGGCATAAAGGGAGAAAGCCCTGTTGGCCTTCGCTCTGTTGCTTTTTGAGATTATGGATGGCATTTTGATTGTGTTCTGTAGATATGTCCATCTTTTCTGTTCTTGGGTGTCCTCTGTATTAGCGATTGAAGGTGAACTGAGGAGAGGCCTTGGATTAATTTAAAGGTTGTCAGTATGGATTTGTATTTTGTTCTTGTTCTAACAGGTAACCAGTGCAGCTGTTTGAGCGCCGTATGATGTGCTCAGTTCGGGAGGAGCCAGATAAAATGTTGGCTGCCGTGTTCTGTGTGAGTTGCAGGGGGTGGAGAGCGTATTGCAGTCCTTGCCCATGCCAATGCAGCTTGCAGCACATCTAGCACCAAAATGCCAGAATAAAATCACACTTCTTTCATATTCCAGCTTATAGGAAAATGCTCACCCCTGCCACAGCTAGGTTTAGGTTCCAGCCACCTCTTCGAAAACCTCTGAAAACTCTCTAGGGTATTTACAACACTGGTTCTCTCTCCTCTATCTCCATGCATTGTCACCTCTACCAAGCTTATCTTTCAGGAAACCTCTCCATAGCACCCAATCTGATTGCATTCACTGTCTGAAGGGCAAGCCTCACAGCATCTAAATTCATGGACCTGTGACTACTTCCACCTATTCATTCTCCACAATGCCTAATCCCTCTCCTCCTTCACCAAGTCCAAGCACCCTGAGAAACCTGGAGAAATCTGTTCATTTAGTGCTTTCTTTAATACAGGCTCTTATATCTGTTTTCCTCTCTTGCACATATCCCTCCTGCTATGGTGATGCCATCCATAGGGTGGCTAAAAATGGATAGTCAATAATGGCACCAAGCCATGTGCTGTGTCTTTATAATCATGCATCTAACAGCTTGTTCTTTTTCCAACAGCTTATCAGGAAGGTGCCAGACTTTCTTCAGGATCTCCCAGCAATGTGGGTGCAAGTCTGGTCCCACCAGTCCTTCCTGTAGATGAATGCCAACAGCCCTCTGGGGATCCCATTGATTCACCTGCCACTGTTCCCTCACAACCTGTCCTCACTGCCTTTCCCTCCATGCTAAACCAGGAGGAGGATGATGAGAGTCAGGAGGTGGTATGCATTTTGGAGCCCATGGAGGTCCCTGACAACCACTTGCTGCCATGGACTACCCCTTCCACAGCCACAGCAACATCTCCAGTGGCATTTAGGGGGCATCACTAGCTCCTTTCAGGTGCTAGTGAAGATTGGGCAGTAATTGCTGAATAGCAGCCGATCTGGCAGCGGCTGTGCCATGGAGGATAGACATAGGAAGATAGAGGACAGAGAGGATGTCCATGATTCAAGGGTGAATTTTGGAGACACTTTTCTTAATGACATCCTCCATATACCCTTTCATCAAGTCCCCTCATTGTGCCACTTCCTGTCATTTGTCTTCTTTCTTTCCCTGGGATAGCCCAGCTCACTCTTTTTCCCATCCCCTATAACCTAACATATTTTTCATTCTTTAAAAAATAAATATTTTGCATATTTTTGCAAATGTCTGCAGTCATGTGTTCTATTCACTGTATATGGGATCTCAATCCCTTTGCCTCTATCCTGTTGCTCCAGGAGAGAGGCCCCACAAATAGCAATGCAGAGGAAGACCACCCAACTGAACATGATGCTACCTTAGCATCCTATCTGTAAGCCCCTCAGAAAGGGCCACACTGCCCATATAGTATAGCCCTTAACCCAAGCTCATGTATGTGATCTTTATCACACACAGTGGAAGGTGAAGGTGACATGGATGAAACACTCTAGTGACTCTTTTGTGAAGGTGACCTTGCTCTCATAACACACTCCTCTTTATCTTTGAGTGATACTTCTCTCTATCCGCATAGTTAGTGGAGCCTGTTTTCTAGGAAGCAAGGGTTTTTGCTGTGTCTGATGTTACATTGAGTAAATATGACACAAGCTGGAGCTGGATATCTATACATCTGTGCCACCATGACACACTCCTTAGCACCTTTCATACCTACACACTGACCTCATCCCTTGATCTTCATGCGATTTTGCTTACATGACATCATCTATAACATTTCTCCTCCCCTATCTCCTTGTGCAATTAGACAATAAAAGTGGCAGCATACATCTGATATACGTTAAACTTCTCACAATTCCACCCTCCCCTCCAGCAAACCTCTTAAAACTATGGATTCTTTCTATGCATCCTACAGCCTATATACACATTTCTTGGAGCTTGTAGTCCATGCATGACAATCCAATTCCCTGCTTATTGTTCTAATAGCCCTTGATTTTTCTCCAGGCACTATATGGTGTGAATGTTGTCATCCATTTGGTGCCAATTAGCACTTGTACCACCTATAATTATGACATGCTATGACCAATCAAAGCACATGGCGAAGAGGCACACCATACCACATTTGAACTCTGCAGTGCATCATGACCTGCTGCTATTGCTGCCTATCCATTTCCACAGTATCCTCAGTACTGGGCGTGTTATTTGAGAAGGGGGTCACATTCCAGGAGTTTGGAACTTTAGTATGGCATGTGCAACATAGCAACATAAATACTTTGTTAACTGCATGTTAGAAGCAGAAGTCCAATTTTCTACTTTAAAATAATCATCTACCTCTAATATTAAGAACAGCATGTTTGTTATTGGAAAATGTGACTCGGAGTTCAAATCTCTGATTTTTAAATTTTCCTAAGACTCATTACGTATCACATTTAATTGAGAAAATATTTCAAAGAGATATTGTGAATTCCTAATTTTGATGAAATACCTATTTCAGATTGTTATTATGTTCCTGTGAAACGTTTGGAGCAGGTTACCATGAGAGTGACACTGTTACCGGAACCTGAAAATTCCCTAGAATTAACTAATCTTGAATCTTCTCAGGATGAGATCTTCAGTAGAGCCACTCTTGTGGTAACCTTTGTGAATGAAGGAGATAAACTGTCCATATTTTGAAGTTGTACTTTAAGAAGAAACAAGATCCTTTCTGTGGCCAGAGGCTTATGATTTTTCCAGATGTGTCCCATACCACATAAATGAGAAAATCATTTTTTTCTTTTGAAACCAAGAGTTCTTGCTATTGGGGCAAGTCTTTTTCGTCATTTTCTTTGTATGTGTATAGTCTTGTTTCAAGGTAATCAGGTTTTTTTTATTCCCTACAACTGGAGGATTTGCTTAGGGATAAGGCAACTGTTAAGGATTAGCAATTTAAGGGGGAGTGGGGAGACTGTGATTTATTGGTAAGAACTTAGAATATGGACCTCTTTTCTTTTTGATCTGTGGAATAAAATGTATTTAGAGGATGAAATGTATTCTAGTATTTAATTTGAATGATTGGATTAGGCTGGGTTGAATATTCTGCATCTGCTTCTCCCTTGATGTGGGCTATCTTTTCTTTTTCTTTATAAAAATCCTGTGTTTTTGTATATTTCTTATTTTCCTTATATTTACTTCATTGTAATATTATTGAAAACTTCAGGAAAAAAAAAAAAAGCAGAAGTCCAGCTATTGCCTGTCCAGTGACCAGGCAACAGTTATATACTGTCTGAGCTCAGCATTAGATATCCCTTGCTGTTTTCTATTCTACAGGAGATGCATCTGGGGCCAGACAAGAAACAGAGGTCATTAGGGATGAGTAAACAGGTACGTCCCATGTGCATGAAGGCCATGGACATGAAGGCCATGGACATAAGCCACTACTACGCAGCAGCCAATGGAAAACACCCCGTAAGCGAGTAGCCCAAGACCCAGAGAATGGTGAAGAGGAAGCCCATGACCCAGAGCCTGGTGAAGAGGATGGCCACAAACTGGAGACTGGTGAAGAGGAGCTGAATAGGAGAGAACATGCAGATGATGAGGAGGAAGAGAATACCATGGAGTTGGATGTCAGCACCTCTGGGGAATGGGAAGATACATTAATGGTGGTGGCCCATGGCATGAGCCAACAATAACTACAGCTGAAGAAGGTAGTCTCAGAGCTCCAAGCAAGCATCTAGGAACTTCATCTGTACTTGGCCCAGGGATTTTCAGGCCTGCAGTCTGAGCTCTGAACTCTAAATAACACCTTAGCCTCCTTCCTGGAGCAAATCGTGAAACAACTTCTACCAGTTGCTACACCACCCTCCACCAATTCTCCACAGAACCAATCATCTCTTTTTCGTGTTCTTTGGAGTGACCTGCGACTTTCTTACTGGAATCAATATGGACCACAATATCTATATTGGGTAGTGTACTGGTACAACAGACTTTTATAAGATTGCTATTCAGGTTCATTCTAATACTTTGACATCTCAGACTAATGCGAAAGAATTGACTGGCATGAAAGAGTCTTACGAATCTTTGCCTGGTTAACTTTCCACATTCATCTTTAGTATCAGCTAGGGATATGCTTAAGCAATATTTGGTAGAAGTACTTTGGATTCTCTGGAATCCCAACCTCTTTTATCTAAGATATGATCTCCAGGAACAAGCAGGAATGCAGTCTTCACATATGGGTATCGTCGGTACCGACGGAGCCCGCGTGGGAACGCACCCCATTATCCAATAGGAAAGCATTTGGAAACACTCCACTGCGCCTGTGTGTCTGCCTTCCTGCCTTCCCAATTCCTCTTCTCAGTACTTCATTTTCCGCAGATAAAGCAGGAAGCACTTTTCCTGTCACCGCCAAAAACTTTTATTTTCCTTTTTGGTATCTGTCCTCTGCCTTTCCTTCGACGTAGGTACCTATGCTGATACCGGCCCCTATATACATTTTTCTTTTCTTATTTTTGCTTCCGTTTTTTTCTTTTCTGTGAGGCCTTAGGCCCCGGCCTAAATTTTTTCCATTTGTCACCATGGACAAACACATCAGTGGCTTTAAAACTAGAAGTCCCAAAAGGAATTTTACCTAAAAACCCCAAAGTGCGTTAATTGACGCATTATTACGATGACTACGCTTAGCATGAAATGCAGATGTGAATTAATATGAAGGTACTTATTTGTTAAATACGTGCAGTATGTGACGTCATTACATGACATCATTGTGTGTTTATTGTTTGTAATGTCAGAGTAAAATTGTAAACAGTGATTGAGATGCGCCATCTAGTGGGAACATGAATTTATACCTAGAAGCCCCAAAGTACGTCAATTGACGCATCCAAGACAACTGAGTGCATCAATTGACGTACTTTGGGGCTTCTAGGTATAAATTCATTTTCCCGCTAGGTGGTGCATGTCAGTAATTTTCGATGCACATATTTGAACATCTTGACCTTGCTAACAAAGTCATGGAACATAACTAACATGGTTCTAGCAGTGGCACTGGTATACAACTTCGAAGATGCATTTGCGTCAGTTGACGCACTTTGGGGTTTCTAGTGTTAAAAAATGTTCCAAGTGCTCCAGCACTATGTAAGTCACTGATTCTCATGACTAGTGTCTAAAATGTTTGGTCCCAGACCATATACCAGGCATTTGTTCTTTGTGCAAACAAATGACCAAATGAGGCCTAAAGAACAGGACCAAACAGTATGATGCGCTGTTTGCCCCGGATTCGTTTTCAGTGGCTTAGGCATCGTTGAGGACATCAGCATCTTCAGCTGGTTCCCAGATCTCCAAAGAGTCCAAATATAAACTAAAGACTAAGTCCTCGGCATCAAAATCCAATGCCAAGCATCTAGGTAAGTCCCTGCATTCTCAAGATGCAATGTCTGCACCCAGAATATTCACAAAATGCATGGCAGTGGTCGCGGCATACCTATGTACTTTGGGGGTCTTTGTCTTCCCATACTTAGATGACTGGCTGATAAGGGGAGAATCCCCAAAGGTCATAAAACAGTCATTTTCTAGCACCATCACGGTGCTCCAAAGACTAGGCTTTGTGTTAAACTTTCCAAAGTTTTACCTGGTTCATCCCAGCAACTCAAATTCATCGGAGCATTTTTAGACACTCGTCAGGGCCTAACTTTCCTTCCTCAGTATCGCTCTGCTCGTCTTGTCGAGCTGGCCCTCACCATACAAGGTCAAAGTGCTGTGATAGCTCGAGACATGCTGCATCTTCTGGGACAAGTGGAGTCCGATTGCCGGGTATTTGCTGCTTATTCCACCTTAAAGGGTTGTTAGTTCGAATATATCCAGATCTGGCCCTGGAAACTCAAAGGAGATGGAGAGAGTTCCTTCTTCTCAAGCCGATGGTGATCCAGTTGGGAGAATTATTTTTTCTTAAATTTCCTTTCCAAGTGCCTTGTGAGGCTACAATCTGCAAATTATGTCTTTTTTGATCCTTCACAACTAGCTGCCTTCATCAGCTCCTGTCTCACCTTTACTCCCCAAAGGGTAGTTGAGTAGTTAATGCAGCATTTTGGGTCTGCAGATTAGGCTGACTCTGTTATGCTTTCCTTTCATGTTTGTTATGTATCATATTTTTCTATCTTTGGGACCTCACTGTTTTTGGACTAGAGGGATATGGGCATTTAAATTAGATTTTTGTTTTCCTCTCTTTCTATATGGACTTATTTTTCTCATGCCCTGTCTATTTCATTTACAAGTGTTCATGCTTGGAAAATATGTTTACATTCATAAATACAAAATAAAATAAAATAAAAAAAGAATCAATCACCTCTCATTTTTACTCTACCTTGCCCTTCCCCTGAATATGTCAAGCCTAATGTCAGCCAGCAACACCCGGTCTTCCAGGACATTGTGTCTTAGTGATACGACAAAAAAATGTATTTGTTGTTCTTATAAAATACTTTAATCATTGGACATACTTGCAAAGTTATGCACAAACATTTACACCTGTTCTCAAGCATTTGTAAATGTCCATGCTTATATTCAAGGCACGATTTCTGCCTCTTACACTAGTATTTTATAAAGGCACATAGGCACCGTCTTGTCCTTTTAAACTAGGCACTCCCTTATGAAATGACCTGCATATATTCCAGGCAATTCTTAAAAAGGCCATTTCTACACTGTTCTACCAGTGGAAATGCCTTTTAAAATTGCCCCTGCAGAGAGTGAAACTGTAGTATGGAAGCTCTGGGTAAACTTGCTATAGCTTGGGGAAACGTTAGTTACTAGACCAAGAGATAACTTCATTTGAAGAAGATACTTTGCATCTCGGGGGGGGGGGGGGAATTTTATAAAGTCACATACATGTGTAAATGACCTCTTATAAATATTGACCAGTGTAAAAATAGACTTTGGCATGAACATACATGCTTTACCAGTAAAAGTAGGTGGGGGCGTGGTCTGGGCAGAGTGTAAGTAATGTTTTCACGTAAGTGATAAGATTATAAAATTCCTTAATCTACGCATGCATGTTGTCAGCAACACTTCCCTGGTGGCCAGTGGACGCCAGGGCAGGTGGGACACAAAAATATAAGGTTAAGATTGGAGAGTCTTCTAAAGGCCCAAATGGCTCTTGGTCCTTGTAGTTGCTTTGCTCCAATCTTCAATGAAACAATCAAGCTGAGTGGTGGGAATTAATAAGGCTTTTATTTCCCTTTTCACAGTGGTTCTAAATAGTGGGTTACAACTTTAAAGCAAATGTCCTTAACTCAGGTAAAAAAACAAACTCAGGGTTCAAAGCAAAAACTGTTATACGTCACAGGAATGGAGGTGCTCAAACAAATAAAGAATGCTCTATTGGCAATTCACCCAATCACAAGTCTGGCAGTGACTCTAAACTTTCAGAAATGCAAAGTGTACAGTCCATCTCTTGGTCAGATAAATCTCCTGCCAGTTCCACTTGCATTGGCTCGATATCAGAAAGCTCTGATTCTATATCCCTGGTTTCTTGTAAAACACATTCAGGGGTTTTGTATATTTTCTGTAGCAGTTCCCAATGTCCTTGGCCTAGCCTAGGGCATTGGCCACGTGCTGTATTAGGCTTTAAAGTATCCTCTTTCTTTAGAGGTTTTATAGCAGCTTTATCATATCTTTTAACATTCACAACTTTCTTGTTAGGCATACATTTCTCATACCTTGTATGGCAGCAATCCTCAAGTAACCGGCTTTCTTCCACTGCCTGCCTTTCCCAGGCAGCAGCTTGGTGAAATCCTTTTCTATGCAGGTTAGGCTTACCCTGTAGCCTTTGACTTCCTTCTCCTGGTGAAGGCCTGCCTCTGTACAAGCCCAGCTTCTGGCTTTCTCAGTCAGTGTGGCTTGGCTTCTCCAGCTGACTCTTGTTCGGCTTAGGGTTGCAGTTACAGCAGTGCTTTTATTTATTTATTTATTTATTTATTACAGTTTCTTATATACCGCACTATTCGGTATCAGCGCGGTTTACATTATAACATAATGACCATAACAACAAGCTGTTTGGTTTTACATAGAACAGGAGTACAAACTTGGATAACAGAGGTGAACTATATACATGAAATATTTACACAGAACAAGATACATAAAATATTTACACGGAACAAGATTGAGGTAACAATAACATAAGGCACGTAGGTGATTTGCCTCTGAGGGCAAACAGCTCTCAGTTTGGCTTGAGTTGACACCTCCTTAGGTCCTTCCTCAGCTCCTGAGAAGTCACCTCTCCCTCCTGGGAATCCTCTAGCACTAGAGTAGTCAGGTTTCCACTTCCACCTCTCTCTCTCGGTGCTGTCAGTGATTCTCCCCTTGCTTCTGCTAGGGCTGCTGCTTCTGCTGGTGCTTCTATCTCCGAGGCTGCCGGTGCTCCTTCTGCCTCTTCTTCCTCTCTTCCAGTCTTCCACACTCCCCTTATGAAGCCCTCCTGGCTTTGAGGATTGGAAGCTGGTTGGCATTTCCTCGTGACCAGCTGGGCGTGGCTCTTCAGTCTCCCTGAAGACATTCTTGCTCCCTCTAGCTGGTTCCTGGGAATATTGCAAGTCCTTTTCTCTGTGAAAAACACCTTCTTTTCTCTCAACTGGGCTCTCATCAGCCCTCGCTGCATGACAATGTACAGTACATAACCTTTACACCTTGTTATGAGCAGATATAAGTAATCATACTATAGTCTATGTAAGTTCTCGGCCACATATGCTAGAATTTTATAAAGACAAGTAGGCACCTGTGATAAAATTACCCTCTTATGGGCTGATGCAGAAACTCCACGGTAGAGTCCAATGCTTAAAGCTCTAGCACAGGGTATCATAGCATGAGTTTATTATTGACTTTTTGCACTGGGATGCAATATGCATATTAACTAGTGCAGAAAAAGTCAGCATTAAACTGGGAGTGCAAGCCAAACACATGCGTGCAGGTTTGGCATGCTGTCCCAGACAAACATTCAATGGGGAAACTCCTGATGCCATCAGTATACTGTCAGGGGGCTAGTGTGCCCCCATGGACACTGACTCCCTCGACAGAAATGAAAAGACCTGGTGGACCAACACGGGGGGGGGGGGGGGGGGGTTAACACTGCCATATAATGCCTTTTTTTGCCTTATATAGCAGTCTTTCCTGGCAAGTGCATCCCAAGATGCTCTGCGTGGGGCCAGGCACTGCCATTTTACAAGATGGTGGTGAGATTGTATGGGTAATAATCCTGTCCCAACATTAAGGTACTGGGGGGTGGAGGGGTTGAGGGTCACTGGGCTATAAGGCCTGTGTTTTTGGAGAGTGGGGGGACCAGGGGCCACTGGGCCACTAGATCAATGTTTCAGGGGAGGTGGGGTATAGGGGCCGCTTGGCCACCAGGTCTTTCTTTCAGTTGGGGGGAATTCGGTCCAATGAGCCACCAGGTCAGTGTTTCAGGGAGTGGGGGCATCTGGGCCAATGGACCTCCAGGTCTTTTCATGTCTGTCGGGGGGGGGGGGAGGGGGGGGTCAGTGTTCTTTAGGACACTGGCCCCTCCACAGTGTGTCAATGACATTGGTGGCTTTCCCCGATGCCTGAATCATCTGAGGTGAAGTGTTAAATTTCACCTCATATAATGTTCTTGCTCCCGGCTGGATCTTTACGCCTGCCCAAAACTGGCATGAAGATCCAGCATGTTTCAGTGCAGTTTTTTTACATCAGGCGCTATTAAGTATGCAGCGATTTGCATGTCCAGTGTGCTGCAATTTAGCACGTTTTGGTTTTTTTTTTTGCATTTTTCCAGTGCTAGCTTGCTTTCTGCATCGAAGAGCAGCTCTAGCATGGGAAAAGTGCAAGAGAAATGCTGCGCTACAGTTTTCTGCATCAGCTCCTTAGTGTCTCTGCCAAGTGGCTGGTAACTTTCTTGCAATAAGAGATTCAAGCAACAAAGTTAATGAGCTCCTGTCTGTAATTGAGAGTGAGAGAAGTGTTATAATTGAAGCAGCATTTGTGATTAACAGAAATAGACCAGCTACCAGGATAGCTTTCTTGGTCTTGCAGATCACGTCAAAGGGGCAGGAATAAATAAATAAAGAAAGACATCCTTTGTGAGCTTTTGTTGGAGCACAGTGAAGTGATCAGAATCCAGATGCAGGAGTTGGTGGCAAGAATTAGGGTTCACTTAGGGTGCCTAATATCCTTACAGTGGCCCTTTCTGACCCAAATGTTGCAGTGACTCCTGGATATTAAGGTGTCCTGCCTGACCAGGGCCAGAAGGGCATTCTCAGCATTGCTGATAGTTTGAAGAACCTACCAGCATGTATTCATTATACTCTCAAGAAGGTACCAATCTCCATTCAGAAACAAACTGGTCATCTAATTCTGAATAGAGATTTGTCTCTTCTTAATATGTCAGTGAGGAATGACTAATAAGTGCTGGTAGGCTCTACTAACCACTCTGCAACACTGAAAAAGCTCTACTGGAGCAAGAAGGAGGTAAGTCTCAGTTTTTCTCCTAGTTCTGCTTAGGGAATTTAATGGGGCTTTTTTGCCACTGTAGGGGTGGGTTGGATGAGAGACTGTCAGCCTTAGCTTAGTCTTGAATTGGGTGGATAGTGAGGGAACTATTCTGTACCAGGCAGTTCTTTTTTTCATTGGGAGAATGTGGGATGAATTGTGAGGGGCTGACAACTGTGGCATACAAGTGAGCATGCCGATGCAATTCCATGCCCTGAATGCTAGGGGGAGGCTCCAGTATGAGCAATAGGAATAAAGGAATGGCTGAGAGAAACCATGTTTCCTTTGTGACTTAGGTATTAAGCTCCACCTCAGGGCAGGTTAAGGAGCTAGCCCAGGTGCTGGGTGTGGTCCCAGCTGGGCAGCATAAAAGTCATGTGAGGGCAGGCAAAGAGAGGACCCGGGAGCAAAGGAAGTTGCATTGAGCAGGAGCCCTGTCAGGGAGTGATAGACAGAATCCTATGATTGGCTGAGTCTAGGGGGGAGAAGGGCTAGAACATGGCCAGAACAGAATGGAGCATGGATCCGTAAGTCCAAGGTTGTTGGTATCCTGGAAGGCAAGGTAAAAAATAAGCATTAGGGGTAGCAGCTTCCCTTCCATCGCACATATTCTCAACCTATCGCCAGGGCCGGCCCGTCCATTGAGCAAGAATGTTTTTTGCACAGGGCCCCGCGTTTCAGGGGGCCCCGCGTAAAAAACATTCTACATCAGGCCAAATAGATTTAAAAAAAAAGCAAACCGGCTGCTGCTGCTGCTGCCGCCATGGCAGCGGCAGAATCAAGCGTCCCGCTGCGGGGCCCCCCCCCCACCCGGCAAAGCCTCCCAGAAACATCAGCTTTGGACAGAGTCCCAAAGCGCGGACTTTCAGAGCTGCGAGAGCTTCCCTAACCTCTCGCGGCTCTGTTAAGCCCACCGGGGCTGATGGGAAATCCCATCAGCTCCGGCGGGCTTAACAGAGCCGCGCGAGAAAGGGAAACTCTCGCGGCTCTGAAAGCCCGTGCTTTGGGATTCTGTCCGAAGCCGATGTTTCTGGGAGGCTTTGCCGGGTTGGGGGGGGCCCACGGCGGGACGCTTGATTCTGCTGCTGTCACGGTGGCAGCGGCAGCAGCAGCCGGTTTGCTTTTTTAAAAAAATCTATTTGGCCTGATGGGGGGAGGGGGGTTAGGACTGGTAATGGGCTATGGGGGGGGGGGGGAGCTGAGACTGGAAGTGGGCTGATGGGGGGTTTAGGACTAGTAATGGGTTATGGGGGCTAGGACTTGAAATGGGGGGGGTAGGACTGGTAATGGGCTGATGGGGGGCTAAGACTGGAAATGGGCTGATGGGGGGGGTCATAACTGGAGGCTGATGGGGTGGCTAAGACTGGAAATGAGCTGATGGGGGTAGGACTGGAAATGGGCTCATGGGGGGTTAGAACTGGAGGCTGATAGGGGGGCTAAGACTGGAAATGGGCTGATGAGGGGTTAGGACTGGTAATGGGCTATGGGGGGGCTAAGACTAAATATGTGCTGATGGGGATAGGACTGGAAACGGGCTGATGGGGGGTTAGGACTAGTAATGGGCTATGGGGGGGGGTTAGGACTGGAAATGGGCTGATGGGGGGGTTAGGACTGGAAATGGGCTATGGGGAGGCTAAGACTAAAAATGTGCTGATGGGGGGGTTAGGACTGGTTATGGGCTGATGGGGGGTTCGGACTGGTAATGGGCTATGGGGAGGCTAAGACTAAAAATGGGCTGATGGGGGGGTTAGGACTGGAAGTGGGCTGATGGGGGGGTTAGGACTAGTAATGGGCTATGGGGGGGCTAGGACTGGAAAAGGGCTGTGGGGGGGGGCAGGACAGGAAATGGGCTGATGTAGGGGCTAGGATAGGACTGGAAATGGGCTTTTGGGGGGTGCTAAGATTGGAAATAGGCTGTGGTGGGGGCTTGGATTGAAATGGACTCATGGAGGGGCTAGAACTGGAAGTAGGCTCATGGGTGGCTTGGATTGGAAATGGACTGAGTGGAGGGGAGCTAGGATTTGACATGGGCTGATGGTGGGGCTAGGAAAGGACTATAAATGGGCTGATGGGGGCTGGGATTGGAAATGAGCTGATGGAGGGACTCGGATAGGACTGGAAATGGATGGGGGAGCTAGGACTGGAAATGGGCTGATGGTGAGGCTAGGATAGGACTGGAAATGGGCTTATGGGGGGCTAGGACTGGAAATGGGCTGATGCGGGGACTAGAAGGGAGCGGATGCTTGGTGGGGCTGGAACTAGAAGCGAGCTGATGTTGGGGGAGGATTAGAATGGGATGGAGCTTGGAGAGGGGAAAATATTTTGTGTGGGAGGGAAGACAAATCTACAATTTGCCGGATATTGGGAGAGTAAGTGGGGATTGAGGATGGAGGGGTAAAATTTGAGTGGATGAAATAGGAATGAGGAAAGATCAAAAGGAGAAAGATTAGTATGTTAAAGCAGATGTAGAGAGAGAATGGAAAAAAACTAGAAGAGAGAAGAAAGGACAAATGGACAGCAGACGATGGAGAGTTAGAAGAAGACATGAAGAAACCAGAAGAAAGTGGCTGGAGCAATTGCAACTGAAAAAAAATGCACAAAAGGTAGAAAAATATCTCTTTATTTTGAATTTATTAATTGGAATATGTCAGTTCTGGGAAATGTGCATCATTAATGTCTGCGCTTTGTTTAGTACAAGAGGAAATTAATTTATAGTTTTATTTCTACAGTGTTGTTGTACATTCCAAGTTTGGCTTTTGGGGTTCCCAGTTTAATTACTGTCTTCCTATTTCTAAATTGTGAATCCTTGTTTGGTGATGGTCTATGTTCTGTATGTGTAACTGAACTGAGGTATTCTGTTTATGTAATTCCTATTTGACATTGCCACTTGTTCTCTTTCCCCAGTAGGTCATGCATTGTTATTCTCTGAAATGTATTGGTTTAATATTTGCAGTGTTGCCTTTTGATAGTTACGGTATGATGCTTTGTGAGTCCTGGTAGTGCTGTTAGGATACGGCGGGTTTGCAATGGTTCTAAATGGGCAGTGTTTGTAGTAGTTCCTAATGTGCCTGGCGGTTGGCACTGGATTATAGTAATGTAGAAATCTTTTAGTCTTTCTTTATCCATACACTTATTAAGAGGCATGTTTACTAAAAGTTAGTGTATGGTAACATTATGCAAATATTTATGCAAATGAGGTCCCTTATGCAAATGAGGCCCGCACCGAGTCTCCGCACATGGCCCCGCACCCCCCTTGGGCTGTCCCTGCCTATCGCTCTCCACTGCAACAGTCCCTGCAGACTTCAAGCATGCTGTGGTCACACCTCTCCTCAAGAAACCTTCACTTGATCCCACCTGTCCTTCTAATTATCGACCCATCTCTCTCCTTCCCTTCATTTCTAAACTACTTGAACGTGCGGTTCACCTCCGCTGTCTTGACTTCCTCTCCTCTCATGCCCTCCTGGATCCCTTACAGTCTGGCTTTCATCCTTTACACTCTACTGAAACAGCTCTTGCCAAAGTCTCCAATGACTTGTTCCTGGCAAAATCCAAGGGCCTTTACTCTGTCCTCATCCTTCTTGACCTCTCTGCTGCTTTTGACACTGTTGACCACAACCTTCTCCTCGATATCCTGTCCTCGCTTGGTTTTAGGGGCTTTGTAGTATCCTGGTTCTCCTCCTATCTCTCCCATCGCTCTTTTAGTGTGTGTTCTGCTGGCTCCTCCTCCTCTGCTACCCCGCTTCCAGTTGGTGTACCCTCAAGGATCTGTCTTGTGTCCGCTCCTTTTCTCTCTCTGCACCCAGTCCCTTGGTGCGCTTATCTCTTCCCATGGCTTTCAGTACCATCTGTTTGCTGATGACTCCCAGATCTAACTTTCTACGCCTGAAATCTCTCCGGCAATCCAGACTCAGATCTCTGCCTGCCTTTCCGACATTGCTGCCTGGATGTCTCACATCCACTTGAAACTGAACATGACCAAGACTGAACTTATCTTTCTCCCTAAAACCTCCCCTCCTCTTCCTCCTTTCTCAGTCTCTGTGGATAACTCTGTACTCCTTCCTGTTTCCTCAGCCTGCAGTCTGGGGGTTGTCTTTGACTCCTCTCTCTTTCTCCTCACATATCCATCTGATAGCTGAGACCTGCCATTTCTTTCTCTATAACATCAGCAAAATCTGCCCTTTCCTTTCTGAACACACTACTAAAATGTTTATCCACTCCTTAATCCCCTCCCTTCTTGACTACTGTAACCTACTCCTTGCTGGTCTCCCTTTGAATAATTTCTCTCCCCTTCAATCTGTTCAACACTCTGCTACGCAGCTAATCTTCTGCCAGCCTCTTCATGCCCATATTACTCCTCAAGTCACTTCATTGACTCCCTATCCGTTTCCGTATCCAGTTCAAACTTCTCCTGCTGACCTATAAATGCATTCACTCTGCGGCTCCTCACTGCCTTTCTTCTCTTATCTCTCCTTACAACCCCCCCCTCGGGAACTCCGCTGTTCTAGCAAACTGCTTCTATCTGTGCCCTTCTCTTCTACTGCTAACTCCAGACTTTGCTCCTTTCACCTTGCTGCGCCTTACGCCTGGAACAAACTACCTGTGTCTGTACGCCAGGCACCTTCTCTAACCCTCTTGAAATCCAGGCTGAAAACTCACCTCTTCGCTGCTGCTTTTGGATCTTGACTCACCTGATCTCCTTTTTCTTTCTCTTGCTTTGTCCCTGTCTACACCTTCTGTGTTTGTCGTGACTAGATTGTAAGCTCTGATGAGCAGGGACTGTCTCCTACATGTCTGTGCAGTGCTGCGTATGACTTGTAGCGCTATATAAATGCTCAGTAGCAGTAGTAGTAGCTAGGGAAAGCTGGAGTGGAATCTGGGAGTAGGCTGCAGGAGAAACCCAGGAGGCTTTTGAGATCCTGAAAGCCAGATGTGCAGCTCTGGATTGACAGTTTGGCTCTGAATTTCAGAAGAAGGGTGAGTTCTTCTTCCCTTGGATTAATAGGAGTGGGTTAGAGTCCCAGAATGAAGCATACCAAACTGAAGCAAAATAATGTGCATTTGAAATGCTGAATGGTATATGTTAAACAGAAGCCCAGGAGTTTGGGTGTGGCCTGCTACTGCAGGGTAAGCTGAAAGCCATATCTTATTTGACTGGAAAGAAATATGTTAGCTTACCTTATACTTAACTTCAGTTTGGGGGAAAAGAAGTGTTAAATGTTGACCTTCTGTCTTCAGGATAGATTAGCTGAATGCTAATAACTTGCACAGTATGGTAAATCGGCATGGAGTGAGGAGAGCTGAGCAATGCTTGATCTCCCTTTCAGTGCAGCTACGAGCTGGATGGAAAACCTAGCATGGACCCTGATGCAGCAATACTGGGTGAAGGTTGCTGGCTGAAACAGCTTAATGACTGAACAAAAGTCGAGAGCTTCCAGGGAAAGGAAGGAAGACTGAAAGTGGATGAACTGTCTCTAGTATACTGTGCTCTGTTGTTTATAGACTGGAGAACTTATAGTAAGCCACGTATGGAGTATACTGAGAAAGTGGGTCATTTAAAGAAATATTGTTTGGTTTTAAGAATTGGTCTGTTGAGCTCAAGCTATCTCTGAAGCCAAAGAGATTGTCATGAGCTATCGATCTGAGTTGAAACTGTTGGAGTAGTGTTACACTCATGCAATAAAGCTTATGAGTACAAATGGAGTATGTTTGGAAATTTGTCTCTACATTGGTGAAATAATGTGGAGAAACAATACATGATCAGCGCTAAGGGAGCATATGAGTGAGCTCTTTTGCCCTAGTGGTCGCACTGCCCTCTGATGGTAGTAAACTTTATAGGACAAGTTTACTAACGTGCTAACCGTTAGCAATGGGTTTGCCTTGCATTAGGCACATCACATGAACAGCATGACAGAGGGTCTGTACTAACTGGTTAGTGCATGATTGGGTAGACACTGGGCGGGTTAGAAATGTAACATGGATGTTGATGGCATGCTATGGTTAGTGCTGTTGTTTTGGGCATGCTCTTACTGCTCCTGTTGCCATTAGTACAGGTACATTTAACGCTACCTCATTGGGTGGCATGTAGCGCACCTACATGCGTTAGCACCATGTCACACACTGCCAGTGTGCTAACAGCAGGGGGATGGACGCATACACCCCTCCAAAACTAACATGAGCCTCCATGCTAATTTAATGCCGCAAATGAGGGCTACTAGCCTATGCCCTACACAGCAAAGATATAATTGGGAACCCCAGGCACAGTGAATCCAGTCTATAAAAGTTTGCCCTGCTAGATTTAGGAATCTTTCAGCTGAAAACCTAGCAGGCTAGATTCAGCTGAAAATTCAGTTAAGGATAAAGGCCTGCAATTTTTGCTCTGGCAGTTCAATGGCTTTTTGAAGATTGACCTAAAGGTAGTTAGGGCAAAGCACTCTCTCATATCTATCCATCTACTCACTCATTCAGTACCCCCACGACTCTTAACCCCTTCCCACCTACTCACTCGTTCACACACTTAAACCTCAACCACACACTCCATCAGAGCAGGCATTTATTTTACTGTGTTTAGTCATTTGCTTTTATTAAGGGGAAGTGGTGAATAACAGTTTAGCAGTTCTGGTGTTGAAGCTATATGCCAAAGCTAACCACATTATTCCTGTGTGATGAGGTCTCAGACAGGCAGTGTTTGTCTATACATAAAGCTGTCATTTTAGACAGAGCATAATATTCCATATATGTTGAAGCAATCTCTCTTCAGAGATTTTGTTCAAGCACATGCTATTTTTATTCGAGATGCTGTGATGCAGTACAGCATCAGCTTTTTAGTCTTAAAAGAATTCACAAATGTTTGGGTGCAATAATAAAAGTATGAAGTCTTTATTTAAAAACAGGTTGGTCATTTCTTTGGGAGATGAGACTTTGACAGAACATGCTGGTGTTCTCTCAGAACTGTTGCTGAAATACCTCAATTTGATCATTTTGGGTCATTTTAATATTTTTTTGGCTGTTGTAGTTTCTGCTGCTGGTAGGAATTTTTATAGTGTATGGGGGATTTGGGTTTTGTTCAGAAGCTGTTTCCTCCTACGCACAAGGGGGATAATTTTATAAGGCATTTAACCTATGCTTTACATGCAGAAAAGGGCCTCCATAGAATTGCATGGAGATAGGTACTATCTTTATGAGCATCTATTTTTATGTGGACCATGCATAGGCATGCCTGTAGGCAGAGTGTGGGTAGAGCAGGAGTGAAGTTGTGATGTATTTTATAATATACACATGCAAATGCATAGGGGATGATTTTATAAAGTCATTTCAGCACATATGTGATAATATATGCATGCAAAATGGCTTTATAACATGAGGTATACCGGTATTTTAATATACTTTTTACACAACTTCTTCTTATGTTTAGATGGGATAGATGAGCCCATAAGTTTTACAGCCCAGTTAGACTTATAGGGGGCATATTGAATGGTGGCAGACAGTGCTGTTAAGTTAAAGTAATGATGGCCAGACACTTTATTCCTGGATAGTCAGTGCTGGGGCCATATCCAGTCAGCAGCACTGAATATCCAGTTTCTCTGGATAGCATTATAGCTATCCAGTCAGCAGTGATATATAGCCACTGGCCAGAAAGAGAAACTGGCTAAAATTAGGCCTTTTTTCTGACCTAACCTTAGCCATTTTAGTTAGCTGGTTAGCAGCTCAATATTTCTGTTGACTGGCTAACTTTTGTTACCATCTCCACTCCACCCTCTGAACACCCCAATGCTAAGTGGTTAGTGTTGGGGTGTTTAACCAGGCTATGTGGGGATATGCAGCTCCACAAAGTGTATATATACCCCTGAATATCCCACTGAGTGACACTTGTGCAGTTTACAGGTCTGAAAATATGTAAATGCCTTTGAAAATGCTTCTCATAATTTTTAATTTTTGTTGATTTCAGAATTTTTTGACATCAAAATTGGCTGGCTATATTTCAGAAGCATAGCAGTCTATAGGTTACAATATTTATTAAATCACATAATCAGATATGGTTACTGAGATGTTTAATGATATGCATGTATATTTATTTTTTACTGCTCAGTCATTTGTTTTACTATACCTCTGACGAAAGCCGAGTGCTGAAACATGGCCATGTAGGGCTTTATTGTGGCATCTTTTTATTGATTTTATGCTTGTTGCCTAATTGTTTAATAGATTAGCTTTTTTTTGTTTAACTGCTTTGCTGCTTTTTTGTCTTCTTTAAAAAAATTACGTCAGGCATTAAAGTATGTAGGTCTGTATGAGCGCATTTACTGTAAGCATTGCCAGGGCTGTGGTTTGGGCAGAGCATGTGTGAATTGCAGCTTATGTGCATCGATGATAAAATACGCTCATCTACAGTACATACATACTTGTATACTCTAAGCTTGGACATTCAAGGGCAGGTGTAATGTCTGCTCTTTCAAAATCATTTGTGCTAGTATTTTTGTAGTGTCTTTATAGAACTGGGCAAAAGGTGGCACCTTTTTGCCCTGTAAACCTAGGTTCCTTATCGTCCCTCCAGTCCAGTCCCGCACCTCTGGGTAGTGCACCTCCTCCAGCAGCTTGGAGACTGAGCATGTCATCTTTTTGATGACACTAGTGTACATATGCAGCTGACACTGCCCACCAGCCCCAGTAAACTCAGTTTCTAAGCAGCTGGAGGAGCTTGTGAGCCAAGGTGCTGGACTCACTGAAGAGACAACTAAGGAGATAATTTTATTTAGAGTTTGCTTTTATTTCCCCTGTTAAGGTTCAGGTTTCTTTGTTTTTAAAGGCAGAAGTGTAAAAAAAATCAGAAGGAACAGAGAAACCCGGGGGACAACAGGGCTGAGGGGAGGATATTCCTCCTTCCCCCTCTTCCACAAGGATTTGGGGGGGGGAGTTCTGTGGGGGCCTTCCTCAGTCCGAGACTTCTGGCTGCTCCTGAACCCATTATCGGGTGAAGAGCTGCTGCAGTTGCTTGACAGGAGTGAAAGCTGACAGCCCCGAGTCACCCCTCTCAGCGCCGAAGCCGGGAAGGAAGACTGAATGTGAGGGGTAGAAAAGCCATGCGGCAAAGAAGCTCCAAGGTAAGAGTGACGGGTGGGGGGGAGGGAGAGGACAGCAGGAACCCCTAGCAACCACCAGAACACGAGGAGACAGAGCGGCCTGCAGCCACATGTTTGGGAGCCTGCAGCATTGTAAAAACTGCCCCTGCTGCATTTAGGCGCGATTTCTTCTTATTCAGGTCCGCATGTATTTATCCCCCTGTTGTGTTTTGGGTGCCTGGGAGAGGCAGCCACCGGAGAATAAAGCAGAACAGAGCAGCCTCTTCCTAGGGGGCCATTTGCATTTATTTTTAATTTCAGTTTCAGTTAATTAGATTTTGCTTTGGTTTTATTTTGTTTTAGTTCAAGTACTCTAGTGCTCTGTGCCTGAGTCTGTGGAGGTGCACTGTACTGGGGATCCTTTTACCTACCCGGGTACAGATTGAGGGCATTCCTGGGGAGTGCCCCCAACCCTTCCCACCATTCTGGTTATAGGATGGTATCAAGGGGCGTGAACCCCACTTAATCCTTAAGCATTCCTTGTGTTATACAGCTCAAAACTGATTCAGTGCACAATGACTTGATGCAGACATGTGGGAAAGGCCTAATCAGACAGGCCATTGTTTGTTGCTGGGCGGATTTTCAGAGGGCTGTTGGGCTAGGTCAGGTGATGTTTCAACCAAGAGCCAGTTACATTGTTGCTTTCTCCTGAGAAGGGTCGGATAAAAAAGTCAGAGACAGAAATAAAGATAAGTGTAAAAAAAAAAAAGTGCTGCATATAGGTTTGTAGCAGCTACATCTCTGGGGAAAACAGGACGTGCCTGCATACAAGAAATGTATGTAATTTAAGATAGTCAGTCAGTGGATTGGACCCAAATGAAATCCTAAGGCACAAGGAGAGCAGAACTCCTGCAGACTAATCTTGGGTGCACAACAAGCAAGAGCAAAGGACGAACACAGTTGCTTAAAAGGGTGCTTTATTGGAGTCCCCGACGCCTTCTTCGGGGGGACGGGTATAACTATGCACTGGAGTGCCGTTGAATTGATCTTGAGGGTGTGAAGACCTTTTGGTCATCAATGGCGTGAGTCTTTTGCCACTGAAAAAGGTAACCAACCTAAGACCTTATGTTTAAAAAAGACGTCGAAAAAACCGATGATGAAAATTGCGGAAAACAAAAGCTTTAAGAGTACATTCAAACTTTGAATGTACTCTTAAAGCTTTTGCTTTCCGCAATTTTCATCATCGGTTTTTTCGACGTCTTTTTGAAACATAAGGTCTTAGGTTGGTTACCTTTTTCAGTGGCAAAAGACTCACGCCATTGATGACCAAAGGGTCTTCACACCCTCAAGATCAATTCAACGGCACTCTGGTGCATAGTTATACCCCTCCCCCCGAAGAAGGCGTCGCGGACTCCAATAAAGCACCCTTTTAAGCAACTGTGTTCGTCCTTTGCTCTTGCTTGTTGTGCACCCGCAAATGAAATCCTTCCATCTGTCTATGGTCAGTGAGTAACCTGACATGATCATCTCTTGTCGCTTAGCCCAAACTACACCAAGATAACAGACTGTCTCAAACACATGTCCAGCTGGTTTCAATACAACAATCTGACCATAAACTACAATAAGACAGAGGCACTACTCATCACCCGAAACACCAGCTACATTCCTCCACCCTCCATCAACAGCATAACAATACCCATAAAACCGGAAGTGAAATACCTTGGAGTGACTCTTGACAAAGGACTAAACCTACAGTTCCACATCAGCAGAACCACTAAGAATGCATACCACAAGATGAGACTAATCAGACGCCTCAAACCCCTCCTCGCTCAAGAACATTTCTGCACAGTCTGTCAATCCCTAATAACTCCAATCCTAGACTTCTGCAACCCAATCTATCTCAGCCTAACCAAGCAGACACTCAGGCCACTGCAAATGGCTCAAAACACAGCAGCACGCATAATATCCAGCTCATCAAGACAAGACCACATCACCCCCATTCTAAAAGACCTCCACTGGCTCCCAAGCAGCTCCCGCATCAGGTACAATACAGTCCTAGACATTTTCAAAATGAAACACCAGACCTCGGCACTCAGCCTACAACCACTCATACAACCAGACACCAACACAAGGCCAAGGAGGAGAGGAACCTCTGGCACCATCAACACAACAAAGGACTATACAAAGGCCTGCAAGAGCACCGCAAGAAGAGCTCTATCGATGGTAGCACCTGCAATATGGAACGCCCTCCCTGACGAACTACGATCGACAGAAGACATTAAAGAATTTCAAAAACAACTCAAGACAACGCTCTTCATCAAGCATTACGGCGACAACACATAATAATGCCCGACAGCTCCTAGGACTAAGATCGGCCCTCCACCCTTTATCTCTGATGTACATAACATTGTAATGTAGTTCATGCTATAAATAGACCACAACGAATCAACGCCTACTTACACACACACACACACACTGTATAACACTGCATGATAACGCAAATGTCAATATAATTCGATTGGTTTGCTGTGTACACCACCTTGATTAAAGGAGAAGGCAGGATATAAGTCCTGTTAAATAAATAAATTATGTACCTATTAAATCTGTAGTATTGCTTGTAAGGGAAGCTATACTCCCTTATAGCTATTTGTAGTACTAGAAAAAAAACATAAATTTTACTTGGAGAACATGTCAGTTTGATTGGATCAGGACAAGGTCCATTTCATATCTTTGCGCTGCAGTGTTGTATCTTAATCTAAAAAGCCTCAAGATATGCAGTCCCTGATGTGGTGTGGTCTTGGAGGCAGGTGTCTGCCTAAACTGCACGCAAGAGGCTGTCATGGGAGCAGGACCTGCAGGATGAGATGAGGCAGGAGAGTCCCTCCCGGTTGCAAGAGACCCTGGGGGTGGGGGGCGCCATGTTACCTTAAACGAATCCAGCCCTCAGTCCCTGCATGATGCCCGGACTATCCACCCCTTGAGCCCAGGGAGCAGTAGGGCTCCTGGGGGAGTTCTCACCAGAGCTTTTCTTACTTTTGCAGAAGGCATCTTGCCTACCAATTGGCTCCTCAGCCCCAGAACACAGAGCTAGAGGATGTCAGACGCAAAAGAACATGAGTCAGGAGCAGTGGCATCTAAGCGGTCTAGAGGCTTAGAGGAGTGGCAGCAATCGCCGTTGTTGGAGGTGCTGGATGGGGAAGACCTTGACATGGAGTTAGATCTGCAGGAGGAGTTGGAAGAAGGAGAGAGCCTAGAACAGTAGGATCAGGCCCGGATTGTTCGGGTTTTCCACCGGGAGGAGCTACCAGTGCTCATCTTTATGCTTATGTTTATGCAATTTCTCTATATACTGCCCAGGCCGAAGGCCATTAGGGCAGTTTACAATCACTACAAGCGGTTACTGATACAATTCCTCGTCCCCAAAGGGCTCACATTCTATGTGTACCTTGGAGACTCTCAGGGCCCTGAATATGCCTTCTAACCTCCCGGTAGAGGAAGAGGCGCTGTAGATCTGCTGTTCCAGGCAGTATGGAAATCGCAGAATGTCTTACCAGTACATGGAGTAGTAGGACAGATGATCCAGGATGAGTGGGATCTGCCGGAAGTTGGCCTTAAAGGGGTGCAATCCATGACGCACCTATACCCACTGCCGGAGCAAGAACGAGCTCCTTTGATCACCCAAAGTGGGCGCAGCGGTGTTGGCAGCAGTCGAAGAGACCTTGACTTGTCTTCTGCAGCTGAGAGCCATGGAACTGGTTCCACGAGACCAGTACGTCTGCGGTCGATACTTCATATATTTCGTGGTGCCCAAATGGAAGGTTCCTTTTGCCCAGTTCTCGACTTCGAGGGCATGAACTACGGTCTCCGGGTACCACATTTTCACAGTAATAATGGCGGTAGGAAGCGGAGATTTTGGGTGACTCTCGATCTCACAGAGGCGTATCTGCATGTTCCCATCCATCCAGAACATCGGCAGTTTCTCCGCTTTGCGGTGCCAAGGGACCATTTCAAGTTTCGAGCATTGCCCTTCGGTCTGGCAACCACTCCCCATACCTTCACCAAGGTCATGGTGGTGGTGGTAGCAGCTCTCTACAAGGAAGGGTTCTCTTCCACCCAGATCTAGATGATTGGCTGTTCCAGGCAAAGTCCAGGGACAAGAGCAAAAAGAGCAACAGCGCGGGTGGGAGAGTTCCTTCAAAGTCTCGGTTGGGGTCAACCTGGCCACGAGTCAGTTACGGCCGGCATAGGAGCTAGAGTATTTGAGAGCGTGCTTTGATACCTGTGTGGGCAGGATTTTCTTGCCGGTTCGCCCGGCGCAGGAGCCACGACAGTGAATACAGCAGGTCCTGAAGATGGCCAAGACCATCAGAGTGGTAGCATTTTCAGGTTCTGGGGACCATGGCGGCCACTCTCGAGCTAGTCCCATGGGCAAGGGTGCACATGCAACTGCTGCAGAGGGCTCTGCATAGTTGATGGTCCCATCAGAGTCAACCCCTGTCCCAAGTATTCCCCTGCCCATGGAGCACCAGGAGAGCCCTCAGTTGATAGCTGAATGTGGGGAGCCTGGAAGGAGTCCCCAGTGTGGGTTCCTCTGATGACCGATGCCAGCCTGTCAGGTTGGAGAGTCCATTGCGAAGGACGCTTTGTTCAGGGACAAGAGTCCACAGGAGGCCTCGTGGTCGATAAACGGGCTCGAGATGCGAGCGGTGACCTTGGTGTAGAAAGTTTCGAGCCATGGTTGCAGGGGAAGGTGGTCCAAGTCCTCTCGGACAATGTGACCACAGTGGCTTACATCAACCGACAAGAAGCCACAGGCAGTGCAGCCCTGGAGGAGGCCGAAAAGCTGCTTGGATGGGCAGTGATTCATCTCCAGGCGTTATCGGCGGCGCACGTAGCAGGAGTTGACAGTGTGACGGCAGCCTACCTCAGCCAAGTGCGCATGGACCCCGGAGAGTGACAACTCAATCGGGAGATGTTCGAGTAGTTGGTCTGCCGATGGGGCACACCGGTCATGGACCTAATGGCAATGTTCAAGTCGGCCAAGGCCTGTCAGTTTTTCAGCAGAAGAAGAGAGGAAGTCCAAGGGCCTGGATGCTTTAATTCAGCAGTGGCTCAAAGAAGGTCTTCTCTGTTTTTCCCCTTGGGCGCTCATAGGCCGGTTAGTGCAATGGCTAGAAGTGCACTGAAGATTTGTAATTCTGGTGGCACCAGACTGGCTGAGGTGCCAGTGGTAACTGACCTGATTCGGATACTGGCGGATTGACTGTGGTAGCTTCCGGCTGGAAGTACCTCTTGACACAGGAGCCGCTTCGTATGCCCCAGGTGGATCAATTATCGCTTACAGCATGGCTCTTGAAAGGGTGAAATTGAAGAAGAAAGGATAATCAGGCTCGGGGATAGCGACCTTACTACAGGCCCAGAGGTGGTCTACGAACCTGGCATGCATCTGCGTAGGGTGCATCTTTGAATCATGGTGCAGAGAAAGGCAGGCGTGCCCTTCCACTGCCTCCATCCCGGACATCTTGGCGTTCTTGCAGTCTGGTTTTGATAAGAGTCTAGCTGCCAGTTCCTTGAGGGTGCAACTGGCGGTGATTTCTGGTTATCACAGGAAAGTCCTCAGGGTGCCATTGGGTACACACCCAGATGGGCTGAGCTTTCTAGGGGCGGTGACCCACCTCCGTCTGCCAAAGAGGGCAGTGGTACCGCCTTGGAATCTCAATATGGTGCTGACGGTGCTGTCTTCGGAACCCTTTGAGCCATTGAGTTGAGCTTTCCTGAAGGATTTGACTCTGAAAATGGTATTCCTGGTGGCGATTTGCTCAGCATGCAGGATTTCGGAGCTTCAGACCCTGTCATGCCAGGAGCCATTCCTTTCCTTCTCCAAGGAGAAAGTGGTCCTGCGCCCGGTACCTTCATTTTTGCCCAAGGTGGTGTGAGCATTTCATGTAAATCAGGCCGTTTTCTTACCGGCTCTGGCGAGCTCAGATATGGGCGAGAGCGGATATGGGCTCTGCCACTCCACAGCTGTGCTACTTGGATGCGAAGGTATGTGAAAAGGGCTTCGTCCTTTTGGAGATCTGACCGTCTGTTGGTTCTGTTTGGCAGGTCGCGCAAAAGTGAGGCGGCAGCTAAGCCTCCATTTCCAGATGGATCAGTGAGGCAATCACGCCTGCATACGTCTTGAAGGGTAGAGCAGTGCCGGCGGGGGTTGCAGACATATTCCACGAGGGCTCAGGCAGCCTCGTGAGCAGAGTATAGTTTAGTTCCGCCGGTGGAGATCTGTAGGGTGGCATACTTTATCTGAACATTTTCGCCTGGATGTCCAGGCAGCGGGGGATGCTCGTTTTGGATCGGCAGTGCTTCAGGCTGGTGGTGCGGGTCCCTACCATTAGTTTAACTGCTCTGATACATCCCAGAGGAGCGGGACTGGATTGGAGGGACGATAAGGAAAGAGAAATTAGACTTACCTGCTAATTGTTGTTCCTTGAGGAACTCCAGCCTAGTCCCAGAACCCTCCCTGAGTGCTTTCTATGATAATCTATGCACACCCTGGTCCTGAAGCTGGTTCCCTTGGTGGAGGAAGTGGCCAGGGGGAGCCAGGGAGGGGTGTGTAATCAGTGTTTGGGGGAGGGGTGGACCAAAAGAGATGTTGGTTGCTCACTTCCCGCTGATTGGAGTTGCTCAAGCGCTCAACATATAGGCCTCCCCATCCTGGAGGTGGGAGGGCAGAGTATCCTTTCCAGGGGATGGAGGGAGTACTAGTTTATTTAGACATAGAAGTGTCTGTTGCATGTTTAACAACTTATTTGTTGCTCCTCTGAGTCTGCTTTGTCAATAGGTACTGGGGCTGGTGGGCGGTGCCAACTGCATATGTACACTAGTGTCATCAAAAAGAGGACATGCTCAGTCTCCAAGCTGCTGGAGGAGGTGCACTACAGAGAGGTGCGGGACTGGACTGGAGTTCCTCAAGGAACAACAATTAGCAGGTAAGTCTAATTTCTCTTTCCCTGTTATAAAATAACCCTCATACACTGCATTCACAAATTTATACCTTCTTCAGAGAGAGTGTAAAATTGTGCATAAGGATTTGTACATTTTTAGGGCTGGCTCTGGATGCTTATTTTACAAAAACATGTATGTGCCTAGGTAGCCTTCATTAAATAGACTTAAAATAGGCACCTCTTGCTAACTTTGACACTGACACATTATTATAAAATTATCCAAAATAAGGCTAATATGTTAGATTTACTTAATCTATATATTTATTGTTAATTTATTGACTCAGTTTGTCTAGCTGTAATGATCTGATGGCTTTCTTGGTTTTCTTGAGAATGATTAAAAGTATGGATGCTATTGGGAGGAGAAGCCAAAATCTCTAATTAAGCTGAGAAGAACAACTCCACCAGATAAGATAATTTAAATGCCCACTTTGAGGGGTTGCTGTTACAGGAAAGTGTTGGCATATGACATTCATCACTTAGTAAATTAGAATAACATTTATTTATTTCTCCCAAAATTAAGCTTTGTTATAGAAGGAATATAGGTTGGTATCACCTAGGGATTCATGGCATTTTGAGCGAGTCTAGCAGGAACAGGGCACATAGGAAGCTAGAGATGGATGTAAAGTGAATGGTCTATTTTATCATAAGATGGTTCTAGGCCAAAGGGAAGTTCCTTATCGTCCCTCCAGTCTAGTCCCAGACCTCTGAGTTTAAGCACCTCCTCTCGCAGCTTGGAGACTGAGCACGCCACCCCTTTTTGGTTGTCACCAGTATAAGTAGTCCAGGGTCCGCCCATCCGCTCCAGTAGTCTCAGTCTCCAAGCCGCTGGAGGAGTTGTGAGCTTTGAGGTCTGGGGCTCACTGGAGGAATGATTAAGGAGAGTTAGGGTTAGGAGAAAGGGTGTAGTGTTTAAAAAAAAGAAAGAAAGAGAAAAGAGTGTCATTTTTATGGCAAAGAGCTGGGGCCCTTTAAGACTCGGTGAAGCAGCAGCTAGTTCCCTGGCTGAGTTGCGGGAGCAGAGCTACTGACCGATGAGATCCCCCTCTCTCTCCCCCTCCCTGCGGGACCCGGCGTGCAGGGAAGTGCAAGGGAGTGTTTGTTGGGGCCTCCGGCTCCCACACCCGCGTTCAGGTGAGGGGCTGTAGAGGAGTGTGCAGACGTGCGTCGGCGGAGTTGGTAGTGGCCGGCCTGCCGGGAGGCGCAGATCGTGTCAGAGGAAGGAGTCCTCGGGGCCACAAAGCAGGGCGAGGTAAGAGGCACTGTTGGGGGCTCCAAGCAGTAATCTGGCCGCAGTGCGAGTGAGGCTGGTGGCGCGTCTCGAGCCGGCGCAGCTGGGAAGCCCTCAGCGGTTGGTGGGCAGGCCTGAGCCACAAGGTAGAAGCGCGGAAAAGGAGTGCAGGGCCTGTTTTTGGGCTTTGGGCACGGCGCCCGTGCGATTGGGGGCAGGAGGCCCAGGAATTGTTTTGGTAGGCTCGGGGGGCGGTTAAGAGCACCTGGGTTTTCAAAAAAAAAAAAAAAAAAGGAGGAGAAAAGAGAAACATTTACATTGCGGCAACAGTCAATTCTGTGTGGGGGAACTTGACTGCGGGGCAATTCTGCCTTCTAAGCATCAGTGCATTATGTGTGGGGCCAGGAAAAGCTCTCTGTCGGAGGACGGTGTATGCAGAACGTGTGTGCAGGAAGTGGCTATAGGGGGAGAAGCAGCTGAGAGACAAGTTGTGGAGAACAAAGCTGCTAGCTCTCCGGAGCCTATTTCTCCTGATGGACGATGTCCGGAGCCTATCCCGGGGCCTTCTACGGCACCAGAGACAGCTAGCTCGCAGCTGTTGTTGCAGGGGGGGCTGGAAGCAATCTTTTCCCAGGATTTTGTGACACTGCTTCAACAGGCTATGGGGAAGCCGGGGTCTGAAGAGGCAGTGGCAGAGTCCAGAAGGAAGCGCACAAGGGCCCCGCTAGGAGGGGCGGCGGAGAGCATTCTGGGCAAGAAGTCTAAGTTAGGACCAGACCAGACGGAGTCAGAAGGGCGGTCGGAGGTCTTAGATGATTCGGATGGAGAGATGGACCTGGAGGAAGGCGAGATAGCGGAGCCCGAAGATCAGGCACGGGTTATTAGGGTCTTCAGGTGGGAGGAGTTGTCAGCTTTGATTTCGGAGACGCTGAAAGCGCTGAATATGCCAGCGGATGAGCATGGGGTGGATTCCTCTCTGGAGGATCCGCTGTTGCAGGCGGTTAGGAAGTCTCAGAAAGCCTTCCCAGTCCATAGAGTGTTTAAGGAAATGATACAGGAAGAATGGGACACGCCGGAAGTGGGGATGAAAGGCTCTAGAGTAATGTCACGTCTTTACCCGCTGAAGGAACTGGATAGGGACCTGTTTAAAGCTGCCAAAGTGGACGCAGCGGTCTTGGCAGTTACGAAAAAGACGACAATTCCGGTGGAAGGTAGTTCCGCTCTCAAGGATGCGCAGGATAGGCGGTAAAATGGTTTATTGAAGCAAGTCTTTGAGGTTAATGCGATCTCCATGCAGGCTTCTATTTGTGGAGCATGGGTGGCAAGGGCGTGTCTACGCTGGTCCCAAAAGATTAAGGGGGATCAGGAGGCGATGATGGTTGAGGAAGCGGCCCGACTGGAGTCGGGAGCAGCTTATTTAGCGGATATACAATATGACCTTATTCGTGGTCTGGCGAAGAATATGGCATCGGTTGTGGCGGCGCGCAGATATCTGTGGCTGCGCAACTGGGCAGCAGATGGGCCCTCTAAGACGAGGCTAGCTAAGCTCCCTTTTCGAGGGAAACTCTTTTTTGGGGAGGACTTGGAGAAGTTTGTGAAGGACCTCGGGGAGTCTAAAGGAGGTAGGCTGCCGGAGGATAAGCGGAAGCAGGGTCGCCTTCCGGGACATTCTAGGAGCCAACAAAGGGAGTTTCAGAGATTTCGTCCTTCCAGGTTCGGTGGGGCAGGATAGTTACAGAGAGGGCGTTTTAATTACAGATCCCAAGGGTTTCGTGGGTTCAGAGGAGCGGGTAGAGGTTTTGGAGCCTCCCCTTCCTTGAACCTCAAAAAGTCGCAATGAAGCGAGGGGGGGTTCAGGCAGGATTAGTGCCCGTGCGAGATGCGTTTGTTCTGTCTCCTTGCAGGACGAAGTCAAGGCTGCGAACAATTGGAGAGACGTTGGAGAGATTGCTAGCTCTTCAGGTGGTGGTGCCAGTTCCCGTAGGCCAGTGCGGGTCCAGTCGATACTCCATATACTTTGTGGTGCCAAAAAAGGAGGGCTCGTTAAGGCCAATTCTAGACCTCAAGGGGGTGAACAGGTGTCTCAGGGTTTCCCATTTTCGTATGGAAACGCTGAGGTCGGTTATCGTAGCAGTCAGGCAGGGAGAATTCCTCACTTCACTGGATCTCTCGGAGGTATATCTGCATATTCCGATCAGATTGGAACACCAACGATACCTGCGGTTTGCGGTACCCATGGGTCATTTCCAGTTCCAGGCATTGCCGTTCGGTCTAGCAACGGCGCCGTGCACCTTCACCAAGGTGATGGTGGTGGTGGCAGCGGCGTTGCGCAGGGAAGGCGTACTGGTACACCCTTATCTGGACGATTGGTTAATTCGAGCAAAGTCAAGGAGCGAAAGCGAAAAAGCTACCCTGCGAGTGGTGCAGTTTTTGCAGTCTTGGTTGGATAGTGAATGTCGAGAAGAGCAAGTTCAAGTTGTCACAGGAGCTGGAGTACTTGGGAGCCCACTTCGACACAGAGGGGCAGGGTTTTTCTCCCACACTCCAGAGCCCTGCGGCTAAGGCAGCTGGTGCGGGAGTTCTTAGGGAAAAAGGCTCCGTCGGCATGGCATTATTTGCAACTTTTGGGAACGATGGCAGCCACTCTAGAGTTGATGCCATGGGCAAGGGCGCACATGCAGCCCTTGCAGAGAGCTCTCCTCAGGAGATGGTCACATCAGTCGGATCAGTTGTCATGGCGGCTGATGTGCCCGTTGCGGACGAGGCAAGCCTTGCGGTGGTGGCTGGTTCCAGGGTGTTTAGAGAAGGGAATGCCGTTGGAATCACCGGAGTGGAAACCACTGACAGCGGATGCAAGTCTGTATGGCTGGGGGGCACACTTCAAGGGACAGTTTGCCCAAGGTCAATGGAACGAGATGGAGAAGACATGGTCGATCAACAGGTTGGAGTTAAGAGCGGTCACTCTAGCTCTGCGAGAGTTTCGGGTTTTAGTGCAGGGAAAAGCGATTCATGTGATGTTGGACAATGCCACAGTAGTGGCCTATATCAATCGGCAAGGAGGCACAACCAGTGTGGCTCTCAAAGAAGAGGCGGAGGAGCTGCTGGTTTGGGCCGAGGCGCATCTGGAAGCGTTATCGGTGGCCCACGTAGCCAGAGTAGACAATGTGACGGCTGATTTTTTGAGCAGAGTCAAGGTGGATCCAGGAGAGTGGGTGCTGAACCAGGAGGTTTTCGAGTTACTAGTCCGTCGCTGGGGGCTCCCGGCGATGGATCTCATGGCAACGTTTGAGTCGGCAAAGGTGGACAGGTTTTACAGCAGAAGGAGAGAAAGGATGTCGGAGGGCTTAGACACCCTGATTCAAAGATGGCCGGAGGACCAGCTTCTGTATGTGTTCCCACCGTGGGCATTGATCGGACGAGTGCTGCAGTGCATAGAGATGCACAGGGGGCTCGTGGTCCTAGTGGCGCCGGACTGGCCGAGAAGGCCGTGGTATGCCGACCTGGTGCGGCTCTTGGTGGAAGTTGCCGGTAAGGAGTGATCTGCTGCTGCAAGGACCGCTGCGTATGCCTCAAGTGGATCGGTTTTCGCTTACGGCTTGGCTCTTGAAAGAGCGAGGTTGACAGCCAAGGGTTATTCTATGGTGGTCATTTCGACTTTGTTGCGGTCCCAGTGGCGGTCAACTTTTAATGGCATATATTAGGGTATGGCGTATTTTTGAGTCTCGGTGCGCAGAGAGGTGCGTAGAGGCCTTGAGGGCTTCGGTGCTGCAAATTCTTTCCAGGATGGGTTGGATAAAGGATTGGCGGCGGCTACGCTATGGGTACACCTGGCGGCGCTTTCTTGTTATCGGGGGAAAGGGCAGGGGGTGCTGCTAGGGTCACATCCCGATGTTAGGAGATTCTTGAGAGCAACGGCGCTGTTGAGGCCACCGTGTAGAGTACCGGTACCGGTTTGGGATCTTAACTTGGTGTTGGAGGTGTTAGTAGGGCCACCGTTTGAACCTTTGGCCAAAGCGACCTTGAAGGATCTCATGCTCAAAGTGGTCTTTTTGGTGGCTATTTCTTCAGCAAGAAGAATTTCAGAATTACAGGCCTTGTTGTGTAGGGAGCCTTTTTTGACGTTCTTTGAAACAAAGGTGGTTTTACGGACAGTTCCTTCTTTCTTACCCAAAGTGGTGTCCGCGTTTCATGTGAATCAGGCAGTGTCCTTGCCAGTGTTCGGAAAAGGTGACAAGGAGGGAGACAAAAGTCGCTTGCATCGTTTGGATGTCAATTGAAGCTTAAGAGTGTATTTGCAGAGAACGGCGCCTTACCGCAAAACGGACTGGTTGTTTGTGTTTGGCGGGACAAAGCAAGGTGAGTCTGCGTCTAAGGCGTCTATTGCTAGATGACTTAAGGAGGCTATTGCGTCAGCGTATATCCTGAAGGGCAGGACCATTCCGTCAGGTTTGTGGGCCCATTCCACTAGGGCTCAGGCAGCTTCCTGGGCGGAGTTCAGCTTAGTTCCTGCAGTGGAGATCTGTAGGGCGGCTGCGTGGTCCTCGCTGTCTTCCTTTGTTAAACATTATAGGTTAGATGTGCAGGCACGAGGGGATGCTGATTTTGGATCGGCGGTGCTTCAGGCTGGTCTGGCAGGTCTCTCCTGTTAAAGTGTTCACTGCTCTCTTACATCCTCAGAGGTCTGGGACTAGACTGGAGGGACAATAAGGAAGATGAAATTAGACTTACCTGCTAATTGTTGTTCCTGGAGGAACCTCCAGTCTAGTCCAATATCCCTCCCTGGTATAGTATGGGGTACTGCAGCCTTAAGGAGCTTAGCATTTAGCTCAGCATCGGTTGCTGCTGGGTTGGCTGTGGTTCTGGTAGGGAGGAGGCGAGTTGGAAGGTCTCGGTGAGGCTCAAGCAACGTTGGCAGTATCTGCTGGGTGCTTCTGGGGATGGGGAAAAGTAGTATTAGGGTGAACATTTTAAAAAAAAAAAGGGAGAAGTGGCCTGGGTAAATTTTCAGGCCAATAGGTGCAGTGTTTCTAGTTATGCAAGTTTAGATGTATTTTCTACTTACTTGTTGCTCTGGTGAGTCTACTTTGTCAATAGGTTACTGGAGTGGATGGGCAGACCCTGGACTGCTTATACTGGTGACACCCAAAAAGGGGTGGTGTGCTCAGTCTCCAAGCTGTGAGAGGAGGTGCTTAAACTCAGAGGTCTGGGACTAGACTGGAGGTTCCTCCAGGAACAACAATTAGCAGGTAAGTCTAATTTCATCTTTTTCATTGATGGACTGGAGATAGTGGAAAACCTGCTAGAAAACCTTTTCATTTAGGGGATTATCATAAAAGCCATTTCGGGTTTTAAACTTGCATATGGTGGCACATCACTGTGTAAATGGGAGCCATGTCTAAATAGCCATTTTTGGAAAGGCCAGGGCTGGTGCTACCATTAGGCGAACTAGGCAGTTGCTGAGAGTGCTGGCCTTTTGGGGCGCCCGTTGCTACTGCTGCTGGCTCCAGAGAGGGGCCAGCAGTAGCAGCAATGGCAAAGGATCCGCAAGCACCATCTTTTCCTCACTCACTACTCTGACAATTCACAAACTACCACCCCTCTCTGCCTCACTAGCACACCCAACATGCAATGACACAGTCATTCCCATGGGCCATTCGGACCCTGCATACCATGTAAATATCAGAGTGTATATAATCTTTACTATTGTAAATAGCCTCTATCCAATGATAGACCCAATTGGACCTATGACATGATTTACCAACCTGTATATAGTTACCCTAGTTATGTCCAAGTTACAGCACCTGTTTTATTGTAAATACAGTGCAGCCTCGACCGCACTGTATAAGTTACCGTTTTATGTAAACCGCACTGATTTTAAATAGCGCGGTATAAAAGAGACATTAAATAAATAAATGCCGCGCTTACCAAAGGCTCTGGTGCTGCATCGCGGTTACTGTCTGCTATCTTCAGGTGCTTTCAACCACCCTTCTGATGCCAACTTCTATTTTATGCCAAATTGGAAGTCTGCATCAGAGGGGGCAGAAGTTCCCAAAGATGGCAGGTAGGAACTGTGATGCCGTGCCGGAGCTTTGGTAAGCACCGTGTCATGGTTCCTTTGCCATTGCTGCCACTGCTGGCCCCATAGAGGGTGAGGGGCCAGCAGGATGGAGCGGCCCGCCCTAGAGTGCTTCCCATCTTTCTACCGGCCCTGGGAAAGGCTCAATTTACATGGGAATGTCCTGATCACATCTAAATTACATAGGGGGCATGTGAGGAATATAGTTAAGGAGTGGTCAGGGTGGGTTAAAAAGTTACACATGTATTCCCCATTTCAGATAAGGAATACATGTAAATGACTGCAATAGTGCATGCTGCGAAATACACTTGTTCCCTGTCATGTGCAGGATTTCAAATAGTGCTTGTTTGTATCTGCCCTTTACAAGAGGGATTAAGGGGGGTAATTCTTCTTAATCCGTCCTAGTTTATTCCTCCTTCCAAATTGCATTTAGATAAACATAGCAGCAGCTACATGTTTATGTTTGCAAAATGACTCAGCTGCGTGTGTGAGTATCGACGACAAACGTGCAAGCTGTGAAATGCCAGCACTCACATGTGGAAGTTGGCAGGTTTCCTCGTCGAGTTTTCCCACATTTGTAAAATGGCTTCTCTCGCTGCACGTAGATATGTAATTTCGAAATAGCTCCACATTTAGCAGAGCCGTTTCAGAAATACAGCCAGAATTGAGTCTGTCCTGGCCTCGCCATCTTAATTCCGATTTCCACATCCTGTCTAAAATTTATTCATTTAACACTTATTCTAAAATGTGCCTTCATGTGAAACGTTTAACTGGACAAGATAAAAAGGAGGATGGAGTGTGGTGCTCTTTAGTCAACATGATCCAAAGTGCTATCTTAACACAGTCTAGTAAATAGATTGTAAACCCTCTGGAGATAGGGAAATATCTTCTGTACCTGAATGGAACTCTCCTTGAGTTACTAATGAAAAGGCATGAACTAAATCTAAAATGTTAAAGAAAGTATACTTTGAAGGTCCACCCAGAACACATCTTCAAATCCTTGCATGCCCAGCAAATACATATGAGTAGTGCTTTTTCTTAAATTACAACTTATACTTGCGTGCCATTTTAGACATGTTAAGTTCCTGGAGGAAAAGCCTCACTCCTTTCTCTCCTTTGAAGTCCACTCCATCTGCCTTTTTACTCCACTACCTCTCCGGTTAGCTGTTATTTATCGACCTTCTGACAAGTCCACCTCTTCATTTCTCACTGACTTTGACTTGTGACTTTCTTTCTTTCTGGATTCATCTTCTCCCTCCTTTTATTCTCAGGGACTTACATTCATGTTGATAACCCTCTGACCCTTATGTTTTAAAGCTCCTTTCCCTTACTTCTTCCTTCGACCTCCAGCTTTGCTATACTGCCCCCACTCACCAGCAAGGCCACTACCTTGACCTTGTATTCTTCTCTAATTGCTTACCCTCAAACCTCTGTACCTCACTTCTTCCCTTATTGGACCATCACCTGCTAAACTTCACTCTTCATCACTCACGCCTCAACCTTGCCCTGTCTCCTCCAACCTCTTTAGAAATCTTCATGCTGTTGACCTTTTTGCTCTCTCCTCCACTGTCTCATCACCTCTTTCCTCCACCATGTCATCTGAGTCTGTGGATGAGGCAGTAGCTTCCTATAACGCTGCACTCTCCTCTGCTCTGGATACTCTTGCTCTGCCCATGCCATGTCCTGTGAGGCATACTACTACCCACTATTTATGTTCCTGTGCCTGTTCAGCTGAGCATGCTTAGCTCAAATCCTGCACCCTTGCAGACTTTCAATACTTCAAATTCATGCTTATCTCTTTCCAGTCAGTCATAGCACTGGCCAAACAAGACTATTATGTCCATCTGACTAACACTCTTGCCTCTGACCCTTGCCATCTCTTTACAACTCTCAACTCTCTCTTCAAGATGCCTCCACCTCCAACCCCTCCTTCCCTTTCTGCGCTCACCTTGACTGACTATATTTTCATGACAAAATCCATAAGACCACACTCCAGTTCCCCACAATGTCAGCTACTTTCCCTCCTCCCCCTCTTCACTCCCAACTACCCCCCCCCCACCTCTGCTACCCTCTCTTCCTTTTCTATGACCTCTGAGGAGGAAACCACACACCTTCTTTCCTCCTCAAACTCACTACCTGCTCCTCTGATCCTATTCCCATCAGTCTCCTAAGCTCCATCTCCTCCACTATTGTCCCTTCCATCTTTCATATTCTCAACCTATTGCTCTCCATTGCAACTGTCCCTGCAGCTTTCAAGCATGCTGTGGTCACACCTTGCCTCAATAAACACTCACTAGACCCTACCTGTCCTTCTATCAACTCATCTTTCCCCTTCATTTCTAAACTGTTTGAACATGCAAGTCACCACCTTTGCCACTACTTTCTCTCTTCTCAAGCCCTCCTGGATCCTTTACTTTCTACTGAAATGGCTCTTGCCGAAGTCTCCAGTGACCTGTTTCTGGCTAAATCCAAGGGCCTTTACTCAATCCTCATTCTTCTTGACCTTTCTGCTGCTTTTGACACTGACCACAACCTTCTCCTCAATACCTTGTCCTCGCTTGGTTTTAAGGGCTCTGTGCTATCCTGGTTCTCTTCTCTCCCATCACTCTTTCAGTGTTTGTTCGGGTGGATCCTCCTCTACTGCTATCCTGCTCTCAGTTGGTGTATGCCAAGGATCTGTCTTGGGTCCACTCCCTCTCTCTCTATATACCTAGTCCTTTGGTGCACTCATCTATTTATTGAAGTATAAAGACATTTGTTTGCTTGGATTTCATCCTCTTACTATAAAGGGATCCACTATGTCTGTCCTATGCCATTTTGAATTCTGTTACTGTATTTGCCCCCACCACCTCCATCAGGAGGGTATTTCCTGAAAGTTGCTTTTAAGTTTACAATCTTGCAGCTTCATCATATTCCCTCTAGTTTTACAGCTTCCCCTTCTTTGAAAAAAGTTTATTTGTTCAGTGATACCCTTTAAGTATTTAAAAGTCTGTATCATATCTCCCATGTCCCTCATCTCCTCTAGGGTATACATATTTAGATCTTCTCTTCTCATACATCTTTTGGTACAGGTTCTAAATTATTTTGATTGCTTTCCTCTGAACTGTTTCAAGTCTTTTTATATCCTTTGTGAGATATGGGGGTCTGTTTACTAAGCAGTGCTAGAGATTTCCATGTGAAATTGGAGCCGCAGCTCCAATTTTGCATAGAAGCCGCTAGCGCTGCTTAGTAAACAGACTCCATGGTCTTCAAAATTGAACATAATACTCCAAGTGAGGCCTCACCAACGACTTGTACAGAGGCATTAATACCTCCTCTCTGCTGGTTATTCCTCTCTGTATGCATGTCTTTCCTACTGGGAAAGCAAAAGATGTGGGCCTGCTACATATTGTAATGGGGAAGAGACATCCTGTGATATGGAAACAGAGGAACCTGAGTGCATTAGGGCTGTTTCTGGTAGGAAGGATAAGCTCAGGACACCCAGTTGCCAGGAGCAACACAAACAATCCCAGCCACGAGGGCAGGAACCCCGCCCAGCTAACAAACAATCCCCATCTCCTGGGCCTGATAGCTTTCACCTGGGAGGGGGAAGGGCTAGATTAGCTCCCAAGCAAACGTATAAGAAACGTTCATTAGAGTTTAGCAACAGCAAGAGGAAGGGCAACAGCAAGAGAGAGAACAGGGAAGACGGAGGAGAACAGAATCAGCTGGAAAGTTTGTGCAAGCTGAGGTCTGGCTCTTGGAAGCAGCGTCTGTCCCAGTGTGAAAGGAAAACGTATGTAAGTGATTCAGTGGATTCTGATTCTGAATGTGAGAGAGAGAGACAGAAAGCAGCTGACAGGAATAACTGGAGGAGCAGGGCACAAAAACCCTTTGACCAAAACTCCAGGTATTTATCCTATGGTGAAGGCACCCAAAGGGAGAAGTTACCAGTGAGGATAGCTGGGAAGCACTTACAAGCTCCAAGGAATGAAAGATATACAGTGCAAGACATTTGTATGTCAGAAGAAGAGGGTGAGCAGCCAGAACACAGAGAAAAACCTCTGAGGTTTAAACCCCATCCTGAGAGAGCTGTGCACGGTCTTTCTCCTGCCTCAAAGCCAGAAGGTAGGCTGTATAATCATTGCAAAAGGGGTTATAAGAATTTCTCTCATAGAAACTATAAAGAATATGTTTCTCCTCTAAGCTATGCCAAGAGATATAGTAAAGCTAATCCTTACCTCATAGAGGCAACAAAATAGAGAAGCCTCTGGAACAGACAGCAGAGAATAATCTGGAAATGTGGATACAAGGCAGAAGTTGTATTCAGCTGATAGCCAGCCTGAGTCAATGCTAATTGATCCTCCAGATGAAGAGTTGTCTGATACTCAAATGGATTGTACGTTAACAGTTACAAATGATAGGATTTCACTGTGCTGAGCCAGATATCCTGAAGGAGCTAGTCAACTGGCAGTTGAGAAGCACAGGACTTTATTTCCTAATACCAAGGGACTGTATGCAATGAATACCGTACCATTTGTGATTTAAGTTGGAAGCTGTTATAAGTTATTTTTCCTACCTTATGCCAGAGTGTATGGCTTTTTGTTCCTATGTTACTTGGTGTTTGAATCTGTCCCGGGAGGGGAATTAAAAGCCTGTCTTTGCCTGAACCACTCAATTCACGATTACAACTTATTGAAAAGGTACACAACTACACCCTTAACCTTTCAGTAGCTACGGGCGAACTACTGGTGACAATATATCTACATAGGAACTACATGCTAAAAGAATGCTATACCTCAGTCATACATAGAAAACACAGACAGACCCTCACTAAATATAAAACAAAGAACTACAAATTAGAAATAGCAAGAAGATAATTGAACAGGAAACCCCAAGAAGTCAAACTCTGCATTGATGGCAACACTGGAAATAGAAAAATAGAAATGCATTTCTTCCTGTATTGAACAGACATCAACAATGCACATTTCCCAAAGGTAACATTTTCCAGTTAATAAATTCAAAATAAAATAAATTTTGTATACCTTTGTCTGGGCATTTTATTTTTTTCAGTCACAATGGCTCCAGTCTTTCTTCTGCTACCCTCTGTCTTTTCTTAACCCTCGTTTCACTGTTTGCTGTCCATTTGCCATTCTCCTTGTTCCTCTTCTTACATTCCCTCTTTATATCTGTCTCTGACATATTGATCTTCCCCTCTGAGATCCTTCCTCCGTGTCTCTTTACTCCCTCTTTATCCACTCAGATTTCACCCTCTGTCTACCCCACAGAGCCCAGTATCTCTCTCTGTCCACCCCTCAGAGCCCAGTATCTCTTTTTCCATTCACCATTTAGAGTCAAGCATTTCGCTGAGTTCATCTCAAAGCCCACATCTCTCTGTCATCCTCTCATAGCTCAGCATCTCTGCACTCTCTGCCCCACCTTGCAATCCAATATCTCCCCATTCCCTTTGATAACTACTTCTATGACAAAGGACGAGCTTCAGAAATCTACTTTTCTGTGCAACTTGCCTTTAAATGCTGCATGAATAGATTTTCAAATGATAGTCTCCCATCATCAACCAGTACAGAAGTTACACTCAAAAGGATTTAACAGATTCATAGTTCATTGCATTTCTCAGTGCTTTTTCCCAGTAAACAGAATTAGCTAATGAATACAATGTTAAGACTTCACCTTTTGGTAGATAGGCCAAGCAATCATGCTACATCTGATTCATCATCATCTCTGATATGAATCCCTATAGAGGTCTGCCTTACAAAGTGCATCCAAAGCTTGAATGCTGTCAGTATTGATTTTTCCATCAGATCAGCACTCCAGACCCTTTCTGAACTTGCTTTCTTTTCCCCATTGCAACTTCTAGCCCCCCTTCCGTTTACTTTATCCTTCACCAATTTGAAAAGCAACAACTTGAAAAGTATACACTAGCAGCGTAACACAATGGTGTATTTCCCCCATTCTCCAGGACCAAGCAGGAAGTCAGTCCTCACTTATGGGTGACATCGGCACCGATGGAGCCCCCGTGCGGAGCATTTCCCCAGCTTTCTAAGAAAGCCTTTGGGAATACTGCACGCATGCGCGGTCCCCTTCCCACCTATAGGTGCCATCTTGCTCAGTCTTTTTCCGTGGAGCCCATCGGACGTCTGTCCGAGTCACCCGGAAAAGTTGACGTTTTTTTCAACGATTACTTTGTCTTTTTCTCCGAGTTCGACGCCGGTTCCCCTTCCCGCCGGGTTTGGTACACCGGTATTGAGCCAGTCTTCTATTTTTCGGTTTTTGCTCTTCGTGGCTGGCGTTCGCGCCCTTTTTTCTGTTTTTCCCTGGAAGGCCGGTCCTTTGACCTCGCAGGGGCCTTTTTTTCCACGATGGCTTCCAGTGGTTTCAAGAAGTGTGACCGGTGCAAGAAACTAATGTCTCTCACCGACACACACAACTGCTGCCTTCGGTGCCTCGGCCCAGATCATGATCCAATGATCTGTGGCCCATGTGGCAAAATGTCCACCAAGGCACTTTGAAGCCATCAGCACCAGAAGGAAAGGATTTTCTCCGATTCTGCCTCCGGCTGGGCCCGGAACTCATCTGAGGCCTCGACGTCTCGGGAGTCTGATCCCGAGCATCACCGGGGTTCCTCGGACAGGGGGTCCCCCGACCAGGAACACAAGAGGAAGAAGCGGCTCGTGAGGGCGGCGTGGGAAGAGGTCCCTGGTTCCTCGAGGGCCAGGTCTAAGACCCCCGACTGCCGTCCCGGGCCTTTGGAGCAGGAGAAGCCGTCCAAAGTACCTCGTGTGGAGTCAGAGACCGCCGGGCATGTAAGTCCTGTAGTCCTCGTGGACTCTCCTCCGAGGGAGCCGACGTCGGGCCCGGCGCCACCGGGGCCCGAGTCGGTGGCTGCTGAGTCTCCTGAGCTTGGACTCAGGCTGACAGCCTTGGAGTGCAGATTTTCTGCCTTCATGGATCAGCAGCGGGTACTGATGGCCAGCCTCGCTAGTGCATCTGCCCCGACCACCGGGACATCGACTTCAAAGTCAACCCCGGAGACTGATCCGATACTCGAGACCATGAAGGCTAGAAGTCATCCTCGGTCAAGGTCCCCCTCGACCTCCCACTTGGAACCGAGGGCGATGACGCCGGTGCCTTCGGTGTCGGGGTGGGTGCCACCTCGACCCATGCAGTCGGAGCCCCTCGACTCCTCTTCGGATGAGTCAGCGTGGGAGACGGAGGACGAGGAGTCCCCCGACACCTTCCAGACTCGGTGCGTCCCTTCGGACTCACCGTTGTCCGAGCCCCGGAGTAGGTCCCCCCCGGAGGACACCCAGTTTTCGGAGTTCATGTGGGACATGGCCAAGGCATTGGCAATTCCCGCGGACCCCGAGGAGGAGCCTCGAGCCGATGAGCTCAAGGCCCTCCAGTATGACTCTCCTCCGAAGGAGGCCTTTACTGTGCCGGTTCCTCTGATGCTGGAACGGCTCCTCTTCCAGATGTGGGAGGCACCGGTCTTGAGTAAGCGGGTCGATTCCATCTACCGACTCCGTAAGAGCCCTGGCTTCCAGAAGGCGTAGTTGACGCACCATTCCATGGTGTTGGAATCGGCCATGCATCGTCTGAAGAGCCAGAAGATGCACTCCGCGGTGCCCCCCCCCCGGCAGGGAGGCCCGGAGCCTGGATGCTTTCGGCCGAAAGTGCTTCCAGGGCTCGATGCTTGCTTGCCGTGTCCAGTCCTACCAGCTATACATGGGCATGTACTTACAAGACCTGGCGAAAGAGCTTGCCGGGTTCTCTGTTGGCCTCTCCGGGGAACCTTTGCAGAGGTTCCAGACTTTGTCCTCAGGAATCGGGGACTGTTCCAAGTTCATGTCCCAAGCGGCCTACGATGGCTTCGAGGCTTCGGCTTGTGTGGCGGCAGCCGGCATTGGAGCCCGACGCCAGGCATGGCTGCAGTCATCGGACCTTGAGCCCTGGGTGCAGGACAAGTTGGTTGATGTCTCTTGCCGAGGTGAAAACCTTTTTAGCAAACCCATGGCCGAGAAGGCGGCTGTGCTCGAAACCGAGCACCTGACTAGGACAAGGCTGTCCAGAAAGACTTCTGCCCCTTCCCACAAAAAGAAGGGCTCAGGTAAAAAGTCCTTTTACCCGAGAAAGGCGGCTGTCTACAAACCTTTCCCTCAGTACCAGGCCTCCCCAGCTCCCCAACAGGGGCAGCAGGCCAAGGGGCAGGGACATGGGCCCCGTAGGCAGAAGACCCCCAAGCTTCCGGCTCCTGCTCCTACCCAGCAGGAAGGGGGGTTTTGACTCCCACAGCATAGCATTTCCACCTCTGCTGCCCCATTCCTGCACAGGAGGTCGCTTAGCCCTGTTTGCCCACAGGTGGCCACCCATTACAGGGGATGCTTGTGTATTAAGCATAGTCCACAAGGGCTATATGCTTCATTTCCAGAAGTTACCTCCTGTCTACTTCCCAGGAGAGCCTCTAAGGCCTCCCCTGCATACATCCCTCCTCCTCCAAGAACTTCAAAGTCTGCTTCTGGACAAGGCGGTGGAGCCTGTACCTCTTCGCCTACAGGGGCACAGTTTCTACTCCAGGTACTTTCTGGTGCCAAAGAGAACTGGAGGCCTAAGGCCTATCCTAGACCTCAGGAACCTCAACAAGTTCTTGGAGAAAGAGAAGTTCAAGATGCTTACTCTTGGAACACTTCTGCCCTACCTCCAGCAGGGAGATTGGCTATGCTCCTTAGATCTAAAGGATGTGTACACTCACATCCTCATTCATCCAGACCACAGAAAGTACCTCAGGTTCATGGTGGGAGGAAACCATTACCAGTACAGAGTTCTGCCTTTTGGCCTAACTTCCGCTCCACGAGTCTTTACAAAGTGCCTTGCTGTGGTGGCGGCCTACTTGAGGACTCAAGGTGTTTTTGTCTTCCCCTATCTAGACGACTGGCTCATCCGGGGTCAGACTTACCAGGAGGCCAGGCAGGCCACCTTCAGGACTGTATCACTCCTTCAAGACCTAGGCTTTGTCATAAACTTCGCAAAGTCCACTTTGCTCCCCTCCCAGAACCTAGAGTTCATAGGAGCACGGCTGGACTCTCTGCAAGCAAGGGCTTACTTGCCAGAGGACAGAGCTCAAAGGCTCATGGAGTTGGCTTCCCGGTTTCTCAGCCTGCCAAGGGTTCCTGCCAGGCTCTGTCTGCAGCTCCTAGGACACATGGCATCGACTGTACATGTGACCCCCAATGCCCGCCTCCACATGAGGCCTGCACAGTGGTGCCTCAGAACTCAGTGGAAGCAAGCCACTGGGAACCTAGCAGACAAAGTCAGGGTGTTAAAACCATTCCTGACTTCTCTTCAGTGGTGGTTACACTCCCCCAACTTGCTTCAGGGGGTGCCTTTTCAGGTGCCTGTCCCCACAGTGGTGGTGACAACAGATGCCTCCTTACAGGGCTGGGGTGCACACTGTCAGGGGAGCTGCACTCAAGGCCTCTGGTCCCCATGGGAAGCCACGCAACAGATCAACCTACTAGAATTGCGGGCTATTCGCTTAACCCTCAAGGATTTTCTCACACTTTGGTTCATCAGTCTGTTCTAGTTCAGACGGACAATCAAGTAGCCATGTTCTATGTGAACAAACTGGGCGGCACTGGGTCCAGGCCCCTATGCCTGGAAGCACAGGCCCTTTGCTCCTTTGCCCTTAGACACCAGATGTTGCTGAAGGCTCTTTATCTTCCTGGCCAGGAGAACTTTCTGGCGGACAGACTAAGCAGAATTCTTCAGCCCCACGAGTGGCAGCTGCACCCGTTAGTGGTTCAAAAGATTTTCCTGAAATGGGAACTTCCATCCATGGATCTCTTTGCCAGTCCCATGAATCACCAACTGCCCAGGTTTTGTTCCAGGCAACCGCATCCCCTAAGGGTAGCGGCGGATGCCTTCCTGATTTCCTGGTCCCAGGGCCTACTGTATGCGTTTCCTCCCACGCCTCTGGTGGCCCGAACCTTGTTCAAGATTCTCAGGGACAAGGCCTCGGTCCTTCTGGTTGCTCCCAGGTGGCCGAGGCAGCCCTGGTTCCCACTCCTGCTTCAACTGGCAGTAGAGACACCACTGCCTCTGGGGTTCCAACCCGACCTTCTCTCTCAGGATCAGGGTTCCCTTCTGCACCCCAATCTCAAATCTCTCAATCTGATGGCCTGGAGGCTGCAAGGGTAGTCTTGGCTCCCTGGGGCCTGCCTCAGGAAGTAGAAGAGGTGGTCTTGGCCTCTAGAAAGCAATCCACCAGGAAAACATATGCCCTGAAGTGGAGGAGGTTCTCCTTGTGGTGTCAGCAATGCAAGGAAGATCCTTTCGGCTGCACTGTGCCGGTAGTGCTCCAGTACCTTCTGCACTTGTCCAATCAGGGCCTTAAGTCCAATTCTGTTCGGGTCCACCTCTCTGCTCTGGAAGCTCACCACTCAATGGTGGAGGGACATTCTTTGTCGGTTCATTGCTCAAGCCTCCTCTCCATTCACCGGCCCCTGAGTGGGAGTTGAATGTGGTCTTGCAGCAACTTACTCGCCCACCTTTTGAGCCAATGGCTACATGTCCTCTACACTTCCTTTCCTGGAAGACTCTATTCCTAGTGGCCTTGACCTCAGCCAGGCGAGTGAGTGAACTTCAAGCCCTGGTCTGTGACAGACCCTACACTCGCTTCTATAGGAACAGGGTAGTCCTTAGAACTCATCCTAAGTTCCTCCCAAAGGTTGTCTGCTCTTTCCATCTCAACCAGGAGGTGGTTCTTCCAACGTTCTTCCCTAGGCCCCATGCCAGCCGGGCTGAGACAGTCCTGCATACCCTGGACTGTAGGAGGGCCTTATCCTTCTACCTTGAGCATATGCAGGGGCATAGAAGGGCTACTCAGCTCTTCGTATCTTTTGACCCCAATAACTTGGGGGTACCTGTCTCCAAGCATACCTTGTCCATCTGGGTGGCTGACTGTATCACCCGGGCTTACAGGGCAGCTGACCTTCCTTTGCAGGGTCGGGTCACGGCCCACCGTGTCAGGGCAATGGCTGCCTCAGTAGCTCATCTCCACTCTGTACCGTTGGCAGACATCTGCAGGGCTGCAACTTGGTCCTCAAGCCAGACTTTTGCGGCCCATTACTGCCTGGAGAGGGAGTCCCGTAGGGACAGTGCTTTCGGTCAGGCAGTGTTACGGAATCTCTTTGAGGTTTAGGCAACTCCTACCCACCAGCCCTCTGGTTGGGCTACCGGTAGAGGTATGTTTCAGTGAAATCCTTTCTCTGATGCTGAGGCTAGAGGGAGCTCATTTTTCAGTTCTGGGTCCCCAGTAGCCTGAAGCTGGGGAGTCCCATAAGTGAGGACTGACTTCCTGCTTGGTCTTTGAGAAAAACTAGTTACTCACCTGTAACAGGTGTTCTCCAGGAGCAGCAGGAATCAGTCCTCACAACCCTCCCTCCTCCCCTGGGAGTTGCAGTTGTACATAGTTTATTTTTACATTTTTGTGTGCTGTTTTTTAGCTATGTCATTGGACTGAGCAAGATGGCACCTTTTAGGCGGGAAGGGGACCACGCATGCGTGCAGTATTCCCAAAGGCTTTCTTAGAAAGCTGGGGAAATGCTCTGCACGGGGGCTCCATTGGCGCTGATGTCACCCATAAGTGAGGACTGATTCCTGCTGCTCCTGGAGAACACCTGTTACAGGTAAGTAACTACTCTTTTCCAGAATCAGGCATGTAGGGTGTTCATATGTGTATCTCATTGGAAGTGTCAAGCGATATCAAGGGCTAGGTGGGTGCATCTAAGGGTTTGTCATGGGGAATGTCAGGGACTGTGTATGTGTGTCATGGGGAGTATTGGGGGCTCTGTGTGTGTGGGAGTCCAGAATGGGGAGTGTTGGGGCTGGCTGTGTGTGTGTGTGTGTCTCACTCTGTTTTATGACCCCCATCCCAGACTTACTCCAGCCTGTTCCCCCCCTCTCATTCTCTCTCTCTCATAGCGCCCCCCCCCCCACCCCCCGGCATCACAATCTCTCTCTCTCCCTCTCTCTCTTGTAGCCTGTCCTCCAGCCATCACATAGTGTCTCTCTTTCAAAGCCCCCCCCCATCAACATAGTGCATCTCTCCATGACTCACCCCCCCCCCCTGCAGCCATCACTCAATGTTTTTCCCTTTCTCACTTCCCCCCCAGCCCCCCATAGCAAGCACCCGCTATCTTACCAGAGTTCTTTTCCTGTGGCTTGGCAGAAAGGAATCTAAATACAGAATGGGGCTTTGAAGCCCGTACATGTGCTGCACGTCTGCATGGGCCCCAAAGTCTCTTGCAGATTTTTAAGGGTGCTTCAGCCTTCCAATCTGATCATTTGCCAATTGGGTTGGAAGGATGAAATGCCCCTAAAGACTGATCCCACCCTCATAACCTTCTCCCTGCCACTCAATGCCCCTATACTTCAGTCAAGTCAACGTACTATCCCCAAAAGATTCAGACCCTTCAACAGAGACAGCTTTCTAGCAGATATCATTCCAAACCTGGGAGCTGACACAACAGAGCTTAACACACTCGCAAACAACTGGAACTTCACAATCAAGAAAGCTGCAGAAATGCCAACACAACCAAAAAACACTCCAGACGAAATACCCCATGGGACTCCTACAACCTACGAATGCTCAAGACTTAACTCAGATGACTAGAATGAAAATGGAGATAAACAACCCAGATTGAAGACCGCAACAACTACCTGACCCCCCTTCAAGATTACCATTCAGCCACAGACAAAACAAAGTGGAACTACCACTCAACTTATCAACACCTCCATCAACCACCTAGTCAAACACTTCACTGGACCAACCACAACCCAGAACCAAGTATCTCCCACCACCAACTGACTGTTCACTACAAACATCTCCACCCACACCCTAACCCTCCCTGACACTCCTGACCCCCATACCACATCCTGGACCACCTTTAACACCATTACAGAAGAATCCATTGAGACCATACTAACAAGGCTCAACACAACATCCTCACCCCTCGACCCATGTCCAAACAACTGAATAAAAAAGCTAAAACTGAACTTGGTCCAGTACTCACAAGATTAACACAAGAATCTCTACAACAAGGACTAATGCCAGAATGCCTCAAGCTCTCGTCAATCTCAGGTTCAAGCTTGACCTCTCCAATTCTTCCTCCTACAGACCCATTGCCAGTCTCCCCTTCCTAGCTAAAATTATCGAAAAGGCTGTCCAGCTGCAACTCAAACAACATTGATAACACCTCCCTTTTGGATCCCCAACAGCATGGTTTCTGCCCGCTCCTTGGAGTGGAAACATTGATGACCTCCCTTACCAACACCTTAATCAAAGGTATCCAAGATCAATCCAGAACCTTCATACTGATATTCCTGGACATCTCTGCAGTGTTCAACACAGTCGACCACAGCATCCTCCTATTCTGCCTTCAATCAACTGGAATACATGGCACAGTACTCAAATGGTTTCAGTCTTACCTCGCAATACGGCAAGAGCAGATAAAAATAGGATCAAACATTTCGAATCCATACCGACAAACTCAGGGAGTCCCACAAGGATCTACCTTATCAGCTCTCCTCTTCAACTTATACCTCCAATCCCTCTGTGCAATCATAAAAGCACACAATGTCAGTTTCCATATCTATGCAGATGGCATTATGATATATTCCACTAAAAAAGCTGTGTAGGAGCAATTCTAAATGACATCAACCAACACATGCTCCCTAACCTAAGCACAACTCAAATACTAATTCAAAGCAATTCAAATACTACTAAAGATATCCTTCAATAAGGCAAAAAGACCTCAGGGTGGCTAGTACCCCACACGCAGCGAGAAACTCACTGTAGGGAATAGCTGATGCTCACATCATAGGTCATAGCCTTGTCAAATTCCCTAATATACACAAAATTCATATCCCATTACACATACCACTACAATTTCACCCTGGGATCCTAAAACAATATACTACAACAATCTCTACATACAAAAACTAGACTCATCCATCTAAACACACACAAACACTGTTACAAAGCATCAGAGTTAATCAAGATGTAAAACAAGGAGCAGCCCAGGAACAGTCATGGAAAATCCTACAAAAATGAGGAAATGTATAATTAGTATCCAAAATCAAAAAAGAGAGCACAATAGCCCACTTAAACTTATCTTATCATATCGTAATTGCCACCAATCTTCTGCTCCGTAGCAGCCTCGAATGCTCATCCGGTAACAGCTTCAATAACAGCAGAAAGCAACACCCGGCAGCCGGAAACACCCGACAGCCAGGAAACACTCTCCAAAATATATCTTGGCGGGAAAGAACATTACTTGTCTCACAGAATCAGAACTATACACAAAACCCTACAAAAGCTTTCGTTTCGCCAAAGAGAAGCTTCTTCAGGGGTTTAAAGTCAACGTTTTAACCACAAATCGACTGAACCCGTCATCCCAAAGGATGGCGTCTGACGTCACTTTTAAAACATCCCAACAGCCAATCACAAGCTTCGGCAATCTCATCGTCACTTTCTCCCAACACAAACTATACACTCCACTAGAATCCACTCAACACTATAAACATCAAACTGAAATTAAATCAAATAAAATAAAACAAGAAGAAGTGAATGAGGAGGAGCTCCACAGAAACCACACATCCAGATCACAAGAAAGCACATTCCAGTAACCTAGTTAAGTCATTCCAAAATCAAAAAAAGGGGTGTCCACTCTATTTTATCATTCAGACCCAAAGGATACAAAGTGTTCAAGGAATAAATCCATCGTTGCTCTTTCTGCAGTAAAACCTTGCCACGATCTCCCCGTCGAATTCACACCAAACATCCTTCATACACAGAAATTCAAAACTGTTTTACAGACATCTCCCGCTGGTTATTTGTAACCAATCTAACAATCAACTACAAGAAAACTGAAGCACTGTTTGTTACAAAGGACTCCTTATTCAACCCCCCCCCCAACCTCCATAACTTTAAGCAACATACAAATCAATGTGAAGCCTGACTTGAGATACCTAGGCATCATGCTAGACCAGCACTTCTCCTTCAACACTCAAATAACGACTACAGCAAAAAACAGTATATTTCAAAACCAAAACTCTACAGCGTCTTTGCCCCCTACTAGAACCACCAGATTTCCGGTCAGCACTAAAGCCATCATCCTCCCACACATCGACTACTGCAACATAATATATCAAGGTCTCCCACAGTCCACCCTCCTTCCTTTACAAATTGCCCTCTACACTGTCGCTCACTCAATCCAAGAAGCATCCAGACAAGATAGCATCACCCCCATCCTCGGAGAGCTACACTGGCTCCCATTCCCCAGTAGGGTAAAATACAAAACCCTATTCCTGACACACAAAGCATTACACTTCCACCCCCCTACTCAACTCCAGCTTCTCCTACAAGCTCTCAACCATAAAAGACCTCGGAGATCATCCACAACTAACAAACTTGCCATACCCCAATCCAAGACAAAGATCAACCAACAAACCTGCCGTAGAGCCTTTGAATTCTTTGTACCAACAATCCCAAACCCCATAAGAAATATCACTGACCTGTACTCCTTCTGAAAACACCTGAAGACCTTCCTGTTCACTGAGCATTATGGCTCTATCACATAACATCCCAAAACCCTCACCTGAAATACCAAGCTGCACTATAAATATGTTATCTATGGTTGAAATGTTATCTGTACGTAGTTAACCACTATTATTGTATTATTATTACCTGTAAATAGTTCTCTATAAGATGTTTTATGTAATTAAAGTTTGCAGTTCCAATGTAAACCATTTTGACCCAGTGAAAAGCAGTATAAAAGTATAGCTAAATAAAAAAAAAAATATTTAGCTTCCTGTCCACTGTGCTGCCAGGAAAGAACTCTGGTAAGACAGCGGGTGCTGGCTGCGAGGGACTTGGAGGGGGAGTGAAAGAGAAAAACATTGGGTGATGGCTGTGGGGGGAGGGGCAAATAGAGAGAGATCAAGATCGAATGATAGCTGCAGGGGGGAGGGAGGGCCGACCGTGCCATCCTGCCAAGGCTGCAGCCCTATGAAAGAGCATGGCTTGCACAGTGGGTCGTGCCAGCCCTCTTGTTCACATTTTTCCTTCTGGTATCACCATTTCAGCAGGAACTCATAGAACTCCTATTTAGGCCCTTTACATGTTCTTTCTAAATAGGTTGGAGTACTGGTAATATAATCCTGCAGTGCTTTTTAAAATAGCTCGTAAAGTACTTATTCATTTTACACTGTATAAAGAATGCAAACAATTACCCAGAGAGTACAAGAAAGCCTGTTGGAGACCGAAGCTAATCCATCACGGAAGGAAATGTGTAAAAGAAGGGGACTAGACTGAGACTTTACACAACTGTTTATTTACCACAAACCCATCCACAGGCTAAAACATAAGTGTGAGCATTAAGTGAATGACAGTTGTTTTATTGTCTTTTCAAAGGGTTTTTTGTGTTGTATCTTAAAAAATTCCAGATGCTGTCTAAATGATGCCAAACATATGGCATTTGGCTGTGCTCTTGTGATCTACAGTAGATTGTTGTAATGCACAGGAAAAAAAAGGAGCAGCTTAGACTGCACTGAACTGAAATGTCTTGCAGCTGGATTCAATTCACCCAGGCTGATGGGGCTGTTTCCTCCAGCACATTCTAGCTTATTGAACACTGTTTTTTTTAAGCAGTTCATGTTATCATAGTAAATACCAAAGAGGGACTGGACATGAGATGATTGATTGCCCCATGTTTTTATGAACCCCTTTTTGTCTATTTTTTGAGGAGTATGTAAGGTATATACTGTGGGGAGAAGGGGAGGCTGCACTGTAGGAAGTATGGTAACAACTTAAATATAGCCAACGCACAGGTGATAGAGTGTGTGGCTATTTTCATAGTTACCATCTGTGAAGCAAAAATATATTTGCACTCCATTTATGTTTCACTATGTATATATGGTAATTTGTGCCATATTGTCTGATTTACACTCAGCTTAAAGCAATAATTTTCTTGCCTCAGTCTTACTCAAATATATTTAGAGTAAATTTTTATTAAGTTGATCAGCGACACAATGTTTAGAAAAATTTTGATATACATTTTAGTTGATTGAGTCCCAAATTTAGGCAGCATGTCTTGAGTCTTTTGTCAGGCTTTTTCTTCCAAGGCAATGGAGGGTAAGGTGATTTGCCTAAGGTCACAAGGAGTGCCAGTGGGAATCAAACTCTGATCTCTTGGGTGCTAGACTGTTGCTCTAAACACTAGGCTACTCCTCTAAACACTAGGCTGCTCCCTGCAAACCATTATCAGTCAAGTAAACTTGGGGAAAGTCATCGCTTATGCCTAGGTGTAAGTATTAAGGAATGGATCTCTCTGACCCAGTATGACATTTCTTACATTTTTAACTATAGTCTCGTAAAAGACTTGGAAGCAAAGTACTTCACTATCATGCTGCTGTAGACCTGGTTCCTACTTCTTATCGAACATACAGAGTTGTTTACAAAAATTCAAGGTCATAAAAGGAAAGGAACTGTAGCACTTAGAGGAATGTGACATACAGAGTGACTACACGTGATTTATGGCATAAAATGCACACATATCTGCAAATGTAGGTGGAAAATTTACACCCATTTTGGAGCATGGATAATGTTCTGTGGGAGTCATTGAGTAGACTATTTTATAGAGGCTCTTAGGCACATATGTTGTCTTTAGAAAATAGGTTGAGAAGGTGCCTATATTTAACCTATTTTAGAAAGAGACCTAGATGCTTTTTGTGTCTCTATCAAATACATTGAAGCCATGGACAATTTTGCCTGCTCAGGAACAGGTGCAAATTCTTGCACGTAAAGGAGACACATGCAGATTTTATGAAAATACACATGTAAATTGTGACCGTCTACCCATGCTCCACCCAAATTTTGCCCTAGGAGAATGCCTTCATCCGGGTCACATGCGCATGTGCACCTTCTTGTTACTGCAAGCCCTTTTCTAAAATTACTCCAACATAGTCAAAGTTATGTGCTTTTAATATGGCACATGATTTAGGGTGATCCAGTGGCAGGGATACATTTAGTGTTGAGCAGTGATTCAGCTGTTCACCGCCTAACATCAAAGTCTAATCACACAAAAAGAAGGTGTGACATTAAGGGGGTCATTTTAGAAGCCCTATTCATGAGTTGGACGTCTGAAAACAGGCACTTTGAAGCACAAGGCATGGGGATGTCCCCAGGACCATTTTAGAAGATGGGTATATAGATGTCCCCAGCGTGAGGACATCTATGTAGCATGGGGGCATGGCCTAGGCAGAACAAGGTAGATGCACGTCGCGGTGCAATTTCAGAATGGTGCAAGCACATCTGGCCCTGGTTGGCGAGACTTCCATGCCTATATGGACCAGAACCTGAAACACTGTGCGAAACACACCCACTTCAATGAAATATGAACACATCCAATCATTCTACCTTCCATACAATAGCAGCAACCATCATAACCAACATCAAGAAACCATGTATCCAATATTGTAAATATCCCTGTTATATCCAAGTTTTTAATTCCTTGTTCTATGTAAAGTTTATTTTGTTTATCATTCAATGTAAACCGCTTTGAATGTAAGAAAAGCGGTATAGAAAAATTGTTAAATAAATAAATATACATGCTCCTGACCATGAATAAGGTGAAATAAAGTGTTTGCTTCAAGGCTGCAACTCTTCCAGGGGAAAGCGTAAAATGTATTTACATAGCCACAGTTATTTCCTGCCCGAAGAAACTTGCGCGTAAATACATACACCAGACATATTATAGGTCCTCTGCCGCATGTCTGAGTATCTGAAATGGCAGGCCGAGATGTGCAAGTCTCAGAACCTAGTCGCCCTCCTTCTGGGATACCCTTGCTAGCATGTCCAAGTACCTGGTTCTGAGGTCGTGTAAATTGTGGATGCCCACATTTCTGAAATGGTCTATACCTGAGCACATATCCGGCCTTGCACACTGCACGGGCCCGCCTTCATAACCAGTTACAGGGACGTTCATTTTTCAGGATAGGGATGGAGTGATTTCAGAAGGCACTGCTGCCACTTTTCTGGTTTTCCTCTGAATGTCCCAGATTTTTTCTAGATGCATCTTCACATGAATAACTTATTTGTTTGAGGTCACACATATATATCCAGTGCTCCTACTTGGATGGATAGGATCACTGAAAATCTTCATAAAGTTAAATTAGTAAGCCTATTTTGTCCTGTCTTATAAGGGTAGAAATGGCATATATGTGCTTTTATAGAATAGCCCCCCCTGAAAAATCCCCCGCAGTGCTCAAATACACTCACACCAATTAACACCTGCTCTGAAGAAGGTGTGAATGTGTGCATGTGTTCTATACTATATTTATTTACTTTATTTGGTTTATATAAAGTTATACCATTTCTGTGCTACTGAAAACTGATTTCCACATGCATTAAGGGGGAAAATTTATAAAGAATTTTCTGTGTTTAACACATTTTACATGGAGAAAAGGGCTGCTATAAATGTGGATGGTCAAATACGTGTGTAGTGGTATGTGCTTCGACAAGTCGGCAAGGCCTTATACATGCTGCACATGTAAGTATTCCTGAGGTTGTAGTTTGGGCACAGTAGGTGTAAAGCTGCAATGCACATGCATATTTTATAAAACACATGAGTGCATGCATAGAGGACATGCACATCCTTACGCCTTGCTCAGAGCAGGTGTAAATTTGTGCAAGAGAATTTGTGCATTAGTGGAGATGGCTCTGGGGGTCTTTTTTTTACCTTTGACATATCTTTTATTTTATGAAAATGTCACTTATGTGCTAATTTTAGTGTGCATGCACTAATGTTAGTAGCATGCCAGATTGCTCCAAAACAGCATGCATGTTAAACTAATTTTATAATAAGGTTTTTGCAAGTAAATTCTGTTGAATATGCATAAATGTAAGCAGGGTGACAAGAAGAAAATATTTTTATGCAACCCAAGGGTAGGCATGTTCAGGGAAGGTTTTTGGATGGATAATGGGTAGAGTCATGCAGTACATGTGTAAGTCATAAAGTACTCTCACAAATACGTCAGCCACCTGCATTCACACCAGCTCCCAAACTGAGGCCACTTTATGAAAACACATAGGTGCTTATGGAGGTCATTTTAAAAGCCTTAGTTGCGATTTGGACATCTGAAAATGCGCATGTAGACATCCAATCATGGCGAAGTCCCTGGAGCCATTTTACAAATGGCTTTTAAAGACATCTCTGGTGCAGGGGCATCCACGTAATCAGGGGGCATGGCAGAGGCAGTGCAATGGACTTTCTACTACTACTATTAATCATTTATGTAGCACTACAGGGTGCACGCAGCACTGTACAAGAACATATAGAAGACGGGCCCTGCTTGTTAGAGCTTACAATCTAATCAAGACAAACAATACAATATAAAAGAAACAAGGGGTTCAAACAGGGAAAGGAGACACAAGGCGATCAAGGGAATTAGTATCAAAAAGCAGTATCAAAGAGGTGATCTTTTAGCACGGATATGAAAAGGGAGGGAGATGTTTAGATTTAGAAGGTTTGTTCCAGGCATAATGAGCAGCAAGGCTGAAAGATCAAAGTCTGGAGTTGGCAGTGGAAGAAAAGGGCATAGAGGGGGTCAGGGGGAGGAGTCACTCAGGCAGGCAAGGACAGGAAAAAGCTTAACAGCAGGCTCTGGGGAGAGAGATTAATTCAAAATGGCTACCACACACACAGGGGGAGGAGTCACTCAGGCAGGCAAGGACAGGAAAAGCTTAACAAACAACAGGCTCTGGGGAGAGAGATTAATTCAAAATGGCTACCACACAAAGCCCAGTTGAGAGAGGCAAGGTAAGTACAGCTGAGAAGGCTGAAACTTGCACACCACTAAGACAAACACTAAATAATTAAACAAACAACAGTTAGACAAACAGTAAATAATTAAATAAACAGCTAGAACTCACAGTAAGATGTCCCAGGAGGCATAGAGAGAAGAAAGCCAGAGGAACAGCGGAATTCACGAGGAGAGCTGTAGGGACAGGGGCGGCCCAAGGGGGGTGCGGGGCCATGTGCGGAGACTTGGTGCGGGGCCTCATTTGCATAAGTGGCCTTATTTGATAAATATTTGCATAAATATTTGCATAATGCTAACATACACTAACTTTTAGTAAACATGTCTCTGAATGAGTGTATGGACAAAGACAGACTAAGAGATTTCTACATTACTATAATCCAGTGCCAACCACCAAGCACATTAGGAACTACTACAAACACTGCCCATTTAGAACCCATAGCAAACCCGCTGTATCCTAACAGCACTACCAGGACTCACAAAGCACCATACCCTACCTATCAAAAGGCAACACTGCAATATTAAACCAATACATTTCAGAGAACAACAATACATGACCTACTGGGGAAAGAGAACAAGTGGCAATGTCAAATAGGAATTACATAAATAGAATACCTCAGCTCAGTTACACATGCAGAACATAGACCATCACCAAACAAGGAATCACAATTTAGAAACAGGAAGGCAATAATTAAACTGGGAACCCCAAAAGCCAAACTTGGAATGTACAACAACACTGTAGAAATAAAACTATAAATTAATTTCCTCTTGTACCAAACAAAGCGCAGACGTTAATGATGCACATTTCCCAGAGCTTTCATATTCCAGTTAATAAATTCAAAATAAAGAGATATCTTTCTACCTTTTGTGCATTTTTTTTTTCAGTTGCAATTGCTCCAGCCACTTTCTTCTGGTTTCTTCATGTTTTCTGCTAACTCTCCATCATCTGCTGTCCATTTGTCCTTTCTTCTCTCTTCTAGTTCTTTTTCCATTCTCTCTCTCTACATCTGCTTTAACATACTAATCTTTCTCCTTTTGCTCTTTCCTCATTCCTATTTCATCCACTCAAATTTTACCCCTCCATCCTCAATCCCCACTTACTCTCCCAATACCCGGCCAATTGTAGATTTTTATCCCTCCCACACAAAATATTTTTCCCCTCTCCATTTTACTCTCCCAGCCCCATCCCATTCTAATCCTCCCCCAACATCAGCTCCCTTCTAGTTCCAGCCTCACCCAGCATCTATTCCCTTCTAGTCCCTGCATCAGCCCATTTCCAGTCCTAGCCCCCCATCATCCCATTTCCAGTCCTAGCAACCCCCCAACCCAATACCAGTCCTAGCCCCCCCATCAACCCACTTCCAGTCCTAACCCCCCATCAGCCCTCTTCCAGTCCTAACCCCATCAGCCCATTTCCAGTCAGCCCCCATAGCCCATTGCCAGTCCTAAACCCCCCATCATCCCACAGCCCATTACCAGTCCTAACCCCATCAGCCCACCACAAGTCCTAACCCCTCCCCATCAGCCCATTTCCTGTCCTAGCCCCCACATAGCCCATTATCAGTCCTAACCCCCATAGCCAATTACCAGTTCTAACCCCCCAACAGCCCACAGCCCATTACCAGTCCTTACCACATCAGACCACATCAAGTCCTAACCCCTCCCCATCAGCCCATTTCCTGTCATAGCCCCCCAATAGCCCATTATCAGTCCTAACCCCCCCATAGCCCATTACCAGTCCTAACCCCCCATCAGCGCACAGCCCATTACCAGTCCTAACCCCATCAGCCCACCTCCAGTGTTAACCCCCCCATTAGCCCATTTCCAGTCCTAATCCCCATCACCCAATTTTCAGTTTAAGCCCCCCCATACCCCATTACCAGTCCTAACCTCCCCATCAGCCCACTCCCAGTCCTAATCCCACCAGCCCATTTCCAGTCCTAATCCCATCAGCCCATATACAGACTTAGCTCCCCCATAGCCCATCACCACTCTTAACCCCACCCAGCCCCCCCATAGCCCATCACCACTCCTAACCCCCCCAGCCCATCACCACTCCTAATCCCCCCCAGCCCAGCCCAGCCCAGCCTAGGGAAATTTTTTAAAAAAAGCTGTCTTCTCCCGCTGCCGGGGACGCCGCGGCAGAATCGAGTGTGCCGCGGGGCCCCCCCTGCCCAGCAGAGCCTGCCCTCCCCTGTATCCGCTCTCTCTTCGCAGCTGCAGTCTCACGCACTGGATTTCAGAGCGCGAAGGGACCAGACTGCTGGCATTAACCTTTAAAAAAGAGATAGAGAAGCTTTTAAACTAGAAAATAGGGGAAAGCCGACAGTCACCCAGGAGCGCACGGTTCGGACAAAGGTATCCTTGAAGGATACTACCAAAAGCAGTGAGGTTCCAAAAGGGAGTATAGTAGCCCAAATGCCCTTGAGTAAGGAGCAGACAGAGCATAAAGATTCCCCATTACCCATGCCTACCAATAGCCAGATTAATATTAATAAAATACAGTCTCTAAAATGCTTGTATGCCAATGCTAGAAGTCTAAACAATAAGATGGGAGAATTAGAATATATAGCATTAAATGAGAGGTTAGATATGATTGCACTCTCAGAGACATGGTGGAAGGAGGATAACCAGTGGGACACTGTGATACCTGGATACAAACTATATCGTAATGATAGAGCTGAACAAATTGGTGGAGGGGTTGCACTCTATGTTAGAGAGGGCATTGAGTCAGAAAGGATTAAAGTTTTGCAGGGAACAAAATATGCTGTAGAATCTCTATGGATTGAAATTCCATTTATGAAGGGGAAGGTGATGGCAGTGGGAGTATACTATCGACCACCTGGCCAGAATGAACAAATGGATGATGAAATGCTCAAAGAAATCAAGGAAGCTAACAAAAGCCACAACAGAGTAGTAATAATGGGTGATTTCAATTACCCCGGTATCGACTGGGACAGTGTCACAGCAGGACAAGCTAAAGAGATAAAGTTTCTAGATGAAATGAATGACTGCTTCTTGGAGCAGCTGGTTCATGAACCGACCAGAGGGGAAGCCATACTGGACCTAGTCCTTAGTGGAACGCCAGATCTGGTGCAAGAAATAAGGGTGTTGGGACCACTTGGCAATAGTGATCATAGTATGATCATGTTTGATTTAATCAGTGGAGGACAGATAGTAAAGGAATCCACAGTACTACCTTTTAACTTTCAAAAGGGTGACTATGATAGAATGAGGAATATAGTTCGGAAAAAACTAAAAGGAGTGGTTCCAAAGGTTAAAGACTTACAGCAAGCTTGGGTGTTATTTAAAAATACTATCCTCGAAGCCCAGACCAGCTGTATTCCACGCATTAAGAAAAGTGGAAGAAAGTCCAAAAAACTGCCAGCATGGTTTAAAGGTGAGGTCAGAGAGGCTGTTGCTGCCAAAAGAGCAACCTTCAGAAAATGGAAAAAAGAGCCAAATGATGAAAACTGGAAACAGCACAAGCACTGGCAAGTTAAATGCAAAGCATTGATAAGGCAGGCAAAGCGGGAATTTGAGAAGAAACTTGCTACGGAAGCAAAAACACGAAATAAAGACTTTTTCAAGTACATTCGTAGCAAAAGGCCTGTGAGAGAGTCAATTGGACCATTAGATGATAGAGGGGTAAAAGGTGCAATAAGAGGAGACAAGGCTATAGCAGAGAGACTGAATGAATTCTTTGCTTCGGTCTTTACTGAGGAAGATGTAGGGGTGTTACCCAAGACTGAAGTGGTATTTAAAGGTGATACTGCAGAGGAATTGAGAGAAATATCGCTACACCGGGAAGATATATTACAACTATTTGATAAACTGAATAGTAGCAAATCACCTGGACCGGATGGTATACATCCCAGAGTGTTGAAAGAACTGAAATATGAGATTGCAGACCTGTTATTGGTAATCTGTGAACTTTCATTAAAATCATCTGTAATACCTGAAGATTGGAGGGTCGCCAACGTAACACCAATTTTTAAAAAGGGTTCCAGGGGTGACCCGGGAAATTACAGACCGGTGAGCCTGACGTCAGTACCAGGGAAAAATGGTAGAAGAAGCCATCATAAAGAACAAAATTACACAGCATGTAGATAGTCATGGCCTAATGGGAGACAGCCAACATGGCTTTAGACAAGGAAGATCTTGTCTTACTAATCTGATATGTTTTTTTGAAGGTGTGCATAAACAGGTAGACAAAGGTGAGTCGGTTGATATAGTGTATCTGGACTTTCAGAAAGCTTTTGACAAGGTCCCCCATCAGAGACTTTTGGCGAAGCTAAAAAGTCATGGGATAGGAGGCAGTGTACTATTGTGGATCGGGAACTGGTTAAAAGATAGAAAGCAGAGGGTAGGGCTAAATGGCCAATATTCCCAATGGAAAAAGGTGAATAGTGGAGTACCCCAGGGATCTGTACTGGGTCTGCTACTTTTTGACATATTCATAAATGACCTGGAAAAGGGAATAACTAGTGAGGTAATCAAATTTGCAGATGACACAAAGCTGTTTAAAGTTGTTAAAACCCAAGAGGATTGTGGAAAACTGCAGGAGGATCTGGATAAATTGGAAGACTGGGCATCCAAATGGCAGATGAAATTTAATGTGGACAAGTGCAAAGTTATGCACCTAGGAAAGAACAACCCACACTATAGTTACAAGATGCAAGGCTCCACATTAGAAACCACCACCCAGGAAAAAGATTTAGGAGTCATCGTGGATAACATGTTAAAACCCTCCGCCCAGTGTGCAGCGGCGGCCAAGAAAGCAAATAGAATGCTAGGTATCATAAGGAAAGGGATGGAGAATAAAACAAAGGATATTATAATGCCTCTGTATCGCTCCATGGTACGACTGCACCTTGAATATTGTGTGCAATTCTGGTCACCGTATCTTAAAAAGGACATAGAGTTATTAGAAAAAGTACAGAGAAGAGCCACCAAATTGGTGAAGGGGATGGAAGGCTACTCCTATGAAGAGAGGCTAAAAAGGTTAGGGCTCTTTAACCTAGAAAAGAGGCGGCTGAGGGGAGATATGATAGAGGTGTATAAATTAATGAATGGAGTGGAACGGATAAACGTGGATAAATTGTTTACGCTATCAGAATATAGAAGGACTAGGGGGCATGTAATGAAGCTACAGGGTAAACTATTTAAGACAAATAGGAGAAAATATTTCTTCTCTCAACGTGTAATCAAACTCTGGAATCTGTTACCGGAGGATGTAGTAAGGGCTGTTAGTATAGCTGGGTTTAAAAAAGGTTTGGACAAGTTCCTGGAGGAAAGGTCCATAAACCACTATTAAAAAGGGACCCAGGATATCAATGCTTGGCCTAGTACAAGCACTGCAGAACCTGTGTCTTTTGGGGAAACTGCTAGGTACGTATGACCTAGATTGGCCACTGTTGGAAACAGGATACTGGGCTTGATGGACCTCGGTCTGACCCAGTATGGCATTTCTTATGTTCTTATGTTCTTATGTTAAGCCCGCGGGGGCTGATGGGAACTTCCCATCAGCCCCCGCGGGCTTAACACAGCAGCGAGGGAGAAACTCTCCCCTCGCGCTCTGAAAGCCGGCGCGTGTGACTGAAGCTACAATGAGAGAGCGGATACAGGGGAGGGCAGGCTCTGCTGGGCAGGGGGTGCCCCGCGGCACACTCGATTCTGCCGCGGCGGCCCCGGCAGCGGGAGATGACAGCTTTTTTTTTTTTTTTTAAATTTTACTTTAGGATCAGAATGTTTTTTGCGCGGGGCCCCCTGAAACGCGGGGCCCTGTGCAAAAAACATTCTCGCTCAATGGACGGGCCGGCCCTGTGTAGGGAGATAGGAAAGGTAGTGAAGGGCAGTAGAGTGAATGCATTTATAGGTCAGAAGGAGAAGCCTGAATTGGATACAGAAGCAGAAGGGGAGCCAATGAAGTGATTTGAGAAGAGGGGTTATATGAGTGTATCGGGGCTGGCGGAAGATTAGCCATGCAGAGTTCTGAACAGATTGAAGAGGAGAGAGATGATTCTGAGGGAGACCAGCAAGGAGGAGGTTGCAATAGTTGAGACGAGAGGTGACCAAAGAGTGGATAAGAGTAGTGTGTTCAGACAGGAAGGGGCACATTTTTTTACCTAAAACCTGCCATTTCTTTCTCTATAACTATCTGTTGGATATATGGAGGAGGAGGAGTCAAAGGTGACCCCCCAATGTTGTGGGCCGAGGAAACAGGAAGCAGAAGAATGTTATCAACAGAGATAGAAAAAGGAGGGAGTAGAGTTTAGGGGGAAAAAAATAAGAAGTTCAGTCTTGGCCATGTTCAATTTTAGATGGTGGTGAGACATCCAGGCAGTGATGTCAGATAAGAAAGCAGAGATACAGGCTTGGAGTGTAAGAGAAATGTCAGGTGTAGATAGATTTGAGAGTCATCAGCTTAAAAATGATATTGAAAGCCATGGGAAGAGATGAGGCCACCAAGGGGCTGAGTATAGAGAGTGAAACGAGAGGGCCCAGAATGGGGTACACCAACTGGCCCAGCACACTGTGGCTAGGGTCCTCACAACATCAAGGAGCTCACATATCACTCCCATCATGAAAGAGCTCCACTAACTACCTCTACTAGAAAAAATCAAATACAAAAACATCGTTACTATATTCAAAATCCTCCATGACCAATCCTCTGAGTACCTATGGACTATAATAAGAAAACTCCCCAACATACAAAGAAGAAGCACCGCAGAACATCTTCTTACTTCTCAGACAGAGTTTGTGAAGTACAGCTAATCAGCATGTGGAAGAGAATTCTCATTCTATGTTCCAATAATATGGCACTCTCTCTCTGTGAAAATCCAAACTACAGACCTTAAGGATTTTAGGAAACTCAAACGCACCTATTCCAAATGCACTTTCAAGGCATAACATAAGCAAGCAAACAATATAGCTAAATCTATTCAGAGGCAGCTCTACACCATAATCCTACCTTCACTCCTCAACAGTAACAAAACAATAACAAAATACCAAAAATACCTTTTTGGTATTTTGCTATATATTAATGTTTTGGATTAATTACTGGTATTTAATTTTATGTTAATTAATATTAATGTTTGGATGATTTACTGGTTCCTTGCAAAGTTATATGGGTTTCTTATATGTGGTTCATGTTCTTTGTAATGTTAACTTGTTCCATGTAAAGTTTTATGTTCTATGTAAATCTTACTTGGTTCGCAGCTTTTTGTGCTGTGAGGGCTTGTGTGCATCAGTGATGCTGAGAGCTAAGCTATCAGTAGCTTAGCTACTGTCAGGGTCTCCCAAGATAGACAGGTCTCAGCTGAGGTGCCAGACTAAGACAAACCACCCATCTGGGCAGCAGTAGAATGGGACAGTCTTGTAAACAGAGAATCATTTCTGTGACAAATGCAACAACACTGGAATTAACTGCGCGGAAGAAAGACTTGGCAAATCTACTTCTGTATCTTGCCATGAAAACCCATTGGATAGTCACAAAACAAATTGCACTATAGTGCTGGAAGATGAGACCCCCAGGTTGGAAGGTACTCAAATAGCTACTGGGGATGAGCTGAAGACTTCTCAGAGTAAAGCCAGCATTTATAATATAGTTAGATCTGATGATGTAGCTGCACATGAAAAGAGTCAGAAGTTGCAAAGATTTCTTACTGGGACATAGTATGTATGAAGCATGAACCAAGAGAAGTTGGAGGTGGTCAAGAATGAAATGTGTACATCTTGATCTGTTGGGTGTCAGTGAACTGAAGTGGACTGGCTTTGGGCACTTTGTATCTGATAATGATTTGGTCTACTATGCTGGAAATGAAAGACAAAGAAGAAATGGTATGCATTTATAATTAAGAAGAAACTCGCAAAAACTGTAATGAAATACAATGTAGTCAGTGAACGCTTAATTTCTATTTGTATAAGAGGAAAGCCCATCAACACAACTATAATTCAGGTATATGCCCCGACAACAGCTGCAGAAGAGAAAGACGTTGATGAGTTCAATGAACAAGTACAATCAGAAATTGACTGAATATGCAAACAGGATATCCTTATAGTCATGGGTGACCGGAACGCAAAAGTTGGCAACAAAGAAGAAGGCAAAGTGGTTGGAAAATATGGACTTGGAAACAGAAACTAAGTTGGAGAAAGACTGATAGAGTTCTGCAAGACCAATAATCTATTCTTTTTTTTTTTTTAGATTTTTAACCGTTTATTGAAACTACATATTTATTTATTTATTTAACATTTTTTTATATACCGTCTTTCTACGAATCAAGACGGTTTACATATAACAATAAAGGCAGTATATTTCAACTGTTTACAAGGAACGAATAATTGGATACAGAATAAGCAACATGAGAAACAAGATTATAATATACAGTTAATTGCAGTGAACAGTAATCAACTATTTACATATATGCATATGTCTGTGGACAGCTACGGATGGGATACTGTAAGGTTAAAGGAGTAGAGGCAGGGAGGTAAAAGTAATAGATTTGGTATTAGGGTGGGAGAGAGAAATGCTCAAGGAAAAAATGGGTCTTTAATTTTTTCCGGAATTCAATGTGGCTCAAACAGTTGCGCAGTTCATGTGGAAGGGAGTTCCAAAGGGATGGGGCATAGATGGAAAAGGTCCTGTCACAAGTGGATTTTTTACAGTGTTTTTTTGTTGAGGGTATAGACAATAAATTACACAGGTACACTAAAAAAATTTTTTTTTAAACTGCCTCTAATGTTTCGATTGATTTTTACGTTTTTTGGTGCGCTGAATCCAAATCTGGTAACCAATTTGCTCCATCACGTACAGATTTTTTGCTACATTGGGTTAGCAGTTTGAGGTGAACGTTTCAGATTGAGTGAGATCGAGATAAAAGTTTCTTGGATGAATTCTTTATACTAATTGTTTAGTAGTTATTCAAATAAGAATAAAGAAAATTGTAACAAGGCAGCACATAAGAATAGAGTAATGTCAACAAAACACACTGTGATGGTAGCAAAATTGTCTGCACTTAAAACAGCCACATACATGTGCACAAACATTGAGCATATAAGAGCGAGGTTAGACACAAAGCAAAGCAAAGAAATGTGCAAAAAATGTTGTACAGGTATGTATGTAAGAATAGAAAACGCAAACCGCACCATTGCAATACATGAAGACAAACACCCGATGGTGTGAAAATAAAATTCTAATAAATGAGATCCGACACTGTGGTAATAACTAGCAAATTTTTATTTCAAAGTTTAGTAAAAACACAATATTTGTCAACACAGTTTAGATTTTAAAGTCATTCTTGGGTCAATCAATCTCCTGGTGGGCCCGTTTCTTCTTCCCCCGAATGCTTCTCTTGGTGCGCTGCTTGGCGTATTTTTCATCTGGGGTTTCCCGCAGCAGCAACCAGCAGAAATCAGCCATCATAGTGGTGTTCCATCTTCCTTGGTACCTTCTCTCTGCGTCCTTGATGTCCTGGTGAAACCTTTCACCTTGTTCTTCACTGTACGCCCCCAAGTTTTCAGGAAAGTAGTTCACATGGGAGTGCAAGAAATGGACTTTCAGGCTCATGTTACAGCCTTGTTCTTTGAAGGCATTGAGCATCCTGGCAACAATATCCTTATAGTTCTCATCCCGCCTGTTCCCCAAGAATTTGAGAACAACATCCTTGAAGGAATCCCAGGCTTCTTTTTCCTTCTCAGACATCGTTTCAGCGAATGCTCCATCTGAAATGAGTTTCCTTATATCAGGGCCAACAAACACTCCTTCCTTTAGCTTTGCTTCAGAAAGTCGGGGGAACTTTGAGCAAAGGTACCGAAAGCACTCACCATCTTTTGGAAGGGACTTGATGAATTGCTTAATGAGACCCAACTTAATGTGGAGAGGTGGTAATAGAATTTTATCACGAGGTACCAAGCTCTCATGAAGAACATTTTTCTCACCGGGTCTCAAATACTCCCAAATTGGCCAGTCTTTTTTCCCCCAGTGTAGGTCGCGGGCCCGGCTATCCCACAAGCAAAGGAAGCAGGGATATTTGGTGAAACCGGATTGCTGCCCTAATAGCATGGATAGAATTTTAAAGTCTCCACAAATCATCCACTTAAGCTCATCATAACGAATCTTCTGAAGAATCAGGGCCAAATTCTCGTATTTTTCTTGGAGAATAACAGAGTGAGCAATAGGAACTGAAGCGAATGTGTTGCCATTATGAAGAAGAACACCTTTTATGCTATCTTTTGACGAATCAATGAACAGCCGCCATTCAGCAGGATCATACTTGAGTTTAAACTTTTCCATCACTCCGTATATATCGTTGCAAAATACCAAATCTTCCTCTTTGCTGAAATACTTCAAAAATTGTGTCTCGCGGTTGCGGTACCAATAAAAAGTTGTTCCTGGTGACAATAGATTTTTCTGTTTAAGCCGAGAACCTAGCAGTTGGGCAGCATCTTTTGGGAGTCCTAAATCCCGGACTAAATCATTCAATTCAGCTTGAGAGAAAAGTTCAGGTTTCGGATCTGGTTCAGTTTCAAACTCGGAAGTACTGGACTCATCGGGAAAAGCCATCTGATGAGCCTCATCATGATCAGAACCGTCCACACAAATATGATCCAAAGATTTTGGTGGTTCAGGCACAGGTACTTCGTTGCTATGAGGCATAGGCCTAATTGCTGAGGGAAGGTTGGGGTAACTTATTACGTTCTTATTTTTTAAGTTGTATCCCTTCACAATGCAAGAGCAAAATAGCAGTCACTGCTGTGGTCTCTTTGTTCACGCCACATCATAGGTATTCCGAAACGAAATGCTTGTTTTTTACCTTTCATCCATAAGCGTAGATCTTCCTCACATGTCTTGCACACTTTGTGAGGAGCCCACGGTTTGTCTTGATCGCCTAATTTCAAACCGAAATAGGCGAAATATACTTTTTTAATAAATGCAGAAATGTTCCTCTGCCGCTTTTTCACGGTATATTCCCCACAAATAAAACAAAAACTGTCCGGAGAGTTGACGCAACCTCTGGCTCTGTGAGTCATCACAGATACACAGCACTGCAAACTACAACTGTAGTGAACCACTTCGGAATAAAGCTGGATTACGACTGAGCAAACAAAAGGTAATAATGAACTTGCAAGAAACTGAAATTTGCAAGAAACTGAAATTTGACAGGAACGTTCATGTCGCAACCACTGTGTTTGAGCAAGCGAACGAGGCGAGGCGAACAGGAAAGAACATGCGCCAGCGCGAGTACTGGATTTAGCCCCCCGCCTCCCAATTGTCCTGTTAATGTATAAAATGAATACAAAACACTCTAAAATATCATGAGGGAGTGTTTCTAGTTAGTTAACCATTACAACCTCTATTTTGGGCCAAGAAAATAAACTGCAATCGGCTAAAAAGAAATTATGTGAACATTCCTTATATGGGTAAGAAATCTAATTTTGCAAGAAAACGTGACGTGATGGAACATTTTGGCTATTTTTCCTGGATTCAGCACCCCAAAATCTATAGGAATCAGTTGCAAAACTGGAGGCAGTTTTTTGGTAGTGTACCTGTGTTATTAGTGATAGAGCGGTGCTTTCTAGTAGTGTTGGAGAAGGCAAGGAGAGGGGAGAGACAAGGAGCTGACTGATTAGAAATAATTTTGTGTATTAGGGTAAGGACCTTGAATTTCACTCGGTACTGAATTGGGAGCCAGTGGAGATCATAAAGAATTGGTGTGATATGAGCTCGTCTGGGGCGGTTTGTTATGAGGCGGGCTAATGTATTCTGGGCGAGTTGGAGGGGTTGAATAGAGATCTTGGGGAGGCCCTGATATATTAGGTTACAATAGTCGAGTGATGGGGTTGTAAGGGCCTGACAGACAGTGCGAAAGGAGTCAGGACTTAAGAGGGGTTTGAGGTTCCTGAGAGTGCGCAGCTTAGCATATACTGTGTTGATGCTTTTCTTTATTTGTTCGGAGAAAGATAAGTTTTGATCAATTATGGTTCCAAGATATTTCACCTGGTTCTTTAAAGAGAGTGTGATATCGTTAAAGGTGAGGGTTGTGGGGGGGACGTATGAGGGGTTAGAGAAGACTTGGAGTGCCTCAGTTTTGGATTGGTTGATTATTAGGTTGTGTTGAGTAAGCCATGATTTGAGGCTGGTTAGACATTTGTTTAACTTAGAGAAGTTTGGATTAGAGAGGTTAAATGGGGTGAAACACATCATATCATCTGCATAAATTTGATACTGGATGCCATACTTTTGGAAGATCGTGCAAACAGGTTGGAGGAAGATATTAAAAAGTAACGCAGATAGACTGGATCCTTGAGGTACGCCTTGTTTAGGGTATATAACATGCTCAACAAATCAACAACTCTTCCGCTATTAATTACAGCCAATATTTCTTTACAGGAAAATACCCCCCCCCCCCCCCACACCTACCTCCCTGGGAATCCAATCACCTTTATACCCACTTTAAAACATTTCCAAAACATATCGTCATTGCTTCCTAACAGAACTACTACAACACTTAGTTTGCGCCACATAATCATCCAGTAGCTGCCACTTGTTACTGTCCTGAGAATCTTTAGCCATTACGGAGTGACCGCTTTTTCTCCTCCCGCCACACAGCCCCCCCTGTATAACTTTCAGATCCTGCGCCTTCTCAAAACTCGCGTAAATACACACCAGGTTCCACCATAAGTGTGCATCCAACTTTGACAAATCTTTCCAGTTGGATATGATCAGCTTCAATGCAATCGCCATCAGGAAATTAAACAGAAAATGCTTATCTTTAGAGAGTTTCAAAGTGCTCACGCAGGAGCGGAGAATAACAACATCCCAATCCAGAGGGGCTTGCACCCCAATAATACGGCCAATCTTGCTCCATACCAGTCGCCAGAAACCCTGAGCATACTGACAGTCAAATAACATATGACGGAAGGTGCCCGGAGCCGCCATGCAGGACCAGCATTTATTCGAAGCTGTGGCATCCCACTTTGAAACTTTGACAGGGGTTAAGAATGCTCTATGTATTAAGAAATATAGGGATTGAGTAAGCGATGCTGCTTTCGACACCTTATTGACTTTACTCCAAATTAAGGTCCACAACCGCTGAGGAACTGCATACCCTACATCTAGCTCCCAGCTGCGCCCTACCCCAGACCCAGACTTCCATTTCTCATCCCGTATAGCTGCATAAATATTTGACATCCTACCGCTTGTGTCCCTAAGTTCATCCACCACCCTCTTAAGCCCCCAGTGGTCAGCTAACAACTTCGTTTCTCCTACAGCACTGCATAAACAGTGTTTCAATTGCACCCACTGGTAATGATGTACCCTCGGCAACCCAAATTCTTCCTGGAGATCATCAAAACTCTTCCACTCAGTTCCCTTCACCAATTGGCCTATGGTCCATATTCCAGCATCCAAGCGACCGGCCTACGCCCTATTTTGAGCATTGGGTTGGCCCAAATGGGATGCTGAGCTGAAATACCCCGCTCGCATTCTGTGGCATTTTCCAGAAACTTAAAGGCTAGTTGAGTAGATTGAATAACCCGAAACCCGTTACCCTGATCTGCCACTTGCATCCCCCTCAGCAAATGCATAGGGGAGGGGGATATCAGCTCTCTTTCCACCTCGACCCAAGCCGGATTTCCCACTGAGGAACTGTCAGCTCCCCACTTTTATCCTTGCTTCAATATAAGCGCATTATGGTACCATTCGAAATCTGGGAATTCGATGGGCCCGGTCTATTTCAAAAGCCTGAGGGAACTGTAAATGAAGCATTTTGGGGATAATTCTTTCCAGGAACTCAACTGCATTTCCACCTTCCACTCCTTCTGGAAGCCCCACCAGCCTTATATTGTTCCTCCTCGCCCTGTTGCTCTGATCTTTGAGATTCCTTTCCAGGACATCTACACGCTTGCTAAGTTTTACAACTTGCTTCAACCGAGCATCCTGCATTACCATTTTCCTCTCCACCTCCCCTACTCTGCCCTCCAGGGCGGCAAGCTGCACTTTCATTTCTTTTAAGTCCAAAATTTCAGCCTGTACCTCAGCCAGAGTCTCTCCGTTCGCTGCCACCATCTCTCTAACCGCTTTGATCTCGGCCAGCACTTCTTGCAACCCCACCATGCTGTCCTGCGAGCTTACAGATTTCTGCGGCGAGGGAGGGTCTGGTTTCGGCCTCTTCACTCCTGTATTCGCCGTCCCTCCGAACCCAAGCCTCGTGGACTTGCTGGCAGCCATCCCACACTGCACTGGGGCCACGGGGAGAGGGGAGATCTGTATTGACAGCTTCTAGGGCCCAGGATTTAGAAGGATTCCGTGGAGAGCTAAGATTATGCGGCCATCTCTGCCCGAGACCCAGACCAATATCTATTCATCTCAAACACCATCTTCCAGCAAAACAAGTGCCGACTGTACACGTGGACTTCACCCAATTGATTGTACAAAAATCAAACTGATTACATCTGTGGAAGACAACGATGGAAAAGCTCGATAACATCAACAAAGACAAAACCTGGAGCTGACTGTGGTACAGATCACCAACTACTAGTATGCAAACTCAAGCTAAAGTTGAAAAAGAGCAAGACACTCATAAATGTAGTAAAATATGACCTTGAGAATATACCACCAAAATCTAAAGACTGCCTGAAAAATCAATTTGCTATTTTAGATACAAATGAAAGAGTTCCAGAAGAGTTATGGGATGTCATCAAGAAGGTTGTGTTGGAAGAAAGCAATAAGTCTCTACGTAAGGTGAAAAAGCAACAGCGGCCAAAATGGATTTATTTATTTATTTATTTATTTAACAGTATTTCTAAACCGCCTTATCTTAATAATCAAGGTGGTATCACAGCAAGCAATCAGGTAAAGTGTGTGTGTTGTACATGCAGTGAGGATAAAACTTAGTTGTGTGAGGGATGTGTTGGGTGCTTGATTTGTTTGAGCTATATACAGGGTGGGCTATTTACAGTGGTGCTAGAATCATATTTTATATATATTCAGTTGTTTGGGAGGATTGGAGTGCTGTTATCCATTCTCTTAGGTTATGTGATGTGACCATAGTGCTCTATGAACAGCATGGTTTTCAGTTGTTTTCTGAAGTCTTTGAGGTCTGGAGTTGCCCTTAGATCGTCCGGTAGATTGTTCCATATTGTTGGAGCAGCCATGGAGAGAGCTCTGTCTGTTGTGTCCTTGCGTGTGTGCTTGTACTCATTTGGGGTGCTGACTCGGTTGCGTGTTTGACTTCTTCTGGGACGTGCGCTGGTTTCCGGTTGTATGAGCAGGTGGAGGCTGTTGGCTGATGTGTGTTCTTTTATCTTAAATAGGTTTATGATAGTCTTGTATCTGATGCGAGCAATGATTGGGAGCCAGTGTAAGTCCTTTAGTGTAGGTGTGATGTGCTCCTGCCTTGCGGCTCCGGATATGATTCGAGCTGCAGTGTTTTGTGCCAGCTGTAGTGGTTTGAGAGCTTGTTTTGGTAGTCCGAGGTATATCGGATTGCAGAAGTCCAGTATTGGGGTTATCAGTGCTTGACAGACTGTACGGAAGTGTTCTGGAGCGAGGAGTGGTTTTCAGTCTCCTGATGATTCGCATCCTGTAATATGCTTTTTGGATTGTTTTGTCTATGTGTGGTTTGAGGTTGAGTTTACTGTCCAGAGTAACCCCAAGGTATCTCACCTCCGATCTTATCGGTATCGTGGTGCTTTGTATCTTTATGTTTGGTGGGTGTGTGAAGCTTTGGTTTCGAGTGATGATTAAAGCTTCAGTCTTGTTGTAGCTTATAGCTAGATTGTTGTTTTGGATGACTGAAGAAACTCTGAAAATTGTCCAGAAACGCAGAGAAGCTAAAGTCAGAGGAGAAAGAGGCATAGACTCAGATTTCCAACATGCAGCAACTCAAGACAAGAAGTACTACAATAATACATGCAAGGAAATAGAATCAGAAGCTATTAGAGGAAAAACAAGACTGGCTTTTCTAAAACTACAAGAGTTAAAGAAAAAATTCCAGACTCAAATTGAAATGCTACAAGATGCTCAAGGATCCATGTTGAATGACACTAAGAAGATCAAGAAAAGGTAGAAAGAATATACAAAATCATTATACCATAAAGATCAAGTGGACCAATAGCTGATTCAACCTGTACCTTATGATCAGGAACCATTGGTGATGAAAGAAGACGTCGAAGCAGCATTGAAAGCCTTATCAAAGAACAAAGCACCGGGCATTGATGGCATTCCCATTGGAGTATTACAGCTGTCGGATGAAGCTGTTACCATACTTACAAGGTTCTGCCAGGAAATTTGGAAGACAAATTCATGGCCAACTGACTGGAAAAGATCTGTGTTTATACCAACACTGAAGAAAGGTAACCTGACTGACTGTGGAAATTATCGCACAATCGCTCTGATCCCACATGCCAGCAAGATTCTACTCAAGATCATTCAGCAGAGACTACAACCATACCTGAAAAGAGAACTGCCTGAAATGAAAGCAGGGTTCAGGAAAGGGCGAGGAACGAGAGACATTATTGTGGATGTGAGATGCATCCTTGAAAAGGCAAAAGGAATACCAAAAGGATATATGTGTTATATTGACTACAGCAAGGTTTTTGACTGGGTAAACCATGAGAAACTCTGGGCCACATTAAGAAGCATGGGTATACCAGAACACTTGATCATTCTTCTGCACAACCTTTAAAATGATCAAGAAGCAACAGTTCGAACGGAACTAGGAGAAACAGAATGGTTTAAAATCAGCAAAGGTGTATGACATGGCTTCATACTTTCCCCCTACTTGTTTAATTTATATGGAGAACAAATCATCAGAGAAGCAGGACTGTGTGAAGACAACTGAGGTGTGAAGATTGGTGGAAGACTCATCAACAACCTTCGCTATGCTGATGATACCACATTATTGGTTAAAAGTGAAGACAATTTGATACATTTGCTTCTCAAGATCAAGGAATATAGTCTTAAAATGGGTCTGAGAAGACAAAAAGATCCTGACAACTAGCAAAATGAATAAGTTCATCATTGATGGAGAAGAAATCAAAATAGTTGACCACTTTAACTTGGATCAACAATCAATAAAAAGAGAACTAGCAGTCAAGAAATCTGACAACATATTGCTCTTGGTAAAATGGCTATGAAGGACCTAGACAAGATCCTCAAGAGCAGAGATGTCTCTTTCCATACAAAGATTTGACTTGTTCAGGCCATGGTATTTTCAATAACATCATATGAATGTGAAAGTTGGACAGTGAAAAAGATAGACAGGAAGAAAACTGATGCCTTAGTATTAGTCACCAGCACCATAATTCAATGTACACAGTGGACTGCCTGAAGAACAAACCAGTCAGTTCTAGAAGAGATTATACTTAAGCTTTCCTTAGAAGCTCAGATGACAAGACTTTGACTTTCATACTTTGGACATATCATGTGAAGAGAGATCATTTAAGAAAAACATAATGCTCGGCAAGGTAGAAGGTCACTGTAAAAGAGGAGGGCCAGCATATGAGATGGATCAATACAATAACAGTAGTTATGGATACCACTCTATCAACAATGAGCTGCTTGGCTGAAGATTGAACAAAGTTTAGGTCAACTATCCAGAGGGTCACCAGAAGTCAACACTGACTGGACGGCACTTAACAACATTGAACATTGGAAATGCGGTATATAAACTTCTCAAATAAATTAGAGGCTAAGTTCTTGTTAATTTATTTAATATAAAAGTTAACTATTGCAGTTGAAATCCATAAAGGACTTTGTTTTAAAGCAGGGGTTCTCAACCCTGTCCTCAGGACCCACCTAGCCAGTCGGGTTTTCAGGATAACCACAATGAATATGCATAGGAGAGATTTGCATATAATGGAGGCAGTGTATACAAATCTTTCATACATATTCATTGTGGTTATCCTGAAAACCCGACTGGCTAGGTGGGTCCCGAGGACAGGGTTGAGAACCCCTCTTTTAAAGGGTTCTTATGACCAATGAGGATGAGTCTTTAAGACATTTGTAACTCTTGTTATTGAGTAGTATGATTTGTGAACCTTAAAGGGACATCTCTGAGGTCTTTTCCCCTTCTTTTTTGTTTCTTGAAAAAAGATTTCTGACAACACCCAACTTTAATTTCATAAAAAATATTTTGGCAGCGTGATTGGTATTTTGTTGTTTAGTTAAAGTTTATCACTGGTATTGGCCTTTTTTTGGGTGGTTCCTTATAAATTACCCTATTAAGTATGTGCTCTGAGTGGGAACTTTATGTGGAGGGGGAGAGGTAAGATTGGGCAGACTTGGGGTCTGGGCTGTCTAAACCCATTGTTCAAGCGATGCACTTGTTCAGGGTGGCAGCTCTGAGGGGGCAGCGAGTGTATAGAGTGCTTACCAATGGGGAAAGTGTTCCTGATGTCATAGTGGGAGATGACCATCTCACATCCAGTGATCACCAGATGGTGTCATTCAGCATTAGGACTAGAGCTGATAAAATCCATTCAAAAGCGAGGGTCTTAGACTCTAGGAAAACTAACTTGCCAAGATGGGATAATACCTCAAGGAGTCGTTAGTGGGATGAGAACAGCTGGGGGATGTAGAAAAGCAATGAGAAAACGGAAAGGGGATATTTTAAGAGCAACAAACCTTTTTGTTAGAAAGGTAAATAAATGTAAAAGGAAAAGGAGACCACTATGGTTCTCAAAAGAAGCAGCTGAAAAGATGAAGAAAAAGAGGGAGGCCTTCATAAAGTACAAGAAATCACGGAGGAAGGAAGTCGGGCATCTATATTTGAAAAAACTTAGAGAAGCTAGCAAAGTAGTCAGGAAAGCAAAAATACAAAAAGAAGAAATAGCAATGCAATAAAATGGGGGGTGGCGGGGTGGGATAAGACGTTTTTCAGATATGTTAGTGAGAGGAGTAAGTGCAAAAGTAGTAGTGTCAGACTGAAGGGTGAAGGGGAGGAACATATAGAAGCTGATGAGGACAAAGTGGAATTGCTTAATAAATAACTTTTAAATTTATATGGTACAACAACGGTAAATTTTATATGGTAAATTTTTATATGGTACAACAATTCTCCCCCCCATTCTCCCCCCCCTGTTGCATCACCCCCTCCCACATCCCAACTCTCACACACATGGTCCTCCTTCTCTCTCACCACCACGATCAAACTCCACCAAATTATCTCCTCCTCTAGCAAGACATTCTGTCCTCTTGACCCTATTCCCTCCTCCTGGCTACTCACCCCTTCTCTGTCACTCCTTCCCTATATACTCTCCATGCTCAACTCCAGCCTCTCCACAGGGACCTTCCCCCATTCCTGGAAGCATGCCCTGATTCGCCCCATCCTTAAAAAATCTTCTCTTGACCCTCTGGATCCTGCCCATTATCGCCCAGTTTCCAATCTCCCCTTTCTTTCCAAACTCCTTGAAAAAATTGTTTTTGCACAACTCTCTCACCACCTTGATTCCACCAACTTCCTTCACCCTCATCAATCCGGTTTCCGTCAGGGCCACAGCGTCGAAACTGTCCTCCTCGCCTTCACCAACGCACTGCATGTAGCTCACGACCATGGTGACATCTTGGTGGCGGTAGCCCTTGATCTCTCTGCTGCCTTCAATTTAGTTGACCACTCTCTCCTTCTTCTTTGCCTTCGGGATGCAGGCCTATGTAGCACAGTCTATCGCTGGTTCCACTCCTTTCTCTTTCTCCTCTTGGTCCTGTGCAGTTCTTTCTTCCTCTCCCTCCATCCCTTCCTCTGACCCATTTCCTCTTCCTTGTGGGGTTCCCCAAGGTTCCGTCCTGGCCCCCCTCCTCTTTAATCTTTTCCTAGCTCCCCTCGCTTTACTGATACAACAATCTGGGATCTCCGCTTTCTACTACGCAGATGATATAGTTCTTCTTTTTCACACTTCCCCTACCCACCCTGACCTTTCTACACTTAATTCTTGCCTTTCTACTGTTGCTGACTGGCTGACCCGGAACTGCCTACACCTCAATCTGACCAAGACCACTGCGATCTGGTTTCCTCATGGTAGCCCACCCCCCTCATTGGCCCCATCTTTCTCCGGTACTCACATACCTTTGGTTTCTACCTTCCGCTACCTAGGCGTACCCTTTGACTCCAATCTTACCTTTCAACCACATGTCTCTCACGTCACCAAGACCTCCTTCTTTTTCCTTTGCCAAATCCGTGCGATTCGACCCTTTCTCTCTCCACCTGCTCTCGCTACTTTACTACTATTACTTGTTATGTCATGCATCGACTTCTCTAACTCCATTCTCACCGGTCTCTCCAAAGCTCAACTAAACAGACTTCAGAGGATCCAAAACACTGCTGCCTGTCTCATCACTCACTCCTCCCCTCGAGATCACGTAACACCTCTTCTTCTCCACCTCCATTGGCTGCCCGTTTCCTTCCGCACCCAGTTTAAACTGCTCATCCTTGTCCACAGGGCACTTCATACTAACACCCCACAATATTTGGCAGATCTTATCCACTTTCACACGCCCAGACATACCCCCCGTTCATTTCACCTTAACCACCTTACACTTCCCCCCCCTCCCGTGCCCACCTCCAGTCCACCCGCTCCTCAGCTTTCTTTTTCGCAGGCCCTGCCCTCTGGAACTCCCTCCCCTTCCCTTCCCTTCGTTTAGAACCCCATCGTACCAACTTTAAACGTGACCTAAAGACCCACCTCCTTTCCTTGGCCTTTAATGGAGGAGCGGCCTAGTGGTTGGGGCAAGGTACTTCAGGCCGGAAGGTCGGGGGTTCAAATCCCACTAGAGGACAGCAACCTTGGGCCAGAAGGACTGGGGTTTCTAGTCCCACAGGTGCTCCTTGTGGTCTTGGGCAAGCCACTTAACCCTCCATAGCCCATGTTCCCTGTAAAATAGTTATCTCCAAGTTATAATGCCCTGTTCAATGTAATTTCAGTTTGTTCAATGTAAACCGCACTGATGCAGAATAGCGCGGTATATAAGAGAATAAAAATAAATAAATAATAAATAAATAAATAATCTTCCCTCCCCTCTCGTGTGAGTCTCTCCTTCTACGTTTACTGTCCTATTTTCCTCTTTTCTCCCCTATTCTGTCAAGGATTGCAAATTCTTTTTCCATTTTCCTGGCCTTGTGCCTCTCCTTTTCTTTTTAATTTATTGTATTGTAAACCGCTCTGATTACCACAGAAGGGCAGTCTATCAAGCGAAATAAACATAAACATAAACAATGAACTGAGAACCCTGAAGAGACCCCTGCAAAACTAGAGTGAAAATGGAGGAGATCCAAGCACCCAGCTGACAGGATACAATATATGAACACACTACGATCCATCAGAGACGTCTTCAATAACCTTAAGAGAGAGAACCACACTAGAATACTAATGAAATCTCCAAATAGACCAAGAGAGCTATTTGAGATTCTGAAATCATTAACGCAATCTCCGAACAGAGGATCCCTCCACCTACATCAGCCTACAGGTTCTAGCCAACTTCTACATCACCAAGCTGGGACTCCATACCCGCAATTCAGCAACAAATCAGGACCTCCACCTAACTTTCCCATCTGGCAATCCCTCATTCCAGTCAATTTAGAACACCTGGATCAAATAATTACAGCAATAAACACTACCATATCTCCAGGTAATCCATGCCCGATTAGCTAGTTAAAAATGTCCCGAGCTGAATTGGCACCGGCTATACTAAAAATTTCAATAAAACTGAAGCGATTATTTTTTATTTTTTTGTTTTACCAGGGACAAGGATTTCACCCCCCCCCCCACCACCACACATTTAGCTTAGAGAAGCCACAATAGAAGTAAAAGAAAGTAAAATATCTAGGCCAGGGGTGTCCAACCTTTTAGCTTGCAGGGCCACATGGGCAATTTTTAAAAAGGTTGCGGGTCAAAGCAGCACTATCACAAGTAAAACACAAAATAATCATTTTCTGACTTTAAATCAGCATTTAAAAATTATTCCAAATACAAGAACTGGCAATCCATAGAGAGTCCGGTGCACGTTTTTTTTTTTAACTACACCACAGATATTCTGTAGATAAAACGTGCCCAAATGAGTGAATTTTCTGCATTCCATGATGCATTGGCAACTAGAACCATGGCCCTACCAATATTTTGCCCAATGCAGCATCAGCAACTAGAGAGCCTGGGATTGAGGCTGGAAATTGGATGGGCCAACCAAACCAGCTAAAAAGATGTTCTATTGCCCCTGTATTATATACTTATATCACATACACACATAACCCTGCTGGAATTCTGCCCACAATAATTCAAAATCTTGCATTTTGTGGTATTTTATTTTACCAAGTATCACTCAAAAACAATATGCTTTGTTATTTTTCACAAAGCATGCATAACTTTGCATAATTCAGACCTTTTGACAAAGGAGTTTGAATTGGGTGTGCAGAATGCCAGTATACCCTCACGTCTGTACAGCACTGCATACAGTAGCGTTCACTAAAATATACAAATATTATGGATTATAATAGCAGACACATAGATATACTGGCGTGGGCACACACACAAATTTTATATCTATGTATAAATATATAGCACATAATGTGTGTATAACACACACACACACGCTATATGTGACCGGAGTTGGAGAAGGCACAACGGGTCTGGTGCTCAGCTGGATCTGAGTACCAGTTTCTTGCACATGTTTGTACCGTCTCCAACTCCCGTCACATATAGCGTATGGGAGAAACAGGGTCAGAGGAGCTGGAGATGGAAGATGGGTGCAGCAGCACAGATGTAGCTAGAAGCCGGGAGCTGCCACACACACATATGGTCTATCGCTCGAGTCATAGGTTAAAGGCAGGGGGGGAGCCCTGGCGGAATCCCATCGGCCCAGCCCCTCACTGCCCCCCTGGGACTCACCATTGCTGCTGAAGAGGTAGCGTCAGCACCTCTGTGGTCCTGGTGAGCTCGCGCTCCAGCTGCCAGGAGATTGGGTGCTTTGATTCATCAGCTGACCGGAAGCACAGTGAGGTGGGGCGCCGAATACAAAGTGTGACCACTGCCCCTTTCCCGCTTGTATCCTATGACCACGGGGCGGGGTCTAAGCTCAGATGGAGCGGAGCCATGGCGGCAAGGCAGGTTCTGATCTTAGGGCGCCGATGGGTAGGGAGGTTGGGTGGATCGGGCCGGATAAAAATGCCTGGCGGGCCGGACTCTGGCCTGCGGGCCGTATGTTGGACACCCCTGATCTAGGCATTATCCTAGATAAAAACATATAAGCAGGACTACTCAGGCTATATACAGAAAGATTAAGATATTAAGACCCCTACTGGAGCCATCAGACTATAGAACAGTGATGCAGGTCATGATTAATCAGCATATAGATTACTGCAATAGTTTATTGTAGGATCTATCCAAACAGGCATTCGCACACCAGCTGGCACAACACACAGCAGCTCATATAATCATGCGAGCATCAAGATCTGAGCACATTACTCCAATTCTATACAAGTTACACTGGCTTCCTATCCTTAGTAGGAGCAAGTACAAAGACCTAGTCATTATCTTCAAGTTACTGCATAACATATCTCCTTCTCACCTTACCACCTTAATAAACAGAATCCCAGAAACTAGACAGAGGAGGAGATACACCCGAAACTCCTTATCTCTCCCAACTGACTTCCGCAGAACCAACAAATCAATGAGCGACAAAGTCTTCACATACTATGCCCTGATCCTATGGAACTTCCTCCCATCAAAAATAAGGGATATAAGATACCTTGTGGACTTCTGAAAAAGTATCAAGACAATACGCTTTACAGAGCACTGTGGAACACATCAGGCAGATTCAGGCACAACATAAACATACCATGCACTCGACCCATCCAATGTACCTGCTATCCGCACTGTAGATATCCGCCCTCACTTCCAAATGCAAAAAGACATTGAACGTTAGTAAGTGCAACTAGTTACATTGTACATAGTTAATTCTGTTTATGATGTAATTAAGTTATGTACATCAAAACAGTAATTAACTATGTTACTTGTAAACCGTTTTGATTGACTGATAAGGCAGTATATAAAACTTTAAAATAAATAAATAAATAAATATTTCTGTTCTGTGTTCACAGAAGAAAGGGCAGGAGCAGGACCTCAGAAAACATTCACAAAATAGGAACAGAAGTAACGGGGATCTTGAACGATTTTCAGAAGACTGTGTTTGTGAGGAACTTGCTAAACTAAAAGTAGATAAAGTGTTGGGACCGGATGAGATGCATCCGAGAATACTGAAAGAACATGGGGACAGTCTATCGGCTCTACTGACTGACTTCTTCAATGCTTCTTTGGAGTCAGGAGTGGTCCCAGAGGACTGGAGAAAGGCACATGTGGACCCTTTACACAAAAGCAGAAGTAAGGATGAGGTTGAAAACTACAGGCTGGTTAGACTAACATCTGTGGTGAGTAAATTATTGGAAATGCTGCTAAAAGAGAATAGTCAGGTTTCTGGAGTCCAGTAGATTGTAGAATCAGAGGCAGCATGGGGTTCACCAGAGGCATGTCTTGTCAGATAAATCTGATTGATTTCTTTGACTGGGTGACCAGGGAGTTGGACCAAGGGAGAGCCTTAGATTTGGTGTACTTGGCTTTCAGTAAAGCTTTTGACACTGTTCTGCACAGGCAACTTATAAACAAACTGAGCACCTTAGGAATGGACCTTAAAGAAACTGACTGGGTTAGAAATTGGTTGAGTGGGAGGCGACAAAAGGTACAGGTAAATGGAGCTCACTCTGAGGAGAAGGAAGTTACAGTGGTGTGCCACAGGGACCTGTCCTTGGTCCAATTCTTTTTAACATCTTTGTTAGTGATTTTGTGGAAGGGCTGTTGGGTAAGTTTTGCCTATTTGTGGATGAAACCAAAATCTGCAATAGAGTAGACACCCAGGAAGGAGTAGATTACATGAGGAGGGATCTAGCTCAGCTTGAAGAATGGTCTAGAATTTGGCAGCTGAGATTTAATGTTAAAAAATGCAGGGTCATGCACTTGGGTTGCAAATATCCAAGGAAGCGGTACAGTGTAGGGGGCGAAGTACTTCTGTCCATATAAGAAGAGTGGGGCCTGGGTGTGATTGTTTGTTTGCTTCTGATGATCTTAAAGTGGCTAAACAGGTAGAAAAGGTGATGACAAAAGCCAGAAGGATGTTATGGTGCATAGGGAATGGAATCGCTAGCAGTAAAAAAAGAGGTAATAGTGCCTCTGTATAAGTGCAGAGGGTGGCTACTGAAATGGTTAGTGGTCTTTGTTATAAAACATATGAGGACAGACTTAAAGATATTAATATGTATACATTAGTGGAAAGGCGGGATAGAGGAGATGCAATAGAAATTTTTAAATATCTCCATGGCATAAATGCACAAGAGAAGAGCCTCCTTTAATTGAGAGCAAACTCCTCTATGAGGGGACATAGAATGAGGGTGAAAGGGAATAGATTCAAGAGTAATATGCAGAAATATTTCTTTACGGAAAGAGTGGTAGTTGTGTGGAATAGTCTAGTGGAGGTGGCAGAGACGAGAACAGTTTCTAAATTCAAAAAAGCATGGGACAAATGCAGAAGATCTCTTAAGGAAAAAAGGGGCTATTGTGATTGATATGGAAGGGCAGACTAGATAGGCCATATGATCTTTTTCTATGTTTCTATGAATCAGGCAGAGAAGCAATTGGTGATTCGAAGACTAATTTAGCTTGTCAAGGCAGCCGTGCCTTCAGCAGAAAGATCCCACAGCAGCAGCAGCAGCACCAGCTTAACCTCTCATCCTAGAGCTCTCTTTATATCATTACTGTCTTTCTCTTGTCACTGCTGCTATCTTAGGGAGGTAAACTGGGAATTTTGACACTATAGGCACTGCAATCCAAAAATAATCAGTGAGAAAGGGGGTGCCATTCGACTCTGGCACTAGCCAGTGCAGAATAATCTTCTCGAGATGAGAGCCAGGGAAGATAGTGTCTTCACGCAGAGGTTTCGGGCCCAGGTTTGAAGCGGCAGTGACACAGCTTAGGTAGGCCTTTAGGTTTTGGGCATATGTGCCTGTTCTGGCTGATTCCCTTTCCCCGGATGGATGGTGTTTGCCATCAGCGTTGGATGCATTTGCACAGACCTATCGCTGAGTGACAGGCAGCGGGGTGCTTGCTTCTTCTGCTGCCACTACTATGAACTCTGGATATCGCTATAGCAATTGCATGCCTTCTGCTGTTGGCGGGGTTGAACTTTTCCCCATCTTGTGCCTTTAGAAAAAATGCTTACTGCATTCAGAGAAAGGTGCCCTCTCCTCTCAAAATGTTTTCTGAGGTACTCTGTTTAGTTGCACTATAGGGAGTATTATGATGTTGATGTGCTGACCCTGGCTGCAGCAATTATGGGCTTTGAGATGTTGAACAATTACTAACTTCATTGCCATCTTCTTTCCTTATCCCAGTGGAGAAAGAAGTGTATGCACAGGTATGTAAGTAGGATCATGCTGGAGTGGGAGGGGGCTTGCATTCTTGCTGTGCCCGAGTTGGATAGTGGTGGAAAAATCTTGATGAATTATTAAATGGAATGGTGATCGATGTGAAAGCTGAGATGAAGTTTTATATGAAAGAAACATACACCTGTACTATACGGTTGTGTGAGTTCAGATATTATGAAGTAAGCATTTTCCCTAAAGACTAAAATACTAAAACCGAGTTAAGCTTTTTGGTGTTTCTTTTATATGTTTGGAAACAGAAAAATGCACTGTTAATATCTAGGAATGTAAAACTATACCTTGGTGGCAAAGGGCATCCCTCAGTGTGGTTCTTTTCCTCAGTCTGCTAAATAGATAAAGCGACTGTGATTCTATTCTTCCAGAATAAAAGCTTTGCAGACTTTATCTTTTTAAGAGCAAGCAGGGCAAATAGGAAAGTATATGTAATAGTTGGGCAGAACTGATTGCACAGGCCATGATGAATTTTGGCTCTGATAATTTAGCTCCTTTATGCTGCTGCAGCCCCTGGATATGACACATATCTTGTAAAGTTGGTCGATTATTGGTACATAGTTTTTCTCTTTCAGCTTTTATCACCTCAAATTCCCAAAAATGCCTGCCTGGATTTATGTATGGGCAACAATCTAGCGTGACAGATATTGAAGGCACCAATCTATGAACTATCATTAAAATCATCTGTAATACCTGAAGATTGGAGGATGGCCAATGTAACGCCAATTTTAAAAAGGGTTCCAGGGTTGATCCGGGACACTACAGACTGGTGAGCCTGATGTCGGTACCGGGAAAAATGGTGGAAACCATTATAAAGAACAAAATTACTGAACATGTAGATAGTCATGGCTTAATGGGAGACAGACAACATGGCTTTAGCCAAGGAAGGTCTTGTCTTACTAATCTGTTATGTTTTTTTAAGGTGTGAATAAAGAGGCAGACAAAGGTGAGTCAGTTGATATAGTGTATCTGGACTTTCAGAAAGCCTCTGACAAGGTCCCTCATGAGAGACATTTGGCAAAATTAAAAAGTCTTGGGATAGGAGGCAGTGTGCTATTGTGGATCAGGAACTGGTTAAAAGATAGAAAGCAGAGGGTAGGGCTAAATGGCCAATTTTCCCAATGGAGAAAGGTGAATAGTGGTGTACCCCAGGGATCTGTGCTGGGTCCGCTGCTTTTTAATATATTCATAAATGACCTGGAAATGGGAATAATGAGTGAGGTTATCAAATTTGCAGATGACACAACGCTAGTCAAAGTTGTTAAAACCCATGAGGATTGTGGAAATTTGCAAGAGGACCTTGATAAATTGGAAGACTGGGCATCCAAATGGCAGATGAAATTTGATGTGGACAAATACAAAGTTATGCAGCTAGGAAAGAAAACCCCAAACGATGGTTACACGATGTAAGGTTCCACATTAGGAACCACCACCCAGGAAAAAGATTTAGGCTCCATCGTGGATAACATGTTAAAACATTCTGCCCAGTGTGCAGCGGCTGCCAAGAGAGCAAATAGAATGCTAGGTATCATAAGGAAAGGAATGGAAAATAAAACAAAGGATATTATAATGCCTCTGTATCGTTCCATGGTATGACCGCACCTTGAATATTGTGTGCAATTCTGGTTGCCGTATCTTAAAAAGGATATAGCGTTATTAGAAAAGGTACAGAGAAGAGCCACCAAAATGGTAAAGGGGATGGAAGGATACCCCTTTGAAGAGAGGCTAAAAATGTTAGGGCTCTTCAACCTGGAAAAGAGACGGCTGAGGGGAGATATGATAGAGGTCTATAAATTAATGATGGAGTGGAATGGGTAAATGTAGATCGATTGTTTTCGCCTTCAAAATATAGAAAGACTAGGGAACATGCAATGAAGCTACAGGGTAACCTATTTAAGACTAATAAGAGAAAATATTTTTTCACTCAATGTGTAATCAAACTCTGGAATTTGCTACCGGAGGATGTAGTAAAAGCTGTTAGTGTAGCAGGGTTTAAAAAAGGTTTGGACAATTTCCTGGAGGAACGGTCCATCAACCATTATTAAAGTAGACCCTGAATATCCACTGCTTGCCCCAATACAAGCATAGTGGAAACTGTGTCTTTTGGGGAAACTGCTAGGTACTTGTGACCTACATTGGCAACTGTTGGAAACAGGATACTGGGCTTAATGGACCTTGGTCTGACCCAGTATGGCATATCTTATGTTCTTAAATACCTAATGATGGGATCATGCAGGACATGTGTAAGTTTATGGCGTTTTATCAAATGGCTTCTGTGACATGTAATGTTTGATCTTTTTCAGATACCCAAATCACAAATAAGGCTTCTAAAATGGCCCCCTTAATATCTGTAGTGCTGCCTTTTAATAGGTACGGTTGGTGCTGTTATGATATGGAAATGGTAAAGCAGGTTTACAATGGGCTCTTTTTACAAGAGTTTGCAGTACTTCCTAATGTACCTGGCAGGTCGCAATTGAGGGTAGTTGGGTAGAAATCTGGTAGTGTTTTTCTAACTCCACTGCACATGTAAATGATGATCAGTTCAGGCATCCATACACTCATTAAGGGGGTCATTTTAGAAGCCTTATTTGTTATTTGGACGTCTGTAAATGGGCTTAGAGATATCCAAAGCACAGAGATATCTCCAGAGCCATTTTAGAAGCCACCTCTAGGGATGACCCTTGTGTGAGGCCATCCAAATTTGAATGGGGGTGTGAAAGAGGCCTGGCTGGGAACCTGGAGGCGTGGTTAGGGTGTTTCCAGGAGCTGGGATGTCCCTACCTGGTTTAGAAACATCATGGATGTCCAGTATCATATCTAGTCCCAGACCAGGTCTGAAGCATGACTAGCAATGAACATGCATCTGAAAAGTGCTTGTTTTAGCTGAAAAACATCCAGAGGGTGTCGAAGAATGCACTTGCTCGTCCCTGGTACTCGGCACAATGTCAACGACAGAAGCAGTGGGATTTGAACCAACTACTTTAACCTTTAGGCTAGCCAGAGATTGGGGCTCTGTAATACTATTCTGGGGACATCTAGGTAGATGCCCGTGCAGACGTCCATGTCGGACGTCCAGGTTTGTGAAATCTTGTCTGCACCTGGATGTGGCTGCATTTTTTTTCAGATGTTCAGGCTTAGACATCCAAGATTACACTTGGATGGATCTTCTAAAATTCCCCTCTGTTATTATTGAGACACAAAGAGACTTGTGAAGGGCTCCATTGGCATCAACGAAGGATAAGGGGGCAGCACAGTAATCACTCACACAGGGAGCAAAAAAGGTAGCACTGGCCCTGCTTGGAGCAGAATTGCAGGATATGCGTATATGTTATGAAATATGCACATTTCCATGCTACTTTAGGAAGAAAGGTTATGCCTGCTGTGGAGCAGGGGTATCTTTCTGTGAGAGCTTTCAGGGAAGTGATTTAATAAAGGCACATGTTTTTTATAGAATAGCCACTAGGGATGTGCTTTCGTTTGCAATGAAAGCTGGGATGTCTGCAAAACAGGAGATGATGATGATGATGTCATTTCTTGGTTCCTGTCAATAGTGTGCACTCTTTTGCAAGAGTGCACACTACTGAATTTGAGCAATAATGTGCTCTCTTCCACGTGAGTGGGCACCATTACACAATAGCAATCACTATTCGTGCATGTGCGGATAGGGCATGCTATTGTATAATACTAGCACTCAAGAAGAAGCATGCACTATTGTGAAGAAGTGTGCACTATTGAGGAAAAAGATACTAAATGAAAAAACAGGAACGAAACGGAACAATGCAAAAAAGGTTTGGGCTGCATATCCCTAATAGCCACAACATACAGGGTGGCCCAAAAAAAGTGAGAACATCTCGTAGCATGTAAGTTATTTAAAAATTCAAAAAGACAGATGTAAACGATTGACAAATTTAAAAAAAAAGATGGCGACCAGAAATTGTCAAAATAAAGATGTTATATAGCTAAAAAAGGTAATTAAGTAAACTATTTAAGCTTTTAATTTACGAGATGTTCTCACTTTTTTTGGGCCACCCTGTATGTACCTATGTTCATTCACAACCTAGTTGCCCTGTTGTAAAACTACCTTTTATCTTCTGAGATCAATTTCTTATGGGCAATCTATGACTTCATAGTTTCTCTTATAATTCTGGCTTTACCTTGCATTTATATGTGTGTCCAGCATTCATAGAATAACAAATTTTTAACTGGGATTGGAAAAAATTAACAGTTTAAGTAAGCTAGTACAAAATTGCTTACCTTCCAGTCTCAGAGGATATTTAAATGAGGCTAAGCAGTGAGCGAGGTATTTTTGGCTTGTCTGTACTTCAAGTTGACATCATGCCATCAGCATGCTCTGTGCAGTTCCCTTGTCCAATTCCAGACTTTGTTGACGTTATTTGATATTATTATAGTGACTGTATGTGTTGAAGGGATATGGACCTCATGAATATTGTAATGAGCCCTTTAATATATTTAAGGGTTCTCTTTTTGGCTGTTTATAAATTATAAATTTAGATTTTTTATTTTTCCGCCAATTAAGCATTTTTGAGGATACAAAAGGCTGTGTGTATCGGTGTTTTCCTAATGCAGAAATTACGGCTGGGAATCTTTTCTGGTTGAATCATCGACATATGGTCCTTCTAGTAATTAGTACTAGCACTGACATTCCCCTAGCCACCAGCCCATACTCCCCCAATCATTCTCCTTCCATATATTCCCAGCTTCTCCTCTTGTAACCCATCAGTATATCCCCAGTCTCAGCACTCTTTCTCCCACCAGCAGCCTCTCTACTTTCTCACTACCACTGTGTCTACCATTCTCAGATTCCCCATACTTGCTTATTCTGTCCTCCTACCATCTGCTCTAATTTGCCATTAGGAACATCTGTGGAGCAGAGTGGCAGGAGGAGGAGCTTAAAGACCATCAACATGGAGTGGAGGAGTAGCCTAGTGGTTGGGGCAAGGTACTTCAGGCCGGAAGGTCGGTGGTTCAAATCCCACTAGAGGACAGGAACCTTGGGCCGGAAGGACTGGGGTTTCTAGTCCCATAGGTGCTCCTTGTGGTCTTGGGCAAGCCACTTAACCCTCCATAGCCCATGTTCCCTGTAAAATAGTTATCTCCAAGTTATAATGCCCTGTTCAATGTAATTTCAGTTTGTTCAATGTAAACCGCACTGATGCAGAATAGCGCGGTATATAAGAGAATGTAAATAAATAAATAAATAAATAAAAACTACTAAAAACCTTTGTAGATTAGGACTTCTTAGCATGGAAAAGGCACAGAAATAGAGTAAAGGATCTATAGCAGGTAAAGGGAAGGGTGAAAGAGTAGTAGGGGACACCGACTCCAAATGGGTTAATTTTGTGGCAGTAATGAACCTCACTCCTACACCAGGGTATGCTGGGTATGATCTCAATCTCAAATTTAATGCTAGTGCTCACCCGTAATTTGCATGTAGGGGCAGTGGTGTTTTTCTAGTGTTTATCCAATAAACATCTGTTAATTTTTTTTTGCTTTGGAGCTGTTACTGTATATAAATGTTTATCAGCTAAAACCTAGAATACAAGCTCTAAATATATGAGCTTCAGGCTGCGGGCCAGGCTCCCAGGCAAGTCGCCTATAACTGGGTGCCCACCGCATTGAAACCCTCGCCGAGGGGGCAGGAGAAAATTGAAACCTCTGGCGAACAGGTAGAGGGTGATGTCTGATTGAAGGTTTGATAAATGACCCCTCTGGGAGGGAAAGAAAATCAAAAGCAGAGAAGCGGAAGGAGAGAAAGTGTTGCTCTCAGGGTAGAGCGGAGCTCGAAGCAGGAAAGGGAATGCTGTGGGTACCTTCGGAATTAGTGGAAAAATTTCCCTCCTTCAAAAAGGAACAAAGAGCGGATCCCGCGCTGTCCCGCGCTTTTGAGCATGCCCAAGAAGAGAGAGATACCTTTCCCAGATTTGTTATAGACGAGGAAATACTGTACAGAGAAAATAGGGACCTCCGGAAAGGAAATATTCGGAAACAGCTGGTGGTACCAAATACCTTCAAATCCTTGGTTCTACGCTTAGCCCATGACCACCCAGTAGGTGGACACAAGGGAGCACAGGGCACCCTTGATCAGATACTGGCTAGATTTTATTGGCCAGGCATCTTTAGGGAAACTACTCGCTTTTGCGAATCGTGTGCCTCTTGTCAACGTGTAACCCCGGTACGACCGCCTGCGGTACCCTTACTTCCGATGCCGGTAATTTCGGAGCCGATTCGAAGGCTCGCCATGGATATAGTGGGACCTCTTATAAAAACACCAAGAGGATTTCAATACATACTTGTTATCATTGATCAAGCTACCCGTTTCCCGTGGGCTGTGCCCTTAAGAAACATCTCAGCGAAGTCTATCGCTAGTGAATTGATAAAGCTATTTTGTGAGGTGGGGTTCCCGCAGGAAGTACTGACGGACAGAGGAACCAATTTTATGTCCAGATACTTGGCCCAGGTGTGGGACGCCTTTGGCATTCACCATCTCAAGACGGCGGCTTATCATCCTCAATGCAACGGTTTGGTTGAGAGAATGAACCAAAGCATAAAGCAGATGCTTCGATGCACTTTGGATGGGGAAATGATGGAATGGGATACCATGCTACCCTTCATACTATACGCTTGCAGGGAGCGAACCCAAAGTTCCCTAGGCATCTCGCCCTACGAACTAATGTACGGATGAGCGCCAAGAGGTATACTGGATATCTTACGAGAACAATGGACGGAACCAGTTGAAGCTGAAATAGGGATACCACAATTTCTGAGAAGTTTGAGGAGTCGTCTAGAGCGGACTTCTCGTCTGGCGGAGGAAAAATTGAAAGAGAGCCAGCAAAAGCAAAAAAGATATTACGACAAACGTACAAGACCAAGGCAATTGGATATAGGGGAGAAAGTGATAGTCCTAGTGTCCGGACCAACCCCAAAATTTGAAGCTCAGTGGAAGGGACTTTACACGGTGGTCAAACCCATGGGTCCAGCTTCATATTTAATCCAGGACAAAAAGGGACACAACCAGGTCTATCACGTGAACGTCCTCCGACAGTGGCATGATAGGTTGGCTTTGATGGCATCCATAGAAAAAATATCCAACCCTACGACATTGCAACCACACAACTGTAGTCTAGAGCGTAAAGAAGGGAAGCTACGTTATAGGATGGAGGTGATGTCACAGATTACGTGCTGTAGGGAAGAAGATTCCTCAGCCCGTAATATTTTAAGAAGGGGGATATGTCATGCAGCAGGGGCTGATGAAAGTAAAAATGCACGAGAAGAAGCTGTTTTTCATGAGGAAAAAGATGTGCACAAGATGCAATATCCGCACAGAACAGCTAGAGGGAGCAGGCGTGCACTCACAGAGCCTGAGTGGACACACTTAGCTAATCGAGAGCACCTGACATTCAGCCCGGAAAGCTCAAACACAGGAGAGCTTTATAAACGGAAGACTGGAGACTGGAGAGGGCAGAGCAGTGCTTGCAGGTGTGGAGCCGGAGGTAAAGCTGAAGATTTACGAGAAAGCAGCACCACAAGCAAGGACCAAGCAGAAAGAAGCACTTGGGAAACTAGTGCTGGGCAAAGGAACAATCACCTTTGGAGGCAAAGCAGAGTGAAAGAAAGAAGCCTGCTTGGACCAGAGGAACCTGGGGCTAAACCGAAAGGTAACAGAAGCTTTCAGAGAGGAGCCTGGCACAGGGATTGTGTTCCTGAAGAACTACGGGAAGGAGGAAATCCCAGTTCTATATGCTGCTGGAAGCCAAGGTATGCTGACTCTGTTTCTATGAAGAAAACCTTACCTTATAAAAAGCCTTTTGAAAGTAATGCTAAACCTGTGAGAAAGGAAAGCAAAGCTACTTCTCATAAGTCAAGTAGCCAACGCCCGAGGGTAGGCCATGCTCATTGGCAAACACTAGAGGAACTCTTTAAACATCCAGAGAACAGGACTAGGGCCTGGCCAGAAATTATAGCCAGTGAAACCACTGATACAGACAGAGATAATTCTGAGCCGATGCAAGTGGAACTTGTAGAGCCAAGCCTTTTATCTCAGGAAGAGATGGACTGTTCTTTGTGTATTTCAGGCAGTGCAGAGTCACTGCTAAACCTGTGAATGATATATGTTATCTTCAGAATGTTATTCATTTGCTAAATGGAAAAAGAGTGCTGAAACATTTGCTTTATTCTGGAAAGCTTAACTAAACATGGTTACAACTGTGAAGCATAACAGTTTTTCCGTTAACCTGAGTTGATTTCATTCCTGAAGTTAAGGACTTTTTCTTTAGGTTGTAACCCAGCTGAATCTTATGCGTAAAGGGAAATAAATGCCTTGTTAACCCTCTACTCTGCATTCACAATTTTTCTTAGTTAGGAGCTGAACTACTAAGACCAGGTTACACCTGGTTCTTAAAAGACCCTCCTTTCATAATAAAATAATTTTTGTGCCCCACCTACCCTAATGACCACTGGCCACCAGGGCGGTGCACGACAATGGTGAGGCTGGTGGTATGTGGGAGGCAATAACTAGCTGTCACAGCAGGTAGCGCTGATCAAGAGGCAAGGGTAATGGAATTGCCTTGCTAGTAATATGGCCGATGAGACCTGATCTGGTATCTGGGTGGGCGGGGGGTGTATTGGGATGTTTGGTTACCAAAGTTTTGCAATCATTACATTGTATTGTGTGTGGATTTCTGGCTTGTTATGCCATTAAAGCTGCGACTAGTGTGTGATCATAGCTACTATAGGGGTGGATTTTGTATGGGGGGGGGCATTAGGAGAGAGTGGGGGCTGAGGAGGCCCCGGGTGCGGGCTGCCTCAGTTATGAAGAGTGATAGAATCCTAAAAATCATTTTAAAAGTAGTTTGGCATAGCTGAGATGCACAATACTTGCTAGTAACACTTTTAAAACTCAGGATGTAATATAATTATATTTATTTGAGCATGGTGGTGAATGCATTTCTCCCGAATGTATTCTAAATCCTAAGCAGGCGATGAGTCAGCCTTACGATGAATATTGACCTTTAGTTTCCTTTCTGTGTTGCTTGCAATACATTCCTATACTATTATAATATCATTTATTACATATGGAGTGTAATTTTCTAAAACTGTGCGTAGTTAACACGTGATTTAATTTCTATTTTCTAGTCAAGGACTTTATAAAACAGGGGCGTAAGTGATGGGATACATGTTGCAAATCTAACCTTAATATAACACTAGGGATGCTATACATGCCCTGCCTATATTTTTAATGAACACATGTAAGTTATAGTCTTTTATAACTTATGCATGTTGATTTGCTCTTTGCAAACACACCGATTGGCAGCACTTGCCTCATTGGCACCCCATCACTCCTGGGATGCCCTCACCGCCACAGACAAAAAAATGGCCACTGTGCACCGCGATGCTGAATTCCACTCACCAGGGACACCATCACCCAGCGCTGCACAAGAGACTCAAAGGAATATGCTGCCAGGCACTCCCGCGCCTAAAGGCCATGCCGAAGGGCCCTTAAGTACGGCCCTTAGAGTGGACTGATGAATGGACCAAAACCACTGATCTTATCACCGCCAAACATCCAGTTCAAGGGAGGTAAGTCCCGGATTCACCCCCTCACTCCTTTCGCCACCTCTCCTGTCAAGCACCCTATACAACAAAGAGCACAATAAAGAGCAGCAAAATGAGACTTACTACTCCCATCACCAGTCTGCATCTCTTACTCAGCCTAACGACCAACCCAGTAACGACACTTCCACACAACAAAATCATACCCATCATCTTCAACAAGAGAAAACTTACAGAATACAACCCCATTCCTCACACCGGCTTTAGGAAGCAGCACCAACTCATACACATCAGACTAAACAAGACCCCCACACCTCATCACCATGTCCACCTCGACGATAGTATGTGGACTCATCAACACGCACTCCGCCAGGAACAAAATCCATACAATAGGTGACCACATACAAGATAAAATCCTAGAAATTATGTGCGTCACTGAATCATGGTTCAAAAATTCAGATAATGTCCTACTAAACCAGATAACCTGCTTATCTCATTCCCTCCACAACTGCCCAAGAAACACCAAGAAAGGCGGAGGTGTCTTCATTCTAAGCAGCAAACAGTTGAACTTCACTACCACTACCACTACATCTACCTCAACTGATAACTCAAATATCCTGTTAATTGAGAACAAGAACTGGACAATATGCCTCACATACCGCTCACCAAACACCAACACAGAAGACCTTTCCATCCTACTAGAAACAGCTTGTGCACACACAACAATAAACAAACTATTCATCCTGCTAGGCGACCTAAACCTCTCCTCAGCCCCCACGAGCCAAACCAACTCAGTCCTGCAAGACATTTATTATTTATTTATTTATTTATTTATTACATGCACTTATATACCATGCTATTTTCAATCAGTGCGGTTTACATAGAACCAGTTAAATACACATCTCAAAACATTCAATTTGTGTTTACAATTAACAGTCAACAGAACTTGGATAGACAACAAGGGGGTAACTATTTACAACTGTACAGAAAGAGCAGGCTGAATGTCTGTTTGACGTGGTTAGTTTACTGATGAGGCATTTGAGGTGCTGTCATCCAGGTAATTCAGACATGGATGCAATAGGCCTCACCCAACTAATTGATGTACCCACCCACTGAGCTCACATCAAATAATCCTTCCATCCCAATCAAAGTAACCCCAACCCCATGGTCGGACCATTGCATGATCACATTTGAACTTCCGCAACACCCCTCCACAGATATCATGGACAAACAGCCCCACAACACTCGAAGTTTCAAGAAATTGGATAAACAATCACTCTAAGACCACGTTATCCCAAGACTGAACAGTAGCTCCATTGACTTAATGGAATTGGTTAACAACTGGAATGATACCTTAGCTCCATTCGCCATAGCAACACAATGGAACAACAGTACAAGAACTCAACTAGCAACCTGATATTCCTCAGAAATAAGACAAACCAAACACAACCTAAGACAAATTGAATGACAATGGAGACACTCAAGAGACCTGTACCTACTTACAAATACTCATCCAAACAAATGGAATACAACAATCTTATCAACAAACACAAAATGGGATACCACACAAACCTAATCCTAAACTCATTGAACCATCCCAGAGAGCTAGTCAGGATAGTTAAATCCCTCACTTGAGACCTGCCACAACAACAAAACAAAGAACTGGGACCACAAGACATAGCGCTCTTTCCCCAGAATAAACAACAACCTGGGGAATAAACCCACTCCCACCTGCAAATGACAACCAACAACTACAGAGATGGATCAAGATAGCTAGACATGAGCTTTCCCAAACCATACTCGACATAATCGACATATCTCTCATACAAGGTCACATGCCCACTAATCTCAAAACCACCTCTATAAGACCCATCCTGAAGAACACCTCCCTTGATAGCACCCTCCCAAGCTCATACAGATCTTCCTAGCCAAAAATGATCAAAAATATTGTAAAACTCCAACTACAGGAATACATCAACACATCTGCCCCCTTGATCCACAGCAATATGGGTTTAGATCTGGTCATAGCATAGAAACCCTACTCATCTTGCTACTGAACACTCTAATCAAAGGATTGGAAAAAACAGCTTTATACTAATACTCATAGACATCTCAGCCACATTCGGCTCCATAAATCATAACAAACTCATCGAACGCCTTAAGGAAATTGGGATATTAAAAACTCCTCTAGCATGTTTCCGCTCCTACCTCACAGATGGCATCCAACAAGTCAAGATGGGAACCCAAACATCACCCAAGTTCCACCATCTACAAGGAATATCCCAAGGCTTCTCACTATCTGCACTCCTATTCATCCTCTATGTGCAACCAATCTGCAATCTCATAAGCAACACAACATATTTTACCACCTCTACACAGGCGACCTGATGTTAAATGCCCTCTTCTCCACAAAACACCCAGTCCACATGACAATCAAAGAGTGCTTCAAGGTGATAACATGGTGGCTAACTGACCACAAACTCACGATCAACTACACCAAAACCGAAATTCTACACATAACAAATGACCCCACCTACACATCTCCAGCAAGCATCATGATCGACAACAACAAAAAAGTTAAACCAGAAGTCAAATACCTGGGAGTCATACTGGACCAACAAATTAACTTCCAACCCCACATCAAAAAAACAACTTGAACAGTATACCACAAAATCAGGACTCTCTACAAACTATGTCTCCTGCTAGCTGCTGACTACTTCAGGACAGTATGTCAAATATTAATAACGCCACACTTTGACTATAGTAACTCTATTTTCCATAGACTCCCAAAACATATATTACATCCCCTACAACTAGCCCAAAACACAGCAGCTCGCCTAGTCACCGGAACACAAAGACAAGACCACATCACACCCACACTTAAGACAATCCAAGCACGGATCAAGTACAAAACAATTAACACATTCAAGGCAATCCACAATCAATCATCAGAATACTTACAAGCTCTCCTTCAGAAGATTCCGGATACCAGATCCAGAAGACAGATGGACCAAAACCTACTCAACATACCAATCTGCAAAACTAAAAGCTCACAGACTACCTGCAACAGAACCTTCACAATCTATGGATCCACAAACTGGAATGCCCTCCCAAGCAGCCTAAGAGTCATCAACAACCCAACTGAATTCCGAAAGAAACTAAAAACACTTTCATGAATATTTTGGAACATACACCCAAAACTCCCACCCGTGAACCTCCCAACTCCCCTTTTTCCCCATTCCACAACCACCCCACCCAACCACAGCTGAAACCCACCCCACTGACTACCCCCAGAGAATCTGTATATAAGTTGACTGTTTAAAGTTATAAAGTTATAATATTCCCAACATACCCCTTCCCCAATGTTCTCTGTATCGAACTGTTCTCTGTAAACCGCTTTGATAGCTTAAAAAGTGATATATATAAAAAAAAGTTTAAAATAAATAAATAAAACAGGGGCGTAAGTGGTGGGATAGTTGTGGCAAATCTAGGCATGATCAGTTACACCAACTCTATATGCCCCGCCTATATTTTTAATGAACACACATAAGTTACAGTCTTTTATAAATTATGCATGTGGATTTGCTCTTTGCAAACACTCCACCTAAGTTCCGCCCCTGTGCAGCCCACACCATTGGCCTGACACATACACTTTCTAAACAGTGACTGGTTAAGGTATGTGTATAAGGCCCAACCACGCACATAAGTAATTGAGAATGCTTGCAGCTCGTTTATAAAATTACATCCTTAAAGCCCTATTTTGCATAGGTCATCTAGCTGGAAATTGGGATGTCCAAGTTGGGACATGCCCAGTTCCCCAGGTATTTACAAAAACTTTGCTTAGGGGGGCGGAGCCTGATGTCCAGCGGGTAGGACGCTTTGCGTTGAAGCTCCCGAGAGGCCTACTCAGAATCCTGACTTAATACCTATATAAATTTACTATTTTGCTCCGAGCTGACCGGGGCACCTCGGGGGGGATGGCGGCCCACAAACCAGCGCGCTTGGACTTCGGGTCTCCTTCTTCTTCTCACGGAAAACGCTCCAAAACGGAGGTATCCTCCCCGCAGAAGATGGTTCCATTTCGTGAAAACCCCGCAATGCACCTGGAGATTTTGGAGGAAATACGCGGCGTGAAGGAATTGGTGCAGTCTAATGGAGAAGCGCTTCGAGCCATGCGAGAAGACTTTGGAGTGCTCCAAGACCGACTTGAAGGTCTTTCATTACGGCAGGACAATATGGCGGGGGTCCTCGACTCGCACGAGGTGCGCTTGGGCAAACTGGACGAGGCTGAGCGCCAGATACAAAATCTTCAAAAGGAGTTGGAAGATAGCAATAATCGCGCCCGTCGCAACAATGTGAGGCTCCTTGGAATGCCGGAGGGAGTGGAAGCAGGAGATATAAGAGAATTCTTGCTCAAAACTCTTCCCTCCTTGCTGAAGATTACTTTTCACAGAGAACTGGAAATCGATCGAGCACACCGTGTTCCTGCCCGCATGGCGCTCAACCGCACGACCCCCCGGCCTATTATCTTTAGCTTGCTACGATATCAGCAAGTGGAACAAATTTTACATGCTGCCCGAGCGAATCATCATTTGGAATATGAAGGTCGTAAGGTCTCCTTCTTTCCTGATTTGGCAAAGCCTACCGTTGACCGTCGGAAGAAACTCCTTGCTCTTCGCCCTCGACTTCAACAGCTACAGGCTCGCTTTGGCCTGTTGTATCCAGCGAAGCTCCGAGTGACTCTCCATAACCAGACCAGGACGTTCGAGGATCCTGATCTATTATCAACATTTTTGGACTCCAAAGAAGCAGAACAGATGCGCTAATCCCAAATTTTGGACTCTTATCTGCCGGCTCTGTCCGCCATTTTGAAGGGCCGATGCGGCGGTCATAGCCCAGCACAGAAATAGCCTGGACTTTCTTTCTTTCTCTGTATGACTTTTGTCTTTGGTCTCCTATCCCTTCATGATGTGTGCCTCGGTCGGATTCGGAGCACGCACAGTCCTACAGGTTATATGTTTTTTCAATTTCGGCCTTCTCTGGGGTTTCTCCCCGCAGACACATGGTCGCCAGTAATTTTGGGGTTTTGCTTCTCCTCTACCGTACTGCGGTTATCTTTGTTAATGTGGGGCGCTTCATTGTATTATATTAGCTTATTTTTCTATGTCATGTGTACAGCCAGATACAGTCAGTTTGAGGGACACAGTGAAATTATGTGTGCTATCATGCTCAGAATTTTAACTTTTCTGAATGGCCTCATGTAAAATCTTATTATTCATTGTACAAGGCATTGCTGGTCCACTCAGCAGAAAGAAAATCCTTAGCTATCTTAGCCATGAGCACGTTGATTAGGTGTTTCTTCAGGAAACGCATTACCCTCTGCTGAAACACTGAAACTCAATGCTAGGCCTCACATGGTAGCTGCCTACTCTCCCACCGTTTCCAAATGGTACGGGATAGTCATGCTGGTCAAGAAGTTTTTGCACGCTACTGTACCTGATATTAGCGCTGCCATGGAGGGTAGATGGGCCCGTGTACACCTTGAGGTTGGAGATAGTGAATTCACGTGTATTTGCATTATGTCCCGAATGTGGACAACCCTGCTCACTATGCAAGTTTTGCGCAGTTGGCCTCGGCCTCCGCTAATGCTCCATTAATACTTGGTGGCGATTTTATTCAAGTGCTCCCTCAATCTTTTCTTCTCAAACACGGTGCTTGTTGGTTGGAAGCTCCAGTACCGAGCAGACCTGTGTGGCTAGATATAGTAGCGGGCCTTTGCTCACCGATTCCTCTTACCTTACTCCCTGGTATGACTCTCCCATTAGATTCCCACTATCCACCAATGTTTTTCGACACTTTAGGTGCCTTTAATATTCCTATGCAACCTTTCGACTCCCGACTCTGGTCAGTGTAACTTCCGTATTGCATTCGGAGCACTGGAGTACTCCCGCTACCGGCACTCTCTGCATAAGGTTGATTGGAAACTTCCGATCTCTCGGTAGTTTACCGGGTGTAGCATCCAATTTTACTAAACCTTATGTAATGCTATCACTAGAGATACCTCTATAGCGCAGAAAGTATGGGAGAGAGAATTGCATGTGACTTTAACCTCGGAGCAATGGAGCCTTATCTGGAGCAGAGGGACACGGGTTCCCGACCCGCCTCACTCACTCAGACCCTCTTCTTTCTAGCCCACCGGTGTTTTTTACACTCCTCACAGTTTAGACATATGGAACACTACTCAGGGTAATGGTTGCTGGACACGTCCTGTGGCCATTGGTTTATTACTTCATTTCATGTTATGCATGAATATCCCGCACTACAGTATAACTGGCGTCGGGTCTGGGGTCGTATTTAGTCTAAATTGCACTCTCAGGAGTCCCTTTCCCGGAGGATAGTGGGACTTCGCCCAGTTGCGGGGATCCCCTCTCTCCCAAGAAATGGCTTATCTCCTTTTGAACTTTATGCTTGGCATTGCTGTTTCCCTCATTGAGTAATACTGGGAAATTAGTTCCCATCTGAGCCTCAATGAATGGTGGAATCATGCCTGTCTCTACAGTAAATATGAACAAATACCTCGTCTGTGTGCTTCCTCCGTTCAGACTCCTTCTTATTGGTCTTAATGGAAGATGTTCAATGAATATGTACATTTTGCTAAATGCTCTCATCTGACTGTCTAACTTTGTATATATCTCTGTCTCATGATCATGCTGTATTATGGATATTTTTTGATTGTTTGATGTATAATCACTGTTCACTGGAAGCGCTCACATGCTGATACAAACGGGTAGAGAAGAAGCACCGGGGTGGGGGGTAATGGGTTTACTTTTCCTTATTGTATACCTGTTTTGTCTTTTTTGGTGTGTTGTTTCTTTGTTTGTTGCAAAATGAAAATAAAAGTTTCAAAAAAAAAACAACTTTGCTTAATACGGAGTCTTTCATAAAATAAGCATGAGGGCGCTGGGAAATATATATGTAAGTGCCACTACTGGCATGCACAGAGGAAGCACTTATTTTAATAAGAAACACATTCAGAAATAGAGCACTATCACTCAGGGTTTTGAGTGTGTAAGCAGTAGATTTTGCTGCCTGCAGATGTCAGTGGCACATTTTACAAAACAGGACGTTCTGGAAAAGCCAGTTAAGGAAACAAATGAAAAACTCTTTTTCAAAAAATGTTTGCTGTAGGTTTAAACACCACAGAATTAAGCACAATTGCCTCCTCAGAACAAGTATAAATGCTGATGTCTAGATTTATTGGAAATTCATGAATGTGCACTACGTTTTTATAAGATAATTTTATAAACTCCCGCGCAGTTAATGCACATTGCCATGTGTGCATTTGGGGCCTGTTTTATAAAGTGAACTACGTGCGCACGTTATGAAATTGTGACGTATCTTTATGCCCCTATCTAGTTGCAGCAGTTGAGCAGGCATAAATGCCTGTGCCTTGATTCTTGCATATTTTATACAATTTTATAACTTAGGTGTGTAAACTTAGGCTTTGCCTAGGCTCTACTTAAGTTCTGTCCCTGCGCACACCCAGACAGTGCGTGTGATGGGAATTATGTGCGCACTTGTAAAATGGCAACCACCTAAAAAATGCACATAAGTCCTTTAAAATATGGGCTTATGCACATAACTAGTGTGTAGCTTTCTGCACACCCCTTATAAAATCAGCCCCTTAGAGGGACATTTTATAAACTGGCATCTGTTATCACAAGTTTTCATGTTCCTACTTTACGTCTATTTTATAAAGTAAAATACATATCAGTACTGGACTCTATAAAACAGAGCTAAGTGCAAAAGCATGTAAAGGTGCAATCACTTATAACAGCCCTGGAGCTGGTGTAAATAATTATGCCTACTTTTTGCAATGATGTGCATAAATTGAAGAAATTTATGATTTACAGACCTAATATTCAAAGGGCAGTTATACGGTTTACAGCCATGTAACTGCCGCTGAGAGGAATATTCAATGCTACTAACATGGATAGTGCCGCTGAATATCCCTGATTATGGCCCTGTGTGCCCCAGTGCTAACCACTTAGCGTCGGGGCATGTCAGGGCATTCTGGGGTGAAGCGGAGGTGGAGACTATCAATAACCAGGCAGTGGCAATATTGCATACTGCCCAGTTAGCGACCTGAACCTAAAAGATAGGCGAGGAAAAACTTCACCTAACTTTTAGGCGCAGGAGCTATCCGGGCAGCATGGAATATCACTGTGCCTGATTAGCTACTGCAGCTTCTGGTGTGTGTGGTGATCCCTGGATATTCAATACTGGGGCTGCATATGACCTTGGCATTGAATATCCGGGATTAAGGGCCGGCGGGCACAGCTATGCACCGTAGCGGCGCATAGCCTGCACAAGCAAATATCAGGCCTGCATAATTACTAACACCATCCCCTCTCTGCCCTTACTCTTCCATTGGCAAACCCACAGTGAAAGTATGTGCGATGCAAATGATCTGTGTACTTTCACACTAGTCTGTATTTTATCAGAACCACACAAGTCAATTCCAGAGTGGAAGTCTAAAACTAATATCAAAAAAATCACTCCACCAAATAGTACATCATCCACTACAGGTGTAAAACAATAAAAAATAACATGAAAAAAACAATAGAAGGAGAAAAGAGCCTCAGAATACAATGAGGTGGTAATGTTGGCGCAAATTGTACACGCTCCAACCCAACCTCATAACATCAACAGCTCAGAAAAACTCCTTTTCATTTGTCATTAACACATTACAATTGCAAAACATCACATCTTCTTAAATTTCCTGTGTTCTCTCAGAGCATGTCCGCTTTTATCATGATGAAATATAGGTCACATCTTCTTAAATCTTAAAGCGTAAATTCCTTATATTCTACTTGCCATGACAAATCAATGGGCTTCACTTCTCAAAACATCAACACATCATGCATATTGTGCCCTTATAACCAAAAGCCACACTTATCTGTTCATAGCACAATAGCTTGCCATTACTGTTCAACGGGCTTCCGACGCCACAAACAGGCTGCCCAGGTGTTTCGCTAAGTGCTTCTATAAAGGAATGCACGAACTCCCTTCTGACCAAAATGCTGTGATAGAAAACAGGAAAAAAACTTTAAACAACCCCACCTATAGTGAAAACCTCACAGTAAACCCTTTGTCATACACTGAAAACCAAACGCTACCTCAAAGCCACATCCTGCCTTTCCTTCCGGCCTTCACATCAATCAAATTCAAATGCAGTAATCTCCAAAGAGAAATGCCGCGCATGCACACATTTAAAAACCTGCCCGATGCCATGTCATATTCTGAGAAATTATGAATGGGACCGCCCCCTCAACATTACATCCAAACGATGTCATAGGGATACCCACTACATACCACATCCCCTCATCAAAAAAACCCAACGGGTCAACCTTCTCCAAACCACATCAACGGGAGTAGCCCTCGTGCCACAACGTAAAAAACTGTTGGGCACTACTTAAACATAATAAACATTCCAATCAATCTGGGTATTCAACCCTCCAGGGAAAACCATCCCCAATCAGAAAATCCACTTCTGCTCACACACCAAAAGAGATTTGTTCCCTGCTCTGACCACCAAAACCCCTAATCATCTGATCAATGCAAAAACATCTCAATTCTGAGAAAGTATGTCCCAAATCCAGGCAGTTTTGCACTATAGGGGCTTGCCGCCGTTGACATTTCAGGTGCCTCTTATGTTCATTCAACCTCAATCTCAAAGGTCTTTTAGGCTTACCCACATAACCCAATCCACAGGGACACCTAATTAAAATAAATCATGAAACTAGAAGTGCAGGTGGTTCTGATAAAATACCGACTATTGTGACATTTTTTAACTCAGTTTTCCTCCTTGAGTTATCTTCTACAGCGTGTTATTCAGAAATGTGTGTGGACAAGAAATTGCAATTTAAAAGAATTACTAAGCCCAGTGGTGTTGAGATCTCACATCTGGTCATTGGGTCATGTTGTGTGTGGTGAGTGCTTCATTTGTGATGTTTCAGAGGTCATGAGTATATGTTACGGTGCAATACCACCTGCACTTCTAGTTTTGTGGTTTATTTTCTTAGGTGTCCCTGTGGATTGGGCTACATGGGTAAGACTGAACACCCTTTGAGATTGAGGTTTTATTTATTTATTTCTTTTTTTATACCATGCTCTTTAGAATCAGTGTGGTTTACATGTATACTAACAGGTACTTTTTATTCCCTTGTCCCCAAAGGGCTCACAATCTAAGTGTACCTGAGGTAATGGAGGGTTAAGTAGCTTGCCTGAGGCCACAAGGAGTGGCCCTGGGACTAGAGACCCCAGTCCCTCTGGCCTGAGGTTGCTTGTCCTCATGTGGGAATTGAACCCCCAGCCTTCTGGCCTGAGGTAACCCATCCCAAACACTGAGCCACTCCTCCCTCTGGTTGAATGAACATAAGAGCCGCCTGAAATGTCAACAGCAGGAAGCCCCTCTAGTGCAACACTGCCTGGATTTGGGACATGCTTTCTCAGAATTGAGGTGTTTTTGCATTGATCAGGTGATTAGGGGTTTCGGTAGCCAGAGTATGGAACAGTCTCTTTTGGTGTGTGAGCAGATGTGGATTTTCCAATTGGGGACGGTTTTCCCTGGAGAGTTGAATGCCCAGATTGACTGGAATGTTTGTTATGCTTTGGAATTTTGAAGTGTATGACGTGGCATTGGGCAGGTTTTTAAATATGCATATGCGCGGTGTTTCTCTTTGGAGATTACTGCATTTGATTTTGATTGATGTGAAGGCCGGAAGGTATGGCAGGACATGGCTTTGAGGCAGCGCGTAGTTCTCAGTGTATGGCAAAGGTTTTTCTGTGAGGTTTTCACTATAGGTGGGGTTGTTTAATGCTTTTTTCCTGTTTTCTCTCACAGCACTTTGGTCAGAGGGGAGTTCATACATTCCTTGAAGAAGCACTTAGCAAAATGCCTGGGCAGCCTGTTTGTGGCATCGGAAGCCCGTTGAACAGCAATGGCAAGCTATTGTGCTATGAACAGAAAAGCATGGCCTTTGGTTATAAGGGCACAATATGCATGATGTGTTGATGTTTTGAGACGTGAAGCCTGTTGAGTTGTCGTGGCAAGTAGAATATAAGGAATTTGCGCTTTAAGATTTAAGAAGATGTGACCTATATTTCATCATGATAAAAGCAGACATGCTCTGAGAGAACACAGGAAATTTAAGAAGATGTGATGTTTTGCAGTTATAATGTGTTAATGACAAATGAAAAGAAGGAGTTTTTCTGAGCCATTGATGTTACGAGGTTGGGTTGGAGCATGTACAATTTGCGCTGACATTACCACTTCATTGTATCCTGAGGCTCTTTTCTCCTGTTTTTTTTATGTTATTTTTTATTGTTTTACACCTGTAGTGGATGATGTACTATTTGGTGGGGTGATTTTTTTGATATTGGTATTTTATCAGAGGCCTTTTGCATAAATGACCTAAAATTAAGAGAATTTATACACATAGTTTGTGCATAAATCTACGTGGCGTTTATAAAATGACCCGCTTAAAGTGTAAACCCTTCGGGCCAATATTTAAAAGCTCTTATCTGGAGAACCATGGAGGTTATCTGGATAAGGGCACTTAGTGAGATCAGTTGCACTATTTTGGATAGTGCCACCAAATAACTCCACAGACTGCCTCCAAGACAGTCCAGGACAATGTTCCCGCTAAGCTGTGCTGAGTCCTCTGCCAGCATTCCTGCTTGTGGGGGGAGGTGCAAAGCGATCATGAAAGCGATCACTCTTAGAATCGCATGGCATAGGCAGGTCCCGAGGTCTGTCGATGCTGTGTGATCCTAAGTGTGATCGCTTTGCACCTTTTCCCACTGGCAGGAATGCTGGCGGAGGACTCAGCACAACTTAGCAGGAACATTGGTCCAGGGTGGAGCGAGGGTAGTGCTGACCTTTTCCGGATAGCAGTGATTTTCAGTCTATGTCTGGATAACTAATCCTGATAACTTAGGCCGAATGAAATGAAGAACACAATTGCTATCCAGCTAGGCATACTTATTCAGGTGGAGGCCAATTCCATAACATGCCTGTCTGGCCCGCGGACATGTCTAAATTGAAAACAGGCTCTGTTTGAACCAAATTCCACATCCGCGGGTCTAGATGTGCCTGTAGGTCGAGAATTGGGGAGATAGACATGTCCGGGCAAAGCGCTAAGCAGCCTGCCTGTGCATGCATCTGGCCCCATGGGCCATGCAATATAATGGAGAAACACGTCCCTGTAATATTATGGGACACAGGTAAACATTTTGGATATCCTTGCGTCCACCATATTCTGAAAAGTTACATGTTTCAGATCCTATCTGTCTCCGGTATGTACCTGCAGATGCCACGCCTCCTTGGTAAAACGTGCATCTCCTAAGCTGCTCTTCACACTGACAGTAGTTTGCTGATGCAAACTAGACATAAATACCAATAAGAAATGACTGCTGTTGCAACTTACACCATATAACAGTCAACCTCAGGCCCTGAAAAGTGCTAGGCAATCCCAGTGCACCCTAATATATGGTATAAGAGAATATAAATATGAACATGTATGTCAGGACATACTTTCCATCAAATGGTACTTGGCATTAGGAACCAGCCCCAGTGATTCCTGCCTTGGTCATCTCTGTAAACGTGATTTAAATTGCTAAGAATGGATCCATACCAAGTGCACAAACCCGAAACTAACATTGCAGTTCCCCAAATGATGCATAATATTGCTGAGCAATAAATGTATGCCCTTTTTATGTCTATGGCCTATAAGTATGCTCATTCTACTGCTCCACACTTCCTTTTCTCTCTTATCTCTCCCTACACCCCTCCTCAGGAACTCCGCTCTTCTGGCAGATCGCTTCTATCTGTGCTCTTCTCCTCTAATGCTAGATCCAGACTTTGCTCCTTTTATCTTACTGCTCCCTATGCCTGGCACAAACTATCTGAGTTTGTACGTCAGGCTTCTTCTCTGGCCCTTTGCAAATCCAGGCTGAGCGCTCATGTCTTCTTTGCCACTCTTTTTTTAAATCTGATCTGCCTAAGCTCCCTTGTGTTTCCTTGCCATTCCCCCTAAATGTATCCTGTCCACAGCTGCTGTGCTGTCTGTCTTGACTAGATTGAAAGTTCTGCTGAGCAGGGACCATCTTTTACGTGTGTCTGTGCAGTGCTACGTACGCTTTGTAGCACTATACAAATGATCAGTAGTAGTAAGGCCTTCTGGCTATGGCATCTAATTCCCACCTATCTGGATACTAGCATTTTTCTCAGCAGCTATACCTGTCCCATTGTAGCGTATGTCCGTCTGTGTACATCTGCTATCTGTGGGACAACCTTGTCTGCCTTCCCACAGTCTGCTTTGTGGCACTGCTCCCCTGGTCAAGCCTGTGTGGGCATGAGAGGGGAGATCCCTGTGCCATCACTCCAAGTAGCCAGACTACAGAGATATTACCACTCTTGCAGCTCTCATAGATTCTGGACTGGGTAGGGATATAGGCTTCATGGAATAATCTAGGGAATGTTGACAGATGTCTCCCAGTTCTTGGCACACCGAATATATGGCTGCCCTATCACAGCAAATATATGGCTGCTGGCATTAACCTTTAAAAAGGAGATAGAGCAGCTTTTAAACTAGATAATAGGGGAAATCTGACAGTCGCACAAGAGCGCATGGTTCGGAAGAATGTGTCCTTGAAGGATACTACCAAAAGCAGAGAGGTTCCAAAAAAGAGTAAAGTAGCCCAAATGCCCTCAAGTATGGAGCAGACAGAGCTTAAAGATCCCAAATTACCCATGCCTACCAATAGCCAGATTAATGTGAATAAAATGCAGTCTCTAAAATGCTTGTATGCAAATGCTAGAAGTCTAAAAAATAAGATGGGAGAGTTAGAATATATAGCACTAAATGAGAGGTTAGATATGATTGGAATCTCGGAGACATGGTGGAAGGAGGACAACCAGTGGGACACTGTGATACCTGGGTACAAACTATATTGTAATGATAAAGCTGATCAAATTGGTGGAGGGGTTGCGCTCTATGTTAGAGAGGGCATTGAGTCAGAAAGAATTAAAGTTTTGCAGGAAACAAAATCTGCTGTAGAATCTCTATGGATTGAAATTCCATGTAAAAAGGGGAAGGCGATGGCAGTGGGGGTGTACTATCACCCGCCTGGCCAGAATGAACAAATGGATGATGAAATGCTCAAAGAAATCAAGGAAACTAACAAAAGTTACAGCACAGTAATAATAATGGGTGATTTCAATTACCCCGATATCGAATGGGTCTCTGTCACGGCAGGACATGTTAGGGAAATAAAGTTCCTAGATGAAATAAATGACTGCTTCTTGCAGCAGCTGGTTCATAAACTGACCAGAGGGGAAGCCATATTGGACCTATTCCTTAGTGGAACACCAGATCTGGTACAAGAGATAAGGGTGTTGGGGCCACTTGGCAATAGTGACCATAGCATGATCACATTTCATTTAATTAGTGGAGGAGGGATAGTAAGGAGATCCACAGTACTACCTTTTAACTTTCGAAGGGGAGACTATGATAAAATGAGGAAAATAGTTAAGAAAAAACAAAAAGGAGCAGTTGCAAAGATTAAAGACTTACATCAAGCTTGGGTGTTCTTGAAAAATACTATATTGGAAGCCCAGGCCAGCTGTATTCCATGCTTTAAGAAAAGTGGAAAGAAGTCCAAAAAACTGCCAACATGGTTTAAAGGTGAGGTCAGAGAGGCTGCTGTTGCCAAAAAAGCATCTTTCAGAAAATGGAAAAAAGAGCCAAACGACGAAACCTGGAAACAGCACAAGCACTGGCAAGTTAAATGCAAGACATTGATAAGGCAGGCAAAGGGAGATTTTGAGAAGAAGCTTGCTGTGGAAGCAAAAACGCGTAATAAAGACTTTTTCAAGTACATTCGTAGCAAAAAACCTGTGAGAGAGTCAGTTGGTCCATTAGATAATAGAGGGGTTAAAGGTGCAATAAGAGGCGACAATGCGATTCTTTGCTTTGGTCTTTACTGAGGAAGATGTAGGGATGTTACCCATGACTGAAGTGGTATTTAAAGGTGCGGAAGAATTGAAGGAAATATCGATACATCGGGAAGATGTATTACAACTATTAGATAATCTGAAGAGTAGCAAATCACCTGGGCCGGATGATATACATCCAAGGGTGTTGAAAGAACTGAAATATGAGATTGCAGACCTGCTATTAGTAATCTGTGAACTATCATTAAAATCATCTGTAATACCTGAAGATTGGAGGATGGCGAACGTAACGTAAATTTTTAAAAAGGGTTCCAGGGGTGATCTGGGAAACTACAGACCAGTGAGCCTGACGTCAGTATGGGAAAAATGGTAGAAATCATCATAAAGAACAAAACTGTTGAACATGTAGATAGTCATGGCTTAATGGGAGACAGCTAACAGGGCTTTAGACAAGGAAGATCTTGTCTTATTAATCTGTTATGTTTTTTTGAAGGTGTGAATAAACAGGTAGACAAAGGTGAGTCGGTTGATATAGTGTATCTTGACTTTCAGAAAGCCTTTGACAAGGTCCCTCATCAGAGACTCTTGGCAAAACTAAAAAGTCATGGGATAGGAGGCAGTGTACTATTATGGATCAGGAACTGGTTAAAAGATAGAAAGCAGAGGGTAGGGCTAAATGGCCAATTTTTCCAATGGAGAAAGGTGAATAGTGGTGTATCCCAGGGATCTGTGCTGGGTCCGCTGCTTTTCGACTTATTCTTAAATGATCTGGAAAAGGGAATAACGAGTGAGGTTATCAAATTTTCAGATGACACGAAACTAATTAAAGTTGTTAAAACCCAAGAGGACTGTGGAAAATTGCAAGAGGATCTTGATAATGTGGACAAGTGCAAAGTTATGCACCTAGGGAAGAACAACCCAAACTATGGTTACACAATGCAAGGTTCCACATTAGGAACCACCATCCAGGAAAAAGTTTTAAGCGTCATTGTGGATAACATGTTAAAATCCTCAGCCCAGTGTGCAGCGGCGGCCAAGAGAGCAAAAAGAATGCTAGGTATCATAAGGAAAGGAATGGAAAATAAAACAAAGGATATTATAATGCCTCTATATCGTTCCATGGTGAGACCACACCTTGAATATTGTGTGCAAGTCTGGTCGCCGTATCTTAAAAAGGATGTAGCGATATTAGAAAAAGTTCAGAGAAGAGCTATCAAAATGGTAAAGGGGATGGAAGGATACCCCTATGAAGAAAGGCTAAAAAGGTTAGGGCTCTTTAACCTGGAAAAGAGACGGCTGAGGGGAAATATGATAGAAGTCTATAAATTAATGAACGGAGTGGAACGGGTAAACGTAGATCGATTGTTTACGTTATCAGAATATAGAAAGACTAGGAAACATGCAATGAAGCTACAGGGTAAACTATTTAAGACAAATAAGGGAAAATATTTTTTCACTCAACGTGTAATCAAACTCTGGAATTTGTTACCGGAGGATGTAGTAAAGGCTGTTAGTGTAGCTGGGTTTTAAAAATGGTTCGGTCAAGTTCCTGGAGGAAAGGTCCATAAACAATTATTAAAAAGGGACCCAGGATATCAATGCTTGACCAAATACAAGCATTGTGGAATCTGTGTCTTTTGGGGAAACTGCTAGGTATGTATGACCTAGATTGGCCATTGTTGGAAACGGGATACTGGGCTTGATGGAACTTGGTCTGACCCAGTATGGCATATCTTATGTTCTTATGTACCCTATGAAAAATATTCCAGAAGGAATCTGAATAGGTTCCCTATAGCTCAATGTCAAACGTATCCCTGTCAATAATAAGGGACCCTCAGAATAAGAGCATTCAACAGTGAAAACATTACTAATGCATGCACATATTTTGGACCAATGATGTTGCTGTTCAGCATGTAATAGTGCTGTTTTTACCACTGAATGCTCTTATTCTGAGGCTCCCTTATTGACAGAGATATGTTTTGACATTTTTTTTTAATTGCCATCAAGTCAATGCTGATTCCTGGTGATCCAGCAGCCTCTGGGTTTTCTTAGCAAGGTATGACTGAAATAGATTGCTAGGTCTTTTTTCTAAGGCAATGGAGAGTAAAACATCTTGCCCAAGGTCACACATAGTACCAGTAGGAATCAAACCCAAATCTCTTGAATACTAGGCTATTTCTCTAACCACTAGGCTACTCCTCCACTCATTTAGCTATGGAGAACCTTCTCTAATTTTGTCTGCCTGATCACACTGGCACCTGGTGAGGCTGCAGTCATCTATATGGTCCAAGTACTGGCCAGACTTTCATGTCCCTCCTGAATTGCAGATGAGCACACCCGATCCTCCTGTGCACCAATCAAACCACACACACACACGCTCACTTTCAGTCAAAAAAACATAATTCTGCCAAAAAGACGCCCTGACATAACATAATAGCATGTGGTATCAGGACTAAAAATATGATCTCCGTTTCTCATCCAAACAAGAATTCTTTCCCTACTCACGCCCATACTATCCCTACATTAGCAGTCCCATTTTTAAGAACATGAGAATTGTTAGGGTCCCTTAGATTGGCTCCCTTAGCACAAACAGCACATTTCAGCATAACCATAATACACACTATTGCTCTTCTTAATATTTCTGTAAAAGTATTCATTCATGTTTCTATACTTTACAACATTCCCTCACTTTTGCTTTCTGTTCCTTAAAACTTCATCCTGTGTTCTTCCAGACTGCAGTCATACCAGTTCAAAATATAATTGTCTCAACCCTTCTTCAATCTAGGACACATTGCAGAGAACAGAATATTTTGTAAATCCGGACCTTATACCACGTTTCCGCAGGAATAACATGTATGTCAGTGGAAAGCACTGAAAACGTACATGGGCCTTTCCTGAATATGCTTTATATGTCTCCATGGCTGACCACTTCCCCATTCTGCCTCTTCTGGGCACATTCCGTGATCCATGTGCTAGCGCCGTAGACATGCATGACAGCAGTGTTTCAGGATACGGTCGGGGATGTTTTTGACACATAAACATCCCAGCCATATATACAAGCCCCTTATTTGTGTTCTGGATGGACCTCCATAGTGGCCACAGAATGTGCATATTCTACAGGAGCCATTATCTGAATACTGTCACTGAATATCCAGTGGATATTTAACACCATGGCTGACCATTGCAGTGTGTAATCAGAGTCGTTCCATCCATTGTGCGGGAATGTTGCCCGCAGATGGCCCCGTGCCTTGGAAGGTCCATGCCTACCTGACTGGCTTCAGAGGGAGCTGGGGAGGCCTGAAGCCCATCACCCCAGCTCACCTCTGCCGAGTCGCAAGAAAGAATGGCATTTTCCTTCTTTCCCGCAGCTCTGTTAAAGTTGAGCCTTCCTGCATGCTGAGTGTCGGGAGCTTAAATGGGGGCATTTCCTGTCTCATGTGAGGCAGGAAATGCTCATGACACTCAGTGTGGGGGTGGACTCAACTTTAACAGAACCACGGGAAAGAACAGCATTTTCCTTCTTTCTTGCGACTCTGTAGAGGTGAGCCAGGACACCGTGTTTGGGGCTTCCCTGGCTCAATCTGAAGCTTGTCAGGTAGATGCGGGACTCTTCCAGGAGAGTGGGGACCAGGACTTGAAATGGGATGACTGGGGGGGGGGAGGCTCGGACTGGAAATTAACTGATGGGGGCTTAGCACTGGAAATGGGCTGATGGGGGGGCTAGCACTGGAAATGGGCTGATCAGGGAGGAGCTAGGACTGGAAATGGACTGATTAGGGGGAGGCTATGACTGCTAATGGGCTGATCAGGGGAGGGGTTATGATTGGAAATGGGCTAATAGGAGAGAGGAGAGAGCTGCTGGCCCTGAAAGAAGACTGGGGGCTAGAAGTGGAAATGGGATGATGGGGGAGCGGAGGAGATAGCTGCTGGCCTTGGAAGAAGACTGGGGGCTAGAACTGTAAATGGGCTGATGCGAGGGATGGTGATAATGGGAATGGAAGGGAGCGGATGATTTGAGGGTCTAGAACTAGAAGGAAGCTGATGGTGGGGGAGGACTAGGAGGTGATGGGGCTGGCGAGAGAAAAAAAGAAGCTGGGGGAGTGAGGATGGAGAAGGAAAAAAATATTTTGTGTGGGAGGGAAGAAAAATCTACGATTGGCCACATATTGGGAGAGTAAGTGGGGATTGAGGATGGAAGGTTGAAATTTGAGTGGACGAAAAAGGAATAAAGAAAAAAATGGAGGAAACAGCAAAAGGGGAAAGATCAGTTTGTCAGAGCAGATGTAGAGAGAGAATGGAAAAACTAGAAGAAAGGACAAATGGACAGCAGAAGACACGGAGAAACCAGAAGAAAGTGACTAGAGCAATTGCGACTGAAAAATAAAATGCCCAAACAACAAAAGGTAGAAAAATACTTTTTTATTTTGAATTTATTAACTGGAATATGTCAGCTCTGGGAAATGTGCGTCGCTAACATCTTTGCGTTTTTGTTTAGTACAAGAGGAAATTAATTTATAGTTTTATTTCTCCAGTATTATTGTACATTCTAAGTTTGGCTTTTGGTTTTCCCAGTTTAATTATAGTCTTCATATTTCTAAATTGTGATCCCTTGTTCTATGTTTGGTGATGGTCTGTTTTGCATGTGTAACCGAGCTGCGGTATTCTGTTCATGTAGTTTCTGTGACACAGTCCTACTTGCTCTCTTTCTCTAGTAGGAGATGTACTGGAATTCTCTGAGATGTACTGGTTTAATATTTGCAGTGTTGGCTTTTGATAGGTAGGGTTTGATACGTAGTAGTGCTGTTATGATATGGTGGGCTTGCTATAGTTCTAAACCGCTTTGGCCTAAAGATGGTATAGAAAACCTGTTAAATAAATAAATAGACAGGGTTTGTAGTACTTCCTAATGTTGCCTGTCAGTCAGGGGCAGTTCTACCATGAGGCTACCTGAGGCGGCTCCCTCAGGCGGCACTCGGGCGCCGGCGGCACTCTGGCTCTGTTTTAATTTTAGATTTTGCCGCCTCTGGCCTGCCTCTGCATAATGTTCCTGCAAGCGATCTGATTGATTCATCCGGCGTCGACACTCTGGCTGTTTTCATTTTAAATTTTGCCTCTGGTCTGCCTCTGCCTTCCCGCTAATTTATTTTCTCGCTCAAGCATTCTTGAGAAAAAAAAGCAGCGGGAAAACAGAGGCAGGCCAGAGGTGGTAAAATCGAAAATAAAAAAGCCGGAGTGCTGCCGTTGGATGAATCAGTCAGATCGCTTGCAGGAACATCCTAGCAGCAGCGCAGGAAGAGAGGTGCAGGTGGAGAAAGGGGGGGGGGGCAGGAGGACAAGTGCTGGACAACAGGGGGAGACAGGGGACAAATGTTGAACACGGGGGGCAAGAGGACAAATACTGGACAACAGGGGAGCGGGGCATGAAGACAAATGCTGGAGAAGGGGAAGCAGGGAGACAAATGCTGGACAATGGGGAGGGAGACAGGAGGACAAATGCTGGACAATGGGGGAGGGGGTGATGCAGGAGAACTAATGATGGTAATGATGGAGGGAGGGAAGCAGGGAGACAAATGCTGGAGAAGGGGAAGCAGGGAGACAAATGCTGGGCAATGGGGGAGGGAGACAGGAGGACAAATGCTGGGCAATGGGGGAGGGAGACAGGAGGACAAATGCTGGACAATGGGGAGGGGGTGATGCAGGAGGACTAATGATGGTAATGATGGAGGGAGGGAAGCAGGGAGACAAATGCTGGATGGGAGGAGTGGAAGCAAGAAGACAAATTCTGGACTGGGGCCAGTACTACCCGGTAAGCTGAGTAAGTGTGACAGAGGGCACCAGTGTCACGAGGGTGCTGTCACTGGCTACCCACTCCCCATTCAGTGTGGTCTGCGGATCTTCAGTGGTCTAGTGGAGATCCTGCCCACGGGACACGCTGCTTCTGCAAGCGGAAGGCTGTGACTAGCGTTTGCGGCCTCTCACAGCCTTCTGCCCATGGGAGCAGCATGTCCTGTGGGTAGGCTCTCCACTAGGCTGCCAGCACTCCGCCGGTTATTCTGAATGGGGTGTGGGGGCAGGCAACCAGCAACAGTGCCCTCTTGATGTCACTTCTGCGGGCAAGCTCTATTTCTCTGGGCCGCAGTCACGGCTTGCACAGCCCCTGCCTGCAAGACATATTGCTCCGGCAGTCAGAAGGGTGTATGATGTAACGATCATGACCCAGAGAAGCGGACTGGTCAAGGCCAATTGTGCCCTGCCGCTCTGGGCTTGGATCATGGTCTGCACAGCCCCTGCTCGTGTGACATGCTGCTCCGTGGGCAGGCTCTGCCTCTTGTACATAAATGGGGGAGGGAGCATTGGGAAGGGGGGAGTGGCATTGGGAGATGGACATAAATGGGCACAAGGAATCAGAAGGAAGATGCTGGGTGTGGAGTGGGGAAATAGGGAGGCAGCGGGGATAAGATTGAGGTGGGGGGGGGGTGGCTAGGTAGATACAGGACATGGAAATGGGTATAGAGAGAAGCACGGAGGTGTGATGTTGGCCAGGGGGTTATAGGGAGACTATGGGAAAATGCTGGACTTGTGGAGGGGAAGACAGAGGGAAGATGCTGTACACTGGGTAATAAGGAGAGAAGGAAATGCAGGACATGCGGGTAATAGGGATAGAGAGGAGAGAAGACAGATATGGGGTAAATAGATTGAGAAAGATGGAGAGATGCTGGACATGTGAGTAATAGGAAGGGGAGGGCATGGTATGGAGATAGGGTAGATGCTGGTTGCAGGGGGGATAGGAAAGGAGATGGCAGACATAGAAAGAAAGAGAGAGGGGGGTACTGGATGAAGGAAAGAGAAAGCCAGAGAGAGAGAGAGACACTGGATGGGTGATGAGAGATGTTAGACATGGAGAGTGAACAAAAGACTGGGGAATAATGGACCAGGGAAGAAGAGCTGGTGAATGGAAGGACTGGGGTGAAGGTTGAAAAGCAGTAGATAGATGGTGTAAAAAAGAGGGAGATTAACTGCATAGTAAGGAGTAGCAAAATCTGGATGGCCATAGAGAGAGAAATAAATGGAAGAAAGATGGAAAGAAAAAAAATCAATATCCAAGATGGAAGGAAGCGAAGAAAACAAAAGGAGAGACAAGATATGGCAGATGGAGTAGAGACTAGAAAGAGAGCTAAGAGAAGACAGAAGAAAGCAGAAGCTTCAGATCAGGACCAGCATGATCAGAGTATAAAATGTCAGACAACAAAGGTAAAAAAAAATAATTTTATTTTCAAATGAGTGATTGGACTTTGCACTATTTTTATATTTTACACAGTACAGGGAAATGTGTCTTTTATTTCTCTGGTATTGCACGGCATGCAGAGCTTGGCTTTTTGGGCTTTCAGTTTAATTTGTGTCTACGTTTTTTTACTTTCATTTTAGGTAATCCTCACTTATCCTATACTTGGTGAGGGTCTGTGTCTGATATGTGACTAAGGCCAGGCATTCTGTTAACATGGAGTTTGTACGAAGGGACCTGCACTATAGTAATTTGACTTGTTTAGCTTTTCAATAGGTGTATGGATGTTCTAGGGCCCGTTATAGTATTTATAGTGCTGCTTTTATCTGGGTAGGCTGTTGTTTGAGTTTTGGAAGTTTACGCTGGTATGATATGGTTGATTTGGTCTTGCATATCATCTGTGACTTTTGTAGGGTTTTGTAGTAGTTCACAATATGCCTGGTACTGAAGAATGTTAATGTTAGTGAAATGATCAGAATCAGAATGTTTTTTAATATATTGAATTCTGTGGGTGAATGTCCTACTTCTGCTCTGCACCCATTGTCCCATTGTCTGTGGATGCAAAAGAAAGAGAACTATAATGAAGTTTATAACAAAATAAAATGAGTTATGATTTTATAATTTGGTATTGTAAACTGCGCTGTGATTCTCACTTTTTCTTTTAGTTCCTTGGCGTATGAGCATCTTGCATTTCCTGTTTTTTCAGAGGGTGGGAAGTGCTGGGTTGGGGCACCAAGTCACTCATATTATGTGGAAGTGGGAGGTGCTGCATGGTGCTGTTGAGTCCCTCTTTTTTGGTATATTTAGCAATGTGTTGCCTAAGCTTTGTGCTGGTAACATATGAACATAACAATATAAGAAATGCCATAGTGAGTCGGACCAAGGTCCATCAAGCCCAGTATCCTGTTTCCAACCATGGCCAATCCAGGTCACAAGTACGTTGGAGGGTCCCAAAAAAGTACACAGGTTTTACAGTGCCTCTCTTGGGACAAGCAGTGGATTTCCTGGGTCCTCTTTAATAATAGTTTATGCACCTTTCCTCCAGCAACTTCTCCAAACCTTTTATAAAACCCAGCTACACCAACAGCTTTTACAATGATCCTCCGGTAACTAATTCCAGAGTCTGATTGCGCGGGGCCATAGACTAATTGCAGGGAGGCACCTATCTTTAAGGCGATTTTGCTAACTGGGCAGCATCCAATATCGCTGCTGCTCGGTTAGCGCCATTCTCTGCCCCGGAATGCCCCCAACATGCCCTGATGCTAACTGGATAGCATCGGGGCATGTAGGGGACTTAGGAGGAGATATCCAATGACACTAACCATGTAAGTGCCTTTTAATATCCCCAACCAAGGCATCTATACAGTTTACTGGGCTGTAAACAGTGTAGATGCCTTTCAAAAATCAGGCCCTTGGTTCCTAAACCCGAGCCTAACCATTAGGCTATTCCTCCACTCCTATTAGTTCACAATATGCCTGGTACAGGAGAATGTTTGTTAGTGAGGTAACCAGAATCAGATTTTTTTTTTTAAATTAGATATTGAGTTTTGTGGGTGGATATCCTAGTTCTGCTCTGTACCCATTGTTGAGGGGAGGGAGGGTTCTGTGAATGCAAAATATATGTTCAAAAAGAAAGCAACAATCATAACACAGTTTATAACAACAAAATAAAAATGAGTTATAATTTGATGTTATAAACTGTGCCATGGTTCTCACTCTTTCTTTTAGTTCCGTGTTGAGAGAACATCTTTTTATTTTCTCCACATTATCTAATGGACTTTTTTATTTGGTTCAGTCCCTTACTGCAGTTTTGAGAAAGCCTCCTCCCTCTGTCTCGAGGGGGGGGGGGTGGAGGGGCATCATCTCATCCCTCGCTTCAGGCAGCAGATTGCCTTGAGCCACCCCTGCTGTTAGTTGGCACTGGAGTATAGCAATGTAGAAATCTGGTAGTATTTCTTTATCCTCCCTGCCCATACAAATGGTATTTAGACACTCATTAAGAGGTATGTTTAAAAGTTAATGCTCATTCACAAATGTTAATGTGCGTTAAGTGCAGGAATACCCATTTATTTCTATTGGCGAAGTGGCACTTAATGCATATCAATATTTAGTAAACATTCCCCTAAGTCATAGCCAAGAGAGAGAGGCTTGTGAAGGGCTCCTTTGAAAGTCGCCTGAAATTTTAGATGGGCAACATATACATTATAAAATAAATTAAATTTATGCAAATGAGGTCAGTGGATATGCAAATGAGGCCCCGCAATGAGTCTCTGCACACGGTCTTGCATCACCCTTGGGCAGTCCCTGTGTGTAATATCCCCTTTTGAATATCAGGTGGTTTATTAGATCAAAGACCCCATCAAACAAAATATGATATGGTCTTCATCACGTGGGCTTTCTCACGAGTAGATTAGCATTCATGAATAGGGCCTTCAATGTGCCATTTTAAATCAGCATGAGAAAATCAAAAAGATTTTTATCATTCATAAAGTAAGAACTAAATTTGAAAAACCATTATATCAATTCCCATGCTGTTATTACAAAGATAGCTCTCGTTAAACTTGCATATCTTTCACTATGTATTCTGTGGGCTTAACAGTATCAGCCTTTCTTTAACAAACACATTTTCCTACTAAATATTATGTTTCCTAGACTATGTTTTGTTACCTTAAAACATGGTCTTGATTTTGCAATTGCTTGTTACAGTATGGAAATATGATATCTCGCTTTGGCTTACCAAGCAGCTTCAGAAATTGAGAATTGGTGTCCTTGGCACCACAGCAAGCGAAGAAGGTTAACCTGAGTAAAGTAAAAACCTCCCCCTCCCAAAAATTCCCCACAAGTTTTTAGGTTTTCCTGTATTTTGAAAAAGCTTCAAAAGAACCACAATTGACATGTTTCGACAAATTGCATTTTTTTTGTATATAAAACGTCTATACAACATTCCAGCTTCCTGTGAGCTTAGTTACATGGCATAACTGATAATATCTAAACAAAAGAGAAGAGGCCTGTGGTGAGTGGCAAAGACCTGAGGGTCCAGGATTACACATATCCATTTTATTGGCTGCGACTGATTCACCCCCAAATGAGTTTTATTTAGACCAAAAATAAAATCTTAGAATTTCCAGGATTACACTTGAAATATACATGCATAGCAAGAAATGCTTTTTATTTTGAAACAGTTTTCAGTTTTAAATTCAGTTTGATTTATACAAGACCAGTGTTGAAGTATTAGAACCTCATTCTTTAGAGAGATGCACACTCTGGATGTCTTTCTTTCCACTCATGGCTTTGAATTGATTTCAAACCATTTTTAAAGAAAAAAGGCTTTCAAATTTCTACTTGGTAAATTAGGTTTAAAACATAATTGGCAAAGTATTACATGTATAGAAAACAGGCACACATGTACGTAAAAGGCTCTATTTCTACCTCTTTTAGGGAGGGGAAAAGAGTGGCTAAAGTGTGAGGTGATTAAGATGCCTTAGCAACTGACATGACTAACACTGCAGTTTGTTCATGCAAAAAAGAAAAGTTATGGGCTTATTTCATGAATCAAGGCATCTATTGCACATGTGACTTAGTAAGACCTTCTCCTTCTCAAGAATAAATATAAACCATACCAATATAGCTTTACTGTATAGTATGGAAGAAATCTCAGCACTAATTGATATAAACTTAGATGCTTCTATTATAGAAGCTTATTTTTTAAAATTCTATCTCTAAAATTTGATTCATTTTTACATATTTAAGAAGTAATGACATTTCCATTCACTATCTAAAAAAAATTAAATGTTTAAGTAATGCTCACTCAGAAATAATTGTGCATAACTTGGTAGACTTGGTAGATAGCTAAAAGCTTTGAGACTAGTATTTAGCATCAGGTGCAACTGCATCAGTGATTTTCACACATAGTCTGGGAACTTATGCATATTAACTGTTGGCCATATAATTAGCTATATGACCAAACGTTATGTGGTTAAAGCAGAGCGGAGGGTGGAGCAGGCCAAAGGTGGGGCCAGAGGTTGCACAGCTAGTGACAATATTCTGTTGCTTTCTGCATAACTTATGCATTCAGCTCTGAACACAGAAAGAGTAGGGATTTTATATGGATGCCTTAGCCGTATGAAGTTATGCTGGCATTTTCAGTGTTCAGATCTGAATGCATAACTTGGATGAACATACGCATAAAATTTAGGGGTCATTCACTAACAGTGCACACTAACATTATAAAGTTTTTTTTCCACATGTAAAGGCTGGTACATGCCACAGTACATACTTAAGTATGTACTGTGGCAAGACACCATGTACGTTTACATGTGCTGCTCATGCTGTTCTTGGGGGGCACAGTTTGGGTGCAGCATTTCTGGAGTTGCAATGCATGCATGCACTCTATAAAATGCGCAAGTACTTGCACATATTTACACCTGTTCCAAAGCAGCATTTATGCACCACTGGAGCTTGTTCTAGGAGCTTAGTTTACCAAGGCACATAGGTGCCTATGTTGGTTTTATAAAAGAAAAAAGTTTCCAATTATTTAAACCACTTAAATAAGATTAGGGGAAGGACCTCAACTAATATCGAACAGCTTGCAGCAGGCAAGCCCAGAAAGCCAGGCCTTAAAGCTAGATTATTCTTAATTCATCATCGGTCCTTAGAAAAGCAATACCTCATATGGCAGGATATTTAGTCCGATCATTATATATTAAGCACAATCCACATAACTTCACTGTTCATTATCTGCATCAGTGAAAATATTCCAGGTCCTCCTATCTTGTCACAATCATTTCTTCAAGTCCAGCTGGCTTCTGCTGCTCAGGTGTCATTCTGTGGTTTAAAAACAAAACAGCACTAGTCACACCTCCCACACATGATCATACCCAATCAGTCAGCCATACTCTTATCAATGTCATTCATTCAATTTCTTGATTAGGTCCATGTAGTTCCATCATTTTAGGTCGATACATCTAGTATATTCTTTCAAATTCAGCTGTTGTTCATAATTTCCTTTTCTCTAGGATCAGTTCACAGTATCCACGCCATGCCACCTTAAAGCAGTGACAGCATGCCCCTTAAGTAACCAGTGATCAACCAATGGGGCTGTTTATACTTTATTTACAATCCAACCTTTGTGCTCATTAAAATGGAGATGGATTTTTCTCTTGGTCCGTACCATGTATACAGGGCTGGCCCATCCACTAGGCGAAATAGGTGGTCTCCTATGGCGGCAGACTCTGGTGGGCAGTTATCGGCTGCCACTCCTGCCCCCTCTAACAGGATGTTGCGTTGGAGTGGGGCAGGAGCAGCAGGTTGTGAGTACGCATGTGTGTGGGCACTTTAAGTCCTGATGCGACGCGGAAGCGGAAGTTCTTGTGGTAGAGCAATGTGGCAAAGTTATGCTCCCTACAAATTTTTATATCCAAAAATTCTATTTCCAGTGGATGATATTTCAATGTAAATTGCAGATTAACATCCGAACTATTAACCCAGTCACCACACTGCAGAAGTGTCTCCTCAGATCCAGTCCAGAAGAATAAGATATCATCTAGATATCTCTTCCATAAAGGTATATAGGCAAAAAACTGAGAGCCATAAATATCGATCCTCAAACAGGACAACATATAAGAAGGCCACAGATGGAGCCATTGTAGTCCCATGTCCACCCTATGTTGCTGTACATAAAAAGTACCTTCAGACCAAAAATAATTATGGAACAGGATAAGTTCAGGAAGAAAACCTGTTAAATAAAGTCAACTACAGAATCATCTCTGCTTCGAGTGTTTTTTGTCCCGGAGGTACCCACAAAGGGCAATTGTTCAGGCTTTTAAAAGGACGAAATTTGCACAGTGAAACTTGCTCCTTACATATGAGCAAAAGCAGCAAGGACAAGAGGATGAGATTGTTTGTGCGCTTCCATATTCAATTGCATCTCGTCAGATAGTGTATAGAAGACATTAACTAGTTCTAGAATGATGGGGGAAGCCATAAAGAATATACGTTCACTGGGCACACTGGTTGGAGGGCAGGACAGGAAATGCTGCGCAACCTTGGCTAGCCAGCTGACTTGTTTGTCCAGTATTCCAAGGGATCTGTGTATATGGCCTTGATGGGCTCGGCAAGGTAGCGTGGCACTAAATTCCATGCAGGAGTCCACCTTGTGGTAAGCTGATATCTTCAGCTTAGCATTGCAGCTAGGGTTTCAGTCGCCAAAGATTGTCCCCAGCTGGGGCTCATGGGCCATTGGCACGTAAAGCTGGGAGGTGGGGGTGGGAGTGGTAGGTGATAGGTACCAGTAGTTCTTGATAGTCTGCCTACTATTTCCTCTGCTGAATCACCACCGCCACTGCCGCTACCTTTTCTCCACCTCAGTCACCAGCTTTTCCTACTAGTACATAAGAACATAAGATATGCCATACTGGGTCAGACCAAGGTCCATCAAGCCCAGCATTCTGTTTCCAACAGTGGCCAATCTAGGACATACGTACCTAGCAGTTTCCCCAAGGGACACAAGTTCCACAATGCTTGTACTGGTTCAAGCATTGATATCCTGGGTCCCTTCTTAATAATGGTTTATGGACCTTTCCTCCAGGAACTTGTCCAAACCTTTTTTAAACCCAGCTACACTAACAGCCTTTACTACATCCTCCGGTAACAAATTCCAGAGTTTGATTACACGTTGAGTGAAAAAATATTTTCTTTTATTAGTCTTAAATAGTTTACCCTGTAGCTTCATTGCATGTCCCCTAGTCTTTCCATATTCTGATAAGGTAAACAATCGATCTACGTTTACACGTTCCACTCCGTTCATTAATTTATAGACTTCTATCATATCTCCCCTCAGCCGTCTCTTCTCCAGGCTAAAGAGCCCCAACATTTTTAGCCTTTCTTCATAGGAGTAGCCTTCCATCCCCTTTAGCATTTTGGTGGCTCTTCTCTGAACTTTTTCTAAAATCGCTATATCCTTTTTAAGATACAGCGACCAGAATTGCACACAATATTCAAGGTGCGGTCTCACCATGGAACGATATAGAGGCATTATAATATCTTTTGTTTTATTTTCCATTCCTTTCCTTATCATACCTAGCATTCTATTTGCTCTCTTGGCCGCCGCTGCACACTGGGCCGAGGGTTTTAACAAGGTATCCACAATGACGCCTAAATCTTTTTCCTGGGTGGTGGTTCCTAATGTGGAACCTTGCATCGTGTAACCATAGTTTGGGTTGTTCTTCCCTAGGTGCATAACCTTGCACTTCTCCACATTAAATTTCATCTGCCATTTTGATGCCCAGTCTTCCAATTTATCAAGATCCTCTTGCAATTTTCCACAATCCTCCTGCGTTTTAACAACTTTAAATAGTTTTGTGCCATCTGCAAATTTGATAACCTCACTCGTTATTCCACTTTCCAGGTCATTTATGAATATGTCAAAAAGCAGCGGACCCAGCACAGATCCCTGGGGTACACCACTATTCACCTTTCTCCATTGGGAAAATTGGCCATTTAGCCCTTCCCTCTGCTTTCTATCTTTTAACCAGTTCCTGATCCACAGTAGTACACTGCCTCCTATCCCATGACTCTTTAGTTTTGCCAAAAGTCTCTCATGAGGGACTTTGTCAAAGGCTTTCTGAAAGTCCAGATACACAATATCAACCGACTCACCTTTGTCCACCTGTTTATTCACTCCTTCAAAAAAACATAACAGATTAGTAAGACAAGATCTTCCTTGTCTAAAGCCATGTTGGCTGTCTCCCATTAGGTCGTGACTATCTACATGCTGAGTAATTTTATTCTTTATGATGGTTTCTACCATTTTTCCCGGTACTGATGTCAGGCTCACTGGTCTGTAGTTTCCCGGATCACCCCTCGAACCCTTTTTAAAAATTGGTGTTACATTGGCGATCCTCCAATCCTCAGGTATTAGAGATGATTTTAATGATAGTTCACAGATTACTGATAGCAGGTCTGCAATCTCAAATTTCAGTTCTTTCAACACCCTTGGATGTATACCATCCGGCCCAGGTGATTTGCTACTCTTCAGTTTATCTAATAGTTGTAAGACATCTTCCCGATGTATCGATATTTCCTTCAATTCTTCCACACCTTTAAATACCACTTCAGTCATGGGTAACATCCCTACATCTTCCTCAGTAAAGACCGAAGCAAAGAATTAATTCAGTCTCTCCGCTATCGCCTTGTCGCCTCTTAGTGCTCCTTTAACCCCTTTATCATCTAATGGTCCAACTGACTCTCTCACAGGTTTTTTGCTACGAATGTACTTGAAAAGGACTTTATTTCGCGTTTTTGCTTCCGCAGCAAGCTTCTTCTCAAATTCTCTCTTTGCCTGCCTTATCAATGCCTTGCATTTGACTTGCCAGTGCTTGTGCTGTTTCCAGGTTTCATCGTTTGGCTCTTTTTTCCATTTCCTGAAAGATGCTTTTTTGGCAACAACAGCCTCTTTGACCTCACCTTTAAACCATGCTGGCAGTTTTTTGGACTTCCTTCCACTTTTCTTAAAGCGTGGAATACAGCTGGTCTGGGCTTCCAAGATAGTATTTTTCAACAACACCCAAGCTTGATGTACGTCTTTAACCTTTGCAACTGCTCCTTTTAGTTTTTTCTTAACTGTTTTCCTCATTTTATCATAGTCTCCCTTTCGAAAGTTAAAGGGTAGTACTGTGGATTTCCTTACTATCCCTCCTCCACTAATTAAATCAAAGGTGATCATGCTATGATCACTATTGCCAAGTGGCCCCAACACCCTTATCTCTTGCACTACATCTGGTGTTCCACTAAGGACTAGGTCTAATATTGCTTCCCCTCTGGTCGGTTCATGAACCAGCTGCTCCAAGAAGCAGTCATTTATTTCATCTAGGAACTTTATCTCCCTAGCATGTCCTGTTGTGACACTGACCCAGTCGATGCCGGGGTAATTGAAATCACCCATTATTATTACTGCACTGTAACTTTTGCTAGCTTCCTTGATTTCTTTGAGCATTTCATCATCCATTTGTTCATTCTGGCCAGGCGGACGATAGTACACCCCCACTGCCATCGCCTTCCCCTTTTTACATGGAATTTCAATCCATAGAGATTCTACAGCAAATTTTGTTTCTTGCAAAACTTTAATCCTTTCTGACTCAATGCCCTCTCTAACATAGAGCGCAACCCCTCCACCAATTTGGTCAGCTCTATCATTACGATATAGTTTGTACCCAGGTATCACAGTGTCCCACTGGTTGTCCTCTTTCCACCATGTCTCTGATATTCCAATCATATCTAACCTCTCGTTTAGTGCTATATATTCTAACTCTCCCATCTTGTTTTGTAGACTTCTAGCATTTGCATACAAGCATTTTAGAGACTGTATTTTATTCATATTAATTTGGCTATTGGTAGACATGGGTAATTTGGGATCTTTAAGTTCTGTCTGCTCCATACTCGAGGGCATTTGGGCTACTTTACTCTTTTTTGGAACCTCTCTGCTTTTTGTAGTATCCTTCAAGGATACATTCTTCCGAACCATGCGCTCTTGGGCGACTGTCGGCTTTCCCCTATTATCTAGTTTAAAAGCTGCTCTATCTCCTTTTTAAAGGTTAATGCCAGCAGCCTGGTTCCATCCCGGTTAAGGTGAAGCCCATCCCTTCGGAAGAGCCCCTCCTTTCCCCAGAATGTTCCCCAGTTCCTAACAAATCCGAACCCCTCATCTCTGCACCATTGTCTCATCCACGCATTGAGACTCCGGAGCTCTGCCTGCCTTTTGGGTCCTGCGCGTGGAACGGGAAGCATTTCGGAGAACGCCACCCTGGAAGTTCTGGATTTCAACTTCCTACCTAAAAGCCTAAATTTAGCTTCCAGAACCTCCCTACCACATTTTCCTATGTCATTGGTACCGACATGTACCAAGACAGCAGACTCCTCCCCAGCACTATCTAAGACCTTATCTAGGTGGCGTGTGAGGTCCGCTACCTTCGCACCAGGCAGGCATGTTACCAGGCGATCCTCACGTCCACCAGCCACCCAGCTATCTACATGCCTAATGATCGAATCACCAACTATAACTGCTGTCCTAACCCTTCCCTCATGGGCACTTGGCCCTGGAGAAACCTCCTCGGTGCGAGAGGGGTTTACATCACCTGGAGGACAGGTCCTAGTTACAGGATCACTTCCTGCCACACCAGGGTGATGCTCTCCTGTCACGTGACCTCTCTCCTCCCTGGCAACAGGGATGCTGCCAGACTGGAGGTGGGACTTCAGGACTATATCCCTGTAGGTCTCGTCTATGTACCTCTCTGTCTGTCTTATGTTTTCCAAGTCTGCTACTCTAGCCTCTAGAGAACGGACTCGTTCCCTGAGAGCAGAGAGCTCCTTGCACCTAGTGCACACGTAAGACCTCTCACCAGCTGGGAGAAAATCATACATGTGACACTCAATGCAAAAGACTGGAAAGCCCACATCCCGCTGCTGGACTGCTGTCTGCATCTTAGTTTTAAGTTTGTGTTTACATCTTTAAGTTCTTTATGTACTAAAGGGTGCTATGGATATTTATACCACTAAAACTGTACCTAAGAAGTTTAATATACCTTGTTCACCTGAAGCTTAATTAATCTCAGGTCCTTAGTGTATGACTGATTTGGGTAATGAGCTTCACCTGAGTGCACCTCCTGTCTTTTAAGTTGTGCAAGTACCTATAAAGCTGTGATTATCCCAGGGGAGGGTGGGTGTGGGGAGGGAGGGAGGGAGGGATATAACACTTATTAAAAAAGGGCTGCTACACAGTACCTTGTCCTGTGCCGCTGAGGTAAGCTATATTCTGATTTGATTTAAATTATAGCTCTTTGCTGCTACTAGGCTCTAACCTATTAAGAAATTTAAACTACAAGCTCTCTGCTGGATTCTAAATTTAACCAGAAAGCTTTCTTCTGTGTTTTAATTTGAAACTAAAAGTACTTTGCTGTTGCTAGGCCCTGAGTGACTATGAAATTTAAACTACAGCTGTCTACTGGGTATGAAAGGTAACCAGAAAGTTCTCTTCTGTATTTTAAATTGAATCTTAAACTGTTGCTACTAGGCCCTGACTGATTTAACAAAAAAATAGTGGGTTCACAGATTAATTAGCTTTAAAAGAAAAAAAAAAAAAAAAAAAAAAGTAGGTCATTGAGTTGCACCGCAGAGTGACAGCACCTTTCATCCTTGGCCAAAGAGACTATCTAGCACATAAGAATCCTTCTTAAGGAGTTGCAACCTTTTTCCTACTTGACCATGCAGGAAGTTCATCATCACCAAAACCTCTGCTGTGAATCCCTATCTTTTGTCAAAAACCCATTAACTTTGCCAGTAAAATATTCACTTCACTACTGGGATGAGAAGGCTCAGGGTAGCCTTTGTGAAATTCAGTTCCTCTGTGGCATCCTTAAAGGGCTTTAGGACTTCCATCAATAACCTCCATGATATTTTCCCAATCCTAGTGACCCAGAGGCCTGTTAGTGCTAATCTCAGTCTCCAATGACATCTAATGAAGGGCTACCCAATGCTCCACTATCCTCTCTAGATGTCACAAGTGCATCCAACATCCTTCTTGAGATAATGTGCAGGTACACCTGTCACATCCTGCTTCTCATGCAGCTTATATCCAATCCACCGCTCACACTCCAGTGAAAATACCATACTATTTTGTGGCACATCTCGATCAGTTGCCTCAGGAAAGGGTTACCACTGGCCTTGTTCCACAGACTTAGGGACTTTCTGACAACCAGGTGCAGCAAGTGTACAAAGCATCTGATACTCTGAAAGTCCCCCTCCATCACTGCCGTGACCATGTTTATCTCACCATTTGTTACAAAGAATCCTGGAAGCACAATGCTCCGTTTGTACCCTATGTGTCAGCCCTGCAACATTGCACATATTTCTGCTAAGATATGGATCCATCCCTGGCTGTCATCCATTACCTAGCTGTGAATTGCAGCCTATTGGTACCCTAACCTGCCTCAGCTGACTGCTGCCAGTTTTCTGTCAAGGAGAGGTAGATGAGTGTAGCGGTCCGACTAATGCAAATCTCAGTGGTAAAATGCATGCTACTACCAGTCTCTTCTGGTGAAACTACTGATTTTACAGACTGGAAATCATCTGCCTATTAAAAGTTGTCCTGCAGATGATGCATGAGCTAAGAGATGCAGCAGCCTTTTAAACCTGCCCCCCTTCTCTATCACCTTCAGGGGATGGTCATCCAGGGAGATCATTTCCCTAATGCACCATAACACCATCCTTCAATGCTCCCTGCTGCCTTCCCTGTGAGAGTACTGTCAAACACCCAGGGGCGGCCTAAGGGGGGTGTGGGACCATGTGTGGAGACTTGGTGTGGGGCCTCATTTGCATAAATATTGGCATAATGTTAACATGCACTAACTTTTAGTAAACATGCCTCTTAATGAGTGTATGGATAAAAAAACAATTTCTACATTACTATACTCCAGTGCCAACTGCCAGGCACATTAGGAAGTACTACAAACACTGCCCATTTAGAACCCATAGCAACCCCGCTATATCATAATAGTACTACCAGGACTCATAAAGCACCATACCCTACCTATCAAAAAGCAACATTGCAAATATTAAACCAATACATCTCAGAGAATACCAATACATCTCCAACTATGGCACTGTCAGATAGAAACTTCATAAATAGAATACTTCAGCTCGGTTACACATACAGAACATAGATCATCATTAAACAAAGAACAAAGGATTAAACTTTAGAAATAGGAAGACAATAATTAAACTGGGAAACCCAAAAGCCAAACTTGTAATGTACAACAACACTGCAGAAATGAAACTATAAATTAATTTCCTCTTGTACTAAACAAAATACAGATGTTAAAGACGCACATTTCCCAGAGCTGACATATTCAAGTTAATACATTAAAAATAAAAAAGTATTTTTCTACCTTTTGTTGTTTGTGCATTTTATTTTTCAGTTGCAATTGCTCCAGTCACTTTCTTCTGTTTTTTTCTTGTCTTCTGCTAACTCTCTATTGTCTGCTCTCCATTTGTCCTTTCTTCTCTCTTCTATTTTTTTTTCCATTCTCTCTCTACATCTGCTTTAACATACTGATCTTTCTCCTTCTGCTCTTTCCTCCATCTCTTTCTTTATTCCTTTTTCATTCACTCAAATTTTACCCCTCCATCCTCAATCCCCACTTACTCTCCCCAATACCCGGCCAATTGTAGATTTTTCTTCCCCACACAAACTTTTTTTTTCCCTCTCCATTTCACTCTCCCAACCCCATCCCATTCTAGTCCTCCCCCAACATCAGCTCCCTTCTATTTCCAGCCCCATCCAGCATCCGTTCCCTTCTAGTCCCTGCATCAGCCCATTTCTAGTCCTAGCCCCCCTTGAGCCCATTTCCAGTCCTAGTTCCCCCATCAGCCCTTTCCAGTCCTATTCTAGCCCCTCCATCAGTCAATTTCCAATCCTAGCCTCCCATCAGCCCATTTCCAGTATAATCCTAGCCCCTCCATCAGCCCATTTCCAGTCCTAGCTGCCTTCCACTCAGCCCATTTCCAATCCTAGCTCTCCCCCATTCAGCCCATTTCCAATCAAAGCCCCCCACCAGCTATTTCCAGTCTAAGCCCCCCCACTCAGCCCATTTCAAGTCCTAGCTCCCCTCCCTCACAATTTCCAGTCAAAGCCCCCCTATTCAACCCATTCCCAGTCCAAGCCCCCCCCCTCCCGAAGATCCCCGTAGCTGTCTAAAATGTTTTAGAGGTAGTCGGATAGGCCCCAGCTCATCTCTAACAGCTGCCAAAGTGAAGAGCGTCTTTTTCCTTCACTTCAGCAGCTGTACTGTAGTTTACGACGCTGCCATGCTGAAGTCAAAGGGGATTTCTTGTTTCCCAGCGCTCAGCGTGGCAGGGTTCTAAACTACAGTACAGCTGCCAAAGTGAAGGAAAAAGATGCTCTTCACTTTGGCAGCTGTTAGAGGTGAGTCAGGGCCTCTCCGGCTCCCTCTAAAACTGCTCTGCTTGCTGGTGTTTAATGCGGGATGTTGTTGGCGTGGGGCCCCCTGAAGCGCGGGGTCCTGTGCGAACACCATTCTCGTACAATGGATGGGCTGGCCCTGCAAATACCATTCCATCTCTTCAATATCGGCTTGCTTTGATGCTCATTGGGCTTGCTGCTATGCCATCTGACTGGGTGAAGAGGATAGGAACTCTGCTTTAGAAAGAGATTTTATGGTTCCTGTACCTTTCCCACCACTGCTATTTCTACATCTGGATGGAGTCCCCAGCCTAGGATCAGTGCCTTCCTTTATTCTAAGCTGGAAAGGATTCTGTTTTGCCAAGTGATTTGTAAGATGACTCATCAGCTTCTCTCTACTAATTTGTTTTCTACAGTAATTTCATTCTCCATACCATGGGTGTCAAACACTTGAAAATGCCTCCACATGTGTGAAGATGTCTCCTATACTACTTTTTTTTGGGGCGGGGGGGGGGCTGCTGCTGTTGCTGGACCCATGGCTGGGGATTGAGGAAAGGATCAAAAGTCAGTAGCATGCTTCCTACTCTCTATTGTCCCATCTACTTGTGCTCTGCTTTTAGGCTTGCCACTGCCAATATCAATTTCTACCTTCTCACTAGTTGGCACGCTAACAAGAACCTCTTCAACACCCTCTTCAGCTGGTATACTTTCAATATCTGATTCAGATGTAAATGCCACACATGTGGATCCCTCAAATTCTGTATCTGCCAAGACCATCTCCACACAATTTTCTTCAGGAAGACAGTATGCCTGCTGCTCGGCTCAGTTACATTTATCTGCTGCTCGGCTCAGTTACATTTATCTGCTGCTTTTCTCATGTCCCCTCACCCTGCACCATGTCAACCTCCCTTTGCTCCTTTGTGGGGATATTATCGTACACCTGCTCTTTTATAGTTGCACTGGAAGCTGCAGCTCTTCCTACTTTCCTCATAAAGACCTCTCTCTTTAGCTTCATTAGCAAACTAGAAGGGGTCATAAACATACCTAGGCAAGATCTGTCTTTTTGCTCACTTGTGCCAGTACTACTCTCACCTTCCATCCCTTCTTTCCTTCTACAACCATTTTATTTTCTAGATATACCTTTCCCAAGCATTATGATGTGCTCAAATTGAATTCCCAGCTCTTGGGAATGGAGACTGTCTATATGACTTTTAGTGTGCTTCCCTGCCCAGCAGGATGTGCCCCACTAAAGTACCATCACCCCAAGTGTGCTGTCTCACTGTTCCTGGGGTCACCCACCTGACCTGTGGTAGGCTCTGCATTGCCCAATTACCCTGCCTGACTGCTTATGTTTGTCAAAGGGCTTGGGAGAAGGGAGTTGTGTTTACCTAGTTAATTCTCTTATAGGACTAGATTCCCAGCTCTTGAGAGCAGGGACTGCCTGAATTTTAATACCTTTTCCCACTCAGCAGGCCTATGCCACCCTGGTGTATCATCACCCCCACAGCTGCTGTTAGAGATAACAGGTGAACAAAATTATTACAAAAAAAATTAAGTCACAGAACAGTATCATCTGCTTGTACAATGGAATATGTAGATAGATACAGTAACCTGTCTTCCTCCACTGCCACTGTCAACTGTGGAATGGTTTGTCTACAGTGCACACACTTTCCAGCAATGCTCAAGGTACTAAGCAATTCCCAATTGGTAAACTGTACATGGAGAGTTTTTCTAGTCTCTCTAAGCTTTTGCTGATCTCCTCCAACACCAATAGATACTCCCTGAAGGGGCAGATAAGAGGAAGCCCACCAGAAATTTCAACCTTCCAAACCAGACAGGTCAGACACAGCAGCACTAAGAGGCAAGAACACTCTGCTCCCTTGAAGCACGTTTTCTTTTTCATTTTTTTGTCCTATGCATTAACAAGCCATAGCAATAGTTGCTCTATATCAGCCTTCAAGCTCTCTGTGTTTTTTTGCTTTGAAATCCTAAACCCCAAGGAGCCCTTCGTTACTCCCTCAAAGACAGACTTGAGGATGCTGGATATTGTTTTACTCCTATTTTTCTTCTTTCCAGTCCTAAGCCCCAAGGAGCTTTTCCCCACACTTTCAATTCTTTTTTTTTTTCCTCCTGTCCAATCCTAATCCCTAACACCCCTTCCTCGGTCTCTGAAAGTCGGAGACAAAATGGTTCTCCAGGGCTTGGGCTAGACTGTGTCTTTCAGCCCTACTATGACCTTAATCACCCATGGGATTTGAAGAATTCAGACAGGGATATGCTTCTCTGGCTGCCTATCAAGGATTTGCAGAATGACCGGCTCAGGTGCCACTAGCTTGCTACTGGTGACCTCTACTTGACCTCCTCCCCCCAGATTGGCTCCAGTGTGTATAGCAGTGCCTACACAGTTGATGAAAACAATCAACAAATGGTGGTTTGGTATTTTTTTCCTAATCATATACCGTCAGTTGACCCTGAGATGAACCATAATTGGGATTTTTTTATTTTTCCATTTGTATGAAAACCAATGTACATGCCTGATGTATTCAATGGGAGTAATTTTATAAAACATTTTCTACATGTGCAAAATGGCTCTTATAAAATTTCATGGTACAAGTATCGCATGTAAGCATTCTGGGGAGCATAGATTGGCTGGAAGCAGGGAGGAGCTTTGATGAGACCAGGGAGTTGGACCAAGGGAGAGCCCTAGATGTGGTGTACTTAGATTTCAGTAGAGCCTTTGATACCATTCTGCACAGACAACTTATAAATAAATTGAGCATCCTAGGAATAGACCCTAAAGTGATTGACTGACTGGGTTAGAAATTGGTTGAGTGGGTGGTGACAAAGGGTACTGGTAAATGGAGATTAGTCTGAGGAGAAGGCTGCAACCAGTGGTGTGCCACAGGGTTCTGTCCTTAGTCCATTTCTTTTTTTTTAAGCTTTTTATTTTGAATTTCAAAGTTAAAAGCATTAAACATAACTTGCAAGGAAACAAGGGTTAACGGTGTAAAGCATTGCTGCACAATAAAGTAATGTGGTATACAGAAGAAAAACCAAACCCAGTCCCTTCTCTAGCCCACAAATGAGGGGATTTCAAAAATAAGAAGAGAAAGAAAGCAACATTGCACTCAAAGGAAAAACAGTATGGCCTACAGCCAGCAAATTATAACTCACGGAGGTTGAGAGTCTCGTAAGCCCTGCCTTAGTCATACAGTGGACATTAATAAAAGACAATAATGGAGAAGGATAAAGAAATACATAGGAGACAGATTGCAACTGAATCAAACATTTCAAGAAAAATAAGGCACCAAGATGCAGGACCCGTAGTCGGATGAGAAGAAATTCTCTCCTTTGACGCTGGGTTTCCCGAGCTAAGTTCGGAAATACTCAGACCAGTAGACCCCTATAAAGAATATTCCTTTTCCTAAAAAACATTTTAAGAAACCAGTCGCAGTCTGAAAGTAAAGCAAAAATAGCTAAACAGGTAGATGGAATCCAAATCAGAATTTTCCAGGATATCTGATATATTAAGTGAGTCAACCTGCTGAAGGCCTGGTACCTCGGCACCTCCAGATACTTTTTTAGTTGTAGGCAAATAATGTATCTTAATCATAGGTGGATAAGATTCTGGAGAAATCCCCAGAACCTCACTAACATAATTCTTGAACATATCCTTAACAAACAAAAAAGAAGATTTAGGAAAATTAATTAACTGGAAGTTAGCCTGCCTAGAAACATTTTCTAAACGCTCTATTTTAGTTTTAAGGATCTTTAAAATAGGCATCCAAATAAATCTCCATACAAGCAGTTCTTAAGCTCAATTCAGAAAAAGAACTTTGCAAAGATATAATATCCTCAGCATTCTTATGGCTGGAAACTGTATTATTCTGAACTTGTATATTCAAAGTTTGTACTTGCGGTATTAATATTTCACCCAGTTTCATGATCGCCGACCATATAGTCTCCAGGGTGAACTGCTTCGGTCACTCAAGAGGAAAAGCAAAAGAACCTCCTGCTCCATCTCCATTCACAAGAGGTCCCACGTTGACCGTTGGAGCTGCCACTGCAGCCAAAAACACAGATGCCATAGCTCCCCTGCCCTCGGACGGTACACCACCTGGAAGTTGATTCTGTGGGGTCACTGGGATCCCTGCGGCACACCCGGGAGACAACCCCTGTGAGACAACTGGCAAACCAACTCCGGGTATGTCAGGATCTCGCTGGACTGGCAATGGCGCATGCAAACTTTGAGGGCCTCCACAACTCAAAGGTTAGATCTAAGCTCGAGTAAGACGCAAGTCATATAACTCCAGCATCGAAGCAGCCTGACAAACCACTCCCACTACTGCTGGCTGATGTTCCTGGTGATGAAGGTACAGTAAGAGTCCAGAGGTCTGGACGATACAGGCTAGGCAGGTGGGGTCTGTCGGGCAGCCAGGGACTGCTTGCCCGACTTGGTCTTCCTCTTACCCATATAAAGGAAATGTGTCAGATCAGAAGAGACCTGCCATCTGCCCAGTCCAATTCTTTTTAACATTTTTGTTAGTGTTATTGCTGAAGGGCTGTCGGATAAGGTTTGCCTCTTTGCAGATGATACCAAAATTTGAAATACAGTGGACATCCAGGAAGGAGTAGATAGCATGAGGAGGGATCTCGGTAAGCTTGAAGAATAGTCAAGAATTTGGTAGCTCAGATTTAATGCTAAAAAATGCAGGGTCATGATTTTGAGCTGTAAAAATCCAAAGGAGTGGTACAGTATAGGGGGTGAAGTACTTATGTCCACAAAAGAAGAGCGGGACCTGGGATGATTGTTTCTGATGATCTTAAAGTGGCTAAACAGGTAGAAATGGTGACGGCAAAAACCAGAAGGATGCTTGGGTGCATAGGGAAAGGAATAGCCAGCAGGAAGAAGGAGGTGATAGTGCCTTTGTATAAGTCTTTGGTGAGACCTTATTTAGAGTATTGTGTGCAATTCTGGAGACCGCACCTTCAAAAGGATATAAGCAGGATGGAGTCTGTGCAGAGAGTGGCTACCAAAATGGTCAGTGGACTTTGTCATAAGGCATATGCGGACAGATTTAAAGATCTCAATATGCATACTTTGGAGGAAATGCAGGATAGAGGAGATACAGTATGATAGAGATGTTTAAATACCTCAGTGGCATAAATGCACAAGAGGTATACCTCTTTGAATTGAAAAAAAGCTCTGCAATGAGGGGGCATAGGATGGGATAAACTCAGGAGTAATATGCAGAAATATTTCTTTATGGAAAGAGTAGTAGATGTTTTGGCCCAGTGGAGACAGTAGAGACCAGGACAGTATGAGGGCCATTCTAAAAGGTTTAGTCATGGTTTGGATGATTGCAAGTTCATGTCTAAATCATGGACACGTTTCCGTAACCATTCCACAAATGCCATTCGCAGAAGTCTCCAGTACAGGGACATTCAAGTAGGCATGGGGGTATGGCGGAGGCATGTCTGGGGAGAGGCAATGGACTTACACGTTCCCCGTTCGATCCCAGAAGCCACAGAGCCATCTGCAGGCATATGCATGCTTGTTCCTGCTCCAGGTACAAATAGGCATCACAAAAGTGTTTGTTTTCACCTTAAAACATCCAGAGAGTGTAGAGAAGATGGAGAATTAAGTGACTAGCTTTAGATTACAAAGTCTCACACTGGTATTTTAATCCTAGCCACCCAGCTCTTAAGCCACTACTGTAACCATTATGCTATTAGATATCTTGGATCTGAAATGCTTTCCTGAGGACATCTATATAGACATTTGATACACATGCTTATCGGGCACATCCACGTTTCTGGAATTGTGCCTGAACTTGCAGATGCCTGCCTTTCTTTTCAGACGTTCTGGCTTTGATGTCCCAGATTGCACTTGGACATCTCATTTGAAATGTGCCTATATCTGAATTCAAGAAAGCATGGGACTAACACTGAAGATCTCTAAACGAAAAAAGGGACTATAGTAGTTGGTATGGAAGGGCAGACTGGATAGGCCATATGGGGGTATGTTTACTAAACAGCGGTAGCGGCTTCCATTGGGGCTGCGGCTCTGATAAACACCGCTAGGGCTTTTTCTGCTGTCATGTTTCTATTTTGTACAATATGCATGTACACATATAGGGACTAATTTCACAAGAGGGTGCTTACTATAGGTGAAGGTTCCAAAAAGAACCTATTTTAATTCTGTTTTATAAAAGACATAAATAAAAAACTTCTCCACAAAAAAACTGTTAACACAATAAGTCCCAATGAAACCTTTCAGTAAAAAAACCCCATATAATTTCATAACTCATAATTTTAGCTACTATCTCAATAATTTATATATTATAGTACTTTAAATTTCCATCTGGCAGTCTAATTTAATTCAGTAAAATGTCAATTCAGTTTATAATCTCCTTTAAATGTATTTCTTGCATTGAAATTATTTGGGACCTTCATCAAAGGGAGTTTTATAAAAAGCCAGGTAAAATCAATCTGGCTTTCCCTTATACTAAAATCTTTGGCCCAACTTGTTAGTCCATATCTTCAAATATACCTATTTTTTACTGCAAGATTTCAGTGGGACTTATCAGCTTATAAAGACAACCTAGGTGCTTATGTGTCTTTATAAAATAGGCATCGAGGACCATCCCCAGTAGCACGCAAATTCTCATGCACAAAACTAACACCTGTTTTGAAGAAGGTGTACAATTGTGAATATGTTGTTTATGTGTACATACAGATTTTTAAAACTATTTCTGTACATGAAAATGTTGTCCCAGTTCTGCCCAAACTACATCCCCTGCAACGCCTGTGCTTAGATTGCATGAATATAGGCACATTCTTTGTGTTTTCTTTCTACTTTTATTTTTCAGTTCACAACATAAAGAAAGCAGATAATATGAGAACACAAAATCCATTACATTACATACTGCAAGGTCTTACATTGGAGATTCCGTTACATTCCATTTGATTTTATCTGTTACAGAACTCATTTACTGAGGCCCATACTCTATTACATTGCCTACAGTCCCTCTTTTCTTGGCTGCAAGAGCTTCATATTTACGCAACAAGCATACCTGATTCTACTATGCTTGTATATCCAAAGAGGATAGATCCTTCCAGCTTGCCAGAATAACTTTAAGTACAACTGCAAGCAAGAAATCCAGCAGCCTTACTTTATTTTCAGATAGAACACTGGGCAAGGCCTTGGACCTCTAAACCACTATCTTATGAGTGAGAACTTTATCCATCTATAAGATAACACATATCCACTCTCACACTTTCTTCCAGTAGGGAGTCAAATTAACACAATAAAATAGCTGGTGCAAAAGGGTGCCAACCTCTGACGTAAAAGACCAGCATAGCTTAGAGGCTTTGTCTGACACCTTAGTAGATCTAGATGAGGTCCACACTGCTCTGTGTGCTATGAAATAATATTTTATTATTGTAGCCGAGAGTGAGACTCTCACTGTCTGAACTCAAAAGACTTCCTAGTTTTTTGGAATCCAATTCTCTTACATCACTCTCTCAAACCTTTTCCAACCCAACAGGCCTTTGGTCTTCATATTCCTTAATTAGTTTATAAAAGCTAGATGCCACTTTACCACCAGGCCATGTTCTTCTACAGATCTGCCACAGTTTACACTGAGGATTTAACTTTTTCAGAGCAAGCTAGCTCACCCACACACAGTGTTGCATTTGTAACCACTGATAATAACATGATGCTGTGAGACTATACTCCCTTGCCAAATCTGGAAAAGATATGAAAGAATCTGCTTCAGAGACCATATGCTCTTTGTTTGCCAATGTTTCCAATTCATAGGCCTTGTGAAACAACATAAAACTTATTATTCCATAATGAAATTGGAGTAGTGTCATTCCAGGAAAGTGACAGCCATCATAAATTAGCTCAGTACCTTTAATGCAGTTTGAATCGGAGGGTACCTTTAACACAAGTGTGGTGAGTAGTTACAGTGGCACACCGGTGAGTAGTTACAGTGGATAAAGGTGCACCAACACATTTTCAATCTGCTGCAGCCACCTAGAGACTTCTTCTATTGTAGGCTCGTGCATCCGCCGAGCAAACCTGCTCCAAAACAAAAGCATGATGGTATGTCTTAAAATCTGGGGAGTTTATCCCCCTCCCTTTATTCTTAACCATCTTCAGTTTCTTTAAGGAAATTTGAGAAATCTCGGATTTCCATAAAAATTCCATGAGACACCTATCTATCTGCTTATAAGTTACTTCAGAAAAAAAGAATTGTTATTGTACTGAAAATGTAATTTATTTTAGGTGCTAAAGTCATTTTTATCCCCTTAATCCTGACCCATCAGGAGATGAACAAAGGGGATCATTGCAAGTCCCTTGTCATTTAAAACACTACATCTTCATTCTTGCTTAGGGTATCCTGAATAATGCTCCCAAAGTAAGCACCCAGGTATCAAATGGTTCCTGTAGTCATTTTGAAACTGTAAAGAGGTAGAACCCCCTTTACCACTAGCCTATTTAACAGCAGCACCTCAGATTTAGACCAATTGCACCAATGCACTCTAACAAAGATGGAAAGGACTCTGGATTTGTACAGATCATATCGTAAGTGTACACAGACAACTTATTCAGCCCCTCTCATAGTTATGCCCAATGGCGGACCTACATTTTTGGGGCTCTGAAGCTGGGACTGTTATGGGGGCCCCTTCGCAATCAGCAACGAGGTCTGTTATGTTCTTCAGTGGAGTTGTTCCACAATAGATCACCACAATTTTTTTAAAAAATTTAACCACTACATCTCAGATTTTGATTAAAATTGCTGTACTGGATTATCTCACATGTCAAAGTCACTGGTATGAATAAAAATTTCCTATGTTTTATAGTTTTCGAATTATGGGGGGATGAAAATTAGGGAAATTTTATTTATTTATTTATTTAAAAGTTTTTTATACCACCTTATCAGTCAGTGAAAGCGGTTTACAGATAACTCAAACAATTACATCATAACATGGTTAACTATATACATCAAAAGAGTCAATAATTAATACATGGTAACTAGTTGCATTAACTGTGCAGTTAGTTGCGTTTACTAACATTTGGTAACTATTTACATTCAAAAGGGAGGGCAGTATCATTGCAGAGTTAGGTATGTATCTAGTTCTGTTTGATATGTGCCATAGTGTTTTGTGAAGAGTAAAGTCTTGATGCCTTTTCAGAAGTCTGTAAGGTCTCATATATTCCTTAGAGGTGGTGGGAGGGTGTTCCACAGGATTAGGGCATAATATGCAAAGGCTCTATTGCTGTTGATTTGTTGGTTTTGTGGAAGTCAGCCAGGAGGGATAGAGAGTTTTGATGTAATTTTAATAAAAGTTTTCATTTTTTTCATAAATGTTAATAGTTTTTAAATTATTTATAATTATTTTAGATTAAATATATTTAGAATGAAACATCCTTAATCTGAACATTTTTTTGTTTACAGCTAGCCTACATGATACTTTATAACCATTTAATTTTTATTTTAACTATTATTTTGTATTGAATTACACTATATTATTAATATTATTTTTTAAAACCTCCCTCTCATACAGTAGACCCAAATGTTTTAAGCAATGTGGACTAAAGTCGCTTCTGGAGCCCCTCCGGGATTAGGGGCCCTGAAGCTTAAGCTTCATTAGTTTCATAGTAGATCCACCCCTGGTTATAGCACAAATGCTCGTTAGCTCTAATAGCAATGAGCAAAGGCTCCAAAGCCATATTAAGTAAGCGTGGGGACAGGGGACAACCCTGCCTGGTGCACTGATGCCAACTGAATTCTTGTGATTCCACGCTATTGATTACAATAGAAGCTTTTGGGGCAGAGTATAACATCTGAACCATATGTATAAAACTAGATCCACACCTGAACCAGCCCAAGATCTGAAATAAATATGGCCACTCTGTGCAATAAAAGACTGTCTCTGCAAGGTTCTTTCACCAAGAGAAGAGAGATCATTTAGGGAAAAACAGCATGCTTGGCAAGGTTGAAGGTCAATGCAAAAGAAGAAGGCCAGAAATGAGATGGATCGATACAATAATAGTAGCTATGGATGCACCTCTATCAACAATGAGCTACTTGACTGAAGATCGAACACAGTTTAGGACAGCTATCCAGAGGGTCACCATGAGTCGACACCGACACAACGGCACTGAACAACAACAACAATAGTGAGTCTGGATTCTCTTTAAGAAGATCCTTTAACCGCATGACCTCATGCATTGCTGAAGCTATATTGACTTCTGCATCTTTGGGAGCTGCCATTTTCCAAGGAGATGGTGGGTACAGTTTTAGCTGTTTAACTACTTGAGATGCTATGCGAGCAAAGTCAGTTTTCCATGATTCTTGTGTAGGCATCTGACCTATTCTGATGTATCCCTTTCTGCAAGTTACAGCTGAATACATCTGTAAGAATTATGGCTGTTCAAACTATGGCTTGGGGAGCACCTCACTTATACTGCTATTTTGTAGTGTGCTTACCAGCACCCCATCTACATTTTATTTATGTACACAATTTTATAAGAGCCTTTTTCTACATGTAAGCATTCTTTAAACATATGAAATAATTTTCTAAAGCATTTTCTAAGAGTACATGCACACATTTACACTTTTTTCAGAGCAGGTGTAAATTTGTGCATCAGAATTTGGGTGCTAATAGGACTGGTAGTGGGTCCCTAAGGTCCCTATTTTGTAAAGGCATTTAGGCATCTATAAAATATATATTAAATAAGCATCTTTTTTTGGAATTGTGACATGGGCTCTTGCTGTGAAATTATCCCCCAGATATGGATATACATATTTTATAAAGTACAAACATATCTCACAATTCTGCCCCTAATTCTTGAAGGACTAGAAAAGGGGACTGTTACTTCTGGAGAGAGATCTGCAATTGTGAGTATATACTTCTGGGAATTTTCTGAAATAAATTATTTCTATTAAAGTTAATTAATCTGTGAACCCACTATTTTTTGTTAAATCAGTCAGGGCCTAGTAGGAAAATGTGGTAGGGAGGTTCTGGAGGCTAAATTTAGGCTTTTAGGTAGGAAGTTGAGATCCAGAAACTTCCATGGTAGCGTTCTCCAAAATACTTACCGTTCCACGTGCAGGACCCAAAAGGCAGGCAGAGCTCCGGAGTCTCAATGCGTGGATGAGACAATGCTGCAGAGATGAGGGTTTTGGATTTGTTAGGAACTGGGGAACATTCTGGGGAAAGGAGGGGCTCTTCCGAAGGGATGAACTTCACCTTAACCGGGATAGAACCAGGCTGCTGGCATTAACCTTTAAAAGGAGATAGAGCAGCTTTTAAACTAGATAATAGGGGAAAGCCGACAGTCGCGCAAGAGCGGATGGTTCGGAAGAATGTATCCTTGAAGGATACTACCAAAAGCAGAGAGGTTCCAAAAAAGAGTAAAGTAGCCCAAATGCCCTCAAGTATGGAGCAGACAGAGCTTAAAGATCCCAAATTACCCATGTCTACCAATAGCCAAATTAATATGAATAAAATACAGTCTCTAAAATGCTTGTATGCAAATGCTAGAAGTCTAAAAAAATAAGATGCACTAAATGTGAGGTTAGATATGATTGGAATATCAGAGACATGGTGGAAGGAGGATAACCAGTGGGACACTGTGATACCTGGGTACAAACTATATCGTAATGATAGAGCTGATCAAATTGGTGGAGGGGCTGCTCTCTATGTTAGAGAGGGCATTGAGTCAGAAAGAATTAAAGTTTTGCAGGAAACAAAATTTGCTGTAGAATCTCTATGGATTGAAATTCCATGTAAAAAGGGGAAGGCGATGGCAGTGGGGGTGTACTATCGACCGCCTGGCCAGAATGAACAAATGGATGATGAAATGCACAAAGAAATCAAGGAAGCTAACAAAAGTTACAGTGCAGTAATAATAATGGGTGATTTCAATTACCCCGGTATCGACTGGGTCAGTGTCACGGCAGGACATGCTAGGGAGATAAAGTTTCTAGATGACATAAATGACTGCTTCTTGGAGCAGCTGGTTCATGAACCGACCAGAGGGGAAGCCATATTAGACCTAGTCCTTAGTGGAACACCAGATCTAGTGCAAGAGATAAGGGTGTTGGGACCACTTGGCAATAGTGATCATAGCATGATCGCCTTTGATTTAGTGGAGGAGGGATAGTAAAGAAATCCACAGTACTACCTTTTAACTTTGGAAAGGGAGACTATGATAAAATGAGGAAAATAGTTAAGAAAAAAATAAAAGGAGAAGTTGCAAAGGTTAAAGACTTACGTCAAGCTTCTGTGTTGTTGAAAAATACTATCTTGGAAGCCCAGTCCAGCTGTATTCCACGCTTTAAGAAAAGTGGAAGGAAGTCCAAAAAACTGCCAGCATGGTTTAAAGGTGAGGTCAGAGAGGCTGTTGTTGCCAAAGAAGCATCTTTCAGGAAATGGAAAAAAGAGCCAAACGACGAAACCTGGAAACAGCATAAGCACTGGCAAGTCAAAGGCAAGGCATTGATAAAGCAGGCAAAGGGAGAATTTGAGAAGAAGCTTGCTGCGGAAGCAAAAACGCGAAATAAAGATTTTTTTCAAGTACATTCATAGCAAAAAGCGTGTGAGAGAGTCAGTTGGTCCATTAGATGATAGAGGAGTTAAAGGGGCACTAAGAGGCGACAAGGCGATAGCGGAGAGACTGAAGGAATTCTTTGCTTCGGTCTTTACTGAGGAAGATGCAGAGATGTTAACCATGACTGAAGTGGTATTTAAAGGTGCAGAAGAATTGAAGGAAATATCGATACATCGGGAAGATGTATTACAAGTATTAGATAAACTGAAGAGTAGCAATCACCTGGGCCAGATGGTATACATCCAAGGGTGTTGAAAGAACCGAAATATGAGATTGCAGACCTGCTATTAGCAATCTGTGAACTATCATTAAAATCATCTCTAATACCTGAAGATTGGAGGATCGCCAATGTAACACCAATTTTTAAAAAGGGTTCCAGGGGTGATCCGGGAAACTACAGACCGGTGAGCCTCACGTCAGTACCGGGAAAAATGGTAGAAACCATCATAAAGAATAAAATTACTCAGCATGTAGATAGTCATGGCCTAATGGGAGACAGCCAATATGGCTTTAGACAAGGAAGATCTTGTCTTACTAATCTGTTATGTTTTTTTTAAAAGTGTGAATAATCAGGTGGACAAAGGTGAGTCGGTTGATATAGTGTATCTGGACTTTCAGAAAGCCTTTGACAAGGTCCCTCATCAGAGACATTTGGCAAAACTAAAGAGTCATGGGCTAGGAGGAAGTGTACTACTGTGGATCAAGAACTGGTTAAAAGATAGAAAGCAGAGGGTTGGGCTAAATGGCCAATTTTCCAATGGAGAAAGGTGAATAGTGGTGTACCCCAGGGATCTGTGCTGGGTCCGCTGCTTTTTGACATATTCTTAAATGACCTGGAAAGTGGAATAACGAGTGAGGTTATCAAATTTGCAGATGACACAAAACTATTTAAAGTTGTTAAAACCCAAGAGGATTGTGGAAAATTGCAAGAGGATCTTGATAAATTGGAAGACTGGGCATCAAAATGACAGATGTAATTTAATGTGGACAAGTGCAAAGTTATGCACCTAGGGAAGAACAACCCAAACTATGGTTACATCATGCAAGGTTCCACATTAGGAACCACCACCCAGGAAAAAGATTTAGGCGTCATTGTGGATAACATGTTAAAACCCTCGGCCCAGTGTGCAGCGGCAGCCAAGAGAGCAAATAGAATGCTAGGTGTCATAAGGAAAGGAATGGAAAATAAAACAAAAGATATTATAATGCCTCTATATCGTTCCATGGTGAGACCGCACCTTGAATATTGTGTGCAATTCTGTTCGCCGTATCTTAAAAAGGATATAGCGTTATTAGAAAAGGTTCAGAGAAGAGCCACCAAAATGGTGAAGGGGATGGAAGGATACTCCTATGAAGAGAGGCTAAAAAGGTTAGGGCTCTTCAACCTGGAAAAGAGACGGCTGAGGAGAGATATGATAGATGTCTATAAATTAATGAACGGAGTGGAACGGGTAAACGTAGATCAATTGTTTACGTTATCAGAATATCGAAAGACTAGGGGACATGCAATGAAGCTTCAGGGTAAACTATTTAAGACTAATAAAAGAAAATATTTTTTCACTCAACGTGTAATCAAACTCTGGAATTTGTTACCGGAGGATGTAGTAAAGGCTGTTAGTGTAGCTGGGTTTAAAAAAAGGTTTGGACAAGTTCCTGGAGGAAAGGTCCATAAACCATTATTAAGAAGGGACCCAGGATATCAAGGCTTGACCCAGTACAAGCATTGCGGAACCTGTGTCTTTTGGGGAAACTGCTAGGTACGTATGATCTAGATTGGCCACTGTTGGCTTGATGGACCTTGGTCTGACCCAGTATTGCATATCTTATGTTCTTATGTTCTTATAATTCACCCCGGGAATGCCAATGCACAGTGCATGCATAAGCATGCAGAATCTTATTGGCATACATTCTGATATGTATATATTGAACTGTACTATTTTATAAGAGCCCTTTTCCACATTTATACATAGAAAAAGCTTTGTTTCTACATATAAAGCATTTGTGGGGGAGCGGTTTGGATCGAGCAGGGGCTGAGTTGAGATGTACATATGTACTTTTGTAAACGGCTTAGAAATAGTATGATTTGTGGTATATAAATATTTTTAAATAAATGAAAAATTAAATATTTGCATATCCCCATGGGAGCAATGTGCATACGTTAGTGTGCTTTCCTTTCATTAGCACGCCTTATAAATTTTAGTTCACACAAAATTGATTTATTGCCCACTAACCTCGGAATTAGCATATGTTAAGTCAATTAGCGTGCCTTAAAAAGTTCCAATGCATGTAAAACATTTTTTAACATAAATATGTGAAAAAACCTGCTGAAAATGCCCAAACTGGAAAACAAAAAATATATGCCCTGTGCACATTCCTAAAGCATAGAGTACAAACATACTTTCACAGCTGCCTCAGAGCAAGGGCAAATTTGAGTGAGAGAATATGGGGATATTTACTGAAGTGTGATAAGCACTTAGAGTGTTTTACCGCATGCTGTTAGCACAAGTATCTGCTAATGGTTACCACATGGTAAAAACACTGCAACAGTAAAAGAAAGAAAACAGGCTAAGTGCTGACCGTGGATATGGGTGTATCAGGGTGGAGAGTGGGTGTTGACGTTTATGTGATCACATTTTATACCACCCTTGATATGACAAAAGGCTATTGGCAAATCCCTCTAACCAGGGAGTGGAAGCCGAAGACTGCATTCAGCACCCCCGTTGGCCTTTTTCAGTTCAAGAGGATGCCTTTCGGACTGCATGGAGCGGCAGCTACCTGCCAAAGGTTAGTGGATCAGGTACTTCGACCCCACCAAAATTATGCCTTTGCCTATATGGATGATGTCAGAATCCATAGTAACACTTGGGCGGAACATCTAAAGAGGATCAGGGCAGTCTTATGCTCCATGAAGCAAGCGGGAATCACTTTGAACCCAAAGAAGTGTGCCTTTGCTAATAGGGAGGTAAAATACCTAGGCCACCTGTTGGGAAGAGGGAAAATTAAACCTCTAATGAGCAAAGTGGATAGCTTCAGGAATTTTCTCCCTCCAACAACAAAGAAACAACTGAGAAGTTTCTTGGGACTTATTGGATACTACCGCAGATTTATACCACAATTTGCAGAGAAAAGTGCAATTTTCACTGATATGCTGCGGAAGAATTGCCCAAACCAGCTAAAATGGACTCCTGAAGCTGAAAAAGCATTTTCAGTCCTAAAAGGGAAGTTGTGTACAGGACCAGTACTGAAAGGGGTGGATTTCAGGAAACCCTTCCTGGTTCAAACAGATGCATCGGATGTAGGGCTAGGAGCTGTTTTATCCCAATGTCATGAAGGGGAGGAGCATCCTGTGATGTACCTGAGCAGGAAATTGTCACCGGCTGAACAAAAGTATTCCACAATAGAAAAAGAATGTTTAGCTATAAAGTGGTCAGTGGAGGCATTAAGGTTTTACCTTACAGGGAGGAAGTTCTAATTGGTCACAGACCATGCCCCACTTAAGTGGTTGCAACAAATGAAGAACCACAATGCCAGGTTGACACGCTGGTACATGGCCTTACAGGCATTTGATTTTCAAGTGGAACATCATGCTGGGAAGTTACACAAAAATGCGGATGCCCTTTCCCGTATTACGGACTGTAAAGAGGAAGTTTCACCAGTTGCACCTGTCCGTAATAACTTAAGCAGGGGGGTATGTGATAAGGAAGCTTATCATAGTTCAGGAAGGAGCTATAATAGAGGTGAATTGGCTCTGAACAAGCAACCTGTCTTTGCTGGTAGAAATAATAAAACAGAATGTTTTCATAAAAGACTACCAGTCCCAGAATGCACCAGGTTTCAAACACCCTATAGAAGAGCTGAAGTGGGGAAACGTGTGTTCAATCAGGAGAGCTATGAGATAATCCCCAATCACTCATCTCCAAGGGCAGGGCTTGATTCAGCACAGCTGAGCTGTGCTAGGGTGGAGCATCCCTCTCAACAAGTTAAAAGTAAAACATATTCTACACAGGATCAGTTGGAGAAGGAGAGGAGGAATCCAGAGCTCGAGGACAGAGAGAGCAAGAAGCAGCAGCAGCCACAACGTGGAAGAAAGAAGAGAAAAACATCTAGGAGGTCTAAAGAAGGAGCCCATAGCAGTACGTGTGTTGGGAGTCATTCCAGAGGCAAGCATACTCCATGGGACTTGAGGAAGCCAGAGGAGTGGGGTTACAGAGCCAGGAATCCCCGGACGGCACCTGTAAAGGAGACGGCTGCATTTGGAAGGGGCCCTAAGACCAGTGCATGAAGGTATGTGAAGAGAGACCCAGTGTCCAGGGATCTTGATTGGAAGGCTGGACATAAAAGCTGCACTACATACTTGCCAGGATATCTGGAGAGGAACCCTAACAGCAAAGGAAGCTCAGGTATGAACACTGATCTATGCCCTAGCTCTTCACTTGGAAGACAGCAGGGAAACAAGTATTGTCCTGAGAGTGCTCCATTAAGGAATTCCTCTGAGCCAGACCATGATATTGATTCTATGATAGTTGAAGAAGAAGGAGATATTTTAAATGATTAGAGTGATTACATGGATTGCTCTCTGTCTAGGCTGCTGTGGTAAAATACTTTCACAAATACAACAACCATCAAAAATAAATATAACTTGTTCTTTTATCTACCAGAAAAGTTTACAAGAAAGCTTTAGGGTAGGATTTGAGCCACGTATAGAAAGTAAACCAGCCAAGAGGTTTGCAGCTGGTTAATTGTTGGCAATTAAGCATTGCACAATTGCACGTGAGCTCTGAAAGGAAACTACTGTTTGTGTGTGAAAATACAAGAAAGTTATCCTTGAAAAAGAACAGTTTTTGGTTACTTTTTGGGTTTTGTTTTATTTTTGGAGCACTGCTAAAAGGTATTAGCAGGAGCCCTCAGAAAGACCTTTCTGTTCCCCATCAAGGTCTTTATTGTTTGATTGATTGCTTAAGAAGTTCAGTTGTTGATATCATGATTTGTTTTTCCTAAGTACAATACTGAAAGCAAGTATCCTTTTGTGTTACCAAGTAAAATCTGTGTGGGAGAAATAACCCCATAAATAAAATATATTTTCTTTGCTTACACTCGAGCAACACAACTCATTATTTTGTGAACGGCTGATTCTGGTATGAATGGACTACATTCCCCACAATCCTTTGCAAGTCATAATAGTATTTGCCTTTGCCAAGACTGTGGACATTCTCACCCAGCGCCCCCGTTTACAGCATGCCCCCTGCATTTACTGTGTGTTCATTTTTGCACTTAAAGCATAATAACTAGCTGATCTTACTGCATTATAGTTAAAGAGGCCTTATGTGTGTTAGAAGGGGTTATTCTAGGAGCATATTTTATAAAGGCACATAGGCATCTGTTGTCTTTTTAAAATAAGCTTAAAACAGGCACATTTTGAGAATTTTTATAGGCATCCTGTTTTAAAATTACCCCCCATATTGGCTGAAGACGTTGTTAGAAAATTAACCTCCCTATTATGCTATCCTTCATGTGTGCCTTCCATATTGCCTTCTGTACTTATTTCTTTCCATGTTGTACTGCATTTTTGCCCCTCCCCATTCCCTCACATAATGCCCTCACCCAGATTACTCCCAACTATCTTGTTGTCCTTTCTCTCTCTCTCTCTCTCTCTATATATATATATATATATATGTTCTCTCCTTCCCATCTCCTTGTTTGCCATCAAATACCAGTGGTTCTCAGGGACCCCCAGACCAGTCAGGTTTTCAGGATATCCACAATGAATATGCATGAGATAGATCTGCATACAATGGGTGTCCCAGAGGACTGGGTTGAGAGCCACTGTCATATACCCTTTTCCATAGAGGATGGCCAGCAATGAGATGGATCGATACAATAACAGCACATACCGGTGCCAGTCTGTCAACAATGAGCTGCCTGGCTGAAGACAAAACACAATTTAGGACAACTATCCAGAGGGTCGCATGAGTCAACACCGACTCGACAGTACACGGTGGAGCAATGCAGAGGCTTAATTATATTCTCCATTCCTTTTCTAATAATTTCTAAGATTCTATTTTTTTTTTTGGCCACCGGTATTATGTTGCCAACCCTCCAGTCGTCTTACATCTCATTGTAGAAGTTTTGAAGAACAGACCCATTTGTGGGGTACTCAAGCACCAGAGTTCACCGTCTTTCTGCTAGTGTGAATTGTTATTTGCTAGCTTTTCCTTTCCATTCATACCATCCTATCCTCGAGAACCTGCTCTCACCCCTCATACTTCTATTTCTATGGAAATGGTCTGAGTTCTAATGCCATGGGTAAGGAAAGTGATTTTTTTTACTCTGTAGTATACCTGCGGTTGTTGTTAAGTTCTGTCTCTACATCCTCCACCGTACACTCCACTCTATTCGTGCCAATTGCCTCTTCCTCCCCCCAGTTTCACATGCCAAATATGAAGACACCAGAAAATCTGCCTTTTCCTTCCATGCTCCCAGTCTCTAGAGCTGTCTCCCCAGATCTTCATCAAGAACTCTCTCTTATCAAAAATTCAAAGCTAGCCTCAAAACTTAACTTTTCCAAAAAGCATTTAATCTCTCCCCTCAATGATGCAGATGTCTGACCAGTCTGCTCTTTTCCCCCCATCCTCTCCCCTTGCATTGTGCAACAGATTCTATTATTTTCCATGTATGACTTTACCAAAGTACTCTGCTTTTCTTTACTCTCTCCTTTCTCCTTGTGTTCTGAGACTGACTCTATCTCTTTCTATGTATAATTATATTGGAGTTCTTTTCTGCACTTTTAATAATTTTGCTTTTATGTAAACCACTCTGGTGCCCCGCAGAGCAGTATATTAAATTTTAATAAACCATAGACCTACTTTCTCCTACTGCAGGGTGAGAGGTATCAATTTATTTAAAAGATTTATTATCCTCTCAGTCCAATGTTCTATCAAGGTATCCAGATGACTGACTCAGGATAGTGGCATTACCTAGAGACACAGGGAGACTTGGCTGGAAGGCTTCTTTTACATTCTGGACACCTGTTTGGCCTTGGTTTTCTTCTGCAGATCTCTCCATTTTTAACTTCGGTTTCTCCATCTCGATTATTGTGGAAGATGGGATCCAGTTTGGTATATATGCCCTGTCACATTTTTGCTTGTGGTAGGCAGCGACTTTGGTGGAGACTGCCGTTATAGAACTCTCAGATTTTAATCACCTCTTTCACAAGGATAACAATCTCTCATGGAGCAAAGTTTGTCTTTATGAGGAATGCTTCTCTCTTAGCTACCATTATCCATATACTTGGCTGTGAGTATACAGATGCTTATAAGATAGGTTCATAGAGATCTATCAATGGCACCGTGTTTTCCTGTGTTCTGATTTATAAACGAGGTGTGACTTTTATGCAGTACCCCTGCCTGCACTTCCAGTGGCCCGATCCTAAATGCCTAGCTGTCTGCTCTACCTAGCTGTGTTCCAAATTGCATGAATTGTGCCAGTTTCTTGTTATTGACCCTAGTTATTCCAGCTAAATCCACCTGTTAAAAACAGCTGATTGTCTGTGCAAGTTTCTTTCTTGTCAGGAAAGCATATGATCTTGCAGGAGTGAGGATGTTGTGTTTTTTTCCTGTGCCTCTTTACTATATCTCTTCATCTGACTTCTATCACTCCAGCTCCTAACCCAAATACCCCTATTCCACCATTGCTGCAGTGCTGACTTATTCATCTGTGTAGCTGAAGAACATTGTTCCTTAGAGGGTCGGCTGATTGTAGCTCTTCCTCTGTTCTACATAGGCCGGTCTCATTGGCATGCATTATACAGGCAAAGTTGCCATTATACCTTGCCTAGCATACTTAGAAACATGTTTGATCAAACAATGAGAACCTATTGATACCAGACACCATGCTGGCTCAAAATCTCTGATGCCCTAACACTTAATAGAGGTGGGTGCTCTTACTTGCTGAGCCTTTTGGAGCTCTCTTAACTTTCCCTGTTAGTGATATCTACAAATACTGTGAGCCTAAAGGCAACATTGGTCTCTGAAGTTTTAAGAAGGAACTACAGGTAAGCTGGTTCTTTAATATGCCTCTGCTATTATTTATATGCAATATCCCTGAGTGTATATTTGTAACTACTGTAGAGTCTGCTTTTGAATATTTTAGCTTTATTGGTGATGTGCTGTGTGGTGTATTCAGTATCTATGCAGTGAAGCCTTCAGGAGAACAAGGTTTTCCCAGGTGGAGTCTTGATTTACAGCTGCATCCTATAAACTGTATGGTTGTTACCTAGTGCCATAGACAGCTGGGTTGTACATGAGTAAGTCAAAGACCAGAGATGTAGAGGGGCGTAGGGGTAGCCATCACAGAACTAGCTTTGTTGGAGGACAAGATGGAATAGGCGTTAAGGCACATTTTATAAAAGATGTCCAAGTGTAATCTGGGACGCCAAGCCAGAATGTTTGGAAAAAGAAGGCAGGCATGTCCAAGTTCAGGCATAATTTCACAAATGTGGACTTGCCTGATATGGACATCTGTGGGGGCAGTCTACATAGGCATCTCTGGAATAGCATTCCAGACCATGGGTGTCTAGGAAAAGCCTAATGGTTTGAGTAGTGGGCTAAGACCAGGGAATCCAGAGTTCAAATCCTACCGCTGCTCTTGCTCTGGTTGTACAGAGTAGTGGAGTGCCATCTTCTCTATTTCCTTTGGATGTTTTACAGCCAAAGTGAGCACTTTCCTGATGCTTATTCATGCCTGAAGTAGGTATTAACTTGGATGGGGTATCAAGTCCCTGATATTTCTGAAATCAAACAGGGAGGTGCCCATTGCACCATTCCAGACATGCCTCCACCATGCCCCCTGCTTACTTGGATATCCCTGCACTGGAGACATCTTTAAAAGCTGTTTGTGAAATGGCTCTGGGGATGTTGCTGTGATTTGGACATTTGCATGAATGTTTTTGGACATCCAAATCTCATCTAAGGCTTTTGGAATGACCCCATTGTGAAATGGAGAGTTTGGAAGTTAGCTGAGATTCCTTAATGTCAGTGGGAATAATGAGGTGTTTGGTAAGGTGACTTTTTAGGAATGGTATGTTATCTGTTAAAAGATAGAATTCATGGAAACACAAGGAAGAGCAGAAGCATAGTGGTGACAGGTCAGAAAATGCTTTTCTTGCTGCCTTCCTCCTATGCTTGGTTTGTTCAGAAAGGCAGTAGAGGAAGTGTTGTGGACCTAGGCCTACAGATAGCACCTTCTGTAGAGATGGTCCACCAAGATAACCTGTGTTCTCTATGTCATAAAACATGCAGAGAATAATGCATGTAGCAGCCCTGAAAAAGTTGCCCTGCTCTAGATCTACTTGTACTTCTTATAGCATGATGCAGTCACAGGTAAGAGGCTCTCTTCTTGAAATCGTCAATCTATAAAGAGAGAGTGAGAGTTTACTTTATCTCAAAAGAAATCATGTAGTGGTTCCTATTTCCATCTCTTGTTTGAACCCTATTGCTGTTTGGCATGACTTCCCTTCTTAGCACACATGGATCCTGTGTACCATGGCCATGTCTGGGGTATCATATTCCTGGGAAACCCTATATAGGCATTTTACATCCTTTCCTTGCACTTCCAATCTAGCAGCAGCTATAGTGGGAGTGTCTGTTCTCCTTAAGTATACTGTATGTATACTGGGGATACTAACTTGACTTTTGAGTCCTATGGGAGCCATTTTAGAAGCCCTAGTCATGCTTTGGAGGTCCGAAATTGGGCACAGAGACATCCAAAGCAAAGAGACTGTTTCCAGAACCATTTTTGAAGCTGGCTTTGTGGATGTCCAAATCTGAAGAGAACACTGGAGGAGGCATGGCCGGGGTATTCCCAGTAACCTGGAGGTGTACCTGGGGAGTTCCCAAGATTCTGGACCTCCCCACCCAGTTACAGAAAGGTCCAGAGTCGTTTAGACCTGCTCTGAGAAACACATAGCAACGAAGCATCGGAAAAGTGCTTGTTTTAGCTAAAAGCAGCCAGACAGCACTTTATCATCCCCACTACTCAGCACAATTTCAACTATAGCAGCAGCAGCAGCAGCAGCAGCAGCAGGATTTGAACCCTGGTTGCCCTGTTCCTAACCCACTACTCTATTATGCTATCCTAGATGTCTAGGTCCTGGAATACAGTGGGGATATCTAAGTAGATGCCTCTGCCCCTATTGGGCACCTCCAGGTTTGTGAAATCACATCTGCCCCTGGACGTGCCTGCATTTTTTTCAGACGTTCTGGCTTAGATGTCCCAAATTGTACTTGGACGGATCTTCTAAAATTCCTCTCCACATTTTCATCTTAGTGAAGAAATCATTCTGTCCTCTGATATTTAGTTGCTCTACTGTAGATGACCATTTGTTGACAAGCAGACCCTACATACAACCTTCATGTACTGATTGTTCAAAGACTTGATTATGCTAATGCTGTTTTGAGTGAATGTATCACTACCCAAATTAAATACTTTCAGGTAGCGCAACATACAACAATAAAAATATTGTGTCAGAAGGATCGTGAGACCTTGCTTTCATGGTCTATATTCATACTGAAAATCAAGATTAAGCGGGCTTTTGCCATTCTGCTCCAAAAGAGGTTTTTTTCCCACCTGAGCTCATCCCCATTGATTGAATAGTAGCAGTTGTCCATGTACTAAGGATTTGATTTAAAATCTTGATTCTTGAATTTAAATAGGTATTAACTAACAGGTTAGCCTCACTATTTAGCAGATGTTTTGCTGCTATATAGCCTTATCTATTACCCTGCATTCCTCTGACTTAAGCTTATTGACAATTCCATCACCAGTAGCTTAATCATTCTGAGGCAACTTGTTGCTACACCTTTAACTTCTTAGAACCCGCACTGTGGAATTCATTACTATGGATTTTGAGATGTGGCTTTACTTTTACAGCTTTTAAAACAGGACTGAAGATTTTTCTTTTTAATGAGTCCTATGAGCTTGGTTTCGGATGAGAGTTGATGGGCCCACAGCGCTGGTTTATTGGTTTATTGCTTGTTTTTATTTCTAGTTTTTAAGGTTTATTTTATTTTGTGTTATTTATTTGTTTATTATTTATTTTATTTAAAGTTTCTTATATACCACGCTATTCATCATCAGCGCGGTTTACATAGAACAAAACAATCTCAGTACATTTGAAACACGTATGAGTTACAGATAACAGGGCAAAAAACTTGGGTAACAAGGGTAACTATCTACAATAAAATAGCGATTGACTATTTACATAAAATCAGAGAATTTACTGTTTAGTTACTACCATATAACTGTATTATTTTTGTGTGTTTTACTGACTTTGCTTTAATTCATTTGTTTTAGGATTTTGCTTATATTATGAACCACCTTGATATGATTGGTAAAGAAGTATTTAAAATAAATAACCCATAAACCATTCACATATATGCTCTATCCTCTCCAGGCTGCTGTGACCTGTCCCTAGTGGTTAAAACACCTGCAAGGTACCAGGTGCAAAGTATATCCACCTGGCAACTGTGAGCCTGTCTAGGATAATAGTTCAGTCCAAGTACTTAGTAGTGCAGCAGCCTAATCATAAAACATAGTCATTCCCTTCAAGGTGCTCTCCATGTCTAGGCTTATCCCGTGGATCCTGCTTATCTGATCTCCTTTTGCTCTTACCTCCCATAGGTATGATGCTTGGCCACTGAATCAGGTGCTGTCAGACTTTGCTGCTCCTTTTTTGGTCCCTCCTAATCCCAGAGATAAGGATGAGCCATCCCAAAGAGTGAGAACTTCCACTTGAAAGTATGAGATTGAAGATCAAGGAGTGAGATTTTCCAGGCAGTCCATCCAAAGACCAAAGTGTAATGTTACTTTGCAAATTTCATTTATTTAAAAAATTTCTATACCGCCAATTTGTCTAAAAGTCATTCGTAGCAAAAGAAAAAAGCAGCATAAATATTTGCCTTTTCAAAAATTGATTATTAATATTTAGCTCTTGCCTTTCCAGTAGCAGTTACTACTACTACTTCTTATCATTCGTATAGCGCTACAAGGCATACACAGTACTGTACAGAGACATGTAAGAGACAGTCACTGTTCATAAGAGCTTACAGTCTAATCAAGACAAACACAACAACTGGGAACCAGAATATATCTAGGGGAATGGTAAGGAAACACATAAAAGGTGAACAGGACACTAGGGGGATCAGGATCCAAAAGCAGTCTTAAAGAAGTGAGTTCTTAGTCTGGATTTGAAAAGGGCCAGAGATGGAGCCTGACGCAAGGCATAAGGAGCAGCAGGGTAGAAAGATTGAAGTCTGGAGTTGGCAGTGGAAAAGAAAGGCATAAATAGAAGGGATCTGCCAGAAGAGTGGATTCCCGAGGAGGGGTGTAGGGAGAGATAAGAGAGGAAAGGTAGGTTGAAGCAGCCGAATGAAGGCACTTATAGGTCAGTCGTAGTAGTTTGAACTGGATGCGGAAATGGATAGGGAGCCACTAAAGTGACTTGAGAAGAGGGGTGACATGAGCATAGTGACTCTGGCATAAGATCAGCCGTGCAGCTCTGCTTTGAACAGATTGAAGTGGGGAGAGATGATTCAGAGATAGACCAGTGAAGAGGAGGTTGCAATAGTCTAGATGGGAGGTGAGAAGAGAACGGACGGTAGTGTAATGTTATAGAGAAAGAAGCAACAGGTTTTAGCTATCTATTGGATGTATGTGGAGGAGAGGGAGGAGTCAAAGATGACCCCAAGGTTGTGAGCCAAGGAAACAAGGATGAGTAGAGTGCTACACACAGAAATTGAGAAAACAGGAAGGGGGAGGTGGGCTTAGGGGGAAAGTTAAGGAGCTTAGTTTTGGCCATGTTCAGTTTCAGATGGTGGTGAGACAGCCAGGCACTAATGTCAGATAAGCAGGCAGATATCCTGTCATGGATACCTGGAGAGATTTCAGGTGCAAAGAGGTAGATCTGGGAGTCATCAGTGTAGAGATGTACTGAAAACCATGAGAAGAGATGAGTCCACCAAGGGGCTGAGTGTAGAGATAGAAAAGGGGAGAAGTGCCAAGACAGAGCCCTGGGGTACACTGACTGAAAGCGGGATAGTAGTGGAGGAGGAGCCACCAGAACATACACTAAAAGTGCAGTGGGAGAGATAGGAAGAAAGCCAGGACAGCACAGAACCCCCAAATCCAAGCAAGGACAGGGTATCGAGGAGAAGATGGTGATCAACAGTATCAAAAGCAGCAAGAAAGGTAAAGAAGGAGGAGGATCAAATAAAAGCCCTTGGATTTGGTGAGGAACAAGTCCTTGGAGACTTTATCAAGAGCCGTCTCAGTAGAATGTAGAGGGCGGAAACCAGATTGCAGTAGATCCAGAAGGTACTGAGAGGAGAGAAAGTCAAGGCAGTGGCGGTGAACTGCTTGTTCAAGTAGTTGAGAAATAAAAGAGAGGAAAGAGATGGGTCAGCAATTAGAAGGACAGGTAGGATGAAGGGATGGTTTCTTGAGGACAGGTATAACCACAGCATGCTTGAAGGCTGCAGGAACAGTTGCACTAGAAAGTGATAGGTTGAGGATATGACAAATGGAAGGGGTAACAGTGGAGGAGATGGAGTTTAATAGATAGGTGGGACTGGGAGGTAGTAAGTTTAGAGGAGGAGAGAAGATGTGTGGTTTCTTCCTCAGTGTTCTTAGAAAAGGAGGAGAGGGCAACAGAGGTTGAGGGAAGGATTAGGGAGTGAAGAGGGGGAAAGGGGGATGGAGATGACCCCAAGAGGGACTAAAGAGTAATTTTGTGGACTTTGTCATGGAAGGTCTGGGCAGAAAGGGAAGGAGGGGGTCGGAGTTGGAGGCACTTTGAGGAGAGAGTTGAGAGTTGTAAAGAGACGGCGAAGGTCAGAGGCAAGAGAGTTAGTCAGATGGACATGGTACTCTTGCTTAGTGAGTGCTATGCCAGACTGGTAGAAGATAAGCATGAATTTGAAATGTAGAACGTCCACAAGGGTGTGGGATTTGAGCCAATACTCAGTTGAGTGGGCACAGGAATGCAGGTAGCGGGTTTTAGAGGACAACCAGGGCTGAGGTATAGTACACCTCACAGGCATTAAGTGGGAGGAACAAGAGCATCCAGAATAGAGCAGAGTACAGTTATAGGAAGATGCACTTAGATGACATAGTGTAGGAAAGAGATGGTAAGACAGCAGTGGAGAGAGTTGATGGATCGATAGCATGAAGATTCCTAAAGATGTTGGAAGAAATTGGGCAAAAGTGAGGTGGGGGTGATGAACAGTGAAACTTAGTGGGTGATGGTCAGATATGGGAAGAATTGAGGTTGCAGAAATTTGAGGGCAAACAGTTTCAGAAGAAGATGAAGTCAAGGCAGTGGCCTAGTTGGTGAGTGGGGGGTAGAGCATAGCTGGAGATTGAATTAGGTGTTAAGGGAAAGGAGCTTTAAGGCATGAGGGTCAGAGGGTTTATCAACATGAATGCTAAAATCCTCAAGGATAAGTGAGGGTGAAGATGCATCCATAAAGAGGGACAGCTATGAGTCAAAGTCAGTGAGAAAGACAGAGATAGACTTATCAGGGGATCGATAAGTGACAGCAATCCAGAGAGATAGTGGAGTAAAGAGGTGGCTGGAGTAGACGTCAAAGCAAGGAAAGGAGTGAGACTGAGGCAGAAGAAGAGGTTCAAATTGGCAGGAATAGGAGAACAGCAACCCAACACCACTGCCAAGCTCAATGGAGCAAGTAATACGGGAGAAATGGTAGTCCCATGGTAGAATGCAGCAGCTGAAGTAGAGTCTTCAGGGAGAAGCCAGGTCTCAGTTAGAGCAAGAAGATGCAGAGTATTAGAGATAAAGAGGTCGTGAACGAAGGCAAGTTTATTAGAGATGAAGTGCGCTTTCCACAAGGCACATGAAAAAGGAGAGAGGAGGGGGAAAAGAGGGGTAGAATAAGATTTGAGGGGTTGCACGTGGATCTATCCTGAGAGCGTCAAAAAAAGTCTAGGGAGAGAAGGAGCAGGAGAGTATGGAAGAGAGAGGAGGGGGCCTGATGGTAACGATGCAAGTAGGAGGAGAGAATATGGAAGTGTGCTGGAGTTGTGCAATAGTGAGGCTTGTGGCCAAGGTTGGCCATCCACTAGGTAAGCTAGGCAGCCGCCTACAGTGGCAGACTTCTGTGGGCAGTGTAAAAGGGGGTGCTTGTTATGAAGGTACCACCATCTTGGCAAGTATGCAAATTAACTGTCTTGCAAAGGATTGTGGTTATTGAAGTCCATTCACACAAAGCTTGCCTTTTTAAAATAATGAAAACTCTTGTAGTTGGTCGTGTGTAGACAAAATTAGAGTTTATTTATGGGGTGATTATCCCACACACAGATATGCTTGGTAACACCATCCAGATAACTTCTCCCGGGTTTATTCAACACAAATTAAGGCAACTGAAATATCTTATGCAAATAAGAATCAAAGTCCTTTATAGAACAGAAAGGCTTCTTTCAGCCACTGCTAATAAACTCCTTAGCAGTGCTAGGGAAAAACAAATCAAAGAGGAAAACTTCTTTATACTAAAACATAGCTCACTTTCTCCATACAGAAAAGAACTTTTTTAATCCTACGTGTGCACGGCTTGTGCTGGGCTCTCCTCCACCAACAGGTGACAATTAACTGCAATCAGTAGCTTGATTTCAGCACACGTGCAAAACTTTCCCAAATGCTTTTTTCTTTTCAACAAAACTTTATGGGAAGCCAATATTCAGAATGTTTCCTTTTGATGTTTGCTCTGATATTTAGGATTTTCCTAAAATAACAACCTACTCAAAGAACAGTCCATATAATTATCCTCTGTATCAGATATTGAACCTTGCTCTTGAAATTGCATAGATTCTGTTTCTCCGTCTGACTCAGAGGGCTTTAGGAACTGACCTCTACATGGAGAGAAACTGTTTCCCTGCTGTTTGCACTGCTCAAAGCTAGAGAAACATTCACAGTTCCTACCTGAATCCAGGCAAGCGTCAGGCTACTTCTTCTGGTATTCTGGCCAGTATGCAATAGAGCTTTTGTGTCCTGTCCTCCAGTTGGTATCTCTGGACCTCAGGATCTTTTCTCCAGACGTCCTCCAAGAGGTATTTGGGCTCCTTTCTTCCTTAGCTGCAACAGTCCTCTTCCTAGGTGTTGCTTGAGGGTCCCTGGCTGTGGATCTACAGACCTCTGGCTTTCTCCAGTCCTCTGATCTTTTCCCCCAGGTATCTCTCCAGGCATAGGTATTTTTCTGAGCTCCTCTCTTGGACCGTCTGCTTCCTTGTCCTTGTTCCTTTGGGTTCCGGTTGTTCTTCCTTCTGTTCTCTGACTTCGTCTTCATCTCCATCTCCATCTCCATCTCCTTCTCCTTCTCCTTCTCCTTCTCACTTCCTGAAGATTCCCCTTTAGTTTTAAAGGGCTTAGATTGCAACTCCACCCTTGCAGTCTTCAAGTGTTGTGGATTAAGCATTCTTATAGAGGCTGTTTGATTAGGGATGACATAATGTTTTCTCTGATTAGACTCATGCTTTCCCACTCTAGCTCCCCTAGGGACTTCCTGCTTACTGGTGCATTCTGGATCATGTAGTCTTTTAGGGAAACAAGCTGTCTTAGTTCTATAACCTGCCAGCACAGGTCCCTTGATCAGAGTAAATTCTCCTCTTTTGTCATTACTCCCTGAGCTTTGATAAGCTTCCTTAACACAGCAGCAAGCCTTGTACTTTGGCACACATGACCTGCCGTCTCCCTCGGCATGGGGGAGGGTGGTTCAGTGCATGTGGGGGGGGGGGGGCCGCGCAGTGTACGGTGGGGATAGCATGGCTGGGACTTCTGCCTAGGGTGGCAGAAACCCTTGGGCTGGCTCTGCTTGTGGCAAATATATATATATTGGGGCTTATTTTTAAAGTGGTCATTTTAGGGTTGAAATTATTTTCTGAAATGCCCTCAAGTGAGAGTTAGTTATACATATTCTGATATTCAATGCCTGTAAAAGTATTTTTAGTTAGTTGGAAGGATTATAACTTAATAGAAGAAAGGATTAGGTAAAATTAAGTATATCTTATAAACACGGGGCAGCTGTGGCAGAGAAATGTAATTGAATTAAACTTGTTAAAAAGATTTGGAATTCAGTGCACAGATTTCTTCAAAAATTGTGGGAATAACTATGCCAATTCACTAATTGGTTGCATGTATACTAAGGACGTACAGTTCACACGTGTATGTCTCTCAAAAGGATGTTATTTGACATCTTTAAGATGTATGTTGACGGTTGTCCTTCTGTTAAAGAATAAAAGAAACATTTGGAACTTCAAAAATGACAGGTAGGGCTTTGAAACCAATTGCTAATTTTGCTCCATAGAAGTGAAAATATGTTAAGGTTAAGTGGGATAAGACTCTGCCCTAAAGGATTTGTATGCAGGAAGGTGCCAGGAAGGATTTGGGGGACAAGGTTATGTGTGAAAATATTTGCGAGCAGAAAGAAGCCAAAAAGAACCAAGGGCCTGGAATGTTTTAATTAGAAAAGGAAATCCTATTTTGCTTGCTGAAAATGTCATTTTTTATGTTTAAATGTTAATCAGCTGCCAAAATATGTGCTTCTAAAATCAAGATGAGTTGAAGCCAAAAGCCAAAATGGTCGGTTTCTCTTACTTCTCTTTATGAGGCTGGAACTTATGATGCAATATTTTTGCAGACATTGAAACACACAGAATTATGATAGCAAATAAAGACCCCCAAGGAGCATCTAGTCTGTGTATTCACTCCTCTTATTGCACTACCGCAGAGTCTGCTTGAACTCTGATTTTGTTATCGCATTTTCACAATGAAAGCTCCTCTGTGTCTGTCTTACTCTCTCTTAGATTCTGATATTAAGAACATAAGATATGCCATACTGGGTCAGACCAAGGTCCATCAAGCCTAGTATTCTGTTTCCAACAGTGGCAAATCTAGGTCATATGTACCTAGCAGTTTCCCCAAAAGACACAGTTTCTGCAATGCTTGTACTGGGTCAAGCATTGATATCTTCGGTCACTTCTTAATAATGGTTTATGGACCTTTCCTCCAGGAACTTGTCCAAACCTTTGCCTTCAGCGCTTCCACTGAGAAGTTGTGTGATGCATCTAGTACACTTTCTGTGAAGAAATATTCCCTTATATTACTCTTGTCTACCACTTTTAAGCCGTTTAGCATGATCTTTTGTTCTAGAATTTTCCCTCCTGTGAAAAATGATTGACTCGTGCATATTATTTACATCTTTGAGATTGTTCAATGTCTCGATCATATATCTTTCTCAATGTTCTTCCCTAGGGTACACTTTTTTAAAACTAAGAGGTCTGTTTACTAAGCGGCGCTAGTGGCTTCCATGCGATAGAGCCGCGGCCCTGTCCGATACTGCATGGAAGCCGCTAGCACCACTTAGCAAATAAAAAAAAACAACCCTTCAATCCATGGTGGATGTCTAATAAAGCCTTTTCCAAATGAATTGGTTTGAAAAAGTAGAGTCATTTTAAAAGGTTTAATTGTGATTTGGACATCTGAAGACGTGCACGTGGACATCGAAATCACAGACCTGTCTCCGTAGCCATTCCACAAATGATGTTTGCAGATGTCTCTGCTGCAGGGACATACAAGCAGGCACAGGGGTGTGATGGAGGAATGTCTGGGAAGGAGCAATGGACTTACATGTCCCCATTCAATCTCAGAAATGCCAGCGATGTCTGCAGGCATGTCCATGTTTATACCTGCTCCAGGTATGAATAAGCATTAGGAAAGTGCTTATTTTCACAATAAAATATCCAGAGATTGTAGAGAATAAAGTGACTAGCCTGAGATCACAAAGGCCCACGCTGGTATTTGAACTCTGGCCATTCAGTTATTAAGTTATTACACTAAACATCATAGAAACATAGAAATATGACGACAGAAAAAGACCACATGGCCTATCTAGTCTGTCCTTCCATAACAACTACAACAGTCCCCTTTTTACCTTTAGAGATCCTCTGTGTTTGTCCCATACTTTTTTGAATTCAGTTACTGTCCTCATCTCTACCACCTCCACTGGGAGACTATTCCATGGATCCACTACTCTTTCCGTAAAGAAATATTTCCGCATATCACTCCTGAATCTATTTCCCTTCACCCTCATCCCATGTCCCCTCGTAGCAGAACTTGCTTTCAATTGAAAGAGGCTCTCTCCCTGAACATTTATGCCATGGAGGTATTTAAACATCTCAATCATATCAACTCTATCCTGCTTTTCCTCTAAGGTGTACATATTAAGATCCTTCAGTCTGTCCTCATATGCTTTATAATGAAGACCACTAATCATTTTAGTAGCCACCCTCTGCACTGACTCCATCCTGCTATTAGACTCCATCATGCTATTAGACATCTTGGTTCTGAAATGCTATCCTGGGGATGTCTATATGGACGTTTGATATACGTGCATATCCGGCATACCCATGTTTCCGAAATCATGCCTGAACTTGCAAATGCCTGCTTTTTCTTCAAATGTTCTGGCTTTGACATCCCAGATTGCACTTGGATGTCCCTTTGTGCAACTACCCTAATGCAGCAATACATCAGGTTATGTAAATAACCATGAAACACTTGTAAACACTTGCGGAAACTCAACAACTCATCAATGAAACCACCCTGAACCTTGAGGACCTAATTTCTCACTGGAACAATTGCCTCAGCGCAATCGCCCTACGCACACCAACCAACAAGCCCCCAGGGAAAAGAGCGAGCGCTCCATGATACACAGCTGATCTTAGAGTATCTCTTACCCAATTACGGAAACTCGAGAAACACTGGCGCCGATCTCATTCTTTAAGTGACCAGACAGCATACAACTGTCATCTGGCTATGCACCGCAAGGCAATCACTGTAACAATGAAACAGTACTACTCGGATACCTTAAAGAGATCACTTAATAAACCACACGACCTTTTTGACCTGGTCAAGACTATCAAAGGAACCAACCTCTGGGCCTCAATTTGAGATACACCCACAAGATTTTGCAACCTACGTACAATCCAAGATATGCCAGACCAACAAAACCTCTACAACAACCACCACCCCAGAGCAAGATTGCCCAACAGCCCTAGCCGTATTCTCTACCCCTACCAAGAAAGGAATTGAAGACACTATTATGGCCCTTAACACCACCACATCCCAGTCCGATCCATGCCCAGCCTTCTGGATTAAGGAGCTCCGCAGTCACTTCAGCCCAGTACTATCCAAAATAATGAACCTCTCCTTCTCAACCGGCTCATTCCCTTCAGCCCTTAAGCATACCTCTATCAGACCTCTGCTAAAAAACTGCAAGCTCGATCCCCAAAAGGTAGAATCATACAGACCTATATCCAGCATACCACTACTCGCGAAGATCATTGAAAAAGAGGTTCAACGACAATTACAGGATCACATTGACACCGCTGCACCGTTAGACCCCTGCCAACATGGTTTCAGGGAATTCCATGGAGTGGAAACTCTTCTTACCACTCTCTTCTGCAAGATAATCACCGGCATTGACAACATCCGTCAAGGATTTGCTCTCATCTTTCTGGACATCGCTGCAGCTTTTGATTCAGTAAGTCATGAGCTTCTCTTAGGACGACTAATTGAGAAAGGCATTAATGGAAGAGCGCTTGAATGGTGCAGATCTTACCTGTCCGGAAGATGGCAGCATGTTCGTTCTGGAGGGACAACTTCAGAACCCTTCCACCAAAGCCAGGGAGTCCCACAAGGATCCTCCCTTTCTGCCCTATTGTTCAACATTTACATGCAGCCAATTTGTAAGATCATCCGGTCCTTCAATGTTGATTGCATGTTATATGCTGATGATGTCCTGCTTTACATATCCTTCTCTACTGAACATTTGGACCTCTCCCCACTGGCGAGCTGTTTCAATGCAATATCTGACTGGCTTCTCTCCCAAAACCTCCGAATACAACATAAGAAAACGGAAGTACTCTTCATTACGAGGAACCCTAACTTTACCCCACCACAATATCTTAAAGTAAAAGAAGCTGAGTTACAATCTAAACCTTCAATACATTACCTGGGCGTCACTTTGGATCAACGCCTAGACATGAAGGTCCACATAGGAAACACAGTCAGAGCAATATACTACAAGATCCGCTCACTTAGGCATTTACGATCCATGCTGGAACCAAATGATTTCAGGACAATCTACCAGGCATTGATCATACCTCATTTTGACTATGCCAATGCCATCCTACAAGGTCTTCCCCAATCCACCTTGAACCCGCTGCTGCTCGCCATGAACGCAGCAGCAAGGGTCCTCCATGGAGCCTCCAGGAGTGACCACGTGATGCCTCTGCTGATACAGTTACATTGGCTACCCATCCAGACTAGAATCGTTTTCAAGACCTTGTTACTCACTTTTAAAGCTGTTAACAAGCTCTCCTCTGCATCCTTAACTGCCCTCATCCACACCACATCTCCAAATAGAGCAAGAAGATCCACGGCTATAATCAATCTAAAAGTCCCGAAAGCACTAACAGATTGCACTACATCTACAGCCAATAGGGCCTTTAGTCTCAGTGCGCCAAGATGCTGGAATGCATTACCCCCAGGTATCCGCGCTATTAAGAGCCTAACACAGTTTAGGAAAGCCCTCAAATTCCACCTTTTCAACAAGTACCTCATAGAGCCCAACGACACCCCATAGAGTCCAACGATACAATTTGCTAAGCAAATATTTGGAAACTCAACAACACGCCAAGACAGATACTCTAAACCTTAGTGGTGCATATGTTTCTATGAAACTCTCCTGTTCATATGACTCTATGTAGCAAGTTTTGTAAATAGTTTACCCCTGTTATCCAAGTTTTTTGCCCTGTTATCTGTAAACTCATACGTGTTAATTGTACTGAGCATTTTTGTTCCATGTAAACCGCGCTGATGCTGAATAGTGCGGTATATAAGAGACTGTAAATAAATAAATAAATAAAATAAATAAACATGTTTCTAACACTAGGCTATGTAAATACCCATGAAATGTATGTAAATATGCACATAAGCTTGCAATGATCATACTGTACAATTCCAAATTTGTGTTATGCATACGTAAACAAATTAGACTACTGTTATATGTAAAAGGATTCCTGTGATAAAAGTGTAATGTAAAACCACTACTGATCGCTGGAAGAAGCGTTATACAAATGTAACCAAATAAATAAATAAATTGTGAAATGTGCCTCAAAGCTACTGTATTATCCTGCAAGGTAATTACCCTGCAGGGAAAGCATAGATAAAAAATAGTCCCCACCCCCCAAAACCTTAGACCTCAAAGCCAAAACCTGCTTCCTACACAGCTGAGTGTTTCTAGTTACATCAGGAACATAATCATCTTCTGATCACAAAAATATCATCCTTATTTTTTTTCCAAGTTTATTTAAAAATTGTCAACAAAGAACAATACAATACAATCTTCCAAAATTATCAAATTAGGTACCTATAACCCCCCACTTAAAAAAAACAAAAACAAAACAAAAAATCCCTAGAGGTCTAAACACCATGAAATCATGAACTATTTAGATGAATATCTAAAGATCTCCATATTTTTTCTATCTCCTCTATACAATTTGAAAAAACAGAGGCTGCTCCTTCAAGCTTTCGGGTCTGGCAGACAGCGTGCTACCAGAAGGTAACATTTAATGATGAGGTATCTTTCCAACGCTGCATGACATGTTGGATTGCAATGGAAAGCAGAATGTTGAGAAACTTTTTGTCAAATTGGCTAAGTTCATTGTTCAGACACAATGATCTGAATAGCACAATTTGTATTGTCAAGGGGGTATCAAAGTGAAAAACTCCAGTCCAAAAAGTTTTAATAATAGGGCAGTCGTAAAGCATGTGAGTCAATGTTCCAATATCCACCGCACAGTGCAAGCAAAGATTGGAACCCAACAAACCCGCCCTGAACATACAAAGTAGTGTCCAGATTGCCCGATGTGTAATAAAAAATAAAGTTTGGGAGAGACTGCAACACATCGTAGACCATACTATGTGACTCCAAAATGTGTTCTATTTGAAATCATCTTGTGGCAAATCAGTGTCAGACACCTATGTCCTACACAGACCTAACAAAGAAGGTCCCTTGTTGCTTATTAGTAATTTGTAAAAGGAAGACGTCAACCTCCCCCCTCAGCGTCTTTCTTACAAATCTGCAAAATGTCTGAAGTCTGGAACCTCCCCTCACACCATATGAATGATTGTGTCAAACCCCTGATCAAGCCATCTATTTTGGAAGCTTGCGATGGTGATAAACCATATAGTTCTATTAGGAATTGTGCAAAAACTAAAATACCTCCTTCAAAAAGCTGGCCTACTTTGTAGATTTTTTTGTCAATCCATCCCTTCCAAAAACGTTTCTTTCTATTGATTCAAATGAGTGGATTAAACCATAAGGAGGAGGCCTCAGAACCTGAATATGGAATGGAACAGTGAGAATCTAGCTCTTTAAGGGCTTTAATGGTGCTGACAATAGTGGGAGATTTTATTCTACTAATTAGAACACTCATTGTAGATAATTCTGATAATCTGAATGATGTAACTAAAGATCTTTCCATATCTAGCCAAGGCACATCAAAATCATTTTCTATCCAGTCAGACCCATACCTTAACAATGATGCTGCATGGTACGTTGAAAAATCTGGAAAACCAACCCCACCCTTCCTTCTGGGGAGTTTCAGTTTGGTTAAGATAATACAAGTCTTTTTACCTTTCCATAGAAATGAAATTAGTAATTTATCCAAATGAGAATAGAAGCATTGCTTGCAAAAACCAGGGAGCATCCCTAGTTTGTAAACTATACAAGGGAGGACCACCATCTTAATGGTTTCAAGTCTGCCCCACCACAAGAGCTGTAAAGGTGACCAGTGCTGTAAGACTCTTTGCATATCATGGATATACATTTGCAATTACAGTTTTTTTCTGGGGTGTTGCAAAAGTTCTTTCCAAGTTATCTGATACCAATTGGAGACCATTTGAATGGAAAGCCTCCAAAATCATTCTTTTGCACAAAATTATTCAAGGGGTGTAGCTCACATTTGTTCCAGTTAATTTTGAAACCTGAAAAAGTGGAAAAATTGTCAACTAAATTTAATAGAAACCTAATGAACATGACCGGATCTGATAAAGACTAATAAGATGTAATTTGTGTAGGCAGCATATTTCCAACTACATCCATCTGATTTTAGGCCTTGGATACTGACTTTATTTTCGATTTTGAGCAAAAGGGGCTCGAGTGCAAGGTTAAATAAAAGCGGCGAGAGTGGACAACCCTGCCTGGTCTCTCAAGTAAGAGGGATGGCATCAGATAAAAGGTCATTCACTGCTAATTTAGAGCAGGGAGAGGAGTAGAGTACCTTAATCCAGCTAATAAAGGCTGAACCACATCCAAACCATTCTAATGTCTGGTAATTCAAATTTCTCACCTCAATCCCACTAATCTGGTTTGAGGACTACTATATAAAAGAACAGATATCCACTGCTTAACCACTTCACCCTGAAGAAAGCCACAGCACGGTGGCTGAAATGTTGGTTCCAGTTACTAAGATGTAGCATGACCCTGAAAATTTCAAAGATAGACTTCCAGAAGCTTTATCAGCTCAGTTTATTTCTCCTGGTTATGTCTCTTGATATGCACCTTAACGTCCTGATAGCTCTTCCCACTGTCTTGCTATATTATTAACCATGTTGAGATCATCAGAAATCAATACTTCATCCCCCATCATGTACTGCTCTCTTAAATTTTTGGGCCCTAAGCCCATGGCTTTACATGTTTTGCAGTAAATTGTAGATATAGAAATCTTGAGCATACTTCAAGCTTTTGTGACTAGAACTAATCTTTAAATCTGAGATTATTTGTGGTTGATTTCACTCATGACTGTACCAAGCTAAAAATACACCCTGTGTGACTAACGAATCGGGTGACCCCCCTACTACTACTACATTTGTATAGCGCTACGAGGCATGTGCTGTAGAGACACATGTATAAGACAATTCCTGCTCATCAGAGTTTACAATCTAGTCAAGACAGACAACACAACAGCTGAGGACAAGGATATATCTAAGGGAATGGTAAGGAAACACACAGGACACTAAGCGGATCAGGATCCAAAAGCAGCCTCGAAGAGGTGAGTTTTCAGCCTGGATTTGAAAAGGGCCAGAGATGAAGCCTGACATAACAGACTCAGGTAGCTTGTTCCAGGCATAAGGAGCAGCAAGGTGGAAGGATTGAAGTCCAGAGTTGACAGCAGAAGAGAAGGGCACAGATAGAAGCAATTTACCAGAAGAGTGGAGTTCCCGAGGAGGAGTGTAGGGAGAGATAAGAGAGGAAAGGTAGTGAGGAACAGCAAAATGAGTGCACTTAATAGGTCAGGAGAAGTTTGAACTGGATATGGAAAAGGATAGGGAGCCAGTGAAGTGACTTGAGAAGAAGGGTTATATGAGCATATCGAGGCTGGTGGAAGATTAGCCGTGCAGCTGAGTTTGGAGCAGATTGAAGGGGAGAGAGATGAATCAGAGGGAGACCAGTATGAAGGTGCATGCAATAGTAGAGGAGTAGCCTAGTGGTTAGAGCCCTGGCTTAGGAACCCAAAGACCAGGGTTCAATTCCCACTAGCACTTCTTGTGGCCTTGGACAAGTCACTTAACCCTCCATTGCTCAGGAAAAATCCAAGTTATCAGCATGTACCAGTTTTTTTTGCAGATGTTATAGAAAAAGTTAGAACCTGTCGCTTCTTTCAGTTGGATGTGTTTGGAGAAGAAGGAGGAGGAAGAGTCAAAGACTACCCCAAGGTTGCGAGCTGAGGAAACAGGGAGAAGTAGAGCATTATTGCCTTACTCTTTTTGATGATATCAGCGCCCAGTGATGATATCGGTGTCCCTTCTGTACTTGTGCTCTGTGCTGCCACACCGCTTGCACAGCCCTTAGTATGGCCCTGATTTCACTTATTGATTTAGACTATATGCTAATTTGCATGCAAGTCTGAATTGCAATAGATATTGCTTATTTATGGTTAAATCTATTGGTACCTTTTAAATAGATTAAAATATGTTCATATGAAATGTTAGCAAGCCCTTGGGCTTATTGTATAAGGGTAATAATACTTTCACCAGTTCCTGTGGTTTACAATCATCAACAAAAGACAGGACTTGACTCTCAGCGTAGGAATTTCCTGATAATATGTTCCAGTGCTTCGGGCATCATGATAAAAATTAAGAAGTTGGCTTGTATCTATGCATTCCCAGAATCTTACTAGGGTTTTCTTGGCTACTGCAACTAAACACATTAGATGCAATTAAGAGCAGCCACAAAAAAGTGCAAGTACATACAAATTTAAGTGTTCTTTTGAAGGAAATTATTGGGGGGGGGAGGGGTGGTATATTTGAAGAGATTTATGTGATTTGCAGACCTGCAAAATGTATAAATCCCACTCACTGGGGATATTCAGTGGCACTAACATGCTTAGTGCTGCTGAATTTCTCCTCCTAACTCCTAACTGGCTAGTGATAGGGTGTTCTGGAAATGTAGCAGAGACTGCATGATGAGCTAGTCATTCAGCCGCTAACTGGTTAACTAAAATGCTTAAAGTTAGGACAGGTAGAAAAGGCTGATCTGACTTTAGGTAGTTGTGCAATTTAGCTAGTAGCTAAATATCGCTGCTGACTGGATTGCAACATGCAATCCGGGCAAACCAGATAGTCAGTGTTCATTGCCGGATCTGGCCCAATAGTTGTGGCCTATACTTTCTAGATTAAGGCTAAGATCACTATGGAATGTGGTTCAATATTAAACGACAATCTGATCTAAATTATACCATATCATGCTGAGACAGCTCTATTGCAATTCCAAGAGTTTAAATACATAGATAGGAACTTTGGTCAACAATAAAAGGGAACATTGAGAAGGCAAGATAGCAAAAGGTAAAAATAGAAAGAGACTGATATAGTTCGGAAAGAAGGCAAAAAAAAATGGCAAGAACAAAAGAGGATGAAAACAACTACAACTAGAAGAAAACAAGGAGGACACTGAAAGTTTATCAAAGAAAAGAAGGAGAGCTAATGAGGGTACATAGATGTGCAAAGGCCCAAGTGAAAAAGGAAATTGCCTATTTGATAAAAAGATGAGATAAATCTTTCTTCAGATATACATGAAGGAGAGGTCAAAATCAAAGGTAAAGGTGTTCAATGAAAACATTTTCAATTCATTTTCAGATTATTTTTGGGTATTTGGGCAGCTTTTTGGTGCCAGGCCAAGGACTCTTTATGAAGCTAATGAATCCTATGGCAATCTCCAGACACATGGCAGCCTGTGATGCTAGAGCCTATGGTCTATGCTCTATTCCCCCCAAGCCGCTCTGAGAATGAAGGTAGGGAGTGATGTCACTTCCTCCTCTATACAGCTCTACAGGTAGGGACTGCCAATTGCATAAGAACATAAGAACATAAGATATGCCATACAGGGTCAGACCAAGGTCCATCAAGCCCAGTATTCTGTTTCCAACAGTGGCCAATCTAGGTCATATGTACCTAGCAGTTTCCCCAAGAGACACAAGTTCCACAATGCTTGTACTGGGTCAAGCATTCATATCTTCGGTCACTTCTTAATAATGGTTTATGGACCTTTCCTCCAGGAACTTGTCCAACCCTTTTTTAAACCCAGCTACACTAACAGCCTTTACTACATCCTCCGGTAACAAATTCCAGAGTTTGATTACACGTTGAGTGAAAAAATATTTTCTTTTATTAGTCTTAAATAGTTTACCCTGTAGCTTCATTGCATGTTCCCTAGTCTTTCTATATTCTGATAAGGTAAACAATCGATCTACGTTTACCCGTTCCACTCCGTTCATTAATTTATAGACTTCTATCATATCTCCCCTCAGCCGTCTCTTTTCCAGGTTAAAGAGCCCTAACCTTTTTAGCCTTTCTTCATAGGAGTATCCTTCCATCCCCTTTACCATTTTGGTGGCTCTTCTCTGTACCTTTTCTAAAATCGCTATATCCTTTTTAAGATATGGCGACCAGAATTGCACACAGTATTCAAGGTGCGGTCTCACCATGGAACGCTATAGAGGCATTATAATATCTTTTGTTTTATTTTCCATTCCTTTCCTTATCATACCTAGCATTCTATTTGCTCTCTTGGCCGCCGCTGCACACTGGGCCGAGGGTTTTAACATGGTATCCACAATGACGCCTAAATCTTTTTCCTGGGTGGTGGTTCCTAATGTGGAACCTTGCATCGTGTAACCATAGTTTGGGTTGTTGTTCCCTAGGTGCATAACCTTGCACTTGTCCACATTAAATTTCATCTGCCATTTTGATGCCCAGTCTTCCAATTTATCAAGATCCTCTTTCAATTTTTCACAATCCTCTTGGGTTTTAACAACTTTAAATAGTTTTGTGTCATCTGCAAATTTGATAACCTCACTCGTTATTCCACTTTCCAGGTCATTTATGAATATGTCAAAAAGCAGCGGACCCAGCACAGATCTCTGGGGTACACCACTATTCACCTTTCTCCATTGGGAAAATTGGCCATTTAGCCCTACCCTCTGCTTTCTATCTTTTAACCAGTTCCTGATCCACAATAGTACACTGCCTCCTATCCCATGACTCTTTAGTTTTGCCAAAAGTCTCTGATGAGGGACCTTGTCAAAGGCTTTCTGAAAGTCCAGATACACAATATCAACCGACTCACCTTTGTCCACCTGTTTATTCACTCCTTCAAAAAAACATAACAGATTAGTAAGACAAGATCTTCCTTGTCTAAAGCCATGTTGGCTGTCTCCCATTAGGTTGTGACTATCTACATGCTGAGTAATTTTATTCTTTATGACGGTTTCTGCCATTTTTCCCGGTACTGACGTCAGGCTCACCGGTCTGTAGTTTCCCGGATCACCCCTGGAACCCTTTTTAAAAATTGGTGTTACATTGGCGATCCTCCAATCTTCAGGTATTAGAGATGATTTTAATGATAGTTCACAGATTACTGATAGCAGTTCTGCAATCTCATATTTCAGTTCTTTCAACACCCTTGGATGTATACCATCCGGTCCAGGTGATTTGCTACTCTTCAGTTTATCTAATAGTTGTAAGACATCTTCCCGATGTATAGATATTTCCTTCAATTCTTCCACACCTTTAAATACCACTTCAGTCATGGGTAACATCCCTACATCTTCCTCAGTAAAGACCGAAGCAAAGAATTCATTCAGTCTCTCCGCTATTGCCTTGTCGCCTCTTAGTGCTCCTTTAACCCCTTAATCATCTAATGGACCAACTGACTCTCTCACAGATTTTTTGCTACGAATGTACTTGAAAATGTCTTTATTTCGCGTTTTTGCTTCCGCAGCAAGCTTCTTCTCAAATTCTCTCTTTGCTTGCCTTATCAATGCCTTGCATTTGACTTGCCAGTGCTTGTGCTGTTTCCAGGTTTCGTCGTTTGGCTCTTTTTTCCATTTCCTGAAGGAAGCTTTTTTGGCAACAACAGCCTCTCTGACCTCACCTTTAAACCATGCTGGCAGTTTTTTGGACTTCCTTCCACTTTTCTTAAAGCATGGAATACAGCTGGTCTGGGCTTCCAAGATAGTATTTTTCAACAACATCCATGCTTGATGTATGTCTTTAACCTTCGCAACTGCTCTTTTTAGTTTTTTCTTAACTGTTTTATCATAGTCTCCCTTTCGAAAGTTAAAAGGTAGTACTGTGGATTTCCTTACTATCCCTCCTCCACTAATTAAATCAAAGGCGATCATGCTATGATCACTATTGCCAAGTGGCCCCAACACCCTTATCTCTTGCACTAGATCTGGTGTTCCACTAAGGACTAGGTCTAATATGGCTTCCCCTCTGGTTGGTTCATGAACCAGCTGCTCCAAGAAGCAGTCATTTATTTCATCTAGAAACTTTATCTCCTTAGCATGTCCTGACGTGACACTGACCCAGTCGATACCGGGGTAATTGAAATCACCCATTATTATTACTGTGCTGTAACTTTTGTTAGCTTCCTTGATTTCTTTGAGCATTTCATCATCCATTTGGTCATTCTGGCCAGGTGCTCGATAGTACACCCCCACTGCCATCGCCTTCCCCCTTTTATATGGAATTTCAATCCATATAGATTCTACAGCAGATTTTGTTTCCTGCAAAACTTTAATCCTTTCTGCGTCAATGCCCTCTCTAACATAGAGTGCAACCCCTCCACCAATTTGATCAGCTTTATCATTACGATATAGTTTATACCCAGGTATCACAGTGTCCCACTGGTTGTCCTCCCAACCTATGTTTGCTTTCCTAAACATAGTGTTCAAAAAGATGTCCTAGCTGATATCTGACAAATGAACACCATCTGGGCAATACAACCCAGGACAATAGGTTGAGAGCACTTTACGGGAGCATACCAGCCCCCTCCAACAACACTACAAATTGTGAGACTTTTGCATTTACTCACTTGCATAATCTTTCAACCTTCTTGGGTTTAATGGCATCATACCATACTCTCCTTTGTATAATCTGAGACCATATGAGGGTGATATAAGGAAAACAGCTTCAAATTAAAAAGAAATCTTGCTTCATTTGGATGAATACACATCGAGGAGTAAAGGAATAGTGAGTTTCGAGAAGTAGAGGCAGGAGCTGGCACCAGCGAATGACATGAAGACCAAGCCACTAGAACCATACATCCTCAGAAGCCAGGCCTAAATGCAGCCCCCATCTTGACCCCGCTGCCCTTTTCTTGGCCTAGAACACATAGGAGCGTGTGCACATCCAGATGAGAAACTCTTGAACTGCAGCATATTTAGGGAGAATGAAAGAATATAGCAAATAGCAGGGTCAAATGACCCCTCTTAACACATATATTTTTTAAATTTTCCTGAAAGCCAGTTCCCCAGCTACTGAATGGCTTGCTCTGATAGCCCTTGCTGAGCAGGTAAAGGACACAGCTCCGATTCAGAAGAAATGCATTTCAAAACAGCCAGGGCTGAACCCCACTGCCACTAAAGCTGTGCTTTAATACCTCCCCCACCCCAATTTGAAACCTTTTTAAAGCGAACCATATGCCCTCTCACTGATTGCACTTAAAAGAAGGGACATGCACAGTGAACCAGACATATGATCAACTTAGGCACACACCACAACATGACCCATATACCTCATATGAACATAAGATATGCCACTGCGTCAGACCAAGGTCCATCAAGCTCAGTATTTTGTTTCCAACAGTGGCCAATCCAGGTCACAAATACCTGTCAGGTTTCCAAAAAGGTATACAGATTACATTTTGCTTATCCCATAGTAGGCAGAGGATTTCCCTGGTCCTCTTTAATAATGATTTATGGACTTTTTCTCCAACCTGTTTTAAACCCAGCTACACTAACAGCTTTAACTATATTCTCCGGTAATGAATTCCAGAATTTGATTATGTGTTGAGTGAATTTTTTTTTCCTATTAGTCTTAAATGGGCTACATTGTAGCTTCATTGTGTATCCCCTAGTCTTTCTACTTTTTGAAGGGGTAAACAATCGATTTATGTTTACCCGCTCCACTCCATTCATGTTTATATAGATCTGCCCAGCAAGGTCCACCTATTTTTGCCATCTTGCTGGGCAGACTAGATGGACCGTGCTGGTCTTTATCTGCCACCATATACTATGGGGTCTATTCTGTACTGCGAATAGCGGGGATGGATGCCCTCTTCCATCCCTGGCAAAATCCTCCCTGTACGAACAAGGAGTTTGTACGTGGAGGCTTAGACGGGGGCGGGAGGGGGCATTGCGGAGGCAGAGTGAGAGCGGGCAGTGGGCGGACTGCGACCCCAGATGTACAGGGTCAATTCTGAAGGGGGACGGCAAGCCGGGGCAATGGCAGAGAGGTGAAGGGGTGCAGGGGGTTCCCCGCAGCCTGACCCTGGCCATGGAAGGCCAGATCGGGAGTCGGGCTGTGGGAAAAATAAGATTGAGGTCGGTGGCCGCGGATCGCAGCTCCTGAATGGAGCTGCAGTGCCATAGGAACAGTATGCCATGGCACCACGGCTCCATTCAGGAGCCTGACTGAGTTAGCTGGGCAGGGATCTCTGTACATGCAGGCCGATCTGAATTGGGTCTGCCTCTGTGCGTCCCGATTCCGATCGGGCGCACAGGGGCTTGGATGCACACATTGGAATGTGCCTCCATGTTATTATGTTACTATATCTCTATTATATCTCCATTCAGCCATCTTTTTACCAAGTAAAAGAACCCTAACCTTTAGGTTTTTCCTTGTAGGGATATCCTTCCATCACCTTTACCATTTTGGTGGTTCTCTGTACCTTTTTTAATTCTGCTATATCCTTTTTAAGATATGGTGGCTAGAACTGCACACAATATTCAAGGTGCGGTTGCACCATGGAACGATACAGAGGCATTATAATATCTTTTGTTTTATTCTCCATTCCTTTCCTTATGATTCTTAGCATTCTATTTGGTTTCTTGGCCGCCGCTGCACACTGACGCATAAATCCTTTTCCTGGGTGGTGGTTCCTAATATCGTGTAATATCGTACCTGTATCGTGTAATTGTAGTTTGGGTTGTTCTTCCATAAGTGCATAACTTTGCACTTTCACATTAAATTCATTGTTCATTGTTTAAAAAAAGTTCAAAAAAGTTATAATGTAACCTGTATGTTCTCACGTTTCCCCATTTATTTTCTGCTCCATGCTTATGTTTTATGTTTATGTTTATGTTTTATTCAGCTTGATATACCGCCCTTTAGGGGGACCAGAGCGGTTTACAATATAAAAACAGTCATAAAAACAGCCATAAAAACAATAATAAACATATTAAGCTAGAAAAGAGGAAAAGGAAGTTACAATCTCTGGATAGGAAAGAGGGAGGAGAAAAGAACACAACATAAATCACAGTAAAGAGAGCTTAAGCAAAAGGGGAGGGAAGGTCAAAGGCAAGGGAAAAAGAGGTGGGTTTTCAAATTACACTTAAAAGTAAGGTAGTGGGGCTCAAGGCGGAGGGAAGGGGGGAGAGAATTCCAAAGGGCGGGAGCTACGAAAAAAAAAGCGGAGGAGCGGGTGGCCTGAAGGTGAGCAAGAGAGGGGGAAGGGAGAGTGAGACGGTTAAGGTGAAATGAACGAGGTGTGTGTCTGGGGGTGTGATAGGTGAGAAGGTCTGCCAGATACTGTGGTGTGCTAGCGTGAAAGGCCCGATGTACCAGCGTGAGCAGTTTGTATTGGGAGCGGAAAGGTAGAGGCAACCAATGGAGACGGGAGAGGAGAGGTGAGACGTGATTGCGGGCAGAGGAGTGGGTAGCAATGCGGGCAGCGGTGTACTGGATACGTTGAAGTCGATGAAGCTGAGATTTTGAAATACCAAGAAAAAGAGAGTTAGCAAGTCAACACGGGACATGACCAGAGATAGGAGTAATGTAGCAAGTGCTGGAGGGGTGAGGAAGGGGCGAATAGCACGAATTTGATGCAAGAATAAGAAGGAGTTCTTAGTGACGTGAGAGATGTGATCATGGAAAGATAGATTAGAATCAAAGAAAACGCCAAGGTAGCGGAAAGAAGAAACCAGTGGAATGGGGGAGCCTGAGAAAGATGGGGCTAGAGAAGGAGTTTTGATGTAACCTGCATGCTCCCCGTGTTCAATGCAAACCATTTTGACTGGTAGAACAACAGTATATTAAAACTAGTTAAATGTCCAGTCTTCCAATTTATGAAGGTCCACCCGCAAGTTTTCACAATACTTTTATGTTTTAACAACTTTAAATAATTTTCTGTCTTCTGCAAATTTGATCATCTCACTTATTCCCATTTCCGGGTCATTTATGAATATGTGAAAAAGCAGTGGGCCCAGCACATATCCCTGGGGTAAACCACTATTCACCTTTCTCCATTGAGAAAATCAGCCCTACTCTCTGCTTTCTACCTTTTTAACCAGTTCCTCATCCACAATAGTATACTGCCTCCTATCCCATGACTTTTTAATTTTGCTATGAGTCTCTCATGAGGGATTTTCTCAAAGGCTTTCTGAAAATCCAAATGCAATATAACATGGCTTTAGACAAGGAAGATCTTGTCTTACTAATCTGATATGTTTTTTTGAAGGTGTGAATAAACAGGTAGACAAAGGTGAGTCGGTTGATATAGTGTATCTGGACTTTCAGAAAGCCTTTGACAAGGTCCCTCATCAGAGACTCTTGGCAAAACTAAAAAGTCATGGGATAGGAGGCAGTGCACTATTGTGGATTGGGAACTGGTTAAAAGATAGAAAGCAGAGGGTAGGGCTAAATGGCCAATTTTCCCAATGGATAAAGGTGATTAGTGGCGTACCCCAGGGATCTGTACTGGGTCCGCTACTTTTTGACATATTCATAAATGACCTGGAAAAGGGAATAACGAGTGAGGTAGTCAAATTTGCAGACGACACAAAACTGTTTAAAGTTGTTAAAACCCAAGAGGACTGTGGAAAACTGGAGGAGGATCTGGATAAATTGGAAGACTGGGCATCCAAATGGCAGATGAAATTTAATGTGGACAAGTGCAAAGTTATGCACCTAGGAAAGAACAACCCACACCATGGTTACACGATGCAAGGTTCCACATTGGGAACTACCACCCAGGAAAAAGATTTAGGAGTCATCGTAGATAACATGTTAAAACCCTCCGCCCAGTGTGCAGCAGCGGCCAAGAAAGCAAATAGAATGCTAGGTATCATAAGGAAAGGAATGGAAAATAAAACAAAGGATATTATAATGCCTCTGTATCGTACCATGATACGACCGCACCTTGAATATTGTGTGCAATTCTGGTCACCGTATCTTAAAAAGGATATAGCATTATTAGAAAAGGTACAGAGAAGAGCCACCAAAATGGTAAAGGGGATGGAAGGCTACTCCTATGAAAAGAGACTACAAAGGTTAGGGATCTTCAACCTGGAAAAGAGACAGCTGAGGGGAGATATGATAGAGGTCTATAAATTAATGAATGGAGTGGAACGAGTAAACGTAGATCAATTGTTTACGCTATCGGAATATAGAAAGACTAGGGGACATGCAATGAAGCTACAGGGTAAACTAAGACAAATAAGAGAAAATATTTTTTCACTCAACGTGTAATCAAACTCTGGAATTTGTTACCGGAGGATGTAGTAAGAGCTGTTAGTGTAGCTGGGTTTAAAAAAGGTTTGGACAAGTTCCTGGAGGAAAGGCCCATAAACCATTATTAAAAAGGGACCCAGGATATCGATGCTTGACCCAATACAAGCATTGTGGAGCCTGTGTCTTTTGGGGATACTGCTAGGTACGTATGACCTAGATTGGCCACTGTTGGAAACAGGATACTGGGCTTGATGGACCTTGGTCTGACCCAGTATGGCATATCTTATGTTCTTATGTTCTTATATATCAACTAGCTCACTTCATCTACCCATTTATTCACACCTTCAAAAAATGTAACAGATTAGTAAGACAAAACTTTCCTTGGCTATATCCATGTTGGCTTACTCCCATTAAACCATGACTGTCTGCATGTTCAGTAATTTTATTCTTTATAATGGTTTCTACCATTTTGCCTGGTACTTATGTCAGGCTCACCAGTCTGTAGTTTCCTGTATCACCCCTGGAACTCTTTTTGAAAACTGGCATTACATTAGCCATTCTCCAAGCTTCGGGTACTACAGATGATTTTAATGATAGTTCACAGATTACTAATAGCAGGTCTGCAGTCGCATATTTCAATTCTTTCAGCCCCTTAGATGTATACCATCTGGTCCAGCTGATTTGCTATTCTTCAGTTTTTTTTAAATTTCTTTATTTAGAATTTTACAATAAACAAAGTACAATGTAAGAACAACAACTTGCCCAAACATACCAAGAAAATGAAACAGCCCCCCCTGTACCCCCCTCCTCCCCATTTCCTGGCCAAGTAAACAATAAACATCAGTGTTTTACGTTAGTGTTTTACCCCAACACGACAGCTAAGTTATACATACATTCCCCCGTAACAGCGCAATCCAAGTAACAGACACATACTCATTTAAGGGCTTCCATTTAAGCATATTTTGAGGATGAGAGCAGGTCCCTAATTCCACTAATTGCTCATACTTGCCATATAGACATACTTGATTTAACCAAGCATGCCAATTGAGCTCCATAGAATCCTTTCAATTAATGGCAATAAGATTCAAAGCTACACTCAACATGAAATCTAGAAGTGGTCCAGCCTCAGTGCGGGGATATTGCTAAGTGATCACAAAATAACAATTTCCCATGTGAGTGGGGCCTGGAATTTAAGAATATCTTTGACCCACTTCCATATTGGGTTCCAGAACATCTGAAAGTTTGGGCAAAAGAAAACCATGTGGGAGAGCGTGCCTATATTACTATGACATAGCCAACATGTATTCCCGGCAGAAGGGTCCCACTTTGCCAAATGGACTGGCATTACATAAGCTCTATGTGTTAAGAAAAATAGAGTTTGCGTTATAGAGGCAGATTTTATATTCTAACAAGCTTCCCCCAGAGCTGCTCCCACTCTGCCGATAAAAGAGTGGAGCCGACATAATGTTCCCATATTCTTTGAAGTCCTGTTAGTTGCTTCTGCAATCGCTTATGAAGCAGCTGGTAGAATTGAGAAGCAGCATGTGGTGCCTCATGGATGGATTTTGCAACTGATAGGAGCTCTCACTCCTCAGCCAGCGTTTTAATATTTATATCGGTCCTACTTATGCAATGTTTTAACTGAAGCCATTGGAAATAGAAAGACAGAGGTAGACTGAATTCCTTCTGCATTTCTGAGAAAGTCTTCCACTTCTGACCCAATGTTAGCTGGCTGAGCGACCAAATGCCTTTAGAGTACCACTGCCTGCAGGCTATAGGCCTCTGCTGGACCTTAAAGAGGGGGTTATGCCAAATAGGAAGCAGTCTGGAGGGATGGTTCCCCATTGGGAGGGAGCAAGCTAACTTTTGAAAAGCCTTTTGGGTGTCTACTATAATTGTAGAAGGATTGGGCATACCATTGCATAGCACACCAAGAAAAAGATACCTCAGAACAGGTGCCACTATTCGCCCTTCTAAGGTGAGCAAACTGGACAGTTGATGCAGGGCTCCAACGCCCATTTAGAATCCTGTTTTAAGAGGAAAGCACAATGATATGATCAGAAATCTGGAAAATTAACTTCTCCTTCCTCTTTCCTACTCTTTAATTTCCTCGTAGCTATTCTAGGTGGCTTATTTTTCCATAGAAATTGTACTAGTAGCCTTTCAACTTCTTTATAGAACCCATCAAACATGAAAAAGGGTAGCATTTCCAACATATAAGTTACTTTTGGGGTGATGGTCATCTTAATCCTTTTGAGATGGCCCCACCAGGACAGAGAAAGTGGAGATCACTTGCTTGTCATATCTCGCACTAGTGATAGAATTTTAGATTTATTATACTTTAATGTTTCTGAGAGAGAGGAACAATAGTACACACCAAGGTACTTGATGGCTTTAGGTTCCCACACAAATGGGAAGGTTTCTATTTCTAATCTGGCTATCTGCTGGTTAAGTGGAGGAGTGGCCTAGTGGTTGGGGCAAGGTACTTCAGGCCGGAAGGTTGGGGTTCAAATCCCACTAGAGAACAGCAACCTTGGGCCGAAAGGACTGGGGTTTCTAGTCTCATAGGTGCTCCTTGTGGTCTTGGGCAAGCCACTTAACCCTCCATAGCCCATGTTCCCTGTAAAATAGTTATCTCCAAGTTATAATGCCCTGTTCAATGTAATTTCAGTTTGTTCAATGTAAACCACACTGATGCAGAATAGCACGGTATATAAGAGAATGTAAATAAATAAAATAAAAAGTGGGAATGCTGTGGATTTAGACCACTTAATTTTGTACCTACACAAACTGCAAATCTTCAGTTTCAGAGTGAAATTTCTTGAACGGTAGTTAATTTTGTAGCCAGATAGCCATGAATATTTGTCTGTAAGCATTAACACCGCTGATATTGACTCAGGAGTAACAAACAAGAGAAGGTCGTCTGCATATGCCAAAAGCTTAATTTCAGTACCTGAAATGTTTATACCCTCTAACTCTGGACATTGGCGAAAAAGGAGGGCCATTGGTTCCAAAGCTAGATCGAACAATAGCGGTGAGAGGGGACAACCCTGGCGGGTCCCTCGACAAAGTGGAAAGTCCCAGGATTTATGTGTGTTTGCAAGTATGTTGGCCTGTGGCCAGGCATACATTATGCGGAGCATATTTAAGAATCCCTCCCCAATTCCGAACCACCTGAGGGTAGAGAACAGGAAAGACCACTCTAGCCAGTCAAATGTTTTTTCAGCATCCAGGGACAAACCAACTAGAGGGACTACCCCATTCTCCGCCGATAGTATGTGACAGAACAGTCTGGTGTTATCAGCCGTGGAGCGACCAGCAACAAATCCACATTGGTCTGGGTGAATCAAAGACAGGATGACTTTAGCTAGTCGCTTAGCCAATACCAATGTAAAGATTTTGTAGTCTGCATTGAGCAGGGAAATAGGTCAGTAATTACCTACCAACTGAGGATCTCTACCTGGCTTTTCAAGGACAACAATGGAAGCTGAGGCAAAAGCACCTGAGTCTGCAACTTTTTCAAGCAGGAGAGAATAGTACTGCTGTAGGTGCGGTATGAGCTCTTTAGAAAATACCTTACAAAATTCAATGGGAAGTCCATCTGGGCCTGCCGCCTTATCCTGCGGTAATGACCCAATCACAGCTTGTAATTCTTTGCTTGTAACTTCCTTGTCTAATGCTATTGCCTCATCTTCCGGTAGGCTAGGATAGGGTTAGACGCTCGAATGCACTTTCCTGAGGGGAGACTTCAGATGCATATAGCTGCATATAAAATGAGCGAAAAGTGTCCAGAATTTCCTCATCTTTTCCTATCTTTTTCTTAATCAACTCATCCTGTAACAGCGCTATACGTGATGCCTCTTTGTGTGCTTTCAGGGAATTGGCAAGCAGTCACCCAGCTCTGTTGCCTTCAGTATAGAATCTACCCTGATGAGCATGAATGATCTGAGTTGCCTCAGTTGCTATTATATTGGAATCTGCGCAGTTGCAAATGAAGTAAAACATTGGGATTTTCCCGTTGGCTAAGTATACACTCCCCCCGCTTTTATCTGCTTATCGAAAGCCAACAATTTGGTTTTGCGCATTTTGGCCAAACTTATAGCAAAGCTAGTAATGGAAGCACATATGGAGGCTTTAAATTCTTCCCATGAAGCCCATCCTGGGGTTGACCCAGGGGAGTTAAACCTAAAGAACTCCTGAATGGCAGCCCTAATGACTGCAACAAACCCCACATTATTAAGAAGGGATCTATCAAATCTCCAATCTGCTGCTGGGGCGTTTGACTGAGTATCTTGTAATATTATCGAGATGGCCGTGTGATCTGATATATGCGCAGTGTGGATTTCTGAATAGGCTACTGTTGGTTGAAGGGTCTTATAAATGAGGAAAAAGTCAATGTGTGAGAGCAAACCATGGGGGGGGGGGGGGTGAAAAAATGTGAAGTCCTTCTCAACAGGGTGCTGTAAACGCCAGATGTCCCCCAAGCCCACATCACGTATCACATATAAATGAATTGGAACTTAATTTCAGAGACTCGGCAGCAGTTAGATGGGTCTCCTGTAGGAAAAGGATATCAGCTTTTTCCTGATTCACATATATCATTTTATAGGATTATTAATGCCCTTAACGTTCAGTGACAGAACCTTAAGAGGGCCTATAACACTCATAAAATAGCAGCAATGGAAGCTCTTGCACACTATGTTGGCTCCCGGAGGGGCTGGAACTACTACATGTGCTTTCCAAGTCGCTATGTTCTAGCCACCTAGAAGGGTTCATGCAACAGTTTATAACAATGAGCCTTACTAAGTTATCCCTCGACATGAAACACAGCATACATATTACTTGATATGCAACTGTGTCAAGCCATTGGTGCCATATATAGGGTCCCAATTGTATTAAAATGAGTCAGGATACTATGCATAACATTAAAAACCTGGGCCAACACGGGGAGGGCATATAAACCAACCACCCATAGGGGTGAGCCAGTAGTGCTCAAGGTGGGCACTGTGGATCACATAAAGGAGTGAACAGCATCTAATCTTAAGATGACTAACACTCTTTCAGCAATCTTCAAGTCTATATATACAGAGCATTAAGGTCCCACATAACTGCCACTGCTGAGGCGATTAAGGCAATTAAGAAAGGACTAGCTTAACATTCTAACAGAGGTTTATCATTATCTGATGGTCAATCTTAGGAATTAGCACACCTTATATTCCTAGATGTAGATGTTCACCATAACATTGTTGTTGCCTCTGGGGATCATACCTGAGCATGGAATGATCCAAACCTACGTGACCTTCCAAGGGCCACCAACAGTACAAGCACTAACAAAGATTAAAGTGCATATGCCATGTACGGCTAGCACATTTGAGCTTGCTCTTTTGCTAGAGGAAAGTCTTTAATGCCTCTGGATCATCGAACAATCTGGTCTGGTTGTGTAGGGACACACTCATGCGTGCTGGATAAAACAGGCTTTACCGCACTTGCAGTTGCTGGAATCATGGCCGGAGCACAAGGAGTTGCTTCCTTCTGTCCATGGTAGATTTGATGTAGTCTGGAAAGAAGAGAAGCTTACAGCTTTCCAGGGATATGGGTGAGCACTTCTTAGCAGCCTCCATTATTTGCACAGCTTGCTGATGCCTCAGTGTGCGCAATATGATCAGTTGAGGATGTTTCCCATATGCAGTGGGGTGCGCCAGGATCTGGTGCTTTCTTTCAATTTCAAACGGCTTTGTGAACTCAAGTTTCAACAGCTTAAGTATAGTAACTTAGAGGAAAGAGAGAATGTCTGCACCCTCAGGGACCCCAAGGATTCTTATGATATTCCTTTGCAATCTGTTATTGCTGTCTTCCAGATCACATTGCAGCATCAAAATTTGTTTGCTGTGCTTATCTACCAACCAGAGACGCTCCTCGTGTGCAGCAAGTAAACTTTCAGCCTTGTCAGAGCGCAACGCCAGTGCGTTCAAGTTGCTTTTTAAAGATGTAATATCATCTTGCATAGTAGTCAGCTACTCACCATTCGCTCTTACCAAGTCCTTCACAGTCCTGATTTCAGCAAGTATTTCCTATAAGCCCTCAGGGTGTTCACAAGCAGCCGCCATTTTCTGCGGGGACAAGGGCTCCGGTTTGGCTTGTTTAGCACCGGTGCTCTGCGTCCCTGAGTAATCTAGCTGCAGCGGTTTAGGCCCAGACATAACTGGTAATGATTATCCCTGTAATTTAGTATTTAGAGCAGAGGATTATCAATCAGATGCAGGATACTTGCATAGGTTCCCAGAGCAAAGCTCTCACGCATCCATCTTGTGTCACAGCTGGCTCCACCACCCCTGCTACTCTTCAGTTTTTCAAACAATTGTAATACACCTTCCTGGTTTATCAAAATTTGTTTCAATTCTGTTGATACATCACCTTTCAATACCATTTCAGGCATGGGTAACTTTCCCTACATTTTCTTCAGTAAAGACCCAAGCAAAGAATTCATTTGATCTCTCCGCTATGGCCTTGTCCTCCCTTTTACCCCTCTATCATCTGTCCAACTTACTCTCTCACAGGTTTTTTGCTACAACTGTGCTTGAAAAAGTTTTTATTACACATTTTTGCTTTTACAACAAGCTTCTTTTCAAATTCTCTCTTTGCCTGCCTTATCAATGCTTTGCATCTAATTTGCCAATGGTTATGTAATTTCCTGTTTTTGTCATTTGGTTCTTTTTTCCATTTCCTGAAAGTTGCTTTCTTGGCTACAACAGCCTCTCTGACCTCACCTTTAAACCCATGCTGGCAGTCATTTGGCCTTCCTTCCACCTTTATTAAAGCATGGAATACATCTGGTCTGAGCTTCCAAGATAGTATTTTTAAACAATTCCCAACCTTTAACCTTTGCAGCTGCTCCTTTTAGTTTTTTCTTAACTGTTTTCCTCATTTTATCATAGTCTCCTTTTAGAAAATTAAATGCTAGTGCTATGGATTTCCTTGCTGTCCTCCCTCCATTTATTAAATTAGATTCAATCATGCTATGATCACTATTGCCAAGTGGCCCCCAACACCATTATCTCTGATGCCAAATTATATGTTCTGCAAAGGACTAGATGTAAAATAGCTTCCTCTTGTATTGGTTCATGAACCAGCTGCTCCATGAAGCCCAACTGATGCGTTTTGGACTACTTGATCCTCAACCACACCTGATGTTCATATACCACCAAATTATCTCATTATGGCCCCCTATAGCCATCTGACAACTTTGCTGATTCCACAAGGCAGCAAAGAAGGCTGTTTGAAACAACAAAACTGCTAAGTGACTTGCCCAAGATCACAAGAAATGGCAGAGAGGTTTCCCTGCTGCTCTAACAATTAGACTATACCTCCAAAGGCAATGAGTGCACAGTAGCATGGCTTCAAATCTTGACAGTGCTACTGTTTACAGGTTTCAAGCTAGTGCCAATTTAGCCATTTTTCTGTGTTCTACCAGGTGTTCGATGTATATGGTGTACTTTTCCACTAGACAGTATAATTGTTGAGGGAAGCGAAACAAGGAAATGGAATATACTTCATAAATCTGTTAAGTGTATGTCCCCATAAATGTTCCAAGAAATTCATATTTGCATTTCAGCAGAAATACAGAGTTACTGTAAGGTTATCCAACACTTATTTTTATTGAAAGTAAATTCATTTGATACCAAAGTTAAACTTGCCAAAGCTGAACATGCCAAATTATAGTTCTGGAAAATGTGAGAATCAAGAAGAGATCAACAGTAAAACAACTGTGAATATCACTTTTCATGTCTCCTAGGAAAGTAGCTCTACCCCAACAGTTTTCTCGGTCATTTTTAATATGCCCAATCATTTTTCTTTTAAAAGGAATGTCTCTTCTGTGGCTTTTTAAAGATTCGGTAATGATTAATGACTTGAGTGTAAGGCTTACATTATACCTTCAGGTTTTTTTTTTTCATAATATGTGTTTTAGTTTCTAAGCCCTAGTTTTCAGTGGCTAAACATTCGACATTGCTCTAGGAAAGAACCAGCATGCTATCCAAATAACAGTTTCATCATATCTTAAGTATTATGTATGCTCGCTTAATAAAATACATTAATTTATCAAAGACCTCTTCAATTACATTGCAAAATTTAATCCAAAAACTACAAATAAAGTTGACAGCATTTTTGGTAAATATTACAGGACATTTAGAAAGTGCTTTAAGTAAATTGATTGTGCTGATGGGGACAAAGATGACGATGCTGATTTTTGTTGGATAAATATTTGGTTTTTGCTTTAGTTTGTTCAGTTATGCTTAGCAATGGAAACTGATATAATAGTGGAAAACAGGAATGTAGATTTTGAAAGCCTTAGCTGGCTGGCCAACAGGAGGCAGTTTGGCTCAGGAAAAGCAGGCCTAAGTTTCAATCCAGGCAAGGGCCGGCTGAAAATCCTACTAATCGGATAAATGTTGGCACTTAAGCAGATAGCAGCACTGAGCCTGAATATTCAGTAATAGCTCTTATCTGGATACTGCCTCTGAATATCCCATCAATATTTAAGCACCATCACTGACTGCCGTGATTCTTTAAAATCACTCCGAGGGTGTCTAACTGTCTATATAGATCCAGCTTAAAGAAAATATATAGACATTTTTATACAGTTAGAGCCCCATTCAGAAAGGGGCCCGCCCGGCCCATCTAGACGGGCCGGATTTGCACCCAATTTTGATCCCATGGAGGCTATACAGTACATCCCCGTGGGATCAGAATCTGGTGCAACCGGCCTGGACAGGCAGGACCTGCCCCGATTCTGGGCCCTTGGACACCCCGTACCCTCCCTGTCCAACCCAGCCATGGCTCCTGCATGGAGCCCGGTGCTGTGGTGTCCCGTCGCCATGGCACCGGCACACCAAGTAGCAGCCGCACTCACCCCCAGACGCAGATTAGCCTTCTTTCCCAGCCATCCGACCCCTGAACGGGCCTGCTGAGGCTGGGGTCAGGCTGTGGAGAATCTCCTGTGCCCTTTCTACCTTTTGGGGTGGTTGATTGCCACACTCAGGGGGACTTATTCCACCTCTGAGGTGTCTAACTCCCCAACCCTGGCCGTACAGGGCCATCACCAGAATTGGCACTGTGTGTCTCGGCTCATAGGGCCGCTCCTGCACCGCCCACTCTCTTCCCTGTCACTGTCCCCTCTCGCTCCCATCCAGAGGTCCGTGCACAGTGGGCCTGAACATGTGGGGAGCTCTGGACCTGGAATCGGGTCCTGGCAGTTACAGGGATTTGGACATCCATCCCGGACGTCCGACCCCTCTATTCACTACTCTGCATGCCGCCCATAGTATTTAAGACCTGTCCAGAATTAACTGGAGAAGTGACCCTTGTCAGCATTCTCATAAAGATTACATATGCAGGGCCAGTGCAAGGAGAAGAGGCACCTTATGCAAACCTCATCCCTTGCGCTCCCCCTCTTCAGAGCCCATTGCAGCCATTGCCGCCCCTCTCCAGGACTTGCAGCAGCAGCAGCAATTGCTGCAAACAGCCTTGCAGTGCTTACCTTAAAACGTAAGTACCATGGGGCCGTTTGCTTCCGCCCCCTCCGACATCCGATGCCAACTTCTGTGGTTTTATGTGTGTTGGCACTTTTTATGTTAAAGGTTTTATATGTGACGTGAATATTGCTTCACATACTCATTGATCGCTGACACTGGTATGTTTGCTGAAATTTGGCCAAGTCAGGTTTCAAATACGAGACATTTTTAATAGAAGATCCACTTGGTGTATCTGTGGTTCCTCTCTGTCCTTCCTTGCGATACATGTATACTTTAACAAATATGGGCATCAGCATTTACACCTGTTCTGAGGCAGGCATTAGTGTCATTTAATTCCTCATTTGGACCTAAGCTTTTCACCAGTGATTAAGGGGTCAAATGTGTTTACCTCTCTGGTGTTTAAACTCTCTCCTCTGGTATTTCCTAAAAAGAGTTATTTTGCTTGACTACTTAATTGGCTTATCCTGGATGTCTAGTTTTGTAAAATCCAGCACTTACACTTTGTCAAATAAAAACATTTCCCTTTCTATAAAATAAATGTTGTGAGGGGCCATATTCCCTTCCTGTCAGTTACTTGAATAAAGCAGTATGTGGTCAATGCAGATATGTTAGCACACTATTTGCGTATAGTTAGCATGACATCTGTGTAAACTTAACCCGCGCCACAATGCAGAGAGGGGTTTGGTACGAGCACTACTCGTGCATAAACGGTTGTGCAAATAGTAGCACAGCGCCTATTAAAATTGCATTAGAATGAGCTGCACATATTCAAATGACATGGTAATAAGGTCATTAGATATTCTGCATGGATGCAAAGAAGTATGCAGAAGACTGAAAGGAAGAGCACAGAGGTCAGTGGCGCCATGATCGAACACCTGATCAGAGGTGAAGACAAACTTCAGCACATTTAGGAGAGAGAAACATGGGCGCATGTAGGAGAAGAAAACTTTGGCACATAATAGGACAAAACAGATTGGCATGTAGGAGAACAGAAATGTTTCCTGTTGCTGGTAGCTTTGCAGTCATTTGAGGTCCTACAAAACTTATACACACCCTTCACAAACCATTATTTCAGGCACTGAAGTTAAGCGCACAACTTTCTCCACCACCATGCTGGTAAGCAATGATTACTCTGCCTGTAAAATTGTTATTTTAAATTTTGCTGCAGATATGTTGCCGCTAGTGCATGAGCTCTCTGCGCGTGCATCTGGTGCCCACCACATATTCAGTGCAGAAGTTTTACGCATAGCTCATTTGCATACATTTTGCTGCACAATTTTTGTGGTACACTGATGCTAGAAAACTGTGGCACAGATTTTAGCTCATGGCTCTAATGCCAGCTTTCTGCATCAGCCTATATGCTTGCCTTTTTAATCCATTAGGCTGTGCTTATGTTTATTAAAATTTGATTAATCGCTCAAACACCCTTAATGGCAACAGGTGGGGTACAAATACTTGTAGCTGTTACCTTTTTATTGGTCTAAATATATTTGAGATTAGCTTTTCGAGAGCTGTGCTTCCTTCATTGGGTCAATGTATGTAAAATGAATGAAGGATGATATTACCCAAATATACAAGCAAATTACAGACTACGTTAGAATTGTGGGTAATGCGGTTTGTTTTCATGGCTTCAGCTTTCTCACTTCAACTCTTCAGTCTTTTACTTTACAATCATTCAAGGCTTTGAAAAACAAACAACTCTATAACTCTGATCAGAATCTGGATTCCTGGAGATGTTCACACTGCTCTGTGAAACAAGGAGCTCAAGACTTGGTTACAGGTCCAGCTCCAAAGCACAGTAAGATTAGTAGAAAAATGACAAGGACCGATTCAGTACAGCTGACTGAACCTGAATCAAGATTACTTTGTTGGCAGAGGAGGAAGGAAGAAAAGAAGTGTAAAATATATGCATTAAAAGTGGGATTTTAGAAGGCACCTCTAGGAAACATCTGGGTCTTCAAGAGCAAAACGTTCAAAAATCTAGGGGAGTCTCAGCAGTGAAAGGAGGCATGCTTAAGTGCCTTCTGAAATCACTATGTCTCCATGCTGAAAAATGAACCTCACAGTAACTGGTTCTAAAGATGGGCCCTGCACAGATTGCAAGGCCTGGTACGTGCATGGGTGTAGGCCATTTTACAAATGTGGACCTCCCCGAATTGCACATCCTCAGATCTAGGTACTTCGACATGCTGGAAGTGGTATTTCAGAAGGGGGATGACTATGCTATAAAACATGCACATTTTGGCCTGTCATTTCAGATACTCAGACGTGTGGTGGCAGGCCTATGATATACTTGGCGTTTGTGTTTACAGTCGGGTTTCTTCAGACAGGCAATAATTGTGGCAATGTAAGCACATTTATGAGCTTTCCTCTGGAAAAGTTACATCCATGAAATGAGCACTTTTTTCACATTTTTCACGGTCAGGAGCAGCTATAGGCATGTATGTCTTGCCAAACAGAGCAAGATGTGCCTGTGCCATTCTGAAATTGCAGAGTGATATGTATCTCCCTTGCTCCACCCAAACCATGCCTCCTCCACGCCCCTGCGCTACATTGATATTCTTGTGCTGGGGACGTGTATATACCTGACTTCTAAAATGGCTCTGGGGACATCTCCGTGCTTTGTATCTCAAAGAGCCCATTTTCAGATGTCCAGTTCATGAAGGGGGCTTCTAAAATGCTCCCTCAAAAAGGTTCATGATCTTTGCCCCTCTTATTTGTATGAGTGGCCAAAATGAAGCAGAATAGTACACATAGATTTGAAAAGAGAGGGGTCAATATTCAAAGGCATGGCTGGTGCATAAAGATGAGCAGGTAATTTATCTACTTGTATTTTTTCCTGATGTTTCGAAGCCCTATCTATTTGGGTAGGACAGCTGATTATGCAGTCTAAACTTAAACAGATAACTTATCCCCTTGAAATTAGGATTGCTATTTGCACAGTTCTCCTAAAGGGAAAAGTTTATCTAGCAAGCAGCTGAATATTGCCATTATCCCGGAGCACCTCTAGCTTCTAAATATATAAAGAAAAATTTTGGCCTGCCAAAGTTTAGCTGTTAGCTGGGTCAGAATTTTTTAACCCCTCACTCCCCCCCCCCTCCCCACCCCCCAACACACACTGTTAATACACGATGCTGACCCACATATACTTTTAACATATGAAGAGGATAGTTTTTGGTCAGGCTATTTTACCTGGACAAAACTTTTTTATTGGGTAAATGCCTTTGAAAATTGCCCTTCCCATGAGCAGGATACATTTGCTGTCCCATAACATGGGGAGGGAACACAAAAGAATATAAAGTGATGCCTTTTTATTGGACTATCTTCATATATTTGTGGCTAGTCTTGGAAGTTTATGTTTATTCTTATTTGATTAACCACCCTTAACAAGCGCATCAGGGCAGTGTAAATAAAACAAATTGCCAAGAAAGGCAGAAAAAGAAAGGGAAATCGAACTCCATTAATACTAACAGGGAATGAAATCCATTCACTCAAGAGTAAGACAGAGAAAGGAGAGGGGTAGCAGAGGGTAAGGGAGGGAGAGGGTCGGAGTCGAGAGGTCAAATGCTTTCTGGAAAAGGAGTGTTTTGAGGAGTGATTTAAATCTGGGAAGGAATGGCTCAAGGTGAAGGGCAGGGGGGCCAGGGTGTTCCAGAGAGAGCGACCAAGGAAGTAAAAGGCAGAGCGGCGGGTGGTTTCCAATCGGGCATGGGAAGCAGGAGGTTGGTGAAGGCGGTTTGTATGGACCGAACGTAGTACGTGGTGTGGGAGTGCATGTGGATGATGTTGTGAAGATAAAGAGGAGTACTGGTGTGGATGACCTTCTGAATCGTAATGAGGAGCTTATACTGAGTATGGTAGTGGATCGGGAGCCAATGGTGTTGGATGAGTAGGGGGCGTGACGTGCTGAAAATGTGAGGTGTGCTAGAGAATCCTGACAGTGGTGTTCTGTATAAGTTGTAAACACTGCAATTGATAGGCAGGAAGAATGACTAGAATAAAGATACAAGGTTACAAGAATGGCAAAAACAAGATTACAAGGTTACAAGAACAAGAACTCCCAAAAGGGACTGCTACAACTGGAAGTAGATCTACACTTATGAGTATAATCTTCTGGAATAAACTCTAAATCTTGGGGTAAAAGGGACTTCTTGGGGTTAAAGCTGATAAATCTGTGTATTTTAGAATTCAGTGTTTTTGCTGAGTCAGTCAGGTCTTAGTACCACAAGTGAGCTTTGTATTTAAGTCAAAGCAGATTATAGCTTAGCATAGAACATAAAATAAGAGTAAATAGACTTTGAATGAAATTTGTTTCTAGATAGCTTTTCATTTAAATCAAATTAGAGTATAGTTTAATTTAGAAAGTAAAATAGAATAAATAGTTACTTAAATAAATTTGTTTCTAGAGAGCTTTTTTTTTTTACTTAAAATCAAATTGGAATATAACTTAGCATGCAAGTAGAATAGTCTCTGAGTAGAAAGAAAAATAAACTGGTTTCTAGTGATCTTTACAAAGGGCCCTTCCAATTAGGAGGCAAACAATCTGTGAAGTTGCCTTAAATAGGTGTCAAAGGCGCAATTTAAAAGGCCCCTTCTATCAAACCAAGGGCTGTGTGACTCACCCAGGAAATTGGTAAGCCTTTACCTTAAAAGTACAGGACAGGGCACTGTGTAGCAGTCAACTTTTAATAAGTCTTCTTTTCCTCCCTCCCTCCCTGACTCCCACCTACCCCTGGGATAATCATGGCTTTCTAGATGCTTAAATCTCTTAAAGAGAAGGAGGTACCCATATTCACTCTCAGGTGCAGCTGTTTATCCTTATCAGGCATACATTAAGAACCTGAGATTAATAAATCTTGAGGTGAACAAAATCCATTAAATGTATTAGGTATAGATTTATTAGTATGAGGTGTGACAAAATAGAAATGAGACTATGGCAGCCACGCCCATGACTCAATGCCAATTGGCTAATCGCTTATGTCACTGTGTTGTGCAACATCTCGCCACTATTCTGCTATAATATTTTTCATCTCTCTCACTCTGTTTTTCTTTTTCAGGTTTTTTTGTAGCACACTGCTCCATCGCTTTGTCACGCAACTGGAGGTGGCAGAAATATGGAGCAAAGAATCAACTTGAAATTTCTGGTTAAGTTGGAGAAGGGCCCAACTGAGTGTCTCTAACTTCTCCAAAAGGCTTATGGAGAAGATACAAAGTTAAGGCCTCGAGTCTTTGAGTGGCAGAAATGCTTCAAGACTGGCGGCAAGGAGGTGGAGGATGACCCCAAGTCAGGACGGCCTTCCACAGCTGAGAACATTAACAGAGTGAACTAGTTGGTGTGGAGTGATCACAGATTGATGGTGCAGATGACAGCTGAAGAGTTCAGCCTGAACAGGGAGTCAGTGTGGACCATCTTGGTGCAGGAGCTGGGGATGCAGAAGGTGTGCGCCAAGATGGTGCCCAGGCTTTTATTGGATGACCAGAAGGAGCACCGTGTCAATGTTTGTCGAGACTTGCTAGAGAAGATTGGAGAAGATCCAGAGTTCGTTGTCCGAGTCATCACAGGAGACAAGACTTGGGTCTTCCAGTACAACCCTGAAAGCAAGAGACAAAGCCTGCAGTGGAAGACTCAAATGTCACCCAGACCAAGAAGACGCGCATGTCCAAATCAAGGATCAAGGTCATGCTGATCACATTCTTCGACCAGAAGGGAGGTCCATCATGAGTTTGTGCCTGAGGGTCAGACAGTCAACCAGCACTTCTACCAGCAGGTCCTCAATCGCCTCTATGACCGTGTTTGGTGCAGCAGGCAGGCTCTGTGGAGAGACAAGTCATGGCTGCTTCACCACGACAGTGTGAGGCAGTTCCTGGCCAACAAACAGATCACAGCTCTTAACCACTCTTCTTATTCCCCAGATCTCACACCGTGTGACTTCTGGCTCTTCCCCATGCTGAAGATTGTGCTCGAAGGAACTCATTTCACCTCTGTGGAAGAGATCAAGTCCACTGTGACAAAGTTTCTGAGGGACCTCAAGGAGGAGGACTTTACCGAATACTTCCATATGTGGCAGAAGCGAATGAAGAAGTACATTAACTCGGGGGGGGGGGGGGGGGGATTACTTTTAAGGGGAACAATGCGTAATTTCTCTGTAGATTTTGTAATAAAACATTTATGGGACAGTCTCATTTCTTTTTTGTCACACTTTGTATAAGTATCCCCAGCAAACCTAAGTAAGTAAACAACTTAAATACTTAAACACAACTTTAAAACTAAGATGCAGGGAGCAGTCAAGCAGCGAGATGGGGGTTTTCCAGTCTTTTGCATTGAGTGCCACATGTATGATTTTCTCCCAGTTGATGAGGGGTCTTATGTGTGCACTAGATGCAAGGAGCTCTTTGATCTAAGGGAATGAGTCTGATCTCTGGAGGCTAGAGTAGCAGACTTGGAGGACATAAGGAAGACAAAGAAGTAAACTGATGAGACCTACAGGAATGTGGCATGTGGGATCAGAGCCATTCTGTTCCTCCCTTTCATCACTGCTCTGTGATACCCCCAATCGCCTTGTTCTCTCCTTCCACTATCTGGAGGTTGTTCTGGATTCTTCCCTTTCTTCTCATGAATATCTCTGTCCTTATCCACCACTCTTTTATCATTGTGCAATAATTTCCACAGTCAGTTAGGTCATCTTTCTTCAATATAGGTATAAACACAGATCTTTTCTAGTCAGTTGGCCATGAATTTGTCTTCCAAATTTCCTGGCAGAGCCTTGTAAGTTTGGTAACAGCTTCATCTGATTGCTGTAATACTTCAATGGGAATGTCATCAATGCCTGGTGCTTTGTTCTTTGATAAGGCTTTCAATGCTGCTTCAACCTCATCTTTCATCACCAATGGTTCCTGATCATAATGTACTGGTTGAAACGGCTGTTGTTTCCACTTGTTCTTTATGGTATAATGACTGTATATTCTTTCCACCTATTCATGATCTTCTCAGCATCATTCAACATGGATCCTTGAGTAGCTTGTAGCATTCCAATTTGAGGCTGGAATTTTTTCTTTAACTCTCGTAGCTTTAGAAAAATCGATCTTTCTCTAATAGTTTCTGATTCTATTTCTTTGCTTGTGTCATTGTAGTACTTCTCCTGGTCTTGTCTTGCTGCACATTGGAAATCTCTGTTGAGTTCTGTGATTGCCTCTTTCTCCTCTGACTAGCTTCCTTGCATTTCTGGACAATCTTTAGAGTTTCTTCACTCATCCATGTTGGCCGTTTTTGCTTTTACACCTTATGTACAGACTTCCCAGTCTTATGATAAAAATATAGTAACAGTTTTAAATGACACAGATAAAGACAGCATGGTCCATCTAGTCTACCCAGTAAGGTGGCTAGAGTTGTAGAGCTGCATCTGCTGCTCTGTGCAGGTTACTCCCCCTCTATGACTTTGCTTAAGGTTGTACCTGCTGCTCCAGTCATGTTACCCCTCTTTATGATGTTATTTATATTTTCTTTGATTCCATACTCTTGCTAGCTCTGTGATCCTCTGTGTCTATCCCATCCCATTTTGAATTTTGTCACTGTTTTTGCTCCCACCACCTCCTTCCATGAAAAAGTATTTCCTGATATTGCTTTTAAGTTTACCTCCTTGTAGCTTCATTTCTTGTCCTCTAGTTATACAGCCTTCCCTTTGTTTTTTCATTAATACCCTTGATGTTTGTTTTCAAATGGTGGTATTCCGAATCATAATAATAATAATAATAATAATAAATAAGTATTTAAAAGTCTGTATCTTATCCTCCTGTCTCTCCTCTTCTCTAGGATATACATATTTAGGTCTTCAAGTCTTTTCTCATTTGCCTTCTGGCGAAAGCCCATATCATCTTGGTCACCTTCCTCTGAACTGTTTCTATCCTTTGTAAGTTATGATCTCTAAAACTGAACACTACTTCTGTGAGGTCTCACCAACGTCTTCAAGTGAGGTCTCACCAACGACTTTTATGGAGGCACTATTACCTCCTCCTTCATGCTGATTATTCCTCTCTGTATGCAGCTTAAAATCCTTCTGCTGACTGGTATCCCAAATTCACCCCTTTGTGTTAAGAATGTAAGATTTGCCATAATGGGCCAGACCAAAGATTCATTAAGCCCAGTATTCTGTTTCGAACAGTAACCTATCCAGGTCACAATTACCAGACAGGATCTCAATAGGTAAACAGATTCCATGCTGCTTATACTAGAGATAAACACTGGATTTCCCCCAGTCTGCTTAAAGAATGGTTTATGGACTTTCTCCATGATTTGTCCAAACTTTTTTTAACCCAACTACACTAACAGCTTTTATTACTTCCTCCAACAACGAATTCCGGAGCGTATGTACTATTTTTTCTCTGATTAATCTTAAATGTACTACTTTGTAGCTTTATTGTGTGGCTCCTAGTCTTTGTAGTTTTGAAGGAGCAAACAGTCAATTCACATGTACTTGTTCCACTTCACTCATTATTTTGTAGACCTCTATCATATCTCCACTCTTTTCTCTTTTCGAGCTGAAGAGCCCTAACTTTTTAGGCCTTTCTTCATAAGGGTATCCTTCTATCCCCTTTATCATTTTGGTTGCCCTTCTCTGTACCTTTTTTAAATTCTGCTGTATCTTTTTTTATATGTGGCAACCAGAATTGCACACAATATTTAACTTGCTGTTATACCATGGAGTGATACAAAGGCAATATGATAGCCTTTATTTTATTCTGCATTCTTTTCCGTACGATTCCTAGCATTCTTTTAGCTTTCTTGGCCCATGCTGCACTCTGAGCAGAGGATTTCAACATATTATCCACGATGATTCCTACATCTTTTTCCTGTACTGTAACTCTTAATGTGGAACCTTACATTGTGTAGCTATAGTTTGGTTTGTTCTCTCTCTAAGTGCATAACTCCTCTTATCTACATTAATTTCATCTGCCATTTGGACACCCACTCTCCCAGTTTCTCAACATCCTTTGCAACTTTAACAATCCTCTTGAGATTTATCAGCTTCAAATAATTTTGTTTTGTCTGCAAATAAGATCATTTCACTCATTGTTCCCATTTCCAGGTCGTTTATAAATCTGTTAAAAAGCAGTGGGTCCATTAAAGATCCTTGAGGTATTCCACCATTTCCCTGTCTCCATTGAGAAAACCAACCATTTAGCACTACTTTCTGTTTTCTGTCTTTTAGTCAGTTTCCAATCCACACTAGGACACTGCTTCTTATCACATGACGTTTTAATTTCCTCAAAGAACATGGAGGAGAGAGGGGTGGGAGGGTGCAGAGGGCCAGGACTTTTATATGTTTTTAAGCTTTGTAAATATGTACCCTGCAGGCCTCCCACAGCCTGTTTTAAGCTGTATGTAGAAGGTGTCCAGAATACCTCCATAGCTGCCTGCCACTTGCCGTGCTGGCTGTGCTTGCATGCCATTTATCGAGCTATGTATGTGTCTACAATGTGCTAGCACTATGTTCAGTCTAGTAATAAATGTCATATCTACATTGAGTAGCTGTATCCTGCCTCACTTTCACATGTGTATATGTGTAATGCCTGGTATATTACCATGCCTCTAATCTTATGTTATTATGTAAGGCCTAAATAGTTACCAGCTAGTGTGTTTGAACTGGTGAAAAATACTGAGGGAAGAAGAGGGCATTTTCCCTTTCCCTGTACAGTTGTTAATTGGCCAAAATAAGCATTTTTCAAATGTCTATTTGGGCCTAAAGGTAGGTATAGACATGATCATGTCCATTGGTGGATTCAGATGTGCAACGCTACTCTAAAATTGAGCATGCATGTGTGCATCTTTTTCAGAGCACCCCAGACATACCTCTGGCATGCCCCTGTGCAACATAGACATGATCGTGCTAGATACATCTCAAACACAGCTCACATATCTGCAAGAGATCCCCACAGATGCTTAACTACACATGTGCACACCATACTACTGAGAAAAGTATACAGTTCATATAACCAATCAGTTTCAACATACTAACCCCATATACTTTCTTATATCCAACAATCCAGCCCTTGCCATCCTATTGAGACACACTTTAATATGTCTCTCCCCCAAGGCCATCCGAAGAGTGTCAGGTGCCCTAGGTGAACCTTCATCTAGGTATCCCCCAGTGTCCAGCTTCTCCCCTTCTTTTCCCAACCTCCAATGTCCAGCCTTCTCCCCTTCTTTCTCTAGCCACCCTCCTCCATATCCATAATATCTCCCCTTCATTTCTCCTCCTCCCCCATGGACAGCTTTTCCCCTTCTTTCCCCATTCCCCCAAGATGTCCACAATCTCCTATTCACCTTTCCCCCGACAACTGTCCAGCATCTAGAGTGTAGATCGGTTGTTTATTCCTTCAAAAAGTAGAAAGACTAGGCTACTGTAATTCTCTTTTAGCCAGTATCCCAACTTAATCAATTGAAATATCTTCAACTGTTATAAAATATGGCAGCAAGGATGTTATACAATGCAAAATGCTCAAACCATGTCACACTTTGCTGGCAGAACAGCTTTGGCTGCCAATTACAAACAGGTTAAAATTTAAATTCTGATGTTGACACATCATTCTTTACATTCTAGTCCTCCAGTGTATCTTGATTCTTTTCTTATCTCCTAAACCAGCGATGGCGAACCTATGGCACGCGTGCCAGCTGTGGCACGCGAAGGCCTTGCAGCTGGCACGCGGGAAGGTCCGCAATTAGGTTTTTTTTTTTTTTTTCAATTTTACTTGTCTGCTGCCGCTGTCGGGGCCGCCGCGGCAAAATCGAGCGTGCCGCGGGGCCCCCCTGTACCCGGCAGAGCCTGCCCTCCCCATAGCAGCTCTCTCTTTGGCAGCTCTCTCTTTGGAGCTGCAGTCAGACGCGCCGGCTTGCAGAGCGCGAAGGGAAGAGTTTCCCTTTCGCGACTCTGTTAAGCCCGCGGGGGCTGATGGGAACTTCCCATCAGCCCCCGCGGGTTTAACAGAGCAGCGAGGGAGAAACTCTTCCCTCGCGCTCTGCAAGCCGGCGCGTCTGACTGCAGCTCCAAAGAGAGAGCTGCTACGGGGAGGACAGGCTCTGCCGGATACAGGGGGGCCCCGCGGCACACTCGATTCTGCCGCGGCGGCCCCGACAGCGGCAACAGACAGGTTTTCTTTTTTTTAAATTTTCCCTGGGCTGGGGGGGGGGTTAGGAGTGGTGATGTGATGGGCTGGGCTGGGCTGGGGGGGGGGTTAGGAGTGGTGATGAGATTGGCTGGGCTGGTCTAGGATGGGGGGGGGTTAGGAGTGTAGATGGGCTGGGCTGGGGGGGTTAGGAGTGGTGATGGGCTGGGCTGGGGGGGGTTAGGATTATTAATGGCCTGGGCTGGGGGTGATGTAAAGAGTAGTGCAGGGCTGGGGGGATATAGCAGTGGTGATGGGCACTGGGCTGGGGGGGTAGGAGTGGTGATGGACACTGGGCTGGCTGGGGGGGGTTAGGAGTGGTGATGGGCACTGGGCTGGCTGGGGGGGTTAGGAGTGGTGATGGGCGCTGGGCTGGGGGGGTTAGGAGTGGTGATGGGCGCTGGGGGGCTTAAACTAAAAATTGGGTGATGGGGGATTAGGACTGGAAATGGGCTGGTGGGATTAGGACTGGAAGTGGGTTGATGGGGGGTTAGGACTGGTAATGGGCTATGGGGGGGCTTAAACTGAAAATTGGGTGATGGGGGATGAGGACTGGAAATGGGCTGGTGGGATTAGGACTGGAAGTGGGTTGATGGGGGGTTAGGACTGGTAATGGGCTATGGGGGGCTTAAACTGAAAATTGGGTGATGGGGGATTAGGACTGGGAGTGGGCTGATGGGGAGGTTAGGACTGGTAATGGGCTATGTGGTGGCTAAAACTGAAAAATGGGTGATGGGGGAATAGAACTGGACCTGGGCTGGTGGGATTAGGACTGGGCGTGGGCTATGGGGGGCTAGGACTGGTAATGGGTTGGGGTTGCTAGGACTGGAAATGGGCTGAGTGGAAGGGGGCTTGAACTGCAAATAGCTGTTGGGGATGGGGCTTGGAATGGAAATGGGCTGAGGGGAAGTGGGGGGCTTGAACTGCAAATAGCTGATGGGGACGGGGCTTGGAATGGAAATGGGCTGAGGGGAAGTGGGGGACTTGAACTGCAAATAGCTAATGGGGAGGGGGACTTGGAATGGAAATGGGCTGAGTGGAAGGGGGCTTGAACTGCAAATAACTGATGGGAAGGGGGGCTTGGAATGGGCTCTTAGGGGAGGGAGCTAGGACAGGAACTGGGCTGATGGATGGGCTAGGATAGAACTGAGAATTGGGTGTTGGGGGAGCTAAGATTGGAAATGGGCTGTGGTGGGGGCTTGGATTGAAATGGACTCATGGAGGGGCTAGAACTGGAGGTAGGCTCATGGGGGGCTTGGATTAGAAATGGGCTGAGTGGAGGGGAGCTAGGATTTAACATGGGCTGATGGTGGGGCTAGGAAAGGACTAGAAATGGGCTGATGGGAGGCTGGTATTGGAAATGAGCTGATGAAGGGACTCGGATAGGACTGGAAATGGATGGGGGAGCTAGGACTGGAAATGGACTAATGAGGGGACTAGAAGGGAGCGGATACTGGGTGGGGCTGGAACTAAAAGGGAGCTGATGTTGGGGGAGATTAGAAGGGGATGGGGCTGGGAGAATGAAATGGAGAGGGGAAAAATATTTTGTGTGTGAGGGAAGAAAAATGTACAATTGGCCGGGTATTGGGAGAGTAAGTGGGGATTGAGGATGGAGGGGTAAAATTTGAGTGGATGAAATAGGAATGAGGAAAGAGCAAAAGGAGAAAGATTAGTATGTTAAAGCGGATGTAGAGAGAGAGAATGGCCAAAAAAACTAGAAGAGAGAAGAAAGGACAAATGGACAGCAGATGATGGAGAGTTAGCAGAAAACATGAAGAAACCAGAAGAAAGTGGCTGGAGCAATTGCAACTGTGTAACTGAGCTGAGGTATTCTGTTTATGTAATTCCTTTTTGACATTGCCACTTGTTCTCTTTCCCCAGTAGGTCATGTATTGTTGTTCTCTGAAATGTATTGGTTTAATATTTGCAGTGTTGCCTTTTGATAGGTATGGTATGGTGCTTTGTGACTCCTGGTAGTGCTGTTAGGATACGGCGGGTTTGCTATTGGTTCTAAATGGGCAGTGTTTGTAGTAGTTCCTAATGTGCCTGGCGGTTGGCACTGGATTATAGTAATGTAGAAATCTTTTAGTCTGTCTTTATCCATACACTCATTAAGAGACATGTTTACTAAAAGTTAGTGTATGTTAGCATTATGCAAATATTTATGCAAATTGACGTGCTGGCACTTTGAGGAAATTCTTTGGTTTTGTGCGGCAGTTTGGGCACTCGGGCTCAAAAAGGTTAGCCATTACTGTCCTAAACCAAGGACACTCTCTAAGATCTTCACATGCTATCTTGTTAGTTGTATCTTCCTTTATGATACTAAAACCAAATCTTCATATCATGGTTGCTTTAAATGCTTGGCCCCCTCATTGTGGAACTCTACCCACCTATCTAAGAGCTGAACAGATTTATGTCTGGGGTTAAAACCTGGTCATTTGAGCATTCCTTCCCAGACTACTAGGCCTATGTTTTTTCCTCCAAGTCCACTCCCTTCTTCTTGTGTTTCTCTGTTGGCTTTTAAGTTAAGAAGGGAACTCTATTGTGCTATCTCATCCCCGCATTTTTGTTTTGTTAATTGTCTATGTTTTATTCATTTTCACTGTTGGCTTATTCTTTTAATGATGTAAAAAAGTTGATATCAAATTGTTTTTTTGCGAATGGCAATCTAACAAAAAATTCTGTAAATAAATAATTCCCAAGGATAAGCAATGACTTTCCTAAGTCTACATAACTAATCATGGTCTATGACTTATGTGGCTGTTTTTTTTAAAATTTTTCATAACACATGTTTCTCTGATGAATTAGTAAAGGAATGAATTTCAGGAAAATGTTTGTTGGATATTGTGCTGTAGCAACTTGTCTGCAGACTGGAAGTAGTGGAATTAACCAGGTAAGGCGGACGTAGCGCTCTCCCCCTCCACCCCGACATTCCCCCCCCCCCTTTTACCCTTCCAATAACCACCACAGAATCACTTATTGGCAATTAACTGGTCGCAGCTTTATTTACAAGCACAAAATAACATTACAACCATAACTGTTTAACTTACGGTTCCGGCAGCGGGACAATCCCTCACCAGCCATATGGGTAGCAAAGTGAGTTCCTTCCCGCCTCCGCCGAGAACCGTTCCCCGGCAATTCCATCCCCCTCTTCCGGCTTCGCCATATTACTAGCAAAAGCCGAGGGCTTCTCCGGGTCGGGGGTACCCCCACCCCCGCCCTGCATATTGCCATGCCTCTGGACCCCGGACACCTCCGGGATCCCGCACCCCCCCCCCCCAGCTGCAACCCCCCATCTTCAAGCCCGAACTCCAGCAAAGGGTGGGAGGGTGGGTACGCCCGTCCTTTCTCCCGTCTCCGGAGGACTGGCGTCTGACCGCTCGCTCCCCATTGCTCGCCCACGCGCCCCTCCACCTCATTGACTCCCGCCGCAGCCCGGGCCCATGGGAGCCAATGAGTTTGAATGCAAACTCCCCTTGGGCACGTGCTTCCCTCGCGACGGGGGACCGCGCCACTCCGCCCCCCCGGTTACAAATGGCCATCGGGCACGTGGGCCCGCGGCCTCTGATTAACCAGGTAAGGCGGACGTAGCGCTCTCCCCCTCCACCCCAAAATTCCCCCCCCCTTTTACCCTTCCAATAACCACCACAGAATCACTTATTGGCAATTAACTGGTCGCAGCTTTATTAACAAGCACAAAATAACATTACAACCATAACTGTTTAACTTACGGTTCCGGCAGCGGGACAATCCCTCACCAGCCATATGGGTAGCAAAGTGAGTTCCTTCCCGCCTCCGCCGAGAACCGTTCCCCGGCAATTCCATCCCCCTCTTCTGGCTTCGCCATATTACTAGCAAAAGCCGAGGGCTTCTCCGGGTCGGGGGTACCCCCACCCCCGCCCTGCATATTGCCATGCCTCCGGACCCCGGACACCTCCGGGATCCCGCCACAGGCTCAGTGACTCCTGTCCCTGAGCCCCCCCCCCACAACCTTCAAAGCTGCGACCAGCCAACCCGCCCGACACAACCAATTCCAATGCCTCCTGCCAATCATTTAGGAGTAAATCTATCCCAACCGGGGAAAGATGTACCCCATCCGATCGATACAGGTCTGTGCATTCGACCTCCACCCAAGAATGCAAAATCTGGTAACCCCCGTGGGCCAATACCCAACGGCCAATTTGCCGATTGACTTTAACCAAACCCCGGGACCACCGTCGGTGCCCCCAGCAAGCAGGCCTAGGAATTATGTCGGACCATAGCAATACAACACCGTGGAACATTAACAGCACTTCCTCCAAATCCCGATGAACCGCTCTAATCAGCTGCTTAACTGTCCAAGACCCCAAATCATTGCCGCCTAGATGCAGCAACAAGCACTCCGGGGATCCTCTGACGCGCTGATGGTGCCGAAGCAAAGGCAAAAGCTGCAACCAGCGCAGGCCGCACTCGCCCAGCCATGATAATGCCACCTCTTTAGCCTTCAGTCCCAGGTGTGCCCCCAACGGCCGTAAGGCTGCCTGCTGCCCGGCCCAGTACACAAAGGAATGGCCGATTATCCAGCAGGCAAACGGCGTCCGATTCCCATCTAAAAGAAAAACACAGTTAGCACCCCTTACACAGATATCCAGGCTCACAAACGTACATATCCCAGAAAGGCATTCGACCTCCAGCGGCCGATCCGCTGAATCTCTGACCCCGGCAAACCTGCCACCGCCGCACTAGTAGCAGCCCCAATCCGGAATGAATGCGGGGCGTAATCACCCGGTGATAGTCCAATCTGCCGTACCACCCGCTGCAGCACCGCTGCGAACTGTAAACGCGTCAAGCAGCGCGCATCCACATGCACAAATAGCAGTTCACCCCCCGTAGGGCATATTCGCAGGTAAGCCTGCTATCGCCGCCACTGGACATATAGCAGAAGCCGCAAGCGGGCTTAAATGCACCCACACCCCCCGCCCTCTCTGATCGGTCTTAGACCTAGCCAACCATATGCTCAGCCGCCCTTGCGCCAAACGCACATGCTGTAGTTGCAGAGCTGCGCCCACGAATGCCCGACTGGATGCCACCAATTCCCCCGGCCTGAAAGCTCCAAAGAAAGCCAGACAAAACACAGCCCGAAACAGCAAGGTCTCATAGTCAGATTCCACTACTAATGGCAAAGCAGCGCAGATCCGCAACAACATATCGGGGGTAACTGGCCACCGCGAGTCCATCTGGGGAGGACGCGCGCTCCCAACCCAACAAGAGTCGGCGTGAAAGAAACCCCCAACTGTGCACAGCCCACCCCACCGCCCTTGAGAAAAAGGCAAAACCGGCAAGGTGAGACCGCACCGTGGATTTAGCAACCCCTGCAGCCTTTTCCGCCACGATGTATGCACCAATGAGGTGATCCGGCACCGGGCCCTGACTCCATCCGCGCGTCCGCAAGAAGTCCACCACACTGTCACAGCACTTGCAGTAAGAACGCCAGGTCGCCGCCGACACCGAGCACCGCAGCAAACTCAGGATACCTGGAGGCCAAGCCGCCATAAACGCTCTGGGACCAACCGCCCCACTGGGTCCGCCTCTGGTGCCAAGCGCCGAAACAAATCCCACTTGAAACGAGAAAGAGCATCAGCGACCTGGTTAGCATATCCTGGCACATGCCGAGCCCTCACCACCACGTTCAACTGCAAACAAGCAAAAATCACCTCCCTCATCAAAGCCGCCACTCGCGTGCAACGGGGAGCATATCGATTGATAACATGGACCACCGCCTCATTGTCGCACCACCACAACAGTTGTTGATTACGAAGTCTATCCGGCCAAAGCTCCAAAACCACCAAAATGGGGAACAGCTCCAGGAACGTTATACTGTCGGTCAAACCCGCCTCCCGCCAGGTCCCCCGAAATAGACCCCAAGTCCTAAACCGACCTCCGCATCCGTGAAAATCTGCAAATCGAACGTAGACACTTCCTTCGCGAGGAGGACCGTAACCCCATTACAGTCTCGCAAGAACTGGTCCCAAACTCCCAGATCTGCCCTCATGCTCCGAGAAACCCGAATGCGCTGATGCGGACGCCGCACCCCCGAGGTAGCCGCCGCCAATCGCCGCAGGAACACCTATCCCATAGGGATAACCCGGCAGGCAAAGTTAAGGGAGCCTAACAAGGCCTGCATTTCCCGCAACGTGACTTTTGCCGACCCCAAAACGTTCGCCACCAAAACCCGCAAACGCACCACCTTGCCCGGGGGCAGGCGAGCTACCATGTCAACCGAATCTAATTCTACCCCCAGAAACGTGATGCGCATGGAAGGGCCTTCAGTCTTGCCCGCCGCCAGAGGCACCCCCCACTCCCGTGCGAGCCAGGTGAAACCCTCCAGCAACTCCCGACAGAGCCCAGACTGCGCCGAACCAACAAATAGAAAATCGTCCAAATAGTGCACCACGTTCGGAGAGCCGACGGACCTCACCAGCGCCCAGTGCCTGAAGGAACTAAACATCTCGAAGTAACAGCAAGAAACCGAGCAGCCCATTGGCATGCTCTTGTCAAAGTAATAGTGGCCCTCGAACACAAAACCCAATAAATGAAAGGAATCAGGATGCACCAGCAGCAGGCAAAACGCGGACTCAATATCCACCTTCGCTAGCAAACACTTGGGCCCACACTCACGCACCAACCGCACTGCCTCAGCAAACGACACGAATAGGGGTAGGGGCCCACTCCCTCGTACTATCATTACTTCGCTGCAGGGGGGGTGGGCACCTTCTTGCTGCAACGGAGTGCGGGGTGCCCTCCCCCACAGATGGAGCAACTATGCTGGAACTTACAGTCCGGAAAGGGGCAAGACGATTTATTAAAGCGCCAACAGACATCCCCGACCCCCTCGCTCGCGCCTTTTTGCCCCCCGGGAGCCGGGCCACTCCGAAAGGGCCGCCCTGCACTCGCCAAAGCCCCGGAGGTCCCCTTTTGCCCCCCCACACCAGCCCCCCCTTTTGCGGACATCTGCGTCAACCAGAGGCTGATATCCTGGGTCCCCCATGACAAGGCACGATTCTCCTCCATCTTATCCCGAAACTTCTCATCATAGTTGAGCCAAGCCCAACCATCATGAGTCTGCGCCGCCTCCAGAATCGAGTCGGCATAAGCCAGTAACATCCCGTAGTGCCCCGGGTAACGCTGCCCCCACACGCTAGCTAACTGCAAGAATGCCCTTGTCCAGTTGAGGACATTCCGAGAAGCCTTCTTGACCCTGCCCGCTTTCTCGTCCGCTCTCCGTTTGCGCCTACTGTCTCCCGAACGCTTCCTACCCTCCAGCAGGCGGAATATATCTATGTATTTTCGCTTCCATATCTTACGCCTCAGCTTACACGGAACCCCCTCCCAAAGCTCTGAAAATGAAGCCAGCGTAGCACCCCCACCACCCCAACTAGCACCCCCCACCCCCTATGGGTCGCTCGCCCCCACCCCCGCCCGACGAGGACGACGAAGATGAAGACGAAGAGGAGTCCCCCCGCCGACATCGTTTACGCGAGTGACGGCTTTTTCGCTTCCTCTTGCCTCCCCCTCCCACGGCCGGGCTAACTGCCACGCTCTGTTCCCGCAGCGTCTCAGGTAACTCACCATCAGCCGAACTCCGGGGTTGCCCCAGATCCGATAAGGTAGCCAAAGACACCGGAATCACCTCCTGCAGGTCCTCACTGCGCAATTGGAACTTCGGCAGGCGCCGGTCCCGCGCTCTGCACCGCTACGTCGCCGGTCCATGTCGTCCCCCGCCTGTCACCGGTCTGCACCTGTGGAGACACCGGAAAAAAGGAAGGGGAACCCGACAAACCCCAAGGATGCTGCCAAGGCCCCGTCCAATCAACCCTGGAGGAGCCCTGTCCCCCTCCCCGCCAATAGTCCCAACTCGACAGCCCTCCACCCCCAGGAACCATAGGCCAAACCCAGGACCCCGCCCCCCCCACCCATCCGGACCCCCAGCTGAGCACTGCCACCCTGGCAACCGCTGCGCTGCCCCTACCACCCCCGAGGGGTCCGCCACTGGTTGGGGCAGAGCGGTGATGCTTGCCGCCACCCCTATTGCCCGTTCCCCCCTACCCTTGCCTGGCACCGGCCCCCCTATGGCCCCCTGTGCCCCATCCTGTCCACGGCCTGCTCTAGACCCCCGGGGCCTCCCAGCACCGACATGGGGCCCCGCAGCACCACCCCTGCCCGGGTCTCTACGCACCGCCTGCCTGGGCACCCCTTTTTTCTTCCCCTTGTCCTGTCCCCCCGAGCCTCCAGGAGCCCGGCCCGTGGGCCTCCCACTGCCCTTCATTCCCCTGCCCCCCTTTCCCCGGCCCCTCTGCCCCGGCATCCTCCGAATCCCAGAGCACAAACTGTGAAATCCATTTGCAGTTTAATATAAAAACAAATAACTGAGCCCCCAGCACCTGAATTGAAAACCGCAGCTGGATGCAGCAGTAGAACGCTCGCGGGCCTGCTCTCCCGGTCGACGACCTGCCTCTCGCCCCTCCGCCGAGCCCTCCGGACACTTCCACAAGGCGCCTCAGCACCCGATCTCCACCGCCGTCCTGCAGCAACCGCTACTCCTCAGACCCGCACTCACGACGCACCAACGACCGGAGCTGCAGCCAGACGCCCGTCCTTTCTCCCGTCTCCGGAGGACTGGCGTCTGACCGCTCGCTCCCCATTGCTCGCCCACGCGCCCCTCCACCTCATTGGCTCCCGCCGCAGCCCGGGCCCGCGGGAGCCAATGAGTTTGAATGCAAACTCCCCTCGGGCACGTGCTTCCCTCGTGACGGGGGACTGCGCCACTCCGCCCCCCCGGTTACAAACGGCCATCGGGCACGTGGGCCCGCGGCCTCTGATACAGTGAGGGTATGCATTTCTAGTCCCTGGTACTGTGCCTCCTCTCCTTTACCACGTGCTTCCATTTCAGGTAAGATGTGTAAACTAGGGTAGAGGTGAAAGATCTACAGATCGCAAGACTGTATTCTCATGTTCTTTGCTACGAGCCTATGGATCTATGCGTGCGATGATCTGAGAAGGAACAAGGAGAAATAGATCCATTATTAGACTGAAGTCTCAGCTATTTATCCTCTTTATCTTTATTGAATGCTTGATATACCCCTCAAGCAGCGCATCAGAACGGTGTACAATAAAAGGCAGCTACAGAAACTAGGAAATAGAAAAGAATGTCAATAATTGACAGGAACGGGAGATGATAGCATCATAACAAGAAGGGATATATAAAAGGCCATCAGAATAAGGAGGCAAGGTAATGGTGACAGCTGTATAGAAAGGGAAAGGCTGAGCGGGAAGAGATATAGCAAGGAAGGGCAGAATCAGGAGGAGGACTATAGGGGAGAGAGGGGGAGATTGAAAGCAGTATGAAACAGGTGGGCCAAAAGAGGAGCAGAGAAACATATATACCACCTTGAGCTCTTCAATGAAACGTTGTCGTGGTGGGCCTTCTTCATGAGGGGGGAATGGTCTGGGGGGAGGAGGGTGTCTTGATTGGGAGGGGGTGGGGGTTGGAGGACATGCCAATTTCTTCTTGTAGCAGTATTTTTAAGGCTGTGCGTTAACAGGCTCCCGGGGACCAGCATAATGTAGCTTGCAAGATTGATCTAAAGTCACATTATTCAATTACCGTGGAATTCACTAATCTGCAATACTGAGTTCCGCAGGTTAGTGACTACCTGTGGTAGATTAAGCTATGATAAATTGTGAAATGTAACGACAGATTAGTAACTAGCTCCGTTAATGTTAGCTGTAGCCATCAACAGAAGTGATGGAACAGCAACAGAATATTATCAAAAAGTGAAATAGCAATATGGGTTGTACGAAGAAGGGTTACTAATACAAGTTGGAAAATAAGACTGCTCTCTGGAGAGCCAATATCTTTTCTTTCTTTGCTTTTCAGTGTGCTTCTTTCAAAAGGTGTTTGTTTCTGAAACGATATGCAGCACATGTTACCGAGATTTCCCTTGCAATCACTCTGGCATTGTTGAATAAAGAGTAACATATACAAGGGACAGATGTAAGCTTCTTATGGTAATCTTTAGTATGATTTCCAGGGAACCGGCTATTTAACTGTAATTATTATTAATGGGAGGAATGTGATTAACTCCCTGCCCATTGCACTGAAAAATGACTCCCTTGTCTCCAACTAGGCTTAACTTGCAGACTTGTTTTTGAAAGACTGTCCACTTTGTTTTTGCAGGATCTTATGTCAAGTCCCTCATGATCGTTCTTTGGAGGCCGAGGTGCTAACAGCACTCATATTCTGCAGTATAGGACGATCCCTCTTATGTTACGTGTGTCATGCACTGCCTCTTCTCTATAACTGAGCAGCAGTAGAAGACAAGGTACCGGCAGAGATGTTTCCTTCTGTACAATCAAAATCATTTTGTGGGGTTGTGTTTATAGAGATGTTTGAAAGAATTTGAGATCAGCAGGTCTCAGCTGCAGAAACAAACCTACCCTAATAAGCAGTGAAAGAGATTTTAATTCTAACTGGTTAGCAAAACACACTACAAGACGGACAAATCCTAAACCGAAGTAACCACTTAATTCTAAAATTAAGGTGGAGGAAGGAGAGAACCAGAATGAAGTAGACAGGGATCTCCTACTTGTACTTGCTCAGTTAGAAGAGCTGCTCCTTTAGCTCAGCACTAGAATCCCTCAAAGATAGCAGGTTTAAAATTCCCAGCTGGAAAAATAAGTGGTGGAACTTTAGAATATACAGTAAATGGTGAATTTTTACAATCTGAAAAAATAGGGGACCTTTCCATGAAGACAACTTATCTCCAAGTTATAACCCCTGTTCAATGTAAAATGATTCCTCTGTAATTGTTATGTTGTTTGATGTAAACTGCCTTGGATAAAGGTGGTATAGAAGACTGTTAAAACTTTTCCTATCATAATATAAACCACACATTTTTACTGATTTGTTAGCTTGTGATTACTCATCCATCTCTCCTCCTGTTCCCCCTCCCATCCGCCCCCACCAACCGACCTACCCACCTTTTCCGTTGAGCAGATTAGATAGGCTGTATGGTCTTTGTCTGCTGCCATTTCCGGGTTTCTATGAGACTATTACTAGAATGATTTTGTGATTCACGTATATATTCTGGAATCCTCATCTTTTGCTCGTACTGTCCTGACCTAAAGAATAAGGCTTTAACCTTTGAAAGCTAGTCAAAAAATATACTAAATGACTCCAATAAAAAGCAATAAAAAGGTATCACCTTTTTTTCTTCTTTTTTTTGTTATTATCAACAATTAAAGTGGATGATCATGGCAACCATATATTTTAACCTTTGTCATAATATTTAATCGGTGATCAGGCATTTTCTTCTCAGGCTGCAGTGATATTAGTAGTAGATCAGTGAATGAATGCTCGCATTGACAAGTTGTTTGCTTAGAAATATCACTTTCTTGCCTTTGTGGTCCTGATATTCTTCATGATTCTCCTCCCTGAATACCTACAGCTTGAATGAGGGCTGGTTCAAGGGGCTGTGGCACCCTGAGACAATGTTTGCTTTTGTTTGCTCATCTTTTGGCCAGTCTTGTGGTACGTATAATCTGCAGACAGGGGTAAATTTTCAGTCAGAAGAATCACTGACTTAAGCTAAATGTCTGTGTCAGTGTTTAACTTAATCCATATATTCAGCACCAGTATCTGTCTCTGATACTGTTCCTTCAGTTTGATCTTTTTTCTCCATTTCTTATCTGCCTTTGTATGTTCTTATACCTATATTTTATTCCTCTTTCTGCCCCTTCAGTCTTCAGTCTCCTCCTTTTCACTTTTCACCAACATACAAGTTTTCTATTTCCTACTCTTACTTCCCTAGTACTTCCATTTCCCCCTTCTGTCTCATTCCTTCCCCAGTCTCCTATTCTCCCCCCCCCCCATTCTTCACCCACTTTCTAGTCCCCAATTTCCACCCTCCCCAGCCCTGCTCATTCCCTGTCACTCATTCCCTCTCTACCCTTTCCCTTTCTTATGTCTTATCCCCTGTCCAGGCTCCTATTTCCACCCTTTCACATTTCCTTCAAAGACCTGTCCCCTTCCTTTGTCTCTTATCTTATAGAAACATAGAAACATGATGACAGAAAAAGACCACATGGCCTATCTAGTCTGTCCTTCCATATCTTGTCAATAGCCCTATGTCCCTTTCAAATGCCTCCCAAACCCTCCAGATCTTTTAAATCATATCCCCTCCCCTTCACTTTATCTCACAGACTTACTCATACCCTTAGTCCATGTTGCTCTCCTAATCCCTGTTCAGTCCCCAGGATTCCTCCACTGGATTCCCAAGCCAATATTCTTTTATCCTACGAATCCATGCACGGCCAACCCATCCAACAGGCAGGTTAGGCAGGCTGTGAGCAGCAGGCCATGTGCCGTTTCTGATTCCCCTCCAAGACGAAGTTGAGTCAGAGAGGGGTCAGAAGTAGCAGGCCGTGTGTGCCAATCACATGGCCTGCCACCAAAACTGTGCTGTCCACCACCCTAATGATCAAATCGGCAGCAGTGGGGATGGTGGCGCAGCACAGCTCTGCACACGTGGGGGGTGGGGGGGGGCATGGTCAGAGCTTCTACCTTGATGACAGAAACCTTGGGCTGGCCCTGAATCTCTGATTTCTCACTCCAAACTCACACAAGCCCAGAGTTGCTGCTTACCCTTCCAATACCCAGAGTCTGTCTTCTTCTGGTCTCCCACCCTCTTCTTGTTTCCCATCCAATTCTGGAGCTTTGCCTAAGTTTGTGTCCCTGTGGGGGGGGGGGGGGGGTGGAACCAACTACGGAGCAATATGGATGCCTAGATTTCAAGCTCCAGAGGAATCCTGAAAGTATCTGCTATCCCAGGTTAATTCAGTGGTCCTACCTTTCTCCCTATTACCCCGGGTCAGTAGTGTGTCAAAACCGGCATGTTTGGACTTCCAAAACAAGTCTGCTACAGGAACAAAATGCTCTAAACAGGAGTCCCCTTCACCGCAAAAAATGGTGTCTCTTCATGATCAGCCAGATGGCCTACTGGAGCTGCTTGCAGAAATTCGTGCAGTCAAGGATTTGGTCCAGCAGAATGGGAATACACTATTTACTCTGCAAAGTGATCTCTCGGATGTGAAAGAGCAACTGGCTTTGCTTACAATACGCATCGACAAGGCAGACAATATTATCGCGGTCCATGAGGAAAGGTTTTGTCAGGTAGATCAGAACGCTAAGTGCATCTGGCAACTGGAGCACAATCTGAAGGACATGAATAATAGATCCAGACGTAACAACATATGGATCTTAGGCCTTCTAGAAGGAGCGAAGGCCCCAACCCAGCGCAATTTCTAGAAGGACTTTTACCTAAACTGTTATGGTTAGAATTTGTTCTTCCTTTCGAGATTGATCAGGCCCACCGGGTTCCTACACATTTAAATTCTCCAGGGAAATACCTGCGGCCGATAATACTCTGAGCCCTGTGCTACTAGCAAGTCATAGTGATAATGAACACAGCCAAAACTCTTTCACTGGTTACATATGAAGGTCACAAGCTTATGTTTTTCCCAAACCTTTCCAAAAGCACAGTGGATAGAAGAAAATAACTGTTAGCTCTACGGCCTCGACTTCAAAAGCTACAATCTCTTTTTGGGATGCACTACCCAGCGCGGATGTGGATCACTCTGCACAACCAGACCCGGTCTGTTGAGGACCCCACAGCTCTGCGTGCTTTCATTGAGGAAAAGGAATCACTGTTCATTCAATGACTTGTAGTTACAAGTCTATACTAACTGCATCTTCTGCTCCTGAGCTAAAAGTTTTGTTTTTAACTCACTCTTTTGCTGGCTGTTACACCAAGTTGTGGTGCCAGACTATAATCTGGTAGTTTTCCCCTTTCCTCCCACTGTTCTTTTCCTTCTTTTCTCTCCTCTCCTTTCCCTCTCCCCCCTTTCTCAGTACCCTGTTTCCCCTACCCCCTGGACCTGATGACTCTTTTTCAAAGTTTGAGTTTCTAACTATGGTTGTAGAGGGGGTTGAGGGGTTGGTCCTGTTTTCGATGCTTGGCTACTTGGTGTGTAAAAGGAGGAAAGGGATAGGAAAATCGACTCCCTGCATTTAACTAAAACAATTAAGTTATGTTTAGTTTGATAGAGGTGTTAAATATAAAGTTTTGTTAAAGAATCCCCTTTCCATGTTTTTTCTAACAGGTGAGAGGGTCAGATCTGTTAGGGGCACGAAGGCCTAGGGGCCTCTCTAGTCTGACTGAGCGATATTATTTATTTATTTAGCCAGTTTTGTATACCACCTTTTCCTTCAATCAAAGTGGTTAGGGACATAACAAGGGGTCTACATTGAACAGAGGGTGACCAGACAGACATATAATTCTGGGGTTTGAGACCAGATCTCAGCCGTTGGTGATTGGTGTCTGTATCGGTGGTGATTGAGTTATGGGGCTTGTTCAAATGAGTCCATGAACAGATGGGTTTTAAGAGATTTTTGGAAGTCCTTGAGGTCTTTTTGTGTTTGTAGATCCTCAGGGAGGGAGTTCCATAGATCCAGCGCCGAAAGTGATAACGCCCTTCTGGAAGTTGCTTGCTTTATCCTGTGGTATCCGGTTGGGGTGCAGAGTCTATTGCTGCCTTGGTCACTGCTTGTGTCTTTAGTTATCAAGGTCTGTAGAACCTCTGCTGAGCAGTGCTGTATGATCTTGAAGATGTGTAGCCTTGAATTTGGTCCGTGCAATTATAGGTAACCAGTGCAACTGTCGGAGTACCGGTCTTATGTGCTTGTATTTGGCTGTGCCTGTGATTATGCAAGCCACAGTATTTTGAACCATTTGAAGTGGGTGCACAGTTTGCTTTGGTAACCCCTGGTATAAGGAATTTCTGTAGTCCAGTATGGGGGTGATGACTACCTGTCATACGAAGTATTCTTGGCTGAGGAGTGGCTTGAGTCGTCTGATGATCTTTAAACGGTGGTATGCTTTCGCTGCAGTCTTGTTTATGTGTGATTGGAGATTAAGGTTCTTGTCCAGGGTGACAGCTAGATATTTTACTTCATCCTTTGTGGTTATTGTGGCAGGAGTTTGGTTGATAGGCGGCAATGGGTGGGTGGGGAGGTTGGGAAAAAGTCATAGTTCGCTATTTTGTAAGGGGGGAGTTGATGTAGTGGCCTGGGGTGCTTCAGGGGGAGGCAGGGGGATACAATATGTTGTTAATGCTCTGTGCCTGTTAACACGCTGGATAGGATGTGAACTCTAGCTGGGCACCTCTGTTTTTTTCCTTGTCCCACTAAAAAGAATAATACAAAGCCGGCCCAGTTAGGAATTTGCACAATGCTTGCATATATAAATTTGTGATCCACACAAAATTATAGTACTCACCAAAACTAACCCCCACACCTACTTACCCATACTATTCTGCCACAATTACTCCATTCCTCATCCCCCCAAAACTACTCCCCACAACAAAACCCACCCCAATCCCATAACTGCTCCCCATCCCCTTAAATCACTCCTACAACCACCTCCACTCCCCAACCCCCCAAACTACTACCTGCTTTCCCAAACCTACCCTCCACACTTATCTCATATCCGCTATTACCCGCTTAACCCTATCCTTGCCACTACCCCCAGAAGTACCCCCAACTCCATCTGTCTCCCTACAATTGTCCTTTCAACCTCCAACTCACACCTATTCCTATCACCACCCCAGTCCTCCTCCCTATATGAATAAGCCTGCCCTACCCTGTCTGCTTCTACTATGGGTAGGATCTAGGTGGGAAGGCACTGGGGGTAGAGCACTGGAAGATGGTGCTAGTCACAGGAAGAGAGGGAGTGAACCAGTAGGCTAGAAATGTGAGAGAAATAAAGAAAAGGAGAGCCCTATTGCAGGCTGAGGAAAAGAGCTCTCACCAACTGCATGAACTTTATATGAGGATAGGAAGAAATGAGCAGTAGGCAGTAGCACAAGATCAGAAATGTCTGTATTTGTGTGTGTGCAAGCATGTCAGTGTATGTTTGAAGAACAAGTGTGTTTCTGTATCCTTCTCTGGTGTGGCCACTGTCATATTAATAGAGTTTCCCTTTGAAAATTTTAGTTGGAGAAGTTCATTGTTACAAATTTAGCTGTGTGCATACAAAGTGGGTGGTAGGTATATTATATCTTGTATTGGTTTGCTCTGAATTAGGTAGCTTTGGCAGGTGGAGAGTGTGGAGGTGAGAGTTAGGGATGGTGGGTAAGTGATTTTTGTGCAAATTCTTGTTGTGGAGGAGTGGTGATGTGTTTCAAGGCATGGGGTTGGATGTGAAGGAACATGCTATTGAGGTGGTAGAGGGAAGGAGAGTGCATTATTTTTTGGGGGATGATAAATTGGATAAGAAGAGTGTAAGATAATTTTGACAGAAGTGTGGATGAGTGACAGTATAGGGGTAGTCACAGGGTTTGAGAATTGTGGGAAAGGTAGAGGGGATAGGATTAGATGAGGATGTGTTTGACATAGGGAATTGCATAGAGTATCTATGTCTAAGTTGGCTTGTGAGATGAAGGGAGGGGGTAATTCTAGGTTAAGAATTGGGTGGGTGAATGCTTGATCTGTGGAGTGATTGTAAGCAATAAATTTAATGTTTTTCTTGTTAGAGTCCTAGAATAAAGGGAATGATAACATACTGTTAAACCAAATTTGCCCAGTGAGGTTCTCTTGTTTTTAGTTTTACCAGATATTTGGTAGAGGAGGTGGTGAGTTGGCCTTTTATAGCATAGAGGGGGGATGGAGTAGGGAGGCAATGATGGGAGTGGTGGGTATAAAGACTTTGCTGTTGAGCAAGTCCAATCTTCTTGGATTTAGCAACGTTCTTTGCATATAGACTTCCAGGAATAGGTTCATTGTTGTAGAGGAACTGTTGGAATTGGTTGCAGACTTGGTTCCACATTTTCTCAGTTTGGTTCTATGCGATATTTTAAATTATCACTGTGAATAGGATGAGCAGGGATTGGAGTGTCCCTTTATTGAAAGGATGAAAGATCTTTCCTTTACTCAGAGGGCTCGGGGGTCTTCTCATCAGCATGACCAGGCCCTTGAACTCATTTTCCATCATGGAAGGGCAAGGGTTTCAACAACTGAGGGCTTAGTAGAAGAAACAGTGATATGGTCAGATCATCATCTTTTGCAGAATTTCTTTGTGTTATAAAAGGAAAGTTCAAGGGAAGCTGCAAGAGGAGTAGGCTAGGTCCCTCAAGGATCTGAATTTGGAGGATGTCAGTAATTTTCTGCAGGCATGTTTACAGTGCTAATCCCTACCAGACTCAGGAGAGGAAGTGGTGGAATGCAGTAAACAGTTGGCTAGAGTCTGTGAGTTATTAGTACCACCAAGGAATTGAGGAGACATGACCATTGATCTGCCCCATCGTTTTCAGCTTTGTTGAGCATCTTAAAACAGAGTGGTAGGTGCTTGGAACATAGACAGGGGAAAATGATATCTATGGAGGATTTTGCTGACTGGAAAACTCATTTTAAAACATAAGAGTATTCAGGCAGCACAAAAAGATTATATTACTTAGTAAAAAGAATGAGAGGGGGTTATAATGCTTTAGTTTTATTATTTAGGAAGTGGTCTTGGAGACCTTCAATGGAATCAGTGGTGGATGGTGGAGATTTAGGGGTTGAAGAATTTGCTGCATTTTTAATAAAAAAAATGCATTCAGTGGTGAAGGAGTAAAATAAGGAGGATTTTGGTGATGGTATTCAAGGGACAGGGGACGTGGCTAAAGTCAAAGCTTTGGGGTCGCAGGGTGAGGTCAAAGAAAGGGTGTGTAGTTGGATAGAAACATAGAAACATAGAAACATGACGACAGAAAAAGACCACATGGCCTGTCTAGTCTGTCCTTCCATATCAACCACTACAACAGTCCCCTTTTTTCCTTTAGAAATCCTCTGTGTTTGTCCCATGCTTCTTTGAATTCAGATACTGTCCTCATCTCTACCACCTCCACTGGTAGACTATTCCACGGATCTACCACTCTTTCCGGAAAGAGATTCAGGAGTGATATGCGGAAATATTTATCTCCTTTCACCCTCATCCCATGTCCCCTCATAGCAGAGTTTGCTTTACATAAAAAGAGGCTCTCCTCCTGTGCATTTATGCCACGGAGGTATTTAAACGTCTCAATCATATCACCTCTATCCCGCCTTTCCTCTAAGGTGTACATATTAAAATCCTTAAGTCTGTCCTCATATGCTTTATAATGAAGGCCACTAACCATTTTAGTAGCCACCCTCTGTACTGACTCCAGCCTGTTTATATCCTTTTCAAGGTGCGGTCTCCAGAATCACACACAATACTCCAAATGAGGTCGCACCAAAGACTTATACAGAGGAACTATCACCTCCTTTCTTCTCCTGGCCATTCCTCTCCCTATGCACCCAAGCATCCTTCTAGCTTTTGCCATTGCCTTTTCTACCTGTTTAGCTACTTTAAGATCATCAGACACAAACACGCCTAGGTTCCGCTCTTCTTTAGTGGACAAAAGTACTTCACACCTATACTATATCGCTCCCTTGGATTGCTGCAGCCCAAATGCATGACCTTACATTTTTTAACATTAAATCTCAGCTGCCAAATTCTAGACCATTCTTCAAGCTTAGCTAGATCCCTCCTCATGTTATCTACACCTTCCTGGATGTCTACTCTATTGCAGATTTTGGTATCATCCACAAAGAGGCAAACCTTACCCGACAGCCTTTCGCTATATCACTAACAAAGATGTTAAAGATTGATCTAATTAACTGTTAGGATCACCACTTGCCCACTGGATCCTCATCCATCTTTATTGGTGAGAGCCAAAAATTGTTGGTAAATTGAAGATCTCATGGGGAGCTGAATCAGTGCTGTAAACCAGAGGAAATGAAATGTGCTGTGGTGTGTCCTCTATAGTAGAAGGATAATTTAGCTATAAGCAAGCAGAGAATTACAGGAATGTATAAAATCTGCCATTCCTGAGCATGTTTGATTTATTTATTATTTATTTCTTACAATCTCTTATATACCGCACTATTTATCATCAGCGCGGTTTACATAAAACAAACATGTTACTGGAGAAGGTAGTAGCCAGGGAGTTGGTGAATTTTATGCATGATGCCCAGGTTTTGAATCAATACTAGTCAGGGTTCCATACTGATTATTGTACTGAGGGAGGAGTGGCCTAGTGGTTGGGGCAAATTGCTTCTGGCTGGAAGGCTGAGGGCTTGAATCCCACTGGAAGACAGCACCCTCAGGCCAGAGGAATGGCATGTCTAGTCCCACAGGTGCTCCATGTGGCACTTAACTCTCTTTTGCCTCAGGTACAAAACACAGATTGTGAGCCCTTTAGGGACAAGGGAAATATATATACTGTGCCTGAATGTATACTGCCTAGATTGCACGTGCACCAGGCAGTATATAAATGCCTATAAATAGTCTATGCCAAATGAGTTATACTTCTGTCAAGGTAAATAGGGAGGACCTCTTCTCCTCTTAGATCTAACATTTGCTTTTGACACAGTTCACCACCATATTTTAGTGGATTGGTTGAAGGATCTGGATGGGGGAGGGAGGAAGAGTTGGTCTAGGTTAGTTCACTTCCTTTTTGATGGAAAGGAAAGAAAGGGTGGTGTTAGAAGGTTTTGAGTCCAATGAACATGCAGTACTACATGGTGTGCTGCAAGGTTCGGTATTACTGTTTAATTTTTTTAAAGGCACATTTTACATAGAATGTGGAGATCAGATTTGAGATGTTCAGGTCACCACATTTACAACTGTGATGGTATCTTAGAAATGTTTCCAGGAAACATGAAGCCATTTCTAAAATACATATCCATGAGCTTCAGGAAGAGCAATTTCAGAAAGAAACATGTGGGAAAAACTGATGTGGAAAACCTGGCAATTTATATAAGTGCCATCATTTTACAACGAGCACATGTAAATGTCATTAATTACACATGTATCTGGGCCATTTTGCAAATGCAGATATGCAGATGCTGTTAATAAATTATGGAGGACACTCTGTAGCTCCCATTTCAATTCAGAGAGGGAAATAAATGTCAGGGGATTAAGGGGCTATCCCCCTTAATCTCTCCTGTAAAGGGCTGGCCAAAATGAGCAATTTTTAAATCCCTATTTATGCCAGAGAGCAGATGTAAATCTGGATGTGGATGATTTTGGGACTTCCAGTTACATAGCCTATATGAAAGGGGAATGCATGCGTAGTTTTTTCTCATGACCATTGCACACTCCTGTCACGCTCCCAACATACTCCATCGACCTTGAACATCATGAGGTCATCCATGTGTACATTTCTAAATGGCCTTTCTAAAATGGCCATTAGGGATGCGCTTTCGTTTTGAAATGAAAGCAGCAATAGTACATGCTATTCGCACTATTGGGCAATACCATGCCCTGTTCGCACATGCACAAATGGTGCACACTATTGCACAATAGAGTGCACTATTAAAGATGAAAACAAAGAAAACCCAAAGAAATGAAATAAAATGAAATCTTTTTCCCTACATACCCCTAATGGCCATTTACACGTAGCCACAATTTACATAGGCATATGCTTACTTACATACCTTTCAATCTCATATAGGGCTTCTAAAATAACCCCCTTAAGCTCAATGTGGCTCCTCAATGTAAGAATATACGGGAGTTGAGGGTTTTGTGCTACTCCTATGCCAATGATTTTCAGTTATTGCTGCAAAAGAGGATGGTAGGAAAGCGTTGCCACTGTTGATGAAGGCACTTGAAGAAATTGAAAGTTGATTGAGAAGGAATAGATTGAAACTAAATTGGAGGAAATTGGAGGTACCATATGTGGGGAAATGTGAGTTGCTCCCATTGGTTAAAATTTATTTTTGAAGGGAAGATATGGGGGGGGGGGGGGCCATATTGAAAACAGTTTAGCCGGATAGCAGACCTGATAACTAGCTAACCACTAGCAGGATATTCAGTGGCCTTAACGCAGATGATGCCGTTGAATATCCCCTCCTACCCAGTTTAAATGTCCTGGCGCTGCTTAGTGTCCGGAGTGCTCCAGGGCCGATACTGAGCCGCTAACCGGATAACCTAAACCAGCTAAAGTTAGGCAGAAAAAAACCTGGCCTAACTTTAGCTCTTTTAACTATGTGACAAGTGGCTGAATATTTCCATTGACCAAAAAGCTAAAACGCTATCCAGGTAAACCAGATATTCAGTGCTGCTGGTCGAATACAGCCCTGGCACTGAATATCTGGGCAAAATTTAAAGCGCCGATGACCAGCCATTTTATATGTGCTGATTGCTGCTGCTGCTGAAAATACACCCCCATACCTTTTAGTGGGATGATGAAAAGTTTGGGGTTTTTTATAGATACTGATTTAACTTTTTCAAAGCAGCTGTCCTCTGTGGTACCGTCATCATTTGGGATTTTACAGTGCATTTACCTGTTATGGCCACTACTCTCTATGGAAATCTATGTATAGCGGTGCAGGATTAGATTAATGTACCAGTATGTACTTGGCGTTAGTGGATCAGGAATTACAAAGATTGCAGCCAGTCCAAAAAAAAAAAGGCTGCTCTGGTTTCCTGCACAGCCACTCTTCAGCCTGCTATCTCATTTGCTGTGGGTCCCTTTAGGCCCATAGGGAAAAACTAAAAAAAAAGAAAGAAAAAAGAACTCCTTTCCCCTTGTCTGTCTCTGCCGCTGCTGCCTGCATCACTTTGTTGTCCTTCCTTCTGAGCTGTTCTGTGACCAATATGTTTTTTTTTTAAATTTACCAGTCATCCTCCGCCTTCAGATTTACATCTTTGTGGGTGTATTTAGATTTTCCTTCTACCATTTTTACCCTTTTTTAATGCCTTACAGCCAATTCAGGTGCTAAGCCAGTTCTCTTCAGGTGTTTTAGGGCCTTGCGGCCCACTGAACTGCTACATTGGCTGTCTTCTAGACATGTGCATTAGTTTTCATGCAAATGGAAAAATTGACCAAAATGCTGTTGAATATCCAGGTGTGCAAACCACTTAAGTGCCTTTGAATGTCTCCCCAAAAGTCCTAAAGCCTTTTAAGGATGCCACAGAGGAACTGAGTTCCAAAAGAACTATCCTGGTAGTGAATATTTTGCAGGTGAAGTTAGAGGGTTTTCAGCAGTGACAAGGATTCACAGCAGAGGTTTTGGTGATGGCGGGCATCTTGCATGACAAGTAGAAAAAAGCTGCAATCCCTTGTGACGGATGATACTTATCTGCTAGCTGGTTTTTGTGACCTGTGGGAGTTATGGCTCAAGTATGTTCAGAAGTACGTTGTTTGGGAGTGAGGCTATATACTAAGTTTTCTTTGTAACTGCACGTGAGAGCTATTGTTAAAGCTGGATTTTACAAATGGTGGCCACTTATTCTCTAACAAGACTTTAGAATGGTCATTGAGCTGCATTTGTCATCGTATTTGGATTACTATAATTCCTGGTTGTTAGGGTTGCCTCATTTTTGTCTGCGCGACCTTCAAATCTTGCAGAATGCAGTCATTAGATTAATTTTCATTGTATTTAAATGTGAACAGATAACCTCATATCAATTCTAGCTATCATGGTTTCCTATAGAGGAGCGGTCAAAATTTAAGCTATTGGCCTTAATTTATAAGACACTTCGTGGAACGGTTCCTCCATATTTTCAGTCTGCACTTCAAAACTGTGTTGCTTTACAGCTGTTGAAATCTCAAAATCAGGGTATTATGGTGATTCCAACAATGGTGGATGTGCAGAAAGTAGAGTTCCATTCGGGGGCATTTGCTTGTCACCCCCTTCTTATTAATCACCATTGGCTCCCGGTCTTCTCTCGTATCAGGTACCAAACTCTTCTTCTGACTTAAAAGGCTGCTCACAATACCACCCTAGAATATCTGTCTGCTCTGATCTATCTCTATGCTCCTACTCGTTTTTGTTCACTTCATGCCAATCAACTTCATATTCCCCTGCTGTCCAAAGTAAAGTATGAATCCATTTGCCAATTTACATTTTCCATTACCGCTCCTTCTCTTTGGAATAGCTAGTCTACGCATATTCATTTGGAGCCTTTCATTCAAAATTTTAAGTTCGCTCTGAAAACTGATCTCTTTGAACAAACTTTTGGAAATGGGGGTTAGGAGGGCCTGGCAAAATACTGATATAGGTAATGTCTGATCCTCTGTTTCCCCGCCCTACCCTCCTTCTCAATGTGTTGCATTTGAGTTACTGGTTCTTCTATGTGTGTCCTTTCCTCTCTTTCCTAGGCAAAATGGGGTTCCTGACTAATTGTTTGTTAGCGTTATTTTATTTTATGTTAACATATTTTATTGTAAATTACTTTGATTGCTTGCAGAATGGCAGTACATCAAACTTAATAAGCCATAAACCATAAACCATGTGCAGAACCTATTTTGTGGAACAGGTTGTCACTGAAGTTGAATTAGGAGTCTGATTTTCTAAAATTTAGGAAGGGTATAAATAGGTTTTTATTTCAAAAAATTTAGGAAGATTTTATATGAAGTTGTATTAAGATGATCAGAGAAGCAGGACTGTATGAAGGCAACTGAGCTGTGAAGATTAGTGGAAGACTCATCAACAACCTTCACTATCCTGATGATACCACTTTACTGGCTGAAAGTGAAGACGATCTGAAACATTTGCTTCTCAAGATCCAAGAACATAGTCTTAAAATTGCTCTGCACCTTAATGTAAAGGAGACAAAGATCCTGACAACTGGCAAAATCAATAAGTTAATCATTGATGGAGAAGAAATCAAAATAGTGGACAACTTTAGCCTACTTGGATCAACTATCAATAAAGAAGCAACAAGCAGTCAAGAAATCGGATAATGCATTGCTCTTGGCAGAATGGCTATGAAGGATCTAAACAAGATCCTCAAGAGCAGATATGTCTCTCTCCATATAAAGATTTGACTTCCTCAAGCTATGGTATTTGGAATTTTTGCATATGGATGTGAAAGTTGGACAGTGAAAAAGACAGGAAGAAAATTGATGCCTTTGAATTATGATATTGGTGACAAATACTGTGTATACCATGAACTGCCCAAAGAGCTAACCAGTTAGTACTAGAGGAGATGAAACCTAAGCTTTCTTTAGAAACTCAGATGACAAGTTTCATCTTTCATACTTTGGACACATCACGCGAAGAGAGAGATCATTAGAGAAAGACATCATGCTTAGCAAGGTAGAAGGACAATGCAAAAGAGGAAGGCCAGCAATGAGATGGATCGATACAAGAACAGCAGCTATGGGTGCCACTCTGTCAACAATGAGCCGCCTGACTGAAGACCGAACACAGTTTAGGAAAACTATCCAGAGGATCGCCAACTCGACGGCACTTAACAACAATAAAATTAAGATGATTATTGTACTGCATGATTTACATTGTTTATTATTTGATATGTTTATATGTAAATCACTCAGAAATATATGATGAGCGCCATATAAATGCTTTTAAATAAATAAATAAAAAGAAAAAAATATCACTCTGTAGTGCTATGCACTGACTTACTGGAAGGAGAAGCTGGTAATTGGGATTGAGGAAAGGGAATGCCAGAGACAGGGAAGCGGTGGCAATGGTGATGCAGGAAGGGAAATGATAGGCAGGCCAGCAAGCGGTATTGGAACCATGAGTACCACCCTGTCACTTATTTTATTTATTTAGCTGTGCTTATATACCGCTTTTCACCAGGTCAAAGCAGTTTACCATAGAAGTGGGGGTACATTAAAACAGGATAGAACAAAAAAAGGGGGGGAGCACATTATAAAGGTTAGAACATATTTAATTGTAGAGGGGGATTGCCATCACCAGGGGGGGGGGGGTCAAACATATATACATATTCGGGAGAGATGCCAGTCCGATCTTTAGTCTGCCTCTCAGTCTCAGTTTGTCTGGTTCATTGGTTGCTGTTCTTTTCGCATTCGAGGTGGATGGAGAAGAGTTGGGTTTTAAGTTGTTTCCTAAAAGAGGAACGTTCCTTGTTGCTCCAGATGCTGGCAGGGAGGGAGTTCCATAATGTGGGGGCATATAGTTCAAATGCGCGGTTACAGGCTTGTTGGTTAAATTTAGTCCTTTCATGTGGTACGGTCAGCAAGTCGCTTGTGGTTTGACGCGTTGGCCTTCTAGAGTTCAATCGGGGTAACAGGGTACTGACATGTGTGGCTTGTTGCTGATGGAGTGCTTTATGAATCAGAACCAGTGTTTTATACTTGATCCATGCTTCTAGCGGGAGGATATGGAGATCTCTCAAGATGGGGGTGATATGGTCATATTGCTTCCCTTTTTGGATGATCCTTACTGTTGTATTGAGGGCTGTCCATAGTGGGTTAAAAATGGCAGTCGATAGACCTTGGTATATGGCATTGCAAAAATCTAGGTGGGAGAGTGTCATTGCTTGCATGACTTATCTGAAGTCCTGTGGGTCTATGAGTTGTCTGAGGCGCTGTAACATCTTGGCTTTGAAAATATTGTTTTTGCTGTCCTTGTAATTTGTTGTTTGAATGATAGTGTTTGATCAAGAATGATTCCACTTACCACTGCCATCCTCCATCTTTTCATGCCAGCGTCCCATGAGCCCCAGTAGGGGAAAATCTGTAGAGACTGAAGCCCTAGCTTCAATGCTAAGTGCAAGCAACAGTGATCAGCCTACTGCAAGTTAGATTCCTGCATAGATTTCAGTGACATGCTATCTGGCAGAGCTCATTGAAGTCATGTACGCAGATCTCTTGGCATACTAGATGCACAAATTGGAAATCAGGCTATATCTGGGAAAAATTGTGCAGCATTTTCTGTCCTGCTCCCAAAGTGCCCAGTGAATGCATATTCTCCATGGTGAGTCGGTTGATTTAATGTATTTGGACTTTCAGAAAGCCTTTGACAAGGTCCCTCATCAGAGACTTTTGGTAAAACTAAAGAGTCATGGGATAGGAGGCAGTGTACTATTGTGGATCAGGAACTGGTTAAAAGATAGAAAGCAGAAGGTAGGGCTAAATGGCCAATTTTCCCAGTGGAAAAAGGTGAATAGTGGAGTACCCCAGGGATCTGTGCTGGGTCCGCTGCTTTTTGACATATTCATAAATGACCTGGAAAAGGGAATAACGAGTGAGGTTATCAAATCTGCAGATGATACAAAACTATTTAAAGTTGTTAAAACCCAAGAGAATTGTGGAAAATTGCAAGAGGATCTTGATAAATTGGAAGACTGGGCATCCAAATGGCAGATGAAATTTAATGTGGACAAGTGCAAAGTTATGCACCTAGGCAAGAACAACCCAAATTATGGTTACACGATGTAAGGTTCCACATTAGGAAGCACCACCCAGGAAAAAGATTTAGGCGTCATTGTAGATAACATGTTAAAACTCTCCGCCCAGTGTGCAGTGGCAGCCAAGAGAGCAAATAGAATGCTAGGTGTCATAAGGAAAGGAATGGCAAATAAAACAAAGGATATTATAATGCCTCTGTATCGTTCCATGGTGCGACCGCACCTTGAATATTGTGTCCAATTCTGGTCGCCGTATCTTAAAAAGGATATAGCGTTATTAGAAAAGGTTCAGAGAAGAGCCACCAAAATGGTAAAGGGGATGGAAGGATACCCCTATGAAGAAAGGCTAAAAAGGTTAGGGCTCTTTAACCTGGAAAAGAGACGGCTGAAGGGAGATATGATACAAGGCTATAAATTAATGAACGGAGTGGAACGGTTAAACATAGATCGATTGTTTACATTATCAGAATATAGAAAGACTAGGGGACATGCAATGAAGCTATAGGTGAAACTATTTAAGACAAATAAGAGAAAATATTTTTTCACTCAACGTGTAATTAAACTCTGGAATTTGTTACCGGAGGATGTAGTAAAGGCTGTTAGTGTAGCTGGGTTTAAAAAAGGTTTGGACAAGTTCCTGGAGGAAAGGTCCATAAACCATTATTAAAAAGGGATCCAGTATATCAATGCTTGACCCAATACAAGCATTGTGGAACCTGTGTCTTTTGGGGAAACTGCTAGGTATGTATGACCTAGATTGGCCACTGTTGGAAAGAGGATATTGGGCTTGATGGACCTTGGTCTGACCCAGTATGGCATATCTTATGTTCTTATGGTAGGGGATATTGTGTCTCCCCATTGTTCACAACTAGCACTAGACTTGGTAAAACAGCAGTGTTTGTGTAGACAAAGCTCACCTTGTTTGGTTTCCCTTCATTTTCATGCAACTTGGATAAAGAATGAGTGCAGAGATGTACTAAGGAGCAGTTGCCCACACTCTGCTTTCAATGTCTAACTGTTGTTTTGACAGTTTACACTGAAGTCTCTTCAGGATGGTGCCCATTTTCAGTGGATACCTTTTAGTCTCCCTATGCCAAAACTTAAAAGAAAAAAGAAAGAAATAAAAAAAAAGCAAAACTCAAAACAAAAACAGAAAGGAAATACAACAAAAAGAACCCAATAAAGTCTCACTCTGCTGTTGGTGCCAGACTCATCGAACCGCCATTTATGTCATGTTCTGCCCATTTGTTGCCAGTTTTACTCTTGAGACCTGAATCCTGGGGAGGCCCAAGGGGGGTGCGAGGCCATGTGCAGAGATTCATTGCGGGGCCTCATTTGCATAAGGAACCTCATTTGCATAAATATTAGCATAATGTTAACATGCCTCTTAATGAGTGTCTGGATAAAGAAAGACTACCAGATTTCTACATTACTATACTCCAGTGCCAACCGCCAGGCACATTAGGAAGTACTATAAATACTGCCCATTTAAAACCCATTAAATCCTATGAATACTTGATTTCACTTAACTACACTCCCTATTCTCCATACAGGAACCGTAAAACATCGGCGTTTATTCAAAATGTGCTTGTATCTACTAATTTGTATACTAATTTTTTGTTGGATCACTCACCATGAGAAGGAATTTTCCTCCTCTCGAAGTGAGCCCTCCGTTTTAATTAATTTTAAACGGACCCTGTATGGATCCAAAAGATGGAATTTACAGCACTATACAGCTGTCCCATCCATTAAGACTCTCTAACGTGATAGTCCAACCAAAAAAAATCCCTTTTTCCAACTATATCCCCAAACACAGTTCTTCATATCGATAAACACAGAAGTGTACTTAACTGAAGAGCTTTTCTCAAAAGAGTCCAACAAACAGTTCAAAATGGAAACCGCCTAGTCCGAACTCCAACCTCTTGTCGTCTGTTCTTCACTTCAATGGCGTTCCTCCATCCATACAAAAGCTCCAATTCAAAATGGAAGCCGCCGTCCGAATTCCAACCACTTGTCATCTGTTCTTCACCTCAATGGCGTTCCTCCATCCATACAAAAGCTCCAAAAGAGGAATCTTCTCAGGATCACATCGATTTAAAATCATAAGGTTCACGCTACACCAATTAGTGTTTCAAGCCGCTCAGCTCGACAGCTCTTCCTCAGGCGAAACCTGTGCATTTAAAACCCATAGCAAACCCACCGTATCGTAACAGCACTACCAGGACTCACAAAACACCAAACCCTACCTATCAAAAGGCAACACTGCAAATATTAAACCAATACATCTCAGAGAATGCCAATACATCTCCTATTGGGGGAAAGAGAACAAATGGCACTGTCAAATAGAAACTACATGAACAGAATACCTCAGCTCGGTTACAAATGCAAAAGAAAGAACAAGGGGTCACAATTTAGAAATGGAAAGACAATAATTTAAACTGGGAACCCCAAAGGCAAAAGTTGGATCATATAACAACACTGGAGAAATACAACTATAAATTAATTTCCTCTTGTACTAAACAAAAATGCAAAGACATTAGCAATGCACATTTCCCACAGCTGACATATTCTAGTTAATAAATTCAAAATAAAAAGTATTTTTCTACCTTTTGTTGTTTGGGCATTTTATTTTTCAATTGCAATTTCTCCAGTCACTTTCTTCTGGTTTCTTCGTGTCTTCTGCTAGCTGTCCATTTGTCCTTTCTTCTCTCTTCTAGATTTTTTCCATTCTCTCTTCTACATCTGCTTTAACATACTGATCTTTCCCCTTTCCCCATTTCTTTCTTAATTCCTTTATTATCCACTCAGATTTCACCCTTCCATCCTCAATTCCCACTTACTCTGCGAATACCCAGCCAATTGTAGATTTTCTTCCCTCCCGCACAAAATATCTTTTCCCCCTCCATCCTCATTCCCCCAGCCCCATCCCCTTCTAGTCCTCCCCAACATCAACTTCCTTCTAGTTCCAGCCCCACCCACCATCTGCTTCCTTCTAGTTCCATTCTCCCACCCCCTTGCATCAGCCCATTTCCAGTCCTAGCCCCCCAATCAGCTCATTTCCAGTCCTATTCCAGTCCTATTCCAGCCCCCATCAGCCCATTTCCAGTCCAAGCTCCCCCCACCACTCAGCCTATTTCCAGTCCTAGCCCCCCATCAGTTCATTTCCAGTCCTATTCCAGTCCCCATCAGCCCATTTCCAGTCCAAGCTTCTCCCAACAGCCCATTTGCAATTCTAGCCCCCATAAGCCATTTCCAATCCTATTCTAGCCCCACATCAGCCTATTTCCAGTCCAAGCTCCCCCACACTCAGTCCATTTCCAATCCTACCTCCCCAAAAGCACATTTCAAGTCCTAGCCCTCCCCATCAGTTCATTTGCAGTCCCAGCCCCCCACTCTCAGCCCATTTCTAATCCTAGCCCCCCCCCCCCCCCCACTCAGCCCACTGCTTTGGGGACTTCACTATGGTGCATCCTCTGAATCTTATGTAAATCCCTTAGTATGTCCCTTCCCCACCTTCCCAGCTCTGTCCAGGCCCTCAGCAAAAGTTTTTAAAAAAGGGCAGAGTCCATGCATAGGCTCAGTGCCTGCTGTTCCAGCCCTCTGTGACATAGGAAGTCTGCATTGGAGGGGGTGGGGCCAGCAGACACTCAGCACATGGAGGGTTTCCAGTGATCCACTCTGTTACTTTTGCCGCAGTCTGAAGTCAACATTGGTAGCAGAGTAATGGCCGCTTGAGAAAGCAAAAGGATAAATGTTGAGGGGGAAGAGAACAGAGAAAAATGTGAGGGGAGAAGTGAAATGAAGATGCTGGATAGAGGGAGGGTATGATGGACATAAAAGGGGAAAGAGAGGGAAATTCTGAACATGGGGGGGGGTGAAAGGAAATAAGGGGGTATGGACATGGAAGAGAGAAGGGAAGAGAGAGAGAGGAGAGATGCTGGTCATGAGTGTAGGACAGGGAATGGAGAGGGGAAATGCTTGCCATAGGTGCAGAGAAGGGAAGAGAGAGGGGGCATACTGGCCATGGTAGTGGGTAAGAGAAGAGACAGAAGACATGCTGGCCATGGCTGTGGAGAAGGGAAGGGAGAGAGTGGATTGAAAGGTATAGCTGGATTCAGTAAAAAAGAGGAAGCTTGGATGGTAGAAATGAGGGATAAAATCTGGGTTGCTAGAAAGGCAGAAAAATGAATGGAAGAAAAAGATGTCAAGGTTGGATGTTGTTGTTAAGTGCCGTCGAGTCGGAGTCGACTCATGGCGACCCTCTGGATAGCTATCCTAAATTGTGTTCGGTGTTCAGTCAGGCGGCTCATTGTTGACAGACTGGTACCCATAGCTGCTGTTATTGTATCGATCCATCTCATTGCTGGCCTTCCTCTTTTGCGTTGACCTTCTATCTTGCCAAGCATAATGTCTTTCTCTAATGATTTCTCTCTTCGCATGATGTGTCCAAAGTATGAAAGTCGAAGTCTTGTCATCTGAGCTTCTAAAGAAAGCTTAGGTTTGATCTCCTCTAGTACCGACTGGTTTGTTCTTCGGGCAGTCCATGGTATATACAGTATTCGCCGCCAACACCATAATTCAAAGGCATCAATTTTCTTCCTATCTGTCTTTTTCACTGTCCAGCTTTCACATCCATATGATGTTATTGAAAATACCATGGCTTGAACAAGTCGAATCTTTGTATGGAGAGAGACATCTCTGCTCTTGAGAATCTTATCTAGGTCTTTCATAGCCATTCTGCCAAGAGCAATGCGTCATCTGATTTCTTGACTGCTTGTTGCTTCTTTATTGATAGTTGATCCAAGTAGGTTAAAGTTGTTCACAATTTCAATTTCTTCTCCTTCAATGATGAACCTGTTGATTATGCCAGTTGTCATGATCTTTGTCTTCTTTACATTAAGATGCAGGCCCATTTTGAGACTATGTTCTTTGATTGTGAGAAGCAAATGTTTCAGATCATCTTTACTTTCAGCCAGTAATGTGGTATCATCAGCATAGCGAAGGTTGTTGATGAGTCTTCCACCAATCTTCACACCTCTGTTGTCTTCATACAATCCTGCTTCTCTGATGATTTGTTCTGCATATAAATTAAACAGGTAGGGGGAAAGTATGCAGCCTTGTCTTACACCTTTGCTTATTTTAAACCATTCTGTTTCTCCTTGTTCCGTTCGAACTGTTGCTTCTTGATCAATGTACAGATTGCGCAAGAGAACGATCAGGTGTTCTGGTATACCCATGCTTCTTAATGTGGTCCAGAGTTTCTCATGGTTTACACAGTCAAAAGCCTTGCTATAGTCGATAAAGCACAAATAGATATCCTTTTGGTATTCTTTAGTCTTTTCAAGGATCCATCTCACATCTGCAATGATGTCTCTCGTTCCTCGCCCTTTCCTGAACCCTGCTAGCACTTCAGGTAGTTCTTGTTCCAGGTATGGTTGTAGCCTCTTTTGAATAATCTTTAGTAGAATCTTGCTGGCATGTGGGATCAGAGCGATTGTGCAATAATTTCCACAGTCAGTTGGATCACCCTTCTTTAGTATTGGTATAAACACAGATCTTTTCCAGTCAGTTGGCCATGATGTTGTCTTCCATATTTCTTGGCAGAGCCTTGTGAGTACGGTAACAGCTACATCAGATTGCTGTAATACTTCTATGGGAATGCTATCAATGCCTGGTGCTTTGTTCTTTGATAAGGCTTTCAATGCTGCTTCAACTTCTTCTTTCATCACCAATGGTTCCCGATCATAAGGTACAGGTTGAAATGGCTGTTGGTCCACCTGATCTTTATCATATAAAAACTCTGTATATTCCTTCCACCTTTTCTTGATCTTCTCAGCGTCATTCAACATAGAACCTTGAGCATCTTGTAACATTCCAATTTGAGGCTGGAACTTTTTCTTTAACTCTCGTAGCTTTAGGAAAGCCAATCTTGTTCTTCCTCTAATAGTTTCTGCTTCTATTTCCTTGCAAGTGTCATTGTAGTACTTTTCCTTGTCCTGTCTTGCTGCACGTTGGAAATCTCTGTTGAGTTCTGCGATTGTCTTTCTTTCTCCTCTGGCTTTAGCTTCTCTGCGTTTCTGGGCAATTTTCAGAGTTTCTTCCGTTATCCATTTTGGCCGTTTTTGCTTTTTCACCTTTTGTAGAGACTTCTCGCTTTCTTCCACCACAACCTTCTTGATGTCATTCCATAACTCTTCTGGAGCTCTGTCATTTGTATCTAAAGCAGCAAATCGATTTTGCAGGCAGTCTTTAAATTCCAGTGGTATATTCTCAAGGTCATATTTTGCTGCATTCATGAGTGGTTTGCTCTTTTTCAACTTTAGCTTGAGTTTGCATACTAGTAGTTGATGATCTGTACCACAGTCAGCTCCAGTAGGGAAGGAAGTGAAGAAGACAGGAGGAAAGAAAAGAAATGGCAAATGGATGGGAGGCCCTAGAAACTGAATTAAGAGGACAGATAGAATAAAGCAGAACCAGATATTGGGACCAACATAATTAGTAAAATAGTCACCAGACAGCATAGGTAGAAAAATAATTTTATTTTCAATTTAGTGATATGAATGTGTCAATTTTTGGAATTTACATTTGCTGTCTTTATATTTTGCACAGTATTAGTGGTAAATGCATCACTGTCTATCTCTCTGATGCTGTCTGCATGCAGAGTATTGCTTCTTGGGGTTTCAGTTTAAATTTTGCCTATATCTATTATTCTATTTCTATTTTTAGTTTCTGGTACTGTATGTAATACTCGAATGTAATGCATACCTTTTCTGACCAAAAAGAGGCTCTAAACTCATGGTGTGCATTACATTTGAGGGCACCTTACATTTGGAGGAAAACACTGCTCTTTAGCCCTCTTCTTCCTCCTTCTTGTACTCTCGATCGGTGCCCAGCCCTTGAAAAGCCGTTTTTTTGCTCTGGCCACGAGATCGGGAGCGGCCAGAGCAAAAAAATGGCTTTTTAAGGGCCGGGCACCGATCAAGAGTACAATAAGGAAGCGGAGGTTGGCTGGATTGGGCCGGGCCGGCAGCACTAAGGGGGGGGGGGGGTGTGGTGAAGCAGCACTAAGGGGAGGAGGTGCGCACTACAATCGCCAGCAAACATTTTTTTCAATTTCAAGCCTTTCAAAATAGGGGTGCGCATTAGATTCTATGGTGCATTAGACTCGAGTAAATATAGCAATTTAGGGGTATATTTACTAACCCGCGCATACGTGCGCGGCGCACAGTAGCGTACGCTAATGATGCACTTAAGTGCTCTTAAGTGCCCCGCACGCGTGCGCGTCACACTAACGGGCCCCCGCACACGTGCACCTCACACTAACGGGCCCGCACAAGTGTGCGGTGCGCTGATGTGCGATAGAGGCGGGGAAAGGTGTACGGAGGGCAGAGGAAGGCCCCCGAGGGGCGGAGGGACGGGGTCAATGGGTGGAGAGTGGGAGGGGAGAGGTTCCCCGCACAGGAGCGTTGCTGAATTTCGGCAAAAAAAATACCGCGAGTGAAAAACTCGCGTTAGAGCCGATTTAAAGGGAAGAGAAAACATTTCCGTCAGCAATGTACAGCAAAACCGGGGAAACCTGAAAAACGTGAGCAGTGTGATACATGTGCACAGAACAAAATAGCAAATATAAATTGAAAATGACCACAACAAATTCCAAATAAAGTATAAGCCAGCTGGGCAACAGTGATATTAATGGGAAACCATAAAAAGCACTCCCAGTAAAGCTCAAAAAAAAGAAATGATTTTTGGAAGGGTCTACGCTCCGTAGACTCTTTCAAAAGCACTGCATTTTAATGGAGCTTTCCTGGGAGTGTTTTTCAGGTTGCCCATTGATATCACTGTTGCCCAGCTTGGTTTTGGTTTTGTTCCCCTTTTTTGGAGGTCATATTTGAGGTTTATTTGCACCTTTGTCCCCATACAAGGTAAACGAGCCCACAGTAAAATTGTGCAGAGCAGGGTGTCTGACTCGTGCGGCCAGGTTTCCTATCCCCAGAGACTGCATTGTCTCCATGGCCACAGTGTGGTGCAGCGGACACAGCCAGTGCCTGAAAGACCAGAGGGCCACAGGTTCAAATCCCAGCTGGGGCTCCTGCCAACCCAGTCCCCATAGTTTTACCCACCACTAAACAGTGATAGTACAGACACTCCTTTATTGCAGAGAACATAAGCATGGTTCCAACACCTATATTTTACCCTACACCGCACACAAACCATAACAATGGGCATTCCTACAGCCGAGTCCCCCAAATTCAGTCCTGGGGTGCCACAACTCAATCATGTCATATGCTTTTTCCCAGATAGGGACATGTCTGCATGTTGGCGGAAGGGTACAGGTGGTGGAGGGGGAAGTGGCTGCAAACCACAGCAGACAGTGGCCTAGGCCTGTGCAGGCTGGCACCGTCCACCGTAACAGACAGGCTCTGTCGGATGTACAGTCATGGACTCCCCAGGGAAAGCAGCATATCTGTGGCAACATGATGGTGCAGTGCACACAGACAGTGTGTGCAGGAACAGAAGGTCACAGGTTCAAAGCCCAGTTGGGGCTACTGCCAATCCAGTCCACATATTTTTCCTACAACTAAACCGTGATAGTAAGGACACACCTTTATTGCTGAGAACATACACATGGTTCATACGCCTATATTTTACCACACCAAACACAGACACCATAAACAGCCGCATTACCTAGAGCAGAGTCTCTCAAATGCAGTCCTGGAGGGCCCCACACCATTCAGGATCCATGCTGCCACTAATAAAGATGCCTGTGTTGTATATCTATGCACCACCCCCATGGTATGCTGATGTAGCTCAATGCATATTTATGAGGGACAGCATGAAAACCCGAACAGTGTTTGGAACACCAGGACTGGAGTTGGGAACCTCTGCCGTAAAGCAGCAGCCAACAGGGCCAGACACACCCAGACACACCCCCACAGGCCCCATTGGCCAATGCCTCATGGAGAGGCAGGACATTGGGCCCTGCCTATATCTCCCAATACTAGCAGTTGCATACCTTAGCAATGCCACCCTACACCTGGGTATATGGTACACAGCTATCAAACGTTGCCCATGATAACTGGCAGATATCAATTCCTACGTTAAACACATTTTGCTCATTGATCTCCACCATAACAATCATTGTGATGTCTGCGGTGTGTGCTGCAGGTCTGGTCTCTGACAGTGTTTACCACCCTGGGGAGTGACCCCCAGCAGTATTGTGTACCATATCCATGCCTGTACTGTGCCCAGGACTGGTGTGGTGGGTATGGCTGCTGGACTCCTCTATAGTAGCACAATGCTGGCATAGGTGTGGGGGTGGCTGCTGTGTCTGTCTATCCACACAGTGTGTGGTGGCTGCAGTTTGCCATCCTCAGCCCTGGAGGAGGGTGGTGGTACATGATCCTCCCAGGGATCCATGGGGGCTACACCGGAGTGGGACAGACAGGGATATCCAGGGTGTTTGTGCAGAAACTACCTATCTCATACATTAACACTGCTTTGCACCTCAGGCATGGCCTCTTTCAGCCATGGAAGGTGTTGTGGACCTGGTCCCAGGCGCCTCATCGCACACTCAGAGTGAGCACAGTACCCGCACAATGTGATGGTGTGTAGCTACTCTGTGCCAGTGAAACACACGGTCAGTACCCCCTACCAGGCCGAGGTGCTGTGGGGGTGCACCCGGTCACGTCCCCCTACCAGGCCGAGGTGCTGTGGGGGTGCATTCCCCATCTTGTGTTCATCTGTGGACAGCTTATTTGCATGTGCAGTGCATCATGGGTACGGGTGGGCTAACCCTATCCTGGTGACTGCAGCAGACTGTCTGTGTGGTGACATGCAGGCTCTCTGTAGTCAGTCAGGGGCTTGCTAGTAGCTGTAGCCCAATGGTTGCATCACTGCCTGTAAAGCCAGAGGTCATGGGTTCAAACTCACAGTGGGGTTATTTGATAGGGTTGGCCAAAGCATTATCTTTGTTTTAATGTACATTTCTGATGCCAGCAGAAACACCCTCAACGTACTGTACCCATAAGGTGCCTCTGAGGGCGCTTTATAGGGCGCCCTTTAGGGCACCTTATGGTTCCCGTCCATATAAGGTGCACTATACATTATCCTGTGACGCAACTTATAGGGTGCCCTATAAGGGACATTATAGGGTGCCGTGGCGGACAGTGCACTTTAAAATGTGCCTTATAGGACGCCTTATGTTAACACGCTTTGTGAGTGCGTTTGCTATTAATGATAATTAAAATAAAAATACAATGCTGCTTAAGGCAATCTTCCCCATAATACACATTGCCTCAGCCAGCCTTGTTCATTGAGCACTGTGGGGGACCAAACCCCTGATCCTTGCACCATTGGTAGGTGCCTTAACCATTGTGCTGTGGCTCTGCTCTTCTGCTTGCTCATCAGTGTGCCACCTTATGCCGCCCCATATTGCGATGCCTCCTGATGGAAATTAGCACGCCGCCTTATGCCCATCAGCGTGCCGCCTTATGCCGCCCAGTATTAGCATGCCTCCAAAACATTGGCGTGCTTCCTTATGCCCATCAGCGTGCCGCCTTATGCTGCCCAGTATAATATGCCTCCAAAAACAGCGCACCGCCTTATGCTGCCCAGTATAATATGCCTCCAAAAACATTAGTGCGCTGCCTTATGCTGCCCATTATTTCACTGCCTCCTAAATTAATGCCTCAGCCAGCTGTCTTTATTGAGCTCTGTGGGGGATTGAACCCCTGATCCCTGCACCATTGGTAAGTGCCTTTACTATTATGCTGTGGTTCTGCTCTTTTGCTTGTTCATCAGTGTGCCACATATGCCTCCTGCGCAGCTATCTGATGTGCTAATGTGCGGGGCGCACAAGGGCGCCGCGCACCTTGGCGCATATGTAAATTCCGGATTTTCTTCTTCAGCAGGGAACGCCCACTCCTTATATGGCATCCGCTCACTACCGCGGCCCGCACTTTACCGGGGTTTTAGTAAACATACCCCTTATTCTGTATTTTATGAGGGCCATGGCTTAATTTGTATACAAAAAAGTAGACATGTGGGCGGAGCCAGGGCTGGAAGTGATCTGTGGAGGTGGAGCAAGGACCAGGACCGGACGTTTTTACATACTTGTTTGTTCCCGGTTTTTCATTTTGATATTTTATTGCTTTATATTGCATCAGCTGAACCATATGTAGATCCCTGAGGCAGGCATAGTTGCTGAAACTTGGCCAAGTCAGGTCTTCAATAAAGTGTGTTAACAGAAGACCTTTTTGTGTGCCCATAGTCTCTCTCTGCTCCTTCCTTTGGCATCTAGCCATTTAAACAGCCTAGTATTTTCTATATATTTTTTGAAAATGCAAAGTTATCCTAATTATGCATTTCTCAGCGAATGCATAATTGCCTTTAAATAGGGCATAATTATTCATTTGTCTGATAGAGCATAATTGTACATTCATATGGGACACTCCCAGATTCACCAATACAAATCACCCAACAGATGCACAGCAGAAGCAGGGTTTTCATTTTACAACACAACATACAAAAAAGATTCCATTCAAATTCTGATTTAACATCAGTGACAACACAATCAATTCCCTCAAATGCCAAACATTATTTGTCATAAAAAATATGCAAATGGATACTGAACACCAGAACTAAGTCGAAGAACTCAACCTGTACCAATTCTGTTGTTGTTAAGTGCCATCGAGTCGGTGTCGACTCATGGTGACTCTCTGGATAGTTGTCCTAAACTGTGTGTGGTCTTCAGTCAGGCAGGTCATTGTTGATAGAGTGGCATCCATGGCTGCTGTTATTATATTGATCCCTCTCATTTCTTGCCTTTCTCTTTTGCATTGACCTTCAACTTTGCCAAGCATATCTTTCTCTAATGATCTCTCTCTTCGCATGATGTGCCCAAAGTATGAAAGTCAAAGTTTCATCATCTGAGCTTCTAAAGAAAGCTTAGGTTTGATCTCCTCTAGTACTGACTGGTTTGTTCTTTAGACAGTCCATGGTATACATAGTATTCTTCGCCAGGACTATAATTCAAAGACATCGATTTTTTTCCTGTCTGTCTCTTTCACTGTCCACCTTTCGCATCCATACGACCTTATTGAAAATACCATGACTTGGACAAGTCAAATCTTAGTATGGAGAGAGACATTTCTGCTCCTGAGAATCTTGTCTAAGTCTTTCATAGCCATTCTGCGAAGAGCAATGCATTGTCAGATTTCTTGACTGCTTGTCATTTCTTTATTGATTATTGATCCAAGTAAGTAAAAGTTGTCCACTATTTCAATTTCTTCTCCATCAACAACGAATTTATTGATTTTGCCAGTTGTCAGGAACTTTGTCTTTACATTAAGGTGCAGGCCCATTTTAAGACTGTTTCTCAATCATGAGAAGCAAATGTTTCAGATCATCTTCACTTTCAGCCAGTGTTGTGGTATCATCAGCATAGCGAATGTTGATGATGATTCTTTCAGCAGTCTTCACACCTCAGTTGTCTTCATACAGTCCTGCTTCTCTGGTGATTTGTTCTACATATAAATTAAGCAGGTAGGGGGAAAGTATGCAGCCTTGTCATACACCTTTGCTGATTTTAAACTATTCTGTTTCTCCTTGTTCCATTCAAACTGTTGCTTATTGATCAATGTTAAGGTTGTGCAAGAGAACTATCAAGTGTTCTGGTATACCCATGCTTCTTAATATGACCCAGAGTTTCTCATCGTTTACACATCAAAAGTCTTACTGTAGTCAGTAAAACACATATAGATATCCTTTTGGTATTCTTTTGTCTTTTCAAGGATGCATCTTACATCCGCGATGATGTCTAGTTCCTTGACCTTTCCTGACCCCTTCTTACACTTCAGGCAGTTCTCATTCCAGGCACAATTATAGTCTCTGCTGAATGATCTTGAGTAGAATCTTGCTGACATGTGGGATCAGAACGATTGTACAATTTAAAAAAAAATTTTTAAACTGCCTCTAATGTTTCGATTGATTTTTACGTTTTTTGGTGCGCTGAATCCAAATCTGGTAACCAATTTGCTCCATCACGTACAGATTTTTTGCTACATTGGGTTAGCAGTTTGAGGTGAACGTTTCAGATTGAGTGCGATCGAGATAAAAGTTTCTTGGATGAATTCTTTATACTAATTGTTTAGTAGTTATTCAAATAAGAATAAAGAAAATTGTAACAAGGCAGCACATAAGAATAGAGTAATGTCAACAAAACACACTGTGATGGTAGCAAAATTGTCTGCAATTAAAACAGCCACATACATGTGCACAAACATTGAGCATATAAGAGCGAGGTTAGACACAAAGCAAAGCAAAGAAATGTGCAAAAAATGTTGTACAGGTATGTATGTAAGAATAGAAAACGCAAACTGCACCATTGCAATACATGAAGACAAACACCCGATGGTGTGAAAATAAAATTCTAATAAATGAGATCCGACACTGTGGTAATAACTAGAAAATTTTTATTTCAAAGTTTAGTAAAAACACGATATTTGTCAACACAGTTTAGATTTTAAAGTCATTCTTGGGTCAATCAATCTCCTGGTGGGCCCGTTTCTTCTTCCCCCGTATGCTTCTCTTGGTGCGCTGCTTGGCGTATTTTTCATCTGGGGTTTCCCGCAGCAGCAACCAGCAGAAATCAGCCATCATAGTGGTGTTCCATCTTCCTTGGTACCTTCTCTCTGCGTCCTTGATGTCCTGGTGAAACCTTTCACCTTGTTCTTCACTGTACGCCCCCAAGTTTTCGGGAAAGTAGTTCACATGGGAGTGCAAGAAATGGACTTTCAGGCTCATGTTACAGCCTTGTTCTTTGAAGGCATTGAGCATCCTGGCAACAATATCCTTATAGTTCTCATCCCGCCTGTTCCCCAAGAATTTGAGAACAACATCCTTGAAGGAATCCCAGGCTTCTTTTTCCTTCTCAGACATCGTTTCAGCGAATGCTCCATCTGAAATGAGTTTCCTTATATCAGGGCCAACAAACACTCCTTCCTTTAGCTTTGCTTCAGAAAGTCGGGGGAACTTTGAGCAAAGGTACCGAAAGCACTCACCATCTTTTGGAAGGGACTTGATGAATTGCTTAATGAGACCCAACTTAATGTGGAGAGGTGGTAATAAAATTTTATCACGAGGTACCAAGCTCTCATGAAGAACATTTTTCTCACCGGGTCTCAAATACTCCCGAATTGGCCAGTCTTTTTTCCCCCAGTGTAGGTTGCGGGCCCGGCTATCCCACAAGCAAAGGAAGCAGGGATATTTGGTGAAACCGGATTGCTGTCCTAATAGCATGGATAGAATTTTAAAGTCTCCACAAATCATCCACTTATGCTCATCATAACGAATCTTCTGAAGAATCAGGGCCAAATTCTCGTATTTTTCTTGGAGAATAACAGAGTGAGCAATAGGAACTGAAGCGAATGTGTTGCCATTATGAAGAAGAACACCTTTTATGCTGTCTTTTGACGAATCAATGAACAGCCGCCATTCAGCAGGATCATACTTGAGTTTAAACTTTTCCATCACTCCGTATATATCGTTGCAAAATACCAAATCTTCCTCTTTGCTGAAATACTTCAAAAATTGCGTCTCGCGGTTGCGGTACTAATAAAAAGTTGTTCCTGGTGACAATAGATTTTTCTGTTTAAGCCGAGAACCTAGCAGTTGGGCAGCATCTTTCGGGAGTCCTAAATCCCGGACTAAATCATTCAATTCAGCTTGAGAGAAAAGTTCAGGTTTCGGATCTGGTTCAGTTTCAAACTCGGAAGTACTGGACTCATCGGGAAAAGCCATCTGATGAGTCTCATCATGATCAGAACCGTCCACACAAATGATCCAAAGATTTTGGTGGTTCAGGCACAGGTACTTCGTTGCTATGAGGCATAGGCCTAATTGCTGAGGGAAGGTTGGGGTAACTTATTACGTTCTTATTTTTTAAGTTGTATCCCTTCACAATGCAAGAGCAAAAATAGCAGTCACTGCTGTGGTCTCTTTGTTCATGCCACATCATAGGTATTCCGAAACGAAATGCTTGTTTTTTACCTTTCATCCATAAGCGTAGATCTTCCTCACATGTCTTGCACACTTTGTGAGGAGCCCACGGTTTGTCTTGATCGCCTAACTTCAAACCGAAATAGGCGAAATATACTTTTTTAATAAATGCAGAAATGTTCCTCTGCTGCTTTTTCACGGTATATTCCCCACAAATAAAACAAAAACTGTCCGGAGAGTTGACGCAACCTCTGGCTCTGTGAGCCATCACAAATACACAGCACTGCAAACTACAACTGTAGTGAACCACTTCGGAATAAAGCTGGATTACGACTGAGCAAACAAAAGGTAATAATGAACTTGCAAGAAACTGAAATTTGACAGGAACGTTCATGTTGCAACCACCGTGTTTGAGTGAGCGAACGAGGCGAGGCGAACAGGAAAGAACATGCGCCAGCGCGAGTACTGGATTTAGCCCCCCGCCTCCCAATTGTCCTGTTAATGTATAAAATGAATACAAAACACTCTAAAATATCATGAGGGAGTGTTTCTAGTTAGTTAACCATTACAACCTCTATTTTGGGCCAAGAAAATAAACTGCAGTCGGCTAAATAGAAATTATGTGAACATTCCTTATATGGGTAAGAAATCTAATTTTGCAAGAAAACGTGACGTGATGGAACATTTTGGCTATTTTTCCTGGATTCAGCACCCCAAAATCTATAGGAATCAGTTGCAAAACTGGAGGCAGTTTTTTGGTAGTGTACCTGTGTAATTTCCACAGTCAGTTGAATCACCATTCTTCAGTAATGATATAAACACAGATCTTTTCCAGTCAATTGCCCATGATGTTGTCTACCAAATTTTCTGGCAGACCCTTGTAAGTATGGCAACAGCCACATCCAATTATTTTAATACTTCAGTGGGAATGCCATCAATACCCAGTGCTTTGTTCTTTAATAATGCTTTCAATGCTGCTTTGGCTTCTTCTTTTATCATGAATGGTTCATGATTATATGATACAGATTGAAATTGCTGTTGGCCAATTGATCTTTATAGGCGGGCTTATGCCTTTAAGTGGAAACACTTCTCAGTCTGGTGCTCAGAACACCAGATCGACCCCTTCTCGTGCCCGGTTCAGTGGGTTCTCCAGTACCTCCTCCACCTCTCAAGTGAAGGGCTGAAGTCAAACTCTATCAGAGTTCATTTGAGTGCCATCTCGACTAATCATCTCCCTATCGAGGGAAAACCTCTCGCGGGGCAGCCATTGGTCTCTTGCTTTATGTGGGACCTTCTGCTATCCAAGCCGCCCATCCGTCCCCCTCCGGCAGAATGGGACTTAAACGTGGTACTCATGCAGTGCACCCGCCCACCCTTTGAGCCGATGGTGACGTGTTTGCTCCGGCACTTATCCTGGAAGGTGGTCTTCCTGGTGGCACCAACCTCGGCTCGCCGAGTCAATGAGCTCCAGGTGCTCATGGCTGGCACCCCTTGCACCAAGTTTTATTGGAACAAGGTGGTCCTCCGTACCCACCCTAAATTCCTTCCCAAGGTCGTTTCAGACTTCCATCTCAACCAAGAGATAGTCCTGCCGATGTTCTTCCCGATGCCCCACGCCGAGCAGGCGTCAGCGGCTCTCCACACCCTCGACTGCAAACGGGCCCTCGCCTTCTATTTGCAGTGTTCCCAGACTCATCACAAGTCTGACAGGCTTTTCGGGGCCTATGATCCCAATAGACCAGGGCAAGCAGTCACCAAGCGCACCCTCTCGGTTTGGGTGGTGGACTGCATCACTTTCGCCCATGCGAAGGCGGTTGTCCCTCTGGATTGTTGAGTCATCACACACAGAGTCCGAGTCAAAGCGGCCTTGGTGGCCTCGCTGCACTCTGTGCCACTGATGGACATCTGCCGGGCGGCGACCTGGTCTTCCACGAACACCTTCGCTGCCCACTACTACCTGGAGAGGGAGTCCCGCCGGGACAGTGCCTTCGGCAAGGCTGTACTCCGTAATCTCTTCGGGGTATAAGCAACTCATGCCCTCCGACACTTCTTCACGGCTACCGATGGCTTTGCCTGAGGACTCGGGCTCCTTCGGGCTTCGGCTTCTGCTTACGGCCTCGAGGAGATGTTTTTTGATTACAGGTTCGGTAGCCTGTAGCTAGGGAGTCCCATAAGTGAGGACTGACTTCCTGCTTGTTCCTGGAGAAAGCGTAATCATTCACCTGTAAAAGGTGTTCTCCAGGGACAGCAGGAATCAGTCCTCACTACCCTCCCACCTCCCCTGATGAGTTGCTGAATTTTTGTCCTTCCCTTGCCATCTGCTTGGTAGAGCTCGAGTTAAAGGACCTGACTGAGCAAGATGGCACCCTTGGGTGGGAAGAGGATCATGCATGCGTGGTAGCAATCCCAAAGGCTTTCTTTGAAAGCTGGGGAATTTCTCTGTGTGGGCTCCGTCAGTGCCGAAGTCACCCATATGTGAGGACTGATTCCTGCTGTCCCTGGAGAACACCTGTTACAGGTGACTAACTACACTTTTTATTTGGCTTATAATAGGAAGCCAATGTAGCTCAGATAGTATAGGAGTGATATTTTCTGCCCTATTTGTCGTGTTTATCAAGTGGGCAGCAACATTTTGAGCTAACTGCAAGGGTTTCAGTGTCTGTTTGGGGAGGCCTTGTAAGATGCTATTGGAGAAATCAAAATGTGGAAGGATCATGGCTTGTAAAACTGAACGAAAATCAGAGTTGTATGGTAGTGGTCTAAGGTGTTCTAGGAGTCTTAGTTCATAGTAGACTGATTTGGTGATGTTCTTTATATAGAAACATAGAAAAATGTCAACAGAAAAAGACCACATTGCCTATCTAGACTGTCCTTCCATATCAACAACTACAACAGTCCCATTTTTTCCTTTAGAGATCCTCTGTGTTTGTCCCATGCTTTTTTAATTCAGATACTGTCCTCATCTCTACCACCTCCACTGGGAGACTATTCCATGGATCTACCACTCTTTCCGTAAAGAAATATTTCCGCAAATCACTCCTGAATCTATCTCCTGAGGGTCTGATCAAGGGTCACCCCAAGGTACCTCAATTCCTGCTTTACTGTTAAGTCAATATGTTGTAATATAATTTTTGGGGGAAGTATGAAAGTTTGGTTCCTTGAGATGAATAAAATCTCAGTTTTGTTATAATTTATCTTCAAGTTGTGTAATTTAAGCCATTTTGTTTGTTATTTCTGTCAGGCATGCATCTAGTTAGCAATTGTTAATTGCTTGTTATACCCCAGTTAACCTCCAAGTTGTATAACCCTGTTCTATGTAAAGCTCGTTGCTGTAACTGTTTCATGTAAACTGCTTTGAATGTATGATAAGGTGGTATAGAAGACCTGTTAAATAAATAAATAAATAATTGATGATAGTCTGAGTTGATAATGTCTACGGGCAGATAAATCATAATATCGTCCATGTAGATGTGATAGCGTAGTTGAAATTTAATGTGGACAAGTGCAAAGTTATGCACCTAGGGAAGAACAACACAAACTATGGTTACACGATGCAAGGTTCCACATTAGGAACCACCACCCAGGAAAAAGATTTAGGTGTCATTGTGGATAGCATGTTAAAACCCTCGGCCCAGTGTGCAGCTGCAGCCAAGAGAGCAAACAGAATGCTAAGTATCATAAGGAAAGGAATGGAAAATAAAACAAAAGATATTATAATGCCTCTATATCGTTCCATGGTGAGACCGCACCTTGAATATTGTGTGCAGTTCTGGTCACCGTATCTTAAAAAGGATATAGCATTATTAGAAAAGGTTCAGAGAAGAGCCACCAAAATGGTAAAGGGGATGGAAGGATACTCCTATGAAGAAAGGCTAAAAAGGTTAGGGCTCTTTAACCTTGAAAAGAGATGACTGAGGGGAGATATGATAGAAGTCTATAAATTAATGAACGGAGTGGAACGGGTAAACGTAGATCGATTGTTTACGTTATCAGAATATAGAAAGACTAGGGGACATGCAATAAAGCTACAGGGTAAACTATTTAAGACTAATAAAAGAAAATATTTTTTCACTCAACGTGTAATCAAACTCTGGAACTTGTTACCGGAGGATGTAGTAGTGTAGCTGGGTTTAAAAAAGGTTTGGACAAGTTCCTGGAGGAAAGGTCCATAAACCATTATTAAGAAGGGACCCAGGATATCAATGCTTGACCCAGTACAAGCATTGCGGAACCTATGTCTTTTGGGGAAACTGCTAGGTACATATGACCTAGATTGGCCACTGTTGGAAACAGGATACTGGGCTTGATGGACCTTGGTCTGACCCAGTATGGCATATCTTATGTTCTTATGTTCTTAAGGATGGAGCAAATTGGTTGTAGATAAATGTTAAAAGTAAAGCAGAAAGAGAGGAACCCTGGGGTATACCCTGTTTTTGTTTGTAAGATTTAGACGTTTGTGGACCTATCCTAATTTGTTGAGTACGGTCCGTAAGATATGACTCAAACCATCTTAGGACATTACCGTGAAGACCAATTTCTTGGAGCCTTGACAGGAGGATCTTGTAGCTAATATTATCAAAAGCACATGCTATATCCAAAAACAGTAGTACAAAAGCTTGGTTTGTGTTGTTAATCCCTCAAATTAAATTATCAATACGTGCAAGCAATAACGTCTCAACACTGTGGAATGTTCTGAAACCATATTGTTAACTTCTGTGGCTCCGGGGCATTTGTGACAATCCCACATATGATCCTGGCATTGAATATCCAGGGTTAGAGGATGGCAGGGATGGCTATGCACCATAGTGGTGCATAGCCGGCTCAATTCAATATCGGGACCTACATGTTTTAGGTCAAACTAGGTACAGACATTGCTCATACATAATCAGGACAAGCAAAAATATTCTGTCTCCATAAGAAATCTCTCTCACAAACAATTTCATCTGCAAATTACGACCTTGGCTTCTCTCCTACATATCTCTCCATGCTGCTAGTTTGTTAGTGAAATTCCAAGCCAATATTATTAACCCTTTCAGACTGCCCTGGTACCCCACTTCGAGTCCCTTTCATTACTTACCAGCTTTATTTCCCAACCTTACAGCCCTAGTCCTTCCATTCCCCACCTGTCTCATTCCTTCGTCAGCCTTCTATGTCCCCATCTTTCATCCATTTTCTAGTCCCCATTTCCTCCTTCTTAATGCACCTCCTCCCCAGCCTCATTTGCTACCCTTTGCCTCTCTTCCCGTAATCAGCCCCAGCTCATTCTCTAGCACATATCCTCTTCTCCACCTCCAGGCCATTTCTTATGTCTTCGCCCCAATCCAGGTTTCCATTTCCACTTTCATCTCCCCCATTTCTACTCTCTCACTACCTTCAAGGAAGACCTGTCCCTTCCTGTGGCTCCCGCACTCCATAGCCCTCTGTCCTTTTCAACCATCCCCAGTCCCTCCTCAAACCTTCCAAGGCCCTTCAAACCTTCTCTTGTCCCCATATTTCTGCACTTGGTCTCAGAACCCCACTGATACTCTTCACCTAATCTTCTTTTCACCACTGCCCTCCTAATCTCTGGTCAATTTCTTAGTCACCAGACTCCCAAATATTCTTTCAGGTTACCCAAAGTCACTACTCTCCCACTCTACCCATTTCCTGAGTCCTCACTTAGAATCCCACCCAAGCCCTGAGTCCCCACTTATACACACAATACCCAGCCTATGTTAAGGGTCTTTCTTTTGTTTTCTCACATAATCTTAAATTCTCCATCTGTGCTCAAGTCCCTGTTCTCCCAAATCCCTGTGTTCCCATTGCCCACCCATCTACCTCATTTTCCAATACACATTAACCCTTCCTTTACTCTTCCTTACCGCAGCATCTGATCTTATACCCCTCTCTCTCTACTCTCCCATGGTTATGACTTTGCTTCTTCCCCAGCCCCCACAATATCTGTCCTCCTTTCCCTTCTCACCCACCAGTATCTCATTCTTTTTCACACCCTGGCTCCAGCATTTGCAAGTATTAGCCTCCTTTCAGTTCCAGACCCCCCAGCACTAAAATTAGCCCCCTCCCAACACCAGTCCCCCCCCCCTGCAGAATAAGCCTATTTCCAGTCCCCACCAGTCCCAGTATCAGCCCATTTCCAGTTCCAGTCCCCCCAGGCCCAGTAACAGCCCATTTTTATATGCCCAGCATCAGCCCATTTCCAGTCCCAGTCCCCCCAGCCCCAGCATCAGCCAATTTCTAGTTCCCAGTCCCTCCCAGCCTCAGCATCAGCCCATTTCTATATCCCCATTATCCCCAGCCCCAGCATCAGCCCATTTCTAGTCACCAGTCTCCCTCCAGCCCCAGTATCAGCCCATTTCCAGGCCAGTCTCCCCAAACACCAGTTAGCCCATTTTGAACCCCAAACACCTAAATATCAGCCCATTTCTAATCCTGTCCCCCTCCAACCCCAGTATTAGCTCATTTCTAGTCCCCAGTTCCCCCATCCTCAGTAACAGCCCACCTCCCAGCATTAGCCCTCTTTCAGTCCCAGTCTTCTCCAGTCTCCACCACCAGAAGCCCATTCCAGTGCCCCAGCCTCTCCCTCACTTTACGTCAGCCCCCTAATTCCCAGCCTCTCCCATCAACTCTCCATCTGATCTTCTACTCCTACATCACCCCTGGTTAGCTACCTCCTCTTGTTCTCTTCCTGCAGCAACTATGGGAGTCATTTCTAAGCTCAAAAAGTGCTGGAATGATGCAGCCATATTAATGTTTAAAACAGCTGCAGGAGTATTTTTTATTTGCTCTTGCAGCTCTGCTGCTCTGAAGCAGTCTGGCTCGCAACATTTTTATTAAAGATCTTCCTGTCTTGAGTACTTTAATAAAAATGCTGTGGCCAAGCTGCTTCAGTTCAGCACAGCTGCAAGAGCAAACAAAAAAGTTCTTGCAGCTGTTTTAAACATTAATATGGCTGTCACTCCAGCACTTCTTGAGCTGAGAAGTGATTTGTTTTAATACTTAACACAGCTTCGGAAGCATTTTTATTTGCTCCTGCGGCTGTGCTGCTCTGAAGCAGCCCAGCCCATGGCATTTTTATCAAAGCTTTATTAAAGATGCTGTGGGCCGGGCTGCCTTAGTACAGCACAGCCGCAGAGCATATATAAATGCTCCCGTAGCTACACCATTAGTTCCTGGGCTTATGATGTGCCAGAACGCCATTCCACCTCTTTCCAGCACAAATTAAGCTCTGAGGAGGGCACATCTGTATTTAGCATGTGTGATCAAGGTCAGATATTATTATTAGCTCTGAGTGTCTATATAGGGATCTGTAACAATCCAGCTTGTTCCATTTTTCCAGGAGGTGGTATTAATGTTATAGGGTGCATTCCAGTATTTACAGTGTTGCCTTTTTGTAAGTAGATCCTTGTTGATGCTGTTATGGAATGATAGATTTGTTCTATCCTGAACGACTTTTGTAGGGTTTTGTATTAGTTCACATTTTACCTATTACTGGAGAGAGTTTATGTTGCTTTTATTAAGATGAAACCAGAATGTGGTTTTTTTGTGTATGGTGAGTTCTACAGAGAAATGCCTTAGTTCTCAGAGATTGAAAAATAGCAAGTTAAAAAAAAAAACAAAGAGAGCCAAAAATCATTTTGTAGTGCTCCTTTCATTTACAAAGCAGTACAACATGTACCATGAGAAAAACCTCACTCATCAGCCTTCACAGAGAGACTTGGCCAGTTCATTGCTTCTAGAAAAAAAGGTTCCAGTACTCATACGCAGGGCTCTTTCATTAATACATGAGGACTATAGGTCAATTTTAGCAGGCAATGAAAACATTGCCAGTACTCCATACCACCATATATCCCCTCAAAAAAAGCCCTGGACAAGCTTTAGATATCACAGCATATGAAGGGGAGCATAATTGTTAAATTGACACAATATTGGTATCTGTTAAACAAGATTCAATGATACAAATATATCTGGCTTTTTTTCTGTCAGTAGATCAAATGTAGCAGAAACTTTATTTCTAAAAGAGCGAGAATTAACCATACAGAATTTTAGTTCATAATTAATCTCTACTTTAATCTTACCTGGAAATTCTATGAATAACAAAAATCATGCACTATGAACTCATATCCAGCTCTTCAATCTATAGTGAAGAGCTTTTCAAGTATTTCATATTTTTTTATAATATTTAAACTAGGTCATCAGTCTTCACCTTATAATCATTGGTTCTCATTTACCTTCATATCACAAAAGACTATTTGTTTCATTCTTTTACGTACTTAATATTTAAACATTTAGCTTGCTCTTAGTAATTAATTCCATAATCTATTCCAATGTCACAACTCTACATGAAGGAGGAGTTGGCAGGGTGGGAGGGGATAAGGGAAGTGGAATTGCAATGGGCTAAACTAAAGGTGGCAATAAAAGTGGCAAAAGATAAATATGTAAGGAAAATAAATAAAAACAAGAGGAGAAGGAAACCTATTTGGTTCTCCAAAGAAGTGGCTGCACAATAAAGGCAAAAAACACAGCTTTCACAAAATTCAAAAGCTTGCAAACAGAGGAACACAGAAAGGAATACAGGATCAAACTAAAAGAGACAAAAAGAGAAATAAGGAAAGCAAATTCAAAGGCAGAGGAAAAGATGACTAAAGATGTGAAGTGTGGCGACAAAACATCTTCAGGTATATTCAGGAAAGGTGGAAAATCAGAGGTGGAATTGCAGGACTCAGAAAGTGCTGGGAACGAACTCGTGGAAAGTGACATTGAAAAGCGAAATTGCTAAACAAATACTTCTGCTCTGTTTTTATCAAAGAAAATCCTGGAGAAGGACCACCTGTGACTCCCAAATATAATAAAAGGGAATGAAGTTGATACCACACAATTCACAGAAGATGATGTGTTCGAACAACTTGCAAAACTGAAAGTGGACAAGGCCATGGGACTGGATGGGATACATCCCAGGATACTGAAAGAGCTCAGAGAGGTTCTTGCAGGGCCGTTAAAGGATGTTTTCAACAGATCCTTGGAAACAGGAGAAGTTCCTCAGGACTGGAGAATGGCTGATGTGGTACCTCTTCACAAAAGTGGTGACAGGGAAGAAGTGACAAACTACAGGCCCATGAGCCTTACCTCGGTGGTGGGAAAAGTAATGGAGGCACTCCTGAAAGAGCGAATCGTGGACTTTCTCAAAACCAACAGGTTGCATGATCCGAGGCAACATGGTTTTACCGAAGGACAATCTTGCCAAACAAATTTGATTGAGTTATTTGACTGGGTGACCAGAGAACTAGATCAGGGGCATGTGATGGATGTCATCTACCTGGATTTCAGCAAAGCCTTTGATACTGTTCCTCATAGGAGGCTTATCAATAAACTCAGTAGTTTGGGGATGGGTCCCAAGGTGGTGAACTGGATCAGAAATTGGTTTGACTGACAGACGACAGAAGGTGATGGTAAATGGAGCTCACTCAGATGAAAGGAGGGTGATTAGCGGGGTGCCCCAGGGTTCGGTCCTGGGCCCGGCACTGTTCAATGTATTTGTGAGTGATATTGCTGAAGGACTGAATGGAAAATTCTGTCTTTTTGCAGATGACACGAAAATTTGCAACAGAGTGGACTCCCCTGAGGGAGTGGGTAACATGAAGAAAGATCTACAAAAGCTGGAAGAATGGTCTTATGCTTGGCAGTTAAGATTTAATGCAAAGAAGTGCAGTGTCATGCACTTGGGAAGCAGAAATCCAAGGGAAATGTACGCAATAGGGGGCAAGAGGTTGGTGTGCATGGACCAGGAGAAGGACCTTGGTGTGATTATTTCTGAGGATCTCAAGTGGCAAAATAGTGCGACAAGGCAGTGGGAAAAGCCAGGAGGATGTTAGGTTGCATACAAAGAGGAATTACCAGCAGAAAGGAAGATGTACTAATGCCACTTTATAAGTCACTGGTGAGGCCTCACTTGGAATAATGTGTTCAGTTTTGGAGACCATATCTTGCAAAGGATGTAAAAAGACTAGAAACTGTTCAGAGGAAGTCAACAAAAATGATTTGGAGCCTGCGTCAGAAGCCTTATGAGAAGAGACTTGAAGACCTAAATATGTACACTCTGGAGTAGAGGAGGGATAGGGGAGATATGATTCAGACCTTTAAATACTTAAAGAGAAATAATGAACAAACAATCCTCTTCCAAAGACGGTGAAGCTGTAAAACTAGAGGGCATAACATGAAGCTGCAAGGGGGTAAATTGAAAGGCAATGTCAGGAAATACTTTTTCACTGAAAGGGTGGTGGATGCTTGGAACACCCTCCCGATGGAAGTGGTGGGGCAAATACAGTGACAGAATTCAAAATGGCATGGGACAGACACAGTGGATCCCCTTACAGCAACAGGATAAAATCAAAATAAACTTAACTATCTAATGGGCAGTCTAGATGGACCATACTGGTCTTTATCTTCCATCATTTGCTATGTTATTATGTTACATGAGCAAAGAACAACACCCTTCTTGCAGCGACAACAGAGAACACAAGGAGCAGGACAGCAGAATACCATGGAAGGGTATCTTTATTGATAATAACCAGAGAGGTTAGCCCGACACCTGTTTTGGCCAGGGGCCTTCTTCAAAGGAGCAAATAACCTCTAACAAAATAATAAAAAATATATATAAATATAAGTAAATCATAAAAAATGAAACATCAATAAATAATTAATAAAATAAAAAAACAAATTGCATCATAAATAGTCAGAATACAACCAGAAGATAAAAAAATGTCCAAAAGGTAAAAACAAAATATAAATAATACAATGGATAAAACTATAAAATATAACCAGTTACAAACTCTGTAAAAATCTATAAGGATGAATGTAGGTAGTAATCTAAAAGTTAAAATGAGGAAACATAAAAACATATAGACTTGCAGGAACAGATGGATTATCATATATAAAGAAACAGTGCTAAATTAACGGTACAATGGTGAATCAATATAAAAGACCGGGCTTACCAACTAGTGTATTATACAGACTATAAAAACCTGGAGGAACATACAAAATGGAGAGGCATCAGAGATAATAGAGACCCATAACTCTCAGTCAGTTGTAGTATAAATTATTATTAGCAAAGTAAGGTGAGTAATGAGAGGTGCCCTAATGACCAACCATGGAACAGAGGTAGGATCTTGATGAAAATTACTATACATTGAACATACCGAAGTCAACACAAAACAGATCGTGCAACCAAAAGTAAGTGCATAAAAATAATTGATTGTGCTGCGGAGTACTTGGAAAATACAATATAAACCCAAATCAGGGAAACTCACCACTGAGGGCGCACACAGATTTAAAAAAACGCTAGACAGAAGCACCAAATGAAATCGAGGCTAATGAGAGCAGGCTTTTAAATACAGGGAGTGTAGCTGTGCTGTTCGTGACATGGTATCGACATGGTTGAACCTATATGTACCGAGACAATGTTTCCTTTGATAATAACTGGATCGCAATTCTTAAGACATGTCCACTTGACTTGATTTTGTTGATACAAACATCAAAACAGAAGACTGACTAATTTAAGGAGGACATTGACACTAAGCTTCAATTCTTGCTGGAGAATGATGCAAAATATGAGAGAGTTTTAGCTGACTACAATAAGAACATTGAAATATATAAGAAAGAAGTTAAAGATAAGAAACTGAAAAAATTTAAATGCGACGAAGATGATTACAAGTTTGGCTATGTGTATCCTTGGACTAGGATTGGCTATTATGATGATAATTCCAATAGGTATAGAGGCAATTTGAAGAAGAGGCAGACCACTGAGAGAGAGGAACCTAACAATGATGTTGTGGCCCCTGTTAAAAAACATAGCAGGAGCCACTCTGAGGACCCACTCTGAGGAGCCACAGAGAGACAACCTAATCCATCAGATTTTTCAATGGAGAAATTTGGAAGGTTGGAGGGTGAAACCCCTGACTCCAATCACAGAAAAAGACCAACCAGGAGCAGAAGGTGGACCCTCTGAGGTTTCAACACAAAGGGAGGAGTGGTCTAGTGCTTAGGACAAGGTACTTCAGGCCAGAGGGCCAGGGGTTCAAGTCCCACCTGAGGACAGCAATTTCAGGGTGGAGGGACTGGGATTTCTAGTCCTATAGGCACTCCTTGTGGTCTTGGGCAAGCCACTTAACCCTCCATTGCCCATGTTCCCTGTAAGTATTAGCATATGTGTGTCATATCTTCTTGTGTTAAATGTATCCCCCAATTGACCACTTTGACCCAGTGAAAAGTGGGATATAAATACAGCTAAATAAAATAAAAAGGGAGAGGCAGAGGGGGACTTTGGCAGACGGAGACATGGAAGGTGTCTTATCAGGCGTGATTAGCTCTGTGATTAATCTTTCAGATATGCTGCTCACACAAGATCAGTTGAATGTTCTAGATAAAGGTTTATCCTATGTGCCCTTGACTTGATACAATCCATTTCACACTAGGGTAGATTTGTTTAAGTTTTTTAGGAAGCTTAAGATCAAAGGTTTCTTTAATAACTGTAACAGTACCCCTGATGATCCCTCTATTGTCCACAGCAAATCCACATGGATACCCCCTAATGGAGGCAATCCTGCTATTGAAGTCTTTGAGAAAGCCGTCCTCAAATGTGTGACAGCATTAGAAAAGTCATCAATGGATTTACCTCAATATGACATGCAATGAAAAGTTGGCCCTGGAATCTCTGAGTACCAACTTTAAAATTGTTATCAAGCCAGCGGATAAGGGTAGCACTATTGTAGTCATGAATAGGATTGATTACATTAATGAGGTTAAAAAACAATTATATGATAGACAATTTTACTTACATCTAGACCGGGACCCTACACCATTACTTAAAAAGAAGGTCGATTCTCTAGTTTCATTTGGTCGGAAAGCCAGTTATCTCGCATCTAAAGAGGCAGTCTTCCTGATGGTTTCACATCCAGTGGTGCCAACAATTTACATTTTGCCTAAGATACATAAGTCTTTACCTAACCCACCAGGTTGTCCTATAGTTTCAGCTATAGGTTCCCTTTTGGAAGCAATTTCTCAATTTTTAGATATTCTTTTGCGACCATTTGTAGTTGAAGCTCCCTCTTTCATCAGAGACACTGCGCACATCATTAAACTTTTACAGAACTTACAGGGATATCATGAAAGGTTGATTTTGGTTACTCTTGATATAGAATCACTCTATATCAATATCCCACAGAAGGAAGCCCTTAAGATAGTGGAACAAACTTTATTACTTAGGACAAATAAATATCTACCTACTTTCTTTTTAATACAACTAGCAAAGTTAGCCTTGGAGGAGAACTATTTTTGGTTTGACGGCCTGTTTTACAAGCAAATCAAAGGAGTGGCCATGGGGTCTTCTATGACCCCAGATATAGCTAATCTGTATGTTGCTCACTTTGAAAAAGTTTTCATCAGTCATTATGCTTTCAGACCCTATGTGAAGCTCTGGCTGCATTACATTGATGATATCTTCATCATTTGGGACAGTGCTCCACAACGTTTGGAAGAATTTTTTACATGGATTAATTCTTTAGATACCAACTTGAAATTCACAGGGTAAGTTGATCTCCCTGAGATCACTTTTCTTGACATCAAGACAATTAAGGCCGACAAGGGTTTTCATACAGATCTTTACAGAAAACCAACAGACCGTAATCATTATCTTGATTTCCGCAGCTTCCACAACAGCTCCTTAAAAAATAACCTTCCCATCAGCCAGTTCTTACACATTAAGAGAATCTGTTGTGATCAAACTAGTTTTGAAGAAAATGCTCGTATTTTAGAGTCTAGGTTTAGACTGAAGGGATATCCCTCTAAACCTATCAAGAAGGCCTACTAACACGCTGCCAACACAGATCAGCAGACACTGCTCCACAAGCAGACTAAACCTATACAGGATAGAACAGTTTGTCCCCTCCTCTTCGCCCCTCATTCCAAGCAAATCACAGATATTTTGAAGCAGGAATGACATATTATTCAAACTATTCCCGGTTTTGAAGAGCAGGAGGTCACTATTGTGTTCAAAAGAAATCAGAATCCATCTAACATTTTAGTGCCCTCTGCATTACCTGTTGCCAAAAGGAAGCCACCCACAACAGGCCACTTTAAGTGTGGGTCTTGCATGGTCTGCCCACTAGCTATGACTTCTAAGGGTTTCTTTGTGTATCCTAAGAATGTGAAAAAAATTACTCTGATTAGTTTTACCAGTTGCAATATAGAAGGTATAATTTAACTTATACAATGCCCATGCGATCTGGTTTATGCTGGTAAAAACAGTCATTGCATTACGACAAGAATCATTGAAGCGCTATCCATTGCTGTGCTGTCCAAAAACCATTGGTTTCTCATTGGTTGAAAGCTTTTCATTCATTAGGAGACCTTACATTTGTTATCCTTAAACACGTTAAGCCACATTGGCAAGGTGGAGATCTGGATAAAACTCTCCAGAGGTTGGAACAGTTACCAGTGGTGTGCCACAGGAATCTGTCCTTGGTATGATTCTTTTTAACATTTTTGTTAGTGATATTGTAGAAAGGTTGTCAGGTAAGGTTTGTCTCTTTGTGGATAATACCAAAATTTGCAATAGAGTAGACATCCAGGAAGGAGTAGATAACATGAGGATGGATCTAGCTAAGCTTGAAGAATGGTTGAGAATTTGGCAGCTGAGATTTAATGCTAAAAATGAAGGGTCATACATTTGGGCTGCAAACATCCAAGGGAGCAGTACAATATAAGGGGTGAGTACTTCTGTCCACGAAAGAAGAATAGGACCTGGGCATGATTGTTTCTGATGATCTTAAAGTGGCTAAACAGGTAAAAAAGGTGACGGTGAAAGCCAGAAGGATGCTTGGGTGCATAGGGAGAGGAATGGTCAGCAGAGAAAAGGAGGTGATAGTGTCTCTGTATAAGACTTTGGTGAGACCTTATTTGGAGTATTGTGTGCAAGTCTGGAGACCATACCTTCAAAAGCATATACATAGGATGGAGTTGGTGCAGAGGGTGGCTACCAAAAGGATCAGTGGGCTTCGTTATAAACCATATGGGGACAGACTTAAAGATTTCAATATGCATACTTTAGAGGAAAGGCAGAATAGAGGATATATGATAAAGAATTTAAATGCACGGGGGGAGAGCCGCTTTCAGCTGAAAGAAAGCTCTGCATAGGATGAAGGTAAAAGGGGATAGACTCAAGAGTAATATGCAGAAATATTTTTTATGGAAAGAGTGGTAGATCTGTGGAACAGTCTTCCACTGGAGGTAGTAGAGACGAGGACAGTATCTGAATTCAAGAAAGCATGGGAGAAACCCAGAAGATCTGTAAAGGAAAAAAAGGGACTATGGTAGTTGATATGGAAGGGCAGACTAGATAGGCCATATGATCTTTTTCTACCATCATGTTTCTATGTTTCAATCTGATTACACTGTATATACTAAGGGACTGTTATTCAGCAGTGGTGGCCAAGAATGTTTAAAGTGCCTGGCTGCTGCTGCTTTAACTAAATTGGATATTCAACGCTGGAACTTATCCAGCATCTGGTACTGAATGTCCGGTTTTGCTGGACAGCACAGTTGCTGTTTGGTCAATTGGGATATTAACTGGATAACAAAAACAGCCATTGACGGGTCTGAGCTTTATTCGGTTTAGTTACCTGATTAGTGGTCAAATATTGCCGCTGACTGGATAGTGGCCAGGGCTGTGTCTGATCTGCCCACAGACTGCCCCCTAGGTGTCCTTTCTGCAGTAGGGCAATATTCTGGATAGTGTTGCTGAATGTCAGGATCTCCATGGTTTCGATGGTAAGTAGGTCTGCTAACCAGCTAAACCGCGGTGAACATACTCACTTATAAATTTAAGCTAAAATACATTTTCCTGCTTTCTGAAAAAAAATCAATATAAAATTTAATTTTTAACATAGAAGCATCCTTAGTCCCACAAAACATTTAGAAAATGTTTGTACTAGTAATCTTGCACCTTCATAATATCAACCAAAAACGTTATGTCTAAAATAGACATTCAGATTTCCTAGGTTTCTTTGGAAAATTTGATAGAATCATTTTACAGTAATATGGGTTCAAAAAGGATTCTACAAAAATATGGAAGCTAGATCACTCCCATATAACAGTCAGAGCTGTTAACCAAGTAGCCATGCTTCTCTGAACCATGACTATCAGAAACTGGAAGAGTATCATAGGAGATGGACAGCTCCACGCAACCCTTGTTTCCTATATGCTTCCCCTTGGCACCCACTGCTTGCCACCGTTGGAGACATGATACTGGTCTAGAAGGACCTTTGGTCTGACCCATTTGGCAGTTCTTATGTTCCTAATCAACAGTCTCTCAGCTGCTTCTGAACTGTTTGCTTTATATACTGATTAGAAGCTCTGTTAAGTTAAAAGGATTTCTGGTTTGTTTCAACATGAAAGTGATTTAATGTGAGGCTCACAGAGAACATCTGTCTCAGTAATCAAATTATAGCAAGGAAAGATTAAGAAATCCAGCGTTCTGGTTGCCATATTGATCCTGGGGAAAACCGGATTCTTTGAAGGATGTGATAGTTTTTAATGGACCCAACAATACAATAACCCAAAGATGTGGTAGCTGAGGTGTTTTGAAGTGTGCTTCAATCCCTTCCCCAAAATGTTCATGTGTTATGGCAGTTTAGGTTTTTTTTATTAGGGATGTGCTTTCATATGAAACCAAATAGGAATTGTCAATGTTTCTTTTCATTTTGTCAACTATGCTGACTGAACACACCAAAATCATAAAAAAACCAGATGCACTAAAAGAATGAACAGAAAATGAAAACGAAATGAAATGAGAACAAGCTGTGAAGCGCATGCCCATGGAGGGTAATTTTATAAATGGCACCTAGGGTCATGTCTGTTTCTATGTCATTCAACTATGCCTATTTTATAAAATCAGGTAGGCATGCACTTTATAAAACAGGGGTGGAAATAGTGGGAAAAGTATGTCAACTCTCGGTATGATCAGTTACAGTAGCCCTATGGCTGGCGTAAATGACTGTGCATATCTTATGTACCTATGCACCTATTTTTTAAAGTACACATGTAAGTGCATACTCTGTCCCCATGCTCCACGCAAGCTCCGCCTTTGCGAACACCCACAGTGAAAGCATGCGCAATCGGCCTAACACGTGTATTTAGAGAATAGCGGCCAGCTAAAGTATGCATGTAAAAGCCCATCAACATGCATAAATAATTGAAAATACATGATTTATATACATAGATAACATATAACTTTCCATGTGGTGTGGAGGAGTAGCCTAGTGGTTAGCGCAACTGTCTAGTACCTAGACGATTAAGCGTTTGATTCCCACTAGCACTCCTTGTGACCTTGCCTCTGAATAAAAAGCCTGGCAATCTACTTCTAGTGATACATTGCCAAGAAAACCCAGAGGCAGCTGGGTTGCTAGGACTCAGTACTGACGTGACTGCACTTAAAAACAAAAAAACCCAAACAAATTTCCATGACTTCTTATTAAATTACCCCCATGGTGTGTCGTAATGGTGTGTTTCTCCTTCACTGACACACTCAAGCACCTCTAAAGAACTGACAGTGGGAACAGCAGGGCTGGCACAGCCACAAGGGAGACTAAATATTCATCTAGGGCAGTACACTTAGGGGGGGGGGGGAGGGGGGTAGCAGCAGAGCAGTACAGCAAGTCTTTGGGCATTCACTGCTGCTACACACCCTACCTCCCCCTGGAACTGACTCATCCATTCCTAAAAACAGCACAGAGTGTGCATGCCTAAGATCTGCTCTGTCCACCTCCTCTGACATTCACTGTTGGAGAGGGTGGGACACTGAGCTGTGTTTAGGGATGGCTGAGTCGGCTCCAGGGGAGGTAGGGTGGGCAGTGGCATTGGGAGCAGCAGTGCTGAAAGTCAAGAGAGGGGAAATGTTGGACACCTTGTGGGGGGAGGGGAGGAGAGAAGTGGAGATAAGAAGGTCAAACATGCCAAGAACCCATTAAGAACAGTATCTATTTCCAACAGTGGCCAATCCAGGTCACAAGTACCTGTCAGGTTCCCAAAAGGTAGACAGATTCCATTTTGCACTTCCCATTAGTAAGCAGTGGATTTCCCCAGTCCACTTTAATAAGGTTTATAGACATTTCCTTCAGGAATTTTTCCAAACCTAAACCCAGCTACACTAGCAGCTTTTACAATATTCTCTGGCAGTGAATTCCAGAGTTTGAGTCCAGCAAACAACAACAGCAAGCTGCCACGGAAACAGCAGAAATAACCAGTCCAGAAACGTGGCAGCGAGGGACAAAGAACACTTTATTGATCCTTGATAATGACGAATTAGCCAATTGACCCAACACAGGCCGTGTTTCATGTAATACTTCCTCAGGGGTACTATGGCTCACTTATGAACGTGTATAAAAATGAACACTAACTCCGCGGTGTTGTAAAGCCACTGTAATGCCCTTAAATCCACCTCCAGGCGATTTTAAAGGGTACATGTGAATAAAAACTATACAATAGAAGTAAAAAAAAACCTGAAGGGATCCTGTCCACTGTGTTGGGTCAACTGGCTAATTCGTCCTTATCAAGGATCAATAAAGTGTTCTTTGTCCCTCGCTGCCACGTTTCTGGACTAGTTATTCTAGAGTTTGAGTACATGTTCAGTGAGAAAATATTTTCTCCAATTAGTCTTAAATGTGCTACACTGTAGCTTCATTGCATGTCCTCTAGTCTTTCTACTTTTTGAAGGAATAAACAACCGATCTAAACGCTAGATGCTGGACAGTTGTGGGGGGAAAAGTGAATAGGAGATTGTGGACACCTTGGGGGAATGGGGAAAGAAGGGGAAAAGCTATCCATGGTGGAGGAGGAGAAATGAAGGGGAGATACTATGGATATGGAGGAGGGTGGCTAGAGAAAGAAGGGGAGAAGGCTGGACATTGGAGGTTGGGAAAAGAAGGGGAGAAGCTGGACACTGGGGGATACCTAGATGAAGGTTCACCTAGGGCACCTGACACTCTTCGGATGGCCTTGGGGGAGAGACATATTAAAACCATTTGACAAAGAAGAAATCATGAACATCGTACTCCCAAAACTGACCCAACCATAGGACAACATCAATGACATGTTGACAACTGGAACAACACCCTCAAGGAATGCTCGGAACAATCTACAGCTAATAATCACCCAACACCGGATAACCTTTTGTATAAAAGACCATCGGCACCATGGTTCACTCCAGAGCTAAATAAATCCCTCACACTTTTGAGAAAGCTAGAGAGAAGATGGCGTTAATCCCAGAACCCCACCGACCAAGCAATATACCTAACCCATCTAAAAACCCATCGCGAAGCGGTCTGGAACAGCAGAAAAGCCTATCACTCGGAACTCCTCAACCGCTCTCTAAACAAGCCACGAGAACTCTTTAACCTCGTAAGAGTACTAACCACAGAACCATCCCCACCACAGCAAGAATCCATACACTCCCAAAAGTACGCCAACTACATCCAATCAAAAGCCATCAAAACATCAATAGCCTCCACCGTGATACCTTCCCTGATTCATGTACATGAGAACCCGCTCTGCAAGTTTGCATCCCCTTCCACAAAACATGTCGAAGACATTGTCACCAGAATAAACACAACTACGGCAGCTAATGACCCATGTCCAGCACACTGGATAAAAGCAATGAGATCTGAACTCAGCCTGTGCATATCGAAAATCATAAATCAATCATTCACAACAAGAACTTTCCCATCAGCTCTCAAGCAGACCTCCATAAGACCTCTTCTAAAAAACAACCAACTAGACTCAACAAAGGAAGAATCCTATCAACCAATCGCCAGCATCCCCCTTCTATCTAAAATAATTGAGAAGGTAACACAAATTCAGATCCAACAACATATAGACACCGCATCTCCACTAGACCCCAGTCAACATGGTTTCAGAGAAGCTCATGGAGTCGAAACACTGCTGACCTCATTAACCAACACTCTCATCACTGGAATCGACAGCATCAAAAATGGATTTGCATTAATATTCCTGGACATTTCCGCAGCATTTGATTCTGTGGACCATAACAAACTCCTAACCCGACTCCAATGCAAAAGGATCCAGGGGTTAGCACTGGATTGGTGTAAATCGTACCTGGAAGAGCGCTGGCAACATGTTCATATGGGAACAAACACCTCAGAACCATTCCAGTTGAAACAAGGAGTCCCCCAAGGATCCTCCCTCTCGGCGCTACTCTTTAATATCTATATGCAGCCGTTATGTAAGATCACACGTTCATTCGGAGTATCCACGCTAATCTATGCAGACGACGTGCTGATTTTCACACCAATCAACATCACTCTACCAGATTTTACAGTACTAGTAGAGTGTTTCGATGCAGTAGCAGACTGGCTTCTCACACAGAACATGAGAATAAACTTCAAAAAAACCGAAGTCTTAATCATCACCAAGAATAAGGAATTTTCACCCCCATCTACCCTAAAAGTACGGGACGCTGAACTGCCAGTCAAAGCCACAGTAAAATATCTAGGTGTAATTCTTGACCACCGCCTAAACTTCAAAGAGCACATAAACCGAACAGTGAAAACCATCTACGTCAAGATTAGGACCCTCCGACACCTCAAAAACATGCTTGATCCTGACAACTTCCGCACCATCCTTCAAGCGATAGTCACTCCCCACTTTGACTACGCAAACATAGTACTCCACGGCCTCTCAAAAAGCACCCTAAACACGCTTCAATTAGCAATGAACACCGCTGCTCGCATCCTCCATGGGGCCTCAAGGAGTGATCATATAACCCCCATATTAAAGGAATTACACTGGCTCCCAATACCTTGCAGAATTACATACAAGGCATTACTTATGACATTTAAGGCCATCAATAACTTAGCACCCCTAGCTATCTGCATACTCCTCACTCACACCCCTAATACCAGATCCAGGAGATCAGTGGCAGCCAATACCCTAACCATCCCAACTGACTCCACAAAGCGTTCAAATGCAACCACGGAAAGAGCATTCTCATACTTCGCTCCTAGATGCTGGAACAATCTTCCACCCTCCATAAGAGCAATCAAGGACCTCAAGCAATTTAGAAAAGCTATAAAACACCACCTGTTCCTCTTACATTTCTCCCAATACCAATTACCATCTCCTACCCTCTCAACTTTTCCTAAGCCCCCTTTATAAACCAAAATTGATCTGATCCATCTCCTCTGTATAACAACAAATCTACTATTGTATATAGTTGTATAATTAAGATGTACAAAGTTTTCCTAAGTTGAATCCTGTTAGATCTCCTGTTACATGTAAACTCACGACAGCATGTTGCTATCTGTGAGCACTTTATGTTTACTGTAAACCGCGCTGATGAGAAAGAACTCCCTTGGGGTTTTGCAGCCCACCTGCATGACCTTGCATTTTTTAGCATTAAATCTTAGCTGCCAAATTCTCAACCATTCTTCAAGCTTTTCTAGTTCCTTCCTCATCTTATCAACACCTTCCATGGTGTCTACCCTGTTGCGGATTTTGGTATCATTTGCAAAGTGGCATATTTTTGCCGACAGACCTTCTACAATATCACTTGCAAAAACGTTAAAAAGAGCAAGACCAAGGACCATTCCCTGCGGCATGCTACTGGTAATGCTCCTATCTTCAGAATGAACTCCATTTATGACTACCCTCTGTCACCTCCCACTCAACCAGTTTCCAACCTAGTCAATCACTTTTGGGTCCATCCCGAGGGCACACTATTTAGGTCTTGCTGAAATCTAAATATACCACATTTAGCACTCTGCCTGATCTAAGTAAAAGAAATCAATCTGATTCATCTGACAAGACGTACCTCGAGTCAAGCCATGCTGTCTTGGATCCTGTAATCCCCTGGATTCCAGAAATAGCACCATCTTCTGCTTTAGTTGCATTTCTATTAATTTACCTACCACAGAGGTCAGACTAACCAGTCTGTATTTACCAACCTCTTCCCTATGTAACCTAGGGTACTATAGAGGACAGGTCCCTTACACCTTCAGTCTCCTAGAGCTTTCTTGAACAAGCCTTTTCAGGGCCTGGAATCAGAGTTCAAGGATGTCTGCCAGCTACAGTAAAGTGTGATATTTCTAAAATAACAGAGATTGGTGGCCTAAACCCAGAAGGATGCACTATGCCACCCACAAGATCTACTAGAGAAGCAGACAGAGTGAAAGTTAACCAGAGTTACTAGCATAAATTTGCAAATAGCACTGTGCAGGAAATTATAAAAGAATATTTACAATAATGCAACCATAGAGTTACACATGAAACATTCAAGAACTCAAAGCAGAGAAAGTATCAGTTGCTAGATTAAACCCTGGCGTGATAGAGTCAGTGACAGAGTATTGGAAGATAACAGACAAAACTTGCACAACTCAACAGACTGATAGCAAAGATCAGCAATAACAGTATGACACTTAAAAAACCCAATTAATACTCATTAGGGGGAGAACAGAGTCTAGTGATGGGATCTTACTGTTGGAGGCAAAGTTCTACCTCTTAAGCAGTTCTTTGAGGCCCTGAAAGTGGATCACTCTGTATTCTGTTACAAGGTGGTTAATAAACTCTAGCTATAGTCTCTTTGAGCTCCTAGGTGGGGACACTCTGAGTCCTTGAAGGCCAGGCTTCCTTCTAGTTCTCTTTATTCTCACAAAGCTCTGAGCAGTAAAGCTTTCTCTTTTTCCATTTAAAATGCATTGGTTGGCTAGAGTCTCAGGGAATCAAGAGATATCTCCTCTCCCCTTACTTCACCATCTGTCCCTTATTCTGTTCTCTCTCCCTCTGGCCACTGCCCCCTGCTTGCATCAGAAACATATCCTCATTTCAACAACCTGGTCAAGAGTTAACACTTTCACTGCTGGGACATTGTTCTGATTTAAGAGAATCCAGTCCAGTCTCTCAAAATAGCCCTTGCAGCATATACCTTGCTCTTGATGCAAGCTGCCCTTCCCTGTTCTAGGTTTTTAGTACAAAAGAAAAAAAAACCTCTAGCATTTCATGAACTTAAGTTTAACTCAGTCCTTTTAATAAGCTCAGAGGGAAGGGAGTCTTCTAAACATGGATGGGTTATCACGTAAAAGCAAATAAAGGCCGATACACAATGTATACTGACTAAGCATGCTGCACCTCATAGCATACGATCAATTCATCGTAGCAAGTTAGCACGGTTTTCTGAGAGGTTAGTCCTACTAGGGTATCATAGGGTGTTTCTAGTTCATCATACACCAGTTTCTTAATAGGTTTGGTTGCTTTGTCTGATCTATGTACCCCAGTAATTCTGTCAGCATAGCCAGTTCTACCTCATCCTCATATTTTACCCATTCCTCGGGCATGCTAAGGGAGTTTGCCGTACTATCTATCACGCTTTCCTTGTCAGTCTGGTCTTTGCTCTAATCATTCTTTGGCACAGCTATATGTTCTGCTGCAGGTAATCCTACTAATATTTCTGATTTATCTGAAGGCGAGTCTAAAGTAGGCCCACTAGGGATATTTGGTGCAATTAGTGCTAGAAGGGGTCAGTAGAGTCTCTAGCAGCCCAAAGGATTTTGTCAGTCATGGGCTTGACTGGTGGACCATTTGTAGATTATCTCACCAATTTAACATGGTCTAGTCCTAGCTCCCAGGGAGGGTCATTAGCATGTCCTGTTTCTGATTGGGAGTCCTCTGATTCTGACTCTCCTACTGAATAATCTGTGTGAATTCATGTTTCTGCATGTGACTTTTGCATTTGCTATCTTGACCTCGGAGAGGCTTTGCTACTAATTCAGTAGGGGGTCTGCTTTCCAGTGCTGTCAAAGTGATTGACCTATGGGAAGCAGATGATTTTGATGTAAGGTTTTCAGCCTCATGCCCCTTGTTAGGTTTCAGTCTATGGGACCTGTCTACTAAAGAATTTTTCCCATGTTGTGCCTATGGAGAAAATGCTTAGTAGACAGGCTCCTATATATTGGAAGACTGGGCAACTGAGATACAATGATAAAGCACTGCATTTACCAGCTATTGCCAAAGATCTCAATAGTACACAGTCTCCAGGATAAAATTCTTGTCCCTTGGTTTGGGCATCATATTGCTGGTATTCTGCTTGTCAGCAGCCTCTGTGGCTGTTTGGTAGGTGGCATGGAGTTGATCTTTGAAGTTCTGAATGTATTGCAAATGACTTCCTGCTGAGGTAACCCCAAAGCATACATCTACAGGTAACTTGCTTCTCTGCCAAACATGAGGTAGTATAGAAAGTAACTTGCGGAATAAGTTTTCAGTTATAGGTGTGCACTAGTCTGCTCACATGCTGGTTATTTCTGCTTGGAATCAAGAGTTCCCAGCATATTCAACAGGGGCCTATTGAATCTATCTGGTTGCTGTTTTTTTGCATCTTTTCATCATTTTTGGAAGTTTTAAGTTTAGGCAGCCTTGTTTTAGCAGCGCTGTCACTCAGGCAATCCTGGCGGGAAAGCTGCTTTAAATGGCAGCCTGATCGCAATCTCGATTGTGCTGAATTGGCAGTTGGGTAAGTTTTCTGAGGAATTTTTTCTGCTTTTTTTCACAGCTGTGCTTTTGATTTTACTTTTGGTTTATTTTTGATCTGGTCATTTTGTTACTTTGGGTTCCTGATTTTTATGCAACTAGGGTTGTCTGCCCTATTATTTATTTAGGTATTTAGAATGAATAATGGTAGGGGCTTTAATTTAGCTTAATGTTGAAGGTTGCTTGTTTTATTGGCTACGTTTGCCCCCCCCCCTTTTATACTTTTACTTTGACAGGTGTGTTATCTTTTAATTAAAAGGTTTTGGATGCTGTTTTAGTTAGTGTTCCTTGGTTGAGTGCCTTGAGTGGGTTATGGAGAAGAAGTGCCTTTTTTGTAGCACTTCTAAAATATGTTCCCTGGTACTCTTTTTGGCAGATGCTGCCCACCTTTCATTCTCGTATTTATTTAGCTCTCTTGTAGGCTGATGTATGACGGTTTTCCTTTATTGGTAATTTATTGGGACCACCACTGTTACTGTGATTACGTTCCCCTGTGGTAGGTTTCCTCTGTTTTTGTGGTCTTTTGCCGCTATTTGGATAGTGCCAGTTCAGTCAAAGGTAATATTTAGTGACACTATTCACAACAAAAATCTCACCCTTCTTTGCTAGTGGTAGGTCTCACTCACAGTTCCACTGAGGAGAAATAAGACAAAGTTCCCAACTGAACCAGAGTGAACCAAGAATTTGAAAAAGGTGCATACTTGAGTGCAAAAGCTATGGATCTGGCCAAAGAAGATCAGAAGAGATATGCATATAGATAGAGCCAAGATATTCCTCAATTTGCAGTTGGAGAAAACCATGGGTATGGATAGGACACAGATGGATGAGAAGACCTGCTATCAAGCTTGAAAAGAGGATCATGGGGCCTATCTTTATCCAAAACAGATAAAGTTGGTAATAATCAGGATTTAAGTGTCAACAATCCTCCAAATCCACCCAATCTTCCACTTAGCCTTGTTAAAGTCTTGTAAAGAGAACCCATACCCAGGTCAGTGACATCTCCCTCACAGCTGTTAATGGTGAAAATGCAACAGAAGTTCATTGTCAAGCAAATTCTTAATTCAAGATACATCTGAAAAAATCAGCTAGATTACGTAGTGGATTATAAAAGGTATAACCCAGAAGACCTCAGTTGGGAGCTAGTTCAGATTCTACACATGTGAAAAAAACACTCAGATGCTTCTACCAGGAACATCCAAGTAAATCAGGCCAAGAGGCCACAGGTGGGACCAATAGGAGATAGGTGTAATGTCAGAGGCAATAGGACTTGAACTGATGACTCTAGGAAGCAAAGCAATAACTTCACCTTCTTTAACAAATTATCAAATACCCAATGAATTAATCTTCATTTTCTACATCAATCAGAAGAATGAAGTGAAGTCTGTGTGAAGACAAAATATCAACCCCTGAAGAAGCCAAATAGGTAAAATGAAGGTCTCTATTGGGTTCTTTTTTTGATTAAGGATTATGAACTATTGGTTAAAAAGTAATAAAGTACTGAAGAAGAAATACACTGGGGGGACATTTTCAAAGGCATTTGCATGGTTTGCAGACCTTTAGGTAGTCTGTTGTGGTATTGCTTTGTTGGCAAGTTACACCTGCTTTCGAGGCTAAATGTGTAGGAGCAGAGCCTCAACATTGGCATGGTACATGTGGTTCTTTCTGACATGACCCACAGGAGGCCATGTGTATGAACAATAAACATGTGTAGCAGCCGTTTTATAAGCAGGTAGAACCCATTAATATGACTTACACATGGGTGATTGTGAAATCACAAACTTAAGGCTGGTAATTGTGCTGTGCTTTGAGTAAGGTATTCCCAGGATATCTGTAGAGCTTTCTTTATGAGTACTGATCCATCCTGAGTCAGACATATATGAGGGGTGCATATTCTTTGTCATGGGATGGTCGTTCACCTGACAGGATCTCACCTACGTGTATCAGCAAGGAAGTGACTCCCTTCCAAGGTCTGACTGTGAGTGCTGCAGATGATAATAGGTCTTAGACCTTAGGGATCACACACTACTTAGAGATCACTCCACTCTACAAACAGTCCAATTTAGGGTTGCATTCCAAATCAGAAGTTTACTAACATGCTCCACAATTAAATAATTAAATAGCAGGAAAATAGACATTCTGATCCGGGAAGGAAAAGCTCAGTATAGTCCACAACTTCCACATTCTAATACTTCTGTCTTCTGAAGTGTGCAGAATATGGCCACTCCTGTCACACTTCTTGAGAAACTCTTGGGCGTCCCACACTTTTTACTAGGGTACTTGTGGAATGTCCTTTAATTCTCTTCCAATCAAAATTTCATAAATGGCTATTGGTGATTCAGTATTCCAGGGGTTGACTGAAATCTCTTTGAACTAAGGATCTTCATCTTCCCAGATTTTCTTTCCAGTGAAACCAGTGGAGAAACACTCTCTCCAAACCAGAGAAAAAGGAAGCTTCTTTCCTCCGCCCTATAAGGACACCCTAGAAGCATAACCTTCTTTTGGCTGCCTCTTATTTATTTACTTATTTATAAACATTTATAGACTGTTTTCCTGGACAGCCATTCAAAGCATGGACTGTTGATGCCCTAGGACTCCTTGAGAACTATATTTATATAATGGCTCCACCATTAAGAAAAAGGGCAGAACCACATTCTTTATCCTTCCACTCCTGAAACTTCTCTAAGCTTGGAGACGTTTCCCTGTGTCATGCATAAGACATACATAGTAACATAGTAAACGGCAGCAAAAACAAAGTATAACATTTGCGGGTCTCAGGATTCCTTACTTTAGCTCATGATTCAATATCCATTTGAATGGTATATAGACATAGGACATTTTCTGCTCCGATGCACTAGTGATAAAGGGGTATGCTTACTATCGCCGAATAGTAAACTTACCCCAAAGACTCTCAAATGATTGAGTTCCTGAATCAGTAAGCAAAATCAGTGAGTATGTTTTTGCAATGAATATAAACAGTGATTAATCACAGATCACTTATTTTGACATGACTTGGGGTGAAGCATTTGAGAGTTCTAATAAAGATTAAAAGGGAGAAACACTTGAAGAACGGAGTATTTGGAATTAAAGGCTACAAAGTTCTGACTGCAGGCAATACTGAAAGATTTCTGCATTGCTTTCTGAAAAATGACACAATGCAGCAGGCTAAAAACGTCCCGTTTTTCCCCCTACCTTTGTTGTTTAAGAAACTTAGTAAACTTTATTTCCTTGCTGGAGTAAATTGCCATTGTTTTAAGGTGCGTTGCAAACACAGGTGATCCCCTAGAAGGGCTGCAGAGCACAGAATAATAATTATATCCCCCCAGAGCTTTTCCATCTGTCAAGAGAAGGCCCGTTGTCCTCTGAAGCTAATGTTTCATAATAATTCAAATCATATGTTAAAAGGTATCATTCATCCCTTAGATCTCCAGATCTCAAGTTTTCCTGGGTTAGCCTCTTAGCTCCATCTAATCACCTAGGAATCATAATTTAGGGTGGCATATACAGTCTTTTAAGGCTAAACATGAGGCCCATTGAAAATTGTATTAGTCCTGTCTAATAAAAACACAGCAGCTTGAAATAAAACTGATACATGATCTGTCCCCCGGTGCTTCCTCTTTGGTTTTTGTATTTCTTTTATCTAGCAGACAAATTGTCAAGATCGTTTAGTCAAAACAAAGGTTATATCTGAGCAATTAGTAAAGCGTTAAGACCCTCATAATGCTATCATTCTATGGCAGGGCAAAAGGTTAGAAGCAATATTCCATTTTTTTGAGCCAGGGTGAATAGAAAATATACTTCTACAAAAGCACTCATGCAGTCAGTGAGGAGGCTAATGTCATGTGAACTGATAATTTTGGATATATAAGTCAGTAAACAGCCAAGATTATCCATCCGAAGAGGGAGTAGGATTTGGAGCATTCTGGAGTAAGGTAAACATATCAGTTAGATGTCCATGCAGCCTGCACAAATAGTCTACCTTAGACTTTTCAAGATATACCTGGATATTCAGAGTGCCACTTAAATGATAGTGTCACTGAATATACAAATGATTTGAAGCTTTCTAAGCTAGATATTTCAAATCCATTGACCATGCAGTTGAACATTGACCTCCTAGAACTTAGTTTTTGAAGAATGCCTTCAGTTTAAAGCCTTCTGTTACTTTGCACATATAATCCCTTGCCCATGTGTAGTCCTTAAAGCATAGGCCATACTACTTGGTAGACAGTGGTCACAATCATCTAAAAACAATGCAGTCTTTCAGTCTCCATACATGAGAAATAATATAATGGGTTCTTTGAATGGGACTAGTGTACATTGGGAGGCCTTGGCACTTAAGCACTTAAGCTCACACCTCTTTCCTTCTCAAAAATAACTGAGTCCAGTCCAGATTTTGTGTTCTGATCCAAGGGTTTACTTAATAACTTTAGGGTCACTGATACACAACAGCAGCAATAAAGGCAGAGGAAAAAAAGTTTCAATTATATTGCCAGTAAAGCAAGATAAAATTGGCAAATATATTACAGACATGTACCTCCTTCTCTTCTTCCTTAATTATATATTGCAAGCAGTTTAACTTTTGTTACTCTTTTCTTTGGTGCTGGGAATTTATTCCATGCCTCTTCCTTCTTTAACTCTCCTCAAACTTGTTATGATAACTCTAGAGGTAATCCCGTTCTCCTGCATTACTTAGTTTTACAGTGTACCTATGAGCTGGTAGTTTCTACATATGCAGGTCCCTGGTGCTGCGCTGCAGCTGCTCTCGGCTCTGGTCTCATTGGGTTTATGAGATATTGCTTTACTCCTCTGCATCCCCTCTTCTTTGTCCTGGAGTAAGTGACTCCCTCCTTCTTCTTCTCTGTCCCTCCACAGACAAGGCTGCTCCCCTCCTGAGCTAGTGGGGGTGCTGGCTGATTAGATAGTCACACAGGAACGTCTTGGTGTATGACTGAGTCCAAGACACTGTCCTGCCCCTCTTCTCTCTCTTCATACTGCTCCTTAGCCCATGGCTCCTCTTGATGGCATGAGAGGCTGGGGTTAGTATTTCTTTACTTTACTTTAGCTTTTCCTATGGCTGTGCCTTCTTGACCTTTTGTTTCCTCAGTGATCCCCCTCCTCCTCTTTCTTGGCTTCTCCTGAACAGTTCCAGATAATTTGGTCTGTCTGTGTTTTCCCTGTTCCTGTCCCATCCTTCTGTGTCCTTCGTTTTATTAACACTCACTACTGCATTGTAACCTAGGCCCTCCTTCCCCTTTGTCATCCCTTGTCCTCTTGTCTACCTCTGTTCGTTTCCTGTTTTTTTTGTTTTGTTTTGTATCATTGTCTTTTACTTTGTTAACCGCCTAGTTGCCTTGCTTTAGGCGATTTATCAAGTTAAATAAAACTGTAACTGTAAGACATCTCTCCTTCTTCATGGACAAAAGGTCCCTTTTGACTAAAGTACAAAGGACTTATTCAAAACTGTGGCTTGTAAAAATCACATCCTGTGCTACAAAATGCAGCTGGGGAATCCTGTGTGTTTCGGCATGTCCCATAGACTCTCCTAACATTGAGGTTTTGCAGTGGCCCCAGCTTTGAATCATGCAAAATATTATTAGCCTCATTACAATATTCACTAGCCTTGTTATCCCATTCTAATTATGTCAGTGACCTCTGAATTGAGCAGTGCAAGCCCATTGATCATGCTGCTGCATGTAGACAGCTCAAATGGGAAAATTTAGTCTAAAGGCTCAAATTTGCCTGTTTGCAAGTGTAAATTAGTGTGTATTTCATACATAAGAGTACTGATGGCTTCATGTACAATGTCACTGACCACTGATGTGCTGTTATAATGCATGCAGTTTATATTATATGTTGATTGGCTCATGTATGTTAGCTTGTGTTACTTTAGGGCAGGGGTGTGAGTAGAGTTTAAATCTTGCTGACAATACTGTATGCTACCACTACTGTCATCCCTCCTCCCTCACAAAAAATGCTCCTTGACCATCAACACAAAACCCCCCAGAATCTCAGCAGCTACAGTTTTTGAGCTTTGCAGTTTTCCGGGTCGTGCCGCTTCTTGCTAAGTGGAACTGACATTTCAGCCATTCTTCTGTGACTTTCTTCAGGGTGAAGTGCTTATGCAGTGAATGTCTGTTCTTATATTTATTTATTTATTTTATTTAAAAGCTTTTCTATACCGCGCTCTTTAATATCAGTGCGGTTAACAGTTAACAATTCTTGTACAGGGCAGGGCAGACCTGCCTTGTGCTTACAATGAACAGGAGGGGTAACTTGGAGTTGTAACTGGGGAAATTATATACATGTTAGACCATTACATGTTGTTACTGGGGTAACTATATACATATTAGACCATTGTACCATGCTGTATAATGGCGTGGTTAGGTCTGGATCTTATCGGTTATTTACAGTTCAAAGTCTTAGTATATTTACATTTACATTTGTCCGTTGTTTACAGTTTACGGTCTTGATACATTTCATTAATTTAGTATCACAGACTTATTATCAATACATTTGTTTAACATCGTTGACATATCCGGTGGTTGGGTTGGAGTCTAGCGTTATCCTGGTTTGCATGTGATGTGTGGGGGGAGCTGCTGGTGTGGGAGGTGGGGATGTACCGTTGGGTTGCGAGAAGTGTAGAAGGAATAGGTGATGCTTGAGGGCTTTCCTGAATTGGGTGAGGTCCCTGATCGATCTGATATTGGGGGGAGGGGGTGGGTTATTCCAGCACTTTGGGGCATAGAACGCGAAGACTCTGTTCCTAGTTGCTTGCGCACATTTTGTTGTTTCCATGGGGATTACCAGTGTGTTGGTGGCTACTGTCCTTCTTGATCTGTTGTTGGGGGTGGGGGTGAGGAGGGCAGTGAGGGAGGAGGAGGATATCTTATTGATGGCTTTGAAGGTCAAGAGTAGTGCTTTGTATGTGAGCCTGCAGTTGATCGGTAGCCAGTGTAGGTCTTTCAGGATTGGAGTTATGTGGTCTCTTCTGGATACTCCACAGAGAACGCGGGCAGCAGTATTCATTGCGAGTTGTAGTAGGTTTAGGGTGTTCTTGGGGAGGCCGTGCAGAATGGCGTTAGCATAGTCAAAATGGGGTGTTACCAGCGCTTTGAAGATTGTTCGGAAGTCCTCTGGTGCCAGCATGGGTCTTAGGTTTTGTAGTGTCTTGATCTTGTTGTATATGGCCCTGACAGTATTGTTTATGTGCGCTTTAAAATCGAGATGTTGGTCTAGCGTAACACCCAGGTAGCGTATCGTAGGTTTGCTTGGGAGCTCTGCATCTCTCACCTTTAATGTCGTGGGGGGGGGGGGGGAAAGATTTTTTTCTTTTTGATGAACAAGACCTCGGTTTTTTTGAAGTTTATACGGAGGTTCTGGGAATGAAGTCAGTCGGTGATTGCGTTGAAGCAGTTCACTAGAGCTGTAAAGGCGGGTTGTGTGACGTTGATTGGAGCAAGTAGCAGAACATCATCTGCATAGATCAGGCATGAAATTTTGAAGGAGCAGATGATTTTGCATATACCCTGCTTATATATGTTAAAGAGTAGCGCGGATAGAGAGGAGCCTTGGGGTACCCCTTGGCATTGTTGAAAAGGTTCGGTTGTCTTGGTGCCCATCCGTACATGTTGCCATCGGTCTGCTAGGTAGGATTTACACCAATCCCAAGCCAAGCCATGGATCCCCTTCTCATGGAGGCGTGTCAGGAGCTGATCATGGTTGACAGAATCGAATGTGGCGGCGATGTCAAGGAAGATAAGTGCAAACCCATTTTTGATATTGTCTATCCCTCTGGTTAAGGTATTGGTTAGAGCGGTGAGTAGCGTCTCCACTCCGTGAGATTCCCAAAACCCATGCTGGCAGGGGTCTAGAGGGGCTGCAATGTCAATATGTTTCTGGATCTGTCTTTGGACGACTTTCTCAATTATTTTGGCTAGCAGGGGGATACTCGAGATCGGACGGTATGATTCAGCCTTCTGAGGATCTAGTCTGTTATTCTTCAGAAGGAGTCATATGGAAGTCTGTTTGAGAGATGATGGGAATGTTCCTGTTGAGAAGGATAGCCTCATGATCCTGGCTAAGATTGGGCTCAGTTTTACGCACATCGCTCTGATCCAGTATGCTGGGCATGGGTCATTTGGTGCAGTGGTGGTATTGATGATGGTGATATACATAGATTATATGCATTGGATCTCAAACTGGATTGGTTGGTTTGAAGCAGGAAATTTGAATTTTGGCAGAAAGGTTCATTGAAGAAAAGGCAGAAAATTCGAATTTGAATTTCAGAGGGAAAGTTCATTGGAAAAAGGCTGGAGTTTTGAAATTTGAATTTGGCAGGAAGGTTCATTAGTGAAAGAGCATGAAAAGTGCAAGTAGGAATCCCGGGGGGAGGTAATTTGGATCTCAGATTCTGGAAGATAGAAAAAATCTTTTGTCTTCGGCACCAGACCTTGTAGCACTAAACCTTCTTTGAAAGAGAGATTGCCATGCTTTGCTGATGTTCAGTCCTCTGTCTGCATTGACATTTCATGGGTGTCTTGCTATCTCTACTGCCTCTTTGATCCTCCTTGGCCACCAGTGTTTTCTTTTCCCAGGATTCTTGTGTCATTAAGTTTGATTGTTCAGTTTCCATCGCATGGAGGGCTATAGCAGATTTTTCTGTGTTGCAGAGTTTATAATGTCTTTTGTGCCTTTGTAGCCTTTCTTTGCAGCCAGTTTTGTCTAAATATGATTGGCTGCATCTGCATGGAATTTTATAGACCCCAGCAGTTTGGAGCGAGGGGAAGTGATCCAAACTGCTGGAATCAATGAAATTCCATGCAGCTGTGGCCAAATGTATATAGGCGAAATTGAATGCTTAAAACCAACCAATCTGGTTTGAGATTCACTGTATATAAGAACAGACATTCATTGCATAACCACCACCCTAAAGAAAGCCAAAATATGATGGCTGAAACGTCGGTTCCACCTACCAAGATATGGCATGACCCAGAAAACTTCAAAGATCATGATACTAGCCGTGGAAGCCTAAGAGAACAGCTACAGTTTTTATTTGTTCATTTATAAGAACGTAAGATGATAAGATATGCCAAACGGGGTCAGACCAAAGTTTCAACAAGTCCAGTATCCTGTTTCCAACAGTGGCCAATCCAGGTCACAAGTACCTGTCAGGTTCCCAAAAGATACACAGATTCCATGCTACTTGTCCCATGGGTAGGTAGTGGATTTCCCAGGTTTTCTTTAATAAGGGTTTATGGACTTGTACTCCAGGAACTTGTCCAAAACTCTTTTAAACCCAGCTCCATTAACAGCTTTTACTGCATCCTTCAGCAATGAATTCCAGAGTTTGATTACACATTGAGTGAAAAAATATTTTCTTTGATTAGTCTTAAAAATGCTACATTGTAGCTTCATTGTGTGCCCCCTAGTCTTTCTACTTCTTGAAGGAGTAAACAACCAATCTATATTTACCCGTTCCACTCCATTCATTATTTATAGATCTCAATCATATCTCCCCTTAAGCCTTTCCTCATAGAGGTATCCTTCCATCCCCTTTATCATTTTGGTCACTCTTCTCTGTACCTTTTCTAATTCAACTATATCCTTTGTAAAATATGGCAACGAGAACTGCACACAATATTCAAGGTACGGTTGCACCATAGAGTGATACAGAAGCATTATGATATCCTTGCTTTTATTCTCCATTCCTTTCCTTATGATTCCTAGCATTCTATTTATTTTATTTTTTATTTATTTTATTTATTTAGCAAGCATTTGTAGCCCGCTCCTTCCAGCGATCAGAAGCGGGTAGGATTACTATTGTGAAACTGCCGAATCAAGGCAGGTACAAATTTTGTTTACATACAGATTGTCAGAAAAGCACATCATACAGAGTTAACACTTCTTAGCTATGGGGGAGTTCATTTACATATATACATAAATACATATATACAGGATAATCTTCTTGGACACAGTGGTCAGGGGCTGCTCCATCTGTGGGTTTAGTTCAGGTTGAAATGTGATTGGAAAATGTGCGTTTTGAGTTTCTTTCTGAAGTCTAGAAGGTCATTGCTAGCTCGTAGTTCTGGTGGGAGTTGGTTCCACAGTGTTGGCGCCGCATATGAGAAAGCCCTGTGGCTGGTGTTAGCTTTGGCAGATCTTATATCTGTTGGAGTGTGAAGGATGTTGGAATTGTGGGTTCTTCTGTTTCGGGTAGGAGGTTGCAATCTTACTAGGTTGTTGAGGAAGGAAGGTGCTAAGTTGTGGATGAGTTTGAAGGTGGTTGTTAGTATTTTGTATTTTGTGCGAGCTGTTATGGGTAGCCAGTGTAATTGAATTAGTACTGGTGTGATGTGGTCACTTAGATTTTTCTTCATTATGACCCTGGCAGCTACATTTTGTGCCATTTGTAATATGTTTAGGGTTTTTTTTAGGTAAACCTTGTAGGATGGCGTTGCAGTAGTCAAAATGTGGCATGATGAGTGCTTGGGCCACTGTTCTGAAGTCTTGGGGATCAATAATATTCCGAATGGGTTGGAGCACTCTAAGCTTGTGGAAAATTGCTCTGTTGGTCTTTCGGAGGTGTTTTTCCATCTTTAGGTCACAGTCAAATGTGACTCCTAGATACTTTATTTCTTTTTTGTTTGGTAAGTGTTGTTACATAGTGTTATTGATGTGGGAGGGTCAAAATTCGGTTCTTTGGAGATATACATTACTTCGGTTTTTTTTGTGATTAATTGACATACTACTTTGTTGTAACCAGTCTTGCATCTCTCCGATACATGTCTCCAGTGGGTTGTAGTCTGGGATTTTAGTGTCTAGTTGTGTGTATAGCATGATATCATCGGCATAGATGTGGTAATTAATTTCGTGCCGTGAGAAAATTTTGCATAGTGGCTGCATATATATGTTAAACAGAAGTGCTGAGAGAGCAGAGCCTTGGGGGATTCCCTGTGTTTGTGAGAAAGATTCTGCTTTTTCTCCGTTGAATTGAACCTGTTGTGTTCGATTTGAGATGTAGGATGAGAACCATTTTAGTGGGGTTCCTGTTATTCCTATTGATTTTATCCTATTTATGAGGGTCCCATGATTAAATGTATCAAAGGCAGCTGAGATGTCAATGAATACAAGAATGTACATTTTCTTTTTGTTTTCAAGGCCCTTTAGGAGGTTGTTAAGTAGAACTAGTAACAGGGTTTCAACTCATGATGTTGCCTGAAGCCATATTGCTGGTCATCAAGAGGAGCACTGTCAGTCAGATGGTCTTGGAGTTGTAGAAGGACCGTTTTTTCTATGATCTTTGCCAGGAATGAGATACTTGATATGGGACGGTAGGAGGCTGGGTCTTCTCCGTTGAGTGTAGTGTTTTTTAGGATCGGTCTAATGACTGATTTCTTTAGTTCTGAGGGCATGATTCCTTGTTGTAGGGATAGGTTAACTATGTGTGCTATGTGAGGTGCTATGTCTTGTTTCACTGCCTTGATCCAGGATGCAGGACAGGGATCTAGTGGGGAGGTGGTGCTTTTCAGGCTTGTGACAATGGCTGTGATTTGCTTGGTTCCTATTTTGTGGAAGTGCTCCCATAACTGGTTTTGCGTTGTGTTGTTCTCACTTCTGATTTGTGGTGTTGTTGGGGGGGGTGGAGGACCAGGGGCCGTCAGTTTGGTCGCGTAGTGGTTTGCCAGTGTTTGGACCTTGATGGATTTGTTGAGGTTGGCATTTTGGTCGGTTTTGGTTAGTGATTTGACTAGTTCAAATAACTCTCGTGGGCGATTGATTGCCTTGTTTAGGATGTTGGTGTGATGTAATTTTTTTGCATTGTTCACATCGTCTTTGTATTTTGCGAGATGGGCCATGTATTTAGTTTTGAGATCGGAGGATTTGGTTTGTCTCCATTTTCTCTCTATTTTACGGAGCTCCCTTTTTGATTTTATTAGAGTTCCTGTGTACCAGGGTTCCGAGTTGATCTTATGTGGGTTTGATGTGTGTTTCAGAGTTGGGTTAGATGTATTTTGGATGTGTGTGTTCCATCTGTTAGTTAGTTCGTCTAGGTCTGTGGACTCTAGGTTTATGTGGGATGCAATGGTGCTTATGAGGTGTTCCTCGTTGAGTTTGCTGAATTTCCTAATGGGGTTGGTCATTCTCATCTCCTTTGAGTTTTTGGGTTGGCACTGTAGTTTAAGTTTACAGTTGATTTGGTGGTGGTCTGATCATGGTACTTGAGTTATGTTTATTATAGGTGGTTCATTGCTTTGTTGTGGATTTCTGGGTATGAAAATCATATCTAGGATGTTTCCTCTATCGTGTGTGGGGTTGCTTATTATTTGTTGGAAACCCAATTGGTCGATGGCTTCATAGAAGGAGTCCGTGTGGGACGGAGGAATTGATGCTAGGTTCAAATCTCCGAGGATGATCTGGAATTTTTTGCTTTGTGTGGATGTGATGGTTTCTAGTGCTGTGGCTAGTGTTTCGTGCTGTGGTGAGGGAGGTCGATAGATTAGGCAGATGGATAATGCCATGCTCTCGACTTTAAGTAGGTCAAGATCTGGATTTGTGACCGTAGATGTGGTTGTGAGTTGAAGGCTGGTTTTGGCTGCTATAAGGACTCCGCCTCCTCTTCTGTTGATGCGTGGGCAGTTGTATAGTTGGTATCCGGGCTTCTGTATTTGGTTCATTGTTGCAGAGTCTGAGTCAGTGAGCCATGTTTCTGTTATGCATAGGATATCTGGTTGTTCGTCAGTTAGAATGTTGTGGATAATATGCGTTTTATTCCTTATTGACCTAGCATTAATAAGGATAATGTTACATGTGTGATGTTCTTGCTGTGTGGTTCGTGTGAGTTGTATTTGAGATCCAAGAGTGTTCTTTGCTTTGGTTTTAGGGTGTTTTTGAGATTTGTTCCCTTTGATATGGGTGTGTCGTTGGGGTAATTTACTTGGTGTTTGTGTGGTGGTGATAGGATTTAAGTTGTATTGATGCAGGATGGGTAATGGAGGGGGGGGTGGAGAAGGTAGATTGGTGTATATAGTAGAGGAATGCAGTATTGTGAGTGTGGGATGGTTCTATATGAAGATGTTAGTATACACATGCACAAAATCAGGAAGGTGTGAGCAGGCTCCATTTTATGTCTGCCAGAAATACTTGGATTTTGGATTCGAGTGGCGCAGTGTGGGGTGAAGTCAAGGCAGCTGGACTAGAGATGAGTTAGTGTAGGCCGGCAAGATAGTTGTTGGGTACCAACAGTCTAGCAGGGATAGATGGGTTGGGGTACAGCGTTTCTTATTACTTTAACAAAATAGGGATACAGTCCTAACGTTCCTTATCACTCAGTATAAACAGATACAGTATTATGTGATACAGTCCTATCGTTACCTATCATTCAGTATATACAGATACAGTATTGTGCGATATTTGCTTTCTTGCTTCCTAATGTGGAACCTTGCATTGTGTAACTGTAGTTTGGGTTGTTCTTCCCTATGTGCATAACTTTGCGCTTGTCTACATTAAATTCCATCTGCCATTTGGATGCCAATTTCTCAAGGTCCTCTTGCAATTTTTCATAATCCACTTGTGTTTTGAAAACTCTGAAAAATTTGCTATCTGAAAATTTGATCACCTCACTCGTTATTTCCATTTCCAAGTCATTCATGAATATATTAAAAAGAAGCAGACCCAGCACAGAACCTGGGGTACTCCACTATTTACCTGCCCTCAGCTTCAAAAAGTATTATCAGATTAGTCAGGCAAGACTTTCCTTGGCTTAATCCATATTGGCTTTGTTCTTTATAATGATGTCTGCCATTTTGACTGATACTGACGTCAGGCTCACTGGTCTGTAGTTTCCTGGATCACCCATGGAACCTTTTTAAAAATTACCTGAGGACTGGAGAGTAGCTGATGTAATGCCAATTTTAAAAAGGGTTCCAGGGGTGATCCGGGAAACTACAGATCGATGAATTTAACATCTCTATCGGGCAAAATGGTAGAAACCATTATATAGAACAAAGTTACTGAATATGTGGATAGTCATGTCTTAATGGCAGGAAGCCAACATCGGTTTAGCCAAAGAAAGTCTTGTCTTACTAATCTGTTATATTTTTTCGAAGATATGAATAAACAGGTAGATACAGGTGAGCCAGTTGATATAGTATACCTGGATTTTCAGAAAGCCTTTGAGAAGATTCCTCTTTAATCCTATTTGTTGAGGGTAAAGACCAAGGCAAAGAGGCTTGCATCCTGGAGATGAATGCATGGCTGCATGGATGGTGTCACTGAGAGTGTTTTTGTTTCCTAGACCATGGGATGATGTTCCAAGAGCTGCAGAGCAGAAATGGTGTCCATCTGCCAAGAAGGGTCGAAGTGTCTTCAGCAGCAGACTGGCTAGATTCATTGGGGATGGGTGAAGAAAGCCCCCAGGTAAATGAAACATTAAATACCTCTGTATTTAATGAGCAGCATCTGGAAAGCATGGGAAATAAGATCCAAGATGCTGAGGCATTAATGGAAGAGGCTGACTTGGATTTAGTGATGGTTATGGAGACATGACTCATGGACAACTATGACTGGGATGTAATTATATTGGGCTCCAGGAGTAGAGGAGCAGCCTATTGGTTAGAGAAATAGCCTAGGATCCCAGAGATCTGGTTCAATTCCCACTGGCACTCCTTGTAATCTTGGGCAAGTCACTTTACCCTCTGTTGCCTTGGAAGAAAAGGCCTGGCAATCTACTTCTGGTCATTCCTTGTCAAGAAAACCCAAGGGCTGCTGGGTTGCGAAGAGTCAGCATTGACCTGACAGCACTTTAAAAAACAAAACAATACTTTATTCAAGGAAAGGGGAGGAGGAGTGGCACTATATGTAAAAATATTATTAAAGCTATAGAATTACAGGGCTTAAAATGGAGCAAGGAGGCACTGTGGGTTAAACTAGATAGAGTGAAAGGAAAATCCATTTGCATTCGTGTGATATACAGATCTCTCTCACGGGGAGAAGAAGTGGATGGAAACTTAATGGAAGACATACGCAGTATTGCCATGAAAGGAGAAGTGCTACTGACAGATGATTTCAATATGCCGGATGTTGACTGGCACATCCCTGCTGCAGTGTCATCTAGAAGAAAGGAGATCCTGAATTCTCTACAGGGAGAACTGTTCCGGCAATTGGTAACAGAACCCACATATGAAGGGGCCATACTGGACTTGGTGCTTACCAATGGGAAAAGTGTTTCTGATGTCATAGTGGGAGATCATCTCGCATCCAGTGACCATCAGATAGTGTGGCTCAGTATTAAGACTAGGGCTGTTAAGATCCATTCAAAAGCAAGGCTCTTAGACTTTAGGAAAACTAACTTTGCCAATATGGGGCAATTCTTCAAGGAGTCATTGGCAGAATGGGAACAGCTGGGGGATGTAGAAAAGCAATGGGCCAAACTGAAAGGGAATATTTTAAGGGCAACAAACCTTTTTGTTAGGTAAATAAATTGAAAAGGAAAAGGAGACCACTATAGTTCGCAAAAGAAGTAGCTGAGGGGGTCACATGATGTTGGAGTAGGAGATGGACATGTCTCCCGGCTCTCCCATTACCACTGAAATAAAGTGCTGCACATCTCACTCTTACCTTAATTAAAAAGCATTTCCCGGCAGACTGAAGCTATGGCAGGCAGACCAGAGCAGCGCAAGCAGATGAAAAATGGCAGTTGGAATGGCGAAAACTCCAAAACAATGCGGCAACAGACAATGGCAGAGCGCATGATCCAGCAAGATGGTGGCAGCACAGGAGACCTGGCGGCATCCCCGATGAGGGAAGAGGAGGAGAGACATCAAACACAGTCAGCAATTGCAGTTAAAGTGGGAGCCACAGAAAGACATGAACCCCCCGAGACAGAAGCAGGGGCGGCCCAAGGGGGGTGTGGGGCCATGTGCGGAGACTCGGTGCGGGGCCTCATTTGCATAAGGGCCTCATTTGCATAAATATTTGCATAATGTTACCATACACTAACTTTTAGTAAACATGCCTCTTAATGAGTGTATGGATAAAGAAAGACTAAAAGATTTCTACATTACTATAATCCAATGCCAACTGCCAGGCACATTAGGAACTACTACAAACACTGCCCATTTAGAACCCATAGCAAACCCGCTGTATCATAACAGCACTACCAGGACTCACAAAGCACAAGACCCTACCTATCAAAAGGCAACACTACAAATATTAAACCAATACATTTCAGAGAACAACAATACATGACCTACTGGGGAAAGAGAACAAGTGGCAATGTCAAATAGGAATTACATAAACAGAATACCTCAGCTCAGTTACACGTGCAGAACATAGACCGTCACCAAACAAGAAATCACAATGTAGAAACAGGAAGACAATAATTAAACTGGGAACCCCAAAAGCCCAACAACACTGTAGAAATAAAACTATAAATTAATTTCCTCTTATACTAAACAAAGCACAGACGTTAATGATGCACATTTCCCAGAGCTGGCATATTTCAGTTAATAAATTCAATAAAGAGATATTTTTCTACCTTTTGTGCATTTTTTTTCAGTTGCAATTGCTCCAGCCACTTTCTTCTGGTTTCTTCGTGTCTTCTGCTAACTCTCCATCGTCTGCTGTCCATTTGTCCTTTCTTCACTCTTCTAATTTTTTTCCATTCTCTCTCTACATCTGCTTTAACATACAGTCAAACCTCGGTTTTAATGATTAATCCGTTCTAAGAAGTCTGACTAAAACCGAAACGTACGAAAACCGAAGCAATATTTCCCATAGGAAATAATGTAAATTCAATTAATCCGTTCCAGACACCCAGCTCCTGTCACTTCTCTCACCTGCCCGATCGTCCACAGGACAGCAAACACACAGATATTGTACTGTACGGCACTGTAATCTGATCGCTGACTCCGTCTCAACAGCAATTTTCAAGCGTACCCTGCAAGAGAAAGAACTGCCTCCCACATTCATGCAACATCTCCTGCTTACATTGACAGCTACCCTGCTACCTCCGAGCCTGAGGGGGCGCTCCAGAGAACAGGCAGGCGGTGGAGAGATCGGGGCCTTCCTCTCTGTGCAATCCTTGCATCTCTGGCTCGAGGATGTTGCTCAGCTGACTTTGGCTTCTCAACACGCGATCGGTGAGTCCGGGGGGGGGGGGGGGGTAGTGCTGCCGGAACTGGGCGGGCAGACCAGCGCGAGGGTGTATGTATTGCAGTACAGTATACAGTATAGGTTTTCAGATCTGGCAGCACTGGCTCACCATTCTTGACGAAAACCGAGGCGATATACGATAACCGAGACAAGATCTCAGTCAGAAAAGACGTCGAAAACCGAAACGAACGAAAACCGGGGCACACGAAAACCGAGGTTTGACTGTACTAATCTCTCTCCTTTTGCTCTTTCCTCATTCCTATTTCATCCACTCAAATTTTACCCCGCCATCCTCAATCCCCACTTACTCTCCCAATATCCGGCCAATTGTAGATTTGTCTTCCCTCCCACACAAAATATTTTTTCCCTCTCCATTTCACTCTCCCAACTCTATCCCATTCTAATCCTCCCTCAACATCAGCTCCCTTCTAGTTCCAGCCCCACACAGCATCCGTTCCCTTCTAGTCCCCGCATCAGCCCATTTCCAGTCCTAGCTCCCCATCCGAGTCCCTCCGTCAGCTCATTTCCTATCCCAGCCCCCCCAACAGCCCATTTCCAGTCCTATCCTAGCCCTCCATCAGCCCATTTCCTGTCCTAGCCCCTCCTCACTCAGCCCATTTCCAGTCCTAGCTCCCTCCCCTCACAGACCATTTCCATTCCAAGCCCCCGTCCCCATCAGCTATTTGCAGTTCAAGCCCTCCTTCTACTCAGCCCATTTCCAGTCCTAGCCACCCCCCCAGCCCATTACCAGTCCTAGCCCCCCATAGCCCATTACCAGTCCTAAGCCCCCCATAGCCCATTACCAGTTCTAAGCCCCCCATCAGCCCACTTCCAGTCCTAAGCCCCCATCACCCCATTTTCAGTCTTAGCCCCCCATAGCCCATTACCAGTCCTAACCCCCATCAGCCCATTTCAAGTCCTAGCTCCCCCATCCGAGTCCCTCCATCAGCTCATTTCCAATCCCAGCCCCCCATCAGCCCATTTCTAATCCCAGCCCCCCATCAGCCCATTTCTAGTCCTTTCCTAGCCCCACCATCATCAGCCCATGTCAAATCCTAGATTCCCTCCACTCAGCCCATTTCCAATCCAAGCCCCCCATGAGCCTACTTCCAGTTCTAGCCCCTCCATGAGTCCATTTCAATCCAAGCCCCCCCAACAGCCCATTTCCAGTCCTATCCTAGCCCTCCATCAGCCCATTTCCTGTCCTAGCCCCCCTCACTCAGCCCATTTCCAGTCCTAGCTCCCTCCCCTTACAGCCCATTTCCATTCCAAGCCCCCATCCCCATCAGCTATTTGCAGTTCAAGCCCTCCTTCCACTCAGCCCATTTCCAGTCCTAGCCACCCCCCAGCCCATTACCAGTCCTAGCCCCCCCATAGCCCATTACCAGTCCTAAGCCCCCCATCAGCCCACTTCCAGTCCTAAGCTCCCCATCACCCCATTTTCAGTCTTAGCCCCCCCATAGCCCATTACTAGTCCTAACCCCCCATCAGCCCATTTCCAGTCTTAGCACCCTCATAGCCCATTACCAGTCCTACCCCCCCATCAGCCCATTTCCAGTCTTAGCCCCCATAGCCCATTACATCCTATCCCATCAGCCCATTTCCAGTCCTAACCCCCCCATCAGCGCACTTCCAGTCTTAGCCCCCCCATAGCCCATTAATAGTCCTACCCTCCCATAGCCCATTACCAGTCCTAACCCCCCTCCCCCCATCAGCCCTGACAGATTTTAAAAAAAAACGGCTGCTGCTGCTGCTGCCGCCGTGGCAGCGGCAGAATCAAATGTCCTGCCACGGGGCCCCGCCTGCCCGGCAGAGCCTCCCAGCAACATCACCTCCCGAGTCCCTCCCAATGCGTGGGCTTTCAGAGCCGCGAGAGTTTCCCTTTCTTCTCGCGGCTCTGTTAATCTCGCCGGGGCTGATGGGATTTCCAGCAGCAGCAGGTTTTTTTTTTTAATCTGCTTTTGCTAATGTAGAATGTTTTTTGCGTGGGGCCCTGTGCAAAAAACATTCTTGCTCAATGGACGGGCCGGCCCTGGACAGAAGTCATTCTGGCCGTAATCAAGGTAAGCAATGGGGAACTCTCAGGGAAACTCTCTGAAATACAAACAGACTTTAAGGGGGTTCATTCACAATTATAAGCACTAATAACCCAGCTAGACAAAGCAGAAGCCCGTATCTCTGGCACAGAGGATGATCTACTAGAACTAAAAAAGAGACTCTGAAACACAGCTGATCGCGAAGATAGATGACCTAGAGAACAGGTCTAGGTGCTCAAATTTGAGATGTTTTGGTAAAATTTGGTGTCCTTTGCAGGAAGCAGTAGAAAAGGGATAGGACAAAGAGGGGATTGGATGAATCCTGGAGAATGGTATAGGATAACTTAGGACATGAAGAGCTATACTGAATAATGAGGTACGTCCGACCAGAAGGGTATGGTAGGTTGGAATCTCATTTGCTCCTCACCTACTAATTAGCAGGACAGCATTAGTAACAAATAACCTTTTAGGTAGACAGCGCAGGGGCCTGTCTAGAAATCATCATCTTCCTACTCTAATGCCCTGCATATAGAATCCTTAAGGAATGGATCTTGCCATTTTCCCCGGAGCCTTCGGGCACGCCCACTCTTGGAGATGCCTTGGCTCGCTCCCCCTCCTTTCACAAGTGGCACGAGCGGTGTACACCAACTCTGCATACTTGTAATTAATACTTGAGCAGTCTCTAGAGTTGGGGGCTGGAGACGGGGGGGGGGGGGGAGACTACCCTCAGGATGACTGTTGTTATTGTTATTGTGGATGTTGATGTTGAAAAGATTTTGGTTGGTTAAACACCACTTTGTTACATGTACATTAGTGGAAGACACTTGCAAGTGAATGTAATGATTAATGACAGAGGTTAATGTCAAAATGTGTGTCGGGACGTATGTATTGATTAAAAATGAAAACAGTATAGGAAAAAAAAGAAGTAGCCAAAAAGGTGAAGAAAAAGAGGGTAACCTTCATAAAATGCAAGAGACTGTAGAGAGAAGAAGACAGGCATTTATGTTTGGAAAAACTTAGAGAAGCTAGCAAAATAGTCAGGAAAATAAAGATACAAAAAGAAGAAGAACAGCCAATGCAATAAAATGGGGGGATGACATTTTTCAGATATGTTAGTGAGAGGGATATGTCCTTGGTCCGATTTTTTTAAACATCTTTATTAGTGATATTGCGGAAGGGCTGCCACGGAAGGTTTACCTCTTCGTGGGCGATACCAAAATCTGCAATAGAGTAGACACCCAGGAAGGAGAAGATAACATGAGGAGGGATCTAGCTAAGCTTGAAGAATGGTTGAGAATTTGGCAGCTGAGATTTAATGCTATGAAAATGCACGGTCATGCTTTTGGACTGCAAGAATCCAAGAGAGCAGTACAGTGTAAGAGGCAAAGTACTTCTGTTCATGAATGAAGAGCGGGACCTGGGTGTGATTGTTTCTGATGATCTTAAAGTGGCTAAATAGGTAGAAAAGACAATGGTGAAAGTCAGAAGGATGCTTGGGTACATAGGAAGAGGAATGAACAGCGGAAAAAAGGAGGTGATCGTGCATCTCTGTAAGTCTCTGGTGCGACCTCATTTGAAATATTGTGTGCAATTCTGGAGACCACACCTTTAAAAAGATATAAACAGGATGGAGTCAGTGCAGAGAGTGGCTACTAAAATGGCTAGTGGTCTTCATTATAAAGATATGGGAACAGATTTAAAGATCTTAATATATAAATGTTAGAGGAAAGGCAGGAGATATGATAGAGATGCTTAAATACCTCTGTGGCATAAATGCACAAGAAGAGAGCCTCTTTTGATTGAAAGCAAGCTCTGCTATGAAGGGACATAGGATGAGAGTGAAAGGGGATAGACTCGGGAGTAATATGCAAAAATATTTCTTTACGGAAAGAGTGGTCGATATGTGGAATAGTCTCCCAGTTAAGATAGTAGAGACGACGGCAGTATCTGAATTCAAGAAAATGGGAGAAACACAGAAGATCTCTAAGGAAAAAAGCTGACTATTATAGTTGATATGGAAGGGCAGACTAGATAGGCCATGTGGTCTTTTTCTGCTGTCATGTTGCTATGTTTCTATGAGAGACTCTTGCAGAAATTGAAAAGTCATGGGATAAGAGGCAGTGTACTATTGTGAATTAGGAACTGGTTAAAAGATAGAAAACAAAGAGTAAGGCTAAATGGACAATTTTCTCAGCGGAGAAAGGTGAATAGTGGAGTACCCCAGGCATCTGTGCTGGGCCTGCTGCTTTTTAACATATTTATTGTTGTTGTTGTTGTTAAGTGCCGTCGAGTCAGAGTCGACTCATGGCGACCCTCTGGATAGCTATCCTAAATTGTGTTCGGTCTTCAGTCAGGCAGCTTATTGTTGACAGACTGGTACCCGTAGCTGCTGTTATTGTATCGATCCATCTCATTGCTGGCCTTCCTCTTTTGCGTTGACCTTCTATCTTGCCAAGCATGATGTCTTTCTCTAATGATCTCTCTCTCCGCATGATGTGTCCAAAGTATGAAAGTCGAAGTCTTGTCATCTGAGCTTCTAAAGAAAGCTTAGGTTTGATCTCCTCTAGTACAGACTGGTTTGTTCTTCGGGCAGTCCATGGTATACACAATATTCGCCGCCAGCACCATAATTCAAAGGCATCAATTTTCTTCCTGTCTATCTTTTTCACTGTCCAGCTTTCACATCCATATGATGTTATTGAAAATACCATGGCTTGAACAAGTCAAATTTTTGTATGGAGAGAGACATCTCTACTCTTGAGAATCTTATCTAGGTCTTTCATAGCCATTCTGCCAAGAGCAATGCATCGTCTGATTTCTTGACTGCTTGTTGCTTCTTTATTGATAGTTGATCCAAGTAGGTTAAAGTTATTCACAATTTCAATTTCTTCTCCGACGATGAACCTGTTGATTATGCCAGTTGTCATGATCTTTGTCTTCTTTACATTAAGGTGCAGGCCCATTTTGAGACTATGTTCTTTGATTGTGAGAAGCAAATGTTTCAGATCATCTTCACTTTCCGCCAGTAATGTGGTATCATCAGCATAGCGAAGGTTGTTGATGAGTCTTCCACCAATCTTCACACCTCTGTTGTCTTCATACAATCCTGCTTCTCTGATGATTTGTTCTGCATATAAATTAAACAGGTAGGGGGAAAGTATGCAGCCTTGTCTTACACCTTTGCTTGTTTTAAACCATTCTGTTTCTCTTGCACAATCTGTACATTGATCAAGAAGCAACAGTTCGAACAGAACAAGGAGAAACAGAATGGTTTAAAATAAGCAAAGGTATAAGACAAGGCTGCATACTTTAAACATATTTATTAATGACCTGGAAATGAGAACGAGTGAGGTGATCAAATTTGCAGATGACACAAAATTATTCAAAATAGTTAAAGCACAAGAGAATTGTGAAAAATTGCAAGAGGAGCTTGAAAAATTGGGAGCCTGGGCATCCAAATGGTAGATGAAATTTATTTATTTATATTTTTTTATTTATCTAACAAGTTTATCTATCGTTTTTCCAAAGATCAAGGCAATTTACATGGAACGTAATTTTAACAGTACATACAACAAGGTTTGCATAAATATAGCTATAACTTTAACATAACAGGGAACAGAGTAACAGAGCAGGGGGAGGGAACCTCTCAACCAAGGATCATGGAAGAAGAAGTAAGAGGGACGTGGGAAGGAGTCAGTGGTACAACAGAATCCATCAAAATTAGAGCAGTGATGGAGTAGCCTAGTGGTTAGAGCAACTGCCTTATATCCAGACCATCAAGAATTTGATTCCCACTGGTATTCTTTGTGATCTTGGGCAAGTCATTCTGCTCTCCATTACCTTGGAAAAAAAGGCCTGACAATCTACTTCCAGTGAGACATTGTCAAGAAAATCCAGAGGCAGCTAGGAGATAGCACTAAAAAATAGAGAACCATGATACATAAGAGCCAAGTGGAGTACTATGAGACATGAGGCAAACAAGAGAAAAAAACTCTTCAAGGAATTAGATTAACAAGCAAGTGGCAGATACACAAATACAGTGGGAAATGCATAGAGTTACTCCAGGAAATCTTTGCTGACCAAGAACAGACACATGAATGGTTAAAGAGGGGTGAACTGAAACCAAAGGATGAGAGGTTGATAGTTGCAGCCCAGAACAGCAACTTACAGACAAGGTGGTTTACAGCAAGCATTAAAAAACTGGCAACACAGACATATGTCAATCCTATAAAGAAGACCTGGAAATTGTGACTCATGTAATAGCTGGCTGTGATGTTCTGATGACAGAAAATTTCTATGTTGTTGTTAAGTGCCATCAAGTCGGTGTCGACTCATGGCGATCCTCTGGGATAGTTGTCCTAAATTGTGTTCTGTCTTCAGTCAGGCGGCTCATTGTTGACAGATTGGCACCTGTAGTTATTGTATTGATCCATCTCATTGCTGGCCTTCCTCTAAGATATAATAAAGTAGCACGCCTTATCCATTGGAAACTCTGCCAGCACTACAACATCACTGTGCCCGAAAAGAATGGGATCAGGATCCTAGGAGAATAAGGAGGGATGCTCCCATTCCAACCAATAAAAAACTGGATGCGAGGAAGCTGGATAAAGTGCTTCAGGAGAAAACCACCAGAACGGCATTGATAATAGAGGTGTCAATTTCAAGCAAATACTCTGTGAATCATGTGGAGAGGCAGAAATTCCTGAAATACCAGGAAATGCAGTCAGAGACCAAGAAAATGTGGCAGAACGATACAGAAATATTTCCCATTGTGTTGGGTGCCACAGACTTGATAAAGAAGAATTTCCAAGCACATCTTGACAAACTACCCATACATGTTACATTCCAAGTGAGGCCTTACCAGTGATTTATACAGTGGCATTAGTACCTCTTCCTTTCTGCTGGAAATTCCTCTTTTTATGCAACCCAACATCCTCCTGGCTTTTGCCACTGCCTTGTCGCACTGTTTTGCTACCTTGAGATCCTCAGAAATAATCACACCAAGGTCCTTCTCCTGGTCCATGCACAACAACCTCTCGCCCCCTATTATGTACATTTCCCTTGGATTTCTGCTTCCCAAGTGCATGACACTGCACTTCTTCGCATTAAATCTTAACTGCCAAGCATTAGACCATTCTTCCATCTTTTGTAGATCTTTCCTCATGTTATCCACTCCCTCAGGAGAGTCCACTCTGTTGCAAATTTTCGTGTCATCTGCAAAAAGACAGACTTTCCATTCAGTCCTTCAGCAATATCACTCACAAATACATTGAACAGTGCCAGGCCTGGGACCGAACCCTGGGGCACCCCGCTAATCACCCTCCTTTCATCCGAGTGAGCTCCATTTAGCATCACCTTCTGTCATCTGTCAGTCAACCAATTTCTGATCCAGTTCACCACCTTGGGACCCATCCCCAAACTACTGAGTTTATTGATAAGCCTCCTATGAGGAACAGTATCAAAGGCTTTGCTGAAATCCAGGTAGATGACATCTATCGCATGCCACTGATCTAGTTCTCTGGTCACCCAGTCAAATAACTCAATCAGATTTTTTTGGTAAGATCGTCCTTCGGTAAAACCATGTTGCCTCGGATCATGCAACCTGTTGGTTTTGAGAAAGTCCACTATTCGCTCTTTCAGGAGTGCCTCCATTACTTTTCCCGCCACCAAGGTAAGGCTCACAGGCCTGTAGTTTGTCACTTCTTCCCTGTCACCACTTTTGTGAAAAGGTACCACATCAGCCATTCTCCAGCCTTGAGGAACTTCTCCTGTTTCCAAGGATCTGTTGAAAACAACATCCTTTAACGGCCCTGCAAGAACCTCTCAGAGCTCTTTCAGTATCCTGGGATGTATCCCATCCAGTCCCATGGCCTTGTCCACTTTCAGTTTTGCAAGTTGTTCTAACACATTGGGGTATGTTTACTAAACTGTGGTAATCGTGAATAACGGCGTTATGTAACGTTAACGATCGTTAGCGCATCATAACGCGTGTTATGATGCGCTAAGGATCGTTAACGTTATATAACGTGCGTTATGATGCGCTAACGATTGTTAAAATTATATAACGCGCGTTATGATGTGCTAACGATCGTAAAGCCCCGCAGCGCCGTAAAACAACGCAGAAGGTGGAGAGAGGGCGGAGAGAAGGGGTCAGTGGGCGGAGAGTGGGCGGGGAGAGGCTCCCCTCACACTAACGCGCTGATTTTCAGGGCTGAATTCCAATGCGAATGAAAACCTGCCGTTAAAGGCACATTACAGGGGAGAGAAACCATTTCAGTATCAGCAATGTACAGCCCAGGCAGGGAAACAAAAAAAAAGTGATAAGTGTGATACATGTGCACAGAACAAAAGGGCACAGAAACACTGAAAATGACCCCAACAAACTGGAAAAAAACAATAACCAAGCTGGCCAATAGTGGTATCAATGAGATACATCAACCCTTCCCCCCCCCCCCGAGTAAGCTCCATAGAACAGATATAAATCGTGGAAGGGTCTATACTCCGTCCCCATACAAGGTGAATGGGCCCACAGTGAAATAGCGCTGCTCAGGGTTTTCCCCAACATCGGACAGGGTTCCTATGGCATGCACATGTCCCGCAACATCAGGGCAGGCATGTCGGAATGGCAACTGGACAGATGCCGGAGAAGGGGATACAGAGGGCCGCAGGCAGCACATGCTGTGGTGGAGCTGGGCCACAGTGCGGACTAGGGTGATGCCTAGGTGGCCCATACGAATGCTGAAACAGCAGAGCAGCCAGACAGCAACTGCTGAAGGCCCAACATGGGCACCGAGTGTGTTTCCCAAAGTGTCACAGGGGATAGTACCCAACAGCTACCCCCAAGGGCACGGAACATTGGCAGGCGGGGCTGGGGGGGAGCGTGGACATCGATGCAGGCACCCCTACCCCAGAACCCGCACCATAGGCAGCCGCCTACCTGCACACTGGATGGCCTGAGACTGCGCACCACCAGCTCCACCAGCAGAAGGGCATGTCAGCATAGTGGCTGAGGGATACTGGTGGTGGAGGGGGCAGTGGCAGCTGGCCAGAGCAGACCGTGGCCTAGCCCTGTGTAGGTGGGTGCCATGCACTGCAACAGACAGGCCCTGTCTGACCAACAGTCATGGTATCACCAGGGAATGCACCATCTCTGTGATAACATGGTGGTGCAGTGCACAAAACCAGTATATTCAGAAATAGAAGGTCACAGGTTCAAGTCCCAGCTGTGGTTTCTGCCAACCCAGTCCTCATATTTTACCCACTACTATAACGTGCTAATACAGACAGAACCTTTCTTGCAGATGACGTAAACATGCCCAGAACACCTACATTTTACCCTACAGAGCACAGACACGATAAACATGCACATTACCTAGAGCAGAGCCTCCCAAATGCAGTCCTAGAGGGCCAAACACCATTCAGGTTCCATGCTGCCTCTGATAAAGATGCCTGTGCTGCATTTCTATGCGCCACCCCCATGGTATGCAGATGTATCTCATGCATATTCATGAGGGACAGCATGAAAACCCGAACAGTGTTTTGCACCGCAGGACTGGAGTTGGGAACCTCTGCCGTAAAGCAGCAGCCAACAGGGACAGACACACCCGCACCCACAGGCCCCATTAACCAAAGCCTCCTGGAGAGGCAGGACTTTGGGCTCTGCGTGCATCTCCCAATACTAGCACTTACATACCTTAGTAATGCCACCCTAAACCTGGGAATATGGTACACATCTATCAAAAGGTTGCTATGATTACTGGCAGATAGCAATTCCTAGGTTAAGTACCATTTTCGGAGTGAGCTGCATCATAGCAACCTTTCTGATGTCTGTGTAGTGTGCTACAAGTCTTGTGTCTGACAGTGTTTACCAATCTGGGGAGTGACTCCTACAGTATTGCGTATCATAGCCATGCCTGCACTGTGCCCAGGACTGGTGTGGTGGCCTGGGCTGCCCAACACCTCTATAGTTGCACAATGCTGGCATAGGTGTGGGGAGTGTGTGTCTGTCTATCCAGTGTGTGGTGGCTGCCAACACCCTCCACAGCCCACACCGCTAGCACTGTTGCCAGTATTGGCCTGCCAATGTGCATAATGAGGAGCAAGGTACCGTGGGAATAGCCTGGATAGGGTGGCCTGGCCTGGCCGCATCTGCACAGGGCATAGGGCAATGACTCGGACATTGTAGTGCCCGGTACCACCTGCACGGACAGGGTGGCCATAGCATGTCCTGCTGGGAGGTCACTCTCACCCTGACTGAGCAGTGACCATGGCATGGCTAGGTTCCCCCATAGTGCTATATAGCATTTTTTTCATGTGATATTTTTGGGTTTTCTTTTGGGGCCCAATCGCTGACCTATCTGCTTGGTGTGTATGCTGATATCCCTGTTCTGGGTACATGCATCTACTCCAGGACCATGCACTATGGACTAGCTGGCGGACTGTCTGCAGCTAGTATGTGTCTTGCTGGAACACCTTGCAGGGTGCAGCGGCTGTAGGCTTGCTGCTGGAGAATGTCAGATAATGGTGGGGGGCAGCTGAGCATTCCCAGACCTGCCGTCTGTCTGCTATTGCGTTATGGATGTGTACTGCACTGCATTGCCTGCCCTGTAGGGTGTTTGATCCCTAGCAGGACTGGGGTGATGGTCCCCTCTACTGCCACTATTGCAGGGGGATAGAAAGTGGGTCTGTTGGCGGGAGATCCTCTCCTCCACTCTGAGCCCCAGAGGGTGCGTTGTGTGGTGGTATGTAATCTCCCTGTGGGTCCCAACACCCCCCTTCACTTACATCATGTGACCATGGCACCCACACAGGGTATGCACTTTTCTGGGTGCATTAGAATCCACAAGGGCTAGATGTGACATACAGATGGACACAGCCATATCCTAGGGGTGTTTGCAAGGACTACCTATCACACATTGGCACTGATGGGGACCTGCAGCATAGCCTATCTCAGCACAGCCAGGTGCTGTGCGAATGATGCTGGGCACCATACCTCTCCCTCAGGATGAGCACAGGACCCGCACACTGTGACGGTCTGTAGCTACTCTGTGCCACTAACACACACTGTCGGCACCCCCTACCAGGCTGAGGTGCTGTGGGGTGCATACCCCATCTTGTGATCATCTGTAGACTGCTGATTTACATGTGCTGTGCATCCTGGGTACGGATGTGTGATGGTCTGTAGCTACTCTGTGCCACTAACACACACTGTCGGCACCCCCTACCAGGCTGAGGTGCTGTGGGGTGCATACCCCATCTTGTGATCATCTGTAGACTGCTGATTTACATGTGCTGTGCATCCTGGGTACGGATGTGTTGACTCTATCCTGGTAACCACAGCAGAATGTGGGTGTGGTGCTGTGCAATCCTCCTGTAGCCAGGCAGGTGTTTATTAGCAGCTCTAGCCCACTGGTTACTTCACTGCCCATGGAGCCAGAGGTCATGGGTTCAAAACCCACAGTGGGGTTCATCAATAGGGCTGTCTTAGGCATGGTCTATTTTTATTGTATATTAGTGCTGCCAGCAGAACCACCCTCAGGGTACTGTCACCTTAGGGTGGCTCATAAGGCGCTATCACCGCTATCACGGTGCCCTATAAAGCACCTTATAAGGTGCCTTATATGGTGTCCTATAGGGGACATTATAGGGTGCCTTGGCAGACAGCGCACTTTATAATGTGCCCTATGGAGTGCCTTCTAGGGTGCCTTATGTGGCACCTTAGGTTACGCCACTGTGAGGGTGTGTTTGCTGGCAGCACTATTAAAGTACAACTAAACTTCCTCACAGCCCAATGCTTAATCCTTTCCAGGCCAAGCCCAACACTTTCGGGATCCAAACTTCCGCCTAAATATTCCTATCAAATGGTATATAATACATGACCATGGCAGAGGGAACGTCACTATTGGAACATATTGAATAAGATGGGCACAATTTTCCTGACATATGCAAACTTTAACCTGGCTGCAGAATGTGGAATAAAATATTATAGTAGGCCTTCAAAGGGTTACACATGATGCCTCAGCCAACCTTATTCATTAGGCACACTGTGGAATCAAACCCACGACCCTTGTACCATCAGTTTGTGTAGTAACCATTGTGCTACAGCTCTGTTTCTGTATTTGGGTGTCAGTGCGCCTTCTTAAGCTTAACGCGCAGTAACGCGCCCTGTAACGATTGTTGCTGCGTGGCGCCTTATAACGCGCATTATCGGTAATGATGTACAGCCCATGTCCTTTTTTGGCATTTCTTCCACTAACGCGGTTCCTAACGCAAATCACACTGACGCAGTTTAGTGAACATACCCCATTATCTTCTGTGAATTGTGTGGTATCTACTTCATTCCCATTTTTATATTTGGGAGTCACAGGTCGTCCTTCTCCAGAATTTTCTTTAGTAAAAACAGAGCAGAAGTATTTGTTTAGCAATTTTGCTTTTTCAATGTCGCTTTCCACGAGTCCGTTCCCAGCACTTCTGAGTCCTGCACTTCCACCTCTGATTTTCCTTCTCTCCCGAATATACCTGAAGAAAGTTTTGTTGCCACACTTCACATCTTTAGCCATCTTTTCCTCTGCCTTTGATTTTGCTTTCCTTATTTCTCTTTTTGTATCTTTTGGTTTGATCCTGTATTCCTTTCTGTGTTCCCCTGTTTGCAAGCTTTTGAATTTTGTGAAAGCTGTGTTTTTTGCCTTTATTTGAGCAGCCACTTCTTTGGAAAACCAAATAGATTTCCTTCTCCTCTTGTTTTTATTTACTTTCCTTACATATTTATCTGTTGCCCATTTTATTGCCACCTTTAGTTTAGCCCATTGCAATTCCACTGCCCTTATCCCCTCCCACCCTGCAAACTCCTTCAGGTACTTGGTCATTTTACTGAAGTCAGTGTTTTTGAAATTTAGGACTTTGAGCTTGCTATGATTCGACTGCACCTTGGCTTTTATCTCAAACCACACTGTGTGATGATCGCTGCTGCTCACAGGGGCACTCACCCAGACATTTGACACGCTATCACTGTTGGTGAGTACTAAATCCAGCATTGAGCTTTCCCTGGTTGGTTTCATCACCATTTGTCTAAGTAACGCATCTTGGAAAGCATCCACAATTGTTTTGCTTCTTTCCACATTTGCAGAAGGAGTACTCCAATCCACATCGGGTAGATTAAAGGTTTTTGTATTTAATGTGGGAATGGAAATGTTGCCAGTGAATATCCTTTAGTATGGGAGTGATATGGCTGGATCTGAGTGCATCCAGGAGTATTCTGGCAGCTGCATGCTGGGTGAGTTTTAGAGGGTCCAAGGAGCTTTTGGGTTTACCTTGAAGAATGGCATTATAAAAGTCAAAATGAGGGAATATCAAGATTTGGAAATGGTTCTAAGGTCATGTGTTTTGAGGAGCTGTCTGAGGTGCTGAATAATCCTCATCTTATTGTAGATGGTTTGCGTTACTTTTTTGAAATGTAATTGAAGTGTGAGGCATTGATCAATGGTGACACCAAGGTAAGGGACTTCTGGTTTTATAGCTAGGTCAACGTTATTAAACATAATCAGTGATGGTGGGGAGAAAGATTGATCTCTGATTATGAAGAGTACCTCGTTTTTTTTATAATTAATGGTGAGGCGATGATCCAACTGGGTGATGGCATTAAAGCAATTTGTAATTTTGTCATAGGAGGCTCTTATCATGGAGTAAGGTGCATAGATCATAATGTCATTGGTATAAAGGTGATAGAAGACATTATGAACTTGAATGATGTTGCAAATCAGTTGGCTATAGATATTAAATAATAGTGCTGATAGGACAGATCCCTGGGGGACTCCTTGTTTTTTCATGTAGGGTTCAGATTTGTTGGGTCCTGTTTGTACAAACCGCAGACGATCAGATAGGAATGAGCGAAACCAGATTAGCGCAGTGTCTTGGATTCCGATGTCCTGAAGATGCTGTAGGAGAATGTCATAGCATATAGTGTCAAATGTGTCAGCTATGTCCAGAAAAATCAGGGGAGGCCCTGCTTAGAATTTTCAATGCCTTTTATGAGTCTGTTAATAAAAGAGATTAGTAGGGTTTCAACACCGTGACCAGGTCGGAATCCATGCTGTTGTATATCAAGGGGAGCATAGGCATTAATGTGGTCCTTCAGTTGTTGTAGGACTGCTTCTTCATTCAGGACTTTAGGAAACAACTAAAAACTTTCCTGTTCTTTGAACATTTTAGAGAGGGCACCCAGTACATGCCTTCATGACTCACACCTAAAAAAAACTGTACCCAACTACATCAGTTGTAAATAAGTTATGCTCCCGAGCATTTCCCGCATATCACCCTTTACCCACATTTTCTAAATGAGTTCTCTGTAATTGTTCTGTTGAAGTTGTAATGTAAACCATTTTGATTCCAAGAAAGGTGGTATAGAAAGCTTGTTAAATAAAATAAATAATTTTCACTAAGAAAGGTAAACTTGAAATTAGCCTGTAGGAGCTTGGGTCTCCTGGTTCCAGTTTGGGATTATTTAGGATTGGGCAGACAGGAGCTGATAGATACAAATCCTTGGGTAAAAGAAAGAAGAACCATCTTGGATAGGATTGGGGCTAATTCAGATCTTGAGATTTTGACCCAACTCACTGGACAGGAGTCCATTGTGGGAGGTTGTTGTGTTGAGACTGGTGATTATGTTCTCAAGGTTTTCAGGGGTAACAATGCTAAAAGATTTGAGAAGGGTGTTAGGAGGAGTTAGGCTGAAAGGTTTGAGAATGCTGGGGGGGGGGGGGAGGGAGTTAAACAGTTTTAACTGTAAATAGTGAGATCCTGAAGTGTGAGAGTAGTAGGAGATGATTGGGTGTTCTCTTTTGATAGGGATTTAACCATGTCAAATAGCTCCCTAGGTTTATTGAGTGATTTCATTATTGTTTTAATGTGAAACTCTCTCTTAGCTTCATTTGTTTTGGTCCAGTAGTCTTGGAGGTTGTGTAGATAGCTGTTTTTTGAATTTGTTCCTCTAGGGTGCATCTCCATTTATGCTCAAGCTTTCTGAGGTCATGCTTAAGATTTTTAAGATTGGGGGTGTACCAAGCAGTGTGGTTGCAGTTGTGGTGGCTTGTTGACTTGGTGGGAGATGCCACAGCATTACTGCTTATGATGTCCTGCCAATTATTAATGATGAGCTCCAGGTCATTGGCGTCTGTGTTCAGTTGGGGGTGACTTTATCTGTGGACATTATTTATCGTTTATTGGTTTTTGATATACCATCCTTTGCAAGCAGACAGGGCGGTGCACAAGGTAAAAAATACATAAATATAAAAAGGGAAAAAACAGAAAAGTACTACAGTAAAGACAAGAAAGAGGAGAATAGAGTGAGATAAATATTCAGAAGATAGGGGATAATAACATACATTTATAAGCCAGTGTAAGGTGAGGTCCGCAGTATCCATTAGGCCAAAGTCAGATCGAAGGCTTGTTTGAAAAGGCATGTTTTCAGCAGGGATTTGAATTTGGAAAGTGAATGCTTCAGGCAGATGTGGGATGGTAGGCAGTTCCAGAAGGATGGGGCTACGCAGGTGAAAGCAGACCATCTGGTTGTTTCATATTTCACTCGAAATGGCGGAGGCTGAACAAGAGTATTATCCTGTAGGGAACGAAGACAGTGGGGAGGCACATAAGGAATAGTAAGTGAGGAAAGATACAGGGGAGCAAGGCTGTATAGGACTTTGTGGGTCAAAGTAAGGATTTTATATTGGATACGTTGAATAATTGGGAACCAGTGATACTGAACAAAGAGTGGGGATACGTGGTCAAATTTCTTGGCAAGGGAAAGCATAGTTGTGTTCTGAATTGATTTCAACCTCTTCAGTTAGAAGAGGGGGCGAACAAAGAAAACAACATTGCAATAGTTGAGTTGCAAAATGACAGTGCAAATTATGCACTTAGAGGCCTATTCTGAAGGTGCAATGTCCGGGCCGTTTGGACGTCCAAAAAACTGGATGGCCTGGAAATGCACCCGATTCTGCTCCCATGGGAGCAGAATCACAGCTCAGTGGCTGGATGTCCGTGGGTAACCCGATTCAGGCACTCCAGATGTCCAGCCACTTGCCCAGCTAACTCAGCTAGGTTCTTCAATGGAGCCGCGCTACCATGATGTCAAGTTGCCATGGCACCATGGCTCCATTAAGGAGCCGCAATCTCTGGCTGCCTGCAACAATGTTCCTTCCCCACAGCCCGACCCCCAGTCCAGCCTTCCAAAGGCAGGGTCAGGCTGCGGGATAGCTCCTGCAAATCACCTGGGCCGGATGGTATACATCCAAGGGTGTTGAAAGAACTGAAATATGAGATTGCAGACCTGCTATCAGTAATCTGTGAACTATCATTAAAATCATCTCTAATACCTGAAGATTGGAGGATCGCCAATGTAACACCAATTTTTAAAAAGGGTTCCAGGGGTGATCCGGGAAACTACAGACCGGTGAGCCTGACGTCAGTACTGGGAAAAATGGTAGAAACCATCATAAAGAATAAAATTACTCAGCATGCAGATAGTCACAACCTAATGGGAGACAGCCAACATGGCTTTAGACAAGGAAGATCTTGTCTTACTAATCTGTTATGTTTTTTTGAAGGAGTGAATAAACAGGTGGACAAAGGTGAGTCGGTTGATATAGTGTATCTGGACTTTCAGAAAGCCTTTGACAAGGTCCCTCATCAGAGACTTTTGGCAAAACTAAAGAGTCATGGGATAGGAGGCAGTGTACTATTGTGGATCAGGAACTGGTTAAAAGATAGAAAGCAGAGGGTAGGGCTAAATGGCCAATTTTCCCAATGGAGAAAGGTGAATAGTGGTGTACCCCAGGGATCTGTGCTGGGTCCGCTGCTTTTTGACATATTCATAAATGACCTGGAAAGTGGAATAACGAGTGAGGTTATCAAATTTGCAGATGACACAAAACTATTTAAAGTTGTTAAAACCCAAGAGGATTGTGAAAAATTGCAAGAGGATCTTGATAAATTGGAAGACTGGGCATCAAAATGGCAGATGAAATTTAATGTGGACAAGTGCAAGGTTATGCACCTAGGGAAGAACAACCCAAACTATGGTTACACGATGCAAGGTTCCACATTAGGAACCACCACCCAGGAAAAAGATTTAGGCATCATTGTGGATACCATGTTAAAACCCTCGGCCCAGTGTGCAGCGATGGCCAAGAGAGCAAATAGAATGCTAGGTATGATAAGGAAAGGAATGGAAAATAAAACAAAAGATATTATAATGCCTCTATATCGTTCCATGGTGAGACCGCACCTTGAATATTGTGTGCAATTCTGGTCACCGTATCTTAAAAAGGATATAGCGATTTTAGAAAAGGTTCAGAGAAGAGCCACCAAAATGGTAAAGGGGATGGAAGGATACTCCTATGAAGAAAGGCTAAAAAGGTTAGGGCTCTTTAACCTGGAAAAGAGATGGCTGAGGGGAGATATGATAGAAGTCTATAAATTAATGAACGGAGTGGAACGGTTAAACGTAGATCGATTGTTTACGTTATCAGAATATAGAAAGACTAGGGGACATGCAATGAAGCTACAGCTATTTAAGACTAATAAAAGAAAATATTTTTTCACTCAACGTGTAATCAAACTCTGGAATTTGTTACCGGAGGATGTAGTAAAGGCTTTTAGTGTAGCTGGGTTTAAAAAAGGTTTGGACAAGTTCCTGGAGGAAAGGTCCATAAACCATTATTAAGAAGTGACCGAAGATATCAATGCTTGACCCAGTACAAGCATTGTGGAACTTGTGTCTCTTGGGGAAACTGCTAGGTACATATGACCTAGATTGGCCACTGTTGGAAACAGAATACTGGGCTTGATGGACCTTGGTCTGACCCAGTATGGCATATCTTATGTTCTTAAACCCTTGCTCCGCTTTCCTGGCCCTGCGCTGCAGTCCCCCGATGCCGAGGCTAGCAAAATTGAAATAGTGGCACAGTTGGGTGGTTATGTTGAGGACTTTTCTCTTTTGGATTGGGTCAGGGCAGTTTTGCCCCTGATTGTGGTAATACTACTACTACTACTAATCATTCATATAGGGTTACAAGGTGTACGCAGCGCTGTACATATAGATGTCAGACACAGTCCCGGCTCATCAGTGTATTTGGACCAAGTATATGTATGGTTGGATAAGGGAGTTTTGATGCTACTGATCTCCCTGGACTTGTCTGTGGCATTTGATTTGGTGGAAAGGCGACCACTTATGGAACTGTGTAGGGTGTTGGGAATTGGGGGTATAGTCCTCAACTGGATAGGTTGCTTTTTGTGTGACCAGTGTTTTTGAGTATGGTGGCTGGCTGGGAGCATCCAGGGGTACAGTTGGGAGTAGGAGTGCCCCAGGGTTCGCCTTTGTCCCTACTATTGTTCAATATCTATCTGCAACCCTTGAGTGTCTTAATGCGGTCTTTTGAGTTTACCCTTTATGCTTATGTAGATGATTTACAGATTTTGGCCCCCCTACAGGGTAATTTGGAGGGGATGATATTTATTTACTTATTTACAAGTTTTTATATACTGCCTCTTCCAGAGATCAGAGGCGGTTTACAGAGAACAAAACAAGTAACTTTATATTAAAATATCGAAAGAATTCAATAACAATCTAAGGTTGATAGCAAAAACTATGTTACAAAAACTATATACAATTAAGCAATCTGCTGTATATTGAGTATTCTATTATTTATGAGTTAATTTTGATAGTGGTAAGGGCTTGCGGTGAAGCTAGGTTATTTGAGACTGCGGATTATGGCTGGATGAACCATAGTATTCAAGAAACAGGTGTGTCTTAAGTTCTTTGGGGAAGGTTTGAAGATTCTTCATTGCTCTTAAATTGTCTGGAAGGGCATTCCAGAGTGTTGGAGCAATATATGTAAAGTCTCTGGTTCTGGTAATTTTATTGGTGTTGCGGATGTGAGTACGTATTGCTAGTGTGTTCTGGGAACAATTCCTTCTAGTTCTTGTAGTGTCAGGTAAACTGAGGAGGGAGCGGAGGTATGAAGGGAATCTTTTATTGTAAAGTTTGAAGACTATCATGATGTATTTGTATTTAGTTCTTGTTGCAATGGGCAACCAGTGGAGGTTATAGAGTAGAGAAGTGATATGGTCTGAGTAGTGGGCCTTGTAGATTATGCATGCAGCTAGATTTTGTGCCATCTGGAGTTGTTGGATAGTTTTCTTGGGCAATCCATACAGAATACTGTTACAGTAATCAAAGTGGGGTGTTATCAGGACCTGCAGGACTGATCTAAAATCGTGATTCTCTAGAAGGGGTCTAAGATGTTGTATCATTCTCAGTTCAAAGTTTATTATCTTAGAAATAGATTTATATGTGAGACCATGTTTAGGGACTGATCTAGGATGATTCCTAGGTATTTAACCTCCTGTTTAACTTCTAACTCTGAGTCTTTTATGTGAAGTTTAATGGGGGGAGGGGGGTTTGAAGCTTTGATTTTGGGAGACATATAGAACTTCTGTTTTTTTTTAGTTAATTTTTAAGTTGTGTGTATTTAGCCAATTAAGTACATCAGTGAGGCGTATTTGGATCTTGGGGCAGTTAGGGTTTGTGATGTCTATGGGATGATAAATCTTTATAATCATCCACACAGAGGTGATAATTTACTTTGTGCTTTTTAAAGATGTTACATATTGGCTGCATATAAAGATTAAAGAGTAGAACAGTTAAATAGTTTGGGACGGGTGTAGGCTTGGTTGGCGTATAGTGGGTTGGTTCTGAATGTGGATAAAATGGTATGTTTGCGGTTTGGGAGAGTCGAATGTGCGGACCTCTGCACTTTGCCTAGTGTGGCAGGTTTTGTTGTCCCCTGGAAGGAGGAATTGAAGTCGCTGGAGGTAGTTTTCAAAGGGGAAGGGGATAGGGGATAGGCAGATTAGTCAGGTAGTTTGGACCGTGTGGTTGAAGTTGTGGTTGGTTTACCAACTGCAACCAGTTTTGGATGATAAAGCCTCATGGTTGGTGGTTCAGTTATTTGTTCAGAGGACCTTGGACTTTTGTAATGTGCTTTACATCGGGTTGCCAAGGAAAACCCTATGTAGGCTTCAGGTATTGCAGAATGAGGCAGCTCGTCTCTTGCTGGGGGCATGAAGGAGGGATAGTGCATGCCCTTTATTGGTGCTTTTGCAACAACTTCCTATCTGGGCTTGATGTTCGTTTACGTTACTAGTCATTGCATTTCGGATTTTACATGATTTGCAGGGGTCTCCTGTGGTGGTATGAACCTCCCTGTCTTCTGCGTCCTTCGCAATGGTGGCTGTTGACTGTTCCAGGTCTGGATGAGGTCCTGAAGGCTCAATGGCGATCTTGGGCATTTTGCATGGTAGCAGCTGAGAAGTGGAATGAATTGCCAGTGGAGTTACGGGCATTGTCCAGTTGTTGGACTTCCGAAAGATTCTGAAGACCTTTTTATTTTTGGAAGCATGAGGGGTTGAGGGCGGTTGGGTTACTGCATTGTGTTTTTTTTTTTTTTTTTAATTCTTTATTTTCGTTTTATAACAACAAAGGAAAAGGAAGACATACAGCTAAAAGACAGATACATAACGTGTAATACATACACCAAAGTAAACCCCTACCACCCCCTCCCCCCTGCTTCTTCTCTAGAAAACTAAGCATTCCCGAAGCAGGCGTGTACTTACATTATTGTGTTACAAAACCTAACGGTGATCTAAAACATGATGAGTGCGCATTATACAGGCATGTTGGGGCAATGAGCAGATTGTACATAATCATTAAGCATCTGCTATTTAGACAAGCGAGAGTGAGTTTGGACATGGGGAATAGCTCTCCGAGGTATCTGCTCATATTTACTATATAAGCAGACGAGGTTCCACCATTCATTGACAGTAAGTCGAGAGCTATCCTTCCAATTCCTCGTGATTAAGCATATGGCTATACCCAGCATGAAATCAAGGAGAAAGTGACCCTTCTTAGGAAGAGAGGGGACCTCCGCCACAGAGCGGAGTCCCACGACCTTCCAAGAGAGAGGTTCATGAAAGTGTAAGATAAATTGAATACGACCCCAGACCCGCCCCCAATAGACCTGCAGTTGAGGACATTCATAAATAACATGAGCGAAGGTTCCCACAGCAGTATGGCAAGACCAACACAGGTCCCTAGCATTTGGGTTCCATTTGGCTATTTTTCTGGGGTATAAAAGCATCTGTGTGCAAAGAAAAAGAGAGTTTGGGTAACAGAGGCAGACCGGGAAACCCGCACTACTTTACTCCAGAAAATGCTCCATTGCACAGGGGTTAAAGTGGTTTGCAGTTCGCGCTCCCAGGCTTGTTGGGCTCTAAAAGTGTCCGTGTCTGTACCCTGATATATTATTTTATAAAAGTTAGAGGCTACCCCATGTGTACTACTAATGGAGTGAACTATCTCTAATAGCCCATCCTCAGTAGGGGTAGAGGGCGGCATGATTCGAGCACTTTTGAGGCAGTGTTGAAGCTGCATCAATTGAAAGTAGTGTTTCGCTGGTAACGCAAATTCCTTTTGTAAATCAGAAAAGGTTTTCCAACGATCTGCAGAGAAAAACTGTTAGGGTGTCCAGATCCCCCTGGAGTACCAGGGTTTCCAGGCTATTGTTCTATTTAGGACTTGAATTCTGGGGTTATTCCATAGCGGGAGTCCGTCCTGAGGACATACATTCGGGCCCAGTGATAGAATGAGAGTGTTAAAGGCCGCAAGAGTATCGACGATCATTGGTGGATGGCGGGTGTCTACTTGATAGGACATACCGAGGAGATGGGTCAACGGAATTGGGCTACTAAGCTCCTCTTTTATGTCAAGCCAAACTGGTCTGCTGTCTGTTGAGGCATCTAGCCATCGGGCACCTTGCTTAAGTAGAAAGGCTTGATGATATCTAAGAAAATCAGGAAATCTGGTACCCCCTCGTTCCTTTGCAGACTGCAGTTTATGTTTAGCTATCCTTGGTGGCTTGCCCTGCCAGAGATAACGGACGAGAAGGCCCTCAATATCTTTATAAGTACGTAACGGAAGTAAGCATGGCAGCATTTCTAAAATGTAGTTCACTTTGGGGACTATCATCATTTTCACAGTTTCTAAGCGGCCCCACCATGTGGGAGATAAGGGAGACCAACAATTTGTGAGTTCACGGACTTTGGAGACTACCTCTTTGGCATTAAAACTGATGAACTAACAGTTTTGAGATTAGAAAGAAGTCTATGCGAGACTGAGATTTATGAGGGGAAGAGAAGAAGGTGAAGTCAAGCTCATTGGGGTGTAGTAACCTCCATAGATCAACTAAAGCAAGATCCTTAATCAGGGAGGTAAGCGTGGCGTGACTCTTGGGGGGACCACTCGTCCTAGGCGGCTGTTTGTCAATCAGGGGATCAAGGACTAGATTGAAATCCCCCCCAATGATCAATGAAGTATTAGCAGAAGCCTGCGCAACCTGAGCAATGGTAGCAAAAAAGGCAGGGTCATCAACATTAGGAGCGTAAAGGCATATACATGTAACTTCAAGGCTACCTATCTTGAGGTGAACTCTAGACCATCCACCCTCTGTATCTGAGCTAGTCGCAATAACAGTAGCATGCAAAGAGTTCCTAACCAGTATGGCAACCCCACATTTCTTAGAAACGGCTTAGGATATAGGCGGCCACCATGTAAGGTTTAATATTGAGTTTAAGAGTTTCCTTCGAATTTAAATGCGTTTCTTGGAGAAAAATCAGATCCGCTGCTTCCTGACTGAGGTAGCTTAGGATTCTCTTCCGTTTTATCGGATTATTGATTCCTTCTACGTTCAATGAGAAAATCTTACATGGTGCCATCAATCGGTAATAGATATTTTAGGTAAGGGCGCTTGATAACATATAACATAAGCAGAATCTGTACAACAATGTCATAATCACCGAGTATTCTGGCTAATACACCCCATATTGAAAAGTATGTACCAACGTATCTTAGAGAAGAAGCAAAACCCCCAAAGAATATGGCGACCATATGTCTGCGGGAGGAGGCCCTAGAGAGGAAATAGAAAGACATGTAGAAAAAAAAGAAAAGAAACACCAGAGTCCATAATAACACTGTCTCTGATACTCATCGAGGCTACTGTGGGTAGATGGAGTCGGGTCACAGATACCATCAAGAGTAAGGCCACAGACTGCCCACGCCAGACTCTTTGCTAGGCTGCGGCAGATCCAATATGGCAGGTACAGCAGATATGAGGAGACTTGCAGGAATATTCTGGAAGTCAGCGCATCAAGTCGGCTTCTTTGGAATCCAAAAACTCCGCTAGTAGATCAGGGTCCTCAAATGTTCTTGTCTGATTGTGAAGCGTGACTCGGAGCTTGGCCGGGTACATCAGGCCATAGCGTGCTTGTAGTTGTTGAAGCCTCGGCCGGAATTCCAGAAAGCGCTTTCGGCGGTCGACCGTGGGTTTAGCCAAGTCGGGATAGAAGGAGATCTTGTGGCTCTCAAACTCCATATGGCCCTTTGCCCGGGAGGCACTTAGAATTTGCTCCACGTGTTGATATCTCAATAGTCGAAAAATGATAGGCCGCGGGGTCTTCCTGTTGAGCGTTATGCTTGTGGGTACACGATGAGCGCGATCAATCTCCAAATCTTTGGTAAAGGTGATTTGAAGCAGGGAAGGGAGGATTTTACATAAAAACTCTTTCATGTCTCCCGATTCCGCTCCCTCCGGTATACCCACGAGTCGTATGTTGTTGCGGCGCGCTCTATTATTGCCATCTTCCACCTCTTTCTGCAAGGCCCGCACCTGTCGTTCAACTTTGTCGAGTTTGGACAACCGGGCCGCATGGGAGTCCAATATGCTCTCCATTTTGTCCTGACGCGAAGAAAGCCCTTCTAGCTTGCTTTGCAGCACACCAAAATCTTCCCGCAGCGCTCGGAGTGCTTCACCGTTTGCCTGCACAAGGTTTTTGACCCCTCTAATCTCTACGAGGATTTCCTGCTGCATTTCGGGGCCCTCGCACAAGGCCGGCCCCTTCTGCGGGGACGGAGGTTCAGTTTTGGAGCGTTTGCCGTGAGAAGCCGCTGGAGATCCAAATTCCAGGCGCGTTGGTTTGGTCCCCGCCATCTCACCAATGTGCCCCGGCAAGATCAGAGTAGAAGTTCTAAGTTAGTGAGGTGTTAATTCAGGATTCTGAGTAGGCCTCTCGGGAGCCTCAGCGTTATGCGACCATCCCGCTGGACATCTGGCTCCGCCCCCCATTGTGTTTTATTTTTATTGTATTGTATTTTTATATATTTGTTTGCACACCCTTTTGATTGACTATGGTCAAAAAAGTGGTATAAACTTTTATAAACAAATAATCCTGTCCAGGTTATATTTTGCTTTCTTCTCAGAAATTACTATGTCTAAGTTGTATGACATCTTTGAACATACTATTAAAATATTATGATAACATACAATTGGTATATTTCCAATTATTTCTCAAGATATTATACACAACATACCTAGAATGCAAGGGTGCCAATAATGTTGACCACAAATGTACACACAACACAGCACAACTTCTTCCACCAATGCTTAGGAGTAAAAGCAATTGAATTGGGAAAGCAGACTCCATAGCACTAAGTGTGGTAAGAACACCCTCAAGCTATGTTTTTTTTCTGAATCTTTTGTGTTTTCAAGTAGCAACAAATCCCATCCAGGGACACACTAGAACCTCCTCAGTGCCTCAAACAGGCCGATGCAAAAGCTGGTGCTGAAGTCATGTGCTATTAGCTATGTATGCATTTTCATAGCGCGCCGATAGCAGTAAAGGACATGTATGCAAATGAGCTGTGCACAAAACCTCGGCATAAAGTTGAAAGGAGGGGAGCCAATGCATTTGCAAACGCTATAAGTGGCCTTATGTGCATGCGTGTAAATGTCAAATGCTCATGTTATGCACACAGAACATGCAGGTTCTTTTTGCCTGTTAAGGATTTCAAGCATGATTAGCTCAAGTGCCTCATTCTAGCTGCTGGTGATCTCTCCTTGTTATCATCCTCCTCCCATATTGGCTGTTGTGTATCTGGCTGCAAGAACCTGTATGACAAAAATGAAGTTCACAAATGTCCGTTCATGCAAATTCCTTAGTGCTCTCTCCTGGTTTGTTTGAGGTTGAGTGCTACTAAGTGTTCTTCCCTCTATACAAGAGTGTGGAATATGGTTGGTTACAATGCTTGCAAGTTATGAAAATTTCTGCTTTGTGAATCCCAGCTCTCTTACAGCTTCTTTGTCAACCACATATTTCCTCTGTCTCTTTCTTATTATTATTGATAGACATAGGGGCTTGTTTACAAAGCCGCGGTAGCGGTTTGCGATCGTAATCGGAGCCGCGGCCCCATTGATTTCAATGGGGCCGCGGCTGCGATCTCGATCGCGAACCACTACCGCGGCTTTGTAAACAAGCCCCCTAGTGTTAAAATGGGCAATATTTGGAATTTAAGGAAAGGGTTAACTCAGGGATAGAAAACTGTTTTTATACTGGGCCACAGGGCTTCTGCTTGAACCAGGAACTGAGGAATACTGTTTTTATACTGGGCCCCTTGGAGCACTGGTAAAGGAGCAGAGGAATACCTCTTAAAGCTCTCAAGGCAGATACCCCAGGGCAGGCAATAGCTTGCTCCCTTTTATTTCTAAGAGAAGGGAAAGGGTCTGAACCGGACGTACAGAGAGTGTCGCGATTCTGATCCTGCGGGGCACGTCTAGCCCTGCAGGATCAGAATCGCGATCAGGCCTGTAAGTGCAGGCCGGGAGTCTGATTCAGCCCAGCTTGCACGTACAGGCACTTCTTGACTAACACAGTCAGGGCTTTTAAATTTAGCCACGGCACCTTGGCATACTGTTAAAAGCCGCAATCCCAGCCACCAGAACAAACAGTTTATTCCCTGCAGCCCGACTCCCAATTTGGCCTCCCAGGGCCAGGGTCAGGCTGTGGGAATGCTTTCTGCTCCCTGCCACCCTTTCCCGGGCCCGCCGATCCCCAATGTCCAGGGAAGTTATTCCACCTTGGAAGTGGAATAACTTCCCCGTTCAAGTTGCCGGCCCCAGACGTACACGGCCGACATTGGAATCAGCCCTGTATGTCCAGAGCCGGCGACTGCCCACTGCCCACCCTAATGCCGCCCCCGATCCTCCACTTTCCCACCCTTGTCTAGCTTACCCCTACAACTGGCGGGAAGCTAGACACCAGCAGGAAGGGGCACGAATAGCGGAGATGGATGTCCCGTTGGGACATCCATCCCAGTTATTTGTGGCTTGGAATGAACCTGTATGCCTCTCCTCTGCACCGATCCTTCCTGTCGGCGCATGATCATCTGTACTTGTGACTTTTTTATATCATCATGGGCATGACTTCCATGATCACTACTTCCACTATCTGCCTATAGGATGGCTGTGGTTGACCTTGAAGGGTTGCAGCAATTGAAAAAGATCAGCTGTTCACGAGGACCTCTAAGTGCAGTGGGGGAGGGAGAGGCAGAAGGCAGCTAGGTATCAGGATTTACTGTGAGCTGGGACACATCAGGCTGATGATTGCTAAAGGAAAAGTGCCCAAGGGATGAATCTATCTCACTGACCATAGTTTGCTCATCCCTAGTTTAACTACGTAATCGCTTTGAATATCAGGTCCTAAATGGCCAAAGATATCTGTTTTGATTTGAGGTGTGATTTGGGGAGATCCAGAGTGATTCTACATGTTAACTGTTGGGCAGCAATATTCAACCACTCAATGAACAACTTATCTGTACAAGCTGGACCACAGATAATTTATCGTTTTAAAGTTTTATATGTATATTTTCAGAGACATTACTTGGATGGATAGGATCACTGAAATTCCACATAATGTTAAATGGATATATAACTGGGCATAGCAGTTTTTATGCTGTGTGGTTGACAGGGGGTCACACAATTCCAAGGGAAATACAGTCACTAGGGCTGAGCTTATGGAATTTATTTCAGAGTTCTTTGAATGGGGACCAGCATACTTTGGGAGGCCCTTAGTATTTAAGTTTTTTTTTCACCTCTTCCCATCTCTGAATAAATGAGTCCAGTCCAGAGTTTGTGTTCTGAACCAAGGGTTTACTTAACATTTGGAGTCACTGATACAATATTTATAACCATTGGCAAAACATCAAAAAGAAATATATTACAAGAAGTTTATTCCTCTTCTTTCCTCCATTTCTTACAATTAGCTTACTTTTTTCTTCCCTTCACCATGGAACAGTACAACACTCTACCTTGAATACTCTGTATCTAATGCTGGAAGTTAAATTCAAATTCAACTCCTGCTCTTCTAATATTTATGGTGTTTTTTTTCCCTCTCTTACTCTTTACCAAAGTACTTGGAGCTGGTAATGATGAAGACACAGGTCCCCAAAATTGTCCTGGGTTGACTCTTGGCTGTGGGTGTTACTGTTCATTGAAGAGCTCCTAGATTCCTCCTTTCTTTAGAGTTGGTAACCTTCTGTAGACACAAGTCCCTGGAATTGCTCTACAGATGTTTCTGGCTCAGATGTACCTTGACCATCAAGATGTTTTCCCGTAGTTTCCTTAATGTTTCTTTGCAAGTGGATGACCTCTAAGTCAATTCACAGACAGGATTTCACTCCAGTTGAGCCGGGAAAGGGTGGGGGGGGGGGGGGGGTGCTGGCAGGTTTTGCACAGTCATTCCCTTTTCCCTTGCTTTTTGATTCTCTGCTCCTATAATGGTTACTCTTCCAAAAAGGAATGAGGAGCTAGGGTTTGGACACTATCAGTTGTCTCCTTCCCCTACTGAAGGGCAAATGTCTTACTCCAGCATGATGCAGTGGCTGTGTGCCAAAGACCAAGCTTTGCCTTTGGGAGTGGTTTAACGAAGTCTTGCATTTTCCCTCCCAGAGAAGTCTCCTCCCAGCAGGATATGACTGACAGAAGGTAATCTCCCTATTCTGGAAATTGCCAGATTCTGCCCAGACTATATTGTAGTATTCTAGGAGGGACACTGAATGGGGCTGCTGCTACTGCTCAAAGCAGTAACATCCAAGTAGTATCTACAGATAAGTTATCTGTTCAACTTTATGTGATTTCTGTGATGCTGAAAATTAGCCTCATTATGGACAATACATTGAACAGTGTGCAGCAGCAGTGACCAAAAACCCCCCAAAACCAAATAGTATGTTAGAACTGATACAGAATGGAATAGAGAACAAATCTGAGAATTCCATAATGCCTCTGTGAAATCACACCTTGAGTACTGTGTGCAGTTTTTGTCACTACACCTCTAAAAACATATGGCAGAAATAAACAAGTAAAAAAGTGCATACTTACAATATGACACAAGTCAAAATTAGACCTTACCTGCTAATTCCCTGTAAAATAGTTATCTTCAAGTTATAATGCCCTGTTCAATGTAATTTCAGTTTGTTCAATGTAAACCGCACTGATGCAGAATAGCGCGGTATATAAGAGAATGTAAATAAATAAATAAATAAATTGTCTTTCCTTGAGTCCTTCCAATCCAATACTGCACATGTAGGTTGTCACCCTCTTCCAGCAGCTGAGGACTGAGCATGTCTAAAACTTCTGATGTCACAGTAGATGAGCTCCCTTCTTGGAGTTCAAAAGCCAGGAATCTATTGGTAAAGCAGAACTGAAGAGAGCAGAGCATCGGTATTCAACTATGTAGTGTTTCCTTCTTTCATTTTATTTTTTATTTTTGTTTTTGTGTTTTTTCAAACACATCACTGTACCTCCAATGGAACTATCTACAAAGCAGAGAGACATGACCATAGCCCAGTCCTTCCTGTCCACCGTATCTAGGCGAGAGTTCCCGAAAATGAATCTGATGATATTCCTATTGGGGTACCTCTCCACCTGCTGAGCCAGACATACTCAGTTTCACTGACTCTGAATGACACAGACACAGATTTTTCTAGCAGTCCAGGGAGGGTCCTGGACTGGACTGGAGGAACTCAAGGAAAGACAATTAGCAGGTAAAGTCTAATTTTCCCTTCCATATCATCCCTCCAGTCCAGTCCAGCATCTGTCGGATGTACCAGAGTAGTAACTAAGGGGTATGTTTACTAAACACCGTTGCTGTGCGGGTTCCCGTTAGTGTGCTGGTGCCATATAAGGAGTGGGCGGGCCAGGCAGAAAAAAGAAAAAAACCGGACCGTACGTGTGTGCATCGCACTAATGTGCGGGGCCCACATTAGCGCGTGGAAAGGCTAAGTGGGGCACTGCTGCATAATCAAACAACAGAGCCGTAGTACAACGGTGAAGACATTGACCTATGGTGCAGTAGCCAGGGGTTCAAACCCCCATTGCGCTCAATGAAAAAGACCAGCTGAGGCGTCAACTTTTATGGGCAAAAGTGGTGTAGGAGGTATATTGATTATGGGCGGCAGAAGGCGGCGCACTCTTTTTTTATACGGCATGAGGCGGCGCACTGTTCATTGTGGGCGGCAGATGGCGGCGCACTGATAAAATGGGGCAACAGAAGGCGGCAAGCCTGTGGGCAGAAGGCGTCGCGCTGATGTGTGAGGGGGCAGCCCAATAGTGGGAGGGATAAGTGGTGCGCTGATGTGCAAATAACAGGAATGGAGCTATAGCACAATGGTTAAGACACTGACCACTCGTGCAGGCATCATGGGCTCAATTCCCTACAGTGCCCATTGAAGACAGCTGGCTGAGGCATTATTTTAAGGGGCATGCCCATGTTGGGCGGCATAAGGCGGCGCACTGTTAATGTTACGCGGCACACTGCTAATTTTGTGCGCCACAAGACGGCGCGCCGATGGCTACAAGGCTGCGCGCTGCTGCTCAAGCACAGGCACAGAGCCACAGCACAATGGTTGTGACACTGTCCAATAGTGCAAGGACCAGGGGTTCAATCCCTCACAATGCCCATTGAAAAAGACTAGCAGAGGCAGAATGTTTTATGTTGTGGAGTGCTGTAGGAGGCCCACTAATTTTATTTTGTGATAACAACTAGAAAACGCACGCTCACAGCATGTTAACATAAGGCAGCCCATAAGGCACATGTGACAGTGCACCGTCCGCCAAGGCACCCTAGAATGTCCCCTATAGGGCAGCATGTATGTTACGACACAGGATAATGTATAGTGCACCCTATATGGATGGCAACCATAAAGTGCCGTATACGGCGCCCCATAAAGCGCCCTCAGAGGCACCTTATGGGTACAGTACGCTCAGGGTGTTATTGCTGGCAGCAACATATGTACAGTAAATCAAAAAGATGCTGTGGACACCCCTATCACAGAACCCCACTCTGGGTTTGAACCCATGATCTCTGGCTATACAGGAAGTGACATAACCATTGGGCTACAACTCCATAGCTGTAAGCAAGCCCCTGGCTGGCTGCAGATAGCCTGCACGTCACCTCACAGACAGTCTGCCGGTGTAAACAGGATAGGGTTAGGCCACACGTACCCATGATGCACTGCACATGCAAATTAGCTGTCCACAGATGGACACAAGATGGGGAATGCACCCCCACAGCACCTCGGCCCTGTTGGGGGGAGTGACCGGGTGCACCCACACAGCACCTCGGCCTGGTAGGGGGCACTGACCGGGTGTTTTACTGGCACAGAGTAGCTACACACCGTTACATCATGCGGGTTCTGTGCTCACCCTGAGTGTGCAATGAGGCGCCCAGGACCAGGTCCACAACACCTTCCATGGCTGATGGAGGCCAAGCAGGAGTTCCAAAGCAGTGTTAATGTGTAAGATAGCTAGTTTCTGCACAAACACCATGGATATCCCAGTCCCCCCCATCAAGAGATCCACACCCTACCTCCCTGCAAAGGTGGCAGTAGAGAGCAACATCAACCCCAATCCTGCTGAGGAATGAACATCCACCCACCTCCTACACAGCCATAACACAATAGCAGACAGATATAGGACCAGGATGAGGTAAGCTGCACCCCACCACCAGATATTCCCCTACAGCAAGCCAACAGCCACTGCAAGCCATTCCAGCAAGACACATACCAGCTACAAACAGTCTGCTGGTTAGTCCATAGTGCATATTCCCAATGGAAACACATGCACACAGAACTGGTCTGCCAGCATACACAGCAAGCAGATAAATCAGTGACTAGGCCCCCAAATAGAAATCCATATCTATCACATGAGAGAAATACTGAATAGCACTATGGGGGTGCCTAGCCATGCTGTGGTCACTGCACAGTCAGGGTGAGCATGATCTCCCAGAAGGACATGCTTTGGCCACCCTGTCTGTGTAGGTGGTGGCCGGACACTACAATGTCCCTGCCAGTGCCCTATGCCCGGTGCAGATGCATCCCAGCCAGGCCACCATGTCCTGGCTATACCCATGGTACCTTGCACCTCATTATGCACATTGGCAAGCCAATACTGGCAACAGTGCTGGCAGTGTGGGCTGTGGAGGGGGCTTGCAGCCAACACCCACTGTATAGACAGACACACACTTCCACACCTATGCCATTATGGTGCTACTATTGAGGAGGTAATTAGCCTTGCCCACCAAACCGGTCCTGAGCACGGCAAGGCATGGATATGGTACGCAGTACAGCTGGGGGTCACTCCCCAGGGTGGTAAACACCGTCAGAGGCCAGGCCTGGAGCACGCACCGCAAACACCTAACAGATTGTTCGGATGGGGTCAACTAGCAGTATGTGCGTAACGTATGGATATCTAGCTGCCTGTGCTCCTAGCAAACGTCTCAGAGCTGTGTAGCGTATACCTCAGGTGTAGGATGACATTGGTAAGTTATGCAAGTGCTAGTTTTGGGAGATGCATGCAGGGTCCAATGGTCTGCCTCTCCAGGAGACATTGGCCAATGAGGCCTGTGGGTGTGGGTGTGGGTGTGTCTGCCCTTGATGGCTGCTGCTTTACATGGCACAGATTCCCAACTCCAGTCCAGGTTTGCATCACACTGTTCTGATTTTCCTGCTGTCCCTCATGGATATGCATGAGCTACATCTACATACCATGGGTGTGGTGCATAGATATACAGCACAGGCATTTGTATGAGTGGCATCATGGAACCTGACTGGTGTGTGCCCCACCAGGACTGCATTTGGGTGATTCTGCTCTGGGTACTGGCCCTGTTCATGGTGTCTGTGCTCAGTGGGGTAAAAGATAGACGTATTGCCATTGCATATGTCCTCGCCAGGAAAGGTGTGCCCTTACTATCACTGTTTACTTGGGGGAAAAATATGTGGGCAAGATTGGCAGTTGCCCCAGTTGGGCTTTGAACCTGTGACCTTCTGCTCTTGCATGCAGTGTCTGTGTGCACTGCACCACTGTGTAGTCACAGAGTGGGTAGATTCCCTGGCATGTCCATGACTGTGGATCCGGCAGGGCCTGTCTGTTGCAGTCTGTTGCAGTGGACGGTGGCAGCCTGCACATGGCTAGGCCTCTGTCTTCTGTCGCTAGCAGCCACTGCCCCCTGCACCACATGTACTCGTCCGCCAACATGCTGGCATGAGCTCCTCCCATAAAAAGCAGGTGACCTGATTGGAATGTGGCAGTATGGGACTGCATTTGGGGTACTTGGCTGTGGGTAATGCCCATTGTTGTGGTGTGTGTGCGTTGTTGGGTAAAATATGGGTGTTTTCCCCATGCTTACGTCCCCTGCAATACAGGGGTGTCTGCGCTATCTGTGTTTAGTGGTGGGTAAAATATAGGGACTGGGCTGGCAAGTGCCCCAGCTGGGCTTTGAGCCTCTGACCCTCTGGTTCTAGAGGTACTGACTCTGTCCGCTGCACCACACTATGGCCACAGAGACAGGGCAGCCCCTGGAGGTAGTAAGCCTGGCAGGATGGAGTCACAAACCCTGCTCTACGCAATTTTACTGTGGGCATATGCACCCTGTCTGGTGACAAACGTGCACATAAACCACGGAAATGACCACGGGAACTGGGGGAAACAATATCACCACGCTGGGCAACAGTGATATTAATGGGCAACCATAGCAAACACTCCCAGGAAAGCTCCACAAAAGGAAATGTTTTTTGGAATAGTCTCCGCTCCGTAAACCCTTCCAAAATTCATTTCTTTTTTATGGAGCTTTGCTGGGTGTGTTTTCTGTATTTGCCCATCACTATAACTGTTCCCCAGCTGAATTACTATTTTTAATAGTTCTGTTGTGGTCATTTCCTATTTTTATGTGCACTTTTGTGCTGTGCACATGTATCACACTGCTCACGTTTTGCTGGTTTCCCCGGTTTTCCTGTACATTGCTGACGGAAATGGTTTCTCTTCCCTTTAAATGCTTTCTACCGCGAGTGTTTCACTCGCGGTAGTTTTTACATGCAAATTCGGGAACGATACTGTGCGGGGAGCCTCTCCCCTCCCACTCTCCACCCATTGACCCCGTCCCTCCGCCCCTCTGGAGCCTTCCTCCGCCCTCCTTTAGCCGTTCCACGCCTCTATCGGACATTTGCGGGCCCGCACTTGTACGGCGCCCGTTAGTGTGCCGCGTACCTGTGCGGGGGTGACACGCACGTGTGCGGGGCATTTAAACGCGTTTATGCGCGTTTCAGTGGTGCGTTGCCATGCGCTATTTTGCGGCGCGCAAATTTGCGGATTTTAGTAAACATGCCCCTAAGTCTACCAAGCAAAAACAGCAAACTACCACACAGGAAACAGGAAAAACTAGTCCAAATGCATAGACAGGGATTATACACACCAAACTTTATTAATCGTCGACAGAGGAAGCCAAACCCAACACAGGCCGTGTTTCGTATAATACTTCATCAGGGGTTATTGTGGCTCACTACAAAAAACATAAATACATTAAAAACATTAAAAAATAATTGTGCATAAAAACATAAATAAATAAACAAATGAGACATCAAATTAAAACAACCTAATTGAATATATTAATTATAACAACATATAAAAAATGTAAAGGAAGGTAAAAAGTGTTCATAAAGAGCATAATGATAAAAATAAAATCAACAATTAAACCATATTACATAAATTAACCTATTTTCATGTATATTAACCATATAAATAAAAAATAACATCAAAATAACCAAAGTTAAAAATTTGCGCCATAATGAATAAGATGAAGTGCATAAAAACAATATAAACGGACATTATCAAAAACAGGCAAAATGGGAAAAACTAGAGAGATGAGGAAAAAAAGAACGAGCAGGAGTGAATCAATAAGGTACCTTGATGCTTTGTAATGAAAACATTTAATGGCCACCGTGGGGAAACCACGATAAAGTGCTTAAGCCATGTGCCTTGCCATCTGTAAAGATAAACATCAAATGCGTGCTTAAAAACAAAAAATAAATAATTCCTTAATGTTTGTAAACATGACATTAAAAACTCTAATGTGTTATGCTGCAAAACACTATATATCGTAAACAGCAAAACCATGTAAAACCATGTAAACAAACGGTTAGTTGACTGAACCATAAAAATTAAAATTGAGCCATCCACTTTGATTGTGCGCCTAAATTGTAACCATCCCTGTGCAGTGTTTAGTTTTATAAATACTAATGGTACATATCAAAAACCTATATTGTGCATCAAATATTATTTATTTATTTATTTACAGTTCTTTTATACCGCGCTATTTGTCGTCAGTGCGGTTTACAATGAACGAAGGTACTCACATAAGCAACAAGCTGTAATGAGTTTACAAATAACAGGGCAAATAACCAGGAAGCAACATTGGGGAAACTTTGTACATAGAGGTATAAACTATATACAGTAACAGGTTATTATTTACATTGTGTGCAGCATGATACAGAACGTTACTGCGTATGTTGTGGGATTGGGTTGTGTTGGAGAGTCGGTGAGTGAATGTGAATGAATGAATGAATGAAAAAAGATGCAGAAGAGGTGGTACAAATCGAAGACATTGTGTAATCGGACTTGCTACATACGTTGAAAGGAACCCGATTTCAGAATGTAAAAACACCTTCAAAATGGGACCGAAAGCTTGTCACATAAAGGATCTTCCAAATCTGTAAATAGTTTCAAGAGAATCACATTTAAAAATTAATAAGCTTAAAAAAGTATCAGCTTAGAAAACTATCTCAAATAAAAGAAGAACCTGCTAATATGTGATCCAAAAGTGAAGCCGCAGCATGGAAAGTGTCAACAATAGTAAAGTGAAATGCCGGCGCCTGCGCTGTTAATATACCTTTCTTTTAAAAGGCAAGAATGAGAAAAAACACCGGGGTATTAATGAAAATAAGAGACAAAATGAGATATTTGACCGAAATGAAAACTGGAACCAACAAAAACCATGTAAAGTAAACGGTTAAATAAACTATGAAATTAAAAATAAAAATAAAAAGTAAGCCATCTACTTTGATCGTGCGCCTAAATTTATACACAGAACACTGTGCAATATTTAGTTTTATAAAAAGTTTTATAAAAACACTAATGGTATGTGTCAAAAAACTTATAATATGCATCAAATATTATATAGTAAATGGAATAAACGCCGGAGGGGTGGTACAGATTGAAGACATTAAGTGATCGGACTAACTGCATCCGTAGGAAGGATCCAATTTCAAAATGTAGAAACACCTTCAAAACGGAAACACAAGCTTGACACATATGTAACAAGCTTCCCAATGTGTAACAGAAGAAACACGTTTAAAATATGATAAAACTCAAAGGATTTTTAATCAGCTAAAAGGACTGTCTTAAATAAAAGGAGAACATACTTATATGTGATCCAAAATAAAACCGTGGCATAGAAGGAGTCATAAATTTGTAAAATAAAACACCGACACCTGCACTGTTAATGAACTTTCTTTTAAAAGGCCGGAAAAACTTGCATGCAAGAAAAAACCGCCGGGATACTAATGTAATCTTTTTTAAAAACACACCGTATCAGTATATGCCTACATAGTAGGACAAACCCTAATTTTAAAAAAAAAGGGGCTCTGTCACCCGACTTGGGGGCATGTTTACTAAAACCCCGCTAATGTGCGGGCCGCGCTAGTGTGCGGGTGCCATATAAGGAGTGGGCATTTCTTTCTGAAAAAGAAAAAACGTGATTTAAATATGCGCTAAGGTGCGCTGCGCCCTTGTGCGCCCCGCATATTAGCGCATGAGAAAGCTGCGCGGGAGGCATAAGTGGCGCGCTGATGTGCAAGCAGAAGAGCAGAGCCACAGTACAATGGTTAAGACACTGACCAATGGTGCAGGGAACAGGGGTTCAATCCCCCACAATGCCCAATGAAGATGACTGGCTGAGGCATTACTTTAGGAGCCAGTTCAATATTGGGTGGCATAAAGCGGCGCGCTGATGGGCATAAGGCGGTGTGCTATTGCTTTAGGAGGCATTTTAATATTGGGAGGCATAAGGCGGCGTGCTGATGTGCAAGTACAGAAACAAAACCACAGCACAATGGTTAAAACACTGACCAATGGTGAGGGGATCAGGGGTTCAATCCCCCACAGTGCCCAATGAACAAGGCTGGCTGAGGCATTATGTATTATGAGGAAGATTGGTTTAAGAGGCATTTTATTTTTATTTTAATTATCACTACTAGCAAACGCACTCTCAAAGCGTGTTAACATAAGGCGCCCCGTAAGGCACATTCTAAAGTGCACTGTCCACCAAGGCACCCTAGAATGTTGCTTATAGGGCACTTTATAGGGTGCCGTATGAGGTACCGCAAGGTCAGAGTACTGTTTTTGATGGCAGCACTGTGCAGTGTAAGGAATGAAAAGCATAAGTAGGTGCGCTGACATGCAAGGAGGAGCAGCAGTGGAGCACAATGGTTAAGGCACTGACTGCTACTACAGGGGTCATGAGTTTGCTCCCCAGGGTGCCTAATACGTAAGGCTGGCTGAGGCATCAGCTTTGCAATGTATGTTTTGTTTCCTGCAGCACTTTATTTTTATTTTATTAATTGCTGCCAGCAAACACGCCCTCACGTGCCGTAATTGAAAATGACGTATAAGGCACCCTATAAGGCACTCCATAGGCCACATTATAAAGTGCACTGTCCGCCACGGCACCCTAAAATGTTCCCTACAGGGCACTCTATAAGTTGCATCACAGGATAATGTATAGTGCACCTTATATGGACGGGAACCATAAGGTGCCCTATAGGGCGCCCTCAGAGGCACCTTATGGGTACAGTACGCTGAGGGTGTTTTTGCTGGCAGCAAAAATGTACATTAAAAAGAGATAATGCTTTGGGCAGCCCTACCAAATAACCCCACTGTGGGTCTGAACCCATGAACTCTGGCTTTATAGGCAGTGAAGTAACCATTGGGCTACAGCTACTAGCAACCTCCAGGCTGGCTGCAGAGAGCCTGCATGTCACCACACAGACAGTCTGTTGTGGTCACCATGATAGGGTTAGCACACCCGTACCCATGATGCACTGCACATGCAAATCAGCTGTCCACAGATAAACACAAGATGGGGAATGCACCCCCACAGCACCTCTGCCTGGTAGGGGGTACTGACCGTGTGTTTTACTGGCACAGAGTAGCTACACGCCGTCACATTGTGCGGGTACTGTGCTCACCCTGAGGGTGCGGTGAGGCACCCAGCACCAGGTCCACAGCACCTTTCATGGCTGAATGAAGTCCATAGCAGTGTTAAACTGTGAGATAGGTAGTTTCTGAAGAAACCCCTTGGATGTCTCAGTCAAGTGCAGCCCCCATGGACCCCCAGGTGGGCCATGCACCACCCCCCCACCCCAAGGGCAGCAAAAAGGGCCTCCCATCGACAGATCCACATTCTACCTCCCTGCAATGGTGGCAATAGAGGGGACCATCAACCCCAGTCCTGCTGGGAAACAGACACCCTACAGGGCAGTCAATGCAGCTCTATACACATCCATAACACAATAGCAGACAGACCTTAGGCCTGGCTATGCTAAGCTGCACCCCACCACCATCTGATATTCTCCTGCAGCAAGCCTTCAGCCACTGCACCCTGCAAGCCACTCCATCAAGACACATACCAGCAGCAAACAGTCTGCTAGCTAGTCCATAGTGCATGCTCCCAGTGGAAATGCATGCAGCCAGAACCAGGATATCAGCATAAACAAGCAGATAAATCAGTGACTGGGCCCCAAAAGAAAACCCATAAATATCACATGAGAAAAAAACTTTATAGCACTTTGGGGGTGCCTAGCCATGCTGTCATCACTGCACAGTCAGGGTGAGAGTGATCCCCCAGCAGGACATACTGAGGTCACCCTGTCTGTGTAGGTGGTGGCCGGGCACTACAATGTCCCAGCCAGTGCCCTATGCCCTGTGCAGATGCATCCTGGCCAGGTCACCCTGTCCAGACTATACCCATGGTACCTTGCTCCTCATTATGCACATTGGCAGGCCAATACTGGCAACAGTGCTGGCAGTGAGGGCTATGGAAGGTGTTTGCAGCCACCACACACTGTCAAGACAGACACACACTCCGACACCTATGCCAGCATTGTGCTACTATAGAAGAGTTCAGCAGCCATGCCCACCACACTAGTCCTGGGCACAGTACAGGCATGGATATGGTACTCAATACTTTTGGGGGTCACTCCCCAGGGTGGTAAACACTGTCAGAGACCAGACCTGGAGCACACACCGCAGACATCAGAATGATAGTTATGATGGAGCTCAATCAGCAAACTGTGCTCAACGTAGGGTTTTCTATCTGCCAGTACTCATAGCAAACATTTGAGAGCTGTGTACCGTATACCCAGGTGTAGGGTGGCATTGCTAAGGTATGCAAGTGCTAGTATTGGGAGATGCACGCAGGGCCCAATGTCCTGCCTCTCCAGGAGGCATTGGCCAATGGGGCCTGTGGGTGTGGGTGTGGGTGTGTCTGCCCCTGTTGGCTGCTGCTTTACGGCAGAGGTTCCCAACTCCAGTCCTGGTGTGCCAAACACTGTTCGGGTTGTCATGCTGTCCTTCATGAATATGCATGAGCTACATCTGCATACCATGGGGGTGGTGAATAGATATGCAGCACAGGCATCTTTATTAGAGGCAGCATGGAACCTGAATGGTGTGTGGCCCTCCAGGACTGCATTTGGGAGACTCTGCTCTAGGTAATGCGCCTGTTTATGGTGTCTGTGCTCGGTGGGGTAAAATATAGGCGTATTAACCATGCGTATGTTCTCAGCAATAAAGGTTTGTCCTTACTATCACGGTTTAGTTGTGGGAAAAATATGTGGACTGAATTAGCAGTAGCCCCAGCTGGGCTTTGAACCTGTGACCTTCTGTTCTGGCACACACTGTCTGTGTGCACTGCACCACCGTGTTGCCACCAATAGGCTACGTTCCCTGGGGAACCCATGACTGTACATCCGACAGAGCCTGCCTGTTGCAGTGGACGGTGCCAGCCTGCACACGGCTAGGCCACTGTCTGCTGTGGCTAGCAGCCACTGCCCCTCCACCACCTGTACCCTTCCGCCAACATGCTGACATGTCCTGATCTTGGAAAAAGCATATGACCTGATTGTGTTGTGGCACTCCAAGACTGCATTTGGGGGACTCGGCTGTAGGTAATGCCCATTGTTATGGTGTGTGTGCGGTGTAGGGTAAAATATAGGTGTTTGAACCATGCTTATGTTCTCTGCAATAAAGGAGTGTCTTTACTATCTCTGTTTAGTGGTGGGTAAAATATGGGGACTGGGTTGGCAGGAGCCCCAGCTGGGATTTGAATCTGTGACCCTCTGGTCTTACAGGCACTGGCTGTGTCCACTGCACCACACTGTGGCCACAGAGACAGTGCAGTCCCTGGAGATAGGAAACCTGGCCGAACGAGTCAGAAACCCTGCTCTGCACAATTTGACTGTGGGCTCATTCACCTTGTATGGAGACAAAAGGGCAAATAAACCTCAAAAATAACCTCGAAAAAAGGGGAAAAAAACATAACCAAGCTGGCCAATAGTGATATCAATGGGCAACATTAAAAAACACTCCCAGGACAGCTAAAAAAAAAAAGAAATGATTTTTGGAAGGGTCTACGGAGCGTAGACCCTTCCAAAAATCATTTCTTTTTTTTGGAGATTTCCTGGGAGTGTTTTTTAATGTTGCCCATTGATATCACTATTGGCCAGCTGGATTATAATTTTTTTGAATTTTTTTGTCATTTTCGATTTTTATTTGCTATTTTGTACCGTGCACATGTATCACACTGCTCACGTTTGTAGGTTTCTCCGGTTTTGCTGTACATTGCTGACGGAAATGGTTTCTCTTCCCTTTAAATCGGCTCTAACGCGAGGTTTTCACTAGCGGTATTTTTTTCATCGAACTTCATCCCCGCTCCTGTGCGGGGAGCCTTTCCCCTCCCACTCTGCGCCCATTGACCCCGTCCCTCCGCCCCTCGGGAGCCTTCCTCCACCCTCGGAATGCCTTTCCACGCCTCTATCGCACATCAGCGCGCCACACACTTGTGTGGGCCCGTTAGTGCAGCGCGCACGTGTGCGTGGCCCAAAAATGCACTATTAGCGTGCGCTAAGGTACCTTAGCACACGCTCAAGTGCGCCCCGCACAATTGCGCGGTTTAGTAAACATACCCTTTGTTGTTTATTTATTTAAACGTATTTCTATACCGCCTTATCCTGCAATCAAGGCGGTTATAAACAACTACACAACCCATAAAAATAAATAAGACCCATTGTTAAAATCATAAATAATGTAAAGTTGGGTGATATAAAATCAACATAAAAAATGTGAATAAAAACAAAAAATAACGCTGCAAATGGGTCATATTTGAGTACCAAGCAATAGGTAACAAAACATAGTGCAGGGATATAAAATAGTAAATAAAGGGGAATTAAGAAGGCCACAGGGCCACGTACCTGGCCGGCCGGCAGTAACCGGGCCGGCGGCGGGTGGCGTCCTCTTCAGGCAGCGGGGGCCAGAGGCATGCCGAGAGGCCGAGACGGCGTCCTTTAAACCGATTGGCTCTCGGGGCTGAGTGGCAGCGGCGTGAGCCAATCGGTGTAGGGTGAGGCAAAAGGGGGGGAAAGAGAAGGAGCTGGAGCCGCCGTGCCTCTCATTCGGATGCGCAGGGCAGGAGGCAGCAGACGTGTGCTGCGTGGCAGTTTTTTCTTCTTTGGCTTCCCCTTCTTTTGTGGCGGTGGTTTCGGGTGAGCGGCTGCATTTGGGAAGGCGGTGAGAGGATCGGAGGAGCATCGGGGGCAGCGAGTGCAGCGGCGGAGCGGCAGAGTGCTGGTTCCTGGGCAGGTTGCCAAGTGCACGTGGGGGGGGGGGGTTCCTGCAGCAGTGCTGAGCTGGTGAGTATGCCGGCCCGACAAAGCTCGAAGGGAAGGAGGGGTGGGGGTTCCCGGCAACGCGCTGATGATATTCTTCGGGGGAGCGGTGCCTTGTGTGGTGGGGGCAGGGGGAGAAGGGGGGGAGAGGGGGGATTCTGGGGTCGCTGCTGGGGGGGTGGTGCGGTCTGGGAGGTCCCGAGGAAGGAGAGGGGTGGGGATGAGGACATCCTCAGGGGACAGTGGGCTGGCCGGTTCTACGGAGATATGGGGTGCTGGTTTAGTGGGGTCTATGGAGGGGCCCCCTGGTCAAGTGCGCAATGCCCCGGATGGGGCTGCACAGCCAGGAGAGATGGTGGCAGGAGCAGAGCAGGGGTTGCGTACTTGGTGATACCGATGGGCTGGGTGTTTCTGCGGTGCTTGGCGGCAGCTACGGTGGGGGTGTCAAAGCCACATCATTGAATCAGGTTGACGCGGAGTGTTCGGGCGGACTTAGGGGTGTGGGACGTGTTCTTGCAGGAATTCAACAGCACGTCGGTGTTTATGGAGGCGGCGATTTCTTCTATCGATTTGCAGCTTTTCACTGATGCTGCCGGTAGTGGGGGGGGTTAGGTATCTACTTCGGGGGGCGTGGTGTGTGGAGTCCTGGCTGCAGGCTTGGCGGGATGCCGGGCTAACGGCGAATATCACGTTCTTGGAGTTGTTTCCTTTACTGGTGGTCTTGGAACTTTGGCCGGACAGGTTACGTAACCGCAAGGTAGTTTGGTATTGTGACAATGAGGCGGTCGTTAGTGTGATAAACAATTATACGCCTCGTTGTTTGCAAGTAGCAGCTTTGATGAGGGCAGTAGTATTGGCTTGCTTGCGTTTGAATGTATTGGTTAGGGCTCGCCATATTCTGGGTAGCACTAACAGTATTGCGGATGCTCTTTCTCATTTTAAGTGGGAGCAGTTCCGGACATTGGCACCAGCAGTGGATCCCGAGGGTGCACAGGTCCCAGAGTACTTATGGCAGCTTGGCCAGTGGAGATGCTGATGCTGCTGCGGCAGTCGGTGGCTCCGGGGACTTGGACAAAGTATCAACGCGGAAGTGACGATGTGGTCAGCTTTCTGGTGTCCCGGGGGTGGTGAGAGGGGCGTGTGCCTGACCACTTGCTGGCTGAATATGTGGTCACGGCAAAGGCGAAAGGGGTGTCAAAAGCGTCCGTGCGGGCGCGATTGGCAGGGTTCTCCTTTTTTGCACGGGCAGTTGGTTGGGGCTGCCAGGGAGGGGGGTTCTTGACTCGTCGGTTATTACAAGGATGGGAGCGCTCCCACCTGAGCCCCCGGGATGGTCACCGGCCAATTACGCCTGAGTTGCTGGCGCAAATTTCTGCGGTGCTACCATGGGTCGCGTCATCTTACTATGAGTCTTGGCTGTTTCGGGCAGTGTTCTGCCTAGCTTTTTTTGGGACCTTCTGAGTTGGGGAGTTAGTGGCGGATTCACGCAGTCTACATCGAGGCTTAGGGAGGAGGCATGTCCATTTGGGGGACCGGGAGTTGCGTATATTGCTTGCTCGGTCTAAAACGGATCAACGTGGATATGGTCACTGGGTTGTTTTACAAGCGATAGGGAATCCTCTGACTTGCCCGGTAACGTCGGTGAGGGAGTATTTGCGAGTGCGCCTGGCGGGGGAAGGGCAATTTTTCTTACACGCAGACTCCTCCCCTCTGACGCGTTTTCAGTTTGCGGCGGTCCTGCGGTTGGCTTTGCTGCAGATTGGGGTTGAGCCTGCGGGGTTTGCTCCGCATTCCTTCCGGATTGGAGCCGCTACCAGTGCCGCAGCAGAGGGTTTGCCTCAGGGAGAGATTCAGCAGATTGGCCGGTTTCGTTCGCAGGCATTTCTGGGGTATGTGAGGTTGTGAGGGTGTTGTGTGGGGTTAGGGGGGGCTGCTAATGTTTGTTTTGCGTTTCAGATGGGGAACAGCATCCTAGGACCTGCTGGTTGATTGTCCACTCCTTTGTGTATTGGGCGGAGCGACGAGCGGTTGTACGGCCAATGGGGCCTAATCTTGGGATTGACTTGGCAGAGCTGGTGGTCCTATGGCTGGGCAAGTGGGGGCTGCATTGGGTGCAGCTCCTGCCTTTGCTGCGACACCATCGGCGCGTGAAGGAGTGGCCGGACTTGATGCTGATACATCTGGGGGGCAATGATCTGGGCTCGTGGACATGTAAGCAGCTGATTCGGGTGGCAAAGCAGGATATGAGCGCAGTGTTGCAAATGTTTCCTGATGTTTTGTTATTATGGTCAGACATTATTTCAAGGCCGGCCTGTGGGGATCAGCGGCGGTGGTCCCGTGGTTTAACAAAGATAAATCTCCAGATTGGGCGTTGGGTGGTGGAGCTGGTGGGTCTTCAGATACAGCATCCCTGGGCGGAAGTTTCCTGCGCAGGTTTATACCGGCAGGATGGGGTGCATTTATCCCCGGTTGGGTTGGATTTGCTCCTTAATGACTGGCAGGAGGCGGTGGAAGAGGTGTTAAGCCGTAAGTGTACCGGTCGCAGCTTGGGGGGGGGGGGGGATGGTTCAGGGATCTGGGATTCCCTGAACCGGTGGTGGGATCCCGGAGTTTTCTGGGGTCCGGAGTCGTAGCTATTAGTTGGGCGGGGGTGGGGTACTCCCGATCCGGATTACCCCGGTGAGGCTTTTGCTAGTAATATGGCGAAGATGGAGAAAGGGGTGGCAGGATCATAGCAGTAGCCTTGCTGCGGTTGCAACAGCGATAACCTCACTTTGCTACCCACATGGCTGGTGAGTCATTACTGTTGAGGTAGAGGCGGAAATGTTTTTGTTTGGAGTTATGGTTGATGTTTGTAAAAGTTAATAAAGCTGCGACTGGTGGTTTATGCCAATATTGGAGTGTTGTGAGTTATTGAGGGGGGGCGAAGGGGAGGGGCACCTTGTCCGCCGTGCCTCGGTTATTAAGAAGGCCGCAGGGCCACGTACCTGGCCGGCCGGCAGTAACCGGGCCGGCGGCGCATGGCGTCCTCTTCGGGCCGCGGGGACCGGAGGCATGCTGGGAGGCCGAGACGGTGTCCTTTAAACCGATTGGCTCTTGGGGCTGAGTGGCAGCGGCGTGGGCCAATCGGTGTAGGCTGAGGCAAAGGGGGGAGGAAGGAGAGGGAGCTGGAGCCGCCGTGCCTCTCATTCGGGCACGCAGGGCAGGAGGCAGCAGACATCCCTCCCTCCCACCCATCCTGGGGGTTGGGGTGTTGAGATGGGGGTGTTGCAGCTGGAGGGGGTGGCGGGATCCCAGAGGTTTCCGGGGTCTGGAGCCGTAGCTATTAGTTGGACGGGGGTGGGGTACCCCCGACCCGGATTACCCCGGTGAGGCTTTTGCTAGTAATATGGCGAAGCCGGAGGAAGGGGTGGCAGGATCATAGTAGTAGCCTCGCTGCGGTTGCAACAGCGATGACCTCACTTTGCTACCCACATGACTGGTGAGTCATTACTGTTGAGGTAGAGGCGGAAATGTTTTTGTTTGGAGTTATGGTTGATGTTTGTAAAAGTTAATAAAGCTGTGACCGGTGGTTTATGCCAATATTGGAGTGTTGTGAGTTATTGGGGGGCGAAGGGGAGGGGCACCGCGTCCGCCGTGCCTCGGTTATTACACACACCATTGAATTGCCCAAAAAAAGTAAAGACATTACTTCATCATCCATATTAAAATCAAGCATATTATGAAACCAAACATCCTGTTAAAACAAAGAGAACATCTTAAATGTGGCCATAAATAAATAAAACCATAAATAAATAAATAAAAACTGTAAAACAATTAAAACACAAACTGTGTGTCCCAAAAAAATGAGGGGGTACTACACAAAGACAGAAAGATCCCTTTCCAGGTTTAAACCATGTGGAATCATGGTATTCAAACGAAAAATATACCGCTGTTCCAACTGTAGAATGGTTCTATCAATGTCTCCTCCTCTCCAATTCAATTTCACTTTCTTAATAACAAAGAATTTTAAATCAGATATCCTATGACCCTATCTTATTTTTATCATTATGCTCTTTATGAACACTTTTTACCCTCCTTTACATTTTTTATATGATGTTATAATTAATATATTCAATTAGGTTGTTTTAATTTGATGTCTCATTTGTTTATTTATTTATGTTTTTATGCACAATTATTTTTTAATGTTTTTAAGGTATTTATGGTTTTTGTAGTGAGCCACAATAACCCCTGACGAAGTACTATACGAAACACGGCCTGTGTTGAGTTTGGCTTCCTCTGTCGACGATTAATAAAGTTTGGTGTGTGTAATCCCTGTCTACGCATTTGGACTGGTTTTTCCAGAGTAGCAACTATACATGGGAGGGACCTACGTGTCTGGCTTGCAGCACAGCAGCCCCAAAGCGCGCCTCACTCGCCGCTTGGACATCCAAACAATAATGATGGATAAACATATGAAGAGATGACCATGTTGCTGCCTTGCAGATCTCCACCTGCGGAACTAAGTTGAACTCTACCCAGGATGCCGCCTGTGCCCTAGTCAAGTTTGCCCAGAGCCCTTGCATAAGAACATAAGATATGCCATACTGGATCAGACCAAGGTCCATCAAGCCCAGTATCCTGTTTCCAACAGTGGCCAATCTAGGTCATACGTACCTAGCAATGTTCCCTCTAATTTTCTGTAGGCTGTGTGCGCATAAAATATCAGCTGTGTGCAGCTTTTGAAGGAAGGTTACATTTTTGTGCGCTACATAATGACACTCAGTTATATACTTTAAAATTTAACCACACGTCAGAATACAGTATGTACACCACATTGATTTTAATCAAATTAAATGAAAATAGATGATTATGAAGTGGGAAATTTCTAGTAATTACAATAATAACTTTTAAATTTTAAGATGTCTGTGTTGTTTTCTATCAGAATCAGAGCCATAATTTTTGTGCGCTCTGTTGTAAAGTATGTGCGCTCGCTCGGCGAGGTGTGTGCGCGCGCACACGCACACAGCTTAGAGGGAACAGAGGTACCTAGCAATATCCCCAAGAGACACAGGTTCCACAATGCTTGTATAGGGATAAGCATTGATATCTTGGGTCCCTTTTTAATAATGGTTTATGGACCTTTCCTCCAGGAACTTGTCCAAACCTTTTTTAAACCCAGCTACACTAACAGCCCTTACTACATCCTCCGGTAACAAATTCCAGAGTTTGATTACACATTGAGTGAAAAAATATTTTCTCTTATTTGTCTTAAATAGTTTACCCTGTAGCTTCATTACATGTCCCCTAGTCTTTCTGTATTCTGATAGCGTAAACAACACAGGTACACTAAAAATTTTTTTTTTTAAACTGCCTCTAATGTTTCGATTGATTTTTACGTTTTTTGGTGCGCTGAATCCAAATCTGGTAACCAATTTGCTCCATCACGTACAGATTTTTTGCTACATTGGGTTAGCAGTTTGAGGTGAACTTTTCAGATTGAGTGCGATCGAGATAAAAGTTTCTTGGATGAATTCTTTATACTAATTGTTTAGTAGTTATTCAAATAAGAATAAAGAAAATTGTAACAAGGCAGCACATAAGAATAGAGTAATGTCAACAAAACACACTGTGATGGTAGCAAAATTGTCTGCACGTAAAACAGCCACATACATGTGCACAAACATTGAGCATATAAGAGCGAGGTTAGACACAAAGCAAAGCAAAGAAATGTGCAAAAAATGTTGTACAGGTATGTATGTAAGAATAGAAAACGCAAACCGCACCATTGCAATACATGAAGACAAACACCCGATGGTGTGAAAATAAAATTCTAATAAATGAGATCCGACACTGTGGTAATAACTAGAAAATTTTTATTTCAAAGTTTAGTAAAAACACGATATTTGTCAACACAGTTTAGATTTTAAAGTCATTCTTGGGTCAATCAATCTCCTGGTGGGCCCGTTTCTTCTTCCCCCGAATGCTTCTCTTGGTGCGCTGCTTGGCGTATTTTTCATCTGGGGTTTCCCGCAGCAGCAACCAGCAGAAATCAGCCATCATAGTGGTGTTCCATCTTCCTTGGTACCTTCTCTCTGCGTCCTTGATGTCCTGGTGAAACCTTTCACCTTGTTCTTCACTGTACGCCCCCAAGTTTTCGGGAAAGTAGTTCACATGGGAGTGCAAGAAATGGACTTTCAGGCTCATGTTACAGCCTTGTTCTTTGAAGGCATTGAGCATCCTGGCAACAATATCCTTATAGTTCTCATCCCGCCTGTTCCCCAAGAATTTGAGAACAACATCCTTGAAGGAATCCCAGGCTTCTTTTTCCTTCTCAGACATCGTTTCAGCGAATGCTGCATCTGAAATGAGTTTCCTTATATCAGGGCCAACAAACACTCCTTCCTTTAGCTTTGCTTCAGAAAGTCGGGGGAACTTTGAGCAAAGGTACCGAAAGCACTCACCATCTTTTGGAAGGGACTTGATGAATTGCTTAATGAGACCCAACTTAATGTGGAGAGGTGGTAATAGAATTTTATCACGAGGTACCAAGCTCTCATGAAGAACATTTTTCTCACCGGGTCTCAAATACTCCCGAATTGGCCAGTCTTTTTTCCCCCAGTGTAGGTCGCGGGCCCGGCTATCCCACAAGCAAAGGAAGCAGGGATATTTGGTGAAACCGGATTGCTGCCCTAATAGCATGGATAGAATTTTAAAGTCTCCACAAATCATCCACTTATGCTCATCATAACGAATCTTCTGAAGAATCAGGGCCAAATTCTCGTATTTTTCTTGGAGAATAACAGAGTGAGCAATAGGAACTGAAGCGAATGTGTTGCCATTATGAAGAAGAACACCTTTTATGCTGTCTTTTGACGAATCAATGAACAGCCGCCATTCAGCAGGATCATACTTGAGTTTAAACTTTTCCATCACTCCATATATATCGTTGCAAAATACCAAATCTTCCTCTTTGCTGAAATACTTCAAAAATTGTGTCTCGCGGTTGCGGTACCAATAAAAAGTTGTTCCTGGTGACAATAGATTTTTCTGTTTAAGCCGAGAACCTAGCAGTTGGGCAGCATCTTTTGGGAGTCCTAAATCCCGGACTAAATCATTCAATTCAGCTTGAGAGAAAAGTTCAGGTTTCAGATCTGGTTCAGTTTCAAACTCGGAAGTACTGGACTCATCGGGAAAAGCCATCTGATGAGTCTCATCATGATCAGAACCGTCCACACAAATATGATCCAAAGATTTTGGTGGTTCAGGCACAGGTACTTCGTTGCTATGAGGCATAGGCCTAATTGCTGAGGGAAGGTTGGGGTAACTTATTACGTTCTTATTTTTTAAGTTGTATCCCTTCACAATGCAAGAGCAAAAATAGCAGTCACTGCTGTGGTCTCTTTGTTCACACCACATCATAGGTATTCCGAAACGAAATGCTTGTTGTTTACCTTTCATCCATAAGCATAGATCTTCCTCACATATCTTGCACACTTTGTGAGGAGCCCACGGTTTGTCTTGATCGCCTAACTTCAAACCGAAATAGGCGAAATATACTTTTTAAATAAATGCAGAAATGTTCCTCTGCCGCTTTTTCACGGTATATTCCCCACAAATAAAACAAAAACTGTCCGGAGAGTTGACGCAACCTCTGGCTCTGTGAGCCATCACAAATACACAGCACTGCAAACTACAATTGTAGTGAACCAATTCAGAATAAAGCTGGATTATGACTGAGCAAACAAAAGGTAATAATGAACTTGCAAGAAACTGAAATTTGACAGGAACGTTCATGTCGCAACCACCGTGTTTGAGCGAGCGAGCGAACGAGGCGAGGCGAACAGGAAAGAACATGCGCCAGCGCGAGTACTGGATTTAGCCCCCCGCCTCCCAATTGTCCTGTTAATGTATAAAATGAATACAAAACACTCTAGTTAGTTAACCATTACAACCTCTATTTTGGGCCAAGAAAATAAACTGCAGTCGGCTAAAAAGAAATTATGTGAACATTCCTTATATGGGTAAGAAATCTAATTTTGCAAGAAAACGTGACGTGATGGAACATTTTGGCTATTTTTCCTGGATTCAGCACCCCAAAATCTATAGGAATCAGTTGCAAAACTGGAGGCAGTTTTTTGGTAGTGTACCTGTGCAATCGATCTACGTTTACCCGTTCCACTCCATTCATTAATTTATAGACCTCTATCATATCTTCCCTCAGCCGTCTCTTTTCGAGGTTGAAGCGCCCTAACCTTTGTAGCCTCTCTTCATAGGAGTAGCCTTCCATCCCCTTTACCATTTTGGTGGCTCTTCTCTGTACCTTTTCTAATAACGCTATATCCTTTTTAAGATACGGCGACCAGAATTGCACACAATATTCAAGTTGCGGTCGTACCATGGAACGATACAGAGGCATTATAATATCCTTTGTTCTATTTTCCATTCCTTTCCTTATGATACCTAGCATTCCATTTGCTTTCTTGGCCGCCGCTGCACACTGGGCGGAGGGTTTTAACATGTTATCCACGATGACTCCTAAATCTTTTTCCTGGGTGGTGGTTCCCAATGTAGAACCTTGCATTGTGTAACCATAGTGTGGTTTGTTCTTTTCTAGGTACATAACTTTGCACTTGTCCACATTAAATTTCATCTGCCATTTGGATGCCCAGTCTTCCAATTTATCCAGATCCTCCTGCAGTTTTCCACAATCCTCTTGGGTTTTAACAACTTTAAACAGTTTTGTGTCGTTTGCAAATTTGATAACCTCACTAGTTATTCCCTTTTCCAGGTCATTTATGCAGAACAACCTTACCACTGAGGAGGTAGGCTGACGCAATTGCCTCCCTCACCCAGTGTGCTATGGAAGCCTTGGAGGCTGCTTCATCCTTATGTGGTCCCCAAAACAGCATGGCGAGCATATCTGACTTACAGAAGAAGCTCTTATGCTTCAAATACTGCTTCAACTCTCTGTGTACACTCAAGGGCTCATTCCATTTCAGACGTAGATCCCCTCTGTACATCCAGTCTGAAGCAGACGTACAGAGGGGATCGTGATTCTGTTCCTGCGGGGCACGTCTAGCCCTGCAGGATCAGAATCACGATCAATCATGTATGTTCAGGCCGGGATTGCAATTCAGTCTGGCCTGCACATACATGACCTGCCCTACTAACTCAGGGCTTTTAAATGGAGCTACGGCGCCATGGCATCTGGTTGCCATGGCAGCATGGCTCCAATTATAAGCTGCGATACCGGCCACTGGATAAAAGTGTTTATTCCCCACAGCCCAACCCCCGATCTGGCCTTCTAAGGCCAGGGTCGGGTTGCGGGGAATGTCCTCCGGCCCCCCGTCCCATCCGTACCATCAGCAGTACAAAAAAAAAAGTCCAGGGAAGTTATTCTACCTCAGAGGTGGAATAACTTCCCCGCATATGTCGCCAGCCTGGACGTACAGGGCCAACATTAGAATCGGCCCTGTATGTTCAGTGCCAGCGACCGCCCAGACTCCGCCCCCGAGCCACCCCTTCCCTGCCCCCATCTAACTTCTCCATACAGCCAGCAGGGAAGTTAGACATAGCCGGATAAGACATGAACAACGGGGATGGGTGTCCCTTTGGGATGTTCATCCCCGCTATTCGTGGCACAGAATCAGACCCTTAACAAATAGAGCTGCCGTTCTTCCGCTGAATTGTCTTAGGGCAAAAAACTGGATAACGAGACAACCTGAATCACATGAAACAATGAGATCACCTTGGGAAGAAAGGACAGACCCATCCTCAACACCACGTTTTCTTTTGTCAGCACTAAGTACGGCTCCCTGCAGGACAACATCTGCAGCTCTGACACCCTTCAAACTGAACAAATTGCTATCAAGAAGACTACCTTCAGAGTAGGGTTCTTCAAGGAAGCCTGGGATAGCAGCTCAAATGGTTCTTCTGTCAGAGCAGAGAATATCAAGTTGAGGTCCCATGGTGGCATTCCTGGATGCTGCGGAGACTGCAGCTGCTTCACCACTCTAAGAAAACATGCCACATCTGGGTGAGCCCCTAGCTGGTGCCTTTGCACCCATCCCTAGAAATAAGGGAGTGCTTCTACCTGCACCTGCAGGGATCCCAAGGCAAGACCCTAATCCAAGCCTGCCTGGATAAGATCTGGAACTGACGATGCCAGGGGACACACCCTGTTCTCTGCACACCAACCTTCAAACACTCTCCAAACTCTGATGTACACCAACGAGGTGGACCTTCTTCATGCTTTCAGAAGGGTAGCAACCACTGTTGGGGAATAACCCCTTGCCTCAGCAGTGACCTTTCAAGAGCCATGCAGCCATCTGTATCTAGTTCATCTGTTCTATGTAAAATGACTTGGTATGATACTATCCATACCATATAACACACTGTTCATTGTAAACCGCACTTGATACTTGTGAAAGAGCGGTATAGAAATAGTTGTTAAATAAATAAATAAATAAAGTAAGCAAGAACTGATCCACATGCAGTATAAGAATCAGACCCTGCGATAGCCCTGCTGGGCAGCCACCAAGGACTAGCTATTAGGAGTCTAATCAGGTCGGCATACCACAGCCTGTGAGGGCAATCTGGTGCATGAGGATCACCTGACTGCAGTGGTTCTCTATGCACTGCAGAAGACGGCCTATGAGTACCATGGGGGAAACACATACAGGAGCCCTTCCATCTGTCACCACTGCCTCAGACATCGGTCCCCTGCACCTGCTGTAAAACCTGGAAAAGGAGTTCATCAGATCCATGATTGGCACTCCCCATTGCCTTGTGATCTCGTGGAAAACTGCTGTGTTCAGCTCCCATTCCCCCGGGTCTAGCCTGTGACGACTGAGGAAATCTGCTTGGACATTCCTTTTGCCCACTATGTGGGCCACTGGGAAAGCAGTGAGATTGTCTGTCTTCCACCTAGGAGAGCAGAGGACCTAACTCCTGCACTAGGAATGCACTGCCTGTGCCCACCTTCCGATTGATGTAGGCCACTGTCATTCATGTTGTTGGAGCAGATCCACATCACTCGGTGCTGCACCTGCTTCTGGAATGATTGGAGGTCCATCTCTAGCTGATTGATGGACCACAGACCTTGAACAATGTTCAACTTGCAATGTGCTCCCCATTCTGTGAGGCTGGCATTGGTCATTACCAGAATCCAATCCAATGACTCCAGTGGTATCCCCACTGCTAAATGCTCTGGATGTAGCCACCAGTCCAGCTGTCTTCTGGTTGCCTGCAGACATACCAGTTGCATTGACATGGAGCCTAACAGCTGCAGGTGGTACCATGCCGAGAGTGTCTTCATGAGGAGAAAATCTTTGACCTGACTCCGTAGTACCTGTGCTCTCTCCTTGGGCAGGAAGACCAACCCTGCTGCTATGTTGAGCCGAGCCCCAAGGTAGACCAGGTCTTTGATTGGTTCGACCTTGCTCTTGGCGAATTTGACTACTCAGCACTGCAGGAATGCCACCACCTTCTGTGTGGCTACCATGCCTTCGGCCATGGAATTTGCCTTGATCAGCCAGTTGTCTAGGTAGGGATGCACTAGCACTTCCTCTTGTCTCAGGGCCGCTGCCACCATCACCATGACTTTGGTGAATGTATGAAGAGCCATGGCTAGGCCAAACGGAAGTACCTTAAACTCAAAATACCCCATTGGGACCATAAACCTTAGGTAGCGTTGGTGTTCTGGTCACATTGGGATATGCAGATATGCCTCTGTGAGGTCAAGAGCTGACAGATACTCTCCCCGTAGCACTGCAAGGATAACCAAATGCAAGCTCCAAGAAACCCAGCTTGGTGATCAAACTAATAACCATCTAAAAAGAGATCCACCAAATTGTAACAGCAGGAACTACCCCACCCTTAGGACAAAGGAAATTATTTTTGTGTCAGAAACGCCACCAAGGAAGAAATGGAACCTCTCGCCCATAGGTAGCAAGTCCTTTTTAATCACATAAATGTGGTATTTAGTTCATAGAAATGAAGCACTGCTCATACAAGAGCAGCTGAGTGAATAAAGCAGGAATCCTCACAATGTGCCACATTTCGAGCCCATAAACAGTGCTCTGCCTCAGGTTTTTGCAGAATTCTTGGAATTAAATGTCCAGCACTTGTGCACAAAGGGCAAAACCCTGCCGATTTTATGCAAGATAGCATCTGACGTAATGACAGACACTATCTTGCATAAAATCCTACTGTTACAATTTGGTGGATCTCTTTTTAGATGGCCATGAGGAACTGCAGTACCCTCAAGGCCTTGTTTACCTGCTTGAGATCCAGAATGAGATGAAAAGAACCTTCTTTCTTTGACACCACAAAATAAATTGAGTACTGACCTGACCCATAATTGTCTTGATGAACGGGTACCATCACCTACAGATGTAACAAGCACTGCAGTGTTTCTACTTGCTGCTTTGTAGAAGCCTTGCAGGGCGATGGCACAAATGTGTTTGTGAGAGGGTGTGCAAACCCCTCTTTGCTTACCACCAGTACCCATTGGTCGGTAGTACTTGCGGTCCAGGCGGGATAAAACTGTTGTAGCTGACCACCTACAGGCACTATTGCTGCCTGGGCCTGCTTCATTTCACTGGGGCTTCATAGCAGAAGCCACGGGGTGAGAAAAACATCCTCCAATGGCCCCTTGGTAGCCTTGAAAGGGCTGCCCTCTAGGAGAGTAGTGACCCTGGTGGTAGGGAGCAAAATGTGCTGAATGGAACCTCCTATAATCTCTTAGCATAGGACGGTCCTTCAGTAATTTCGCTCCCTTTGTCTCACCAAGATCCTTAACAGTCTTCTCCAGGGCTTCCCCAAAGAGCAATTTACCTTTATAGGGGAGCTTACTCAATTGAGTCTTAGACGACACATCTGCCGCCCAGTTCCATAAACACAGGAAACACCTGGCTGCAATATTCGACACCCTGGACTTAGAAGATGCCCGAACCACATCATAATAGGCCTCCGCCAGATATGCTGAGGCCGATTCCAGCTTTGCTGCCTCTGGATCCCTTTCCAACAGCATCTTCGCTCCCAGTAAACTCTGGATCCAGTGAATGGAGGCCCTGGTGACATAAGCCTCACAAATGGAGGCCTGCAGCGTGAGAGCGCATGTGTCAAATGATTCTTTCAGAAACATCTCCAGTTGTGATTCTGCACATCCTTCAGGGCTGCACTACCCTCTACAGGGATTGTGGTTTTCTTGGTCACTACCGAGTCCAGTGCATCCACTTTGGGCATTTTGAGGAACTCCTTTTCGTCCTGCGGAATGGGATACAAACAGCTCAGTGCCTTGCTGCCCCTCAATCTGGCCTCTGGCACCTCCCATTCCTCAATCGTTTTCCTAATAATCATATGAACCAGAAAAGCGTTCTGAGCTGGCTTGAACCTTTGTAACAAAGGATCCTCCAAAGGCTCCTCCAACACTGCAGGGGCAGGCACATTGTTCAAAGCCACCAGTGAGTTACTAATCAAAGCCGCTAGCTCGTCCCAGTGAAACGCCTGCATGGTGTTGGGATCCTCGCCCTATGGGATCTCCCTGTCTTTCAGCTCCTGTTGCTCAGCATATCCGAGCAGATCCAAGGGTCCCTCCATCGTATCCTCAGAAGTCTGAGATAGGAGGAACCCTGGCTATCCCAAGCAAATTCTTTCCTTCTCGGTTGCTTGACTGGAGGCTCTCCTGCCTTAAGGATACTGCCCTGTAGGGAATCAGGCATCAGCTCTATCAGGCTCTTATCTGGAGTCTGTGCCATCCCCAGGAAGCCCTGCGTGCACTTGAGACAGTATGCCTTATGTATCAGTAAGATAAAATCTGGGGTAAAAACTGTCTCTGGCCCCTCAATAGGCAGCTCTGTGGTCCCCGGGGCTGGAATATCTGCTTGCTTCCAATTTTGTTTTCTAGTTGCTTTTTTACCATGATTTTCTTTGCCTTCTTCAGAAGTGGCAGCCGGAGCCTTAATGGCCGCGTTTCCCACTGAAACTGCAGTACTGGGAGAAGCTGTCTCATCTCACTCCAGGGCCCCGGCCTGCCGATCCATGGCCCTGATGCTAAAAACCACTTTGGACGACCTGCCTGCCCATACCCACACACATGCTTTCATGAAGCCAGAGACACTCCTCATGAGACACACAAAAACACACGAATGTACAAAGCCCCTGACACTCCTCATAATACACACACAGATGCATGCACCTCCTGACACTCCCAATGAAATACACACATGCACCTACCTAGCTTCTGATATCTTCCGACACATATACACATATACAAATGTGCACACCCAACATTTCCTATGAAGCATATAGTAACATAGTATTATGCCTAATGCCTAACTTGGAAATGGGGTTAATACGTCATTGTGTCACACTTTGCAACTTGTTTGTATGTGCTGCAGGGGTTCGGATCACCATGACACTGTCTTCTTTCTCCATTGTGGCTCATCCTGATCTTCCGTGGTGGAGTCTGGCCTCTCTACCACTCCGTTGCTCACAACCCCTTCCATTGTCATTGCTTTTTACTCTGTACACATCTATTTGTTTGTGCATTCACAGACAGATGTATTTGTCTGGACAGACAGATAGAAATACTGACCTCAAAAATAGGCACTTTCTCTTATTTGAGAAATGAACCTAGAAAAAGCAGAAATGTGCTTAAATATTCTTTTTAACCTCCTGCAGAGAGCATAAGTGATGTGGCTTCCTCTACAGCCAGCATATAAAACAAAAACCAAATTTTAAACCACAGATTTCATATTTCTGGCCTTTCTGTTCTCTGCGGGGCAATTTGAGGCTATCTGTCCTTCCCAAAGCAGTGAAAGGACTGCTTTTAAATCTTAGCCATACAACTAGGGAGTAATTTTGTATCAGCACACATATATTTGCAGGATGTCACAGGCATGAATAACATTTTTAAAGTAAATGTACATGCACAAATGCATTCTGAAAATTATGGGGTATGTTTACTAAACTGCGTTAGTGTGATTCGCGTTAGGATCCACGGTAGAGACAGAAATCCCAAATAAGGACATGGGCGGTACATCGTTACTGATAACACGCGTTACCAGGTGCCATAGCTGAATGAGCAGTAAAAATCACCGTGCAGAGCGCCACGCAAGGCGCCCTGTACGGCGCCCATAAAGCGGTTGATAAGGTGTTTAGAAAAGTGTCAAGAGCTCTAGCACAATGGTTAATTCACTGACTGATGGTGCAGGGGTTGTAAGTTCAATCCCCCTGTGGGTGTAATGATAAAAGATGGCTGAGACATCACCTTTTACACTAAAGCAGTGTTGTCTGAAGCAGTTTGTTTCCTAATTTTAATTAGTGCTGCCAACAAACACACCCTCACAGGGCCATAACCTAAGGAGCCGCATAAGGCACCCTACAAGGCACATCAGAGGCTACAGTATAATGTGCACTGTCCGCCAAGGCACTCTATAATGTCTCCCATGGAGCACCCCACAGGGCGCAGTACAGGATGCCTCATAGGGCACGTCATAGGGTGCCCGATGAGGTACTGTAAGGAGACAGCACTGTGAGGGTGGTGTTGCTGGCAGCTCCAATGTAAAGTAAAAAATTAAAATGCCTCAGACAGCCCCACCAAAGAACACCACTGTGGGTTCAAACCCATGACCTCTGGCTCTACAGGCAGTGAAGGAAGTAGTAGGCCATATCACTAGTGCCACTAGCAAATCCCTGGCTGGCTCCTGAAAGACGTCAGGACACCACACAAACTGTCTGCTGTGGTGGCCAGGATCTGGGTCAACGCACCTGCACTCATACCCATGGCGCACTGCACATGCAGATCAGCAGTCTATAGGTGAACACATGATGGGGTATACACCCCCACAGCACCTTGGCTTGGTAGGGGGAACTGACCGTGTGTGACACTGCCACAGAGTAGCTACAGACAGTAGCCCAACAGGGTGCCCCATAAGGTGCATGAAAAGGTGCCTAGTAAGGCAGCCAGAGCTATAGCACAATGGTTAATACACTGATTGATGGTGTAGGGTGTATGAGTTCAATCCCCATGTGGGTCCAAGGAGTAAAGCTGGCTGAGACCTCACCTTTTACATTAAAGCAGCACTGTCTGAAGCATATGTTGTATAAGGTTAATTAGTTCTGCCAGCAAACACACCCTCACAGGGCCGTAACCTAAGGTGCTGCATAAGGCGCCCGACAAGGCACTCCAGAGGGCACAGTATAATGTGCACTGTCTGCCAAGGCACCCTACAATGTCCCCCATGGGGCACCCTACAGGGCGCATTACAGGGTGCCTCATAGGGCAAGTTAGAGGGTGCCTGATGAGGTACCGTAAGGAGACAGCACTGTGATGCTGGTGTTGCTGGCAGCACCAATGTAAAGTAAAAAAAAAAGGCCTCAGACAGCCTCACCAAAGAACACCACTGTGGGTCAAACCCATGCCCTCTGGCTCCACAGGCAGTGAAGTAAGTAGTAGGACATATCACTAGTGCCACTAGCAAATCCCTGGCTGGCTCCTGAAAGATGACAGGTCACCACACAAACTGTCTGCTGTGGTGGCCAGGATCTGGGTCAGTGCACCTGCACCCATACCCATGGCATACTGCACATGCAGATCAGCAGTCTATAGATGAACACCAGATGGGGTATGCACCTCCACAGCACCCTGACCAGGTAGGGGGAACTGACCGTGTGTGTCACTGCCACAGAGTAGCTACAGACAGTAGCCCAACAGGGTGCCCCATAAGGTGCATGAAAAGGTGCCTAGTAAGGTAGCCATAGCTATAGCACAATGGTTAATACACTGACTGATGGTGTAGGGTTCATGAGTTCAAACCCCTTGTGGCTCTAATGAGTAAAGCTGACTGAGACATTACACTGTACCTTACATCAGTGCTATCAAAGGCATTTTGTTCAGTAATCTCAAATAGTGATGCCAGCAAATACACCCTCACAGGGCCGTAACCTAAGGTGCCACACAAGGCACCCATAAGCCACTCCAGAGGTCACATTATAAAGTGCACTGTCTGCCAAGGCACCCTATAATGTCCCCTATGGGCCACCCTATAGGGTGCTTTGTAGGGTGCCGTATAGGGCTCCTGATGAAGCACCGTAAGGAGACAGCACTGTGAGGGTATTGTTGCTGGCAGCACCAATTTAAATTTAAAAAAGAGAATGCCACAGACAGCCCTAAAAAATAACCCCACTGTGGGATCAAACCCATGGACCCTGGGTCAGAGGAACTGTGTCAGAACCAGTAGGCCAACACCCCCACTGTGCAGGTGTGGTACGTGTGTCAGGGATGAATGTAGTGGGAATAAAATATGTGATGTAACCATACCCAGACATGGTACACATCAGCAACACTTTCACACTGTGGGGATAAAAATGAGTCCCCACAGTTACAGTCAGTACATGGTGAATGCCGCTTGTGTTAACGTCTACAACTAAGGCCCAAGGGATAGTTCGCACTGACTTCATCACACTCAAAATGCAAACCCAGCAAAGATTGAGCAATGAAACGAGCCCCGACCCTGTCCCAGAGAGCGTACACAATGAGTATCTCAGAATACCATACAGAAAATGAAAGGCTATCACATGGCTAACATGGGCCTCTAGAATGAACAAAGGAAAACATACCCAAAGATGACATACATCATTATCCACAGTTTATTTGCAGGAAACATGACTCGCAGGTCAGCACACAGTGTGTGAGAACAGGATTTAACAGCCAAAAGTGGAGACAGGATGCTACAGTGTGACATATCGGGAATAAAAATTTATATCAACAATAATGCAGAAGAAGAATGAAAGAAATCAAATTGTCAGAAAGCTGCGGAGATAAACAGGGAGATGAATTCCTGATGCATAGACATAGCCTATCCCAGTGGGGTGAAGCTGTCCGCCATCGCCAGCATTGAGTATGCCTAAGCCAGGTGCCTCGTATGTCATACCGTGGATTGAAAATGAAATCTATACCTTACCAAAGCAAAGCGTGTTGTGACAGGCCTGTCAAAACCTCAATAAAACAAATCCTATGCGCCCATGGTGTCAGTAACACATAAACCAAAGTCCTGTAGATGTATGTTGGGGTCGAACACAAACAGCCAAAACAAAACATAGGCAATCCCCAAGGAAAGTTAGGGGAGGCCCAGAAAAGCCACAACACCACCTACTCCCGCACCCACAGACATGCACCCGGGTGTCGTACGCAACTGACCATGCATGGATACCCGTGCTTACCGCCATATACAGTCCCCCAGTGTTGCTATCAGCACCCATGGTTGGCTGTACCAGGTAGATACTGATGGCCCACAGAGCCATCTACACACACCTGATCCCTCCCTGGCTAAACAAACCACGAGTGACGCCTGTCATGATGACAGTGTTGCCCGTATGGCTCACCAAAGCCAGAAAGTGGACATGGCCATGACTGTACCTTCCATTCATCATTGTTACACATCCCTGCCCCACCCACCATTGTCGGTGTCTGTGGATAACTCTGTAACTCGCACATTGTCCCCAGGTTGCAATCCGTGCCAACCATGGACTCCACCCCACTCCACGTAACACAGCCAGGTTGTAGCTAGCACCCGCCCCCCTCCTCTACAACACCAGTGACACCCGCCCCACCCACCATCAACACACCGCCAGTACGGCCACGCATTGTCCAATTGCATCCCATTGATACCACAGTAGCCTGCCCCCTGCATCCAACCATGTGCCATGCTAGTCATGGGTGCACCACCCCCCTGTATGGTCACGGCAAGGCGCCCCCCCAACCCCTTACCAAACCCATGACAGACCCCCCGTGCAGGGACCCAGATACAGGGACCCCGTGGTGACCCACCACCCCTCATCCCCCAGCTCCCTGCACAACCACCCCTGAAAACATCATGCCCAAGCAGGCATCTACCTCCAGTGCAGCACACCCCTACTGGCAGCCCTACACTCTGCCCTCGTCTCAATGATAAAACGTATGCTGTGAGCGCACCCCCAGCGTATGTACAGAAGTCATCATCCCCAACCTCCCACAGACACAGGATGAAGCATGCAAAGCCAACAGGGACCATGCAAAGTCACCAGTGATGTACCAATGTTCCACAACAATGCAAAGGTGTTCCCCCCCAACTGCAATCAACGAAACACCCATATATTTTATGGCAGCGACAGTGTGTCGGTCCCCCCAGTGACAGTCGAAGTAGCAGGCCAACAATGAGTTCCAACAAAGACCTGTGTCCAACTCGCAGAGGTCCATCTCCCAGTGGCAACAACACCCAAGGACAGTATCACAGAGGTTCTGTGTCCAAACAAATATGGCTGATGGGATCTCCAGATGCAGTGTAGTAGATGTGTCATGTATGTTGTCTGTGTCCTGTGTGAAAAGGGGTAGAAATAAGGTAAGGGAATGACACAACCAACCCCCACCATCAGGTCACAATGAAGACAGTCTAATGTTTCAAAACCTCTGTATGGTGCTCACTAAGGTATACAGTGTACCCTCTGCTGACTCACATTGTCTTCTTTTACTGACAATTCTTCATACGTAAATCAGAGTGGTTGCAAGGTTTCAGCAATGATAGGCTACCATTGACCTTTGTCTCTGTCAAATGGACAAGCGCCTTTTCACATCAAGGGCCCCGATTGAAGGTGACCACCCCCTTCCAGACTTTAAAGCTATTTTGGAGTGTAATGCTTCAAACATTTTGTAATAATATGAAACCAGTGCTTAGCTCTCAAAAGACGTTTCTGCGTTCATCGCCAATTTGAGTCAGCAGATGATACACTGTATACTGTCGTGAGCACCATAGAGAGGCTCTGATACATTAGTTTGTCAGATACGAACCCTGTAAAAGAAGACCATAATAGATCTTTCATATACAAAGGAGACAGTGACATCACAATATGTGCATCATGAATGCATAGATATCACATCATGACATGGCCACAACACACTGCACAGTGCACATGGACCACAGCAGGAGATGGCCCTGCAGACCAGGACACCATCTCAACATGGTCATGTAAATGCCCATGTCACACAGGCATCCCAGAGGTCCACAGCATGTCCTGCAGTGGTGGTGGAAAGAGATACCACAGAAAGGCACGTTGATACTAACAGGCCAAGTGCAGCATCTGCATGTGGTGTATGTCCCAGATGATCGAAGGTGGAACCTACCTGAAAGGTACAGCAGTGGTCTGATGGGGAAACTCCGAGTCAGGCAAGGGCACAAGGGGCCCCAGTGGAGGCTGCAGATGTCCAGGAACTGCATCAGTCACCACGTCTGCACGGTCAGCTGTCAGTGTAGCATGTCCGAAGAATGTTGCGTTGCGTGGAGACAAAATGTTGACATGCAGTGTCCTACATCAAACATGAGAAACGTCAGGGAACAACATATGATACATGCACACAGTGTACAGAAGGGCATAAGCAGAAGGGCATAGAGAGATGGGTGAACATCATTGGACAGGTGGCCAGACACATCCCTGAAACAGACAAAGGCAGAGGGGAGCAGAAGGTAGCGTCAGGCAGACACATCCCAAAGACACAGATACGTACACCGTGAGACAAGGTACGTATGCTGCAAACTTCAGATGGCTGCACTGTGGACAATCAGGGACCAGTGAAGACAACCATCCCAGTCCATGCATGGGTGCACCGAAGTTGTCTAATGCTGCAATGGCAGTGAAGTCTGTAGGTGCGCTCAAACAATACAATGCCCTGAGTCCAGAGATACACACAGCCTGGTAACATGTGCAGTAGGCGCAGTATGTAGATGCCCAAGATGTGCACAGGCAATGGACACATGTGTGCCAAACGGAACATACAGTGGATGGAGTGGTAGGCCAAAGACATGTGCAACACCAGAGGAGCAGTGGAGAGGGTAACACATATATGTGTCATGCGGTGCTGCCACCACAGTACATCTACCTGTATGTCCACCCACCCCAGTCACCTGCATGTTGCATTGACGTACACTCAGTCCCTACATGCAGCACATCATTGAGAAGTACTGGCAGCCCATCTTGGGGAGGTCCAAACACAGGAGCCTATCCTATGGAGCCAAAACACATGAGACATATAGAGACATGTCATGACAGTGCCGTGAAACACACAGAGCAGCTCACACATGGCGACCCATAAGCACATCCCCACACATGCAGAACTTACAGGAGAAGAGCTCCTTGATCAGATGTTGCCTGGCTGCCATCTCCGCAGGCGTGTCACCATGACCCTGTGCAGGAGGGCACACAGGATCCGCCTCCAGATCTTCATTAATTTCGACTGGGACATTGTGCCTGAGAGCAATGTTGTGGAGGATGCAACAGGCAATAATGATCTGTGCCACAGTCAGGGGTCTGTACTGTAAGGCACCGCCGGTCCTATCCAGACACCTGAAGCGACTCTTTAGAATGCCAAAGGTGCGCTCAATGACTGAGCGGCTGGAGGCATGGGCCTCATTGTACCGCATCTCTGCACCTGACCGAGGGAGACACACAGGGGTCAGCAACCAGGCATGACACCCATATCCTGCATCACCTGCAAAAAGAAACATTGTATAGTCACATGTGAGATGAGGGGCTCACAGAATCAATGACGTAGCAATGTTCGACTGGACAGCAGATAAGCATGGACACAAACATATGATGTCACATCATTGCACATGATGGCAGTGCACCAGAGTCTGCTGCTGGTAGACCCAGAGCTCCAGGGAAGGCTAATGGGGGCAATACCCATCCACGTTACCATGTCCAAACACACGTCCCAAACCTTTGCCCAGACAGCAGCAGTGGCTGCTGTGAGGGCAGTTCGCTGACAGCGGCACGGCATACTGGGAGGGACAGAGATGTGCAGTTGTGCAAGTATGTGACAGTCATGATACAGTGCACACAGAGCAGAGGTCAATGGAACACCCCCCCGAGGGTCCAGGTAAGAGGGGCAGTGGAGACAAGATAGAGTGGGCAGACAGGTAGCAGACATGGGTGGTAGCAGGTGCACTCACCGTTCAGAACATGTGTCGCCCCCTACATGGCCAAAAGAGAGGAGGCCCCATACACACTGTACATCATGTGCATGGGTCTGTGCCCCTACCTCCCCCCCGGATGGGACACGCACAAACATGTGCCACATGTGGTGGGAGAGGGACACACCCCACAGGCATACCTATGTACAACTGCCCGTGCAGTATGCCTGAGGCTAGGTGTGGAAGGCATGGCCAAGCCAGAGGTATCGCATGCAGTCACGGAAGGGACACACCACATGTGTGAAGTGCCACAAATAGGCAGCACCCCAAAACACCACCGCAATGTACGGAATGCAGAGGACACAGGTGACAATGGGGTCCCGTCAACCATATACGGTAGGCGCACGTTAGATATGGTGAATACCCACCCAGCAGGATGTAGTCCTCATATTGTCCGGCCTCAAACTGGGCGAACAGTGCCGAGTGCTGCAGGATATAGGAGTCATGGGCTGACCCTGGGAACCGTGGAACCACATTCAGAATACGCATACTTGCATCACAAACAACCTGCACATTCAGGGAATGGAAGTGTTTGCGGTTGCGGTACACAACCTCCCTGTCACGTGGCGGGACCAGGGCAACATGTGTGCAATCTATAGCTCCCATCACATGTGGTATCCCTGCAATCCGCTGGAATGCCTGTCCCAGGGCTCCCCAATGTTGCCTACTGTTGGGAATTGCAATGTAATTCCCAACCTGGCTGACCATGGCACACAGTACCTGGTGGAGACAGTGAGAGAATGTTGGCCTACTCATCCCACCCATTGCGGCCACTGAGGATTGGAAACAGCCAGAGGCAAAGAAATGTAGGGCAGCCAGGAGCTTGGCCAATCCCGGTATAGCATGGAGCCGGGCAGTCCGGGGCTCAAGGTCAGGTCTGAGCTCCCTAATAGCCCCTGTGTCCAGCCAGTAGAGGGAGATTACCTGGTTCTCTCTCATGTCCTGGAGCATGGGCCTGGGCCTGTAGAGGCATTGCAGGCGGGGCTGTGCCTCAGCACACCTATGGCGCCAGTGTCCTCCACCATCCGCCTGTGGACCCCCCACAGCTGCAGGCCGGAGTTGCAGCAGGATAGCACCCATGCCCAGTGCCGCAGCCCCAGGTACATCATCTCCCTCCTCCGGAACGCATAGCCCAGCCAGCTCTAGCAGCGCAACCACCGCACAGCCTGCATTCACAGTTTGAGCCATGATAGACATGCAATGGAGGGCAGGTTGCTGGGAAATAGGGTGTGGGGTGGGGTCAACATTAAAAACAACAATACACACCTGATGAGCCTGGAATGATGCAACGTGCATGGGAACGCGCGTCCCCACAATGCACCGAGCAACAGGAGTGACGTAGAGCACGTGGGAATGTGCATCACCACAATGGCCCCAACTACATGGATGTATGTGACCGCACACGTTGGATGCCAGCGGGGGAAGGGGGTGGTGTGTCTCCCTGACACAGCACGGTGCAAATAAATGGCGTCCGACATCTCGCACCTCACCCAGAGAACTAGGTGTGCCTGGAACGCACGACGTGTACCCACACGCGTTGATGTAGTGTGGCGCGTATGTGTGACGTAATGTTTGCAACACAATGCAGGATCCCCATCCCCAAACAATGACTGCACGATCAACGTGCGTGCATGCAGTAGGACTCACGATGGAAGCTAATGGGTGCGTATATGGTGCAGTGCACACCAACCTTGCCGATATTGGAGGATCCTAGGGGGAAATGGGCACAACGCTGCTTTCCGACTATAGTAATGCACGTAGGATACACCAGCTCAACGGCAAGTGAATGCGTGTGGAGGCGTAACGCGTGGCGTTACGCACATAGAACCACGCCCACGTTACAGATACAAAAATGGCGGGTGTGTAACGCATAGCACCTCAGCACACATACCCAAGCACAGCATGGCAGATAGCAATGGAGGAAACCAGGGGGCTGCAGAGGGACACAGTGCACAGCCACCAGTGCCCACACCTGCTGGCAAGGGGGATAATGAAAGGCCAGGGCCATCTGGAGCTCCATACCACCCCGGCCAACAGGCCACTGTTGCACCAGGGCAGAAGCGCCGTAGGACCCCTGTGGCAGAGGAGGCCAGATAAAGGGCGGTGAGGTTTAGCCAGGAGGAAAATGACCTACTCCTGGCCAGCATCCTTGAACAGTTTGAGGTGCTGTTTGGTCGGCAGAGCGCAACCACAACCAGTGCCACACGCAACAGGGCATGGGCTGAGGTCCAGGCAGTGGTGGCGGAAGCAGGGGGACCCCACCATGATATTGAAAGCCTCAGGAAGAGGTATTGCGACATAAAACATAATATCAGGATGGAGCTGGACAGGGAGCGACGTTCAGCACAGGGCATTGGAGGGGGCCCAGTACAGATGGCCAAGCTGACGGAGCTCATAAGAACATAAGATATGCCATACTGGGTCAGACCAAGGTCCATCAAGCCCAGTATCCTGTTTCCAACCGTGGCCAATCTAGGTCATACGTACCTAGCAGTATACCCAAAAGACACAGGTTCCACAATGCTTGTATTGGAGACACAGGTTCCACAATGCTTGTATTGAGGCACAGGTTCGAGCAGCATCTGGCAGACAGGCTCGGGCCCATCTACATACATGGCTTGCCCCCTGCACTGGACACGGCGCACCCAAGTGCCGGTAGGTCTGAGTGAGCTGTACTTGTGGGTGACCATACACATACGTGTGCATGTGTGGGCTAAGGGGGGGGAGGGTCAGTACATGGCTGACAGAGATACAGGGGGTGACACCTACACAGGCTGCGATGGGGGAGGACAGGAAGACACTCCCTACCTAACCTATGTATCATTTCGCCCTACAGGTGACATCTACTCCTTGGAGGTGGCAGAACACACTGACCCTGGGCCAGGGTGCATTGCAGATGCTGTGCCAGAGGTGCTGCCAATGGGGGCCACAGCAGTGGGAGCAAGGGGTCATGCCCCACCCCTGGAGGAGGACAGCGGGCTGGGCCAATGGCAATCAGAGGCCGGCACGCCACCGGAGGTGTCTGCAGCTGACCCACATTGGGAGAGGCAGGAGGCGATGTCCACCATCACAGGGGTCATTGGGGAGATCCGGGCGCACTCCCAGGCAGCACAGAGGGATGCTGAGGGTGAGTGGCCAACCGCGTTGGTGTGTGGATGCCTATGTACAGCTGGCAGATGATTCCCTGTCTCACAGTGTACATCCTGCCCCCCCCCAGGTGTACAGCATGTACTGCGTGTGGTCGCCCACGAGCAGCAGAGGCAAAGGCATGAGACATGCCGTTTGCAACATGCAATAGCAAGGATGACGGCACGGCTGGATGACCTGGCGACCTCAGCACGTGCCATAGCTGCAAGCCTGGAGCTCCTAGTGGCAGGCAGGGGGGCCCCAACAGGACTGCAGGGGTCACCGCCACCACCACCTCCAGCAGAGGAAGCAGCAGCAGCAGCTGCGCCGGGCATGCCACCAGCATCATGGGGTGGGAGAGGCCGCACAAGGCGTGGCCGAGGGCGTGCCAAATAAATGGCTGCAAATGCAGCCAAACTGATGTCATGTGTCCTGTGTTGCATGTGGGGGGGGGGGCCATGTGACGCACAGCCCTACCCGTGTCTGCCCCAGGGGCCAACCCCATGCCATGTATGCAGCCAGCCTGTGTCCCCATCAACCCAGCTGTGGCCAGCATAGGTTGCCCCACCTGCCATGGCGAAGCCACCCACTGGCACACACCGGCCCGCTGCCCCAAGCCCCACCAGTGTGCATGGTCCCCCCTTCACCCTGACCCCCACCCCCTCCACCCCACCTGTTCCCAATAGCAGATGCTGGGAGCATGTTGGGGTGGCCACGGATACATCCCCGTGCAGTGCCCCCCGCAGCAAATCGGATGTACATTGGACCCTGTACATTACCACACCGGCACCCCTCGCCCCTGGCTTGGGGGGGGCATGTGACCCTATGGGAACCTTCTGCTGCCCTCATCTCTGAGCCTTCCACACATATCCCACAGTTGGGCCGTCTGGGGGACGTAGGCAGTGCTTGGCTGTATGTGTGCATCACACAATAGGCGTGTAGGCGAGCTCCGAGGGATGCGGCAGCTGACAGATATGTATGATACCCAATGGTGCGGTTTCACCACAGACAGACAGACATATTTGTGACAGTGTCTGGTGAACAGGATATCCCTCAGAGCATGTCAGATAGCCTGCAATGTCTGTGTAATGACTCCCCATATTGCAGGGTACACAGTTCTGCCGCAGCAGGGATAGGTCACTCTCCTGGTAGCGGAGCTGGCCGAAGCAGAAACCCAGACGTACATTCAGTGGCCATATTATCACTGCCGCCCTTCAGCTTCAGATAACTCTACACCACAGACACAATGCAGGGTAGGGTACAGCTCCATGACAAAGGCTACATCCCCACCCCAGTGTTCCCGTTCCTGCAGCAGGTGCTTGACAGCCCATCTCAGAATCTGGTTGTACGCCCAGGTCCCTATGACCCTCCCCCCAGCAACATGGGGCCTTAGGGCCACCCCGCCTGGGAACTATGGGTTCCCCTCCCTGGTACACCCCCTCTCAGGTATAGCCTGTGTCAACCCTATTCCGCAGGCTGATAGGCTTTGTCCATGGAACAGTCCATTGTAGTGTCATCGCCTGTCAGATGTACCTCAGCCTCACGCAGCTGCATAGGTGCAGGCTCTCTGTCCTTCACACTCTCCCCAGCTCACCTCCCCCTAGGTTGACCTGTTTACCCCCCTGTGCCTGGCTGCCAACCCTCCTGTACATGTCCTAGATCCCACTATGCAGTCTCCCCTCCCAGGCGCCCCGTGCCTGTGCTCTTCCCTGCACCAGTCAAACCCCTCCAGCCTGCAGTTGTGCATCGGCTTTGAGCATGCTTGCGTCCTGCTTCCCCAATCCCCCTGCTGCTGCCCCTGCCCATGGCTTGGCTCCCACCGTGGCCTTTCCATCCATATACTGGCCTCCGTTCCTACATCCAGGGCTCCAGCCCCCACCCCTCCACACCTATGTGATGGCACCCGGCCTGCCCTCTTGCACCTGTGTACCCATTGCATTCCCTACCTAAGAGGCCATAGCCTCTGTAACCTCCCCCTTCACCCCACCAGGGGGACCCTGCAATATGGGCCCAGTGGGAGACGTCTGATCCCTGGCGGTGTTTGTGTCACTCCTGCCCTGCCCTGGGGAGAGGGGACCCCTTACAGGGGTGGGTTGCGTGTCACTCTGCCCTCCCTCTTGCCTCTGTTAGGTGTCCCTGCCACTACGTCTGTTGACATCTGCATGCTGTCTCACCTGTCCACATGTTAGTGTTTGGGGACACCTGGGGCAGCTGGCACAGTAGCAAAGAGGGCACAGTGATCAACGGATGGGGAAATAGCCAATGCATGCAGAGGGGGGCGGAACGACATTATCCAGATATATTAGTGAGGAGGGAGGGGCAAGAGTGGTATTGTCAGACACAGGGATGCAGGGGAGGAATATGTTGGAACTGATGGGGGTACAGCAGTATAGCCTAACGAATATGTTTGTTCTGTGTTCACAGATGGTGAACAGGGGGCAGGACCCCAGCCCACACCCACGAATTGGGACAGGAGCAAAGGTCATTCTGAGCAATCCCCAGATGACTCTGTACATGTGAAACTATCTCAGTCTAACGTACACGAAGTGATGGGACCGGTTGGGATACACCCGTGAATACTAAGGGGCCCCAGGGACGTTCCAGCAGCTCCACTGACTGACCGTGTCACTGCCTCATTATAGTCGGGTGTGGTGCCACAGGACTGGAGAGAGGCTCATGTGGTGCCGTTACACAGAGGCGGACGTTAGGACTTGTTTGGAGACTACAGGCCGGTTAGTTTAACTGTGGTACTGAGTACATTATTGGCTACGCTGCTGGGGGAGCATATATTGAGGGGTCTGGGGTCAAGCAGATTAAGGAACGGAGGCAGCATGGATACACCAGAGGCAGGTTCTGTCAGGCACATGTGAGTGCCATCCTTGACTGGGTGACCAGGGGGTCGGACCGAGGGAGAGCCCTAGATGTGGTGTATGTGGATGACCGTACAGCCCTTGACAATGTTCCTCACAGGTGACATAAACACTGACTGGGCACCCTAGGGGTGTACCCTAATGCTACTGATTGGGTTAGAGATTGATTGGGTGGGGGGCAACAGAGGGTACATGTACATGGTGTTCGCCCTGAGGGGTAGGATGTTGTCAGTGGGGTGCCCAAGGGAGCTGTTCCTGCTCTGCTTATATGTAACATCTGTGTTGATGTCATAGCGCAAGGGCATTCAGGTATGGCCTGCCTCTGTGCAGCTGATAACACACCCCACAATAGGGTGGGTACCCAGGGAGGGGTCAATAACAATAGGTGGGATCTAGCTAAGCGTGAGGAATGGGCTACGATTGTGCAGCTGGGGTATCATCTCGACAGATGTGAGGTCATGCATTTGGGCTGCAGCAATCCAAAGGAGCAATACCGTATGGGGGGGTCGGGTACGTTTGTCCATGGACATAGAGCGGGGCATAGGTGTGGTTGTGTCTGCTGATCTCAGGGTAGCTGAACAGGTAGGGATGGCAATGGCAAAGGCTAGGGGGATGTGTGGGTGCATACAGAGAGGGATGACCAACTGTAACAAGGGGGTGAGCATGCCTCCCCATAGGCCTTTGTTGAGGCCCCATTTGGTGTATTGTGTTCAATTCCGTAGCCCCCACCCTCAAAAGGATGTGACCGTGATGGGGTCGGTGCAGAGGGTGGCAACTAAGATGATTCGTGGTCTCCATTATACGGCATATGGCACAGACTGATGGAGCGTAAGATGCTCTACTTATAAGACAAGTGGGATGGAGGTGACATGGTTGGGATGTCTACATACCTATGTGGCATACCTGTTCGGGAGGGAGCCTAAGTCCATTGAGAGCAGGTTCCGCTGAGTGGGGAAATGGGGTGAGGGTATTGAGATGTAGCTTCAGGTGTGCTTTGCGTGGCTTTTTCATTACGGAGGGGGTAGTGGATCAGTGGAATAGTACCCCTGTTGAGGTGGGGGGGGGGATGCAAACAGTACCTGACATCACAGAAGCATGGGGCAGACACAGAGGATCGCTAAAAGGTGGAGAGGGGACAGTTGTAGTTCTTCGGGATGGACAGACTAGATAGGGCAAGTGGTCGTTCCCTGTCATCATATGTCTATGTTGTGCTGTTGCTATGTCTCCCTGCCCGAACCTGATATTGCACCTGTGGCCACTGCTGGTACCAGATACACCACCGTGCATAACCCATTGCACTGTGTGCCATGGAGGTTCCCCCACCCTGCCGGCCCATACCCTGGGTCGCCTGGACACTACTGATTGACATGGACAGATGCATACTGCGTTTCAGGGCCACAGTACCCCCGCCTCATAGGGCTATCGGTCTACAGGACTGTGATAGGTGCACTGTGGATTCTGCATAGCTTTCCACGCTGTATGCCGCCACAACAACACACTCACCCCAGGACCCAGGTACATCCTGGCACCCTCACCATATGCGCATGTCCCGCCACACCTGTGGAGATCTCCCCCCCCTTGCCCCATATACGCCACCCATCCCCTGTCCCCGTGCAGCTATGGCCACTCGGTCCACCCTAGCCATGTGCACTGCCTGCCCCTGTGTCCATTAGCCCCCCTGCTTTGTCCATGTCAGCGTCCACCCTTGTCTGTGCCCATCACCACTGCTGCACATACCCTTGCATGGTCCACCACAGCTGCCCCATACCCACTGTGTCACATGTGTGGGTTTGTCCATGTGTGGCACTACCCCATGTGATGCCCATAATCTCACCCCACCCCTGACATGGGTACAGTACCCTGCATCCTCCCGTTGTAGTGCACACAGACACACATGTGGGTGCTCACATGTGTCATTCACACAACACTGACACATACCAATGAGGGTCATCTGTCCACCGTAGTTATCAGCAACATATGTATAAACACTATGCACAATAAACAGTATGCACATGGATGCCCATGCCAACATTTGTGGGGCCCACTCATACTTGTCCCTGGTGGTTGTGACAGGCCATGGCATGGGCCGTCACAGGGTGGGTGTGCCATGCGTATCCCCGCATTACACACCCCGGGGACCCCCGTCACATGGTGGCTGGCCAGGTGTGCCAAGGGAGGCACGCTCCTCCATCACGCGCAGCCGGTCAGCCACCACGGTCAGGGTCGCCAGGACCTGCCCCATGATGAGAGCGTGCTGCCTCTGGGCGTGCACCTGGGCACGCATAGCCGCTGCCACGCGCAGCCCACACATGCAGCCACACAGACACAGACCCTGCCCCATGAAACACTTTTCCTGAATGTAGGCAAAAGCAATAAGCACACACACATTGGTAGGCCAATTTTATAAAAGGACATGTCACTGCCTTTTAAAATCACCCTCTTTATGCATAAACAGATATAAACAGCTCCAGGACACTTCTATGGGGCTTCTCTGTAACATGTTAATGACCGTGAGAGCCACCAGGCAGGTATTTTCCAAAAGACCATAGAAGCCCATATTAAGTAAAACACATTCCCACCAAAGAAATAAAATCAAAGAAATGTTAAACCAGTACTTTCATAATTCAGGCTTTCCTCTTCCCTGCAAGGCAGTTTGAATTTGAGGCATCATGACTGAAGGCTTCTAGTCTCCAAAATTGAGAGGTGCACAAAAAATAATGTTTAGGAACAAATCTCCGTCAGTCATACATAAAGATGACTCAGGTCGGAGTGAATATCTTTTTTGAGGTGTAATTTTAAAAAAGCAACATCATGAATGAATGCTATGAGCTATTTTATCAGCTGTTCTAACCAGGAAATCTGCGTAACTGATGCCTGGCAGGATAGTTATTTAACCTGTTTATGCAGGTAAATTGTTTATTTGCATAAAAAGGGTCATTACAACATTTCCCCTGTAACTGCAAATAAAAGTAGCTGTGCTGTTCACGGAGTGCTGACTTTTACCCATGGCAAAAAAATAGGCATCTTTAGGAAGGAGGTAAGGTAGGGAAAGTACACACAGGGATTTCATTTTCAAGCCCATCATGTACTCAGTGCGTGGGCATTTGCATCTTCTTTCCTTAGAGATGCAAACTGATTCCAGATTTTCAGGACAGGCTGATTCAGTCCCAGGGATACCAAGTCATGTGCATTAGGCAAGAAACATTTATGATTGGAGGGGATCTCAAACACACATGCAAAAATCCCCTCTTCTAACTCATTTCCAGCTGACCTTCCCTCTGCTTTCACTGCTGTCTGTCACCTGAATTCACCGAAGCACTATGTATCAGCTCTGTATGCCTCAGGGCATCAGAGTACAGGCATGTGCTAAAGCTCTTCTGGGTCCGTGTCCTTTGGCAGGAAATTTGCAATGGAAGGAGCCAGTTCCAAAAGAGCTTGAGGAAAATGGTCAGAAAAAAACCTAAAAGGAGCAGCTGCAAACGTTAAGAGTTTATATCAGACCTGGACATTATTTCAAATATAATATTGGAAGCCCAGATCAGATATATTCCACACTTTAAAATAGGTAGAATGAAGGCCAAAGAACTGCCAGCATAGCTTAAAGGTAAGGTGAGGTAAGTAAGGCTGTTATAGCCAAAAAAAACATCTTTCAGAAAATGGATAAAGGATTCAAATGAAAATAACAGGAAACAACATAAGCACTGGCAAGTTAGATGCAAAGCATTGATAAGGTACAAAAAGAGAGCTTGAAAAGAAGCTTGCTTTGGAAGCAAACACTCTGAATAAAAGCTTTTACAGGTACATTTAAAGCAAAAATCCTGTGAGGGAATCAGCTGAACCATTAAATGATAGAGGAGTAAAAGGGTCATTAAAGGAGGACAAAGCCATAGCAGAGGAACTAAACAAGTTATTTGCTTCGGTCTTTACAGAACATATGCAGGAGATATCCATGCTACGAATGTTACTTACAGGTGATGAATTGGAAGAATTGAAACAAATCTCAATGAATCTGGAAAATGTAATAGGGCAATTTGACAAACTGCCCGGTGAGGGGGGGGGGGGAGAAATCACTGCACCCCCCATGCAAGGAAACACCAATAAGTTATAAATATATGTCCAATAGAAACATGTATAATAAAACATTTATATGTGTACAATAAAACATTATATATCAAACTTATTGTGTGGATGAGGAGGATGCAATATGGCAGGTAAATCAAAATAATAATAAATAGTGAACATAACAACATTGCATATAATAATGTGTTCATATAAACACCAATACCTTCAAATAAAATCTTTTGTGTAAATAAAAGACAAAAGACATTGACCACTGAAATAAATAATTAAGAAATAAAAAATTAGAAGCAGATAAAAATAGCTTAATGAACTAAAATGATAAAACATATGTACAACACTTGTATCACAACAAAAATGCCTGGATGAAATTCCCATGAGAGTATCCATAAAGCTAAGGAGACCACTAAAAGCAAAAGAAGCTAGGCAAAGGAGGAGCTCAATATAACCAAGTTATTACAGAATATTTGACAATCTGATAAGAAAAATTTAAGATTTTTCGATTATCTATAAAACCTTTTAAAGAACACTAAAGTTGCTGTTGTAAATGTTGTAAATGTTTTATTATACATGTTTCTATTAGACATATATTTATAACTTATTGGTGTTTTTAATTCATAATTTTTATTCATGTACAACAATCTGTATGTTTATATTTGGTTTTATTTATTTATTTACTTGATTATTTAATTATTTATTTATTCATTTAGGGGGATGTTTACTAAAGTGCGGTAATCGTGATTAACGCGCGTAAAGTACGTTTAACGATCGTTAGCACGTCCGAATGCGCGTTCTGACGTGCTAACGATCGTTAAACGTACTTTACGCGCGTTAACCGCAGTTAACGATCGTAAACCTCCGCGGCGCGTTAAAACAGCGCAGAAGGTGGAGAGTGGGCGGAGAGAAGGGGTCAATGGGTGGAGAGTGGGCGGGGAGAGGCTCCCCTCATACTAACGCGCTGAATTTCTGAGCTCAATTCCAACGCGAATGAAAACCTGTCGTTAAAGGCATTTAAAGGGAAGAGAAACCATTTCCGTCAGCAATGTACAGAAAAACCGGGGAAACCCACAAAACGTGAGCAGTGTGATACATGTGCACAGAACAACATTTCACATAAAACGTTAAAAATGACCACAAGAAACATTTTAAAAAGCATAATTCAGCTGGGCAACAGTGATAGAAATGGGCAACAAGGAACAACACTCCCTGGAAAACACCAAATTAAAAAGAAATGATGTGTGGAAGGGTCTACGCTCCGCAGACCCTTTCAAAGATCATTTCATTGTAATGGAGCTGTCCTGGGAGTGTTGTGTAATGTTGCCCAATGATATCATTGTTGCCCAGCTTGGTTATGGGTGTGTGCCCCTTTTCTGAGGTCTTTTCTGAGGTTTATGTGCACCTTTGTCTGCATACAAGGTAAATGAGGCCACAGTAAACCTGTTGCAGAGCAGGGTTTCTGACTCGTCAGGCCGGTTTAACTAACGCCAGGGACTGCACTGTCTCTGTGGCCACAGTGTGGTGCAACAGACACAGCCAGTGCCTGTAAGACCAGAGGGTCACAGGTTCAAATACCAGCTGGGGCTCCTGCCAACCCAGTCCCCATAGTTTTACCCACCACTAAACAGTGATAGTAAAGACACTCTTTTATTGCAGAGAACATACGCATGGCCTATATTTTACTACACCAAACACAGACACCAGAAACAGGCACATTACCTAAAGCAGAGTCCCGCAAATGCAGTCCTGGAGGGCCCCACACCATTCCGGCTTCATGCTGCCTCTACTAAAGATGCCTGTGCTGCATAGCTATGCACCACCCCCATGGTATGCAGATGTAGCTCATGCATATTTATGAGGGACAGCATGAAAACCCGAACAGTGTTTGGAACACCAGGACTGGAGTTGGGGAACTCTGCCGTAAAGCAGCAGCCAACAGGGCCACACACCCACCCACAGGCCCCATTGGCCAATGCCTCCTGGAGAGGCAAGACATTGGGCCATGCCTGTATCTCCCAATACTAGCAGTTGCATACCTTAGCATTGCCACCCTACACCTGGGTATATGGTACAGAGCTATCAAACGTTCCCTATGATAACTGGCAGATATCAATTCCTACGTTAAGCACATTTTGCTCATTGAGCTCCACCATAACAATCATTCTGATGTCTGACAGTGTTCACCACCCTGGGGAGTGACCCCCCAACAGCCTTGTGTACCATATCCATGCCTGTACTATGCCCATGACTGGTGTGGTGGGTATGGCTGCTGACCACCTCTATAGTAGCACAATGCTGGCATAGGTGTGGGGGTGGCTGTCTGTCTATCCAGTGTGTGGTGGCTGCAAACACCTTCCACAGTCCACACTGCCAGCAATGTTGCCAGTATTGGGCTGCCAATGTGCATAATGAGGAGCAAGGTACTATGGGTATAGGCCAGACAGGGTGGCCTGGCCAGGGTGCATCTGCACAGGGCATAGGGCAGTGACAGGCACATTGTAGTGCCCGGCTACCACCTACACAGACAGGGTGACCTCAGTATATCCTACTGAGAGATCACTCTCACCCTGACTGTGCAGTGACCACAGCATGGCTAGGCACTTCCATGGTGCTATCTAGTATTTCTCTCATGTGATAAGTATGGGTTTCCTTTTGGGGCCCAGTTACTGATGTATCTGCTTGCTGTGTTTGCTGACATCCCAGTTCTGGGTGCAGGCATCTCCATTGGGCACTAGCAGACTGTTTGCAGCTGGTAGGTGTTGTGATGGAGTGGCTTGCAGGGTGCAGTGGCTGATGGCTTGCACCAGGGGAATATCAGATAGTGGTGGGGTGCAGCATACCATATCCAGGCCTAATGTCTGTCTGCTATTGTGTTATGGATGTGTACAGAGCTGCATTTGACTGCCCTGTGGGGTGTCTGTTCCTCAGCAGGACTGGGGTTGATGTTCCCCTCTACTGCCACCTTTGCAGGGAGGTAGACTGTGGATCTTTTGATGGGAGACCCTGTTTGCCACCCTCAGCCCTGGGGGAGGGGGTGGTGGTGCATGGGGGCTACACCTGACTGATACAGACAGAGATGTCCAAAGTGGTCCTGCAGAACCTACCTATCTCACACAGTAACACTGCTTTGGATCTGCGCCATGGCCGGTGCTGTGGACCTGGTGCTGGGCGCCTCACTGCACCCTCAGGGTGAGCACAGTACCTGCACAATGTGACGGTGTGTAGCTACTCTGTGCGAGTACAACACACGGTCAGTACCCCCTACCAGGCCGAGGTGCTGTGGGGGTGCACATGGTCACTTCCCCCTACCAGGCCGAGGTGCTGTGGGGGTGCATTCCCCATGGTGTGTATCTGTGGACAGCTGCTTTGCATGTGCAGTGCATCATGGGTGTGACTGGCACAATCCAACTCTGTGAAACCCCAGCACCTGCTCACAGGCTCTGATAAACCATAGGCCATCACACGTACATCTGCTAGCATAATGCATAGGTGCAAGACACCCTACAGAGTCTGTAAAATAAGATGCCCACACTGGTAAAAACACACGTACCCACGCACGTAACATCACACGTACCCACGCACGATTGTACGCGCGCAGCTACGCACGGGGCTACGCACGCACCAACGTACGTGGCTAGGCACACTCCGAGGGTGTTTTTCTGACACCAATACTCAACGTAACGAAAAACATGCCTCCTCTTTCCTTCTGTAATGTACAGGGTGATGCCTGGGACAGCCTTCTGCATTAGGCACACTGGGGACTCAAACCCATGCTGCCTGTAACAGCGGTCAGTACCGTAACCATTGTGCTACAGCTCTGTTTCAGTGCTTTGTGTCTGTACGTCTTCTTACGTTTAACGCGCAGTGACGCGCCACGGCACCCGGTAACACTCGTTAATTTTTTTAACGCACGTTAGTGGTGACGATGTACCGCCCATGTCCTTATTTGGGGTTTCTGTTACTACCGCGGCTCCTAACGCGAATTGCACTAACGCAGTTTAGTAAACATACCCCTTAATGTTTGATTTTTTGATGGTGTTCTTATTTCTTATTTACTTGTTTTAATCTTATCTTTCTTTGAGGTTTGTTTCTTTATTTGATATCCCCCTGAAGAAGGCCGGTGGCCGAAACGCATAGGGGTCAGTAATAAAAGGGTTTTTTCAAACCTGAATTTCTGCCAGTCCTGGTATCTGTTTCTTAGTTGTTGGTATTTTCCAGACATATTTAATTATTTTGCTCAATTTGATTGTATGCCCTACTATGGCCACAATACCCTGAGTGCATCCTGTCTCATTTGATCTTAGAAGTGAAGCAGGCTTCGGGACAAGGCTATAGTGGAGAGACTGAATGAATTCTTTGCTTTGGTCTTTACTGAGGAAGATGAAGGGATGTTACCCTTGACTGAAGTGCTATTTAAAGGTGATACTGAGGAAGAATTGAAAGAAGTATTGATACAGGGGGAAGATGTATGGCAACTATTTGATAAACTGAAGAGTAGCAAATCACCTGGACTGGATGGTATACATTCAAGGGTGTTGAAAGAACTGAAATATGGGATTGCAGACCTGCTATTAGTAATCTGTGAACTATCATTAAAATCATCTGTAATACCCGAAGACTGGAGGATCGCCAATGTAACACCAATTTTTAAAAAGGGTTCCAGGGGTGATCCGGGAAACTACAGACCGGTGAGCCTGACATCATTACCGGGAAAAATGGTAGAAACCATCATAAAGAACAAAATTAGTGAACATGTACATAGTCATGGCTTAATGGGAGACAACCAACATGACTTTAGACAAGGAAGATTGTGTCTTACTAATCTGTTATGTTTTTTTGAAGGTGTGAATAAAGGTAGACAAAGGTGAGTCAGTTGATATAGTGCATCTAAACTTTCAGAAAGCCTTTGACAAGGTCCCTATTTTACAGGGAACATGGGCTATGGAGAGTTAAGTGGCTTGCCCAAGACCACAAGGAGCACCTGTGGGACTAGAAACCCCAGTCCTTCCGGCCCAAGGTTGCTGTCCTCTAGTGGGATTTGAACCTCCAACATTCTGGCCTGAAGTACCTTGCCCCAACCACTAGGCCACTCCTCCACTCTAGTTAAAGTTGTTAAAACCGAAGAGGATTGTGGAAAATTGCAAGAGGATCTTGATAATTTGGAAGACTGGGCATCCAAATAGCAGATGAAATTTAAAGAGGACAAGTGCAAAGTTATGCAGCTATGAAAGAAAAACCCAAACTATGGTTACACGATGCAAGGTTACACATTAGGAACCACCACCCAGGAAAAAGATTTATGGGTCATTGTGGATAACATGTTAAAACCCTCCGCCCAGTGTGCAGCGGTGGCCAAGAGAGCAAATAAAATTGTAGGTATCATAAGGAAAGGAATGGAAAATAAAACAAAGGATATTATAATGCCTCTGTATCGTTCCATGGTGCGACCGCACCTTGAGTATTGTGTACAAGTCTGGTCGCCGTATCTTAAAAAGGATATAGCGTTATTAGAAAAGGTACAGAGAAGAGCCACCAAAATGGTAAAGGGGATGGAAGGATACCCCTATGAAGAGAGGCTAAAAAGGTTAGGGCTCTTCAACCTGGAAAAGAGACGGCTGAGGGGAGATATGATAAAGGTCTATAAATTAATCAATGGAGTAAAACGTGTAAACGTAGATCGATTGTTTACATCATCAGAATATAGAAAGAGTAGGGGACATGCAATGAAGCTACAGGGTAAACTATTTAAGACTAATAAGAGAGCATATTTTTTCACTCAACGGGTAATCAAATCCTGTAATTTGCTACCGGAGGATGTAGTAAAAGCTGTTAGTGTAGCTGGGTTTAAAAAAGGTTTGGACAAGTTCCTAGTGGAAATGTCCATAAACCATTATTAAAAGGGACCCAGGATGTCACTGCTTGACCCAATACAAGCATTGTGGAACCTGTGTCTTTTGGGGAAACTGCTACCTAGATTGGCCACTGTTGGAAACTGGGCTTGATGAACCTTGGTCTGACCCAGTATGGCATATCTTATGTTCTTATGGCCTTGGATAGGAGAACAGATTTACTGTGTGGACGAAAGGCCTGGCAATCTACTCCCAGCTACATGTTTCCAAGAAAACCCAGGGGATAGGCACAACACGGGAAACTGGGTCACCAGGAGTCAACATCAACTCAACAGCACTATATAACAATAATTACATGCCTTGTTTTTGTAGTTTAGGATGATTTACCAATAATCCCTAGAAATTACTTTATGATAAAACCTAATTACTTAATATAACATTAATTATATATGCAACCTGAACAATCATAATCATAATATCATATCATAAATCCTTAACAAAACACCTTCAGTCTATCTCTTATAAACCACAATTCTTCCCTTTTGATAATCCTCTCATCAATCTTGTCCTGGAACAATCAAGTTCTTTCTCTTAACTCTCCAATCTGGGGAACTCCACAGATTTACACATCCCAAGTATAAACTAGGCTAAACAGAACTAACCAAACATCTGTGTAAATTGCAAAAGCTTGATTCGTTTATGAAAAGTCAATCGGCTCAATTCAATTATCATCGAATCCCAACCTACTGGTGCATAGCAACTAAAAGCTTTCTTTCTGTTGGAAACTGATTTTACCCTCACAAGACCAAGTATATTCTGTAGTTCTTGCTGCAAAAGAATGAAGAACTCTAGAGGGTCCATAGTCAAAAGATCAACCAGATACTTTGATTCCCCATGATATAAGGCCTTAAAGTTGACCCGTAACCATTGAAGTTTAATAAGCAGTGGGGTAACATGATCACTTCCTTTTCCCCCTACAAAAGACCTGATGTTCTTTTCTCGTAGCCTCTGATGTAATACATTGCAATAATCAATGCTGTTTGTTTCCTGACAAATGCATAATTGCTGCTAGATCTTTTTCCTTAAAAACTGGAAGAATTTATTGAAACATGTAGGATAGCAAATGATTTGTATTTCAAAGCAGTAATTTGCTTCCCAATTGCAAAAGCAGGGTTAGTAATCATATGAGATGTGGCGCACCAGCCCAAGTGTTCAGGCTTTGAGTGGCTCGAGAGTTGGAGCAGGGGGCAGCATAGAGTAGGTAAGAGAGACTTAGCTCCCTTGCTGTGGTGAGATAAATGCAGGACATCCATGTGGAATCCCTATTAAGGAGAACTACTGAGGATTAGTGTCTAGAAAAAATAAATACCATGGGATTCCTTTCACTAGAGAAGAGAGTGATATGTTGAAACATAGGTATAAGAGAAGGGAAGTCTTATAGAGGGCCTGTAAATTGTCCTATTAAATTTTGTATATAGTTCAATTGCTCTACATAGAAATGGAGAACTTGAAACTCATTTTGTCCTTGGAATGCACTTTGCATACACAGTTCATAGAAAATAAACACATTGGTTTGAAACTACTTCTGTAGTGAAATCTACTGTTATTTAGAGTCTAATATTTTTTTATTGCTTGCCATGGAGCGAGAATTGTCCTGAGGTTCACTAAAACAGCTCTTTGACGTAGGATAAAGGTAGTCGGAATCATACATCCTAGTAGGCAATCCCCATGCAGCACAGCTTACTTAATAAGGATATCCTAAAAGTTAGATGGGTTAGATATGCCTTCAGGACAGAGTTAGGAAATACTGCCATAAACTGATATCTAAATCAGAAATAAACGAGTTTCTACCTTTGCTGTCTAAACTTTCTTTCCTTGTCATATTGTTGTCAGCCTTGCCTCTGTTTTCATCTTACCTTGATTCCTTCTCAAGGTTCTAGCCATTTTATCTTTCATCCAATGTGTCTCTCCATCATCGTTTTCTCCCTCCTTCTGTAGTTATCTCTCTGTCTTTGAATTTTCTTATCCATCATTTCTTTCTGTTGCTACTTTTCCTTTCTCTGTCCTTCACATGTCTTTTTCCCCTGCCCTCATCTTTCTCATTTTTCATCTCTCTCTCCATCCTATCCTACCACCTACCCCTTACCTTCACCACACCTTCTTCCCAGTCATCGCTCTAGTTTGTTTCCATTTACCTCTCCCCAGTTCCTCATTTTTCCCCTTGCCTCACTGTCTTATTCCCAGTACCTCTTTCCTTCCTATCTCCCACTGAGTTATTGCAGAAGCAAACACAGGCCCTATGCCCATGCTGGGAGGAGGAAGTGAAACTCCCCCACCATTTTTTTATTTGACTGTCTCATGCCAGTTCAGCTTTTAGTGGTGGAGAGAAACTGAGGCAAAGCATGGTTGAGAAAGACAAACGTCCTGAGGACCTGAATCCCTCACCCACTTGCTTTTTTCTTGTGGTGCTCAGATTGAGAAGCACAAAGAAGAATGTGGGAAGGAAGCAGACAAAGGAATCTGTGCCCCCTTATGTCAGAGGTCTCTTAGTAACCATTATGATGACTATATCCCAGTGTTTACCACTGACTACTCCTGCTGTTTTATGGCATTTATTCTGTAGGCTCAAAATTTAGCAATGTTTTAAGTGTCATAAAACTGGGAGCCTTCAAATTACTCTATGAAGGGCTGAGGGAAACTGGTTTTGGTATAAAGTAATCATTCATATGCTACCACAGTCTGCTGGAGTTATTTAAGGTTACTGCACATTTTTGACTTTTATTTCTAAGCAAACAAATTACCTAAGACTCTAAAATATTTGGCAAAATATGCTTTACTTGAGTGCAAAACCCAAATCTGCTAATTGCTTTGGCCATTTTGGTGTTTCTATGCTTGTGAAAGCATGCTGTAAAGCCCAGAAATAATTTGATGGATTAGGCCAATATGGCTTAATATTACAAGCAGGCGCACAAATGCTGAAATACAGGGTGACATTCGGTTTTGAAAAGTAAATTTTACTCATCCACAGAATTGGCAAAACTCTCGATTCAGCAGTAGGAAGTGCCTGTCAGTCAGGTAAGGATGCACAGTGATAAAGTACCTCCATGCAGTGTTCTGTGTGCAACTGAATGATCTGAGAAGGTAATGGTGCAATGGTATGCTTATCTTCTTTTATATTATTGTGGCAGTAGAAAACTTTATTTAAACCAGACAAAGTAAGATATGGAATGTGAAGAAAGAAGAGCTTGTGTAGACGGGAATGTGGATAGAGTCTTGGCATGAAAGAAATTGGAAAAACACTTAAGGTGTAGGTTAAAACTATTTATCATGATTCAGTCATCATGTCAAACTCTACATTTAAAGCTGGCAAGGACAAGGGACCTATTTTTTGGATCCAATCCAGTTGAGTGATGCACTATCTTCAACTAAAGATTGAATTTTAACGTTTTTCTGTTTTTTTAGTGCTTAATATATGATGTATTGGAAGAGAGATGTGTCTTATCACCTACCATAATATTAAAATGATCAACGACCAAGAGAGAACCTGAATTAATAAATTTGATTTAAGATTCATTCATGAGAAGAGTCTGAGGCTGAGATAGAGATGGATTGATTACTGGACCTTGTTTATTTATTTCAATCCATTTATATGCTCCTCCGACCGCCGCTCCAAAAGGAACGCGCCGTGCTCTGCCCTGCCCACCTTGCCGAAGCGTCTATTAATTGATTGGCTCCCGTGTCGTCAACACGCCAGTGGGAGCCAATCATTTCAAAAACTTACACTTCCGCCGCCGACGGCTCCCCCGAAGCCGACAAGCCGGGCTCGTGCGACAGAACGCCCCCCCGGTTAGATTCAGCCGCGCGCACGAGGCGCTGCGGCCTTCCTGTTCTCTCAGACAAAATAACAAGCATAAGGGAATTAGATGACATGACAGACTTCCGCAAGGCCCTTAAAAGCCTGCACTTCACAGAAAATTATGAGCAGATAGACAACAGCCCTCACCAGATACACAACACCCCCCGCCCGAGCGGGATTGCAATGTAAACTCCACTGCAAGCTCAATACTTATCTAACCCAGCTAGACTCATGACACCATCATGATAAATGTAACTCTCAACCTGTGTTGTCTTAATGTTGTTAAATACCCTCATGTTAAATGTTGTAAAGTACCCACATGTTGAATGTAACCCAATTGTGATGTAATGTAACCACTTTGATTGTAGGATAAGGTGGTATACAAGTATGTCTAAATAAATACATAAAATAAAATAAATAAAATCAGCTTATCCAGAATGGTGTACAGCAAATTGACCCTTTTACTAAAGTACACTTGCCATACATTAACTGCAAAAGTTAAGGTATGCTAAGTGCACCTACTGTGTAGTAAATGCAGGGGGCGTGCTCAGCATGTGCCCTACATTTACCATAAAGGGCAGATATTTACCACATGGGACCCACATTTCTTGCCTCAGCAGACATCCCAAGAGCATCTGTGCTAACTGCCAAGGCAGGGAAGGCAGGTCTGGCACCACAGGAGCGTGAAAAGAATAGAGTGGCAGCGTTTGCAATGTCCCCACCCCCACTCCCAACAATCAAACCCCTCTTATCAGACTGCTCCAACACAACCACGCACTAATTAACCCCCACCCCCTGATTAGAGCCCTCTTTTTAGAAACTCCCAAGCCAGGACTCCCAAACAGAATCCCACCTCTGATCAGTCCCCTATAAGACCCCAATCATGGAATGGAGGAGTTGCCTAGTGGTTAGGGCAACAACCTGGAACCAGAAAAACCAGGGTTGAAATCCCACTGGCACTTGTTTTGATCTTGGGCAAGCCACTTCAAGTCCACTGCCTCAAGTACAAACTTAGATTGTAAGCCCTCTGAGGATAGGGAATTAACTACTGTACTTTAATGTCACTGGCCTTGAAATGCTACAGGAAAGGTGTGAGCTAAATACTGGTGGATGCCTTGTAAAGAACCTCTTTTTTTCCTATCCATGACCTTGACTTTTCAGTACATATTTCTGCAGTGAATTTAGGTGAACTCACAATTGCGTGCTCCAATCTGGTGAAACTCTATGTGGAAATGACTGTTCCAGGAATTTTCTCTGCTCTTTCCTGGACACCGGAAGATTTTAGTCTTACTGAAACAGCAGAGTTGTCTAATGGTTCACAGGTGCTTTTTTGCTATTTCTGTCTCACCACAAATAGGTGATTCTCTATGTAGATATAGTTTGAAGAGGACTGAGCTTCAGAGACTGCTGTCAGCTTTGAACTAAACTAACTGTAAATAGCTGTATAAAGCATAGCAGTAATAGCAATGTAATAGACATTTTAAAAATTATGCATTTTGTTTTTTGTTTGTAATCTATAAAAATCAAAGGATGCATGGATCGACGTTTGAATTTATGAGTGAAAATGTAAGCATACTGTACTTGTTTTTTTAATGCACTATATATGCTACAGATAAACTCCTATTTGTCCTATAAAAGATAAATGACATTATTGACTTTCTTCTTCCTACTCTTCTCTCCCCAATTTTCTCTAAAAGGTTTTTATTGCCTTTACCTCAGATAGCAAGATCAGTTGCTCAGGGAACCCTTGCTGGCCAAAGCCATGTAGAGATTTATCTAGGAGGCAGTAAGAACATCAGAACATAAGAACACAATATATGCCATACTGGGTCAGACCAAAGGACCGCTGAGCCCAGTATCCTGTTTCCAACAGTGGCCAATTCAGGTCACAAGTACTGTCAAGTTCCCAAAAGGTAGACAGATTCCATGTTGCTTATCCCAGGGGGAATCTGCAACAAATTACAGAGTTTGATTATGAGTTGAGTAAAAAAATATTTTCTCTGATTAGTCTTGAATGTACTACATTGTACAGTTGTGGTCAACATTATTAACAGTCTTGCATTTTAGGTATGTTATGAATAATATCAAGAAATAATTGGAAATATTCCAACTGTATGCCATCATAATATTTTAATAATACGTTCAAAGGTATTCCACAAAAAAAAGAAGTCTGTGCAACTTGTACGTAGTAATTTCTGAGAAATAACAAAATATGACCTGGACAGGATTAATGGCACCCTTCAATAATATTTTGGTTGCACAACCCCTGGCAACGATGACTGCCTCCAAACATTTCTTGTAGCCATGTACAAGTTTTGTACATCTGTCTGTTAGTAGTTTCTCCCACTCTTCAACTGCGATTTGTTTCAGCTCATGAATGTTTCCAGGATTCCTTTTACCAATAGCAGATTTCAGCTCTTTCCAAAGGTTCTTGATTGGATTAAAATCAGGACCCATTGCTGGCCATGTTTTCCCTTTTAACCATTCTTTTATGCTTTTGGATATATATTTTGGGTCATTGTCCTACTGGAGGATCCATGACCTTCGATCCAGACCTAGCTTTCTGACAGTAGGTAGCACATTTCGCTCCAAAATACCTTGGTAGTCCTCTGACTTCATGACTGCTTTAATACTTTCCAGGCCTCCAGTTCCTGAAGCAGCAAAACAGTCCCACAACATTATGGAACCTCCAACTATATTTAACTGTAGGAAAAGGTTTTTTTTCTTATAAGCTTCATTTCTTCGCCTGTGAATGTATCGCTTGCCTGCATTGCCAAAGAGCTTAAGTTTGGTTTCATCTTCCACAGAACATTTTCCCAGAAGGATTGTGGTTTCTCAAGGTAGGCTTGGGCAAAGATTAAATGTGCCTTTTTATGTATGTCTTTGAGCAGTGGGGTCCTCTTTGGCCTTCACCCATGAAGTCCTTCTTTGTTTAGTGCATGGTGTATAGTGCGGGTTGAAACCGTTCTACTCTATTCATTATTTTATAGACCTCTGTCATATTTCCCCTTAGTAATCGTTTTTCAAAGCTGAAGAGCCTTAACCTTTTATGTCTTTCCTCAAAGGGGAATCCTTTCATCCCTTTTATCATTTTGGTCATTCTTTTCCATTCCTTCTCTAATTCAACTATATCCTTTTTTAAATTTATTTATTTAACAGCTTTTATATACCGCGCTATTTGTCATCAGTGCGGTTTACATTGAAGAACATTACACTCAGACTTAGCGATCTAGTCCAAGTTTACAGGTAACAGGTAATAAAAACAATAGTTAACTGGGGAATAATATACAGCAGTTAAACATTTAACAGAGGCAACTATTTACAGCACTTTAGCATAGGTTGAAAAGATCTTTTCCATTAAAAAGGAACTCTCATTTGATATAGTCTGAGCTATATTCTACAGAGAACCACTTGCTAACCATAGTTATTGGTTTGGGTCGAGGGGGAGGAGAGGGGAGGAGAGGGGGGTATATTACTGTGGGAGAAGTGTTGTAAGAAGAGGTGGGTTTTTAGAGCTGTTCTGTATTTTGATATATCTTTCATCAGTCTGATGTTGGTAGGCAGCTTGTTCCAGCTTCTGGGGGCGTAGGATGCAAATGCTCTGTTAGAAGTTGTCTGGGTGCATTTTACTAGTTCTTTTGGAACTGATAGTATATTTTCGGCTACAGGTCTCCTAGACCTATTGTTTTGGGTGTGGATAAGGAGGTCTGAGATTGAAGATGGTGAGATTTTATGGAACGCTTTGAAGATCATGAGGAGGGCTTTGTATGATATCCTGCAGTATATCGGAAGCCAGTGAAGCTCCATCAGGATGGGGGTTATGTGTTGTCTCCTTGTAGATCCACATAGTACTCTGGCTGCTGTATTCATAGCCAGCTGTAACGGGTTTAATGTACTCTTGGGTAAGCCATGAAGTATAATATTCGCATAGTCAAAATGTGGGGTGACTAGAGCTTGAAATGTTGTGCGGAAGTCATTTGGTTCCAGCATGGGTTTGAGGTGTCGTAGAGTCTTGATCTTGTGATAGATGGATTTCACTGTGCATTTTATGTGGTCTTTGAATTCTAGTCGTTGGTCCAGTATGACACCCAGGTAACGTATCGTGGATTTGACTGGTAAATCAGCGTCCCTTACTCTTAGTGTCGGTGGAGGAGAGAAGTCTTTGTTCCAGAGATATTTAATGTGACAACCAGAGCAGCACATAGTATTCAAGGTATGGTAGCACCATGGAGTTATACAGAGGCATTATACTATCCTTATAAGAACATAAGATATGCCATACTGGGTCAGACCAAGGGTCCATGAAGCCCAGTATCCTGTTTCCAACAGTGTCCAATCCAGCTCACAAGTACCTGTCAGGTTCCCAAAAATGTACGAAGATATACTGCTTATCCCAGGACTAAGCAGTAGATTTCCCTGGTCCTCTTTAATAATAGTTTATGGACCTTTCCTCTAGGAACTTGTCCAAACTTCTTTTAAACCCAGCTACACTAACAGCTTTTACTACATCCTCCAGGAATAAATTCCAGAGTTTGATTACACATTCAGTGAAAAAACAGTTTCTTTAATTAGTCTTAAATGTGCTACATTGTAGCTTCATTGCATGTCCTCTACTCTCTCTGCTTTTTGAATGAGTAAATAACCAGTCTACATTTACCCATTCCACGCCATTCATTATTTTATAGACCTCCATCATATTTCCCTTCAGCCATCTTTTATCGAAGTTAAAGAGCCCTAACCTTTTAAGCCTTTCCTCATAGAGGTATTCTCCATCCCCTTTATAATTTTGGGGCTCTTCTCTGTACCTAATCTAATTCTGCTATATCTATTTTAAGATATGGTGACCAGAATTGCACACAATATTCATTGAGTAATACAGAGGCATTATAATATCCTTGATTTTATTTGCCATTTCTTTCCTTATGGTTCCTAGCATTCTAGTTGCTTTCTTGGCTGCTGTTGCACATTGAGCAGAGGGTTTTGAGGTATTATCCCAGATGACGCCTAGATCCTTTTCATGGTGATGATTCCTAGTGTGGTACCTTACATTGTCTAAATATAGTTTGGGTTGTTCTTCCTCAAGTACATAGGTTTGCACTTATCGACATTACATTTCATCTGTCATCTGGATGTCCAGTCTCTCAATTTCTTAAGGTCCTCTTGCAATTTTTTTACAAACCTCTTGTGATTTAACAGCTTTGACTAATTTTTTTGTCATCCGGCAAATCTAATCACCTTATTCTCCTTTCCAGGTCATTTATGAATATGTTAAAAAGCAGTGGGCCCATTACAGATCCCTGGGCTACTCCCTTTCTCCATTGAGAAAATTGGCCATTTAGCCATACTCACTGTTTTCTATCTTTCAACGAGTTCCCAGTCCACAATAATACACTGTCTCCTATCCCATGACTTTTTAATTTCCTCAAGAGTCTCTCATGAGGGGCCTTGTCAAAGGCTTTCTGAAATCCAGATACACTATATCCATGGCCAGGGCTAGCCCAAGGGTTTCTGCCACCTCAGGCGGAAGCCCTGGCTGTGTCACCCCCTGCCGTCCCCCCGCTGCCACTGATTCCGCACATATGGCCTACCATTTCTGACCCCCTCCAACACAACTTCAGGGGGTCTGAAGCGGAGGCCTTGTGTGTCGAAGCACATGGCTTGCTGTGGGCTGCTGCCACCAATCCCACCAACTCCCTCCCCCCACCCCCGACCCTGCTGTCAGAATCAGCAGCAATCACTCCTGCTGTTATGGTCGGGTTCCAAAATGAAACCCATGACTCTACTAGTACTACTGTCTACTACTACTTGTTATTTGTATAGCGCTACAAGCATACGCAGTGCTGTAGAGACTCATGTAAAAGACGGCGCCTGCTCATCAGAGCTTACAATCCAGTCAAGTCTGACAACACAATAGCTGAGAACATTGACACATCTAGGGCAGTGGCAAGGAAACACATAGAAGATCAAGCAGATTAGGATCTAAAAGCAGACTCAAAGTTTGGATTTGAAAAGGGCCAGAGATGAAGCCTGACACGCAGACTAGGGAAGTTTGTTCCAGGCATAAGGAGCAGCAAGGTGGAAGGATTGAAGTCTGGAGTTGGCAGTAGATGAGAAGGGCACAGATACAGTAGAAGGGATCTGCCAGAAGAGCGGAGTACCTGAGGAGGGGTATAGGGAGAGATAAGAGAGGAAAGGTAGCGAGGAGCAGCAACCTCTCTGCCTGAAAGCTCTTAAAGGGGTTTTGGTTATCATCTGTAAAAGCCAATTGTTTTTGTTTGTTTTTCTATACTGCAAAGGGGAAATTTTTGATGCTGTTGGGCAAAAAGCTCTGTCAGAGTTCATTTTTTTTTGTTCCATTCACAGCAAGCTCTTTGAAGTCACTGACCTCATCAGGTGTTAGTGGTCTTAATTAGCTTGCTGAGTGCTGCATAAAGGTCTTCAGGGCCTTGCAAGCACTGACATTCCAAGCAGGAACTAGGTTGCAAGCAAGATAATTCTGTGTGACTTTTAACCACAACTTTTTTGCCTGAAAGCTCTTAAAGGGGCTTTGGTAATCAAATGTAAAAGCCAATTGTTTTTCTTTGTTTTTCTGTAGTGCAAAGAGGGAATTTTTTGTGCTGTTGGGCAAAAGGTTCTGTCAATTAGAGTTCATTGTTTTTTTGTTCCATTCACAGCAAGCTCTTTGAAGCTGCTGACCTCTTCAGATGTTATTTCTCTCCCAATCCCTACCTACCCAGCTTCCAACCACCCCATGTGAGCAGTCTTGCTTTATAGGGCAGCTCCCCAATTAGCTACACATTTATAGGACAACTCCCCATTTAGCTACACATAGGGACTAAAAACAGCATTGTTAGAACACACTTATAAGAGGTTAACTGTTTTGTCTCTGAAAGGACAGCTGAGGAACAAGCAGGTACTTTGGTAGGTCTCTATCTTTTATTTCAACAGTTCCCAAAGCTCTACCAACTGCACATGGCAGGGAAGAATCGTATTGCTAGAGCTGTTGCCCCCATTACAGACTCTGCCTCTGTCCAGACAGAAATCCCTATGCCAGTTGAAGTATAAGTTCCATGTGCAGGATGCCTGCATGCTGAACCTCTTAGAAAAGAAGTGAAGGAGCTGAGAGAAGATGTGACGAGGCTGAGGAGCATTCATGACAGTGATGAGATGCTTCTCGAAACATCCAAGCTCCCCAACAGAGGTGAAGATGGGAGCCTGCAGAATGACGAAAGCTGGACACGAGTCACCAGGGCCTGCAGAATCACCAATCCAACTCCTCCAGTCCTTGAAATGAAGAACCATTATGCAAGAGGTGGAGGAGGTGAAAGCATCCCAGGAAAGGGAAAAACCAGAGCTCTAGCACCACAAAATTGCAGAATCAGTGACCACAAGGAAGAGAAGGGTAGTGGTGGTTGGTGACTCTCTTCTGAGGGGTAATGAGGCATACATTTGCCGACCAGACTTGATGTACAGAGAGGTGTGCTGTCTGTCAGCTGCCAAAATCCAAGATGTTACGGAGAGTTTGCCGAGACTCATCAAGCCTACTATTACCCAATGTTGCTCATCCATGTTGGCACTAATGATACTTCCAGGTATTCCTCTGAGCATATCAAAAGTGACCTCATGGCTCTGGGACAGAGGGTGAAGCAGATAGGTGCACAGGTGGTGTTCTTTTCAATCCTCCCTGTTGAGGATAAAGGCGGAGGAATAGAAGTTTGCATCCTGGAGTTAAATGCATGGTTGCATGGATGGTGTTATTGAGAGTGTTTTGGTTTCCATGGATGATATTCCAAGGGCTGCAGAGCAGAGATGGTGTCCATCTGTCCAAGAAGGGTCAAAGTGTCTTCAGTAGCAGACTGGCTATCTTACTGAAAAGGGCTTTAAACTAGATTCATTGGGGATGGGTGAAGAAAGCCCCCTGATAAGTGAAACATTAAATATCTATGGAAAGCAGTGTGTATAAATGCCCGTAGCATGGGAAATAAGATCCCAGATGCTGAGGCTTTAATGGAACAAGCTGACTTGGATGTAGTGGCGGTTAGAGAGACATCGTTCACGGACAACCATAACCTGAAGGTCATTATTCCAGGCTATACCTTATTCAGGAAGGACAGGGTAGGAGGAAGAGGAGAAGGAGTGGCACCATATGCAAAAAAATAACATTAAAGCTTAAGAATTACAGGGCTTAAAAGGGAGAGAGAAGGCACTGTGGGTTAAATTTGAAGGAGGGAAAGGGAAATCAATTTGCATTGACGTGAAATACAGACCCCCCTCACAGGCAGAAGAAGTAGATGGAGATTTAATAGAAGACATACAGAGAATTGATAGGAAAGGGGAAGTGCTATTGATATGTGATTTCAATATGCTGGATGTGGATTGGCACATCCCTACTATAGTGTCATCTAGAAGTAAGGAGATCCTGGATACTCTACAGAGAGAACTATTCAGACAACTGGTAACAGAACCCACACGTGAAGGGGCCATACTGGACTTGGTGCTTACCAGTGGGGAAAGTGTTTCTAAAGTTATAGTGGGAGATCATCTCCCATCCTGATCACCAGACGGTGTGGTTCAGTATTAGGACTAGGGTTGATAAAATCCATTCAAAAGTGAGAGTCTTAGGGGCATGTTTACTAAAAACCGGAAATGTGCGCGCCGCAAAATAGCGCACGGAAACGCGGCACTGAAACGCACATAAACACGTTTAAACGCCCCGCACACGTGCGTGTCACCCCTGCACAGGTACGCGGCACACTAACGGGCCCCGTACAAGTGCGGGCCCGCAAATGTCCGATAGAGGCGTGGAACGGCTAAAGGAGGGCGGAGGAAGGCTCCGGAGGGGCGGAGGGACGGGGTCAATGGGTGGAGAGTGGGAGGGGAGAGGGTCCCCACACAGTATCGGGCCCGAATTTGCATGTAAAAACTACCGTGAGTGAAACACTCGCGGTAGAAAGCATTTAAAGGGAAGAGAAACCATTTCCGTCAGCAATGTACAGGAAAACCTGGGAAACCAGCAAAACGTGAGCAGTGTGATACATGTGCACAGCACAAAAGTGCACATAAAAATAGGAAATGACCACAACAGAACTATTAAAAATAGTAATTCAGCTGGGGAACAGTTATAGTGATGGGCAAATACAGAAAACACACCCAACAAAGCTCCAGAAAAAAGAAATGAATTTTGGAAGGGTTTACGGAGCGGAGACTCTTCCAAACAACATTTCCTGTTGTGGAGCTGTCCTGGGAGTGTTTGCTATGGTTGCCCATTAATATCACTGTTGCCCAGCGTGGTGATATTGTTTCCCCCAGTTCCCGTGGTCATTTCCGTGGTTTATGTGCACGTTTGTCACCAGACAGGGTGCATATGCCCACAGTAAAATTGCGTAGAGCAGGGTTTGTGACTCCATCCTGCCAGGCTTACTACCTCCAGGGGCTGCACTGTCTCTGTGGCCATAGTGTGGTGCAGCAGACAGAGTCAGTACCTCAAGGGTCAGAGGTTCAAAGCCCAGCTGGGGCACTTGCCAGCCCAGTCCCTATATTTTACCCACCACTAAACACAGATAGCGCAGACACCCCTGTATTGCAGGGGACATAAGCATGGGGAAAACACCCATATTTTACCCAACAACGCACACACACCACAACAATGGGCATTACCCACAGCCAAGTACCCCAAATGCAGTCCCGTACTGCCACATTCCAATCAGGTCACCTGCTTTTTATGGGAGGAGCTCATGCCAGCATGTTGGCGGACGAGTACATGTGGTGCAGGGGGCAGTGGCTGCTAGCGACAGAAGACAGAGGCCTAGCCATGTGCAGGCTGCCACCGTCCACTGCAACAGACTGCAACAGACAGGCCCTGCCGGATCCACAGTCATGGACATGCCAGGGAATCCACCCAATCTGTGGCTACACAGTGGTGCAGTGCACGCAGACACTGCATGCAAGAGCAGAAGGTCACAGGTTCAAAGCCCAACTGGGGCAACTGCCAATCTTGCCCACATATTTTTCCCCCAAGTAAACAGTGATAGTAAGGGCACACCTTTCCTGGCGAGGACATATGCAATGGCAATACGTCTATCTTTTACCCCACTGAGCAAAGACACCATGAACAGGGCTAGTACCCAGAGCAGAATCACCCAAATGCAGTCCTGGTGGGGCACACACCAGTCAGGTTCCATGATGCCACTCATACAAATGCCTGTGCTGTATATCTATGCACCACACCCATGGTATGTAGATGTAGCTCATGCATATCCATGAGGGACAGCAGGAAAACCAGAACAGTGTGATGCAAACCTGGACTGGAGTTGGGAATCTGTGCCGTAAAGCAGCAGCCATCAAGGGAAGACACACCCACACCCACAGGCCTCATTGGCCAATGTCTCCTGGAGAGGCAGACCATTGGACCCTGCATGCATCTCCCAAAACTAGCACTTGCATAACTTACCAATGTCACCCTACACCTGAGGTATACGGTACACAGCTCTGAGACGTTTGCTAGGAGCACAGGCAGCTAGATATCCATACGTTACGCACATACTGCTAGTTGACCCCATCCGAACAATCTGTTAGGTGTTTGCGGTGCGTGCTCCAGGCCTGGCCTCTGACGGTGTTTACCACCCTGGGGAGTGACCCCCAGCTGTACTGCGTACCATATCCATGCCTTGCCGTGCTCAGGACCGGTTTGGTGGGCAAGGCTAATTACTTCCTCAATAGTAGCACCATGATGGCATAGGTGTGGAAGTGTGTGTCTGGCTATACAGTGGGTGTTGGCTGCAAGCCCCTTCCACAGTCCACACTGCCAGCACTGTTGCCAGTATTGGCCTGCCAATGTGCATAATGAGGTGCAAGGTACCATGGGTATAGCCAGGACAGGGTAGCCTGGCCAGGATGCATTTGCACCGGGCATAGGGCACTGGCAGGGACATTGTAGTGTCCGGCCACCACCTACACAGACAGGGTGGCCAAAGCATGTCCTTCTGGGAGATCACGCTCACCCTGACTGTGCAGTGACCACAGCATGGCTAGGCACCCCCATAGTGCTATACAGTATTTCTCTCATGTGATAGATATGGATTTCTGTTTGGGGCCCAGTCACTGATTTATCTGCTTGCTGTGTATGCTGGCAGATGAGTTCTGGGTGCATGTGTCTCCATTGGGAACATGCACTATGGACTAACCAGCAGACTGTTTGTAGCTGGTATGTGTCTTGCTGGAATGGCTTGCAGGGTGCAGTGGCTGTTGGCTTGCTGCAGGGGAATATCTGGTGGTGGGGTGCAGCTTATCTTAGCCTGGTCCTATGTCTATGTGCTATTGTGTTGTGGCTGGCTGTGTGTGTGTGTGGGTGGGGTGGGGTTTGTTCCTCAGCAGGACTGGGGTTGATGTTGCCCTCTACTGCCACCTTTGCAGGGAGGTACAGTGTGGATCTCTTGATGGGGGACCATGTTTGCTGGGGGGGGAAGGCCCTGGTGGGGGTTCATGGGGGGTGCTGAGCCTGACTGGGATATCCATGGTGTTTGTGCAGAAACTAGCTATCTTACACATTAACAGTGCTTTGGAACTCCCACTTGGCCTCCATCAGTCATGGAAGGTGTTGTGGACCTGGTCCTGGGCGCCTCATTGCACACTCAGGGTGAGCACAGAACCCGCACGATGTAACGGTGTGTAGCTACTCTGTGCCAGTAAAACACCCGGTCAGTGCCCCCTACCAGGCCGAGGTGCTGTGTGGGTGCACCCGGTCACTCCCCCCAACAGGGCCGAGGTGCTGTGGGGGTACATTACCCATCTTGTGTCCATCTGTGGACAGCTAATTTGCATGTGCAGTGCATCATGGGTACGTGTGGCCTAACCCTATCCTGTTTACACCGGCAGACTGTCTGTGAGGTGACGTGCAGGCTATCTGCAGCCAGCCAGGGGCTTGCTTACAGCTATGGAGTTGTAGCCCAATGGTTACGTCACTCCCTGTGCAGCCAGAGATCATGGGTTCAAACCCACAGTGGGGTTCTGTGATAGGGGTGTCCACAGCATCTTTTTAATTTACTGTACATATGTTGCTGCCAGCAATAACACCCTGAGCGTACTGTACCCATAAGGTGCCTCTGAGGGCGCTTTATGGGGCGCCATATACGGCACTTTATGGTTGCCATCCATATAGGGTGCACTATACATTATCCTGTGTCGCAACATACATGCTGCCATATAGGGGACATTCTAGGGTGCCTTGGCGGACGGTGCACTGTCACATGTGCCTTATGGGCTGCCTTATGTTAACATGCTGTGAGCGTGCGTTTTCTAGTTGTTATCACAAAATAAAATTAGTGGGCCTCCTACAGCACTCCACAACATAAAGCATACTGCCTCTGCTAGTCTTTTTCAATGAGCATTGTGAGGGATTGAACCCCTGGTCCCTGCACCATTGGTCAGTGTCACAACCATTGTGCTGTGGCTCTGTTCCTGTGCTTGAGCAGCAGCGCGCAGCCTTGTAGCCATCGGCGCGCCGTCTTGTGGCGCACAAAATTAGCAGTGCGCCACCTTCTGCCGCGTAACATTAACAGCGCGCGCCGCCTTATGCAGCCCAACATGGGCATGCCCCTTAAAATAATGCCTCAGCCAGCTGTCTTCAATGGGCACTGTGGGGAATTGAACCCATGATGCCTGCACAAGTGGTCAGTGTCTTAACCATTGTGCTATGGCTCCATTCCTACTATTTGCACATCAGCGCGCCACTTATCCCTCCCACTATTGGGCTGCCCCCTCACACATCAGTGCGACGCCTTCTGCCCACAGGCTCGCCGCCTTCTGTTGCCCCATTTTATCAGCGCGCTGCCATCTGCCGCCCACAATGAACAGTGCGCCGCCTCATGCCGTATAAAAAAAGAGTGCGCCGCCTTCTGCCGCCCATAATCAATATACCTCCTACACCACTTTAGCCCATAAAAGTTGATGCCTCAGCTGGTCTTGTTCATTGAGTGCAATGAGGGTTTGAACCCCTGGCCCCTGCACCATAGGTCAGTGTCTTCACCGTTGTACTATGGCTCTGTTGTTTGGTTATGCAGCAGCGCCCCACTTAGCCTTCCCACGCGCTAATGTGGGGCCCGCACATTAGCGCGACGCACACACGTACGGTCTGGTTTTTTTCTTTTTTCTGCCTGGCCCGCCCACTCCTTATATGGCACCAGCACACTAACGGGAACCCGCACAGCAACGGTGTTTAGTAAACATGCCCCTTAGACTTTAGGAAAACTAACTTTGCCAAGACATAGCGGATCTCTAAGGGAAAAGAGGGGACTATTGTAGTTGTTGATATGGAAGGGCAGACTAGATAGGCCATGTGGTCTTTTTCTGCCATCATGTTTATATGTTTCTTCTTATAGGTCAGTAGGAGAAGTTCGAACTGGATACAGAAATGGATAGAGAACCAGTGAAGTGACTTAAGAAGGGGAGTCATATGAGCATGTGGAGACTGGTGCAAGATTAGCCATGCAGCTGAGTTTTGAACAGACTGAAGGGGCACCCTTTTCCTTCTCTTTGGAGGTCTTGCTGTTTATTATATACTGCTTTGTAGTAATGAAAGGCGGTATATCAAAACCTAATAAATCATAAAACATATTTAGGCATGGGGATGCTTGTAAAATAACTCCCACAGTATACAGCGCCTCGCTGGCCCCCCCAGCAGCCGTCACCGCCCCCCTCCAGCTGCCGTTGCCATTTCTGCCCCCCTACCAGCTGCCTCCAATTCCGTTTATGGGGGAGGCAGGCTGTGGCAGTGGCAGTATTTCAAAAAGCAGCAGCTTTTTGCCGCCGTTTTCTTGCAGCCTCACAGTTTGGCTAGCCGAAGGGCAGAGCTTGGTCCCCCCAAATAAAACAGCGTTTCGCTGCCATTGAGAGAAAGAATGGGAATGGGAGAGCACAGAAGCCTGAAGAAAGGAAGACAGGGCCAGCAAGAGTTGCAGTAGCTAGCATTATCAGCAGTGGTGAAGGTGAGCAGAGATTACTGGAGCAATGGACACTCCTCAATGAACTGTCTGTGGAGTCCAGCATCAGTTTAAGTTGGCTCCTTGGGTGCAGAATTGGTTCCATATAATGCAGGCAGTGCATATCCTGCAACCCTTCAAGGATACCACAGAGGGCATGAGTTCATCCACAGCCACTCTGGAGGAGGCCAGAGCATGGTTAAGCTGCTGGGAAGTTACAGGATTTGCAGTATGAACAGAGAATGGCAGAAGAGGTATTGATGTTAGTGCTTTTGTAACTGAAGACCTGCTTCAAACCCTTTATCCAACTGGATTCTTACATGCTGACCACCCTGTATGATTTATGTGTGACAGGGAATATTGCTGTCCAGTAAAACACTCTGATTTAATGAAAGGGGCTATTGGTGGCAAGAGTGCAGGACTATGAATACAAGAGGTAAAGAGGCGTTAGAATATAATGGGTTAAAAAGCTGGCTCCCCAAATAATACCATCCCCACTGGCACTTGCTCCTCTTCATTTGTCTGTCACCCACCAGCACTTGGGCAAGCCACTTTATTCTCCATTGTCTTAGAAGAAAGGCCTGGCAATCTACTTCCAGTCACACCTTACCAAGGAGCTGCTGGGTCACCAGGAGTCGGCATTGACTCAATGGCGCTTTAAAAACAAAACAAAACTATTCGATACAAATATAATCATGTCCAAAGGGCTATGTGTTGTTTACTTAGAACTTAGGTACGTTGCAACAGAACTGCTGAAGCTAGAAGAGTTATTCAAACATTGATCACTTATACATTTCAAAAGCAAGCATGGGTTGCAATCCAGAAGTAAGATATTAATTGATATGGGGCAGAACTCGGATGCATGTCTACAGAACCACTTAGGCTTGGGTGATGATTCAAACATCAATTGCTTATAATTTTTGAAATCAAGCATAGCTTTAAATCTAGAAATCAGTTAGTTAGTAAGGGATGCTTTTTGACATGCTGGGTCTAAAAACTGAGGGCTACCTGCTGATGTACCAGTAATCGCCTTATTGCTGGCATGGAGGAGTAGCCTAGTGGTTAGAACACTGGCTTGCAAACCAAGAGACCAGAATTTGATTCCACTCCTTGTGGCTTTGAACAAGTCACTTAACCCTTCATTACCTTAGAAAAAAGGCTTGGCAATCTACTGCCAAGGAAACCCAGAAGTCAACACAGACTTGAAGGCATACATTGCATTTCATTTCTGCTGATGTACTAGCAATTGCCTTATTCATTAGTTCACTTTTCAGCTCTGCTTGACTAACAGGAAATCTATTTAGCAGGCGTACAATGTTCTCTGTGGACCTTTTGAAGTTTTTCATCCATATAAAATGAAAGAAGGTAAAGTGAAGAATAAGAAACAAAGAAGCAAAAGATTGAACAGAAAACAGTAATGAAATAAATGGAGAAAGTCTTATTAGGGCTAAACAAAATAAACCAAGAAGCGATGGGTAATAGAAACACAGAAAGGAAGATTTCCCAAACATAAAGGTACAGCAAGTGAAAAACAAAGAAACATGTAAACTCTGAAAAAAAAGAACATGGAGGCATCAAAAAGATCCCAAAGAATAAAAGGGAAGATATGTATGGAGAAACCGGTCTTCAGCAGAGAATGGATGATAGGCAAAGCATGCACAGTATTGGAGCCAAAGAATAAAGAGCTGAGAGATTGTAAAAAGAAAAAAAAAGAAAAGGAAAGAGGTATGGAATGAAAGAGGAAAAACACAAACTTGAAAAGAATGCCAAAGGAAAATGAAGAAGAGTGTAAGAGAAATGGAGGAGAGACTACTCTTATGTATGTCTATAACCAAAGTCTATCGCATTCCTTAAACTTTTTTTCCACAGTCTGACTTCATGTTACACAATATTATCACCATTATTTTCCCACACATCGCAATGTAATGATGTTTTCACAGTTTTCTCAAGGCTGAATTTAAGGTGTTGACACCCATAGATAGGACCAGAGAGTGGTAGGGAGTGGAGGAGATCATAGAACAAATGAAATCAGGTTCCTGTTTATCCCAGGTATTTGGTGCCTTCATAATATGGCACCCTAGGCAGTTGCCTATTTTTCCCACAGCTAGATCCTGACCTGAGCTTTCTTTTGAAAGCACAGCTATACAGCACATGTATCAGATATGTGTACAAAAAGTAAATCTATGACTGAATCATGCTGTACGGGTATCTCTCTTTTTATTTCTACTACTAAGCAGAATTATTTAATTTTCTATAAAATAATGCCATACCCTGCTACACCCATTCCATAAAGGAGTCTGGGTGGTTCGAGCGTAGGTGGTGCACTGAAATAGTTTATACCTCTTCCTAGTCCAGATTTCTGTGTTTCATGTGTGGTCATCATTTCTTCAAGCATCAGGCTCACAGGTGCTTAGAAAATACACATGGCATTTCAGAGAGGGAAGATCCAATGACCTAGAAGGGAGGGAGTGTATGTCATACAAATTTAGGAAGGGGAACATACATCTCCTGCTTTCTATCAATTCTATTTCCTGTAATATTTCTTGTGAGTTCAGGGTCATTCTGTCCAGTTATTTAATCCCCCTGGATTTCCTTAAGATGTGTACTATTCAGCTTGTTACATGAGAATGCTGCAAATTAAGAGCTGTCTTCTAGATTCCACCGTATTTCCTCCCCAGTCTTGAATAACTCCTGGGAATTTTTATTTTATTTATTTTTATTTTTTAGTTGATCTTTGAATACATCATTTGGGGTTTCTTTTAAACCAGGATAGTTTTTTCCTGCTTTGGGTGTGACCTTTATTTACCTCCCACTGTGCATGCCATAGTTCTATTGTAAACTCTCCCCAAAAAAGAACAAAATGCAGATTTTCTTGGTTGTGCTATAGGTACTGCTCTCCCGGTTCCAGTTTTTAACTCCCTTAAGGTCTGTTTGTGGTAAGTGTCAATCATACTCCTTCCCCATGCTCCACGTATTAACGGGCCAAAAACATATGTCTCTGTCGGTACAGCACCTTTTCAATAAGTGTTCAAAAGAAAGAGATAAAATCAATTCAAATAAGAAACATTTGAGGATTGTAGCCAGATTTTTGTCATTACCCATTACATTTTCAGCATATTTGTCCAGGCTACTTAAGTTCTATTCCTTGATATAGTTTCATGTTCAGCAATCCACAAGAGCGCACATGCTGCTTTCATTGCTGCCCATGAGGAAACGTTGAAGTGATACATATAGGAATTTAGAAACAAAAGAGGTAACACATTCTTTTGTTTTGCGATCACATCCTTGATAATCATTTGCATTTAGATGACAGCTTTCATCTAAATGCATTAGATACCAATGCACTTAATAATCACAGAGACATGCACATAGATGCCTCTGGGGTGGAAATCTGGCTGTCAGTGCCTCATGCTCACTCATTTTTTTCATGAACACATTTTAATCTTTAAACAGCAAAACACAGGTAATGCCTTATTGTTAAGACTTGGCAGTGTACTGTCACTTAAATGTAATAAATATAGTCTAAATTAGAGCTGACGAGTGGTCTAGTGGTTCCAATAACAGGATGAGTACAGAGCAAGGCATAGTTTAAAGCATGCTGATGCTCCTTCTGACTTGGGTGGGTCACTTAGCTCAGTTACAGTCTTAGGGCCCTATTTACTAGGCTTGTTAGGGCAATAATGTACATAATGCAGTTTAACACAAAAAATGTCATCCCGGCATGAAGAAAATGATGAACTCTGCCCATGCGAATACTCACAGTGAAATATGCATCATCAGCCTTACACACATACTTACAGGTTAGCAACCACCTAAAGTACACACATTAAGGCCCATTAAAGCATGTGAATTACTAAAATTCCATGATTGACGTGTGCAGATGGTGCATAACTTTCCATGGCTCCTTATAAAATTACCACCTATGGAGGTCATTCCATAACACGAATAAGTTGTTTGGACGTGCGACATAGATGTGTTTCTAGCAAAAACGTCTAAGACTGTATTCTGAAACCTCTGCGGCCCTGCATGTCTATGGTGCTAGCACAGGGATCTCAGAGCGGAGGTGTGGTCAACCTTGGAGACATATAAAGTGTATTCAGGAAAGACCTGTGTATGTTTTCAGTATTTCCTGAAGACATCCCCGTTATTCCTGAAGAAACATGGAATAAGGCAAGAACTTAGAAAAGATTCTGCTCTGCTCTTTAATGCATCCCATATTGAAGAATGGTTGTGACAATTATGTTTCGAATTAGTGTGTCTGCAGTCTGGAAAAACACAAGATGCAGTTTTAAAGAACAGAAAGCAGAGGTGAGGGAAGGTTGTAAGGTAAAGAAACATTAATAAATACCTCTACAGAAATATTAAGAAAAGCAATAGTGTTTATTCTGGCTATGCTGACATTTGCTGTTTGTGCTAAAGGAACTAATCAATTCCTATGTTCTTAAAAATGGGACTGGCAGAAGTATGTTTTTATTGACTGCAAGTGAAAGTGTGTGTGTGTGGTTTGAGTGTTGCACAGGAGTATCTGGTGTGCTCATCCACGATTCTGGGGGGACATGAATGCCTGGCCAATACCTGGCCCGTAGGGATGATCGCAGTGTCATCAGGTACCAGTGTGATTGGGCAGAAAAAATCAGAAAAGGTTCTCTATAGCTAAATGTTAAAACATATCCCTTTCAATAGTAAGGGACCCTCAGAATGAGAGCATTCAACAGTGCAAACAGCCAATACATGCCCAAAAGCACCATCATCGGTCTCTAAAAGCTGTTAAGGTAGCTGGGTTTAAAGGAAGTTTGGAGAAGCTCCTGGAGGAAACATCCATAAACCATTATTAAAGAGGACCCAGGAAATCCACTGCTTACCCATCGGACAAACAGCATGAAATCCTCGTACCTTTGGGAACCTGACAGGTACTTGAGTCCTGGATTGGCCACTGTTGGAAACAGGATACTGAGTTTAATGGACCTTTGGTCTGATCCAGTATGGCGAATCTTATGTTGTTATGTTATACATGTGTTGCGCTGAATAAATGTGAATTATTTAAAAGTTGTTACTAGTGTTAAGAAAGAACGCTGAATGCAGAGTTAAAATATCGTCCCAATCCTCTTCTCAATCCTCTTCAACCTATACATACATCCCATCTGCAGCATCTTCAAGAAGCATAATATACAGTATTACATATATGCTGACAACCTCATGATATACATTCTGATTGATCTGGACACACCGGATCTCACAGCTATAACTACCTAGAAGAAATGTCTACCTGGATCAACAACAACAACTTACACTCTACATCACCAGAAACAACACCTTCAACCACCTCCCCCAGAGCAATCCATCTACTAAACCAGACAATAGCAGTGAAGAGGAACTATGCTATCTAAGAATTACCTTAGACAAAAATCTCAACCTTCAGTCTCATGTAAAGAAAACCACTGCGAAAGCATACAAAAAACTAAAGCTCATTAGAAGACTAAAACCACTCCTAAACCAAGAACATTTCCGCACAGTCTGCCAGGCTATTATGACCCCTATACTGGACTATGGCAACTCACTTTATCAAGGACTCCCAAAGCAAACCACACATCTCCTCCAGCTAGTCCAAAACACAGCAGCCCGTATCATCACTTGAACAGCCAAATCTGAACACATCACACCTGTTCTCTGCCAACTACATTGGCTTCCGATCCAGGCTCATGCCAAGTTCGAAGTGATACTGAACATTTTCAAAATCATACACCACTTCTCAGAAGACATTTTACAGGATATGATCATGAGAGATCCAGGCGCATAGCCCAGGTGAAATAATAAACACATGTTTACTGTACCCTCGGATTACCAGAAAAGCAAACAGTCTACTTCCAGACAAGCGCTCTCCCTAGCTGCACCTAGCCTATGGAACACTCTCCCCGATGAATTGTGAGCCTCTGGAGATATCAAGGACTTTAGAAGGAAACTCAAGACCCTTCTATTCATGGAGAAATATGAAAACATCATGAAGACTAGCAAATACACCAATCGGCCCCATCCCGAACCCATCAGGCCAACTGGACTGCTCTTTGATAACTTACTCATACTGTAAATACCGCTCAATCTGTAAATAACCTGTACATATTGTAAATACCATAAATTAACCAACCCAACTATAAATACATTATAGTTTGTAACCCCCTGCATGCCAATCCCCTTTTACTCTAGTTCATTGTACCCCAGTTCAAGTTTTAAGTTACCTTGATTGAAGGATAAGGTGGTATAGAAGTCTGGTTAAATAAATAAATATTTGCACCAACCCTTTGGACTGAACTGCCAGTAAATCTATGTTCTGAAAATGACCTAATGAATTTTAGAAAACAGCTAAAAACCTACCTCTTCATTGAATGCTTTGCTGACCTGACCTAATCACCAGAATTGAATGGACCTTCTACTGGACACTTTGCACACATTACACATCCAGCCTAGTTAATTGACCTGAATAGCCTACATAACCTATGTGCCCCCCCCTTAATGTCCTACTCAGTTCAGTGTAATATAGCTACACGTTCATAATGTTATGCTGTTAATTCCTGTTCTTTTATGATGTTATATTAACATTGTTCTATGTAAAGCCCTGTTGGCCACATTGTTTTATGTTAACTGCTTAGAATTGGATATAGTGGTATAGAAAATATAAATTAATAAATTAAATAAATAAATACTATAAATTACTATAAATTAAATAAATAATAAATACTATAAATTAAATAAATAAATACTATTGGCCCTAATTCTTTCACACACCAATTCCTGCATTTCATTAAGGATTATATTTAAAATAGTTCCCCCTCTTGTTGGTTCTGGACCGAATGTTCCATGAAGCAGTCATTTATTTTATCTAGACACTTTACCTACATAGCATGTCGTGATGTGACATTCACACAGTCATTATTGTGTTGTCAAATTTGTTAGCTTTCCTATTTTCTGGTAGCATTTCATCATCTGTCTGTTTATTCTGGCTTGGTAGACATTCCCACCACTATTCTCTTCCCCTTCATACATGGAATTCCTGTCTAGAAAGATTCCACTGTGCATTTGGTTTCCTGCAGAACTTTTATCCTATTGGACTCAGTACCCTTATCAACATATAACCTCACCCTTTTACTAATTTGATCTATATTATCATTGTGATATAATTTGTACCTAGTATCAGTGTCCTATTGGTTATCCTCCTTCCATCAGATCTCTGCGATGCCAGTTATTTTGTCTTCAATCAGTGCTAAACATTCTGACTCTCCCATCTTAATTTTTTAGACTTCTGACATTTGCATACAAATAACATTTAAGAACATAAGAAATGCCATAATGGGTCAGACCAAGGTCCATTAAGCCCAGTAGCCTGCTTTGAACAGTGGCCGATCCAGTTCAAAGTATATATGTTTGTATTTAAAATCTGTTTAGCATTTCACACTATTACCACGTGACCATGAATGTGCCCGATCTTGTCTGTTCTTAGAAACTAAGGGGCTTGTTTACAAAGCTGCGGTAGCGGTTTGCGATCATTATCGGAGCCACTGCCCCATTTGATTTCAATGGGGCCGCGGCTCCGATAACGATCGCTAACCGCTACCGCGGCTTTGTAAACAAGCCCCTAAGTGTTTTGGGCCGGTTATTACTTTGATGGGAGATCACCTTGAAATACAAGATGCTAAAGGCTTACTGCATTAAAGAAAGGCCTGGCAATCTATGTCCGTCACACCTTGCCAAGAAAACAAAGGTGATAGTCCCAACATGGACAACTATCCACATGGTCACCAGGAGTTGACATCAACTTGTCGTATTTAACAACAACAAGAACATAGCATTTTACAGGGATAATTTAGGGTCTTTTAACACTGCTCTTTATTAAAAGGCATCTGGGATACTTTTGTCTTTTTGCAACCTCTCCAATGTCCTTTGTGCCCCTTCTCCCTTACCCATCGCACCTCCTCGTATCTGTTTACCCTGATGTCCCCATCTGAAAACTTGTAAACATGTAAATAGTTCCCTGTTCAGCCATATATATCCATGGCAAAAGTTCTTGTTTCAATTATGCATAGTCATGTTTAAATCTTCCGTTCCTTGTAAAACAGTTGTGAAACACTGTTACGGTGTGTTCAATGTAAACCGTCTTGAATCAAAGAAAGACAGTATATAAAAACTGCCAAATAAGTTGTTTAACTTCCCTGTTTTGTTAATATCCTTCAAAGATACCTACCATGCATTGCTTAACAAATGTCAGCATTCCCCTATGCTCTAGTTTAAAAGCTGCTCTACAGTATCTCCTTTTTAAATGTTAGCTTTAGCAATTAGCATCTGGGCCCACTCTAGTTAATATGAAGCCCATCCTTTCAGAATAGGCTCGCCTTTCTCCAAAATATTCTCTAGTTTTGGACAATCTGAAGTTTTCTTCCCTGCACCATCATCTCACTTATACGTTGTAATTCTATACTTTACCCGTCCCTGGGGTCCTGCGTGTAGTACTAGAAGCATTTCTGAGAATGCTATTCTGGAGGTTTTGGATTTCATCTTTCTGCCTAAAATCCTAAATTTGGCTTTCAGAACCTCCTTATTCATTTATTTAGGCAATTTGCTATACCACCAAGGGCAACAGCAGGAGCCGGCATCATGGCAATTTACAATCAGGAATTATAACTGAACATATAAACAAAATATGAGAAATAATACTACAATTAATACAAAAACAACAATAAAGACTCTAGGCAAGATTAATACAAGCCTAGGGTATCTAGAAAAAGGTTGTGATATATCAAGGAAGGGAAATGAATAGGACTACAGTATCTTCCAAGGACATAATGTGATCACAATAACACGGGCCACGGGAGGGAGATGAAAATATGAAATTAATCCTGATTGACCAAGAGGACAGGCATAAGGTATAAATTATATATGATCCTGGTAGGCTTTAAAAAAGGTGTAAGACAAGGATGCATAATTTCTCCCTACCTCTTTAATTTATATGCAGAACAAATCATCAGAGAAGCAGGATTGTATGAAGACTACAGAGGTGTGAAGATTGGTGGGAGACTCAATCCCCCAGTGTGTGCAGCCCAAAGAAGCTGGCTGAGGCACCACCTTGAATGTGGAAATGTGTGTCAGGAGGCAAAATAATTTTGGGGCGGCATAAGGCGGCGCACTGTTCATTTTGGGGCGGCATAAGGCAGCGCACTGTTCATTGTGGGGCGGCATAAGGCGGCACACTGTTCATTGTGGGGCGGCATAAGGCGGCGCACTGTTCATATTGGGGCGGCATAAGGCGGCGCACTGTTCATATTGGGGCGGCATAAGGCGGTGCACTGTTCATTGTGGGGCGGCATAAGGCGGCGCACTGTTCATTGTGGGGTGGCATAAGGCGGCGCACTGTTCATTGTGGGGCGGCATAAGGCGGCGCACTGTTCATTGTGGGCAGCAGGATGCGGCGCACTGTTAATTGTGGGCAGCAGGATGCGGCACGCTGATGGCCACAAGGCGGTGCGCTGATGCTAAAGCAAAGGAACATAGCCACAGCACAATGGTTAAGATGCTAACCAATGATGCAGGGACCAGGGGTTCAATCCCTCCCAATGCCCATTGAAAAAGGCTAGCTGAGGCAGTATATTTTATGTTGTGGAGTGCTTTAGGAGGCTTTTTAATTCTATTTTGTGATAACTACTAGCAAACGCACTCTCACAGCATGTTAACATAAGGCGGACCATAAGGCACATGTTACAGTGCACCGTCCGCCAAGGCACCCTAGAATGTCCCCTATAGGGCAGCATGTATGTTGCGACATAGGATAATGTATAGTGCACCCTATATGGATGCCAACCATAAAGTGCCCTATAGGGCGCCCAATAAAGCACCCTCAGAGGCACCTTATGGTTACAGTACGCTGAGGGTGTTATTGCAGGCATCAACATATGTACAGTAAATGTAAAAAATGCTTTGGAAAACCCTATTACAGAACCCCACTGTGGGTATGAACCCATGACCTCTGGCTGCACAGGCAGTGGCGTAACCATTGGGCTACACCTCTATAGCTGTAAGCAAGCTCCTGCCTGGCTGCAGATAGCCTGCACGTCACATCACAGACAGTCTGCTGGTGTAAACAGGATAGGGTTAGGCCACCCGTACCCATGATGCACTGCACATGCAAATCAGCTGTCCACAGATGCACACAAGATGGGAACTGCACCCCTAAAGCTACCCGGCCTGGTAGGGGGAGGTGTCCTTGTGCACTCACACAGCACCTCGGCCTGGTAGGGTGCCCTGAGTGGGTGGACAAACGGCAAAGAGTAGCTAAACACCATCACATTGTGCGGTTACTATGCCCCTCCCTGAGTGTGTGATGATGCGCCCAGGACCAGGTGCACAACACCTCACATGGCTGAATGCAGCCATGCCAGAGCTCCAAAGCAGCAATAACCTGTGAAATAGGTAGGTGCTGCATAAACATATTGGAGATCGCTGTCTGCCACAGTTAGCAGAACACCCCCCCCCCCCCCCGATAAAACAGGGTCTCCCAACAACAGATTCCCCCATACCATCTTCCCTTCCCCACCCAAGCAGCTCCACACACATCCATAACACAATATCAGACAGACATTAGGCTTGGATATTCATAGATGCACCCCACCACTATCTGATATTCACCTGCAGCAAGCCATCAGCCACTGCAAGGCACTCCATCAAGACACATACCATCTGTGCTCAGTCTACTGGTTGGTCCTGATGGAAATGCATGCACCCACAACTGGGGTGGCAGCACAAACAAGCAGATAAGTCAGTGAAAAGGCCCCCAACAGGAAACCCATACATATCACATGAGGGAAACACAATACAGCACTATGGGTGTGCCTAGCCATGCTGCCATCACTGCACACTCAGGGTGAGAGTGATCCCCCAGCAGCACATACAGAGGTCCCCCTGTCTGTGTAGGTGGTGGCCGGGCACTACCATGTCCCTGCCAGTGCCCTATGCCCTGTGCAGCTGCATCCTGGTCAGCCCACCCTGTCTGAGATATACCCATGGCCCCTTGCTACTCATTATGCACATTAGCAGGCCAATACAGACACACACTTCCACACCTATGCCAGCATGGTGCTACTATTGAGGAGGTAATTAGCCTTGGCCACCAAACCTGTCCTAGGCACGGCAAGGCATGGATATGGTACGCAGTACTGCTGGGGGTCACTCCCAAGGGTGGTAAACACCGTCAGAGGCCAGTCCTGGAGCACGCCCCGCAAACACCTAACAGATTGTTCTGATGGGGTCAACTAGCAGTATGTGCGTAACGTATGGATATCTATCTGCCAGTACTCCTAGCAAATGTCTCAGAGCTGTGTACCGTATACCTCAGGTGTAGGGTGACATTGCTAAGGTATGCAGGTGCTAGTATTGGGAGATGCATGCAGGGTCCACTGTTCTGCCTCTCCAGGAGACATTGGCAAATGGGGCCTGTGGGTGTGGGTGTGGGTGTGTCTGCCCCTGTTGGCTGCTGCTTTACGGCAGAGATTCCCAACCCCAGTCCAGGTCTGCATCACACTGTTCATGTTTTCCTGCTGTCCCTCATGAATATGCATGAGCTACATCTACATGCCATGGGGGTGGTGCATAGATATACAGCACAGGCATTTGTATGAGTGGCAGCATGGAACCTGACTGGTGTGTGGCACACCAGGAATGCATTTGGGAGAGTCTGCTCTAGGTACTGCCCCTGTTCATGGTGTCTGTGCTCAGTGGGGTAAAAGATAGACGTATTACCATTGCATATGTCCTCGACACGAAAGGTGTGTCCTTACTATCACTGTGTAGGTGTGGGAAAAATATGTGGCTAGGATTGGTGGAAGCCCCAGCTGGGCTTTGAACCTGTGACCTTTTGTTCTTGCATGCATTGTCTGTGTGCACTGCACCACTGTGTAGCCACAGATTGGCTGGTTTCCCTGGAACGTCCATGACTGTGGATCCAGCAGGTCCTGTCTGTTGCAGTGGACTGTGCCAGCCTGCACATGGCTAGGCCTCTGTCTTCTGTGGCTAGCAGCCACTGCCCCCTGCACCACATGTACTCGTCCGCCAACATGCTGGCATGAGCTGCTCTCAGAAACAGCAGATGACCAGATTGCAATGTGGCAGTACGGGACTGCATTTGGGGGATTTGGCTGTAGGTAATGCCCATTGTTGTTGTGTTTTTGCAGTGTTGTGTAAAATATGGGTGTTTTCCCCATGCTTATGTTCCCTGCAATACAGGGGTGTCTGCGCTATCTTTGTTTAGTGGTGGGTAAAATATAGGAGCTGGGCTGGCATGTGCCCCAGCTGGGATTTGAACCTCTGACCCTCTGGTCCTAGAGGTACTGGCTCTGTCCACTGCACCACAGAGACAATGCAGCCCCTGGAGGTAGTATACTTGGCAGGATGGAGTCACAAACCCTGCTCTACGCATTTTTACTGTGGGCACATGCACTCTGTCTGGTGTCAAACATGCACATAAACCCCGGAAATGACCACAGACACTGGGGGACAATATATCACCACGCTGGGCAAAAGTGATATTAATGGGCAACCATAGCAAACACTCACAGGAAAGCTCCAAAAAGGACATTTGTTTTGGATGAGTCTCCGCTCCGTAGACCCTTCCAATATTCATTTCTTCTTTCTGGAGCTTTCCTGGGTGTGTTTTCTATATTTGCCCATTACTATAACTGTTCCCCAGCTGCATTACTATTTGTGATATTTTTGTTGTGGTCACTTTCTATTTTTATTTTCACTTTTGTGCTGTGCACATGTATCACACTGCTCACGTTTTGCAGGTTTCCCCGGTTTTGCTGTACATTGCTGACGGAAATGGTTTCTCTTCCCTTTAAATGCCCTCTACCGCGAGTGTTTCACTCGCGCTATTTTTACATGCAAATTCGGGCCCGATAATGTGCGGGGAGCCTCTCCCCTCCCACTCTCCACCCATTGACCCCATCCCTCCGCCCCTCCAGAGCCTTCCTCCGCCCTCCGTTAGCCGTTCCACGCCTCTATCGGACATTTGCGGGCCCGCACTTGTACGGGGCCCGTTAGTGTGCCGCGCACCTCTGCGGGGGTGACACGCACGATTGCGGGGCGTTTAAGTGCTCTTAAGTACCGCTTTTAGTGCGCTATTTTGCGGCGCGCAAATTAGCGGTTTTTAGTAAACATGCCCCATAGTCTCAAAATGGGCCTGCACCTTAATGCAAAGAAGACAAAGATCATGACAACTGGCAAAATCAACAAGTTCATCGTTGAAGGAGAAGAAATTGAAATCGTAGACAACTTTAACCTACTTGGATCAACTATCAATGAAGAAGCAACAAGCAGTCAAGAAATACGACGATGCATTGCTTTTGGCAGAATGGCTATGAAAGACCTAGACAAGATTCTCAAGAGCAGAGATGTCTCTCTCCATACATAGTTTTGACTTGTTCAAACCATGGTATTTTCAATAACATCATATAGATGTGAAAGCTGGACGGTGAAAAAGATAGACAGGAAGAAAATTGATGCCTTTGAATTATGGTGTGGTGGCGAATACTGCATATACCATGGACTGCTCGAAGAACAAACCAGTCAGTACTAGAGGAGATCAAACCTAAGCTTTCTTTAGAAGCTCAGATGACAAGACTTCGACTTTCATACTTTGGACACATCATGCGAAGAGAGAGATCATTAGAGAAAGACATCATGCTTGGCAAGATAGAAGGCCAACTCAAAAGAGGAAGGCCAGCAATGAGATGGCTCGATACAATAAAAGCAGCTACAGGTTCCAGTCTGTCAACAATGAGCCGCCTGACTGAAGACTGAACACAATTTAAGACAACTATCTAGAGCAGCGATGGCGAACCTATGGCACGCGTGCCAGCTGTGGCACGCGAAGGCCTTGCAGCTGGCACGCGGGAAGGTCCGCAATTAGGTTTTTTTTTTTTTTTTCAATTTTACTTGTCTGCTGCCGCTGTCGGGGCCGCCGCGGCAAAATCGAGCGTGCCGCGGGGCCCCCCTGTACCCGGCAGAGCCTGCCCTCCCCGTAGCAGCTCTCTCTTTGGAGCTGCAGTCAGACGCGCCGGCTTGCAGAGCGCGAAGGGAAGAGTTTCCCTTTCGCGACTCTGTTAAGCCCGCGGGGGCTGATGGGAACTTCCCATCAGCCCCCGCGGGTTTAACAGAGCAGCGAGGGAGAAACTCTTCCCTCGCGCTCTGCAAGCCGGCGCGTCTGACTGCAGCTCTAAAGATAGAGCTGCTACGGGGAGGGCAGGCTCTGCCGGATACAGGGGGGCCCCGCGGCACGCTCGATTCTGCCGCGGCGGCCCCGACAGCGGCAACAGACAGGTTTTCTTTTTTTTAAATTTTCCCTGGGCTGGGGGGGGGGGGTTAGGAGTGGTGATGTGATGGGCTGGGCTGGGCTGGGGGGGGGGTTAGTAGTGGTGATGGGCTGGGCTGGGGGGGTTAGGAGTGGTGATGGGCTGGGCTGGGCTGGGCTGGGGGGGGTTAGGAGTGGTGATGGGCTGGGCTGGGGGGGGTTAGGAGTAGTGATGGGCTGGGCTGGGGGGGGGTGTTAGGAGTAGTGCTGGGCTGGGGGGATTTAGGAGTGGTGATGGGCACTGGGCTGGGGGGGGTAGGAGTGGTGATGGACACTGGGCTGGCTGGGGGGGGTTAGGAGTGGTGATGGGCACTGGGCTGGCTGGGGGGGTTAGGAGTGGTGATGGGCGCTGGGCTGGGGGGGTTAGGAGTGGTGATGGGCGCTGGGGGGGCTTAAACTAAAAATTGGGTGATGGGGGATTAGGACTGGAAATGGGCTGGTGGGATTAGGACTGGAAGTGGGTTGATGGGGGGTTAGGACTGGTAATGGGCTATGGGGGGGCCTAAACTCAAAATTGGGTGATGGGGGATTAGGACTGGAAATGGGCTGGTGGGATTAGGACTGGAAGTGGGTTGATGGGGGGTTAGGACTGGTAATGGGCTATGGGGGGGCTTAAACTGAAAATTGGGTGATGGGGGATTAGGACTGGGAGTGGGCTGATGGGGAGGTTAGGACTGGTAATGGGCTATGGGGGGGCTTAAACTGAAAATTGGGTGATGGGGGATTAGGACTGGAAAGGGGCTGGTGGGATTAGGACTGGGAGTGGGCTATGGGGGGCTAGGACTGGTAATGGGTTGGGGTTGCTAGGACTGGAAATGGGCTGAGTGGAAGGGGGCTTGAACTGCAAATAGCTGTTGGGGATGGGGCTTGGCATGGAAATGGGCTGAGGGGAAGTGGGGGGCTTGAACTGCAAATAGCTGATGGGGACGGGGCTTGGAATGGAAATGGGCTGAGGGGAAGTGGGGGGCTTGAACTGCAAATAGCTAATAGGGAGGGGGACTTGGAATGGAAATGGGCTGAGTGGAAGGGGGCTTGAACTGCAAATAACTGATGGGAAGGGGGGCTTGGAATGGGCTCTTAGGGGAGGGAGCTAGGACAGGAACTGGGCTGATGGATGGGCTAGGATAGAACTGAGAATTGGGAGGGGGCGGAGCCTGATGTCCAGCGGGTAAGACGCTTCGCGCTGAAGCTCCCGAGAGGCCTACTTAGAATCCTGACTTAATACCTATATAAACTTACTATTTCGCTCCGGGCTGACCGGGGTACCTCGGGGGGATGGCGGCCCATAAACCAGCGCGCTTGGACTTCGGGTCTCCTTCTTCTTCTCACGGAAAACGCTCCAAAACAGAGGTGTCCTCCCCACAGAAGATGGCTCCATTTCGGGAAAACCCCGAAATGCACCTGGAGATTTTAGAGGAAATACGCGGCGTGAAGGAATTGGTGCAGTCCAATGGAGAAGCGCTTAGAGCCATGCGAGAAGACTTTGGAGTGCTCCAGGACCGGCTTGAAAGTCTCTCATTACGGCAGGACAATATGGCGGGGGTCCTCGACTCGCACGCGGTGCGCTTGGGCACACTGGACAAGGCTGAGCGCCAGATACAGAATCTTCAAAAGGAGTTAGAAGATAGCAATAATCGAGCCCGTCGCAACAATGTGAGGCTCATTGGAATACCGGAGGGGTTGGAAGCGGGAGATATGAGAGAATTCCTGCTCAAAACTCTTCCCTCCTTGCTGAAGATCACCTTTCATAAAGAACTGGAAATCGATCGTGCACACCGTGTTCCTACCCACATGGCGCTCAACCGAACGACCCCCCGGCCTATTATCTTTCGCTTGCTACGATATCAACAAGTGGAACAAATTTTAAATGCTGCTCGGGCGAACCATCATTTGGAATTTGAAGGTCACAAAGTCTCCTTCTTCCCTGATTTGGCAAAGCCTACCGTTGACCGACGGAAGAAACTCCTTGCTTTTCGCCCTCGACTTCAACAGCTACAGGCTCGCTTTGGCCTGTTGTATCCCGCGAAGCTCCGAGTGACTCTCCACAACCAAACCAGGACATTCGAAGATCCTGATCTACTATCAACATTTTTAGACTCCAAAGAAGCAGAGCAGATGCGCTAATCCAACGACTTGGACTTTTATTTGCCGGCTCTGTCCGCCATTTTGAAGGGCCCGATGCGGCGGTCATAGTCAAGCACAGAGACTACCTGGACTTTCTTTCTTTCTTTCTATGACTTTTTTGTTTTTTGGTCTCCTATCCCTCCATGATGTGTGCCTCGGTCGGATTCGGAGCACGCACAGTCCTACAGGTTATGTGTTTTTTCAATTTCGGCCTTCTCTGGGGCTTCTCCCCGCAGACACATGGTCGCCAGTAATTTTTGGGGTTCTGCTTCTTCTCTACCGCGCTGCGGTTTTTCTTTTTTAATGTGGGGCGCTTCATTGTATTATCTAAGCTTATTTTCTTTTATGCCATATGTACAGCCAGCTACAGTCAATATGAGGGACATTGTGAAATTATGTGCGCTATCATGCTCAGAATTTTTAACTTGTCTTAATGGCCTTATGTAAAATCTTATCACTCAACGTAAAGGGCATTAATAGTCCAATCAAAAGAAAGAAAATCCTTAGCTATCTTAGCCATGAGCATGCTGATTTAGCGTTTCTTCAGGAAACGCACTTAAACTCTGCTGAAACACTGAAACTCAATGTTAAGCCTTACATGGTGGCTGCCTATTCTCCCGCCGTTTCCAAACGGTGCGGGGTAGCCATTCTGGTTAAGAAATCTTTGCAAGCTACTGTAATTGATACTAGCGCTGACAAGGAGGGTAGATGGGCCCGAGTACATCTTAAGGTTGGAGATAGTGAATTTACATGTATTTGCATTTATGCCCCGAATGTGGACAACCCTGCTTACTATGCAAGTATTGCGCAGTTGGCACAGGCCTCTGCCAATACTCCATTAATACTTGGTGGTGATTTTAATCAAGTGTTAGACCCTCTGATAGATAGACAGCCGCCTAGAACGAGTAGTCCACCCAAGAGTCTTGCTACCCTTACAGCTCTGATGCAAGATCTTGCGCTGGTAGATATATGGAGGCTGCTTCACCCCTCCGACTTAGAGTTCACTTTCTTTTCTGCCCCCCATCACTCCCAATCTAGAATAGATTTCTTTCTCATTTCCAAAGCAATGATTCCTCAAGTAGACACGACTAGGACTCATCCTCTCCATATTTCAGATCATGCTGCCATATCTTTATCATTACATGTCACTGCGCGGGACGATTCTCCCCGAGCTTGGTTTTTTGATAGATCCTTACTGGGTCAAAAAGATTTTCAGGTTGATATAAAGGCCGCTATCCAAGATTATTTTCATTTTAACTCACCCCATGACACAGCGAGCTGGGCTTGGTGGGAGGGTTTTAAAGCATCTATCCGCGCAACTATAACTAGCTATCAAATTCGGCAGGGGAAACAAAGAAAGCAGCAATTACTGATTCTAGAGCAGCAGATACAAGCTGGGGAGCGTCTTCTCACGTCCCGTACTGACCCATGTATTTTACTCCGTTTACAACGCTTGCGTTTTCAATACAATCAGCTTTTGTACACTGCTGCTGTTAAAAATATTGAATCACAACAAGGGCTATATTATCGGGAAAATAATCGTGCTGGCAAATTATTAGCAAATGCCCTAAAAGGTCAAAAAGAAGCCAAGCGTGTTACCGCCCTCCGTAATCCGTCGGGGGGGGGGGGGGGCTTGGTCACAAAAGATACCGAAATCTTATAAATCTTTCGTGATTTTTATACTCGGCTTTATCAATCTGAATGTGATTTTGAGCCCGATGTATTTGAACGCTTACTTTCAGGGGTACAAAGACCGACCCTATCTGACGAAGATAGAGTGGCCTTGGACACACCATTTACTGTCTCAGAAATTCATTCTGCTATCAAGAAATGTGCCTCAGGTCGAGCCGCAGGCCCAGACGGTCTCCCTGCTGAATTCTACAAAACCTTTCACGCCGACTTAGCTCCAGTTTTGAAACTTTATTTTTCTGCTCTGGCCGAGGAGGGTTCTCCTTCTGGGTCCTTTTCAATGGCAAATGTAGTAGTTTTTGAGAAAGAGGGGAGAGACCCGCAACTAACAGCTAATTATCGTCCAATTTCCCTCCTAAACGCGGACTATAAAATATTTGCCACCATTCTCTCTACCCGGCTCTCTGATAGGATGCCTACCTTAATACACCCAGATCAATGCGGTTTCATTCCTGGTAGATCAACTGCTGACAATGCTCGGACTCTATGCCATGTACTGACTACCGCAGTTAATCTTGATCGCCCATTTGTTGGTCTCTCACTTGATGCTGAGAAGGCCTTTGATCGCTTAGAGTGGCCCTTCCTGTTTGCAGTCCTCCGCTGGTACGGATTCGGGGAAGGTTTTCTCCGTTGTCTTCGCACCATGTACGCACAGCCTACAGCCAGTATATGTGCCAATGCTTTAAAGTCTCAGCCTTTTCCCCTTCAACGCGGCACTCGCCAGGGATGCCCACTGTCTCCACTTCTCTTCGATCTTGCACTCGAACCCTTGGCTTTACTAATCCGGCAATCGGAGGAGATTCATGGAGTCCCCTTCACCCATAGGGAAATCAAAATTTCAGCGTATGCTGATGACCTTATGCTTTTTGTCTCTATAGACTCAGTACCGGCTGTCCTAGAGCAAATTGGTAAATACTCACAACTGTCCGGTTATAAGATAAATTGGACCAAGTCGGTAGCCTTTCCATTAAATCCTTTGCTTCATCAGGCAGATATGCAACCCTTCCCCTTTTTATGGCAACCTCGCATGGTCAAATACCTTGGGGTTCACTATTGTTCTCCTTTGGAAGACACTATCTCCTTCAATGCCAAAGACTTAACCTCTAAAGTCCGGGCGCTTACTCACCGCTGGACTCCTTTAACACTTACCTGGTGGGGTCGATTAGAAACCATAAAAATGATGATTGTTCCGAAAGTGAATTATATCTTAGAAATGTTGCCCTGTCTCTTACCTCGACGTATATATAAAGATATAGAGGGCCTTCTGACTAGATACTTGTGGCAAAACAAGACACCTAGGATAGCGAAACATAAGCTGCAAGCAGATAAGGAAAATGGGGGTGTCAGATTCCCTGATTTCCTGAAGTATCATCAATCTTTTCTTCTCAAACAAGGCGCTCGTTGGCTGGAAGATCCAGTACCGAGTAGACCTGTGTGGCTAGACATAGAAGAGGACCTTTGCAAACCGATTCCTCTTACTTTTCTCCCTGGTATGACTCTCCCATCAGACTCCCACTTTCCACCAATGCTTTTAGACACCTTAGGTGCCTTTAATAATCTTATGCAATCTTTAGACTCCCGACTCTGTCCGTTAGACAAGCTCCCACTTTGGTACAATACTCGATTTCGAATACAAAATAAGCCGATGGCGTGGAGCCCCTGGTACACTAGGGGCATTTGGATTCCCAGTCAGTTGTTCCATGAAGGTCGCTGGAAAACTTTTAGTGAATTGCAAATTGAATTTGGTCTCCCAGCGAAACACTACTTTCAGTTGGTGCAACTTCAGCATTGCCTTCGGAGTGCTAAGGTGCTCCCGCCATCGGCCTCCCCTACACAAGGTTGGTTGGAGACTATCCGATCTATCGGTAATTCACCGGGTGTAGCATCCAATTTTTACAAAACCTTATGTAATGCTATAACTAGAGATACCCCTATAGCGCAGAAAGCATGGGAGAGAGAATTGCATGTGACTTTGACCCCGGAGCAATGGAGCCTTGTCTGGAGTAGAGTGACACGGGTCTCCCGATCCGCCTCACTCACTCAGACACTCTTCTTTCTAGCCCACCGGTGTTTTTACACTCCTGACAGATTAGCCAAATGGAACACTACTCAGGGCAATAGCTGCTGGACATGTCATGCGGCCATTGGTTCACTACCTCATGTTATGTATGAATGTCCCGCACTACAGTATTACTGGCGTCGGGTCTGGGGTCGTATCCAGTCTATTTTGCACTTTCAAGAGCCCCTTTCTTGGAGGATAGTGGGACTTCGCTCAGCTGCGGGGATCCCCTCTCTTCCAAAAACGGCTTACTTCCTTTTGGACTTTATGCTTGGCATTGCTATTTCCCTAATCACGAAATACTGGAAAAATAGCTCTCATCTGAGCCCCAATGAATGGTGGAATCATGTCTGTCTCTACAGTAAATATGAACAAATACCTCGTATGTTTGCTTCCCCCATTCAGACTCCTCATCATCGGTCTAAATGGAAGATGCTCAATGACTATGTACATTCTGCTCAATGCTCTCATCTGACTGTCTAAATTTGTATATATCTTTGTCCCATGATTATTCTGTATCGCAGATACTCTTTTGATTGTTTTGATGTATAATCACTGTTGTTTGGAAGCGTTCACATGCTGACATAATCAGCTAGAGAAGAAGCGTGGGGGTGGGGGGTAATTGGGTTTACTTTTCTTTATTGTATACTTGTTTTGTCTCCTTTGGTGTGTTGTTTCTTTTGTTTGTTGCAAAATGAAAATAAAAGTTTAAAAAAAAAAAGAACTGAGAATTGGGTGTTGGGGGAGCTAAGATTGGAAATGGGCTGTGGTGGGGGCTTGGATTGAAATGGACTCATGGAGAGGCTAGAACTGGAGGTAGGCTCATGGGGGGCTTGGATTAGAAATGGGCTGAGTGGAGGGGAGCTAGGATTTAACATGGGCTGATGGTGGGGCTAGGAAAGGACTAGAAATGGGCTGATGGGAGGCTGGTATTGGAAATGAGCTGATGAAGGGACTCGGATAGGACTGGAAATGGATGGGGGAGCTAGGACTGGAAATGGACTGATGAGGGGACTAGAAGGGAGCGGATACTGGGTGGGGCTGGAACTAAAAGGGAGCTGATGTTGGGGGAGATTAGAAGGGGATGGGGCTGGGAGAATGAAATGGAGAGGGGAAAAATATTTTGTGTGTGAGGGAAGAAAAATGTACAATTGGCCGGGTATTGGGAGAGTAAGTGGGGATTGAGGATGGAGGGGTAAAATTTGAGTGGATGAAATAGGAATGAGGAAAGAGCAAAAGGAGAAAGATTAGTATGTTAAAGCGGATGTAGAGAGAGAGAATGGAAAAAAAAACTAGAAGAGAGAAGAAAGGACAAATGGACAGCAGATGATGGAGAGTTAGCAGAAAACATGAAGAAACCAGAAGAAAGTGGCTGGAGCAATTGCAACTGTGTAACTGAGCTGAGGTATTCTGTTTATGTAATTCCTTTTTGACATTGCCACTTGTTCTCTTTCCCCAGTAGGTCATGTATTGTTGTTCCCTGAAATGTATTGGTTTAATATTTGCAGTGTTGCCTTTTGATAGGTATGGTATGGTGCTTTGTGACTCCTGGTAGTGCTGTTAGGATACGGCGGGTTTGCTATTGGTTCTAAATGGGCAGTGTTTGTAGTAGTTCCTAATGTTCCTGGCGGTTGGCACTGGATTATAGTAATGTAGAAATCTTTTAGTCTGTCTTTATCCATACACTCATTAAGAGACATGTTTACTAAAAGTTAGTGTATGTTAGCATTATGCAAATATTTATGCAAATTGATGTGCTGGCACTTTGAGGAAATTCTTTGGTTTTGTGCGGCAGTTTGGGCACTCGGGCTCAAAAAGGTTAGCCATCACTGATCTAGAGGGTCGCCATGAGTCGATATCGACTCTACGGCACTTAACAACAACAACATGCTGATAACTACATATACCACAACAGCCTGCTCCTCTACAGCACTGTCTAAAATCTTATGAGGTGATGAGTGAAGTCCATTACCCTTCTCACCAAACAGGCAAGTGACCAAGCAATTTTCATGTCTACCAGCTACCTAGCTATCTTTATCCCTTATGATGAAGATATGCTGGCTGCCCTAACCCTTTTCTCATGGGTGAAAGTCTTTGGGACTTATAGTCGTGCAAGAGGGTGTTGCATCAGCTAGAGGTTAGGTCCTAGCTGCAAAATCATTTCCTGCCACACCCTGCTGATGCTTTTCTTTCAGGTGATGTTGCTTTTCCTAGGCAGCACAGGGGCTGCTAGAGTGGAGAAGGGTCATGACTTCTATGCCCCTGAAGGCCTATTCTATAAATTTCTTTCTGTCTCAGCTACTCTTAAGTCTGCTCCTTTAGCCTCCAGAGATCATACTCATCTCTGAGAGCCAGAAGCTCTCTGCACCAAAGACACACATATGACCTCTTAGCGGTTGGTAGATAATCATACATATGACACTCAGTCAATAAACCAAACATTCAATATTGTTGAGTTGCTAAAGGAGTATGGTATATTTAGTCCAAAGTAAAGACCTTCAAAATTTATATTAATTGGTCTATAACTTGCAAGTGAATTATAATTCATCTATTTATTAGGTCAAGCTTACTTCTTTCTTTATTTAAAAACTAAATTATCTATTGTGACAAATTTATCTCTTGAACACTTAACTCAGACTATGAATTAAGGCATTTTCTTGGAATAGGTAGGATTTGAGGAGGTAGAATGGGAAAAAAGGCACACATGTAACCTAAGGGGCTTGCTTACTAAGCTGCGCCAATGGCTAGCACACACTTTGGCCGAAGCAGAAAAGTTTAGCATGCATTTTCTGGCAGTTTTCCCACATTAGACTTGCTCTCCAATGCAGAAAGTAAGCTAATGCTGGAAAAATACCCAAAAAATTACACTGTAGCGCACTTGGCATGCAAATCACTGCCTAAGTAATTGTGCCTAATGTAAAAAACTGTGCTGAAACTTAGTGCAGTTTTTTGCACAGTTTTTTAAGATTGGATCAAACAACAGGGAGCAAGATATAGAAAAAGAAGCTCTTTATTAGTCAAAGCACCCTGACATGGCCACGTTTCGGCACACTGTCTTCTTCAGTGGGAACCTCGGCATCATCGAGGGAGAGCGGGAAGGTAAGCTCCGCCCCGCTTTCCTCCAACAAGGCCAATCGGGCCCGACGGACCCCTGCAGCTCCAGACACCACAAAAGGAGCCTGATCGAAGCATCCCAGCCTCTTCAACCGCGCTCCTCCACCGATCGGCATCATCGAGGGAGAGCGGGAAGGTAAGCTCCGCCCCGCTTTCCTCCAACAAGGCCAATCGGGCCCGACGGACCCCTGCAGCTCCAGACACCACAAAAGGAGCCTGATCGAAGCATCCCAGCCTCTTCAACCGCGCTCCTCCACCGATCGGCATCATCGACGGAGAGCGGGAAGGTAAGCTCCGTCCTGCTCCCCTCCGACAAGGCCAATCGGGCCTGACGGACCCCTGCACCTCCGGACACCACAAAAGGAGCCTGATCGAAGCATCCCAGCCTCTTCAACCGCGCTCCTCCACCGATCGGCATCATCGAGGGAGAGCGGGAAGGTAAGCTCCGCCCCACTCCCCTCCGACAAGGCCAATCAGACCCTCCTCCAGAACGAGGCGTGCCCGCGCCTGAGGGCCTCACCAGAGGGCCCTTTGGCGTGGAACCACAGAACCAACAGCTGAACTACCAACATAAGAAACAGCGCTTCTTTAAAACGAGAGGTTGCACGCATAGAGCTCAGCAACAAAGTAAAGATCCCATAGCTTTCATCAACATTGCATTGCTATTTTGCTATAAATTGTGTTATCTGCTCAAGTTTGCATTGCTTTTTATCAATTTCGCATTGCTATTTGCTAGAACTTGTGCCATTTGCTCAGGATTGCATTACTTTATCAACATTGCATCGCTATTTGCTACAATTTGTGCTATACACCATACATTACAACCATTTGCTATCTACTAGATCAAATGGCTTTTATTTGCACCAATTACTAGAACAATCCTCTCTCTTCTCACTCCTAAACAAGTTGGTGCCATCTACTAGAACAATCTACTGTGTTCATACATGCACACAGATTTCCTTACACACAGATTTCCTCACACACAACACCCCCCAATGGCCCCCACAAGGTTTCAAGCCCTCCCTGTCCCTCTCCTCATAATAACTCTCCTAATACGCAACATTTCCATGTACAAATCAGACCAAACCCCCTATAATACTATCCCCATTATCCACAACCCATACAGAAACACATTACACTTTCCACCATATATCTACTCACATAACCCCAATACGCACCAAAACACCCACAGACCCTATCCTAGACTAATCCAAATAAACCATAAACAACCTATTAATATGAATGACTCCTCCAACACACTCACCCTGAGAAAACTCACCCTCATAAACATATGTTCCATAAGAAACAAATTACCAATCGTCAACGACATGATCAGAGATGAAAAACCCGACATACTCTTCATCACGGAGACATGGCTCTCACCCACCGATACAATACTACTAAACCAACTATACACACAACACTATGGGGTATGTTTACTAAACTGTCTTATTGTGCGCTGAAGGCGGAGAAAGGCTCTCGGAGGGCGGAGGAAGGCTCCCCAGGGGCGGAGAGAAGGGGTCAATGGGTGGAGAGTGGGAGGGGAGAGGCTCCCTGCACACTAACGCTGTGAAATCCGAGGCTCAAAACTAACGCCAGTGAAACCCTGACGTTAGAGCTGATTGGGGCAGTGGGAGCACAATCCGCAGCAGTCGGCAGGCCATAAAAGCGGCGTCCCTGCTCCCAGAGACATCGCGGCCAGGAACCTCCACCTCCTCGGCTCCTGCCCAATCGGGGCAGTGGGCGCACAATCCGCAGTGGTCGGCAGGCCACAAAAGCGGCGTCCCTGCTCCCAGAGACACCGCTGCCAGGAACCTCCACCTCCTCGGCTCCTGCCCAATCGGGGCAGTGGGAGCACAATCCGCAGTGGTCGGCAGGCCATAAAAGTGGTGTCCCTGCAGGGCGTGCCCGCACCTGGTGGGCCCGCGCCTGAAGGCCTCGCCAGAGGGCCCTTTGGCGTGGCCCTTAGGCACGGCATGAAGGCGAGCAGAAGGAAGCCAAGCTAAGGACTCAGCATCGCCAACAGCACCACAGCAAAAACCAACAAGGAGCAGACCAAAGAGAAGGACATCAGAAATGCAAGTAAAACTCTCACAGGACATCACAACAAATCAACATGCTCACAATATTGTTTCTCCCACTCAGCCTCCTCATCATACAAATCCTGCCACCAACCACACACTTCCACTACCCACACTCTAACTCACCATGGCATCCACCAACCACTTGGACATACATAGAACCACAGTGCACGCATATTGACACACACAGAACATCAGTGACAAAAAGAAAAAACACACACAAATCAAACTCATTTATGAATATGTCAAAAAACAGCGAGCCCAGCACAGATCCTTGGGGTACTCCACTATTCACCTTTTTCCATTGGGAAAATTGGCCATTTAGCCCTACCCTCTGCTTTCTATCTTTTAACTAGTTCCTGATCCACAATAGTACACTGCCTCCTATACCATGACTTTTTAGTTTTGCCGAAAGTCTGATGAGGGACCTTGTCAAAGGCTTTCTGAAATTCCAGATACACTATGGGGTATGTTTACTAAACTGCGGTAATCGTACATAACGCGCGTTATGTAACGTTAACGATCGTAAGCGCATCATAACGCGCGTTATGATGTGCTTACGATTGTTAACGCTACATAACGCGCGTTAACCGTAGTTAACGATCGTAAACTCCCGCGGCGCGGTAAAACACCTCAGAAGGTGGAGAGAGGGCGGAGAGAAGGGGTCAATGGGCGGAGAGTGGGCGTGGAGAGGCTCCCTTCACACTAACGCGCTGATCTGAAGAGCTCAATTCCAATGCGAATGAAAACCTGCCGTTAAATGCACATTACAGGGGAGAGAAACCATTTCAGTGTCAGCAATGTACAGCCCTGGCAGGGAAACCTAAAAAAAGTGATAAGTGTGATACATGTGCACAGAACAAAAGGGCACATAAACACTGAAAATGACCCCAACAAACTGGAAAAAAACCATAACCAAGCTGGCCAATAGTGTTATCAATGAGAAACATCAACCCCTCCCCCCCCGAGTAAGCTCCATAGAACAGATATAAACCGTGGAAGGGTCTATACTCCATCCCCATACAAGGTGAATGAGCCCACAGTGAAATAGCGCTGCTCAGGGTTTTCCCCACCATCGGACAGGGTTCCTATGGTGTGCACATGTCCCGCAACATCAGGGCGGGCATGTCGGAACGGCAACTGGACAGATGCCGGAGAAGGGGATACAGAGGGCCAAAGGCGGCACATGCTGTGGTGCAGCTGGGCCACAGTGCGGACTAGGGCGATGCCTAGATGGCCCATACGAATGCTGAAGCAGCAGAGCAGCCAGACAACAACTGCTGAAGGCCCAACATGGGCATGACTGTGTTTCCCACAGTGTCACAGGGGATAGTACCCAGCAGCTACCCCCAAGGGCACGAAACATTGACAGGCGGTGCTGGGAGGAAGCGTGGACACCTATGCAGGCACCCCTACCCCAGAAACCGCACCATAGGCAGCCGCCTACCTGAACACTGGATGGCCTGAGACTGCGCACCACCAGCACCACCAGCAGAAGGGCATGTCAGCATGGTGGCTGAGGGATACTGGTGGTGGAGGGGGCAGTGGCAGCTGCCCAGAGCAGACCGTGGCCTAGCTCTGTGTAGGTGGGTGCCATGTACTGCAACAGACGGGCCCTGTCTGATGAACAGTCATGGTATCACCAAGGAATGTACTGCCTCTGTGACAACAAGGTGGTGCAGTGCACAAAACCAGTGTATTCAGAAGCAGAGGGTCACAGGTTCAAGTCCGAGCTGTGGTTCCTGCCAACCCACTCCCCATATTTTACCCACTACTACAATGTGCTAATACAGACAGCACCTTTATTGCAGATGACGTAAACATGCCCAAGACACCTACATTTTACCCTACAGAGCACAGACACCATAAACATGCACATTACCTAAAGCAGAGCCTCCCAAATGCAGTCCTGGAGGGCCAAACACCATTCCGGTTCCATGCTGCCTCTGATAAAGATGCCTGTGCTGCATTTCTATGCGCCACACCCATGGCATGCAGATGTATCTCATGCATATTCATGAAAACCCGAACAGTGTTTTGCACCGCAGGACTGGAGTTGGGAACCTCTGCCGTAAAGCAGCAGCCAACAGGGGCAGACACACACGCACCCACAGGCCCCGTTATCCAAAGCCTCCTGGAGAGGCAGGACTTTGGGCTCTGCGTGCATCTCCCAATACTAGCACTTGCATACCTTAGTAATGCCACACTAAACCGGGGAATATGGTACACATCTATCAAAAGGTTGCTATGAGTACTGGCAGATAGCAATTCATAGGTTAAGTACACTTTTCTGAGTGAGCTGCATCATAGCAACCTTTCTGATGTCTGTGGAGTGTGCTACAGGTCTTGTGTCTGACAGTGTTTATCAACCTGGGGAGTGACTCCTACAGTATTGCGTACCATAGCCATGCCTGCACTGTGCCCCGGACTGGTGTGGTGGCCTGGGCTGCCCAACACCTCTATAGTTGCACAATGCTGGCATAGGTGTGGGGAGTGTGTGTCTGTCTATCCCAGGGGTGGGCACCTCCGGTCCTGGAGGGCCACAGACCAGTCAGGTTTTCGGGATATCCCTAATGAACATGCATGAGATTTATATGCATTAGAGATATCCTGCCAACCTGACTGGTTTGTGGCCCTCCAGGGCTGGATTTGGAGACCCCTGCCTTACACCTCTGTCATTTAAGATCGTGAGTGGGCAAGGTACAGATGTCCTAGACATCGAAAGGGTATATAGAATGTGTCACATTCCTCCTTGATTCTCACCACCACCAAAAAGGTGTCTAATAGACAATTTTTTGGTGGTGGTGAGAAGTGAGGAGGACTGTAACAAATTCTATCTAACCTTTTTGATGTCTTGGACATCTGCACCTTGTCCACTCATAATCTTAAATGACAGAGGTGTAAGACAGGGGTCTCCAGATCCAGACCTGGAGGGCCACAAACCAGTCAGGTTGGCAGGATATCTCTAATGCATATATATCTCATGCATATTCATTAGAGATATCCCGAAAACCTGACTGGTCTGCGGCCCTCCAGGACCAGGTTTGCCCACCCCTGGTCTATCCAGTGTGTGGTGGCTGCCAACACCCTCCACAGCCCACACTGCTAGCACTGTTGCCAGTATTGGCCTGCCAATGTGCATAATAAGGAGCAAGGTACTGTGGGAATAGCCTTGATAGGGTGGCCTGGCCTGGATGCATCTGCACACGGCATAGGGCAATGGCTCGGACATTGTAGTGCCTGGCCACCACCTGCATGGACAGGGTGGCCATAGCATGTCCTGCTGGGAGGTCCCTCTCACCCTGACTGAGCAGTGACCATGGCATGGCTAGGTTCCCCCATAGTGCTATATTGCATTTCTCTCATGTGATATTTATGGGTTTTCTTTTGGGACCCAATCACTGACTTATCTGCTTGGCATGTATGCTGACATCCTTGTTCTGGATACATGCATTTTCTCCAGGACCATGCACTATGGACTAGCTGGCGGACTGTCTACAGCTAGTATGTGTTTTGCTGGAACACCTTGTGAGGTGCAGCGGCTGGAGGCTTGCTGCTGGAGAATGTCAGATAATGGTGGGGGGCAGCTGAGCATTTCCAGGCCTGCTGTCTGTCTGCTATTGTGTTATGGATGTGTACCGCTCTGTTCCCCAGCAGGACTGGGGTTGGTGGTCCTCTCTACTGCTGCCATTGCAGAGAGGTAGACTGTGGATCTATTGGTGGGTGATCCTGTTTCCCACCCTGAGCCCCAGAGGGTAGGGTGGGTTGTGTGGTGGTACATAGTCTGCCTATGGGTCCATACACCCCCTCCCCTTCACTCACCTATAGTAAGTAACGATGGCACCAACACAGGATATGCACTATTCTGGGTGCAGCATCGCCCATAGGGACTAGACATGACCGAGACATACAGCAGGACACAGATGTATCCTATGGAACTACCTATCACACACTGATGGGGACCTGCAGCATGGCGTATTTCAGCCATGAAAGGTGCTGTGGACCTGGTGCTGGGCGCCCCACCTCAACCTCAGGGTGGGCACTGTACCCGCACAATGTGACTGTCTGTGGCTACTCTGTGGCAGTGCCACACACGGTCTGTTCCCCCTACAAGGCCGAGGTGCTGTGGGGGTGCATACCCGATCTTGTGCCCATCTCTCGACTGCTGATTTGCATGTGCAGTGCATCATGGGTACGGGTGGGTTACCCCTATCCTGGTAACCACAGCAGACAGTTTGTATGGTGACGTGCAGTCCTGCAGCCAGCCAGGGCTTTGTTCACATCCTTATAAGGTGTCCTATAGGGGACATTATAGGGTGCCTTGGCGGACAGTACACTTTATAATGTGCCCTATGGAGTGCGTTATGGGGTGCCTTATGCGGCACCTTACGTTATGCCACCGTGAGGGTGTGTTTGCTGGCAGCACTAATTAAAATACACATCAAATGCCTCAACAATCGCTATTTAAATGTAAAGGGTGCTGCCTCAGCCAGCCTTATATATTAGGCCCACTGGGGAATCGAACCCATGACCCCGTACCATCAGTCAGTGTTGTAACCATTGTGCTACAGCTCTGTTGTTGTGCTTGTATGCCTGCGCACCTTCTTAAGATTAACGCGCGGTAACGTGCCCTATTGCACTCGTTCATTTATGGCGCCTTGTAACGCGCATTCTCGGCGCGTTCTCGGAAACGATGTACCGCCCATGTCCTTATTTGGGGTTTCTGTCTCTATCGCGGCTCCTAACGCGAATCGCACTAACGCAGTTTAGTAAACATACCCCTATATCAACCAACTCACCTTTGTCTACCTGTTTATTTACACCTTCAAAAAAAACATGTTGGCTGTCTCCTATTAGGCTATGACTATCTACATGCTGAGTAATTTTGTTCTCTATGATGGTTTCTACCATTTTTCCCGGTACTGACATCAGGCTCACCGGTCTGTAGTTTCCCGGATCACCCCTGGAACCCTTTTTAAAAATTGGCGTTATATTGGCGATCCTCCAATCTTCAGGTATTACAGATGATTTCAATGAAAGTTCACAGATTACTAATAGGAGGTCTGCAATCTCATATTTCAGTTCTTTTAACACCCTTGGATGTGTACCATCCGGTCCAGGTGATTTGCTACTCTTCAGTTTATCAAATAGTTGTAATACATCTTCCCGGTGTAGCGATATTTCTTTCAATTCCTCTGCAGTATCACCTTTAAATACCACTTCAGTCATGGGTAACATCCCTACATCTTCCTCAGTAAAGACCGAAGCAAAGAATTAATTCAGTCTCTCCGCTATAGCCTTGTCCCCTCTTATTGCCCCTATTACCCCTCTATCTTCTAATGGTCCAATTGACTCTCTCACAGGTTTTTTGCTACGAATGTACTTGAAAAAGTCTTTATTATGCATTTTTGCTTCCGTCCTCAAACTCTTGCTTTGCCTGCCTTTTCAATGCCTTGCATTTAACTTGCCAGTGCTTCTGCTGTTTCCAGTTTTTGTCATTTGGCTCTTTTTTCCATTTCCTGAAAGATGCGTTTTTGGCAACAACAGCCTCTCTGACCTCACCTTTAACCATGCTGGCAGTTTTTTGGGCTTTCTTCCACTTTTCTTAATGCATGGAATACTGCTGGTCTGGGCTTCCAAGATAGTATGATCACTATTGCCAAGTGGCCCCAACACCCTTATCTCTTGCAACAGATCTGGTGTTCCACTAAGGACTAGATCCAATATGGCTTCCCCTCTGGTCGGTTCATGAACCAGCTGCTCCAAGAAGCAGTCATTTATTTCATCTAGGAACTTTATCTCACTAGCATGTCCTGCCATGACACTGACCCAGTCGATACTGCAGTAATTGAAATCACCCTTTATTATTACTGTGCTGTAACTTTTGTTAGCTTCCTTGATTTCTTTGAGCATTTCATCATCCATTTGTTCATTCTGGCCAGGTGGTCGATATTACACCCCCACTTCCATCGCCTTTCTAACAAATCCAATACCCTCATCGTTGCACCATCGTCTCATCTACGCATTGAGACTCCAGAGCTCTACCTGCCTTTTTGGTCCTGCGCATGGAACGGGAAGCATTTCGGAGAACGCTACCCTGGAAGTTCTGGATTTCAACTTCCTACCTAAAAGCCTAAATTTAGCCTCCAGAACCTCCCTACCACATTTTCCTATGTGATTGGTACTGACATGTACCAAGATAGCAGACTCCTCCCCAGCACTATCTAAGACCTTATCTAGGTGGCGCGTGAGGTCCGCTACCTTCGCACCAGGCAGGCATGTTACCAAGAGATCCTCACATCCACCAGCCACCCAGCTATCTACATGCCTAATGATCGAATCACCAGCTATAACAGCTGTCCTAACCCTTCCCTCATGGGACCTATTCCAAGATGGGGCCAGATGAAGCGGCTGGACCAGGACAAAAAGGTGAGAGGGTGCAGGGGGATCTCCATGGCCTGACCCTGACCAAGGCATGCCCGATCAGGGATCGTGCCGTGGGGAAAGGATCTTTGCTGTTGCTGCCGGAGTTTGTGGGTCCTGCATGGAACCACAGTGCCATGGAAACAGGATGCCATGCTACCGCTCCTCCATGCAGGAGCCAGACTGGGCTAACCGGGGAGATGCTGGATGTCCGGACAGCCAGAATCAGGGCATGGTCTGCATATCCAGGCTGGTAGACCTGATTCTGATCCCGCAAGTACGCCTTGCCCCCAAGGCATCAGATTTGTGTGCTACTGGTGCACGTCTCGATTCCGACCAGCTGGACAGGTGGGAGATGCCCAGAATGGAATGGGCCTCAATATAATCTTTGGACTACAACATTAGTAGATAAATCAAGGGGGGAATTATACCAAATAAAACATAAAGCGAAATGGGGGAAAGGTGAAAGAGGGGGGGAGAAGGGGGGAAGAAGGGGGAAAGGGGAAGGAAAAAGGTGGGGAAGGGGAGGAAAAGGATATTTATCAGAACCAACAGAGGACTTACTGGAATGCGATAAAGGCTTTTTGAGGTAAAGAGCTACAACTCACAGGCACATGGAGAACCTTAAATTTATCAGTACATATAGGAGGATAAAAACATTGAATAATCAGACCTATAGGAAAAAGGGGATGTTTTTAACAATCATATTGCCAATATTGTACCTGCTAGTTTTTAACTTTTATGACTCAAATTATCTCTTATCTACTCATTTTACAATTCTTAGCCTGATTTTACACTTGCAGTATTTCCTTTTTTAAGAAGCAGCCCCTTTCTCTTATAGGTCTGATTACTCAATGTTTTTTTATTTTTATGCTCCTATATGTACAGATAAATTTAAGATTTTCCAGTTGCCTGTGAGTTGCAGCGTATTATGATCCTGTTTGGTTTTATTATATGTCCATTTGTATCATATGATTATTTATTTAATTTTAATGCTTATATCATTAGCTTTATTTTAGTAATATGGTCCAACGAGCATTCTCATTCTTCCTTTATTTCTTTTATTCTTCTGGTTTTAATGTATAATTTTTTTTTTAACTTCCAACGAATATTTACTGTATAGTTATATAATTCCACAAATAAGAGGCCACAAGGAGACAAAGAACCTCCCCGAAGGGAGCAAATAAACGGGTGAACCAACATTCCCAGAACCCCCCCCCCCTGCCCATCTAAATGAACCTGAAGCATAAAGTAATCTTTCCCCCCTTTTAATGTATACTGTGACGCTCGCGCCCCTACCAGGCGGTTGCCTAGTAGGGACGGCTGGCCATCTTATATCCCTTCTAGGATTTTTGTGTAGTTGTGTCCGAAAGGAAGTGCCAAGTGGTTATTAAAGCGCACAGGAAATTTTATTCGGTTTCCAGGCTGGTAAGTGGTGAACATAAAAATTCTTCAAGCATAACGTTTTGTCCAGACAAAAGAAAATACAGGATAACTTCTCCAGAAATCAAAATGTCCAAAACATTGTAACCTGGAACAAAACTCACAGCAGTTTCTGTTCCTCACTGCAATTGCTTAACATTATAAAACAACAGCATTTGTAAAACTCTTCACACAGTGGATGGGCTATCAGCTTCAAGCCCGCTGTTGCCACACACACACAAACAGTGTCAGCTGTTTGGGCCTTCACTGAGGTTCTGCAGTTTTAGCTTCCTAGGAGAGATTCTTAACCCTTTTCCTTCAGGCTTACTCCTCTCTTTCAGCTTCTGAAACTGTCTTTAAATTGCAACAGCCTCTTTTTATATTCCACTGTTTCTAGCTCACATTACTAGTGCATCTTAGTGCACAGCTCACATTCCATCTCAGAGACCTCAGACTCAACAACACTTTCCTCAGGGCCTACCTCCATGCTCTCAATTGAGCTACAGCTGGGTTCTTCCTGAAAGTGCTCTGGTGTCTTTTCCTTAAGAGTCTTCACAAGATTAAACAGTCTCTCCCACTGCCTGGCCTTGCCTTCTCCAGGCCGGTCTCTTGGGGGTCTCTCCTGTTTAACTTCCCTCGTGAGATATTTCTTGCTGTGCTGAGCCTTCTGGGGTATGACAGTCTCCTCTGAGGCAGAGCAAGAACTATCCTGCTGGCAATGCTTGTTCCCTGCGTACCTTTCTTGGCTGCCTCTGTAATGGTTCCTCCTTTTGCTGCTCTCCTTGGCTGCAAAGGTTCTCCTCAGCTTGGCCCCAGATCTTTCCTGTCTGTGCCTTCTGGGAACTGGACTCGAACCTGGGCTAGGCCTTGAACTGCAACTGCCACTTGTGCTTGCTCTTGCACTCCTCCTGGACCTTCTTCTCAAAGCCCCTTCCCAACTCAAACTGGCTCTCTATCTTGTGTTTGTTTTCCCTCTGTTAACTGTTGAGCAGGGCAACTCCCTTCCTAGCTCCTCCCACTTGGACCTCCTACTCCTATGCAGGGTTGTCCTGTGGTCTGGGATTGGTTTACCCTTAGCTCTGCCCCCTAGGTTCCTTTCAGGGCTTCTAGTATGGAGTATGTGGTTTTGTGCACCCATCCCCCGCAAAGAAGAAAAATCCTTCTTTTTTTTAGTTTTCCCTAGCTGGGCTGCACCCTCCTTACCACAATACCTATTTAACACACTGAAAGCTCCCCTTCAACAATAACATGTCTCCAATCTTATACTCCAAATATGACTTAAATCAAATTTCCCATTTTTCTGCTCTGCATCTGACATGAACTACAATGCAAGTCCCCCTTGGGATAACAAGACATAATTGACATCCACTTCAGCCGTAGAAATTCACACACCATTCACCTCATTACCGAGGCCTCCTTCTCTTCAATAAAAGCCCGTAGTTGCTCCGTATCTTCGAAAGTACAAGTTTGATTATGTAGAGTAACTCATAATTTTGCCGGTGAGAGCAAACCATATTGGGCCTGTAAAAGCTGCAATCTTGGTCGAAAAGCTAGCAGAAGTTTCCTTCTCTCCACTGTAGCCTTATGGAAGTCTGGATAAAATGCAACATTCGTGCCCTCGAATTTTATAGGCCCCAACGCTCTTGCTACTGCTAAAATCTGCATCGCTTGTGAGTGCCATAGTGCGCACATGATAATTGGGCGCAGCTGCTTGACATTTGGGCCTGGATACGTTGGTATGCGATGAGCACGCTCTATCTCAAATGGTAATTCAAAATCTATTTTCAGCAGCTTTGCAATAGTTGTTACCAGGAATGTTTTGATATTTGTTCCCTCAGCACCCTCTGGAATGCCTATAAGACGAATATTATTTCTTCTTGTGTGATTATTTAAGTCTTCCAAGCTACGTTCCAGATAGCCAATCTTTTTGCTGATAGTGCTGACCTGTTTAAAGCGTTCGTCCTGAATGCCAATTTTGATCTCTAATCCACTTACTTTCTCCGTGAGAGGGACGACTTGCTCCTTTATCTCTTTCAGTTCAGCTATGTCTGCTTGCACCCCGTTCAGGGTTATGCCATTTGTAGCCACCATCTCTCGCATTGCCTGGATTTCCTCCAGTAGTTCTTGCATTGCCGCCGGGCCCTCCTGCGCACACGATGGCTTTTGGGGCGAGGTTGGATCAGGTTTGGCCCTTTTGACTCCTGTATTCACGCTGGTATTGTAATCCAACTTTGTAGGTTTGCCGGTGGCCATTGTCCGGAGAGCTTGCCGCGATCTTTGCAGAGAAGCTGAGCAGTTTAAGCAGGGAAAAGCAGGATTTTATCTCAGAGGAAAGGCATAGTTAAGAATTAGGCAGCCATCTTGGACCCTATAGGCGCCACCTCCCCCATTTTAATGTATTATTATTATTATTGTATTTTTCTTTTATGTTTTGATTTGGTGTTATTCCTTCATTCACTTGTTTTTATGATTTTTATGTTTTATTGATATATGTGTTTTTTATTTTCTGAGGTTCCCCTTGAAGTAGGCAGTGTGCCGAAATGCAGCTTTTGTGTCAGGGTGCATTAACATAAGAACATAAGATATGCCATACTGGGTCAGACCAAGGTTCATCAAGCCCAGTATCCTGTTTCCAACAGTGGCCAATCTAGGTCATACGTACCTAGCAGGTTCCACAATGCCTGTATTAGGTCAAGCATTGATATCCTTGGTCCCTTTTTAATAATGGTTTATGGATCTTTCCTCCAGGAACTTGTCCAAACCTTTTTTAAACCCAGCTACACTAACAGCCTTTACTACATCCTTTGGTAACAAATTCCAGAGTTTGATTACACGTTGAGTGAAAAAATATTTTCTCTTATTTGTCTTAAATAGTTTACCCTGTAGCTTCATTACATGTCCCCTAGTCTTTCTATATTCTGATAGCGTAAACAATCACTCTATGTTTACCCGTTCCACTCCATTCATTAATTTATACAGCTCTATCATATCTCCCCTCAGCTGTGTCTTTTCCAGGTTGAAGAGCCCTAAGCTTTGTAGCCTCTCTTCTTAGGAGTAGCCTTCCATCCCCTTTACCATTTTGGTGGCTCTTCTCTGTACCTTTTCTAATAATGCTATATCCTTTTTAAGATACGGCGACCAGAATTGCACACAATATTCAAGGTGCGGTCGTACCATGGAACGATACAGAGGCATTATAATATCCTTTGTTTCATTTTCCATTCCTTTCCTTATGATACCTAGCATTCTATTTGCTTTCTTGGCTGCCGCTGCACACTGGGCAGAGGGTTTTAACATGTTATCCATGATGACGCCTAAATCTTTTTCTTGGGTGGTAGTTCCCAATGTGGAACCTTGCATCATGTAACCATAGTGTGGGTTGTTCTTTCCTAGGTGCATAACTTTGCACTTGTCCACATTAAATTTCATCTGCCATTTGGATGCCCAGTCTTCCAATTTATCCAGATCCTCCTGCAGTTTTCCACAATCCACTTGGGTTTTAAGAACTTGTGTCATCTGCAAATTTGATAACCTCACTCGTTATTCCCTTTTCCAGGTCATTTATGAATATGTCAAAAAGTAGCGGACCCAGTACAGATCCCTGGGATACTCCACTATTTACCTTTTTCCATTGGGAAAATTGGCTATTTAGCCCTACCCTCTGCTTTCTATCTTTTAACCATTTCCCGATCCACAATAGTACACTGCCTGATATCCCATGACTTTTTAGTTTTGCCAAAGGTCTCTGATGAGGGACCTTGTCAAAGGCTTTCTGAAAGTCCAGATACACTATATCAACCGACTCACCTTTGTCTACCTGTCTATTCACACCTTCAAAAAAACATAACAGATTAGTAAGACAAGATCTTCCTTGTCTAAAGCCATGTTGGCTGTCTCCCATTAGGCCATGACTATCTAAATGCTGAGTAATTTTGTTATTTATGATGGTTTCTACCATTTTTCCCGGTACTGACGTCAGGCTCACTGGTCTGTAGTTTCCCGGATCACCCCTGGAACCCTTTTTAAAAACTGGCGTTACATTGGCGATCCTCAAATCTTCAGGTATTACAGATGATTTCAATGAAAGTTCACAGATTACTAATAGCAGGTCTGCAATCTCATATTTCAGTTCTTTTAACACCCTTGGATGTGTACCATCCGGTCCAGGTGATTTGCTACTCTTCAGTTTATCAAATAGTTGTAATACATCTTCCCAGTGTAGCGATATTTCTCTCAATTCCTCTGCAGTATCTCCTTTAAATACCACTTCAGTCTTGGGTAACATCCCTACATCTTCCTCTGTAAAGACCAAAGCAAAGAATTCATTCAGTCTCTCCGCTATAGCCTTGTCTCCTCTTACTGCGCCTTTTACTCCTCTATCATCTAACGGTCCAATTGACTCTCTCACAGGCTTTTTGCTGCGAATGTACTTGAAAAAGTCTTTATTTCACGTTTTTGCTTCCGTAGCAGGTTTCTTCTCAAATTCTCGCTTTGCCTGCCTTATCAATGCTTTGCATTTAACTTGCCAGTGCTTGTGCTGTTTCCAGTTTTCGTCGTTTCGCTCTTTTTTCCATTTCCTGTAAGATGCTTTTTTGGCAGCAACAGCTTCTCTGACCTCACCTTTAAACCATGCTGGCAGTTTTTTGGACTTTCTTCCACTTTTCTTAATGCATGGAATACAGCTGTTCTGGGCTTCCAGGATAGTATTTTTAAACAATACCCAAGCTTGTTGTAAGTCTTTAACCTTTGCAACTGCTCCTTTTTGTTTTTTCTTAACTATTTTCCTCATTTTATCATAGTCTCCCTTTCGAAAGTTAAAAGGTAGTACTGTGGATTTCCTTACTATCCCTCCTCCACTAATTAAATCAAACACGATCATGCTATGATCACTATTGCCCAGTGGCCCCAACATCCTAATTTCTTGCACCAGATCTGGTGTTCCACTAAGGACTAGGCCCAATATGGCTTCCCCTCTGGTCGGTTCATAAACCAGCTGCTCCAAGAAGCAGTCATTTATTTCATCTGGGAACTTTATCTCCCTAGCATGTCCTGTCATGACACTGACCCAGTCAATACCGAGGTAATTGAAATCACCCATTATTATTACTGTGCTGTGACTTTTGTTAGCTTCCTTGATTTCTTTGAGGATTTCATCACCCATTTGTTCATTCTGGCCAGGCGGTCGATAGTACACCCCCACTGCCATCACCTTCCCCTTCATACATGGAATTTCAATCCATAGAGATTCTACAGCAAATTTTGTTTCCTGCAAAACTTTAATCCTTTCTGACTCAATGCCCTCTCTAACATAGAGCGCAACCCCTCCACCAATTTGATCAGTTCTATCATTACGATATAGTTTGTACCCAGGTATCACAGTTTCCCACTGGTTATCCTCCTTCCACCATGTCTCTGAGATTCCAATCATATCTAACCTCTCATTTAGTGCTATATATTCTAACTCTCCCCTCTTATTGATTAGACTTCTAGCATTTGCATACAAGCATTTTAGAGACTGTATTTTATTAATATTAATCTGGCTATTGGTAGGCATGGGTAATTTGGAATCTTTACGCTCTGTCTGCACCATATTCAAGGACATTTGGGCTACTTTACTCTTTTTTGGAACCTCTCTGCTTTTCGTAGTATCCTTCAAGGATACCTTCTTCCGAACCATGCACTCTTGGGCGATTGTCGGCTTTCCCCTATTTTCTAGTTTAAAAGCTTCTCTATCTCCTTTTTAAAGGTTAATGCCAGCAGTCTGGTTCCATCCTGGTTAAGGTGAAGCCCATTCCTTTGGAAGAGCCCCTCCTTTCCCCAGAATGTTCCCCAGTTCCTAACAAATCTAAAACCCTCATCCTTGCACCATTGTCTCATCGATGCATTGAGACTCCAGAGCTCTGCCTGCCTTTTGGGTCCTGCACATGGAATGGGAAGCATTTCAGAGAACGCTACCCTGGAAGTTCTGGATTTCAACTTCCTATCTAAAAGCTTAAATTTAGCCTCCAGAACCTCCCTACTATATTTTCCTATGTGATTGGTACCGACATGTACCAAGACAGCAGACTCCTCCCCAGCACTATCTAAGACCTTATCTAGGTGGTGCGTAAGGTCCGCTACCTTCGCACCAGGCAGGCATGTTACCAGGTGATCGTCACGTCCACCAGCCACCCAGCTATCTACATGCCTAAGGATTGAATCACCAACTATAACAGCTGTCCTAACCCTTCCCTCATGGGCATATGACCCTGAAGAAACGTCCTCAGTGCGAGAGGGTTTTACATCACCTAGAGGACTGGTCCTAGTTACAGGATCATGTCCTGCCACACCAGGGTGATGCTCTCCTGTCACGTGACCTCTCTCCTCCATGGCAACAGGGATGCTGCCAGACTGGAGGTGGGACTTCAGGACTATATCCCTGTAGGTCTTATCCATGTACCTCTCTGTCTTTCTTATGTCTTCCAGGTCTTCTATTCTAGCCTCTAGAGAACAGACTTGTTCGCTGAGAGCAAAGAGCTCATTTCACTTAGTGCATATGTCAGACCTCTCTCCAACTGGGAGAAAATCATACATGTGACACCCAATACAAAAGACTGGAAAGCCCCCATCTCGCTGCTGGACTGTTGTCTGCATCTTAGTTTAAAGCTTGTATTTAGGTCTTTAAATTCTGTACTTACTAAGGGTTGGTGTGGATGCTTATACTAATAAAAGTGTATCTAATACCTTTAATATACCTTGTTCACCTGAAGCTTAATTAATCTCAGGCTCTCAATGTATGACTGATTTGGATAAAGAGCTGCACCTGAGAGCAGCCCCTTTCCTCTAAGACGTGTAAGTACCTATAAAGCTACAATTACCCCAGGGGTGGGTGGGTGTCGGGGAGGGAGGGAGGGAGGGAAATAAGACCTATTAAAAGAGGGCTGTTACAAGGTACCCTGTCCTGTACCCTCAGCAGAGGATGAGGGGGTTAGTCCCTCAGGTAGACTAGAGCAAGAAAAAAGTTTAAAACACAGCACATTCTGGGGACACTAATAAATGACTTCTTTATCTACACCTGCCTCCCTTTTGTTTGGTTTATTGTTTCTGTGAGGGTGTGTGGAGGGAGACTATGATAGAATGAGGAATATAGTTAGGAAAAAACTAAAAGGAGTGGTTCCAAAGGTTAAAGACTTACAGCAAGCTTGGGTGTTATTTAAAAATACTATCCTCAAAGCCCAGACCAGCTGTATTCCACGCATTAGGAAAAGTGGAAGAAAGTCCAAAAAACTGCCAGCATGGTTTAAAGGTGAGGTCAGAGAGGCTGTTGCTGCCAAAAAAGCAACCTTCAGGAAATGGAAAAAAGAGCCAAATGATGAAAACTGGAAACAGCACAAGCACTGGCAAGTTAAATGCAAAGCATTGATAAGGCAGGCAAAGCGGGAATTTGAGAAGAAACTTGCTAAGGAAGCAAAAACACGAAATAAAGACTTTTTCAAGTACATTCGTAGCAAAAGGCCTGTGAGAGAGTCAATTGGACCATTGGATGATAGAGGGGTAAAAGGGGCAGTAAGAGGAAACAAGGCTATAGCAGAGAGACTGAATGAATTCTTTGCTTCGGTCTTTACTGAGGAAGATGTAGGGATGTTACCCAAGACTGAAGTGGTATTTAAAGGTGATACTGCAGAGGAATTGAGAGAAATATCGCTACACCGGGAAGATATATTACAACTATTTGATAAACTGAATAGTAGCAAATCACCTGGACCGGATGGTATACATCCCAGAGTGTTGAAAGAACTGAAATATGAGATTGCAGACCTGCTATTGGTAATCTGTGAACTTTCATTAAAATCATCTGTAATACCTGAAGATTGGAGGGTCGCCAACGTAACACAAATTTTTAAAAAGGGTTCCAGGGGTGACCTAGGAAATTACAGACCGGTGAGCCTGACGTCAGTACCAGGGAAAATGGTAGAAACCATCATAAAGAACAAAATTACACAGCATGTAGATAGTCATGGCCTAATGGGAGACAGCCAACATGGCTTTAGACAAGGAAGATCTTGTCTTACTAATTTGATATGTTTTTTTGAAGGTGTGCATAAACAGGTAGACAAAGGTGAGTTGGTTGATATAGTGTATCTGGACTTTCAGAAAGCTTTTGACAAAGTCCCCCATCAGAGACTTTTGGTGAAGCTAAAAAGTCATGGGATAGGAGGCAGTGTACTATTGTGGATCGGGAACTGGTTAAAAGATAGAAAGCAGAGGGTAGGGCTAAATGGCCAATATTCCCAATGGAAAAAGGTGAATAGTGGAGTACCCCAGGGATCTGTACTGGGTCCGCTGCTTTTTGACATATTCATAAATGACCTGGAAAAGGGAATAACTAGTGAGGTTATCAAATTTGCAGATGACACAAAACTGTTTAAAGTTGTTAAAACCCAAGAGGATTGTGGAAAACTGCAGGAGGATCTGGATAAATTGGAAGACTGGGCATCCAAATGGCAGATGAAATTTAATGTGGACAAGTGCAAAGTTATGCACCTAGGAAAGAACAACCCACACTATAGTTACACGATGCAAGGCTCCACATTAGAAACCACCACCCAGGAAAAAGATTTAGGAGTCATCGTGGATAACTTGTTAAAACCCTCCGCCCAGTGTGCAGCGGCGGCCAAGAAAGCAAATAGAATGCTGGGTATCATAAGGAAAGGGATGGAGAATAAAACAAAGGATGTTATAATGCCTCTGTATCGCTCCATGGTACGACCGCACCTTGAATATTGTGTGAAATTCTGGTCACCGTATCTTAAAAAGGACATAGCGTTATTAGAAAAAGTACAGAGAAGAGCCACCAAATTGGTGAAGGTGATGGAAGGCTTCTCCTATGAAGAGAGGCTAAGAAGGTTAGGGCTCTTTAGCCTGGAGAAGAGACGGCTGAGGGGAGATATGATAGAAGTCTATAAATTAATGAATGGAGTGGAACGGATAAACATGGATCAATTGTTTATGCTATCAGAGTATAGAAAGACTAGGGGACATGTAATGAAGCTACAGGGTAAACTATTTAGGACAAATAAGAGAAAATATTTTTTCACTCAACGTGTAATCAAACTCTGGAATCTGTTACCGGAGGATGTAGTAAGGGCTATTAGTATAGCTGGGTTTAAAAAAGGTTTGGACAAGTTCCTGGAGGAAAGGTCCATATACCACTATTAAAAATGGACCCAGGATATCAATGCTTGACCCAGTACAAGCATTGTGGAACCTGTGTCTTTTGGGGATATTGCTAGGTACGTATGACCTAAATTGGCCACTGTTGGAAACAGGATACTGGGCTTGATGGACCTCGGTCTGACCCAGTATGGCATGTCTTATGTTCTTATGTTCTTATGTGCTTCCTTGTTAAACTTTTAACACTAGATCTTCATGCCAGCATCGTGCAAGTATAAAGATCCATCAAGGAGCAAAAGTATCATCTGAGGTGAAGTTTGACACTTCAACTCTGATTATCCAGGCATCGGGACAAGCCTCCAATGCCATCAGAATACTGTTGAGGGGCCAGTGTTCCCTTTCCTGACACCAACCCCCCAACAGAAACCAAATCCCTGGTGGCTTAGCAGCCCTGATTCCCCATCCACCCAATAACAAAAACTCTGGTGGCCCTGTGGTCCCTGAACCCCCCACCCCCTCCCGGTACCTTTAATCTGGATCAGGAGCATTGCTCCCATGTTCTCACCCTTGCACGGCCATCTTGAAAAATGCCGGTGCCTGGGCCCATGTGGTGCATCGTGGGATGCACCTGGCAGGGTCAGACTGCCATACAAAACATTTTTTGCATTGCGTGGGGACAGGCATCGCCATTTAAGGCAAAAATTGCCTTATATGGCAGTCTGACCCCACCCAGTGCATCCCAGAATGCACCACATGGGGCTAGGTGCTGCCATTTTTCAAGATGACAGCGCAGGGGCGGGAGCATGTAGGCAATGCTCCCAATCTAGATTAAAGGTACTGGGAGAGGGGTATGGGGGTTCAGGGGCCACCAGGGATTTTTATTGGGTGGGTGGGTGAATGGGATCATGGCTGCTGGGCCATCAGGGTTTTTTTACTGGGTGGGTGGATTGGAGGATCGGGGCTGCCAGGCCACCAGGAAATTTTTTATTGGGTGGGTGAGGGATTGGGGCCACTGGGCCAATGAGACTTTGTTTCTGTCGGGGGGTTCATTGTCCAAAGTGAGCACCGGACCCCTGACAGTATGCTGATGGCATCTGGTGCTTTCCCTGATGCCTAGGTCTTCTTCTTTAATCCTTAACTGGCACTTCACCTCAGATGACTCTGTTTCTCCGGGACAGCATGCCAAACTTGTGCCAACTTCTGTGCGCATGTGTTTGGCTTGCTCTCCCAGTTTAACACTGACTTTTTGAGCACTGGGTAATTGAAAATTGCATTCCAGTGCAAAGAGTTAACGTTAAAGCCATGCTATGAAACCCTGCATTAAAGCTTTAAGCACTGGGCTGTAGCACATGGTTTCTGCATTAGCCTGACTATTTGTAATTAGGTCCCACTGAGTAACATGGGACCTAGTTACAAACAGCACCTGTTAACCATTAGCCCAGCTTAGTAAATATGCCCCTAAGATTATTTCTCTTAAGGCACTTTAAAGAAGATAACAAGTAACGTTTTTTCTTCTAGGGAAAACAACCTACAGTATTACTATTTCTCTTATGGCAATCTTAACAAAGTAATAACTAACCAATAAATAGTGAACAGGGGTGGCCAATACTAAATTATTCTGGATCTTCAGTGCCACTATCCAGATAATGCTGGCACTGATATCCAGTTACAGCAATGAGCACTGTTGCTCTCATGAGGGTAGTTACTAATGTGCATTAAGGGCATAAGTCACAATATTTGCTTCTTAATGTGTGATAAACTGTAAAATCATAGAAACAGAAAATGATAGCAGATATAGACCAATGACCTAGCCACTCTACCCATTCATAAGAACTATTAAGTTCTATAATCCCTTTCTCTCCCTTAGAGATCTTCTGTACTAGTCCCATGCTTTCTTGAATTTAGATTCAGTTCTTGTCTCCACCAACTCCACTGAGAGGCTGTTCTATTACTCTTTCCATAAATAAATATTTTCTTAGCATATTCCTGAGTCTAGCCCCTTTCACCTTCATCCTATGCCCCATCATTCTAGAGCTTCCTTTCAATTGAAAGAGGATCTCCTCCTTTGCATTTATGCCACAGAGATATTTAAACGTCTCTATCATACCTCCCCTCTCCTGCCTTTCTTTCAAAATATACATAGTGAGATCTTTAAGTCTGTCCCTATATGCTTTATGATGAAGACAACTGACCATTTTAGTAACCATCCTCTACATTGTCTCCATCCTGATAATATATTTTTGAAGATGCAATCTCCAGAATTGTACACAGTATTCCAAATGAGGTCTCACCAGAGACTTATACTGTACAGAGGCACTATCACTTCCTTCTTCCTGCTGGCTATTTCTCTCCCTATGTACCCAACCACTGCTCTGGCTTTTGATGTTGCGTATTCTATCTGTATAGCCACCTTAAGATCATCAGATATGATCATCTCCATGTCCTGCTCTTCCTTCATGGACAGAAGTACTTCACCACCCCCTATATTGTACAGCTTCCTTGGGTTTTTGCAGTCCAATTGCATGACTCTGCATTTTTTAGCATTAAATCTCAGCTGCCAAATTCTGAACTATTCTTCAAGCTTCCAAGATGTCTAGCCTATTATAGATTTTGGTATCATCTGGAATGAGGCAAACCTTATCCTGCAGCCCTTCCACAATATCACTTACAAAAATGTTAAAAAATGATCAATACCTGTGGCATGCAAAGTGTGCCTTAGAGTCAATGCTGACTCCTAGCAACCCAACAGCTCCTGGATTTTCTTGGCAGTGTGATCAGAAGTAGATTGCTAGGCCTTTCTTCAGAGGCAATGGAGGGCTAAGTGGGAATTGAACCCTAGTCTACTTGATACCATTGCCAGTGCTCTAACTGCTAGACTACTTCTCCATTTGAACTGTGGCATACCACTGTTAATATGTTTATCCTCAGAGTCAAATCAATTTACCACTACACTTTGTTGCCAGCTACTAAACCAGTTTCTAACCAAGTCAATCATTGTTGGGTCCTTCCAAAGACACCTATGTGGAATTGTGTCAAAGGCTTTGTTGAAATCTAAGTACACCACATCATGCTCTCTCCCCCAATCCAACTCTCTGATCACCCAGTCAAATAAATTAATCAGAATCATCTGACAAGACCTACCTCTAGTAAAACAATGCTGCCTCCGATCCTGCAATCTATTGGATTCAAGAAACTGAATTATCCTTTGTTTTAGCAGCATTACCATTAATTTACTCACCATAGAGGTCAGTTCCCCTTCTCTAGTCCTTCAGGACCACTCACAACTCTGAACCCTCAGATGTATCCTATCTGGTCCCATTGTCTTGTCTACCTTTAATTTAGCTAGCTTCTCACGAAGACAGCTTTATGAAAATCATTCAAGATCTGCCTCACTTCCATTCCTATATGTGTGTATGTTTCTGAGGTCCTATTTCTATCCCTTCATTTGTGAACATAGAACAGAAATATTTGTTAAGCAATTCCACATTATCTTTATCTTCCCTCCTTCACCCTTGAGTCTGACAATACCACGTTTGCATTTCCTCCTATCACTAACCTATCTAAAAAAAAGTTGTATCCCCCATTTTACTGCACTGGCTTTTTTTCCTCCACTTGCATCTTTGCTTTCCTGACTGCTTTCCTAGTTTCTCTTAGCTTTTCCAAATATTGCTGCTTATCTTCGTCTTTCTGTGATCTTTCATTATAGCATTTAGATCCAGCATCTTAATTCCTATACTACATGCATTAATATACATGACCCCAAGAAGGACAGCGCTAAAGCAAAAGTTGCTACAACTGCTTGAGCTGGCCCTTGTTATATCCTTGACTGAAGAATGGTATTTCTATCAGGAAGGATGAGCATGGAGCGCTGATTGAGGATGGGGACACCCACCTAGCCAGATTTAGAAACTGTAATAGAAATACTTGACTTGAATATAGTGGTAGTCATGGAGAAAAGATACACAGAAGACGACTGGGATGTAATTATACCAGACTATAATCTATTCAGGAAAGACAGGGTAGGAAGAAAGGGAGGAGGAATGGTGCCATATGTAAAAAAATAATATTAAAGCCAGAGAACTGCAGGGCTTATGAGGGAAGGAGGAGACACTGTGGGCTAGTCTGGAAAGAGGGAATAGAACATACATTTACATTGGTATGATGTACAGACCTCCTTTGCAGGCGAAAAAACAAGGGGCCTGATTTTCAAAGGCCTTTCACAGGTAACTTCCCTATGGACAGTGCCCTTTGAAAATTCTGGATATGTCCCTAACGTGCCCATATGCTATCCGCATAGCATTGGGGTGTGTTGGGGCATTTCGGGGCAGAGCGGAGGCAGGCCATAGCACTACCCATGTAGCATCAATTTTTGATGCTACACGGTTAGCGCTCTGCGCCTTAAAGATAGGCATGGGAAAACCTCGCCTATCTTTAAGGCGCTGGGGCTAACTGTGTAGTATCGAAAACTGGTGCTACACAGGTAGCTCCTGTGGCTTCCTATCTGTGTAGCAACACCAAGAGTTTCGATGCTGGGGCTGCATATGACCCCAGCATGGAAAATCCGAGTTAGGCGGGAGGTAGGTGGGCTATGCGCCCATGTGGCACATAGCACTGCCCAGCTCAAATTGGGGCCCAAATATGTAATTGAAGATATTCACAATATTGCTATAAAAGGAGACGTGATATTGGTAGGAGATTTCAATTTTCCAGATGTTGATTAGGAGATTCCAGTTGTGGTGTCATCAGAAATACTGTAGAGAGATCTTGGATTCTCTAGAGGGAGAACTGGTAAAGGAACCTAGGTGGGAGGGGACAATACTGGACTTACAAATTGAAAGAGTGCTTCTGATGTTGTAGTGGGTGATCATCTGGCATCCAGTGATCACTGGATAATGTACTTGACATAGAAACATGACGGCAGAAAATGAGCATATGGCCTATCCAGTCTACCCTTTCATACCAACTACTATAGACCCTTTTTTTCCTTTAGAGATCTTCTCTGTTGGTCCCATACTTTCTTGAATTCAGATCCTGTCCTAGTCTCTACCTCCACTGGGAAACTATTCCACTCATCTACTACTCTTTCTATAAAGAAATATTTCCACATATTACTCCTGAGTCCATCCCCTTTCACCTTCATCCTATGATCCCTTGTTGCAAAGCTTTCTTTCAATTTGAAGGGACTCTCCTCCTGAGCATTTATGCCATGGGGGTATTTAAAAGTCTATCATATATTCTTTCTCCTACCTTTCCTCCAAAGTATGCATATTGAGATCTTTAAATCTGCCCCATATGTCTTATGATGAAGTCCACTGACCATTTTGGTAGCCACCTTCTGCTCAGACTCTATCCTGTTTATATCTTTTTCAAGGTGTAGTCTCCAGAATTCCACACAATACCCCAAATGAGATCTCACCAAAGACTTATATAGAGGCACTATAACCTCCTTTCTGCTAGACATTCATCTCCCTATGCACCCAAGCATCCTTCTGGCTTTTGCCTGCACCTTTTCTACCCGTTTAGCCACCTTAAGATCATCAGAAAAATGACCCCCAGGTCCTGCTCTTCTTTTGTGGACAGAAGTACTTCACCCCCTATAATGTATCTCTCTCTTGGATTTTTGCAGTTTGAAATGCATGACCTTGCATTTTTTAGCATTAAATCTCAGCTGTCAAATTCTTGACCATTCTTCAAGCTTATGAACCAATGCAGAAAAGCGTAGTGTGGCATTTTCTGGGGCTTTTCTCGCTCTAGGCTTGCTCTCTGATGCAGAAAGCAAGCTAGCAGCACAAAAATGCCACAAAAGCAACTGCACTAAACTGCAGTACACTTGACATGCCAACTGCACACAAATTGCTGCCTAAGTAAGTGAGCCCAGTATTTAAAACTGCACTGAAAGTTAGCGCAGTTTTTTAAACTGCATTTTAACAGCTTTGGGCAGGTGTAAAGAGCTAGTCGGGAGCAAACGTATCATCTAAGGTGTAGTTTGACACTTCACCTCAGATGATCTAGGCATTGGAGAAAGTCCCCGGTGCCATTAGAATACTGTCGGGGGGCCGGTGCCCCTGACACTGACCCCCTAACAGAAACCAAATCCCCAATGGCCATGATCACTGCCCACCCACCCAATAAAAAACTCTCTGGTGACCCAGCAGCTCCTATCCCCCCATCACCCATCTGATTAAAAATAATCTCTGGTGGCCCAATAGCCCTGATCCCCCACCCACTCACCCATTCAATTAAAAAAAAACCCTAGTGGCCCAGCGCCCCTGATCCCATCCACCCAATAACAAAAAGGCCTGATGGCCCAATGGCTCCAAAAACCCCCACCTCCCTCCCAGTACCTTTTACTGGAGCAGGAGCATTGCCCATGAGCTCACGCCCCTGTGCCACCCTCTTTAGTTCTAGAGAAGTTGGAGACAGGATGTTGACCCTGCAGGCTTTGGTAATCTGTGTCAGGCTGTATTCTTTTTGTACAGTTTATTTAAGAAGAATTCAGCTCATTCACTTTCAGAGGAAATGAAAACAAATTTTTGTCTGACCAAACCACAGCAAAATGATAAGCACAATAATTTCAAGCTTTATCAGGTATAACCAAAAGGTTCATTTTAATATATTTGTATCATCTTTATAGTCTATTCTTCAAAAAGTTCCTTTATTCTTCAAACAATCCAATGCACAATAAAATTGTCCATAAGTAATACCCGACACAGCAGTATGTTTTGGACTTTTCCATTTTCAATGCTTCAAACACTTATCTGCCACAGATCTTTCTTTGCATTATCTCAAAATTTCAGCGATCCAAACGGAATCTCCCTTGGACTCCTCAGTCAGTGCTTATACATGGCCGTCAACCTTCCTTCCATTAATTCCATCTTTATATCCACCAGTATTGCATCACTTCCGCCCCGCAGTCTATCAAAATTCACAACAGTGAATGCAATTCTATTTGCATACTACGGATCCAAGTCTAAATATCCAAGACTACTCTTGGAAATTCAATGCTTTCTCCTGATCTCCTCCACACACACCAGGGGGAACATAATCAATAATCCTCCAAAGAGGAGAATTCATGATGAGCTTCCAGACAATGGGATACCAGTGGGGCCATCAGAGTACAAGCCTTCAATCACAATTTATGTTCACTGAATCTCCTCTTAAATATCCCATTTGTGCGTCCCACATAAACCTTCGGGCAGAGCACACAATCACATAAACTACATGATTTGATGTACAAGTCATGCGATGGTGTATAGTATTTTTTTTTTGAGACAGTGGTTCCAACCAACATGCCCCCTCCAAAGTTTGAGCACAAAAGATGCAGGCATTACATTTAAAATGTCCCTTTTGGAATTCTTCATCCTGTACTACTACTACTAAATCATTTATATAGCAATGCAAGATGTATGTGGCACAGGAGAAGGCTGCGTAGAACGTACCACTCGATCCACAACATTTCTCACTCAGAAGAAAGCGATCAGGGATTTATCCCTGAACACCTCATTGATTGAGAGCATGCCTTGTCAGGTACTGCTTCCAATGATTTACTCGCTATCCATGGAAAGATTGAGATGTTAGAGAACTCTTTTCGGAAGAAGAATCTGCGCTTGCTGAATTTTCCTCGGGTTCCTGCTGTATCACCAAAGGATTTATTCAATACATATGTTACATCTGTATTGAAACTCCCATTGGAGTCTGTTCCTCCTTGGCTAGGATTTTTTATTTGCCATCTGCTAAGCGCAAGAACCATGGAGTTTCCATGCCAGCACATTCTCTGCCATTGGACTCTTTGGATTTAACTGGGTTCCTGGAAACAACAGATCCGGGTTTTATCCCGAGGGCTACCCTGCTTCTTACTGTGGCATTGGAACCAGATCATGATTTGCTTTTGAGACTATGTGGTATGTTTACTAAACTTTCTTAACGTGCGCGCCACGCAATTAGCTCGCGCTAAGGTACCTTAGCGCATGCTAATGATGCTTTACGGGGCAAAAAATGCACTGTAGTGCGCGCTCACGCGCGCAGCGGCGCAAACAAGCGCTGAAGCCGGGGAAAGGCTCCCGGAGGGCGGAGGAAGGCTCCCCAGGGGCGGAGAGAAGGAGTCAATGGGTGGAGAGTGGGAGGGGAGAGGCTCCCCGCACACTAACGATGTGAAATTAGAGGCCAAAACTAACGCAAGTGAAAACCTCGCGTTAGAGCTGATTTAAAGGGAAAAGAAACCATTTCTGTCAGCAATGTACAGCAAAACCAGGGAAACCTACAAAAAAGTGATAAATGTGATACATGTGCACGGAACAAAAGTGAAAATAAACATTGAAAATGACCCCAACAAAATAAAAAAAAATCATAATCAAGCTGGGCAATAGTGATAGTAATGGGAAACATCAAAAAACACTCCCAAGAAAGCCCCAAAAAATAAATATGAATTTTGGAAAGGTTTACGTTCCGTCCCCATACAAGGTGAATGATCCCACAGTGAAATAGCACTGATCAGGGTTTCCCTCTCCATTGGACAGGTTACCTATGGCATGCACATGTTCCACAACAGCAGGGTGGGCATGTCGGAATGGGCAACTGGACAGATGCTGGGAAAGGGGATACAGAGGGCTGCAGGCGGCACATGCTGTGGTGCAGCTGGGGCACAGTGCGGACTAGGCAGATGCCTAGGTGGCACTTAGGAATGCTGAAACTGAACAGCAGCCAGACAGCAACTGATGAGGGCCCAACATGGGCACGAGAGTGTTTATCACAGTGTCACAGGGGATAGTACCCAGCAGGTACCCCCAAGGGCACAGAACATTGGCAGGCGGTGTTGGGGGGAAGCGTGGACGCCCATGCAGGCACCCCTACCCCAGAACACGCACCATAGGCAGCCGCCTACCTGCACACTGGATGGCCTGAGACTGCGCACCACCAGCACCACCAGCAGAAGGGCATGTCAGCATAGTGGCAGAGGGGTACTGGTGGTGGATGGGGCAGTGGCAGCTGCCCACAGCAGTCCAGGCCCAGTCCTGTGTAGGTGGGTGCCGTCCACTGCAACAGACAGGCTCTGTCAGATGTACAGTCATGGATTCCCCAGGGAATATGCCAGATCTGTGACAACACAGTGGTGCAGTGCACACAGACAGTGTGTTCAAAAACAGAAGGTCACAGATTCAAGTCCCAGCTGTGGCTCCTGCCAACCCAGTCCCCTTATTTTACCCATGAAGAAAACATGGTAGTAAAGACTGAACCTGTACTGCTGAGAACAGAAACATGCCTCAAATGCATATATTTTACCCCATAGAGCACAAACACCATAAACATGTGCAGTACCTAGAGCAGAGTCCCCCAAAGGCAGTCCTGGAGTGCCAAGCACCATTCAGGTTCCATGCTGTTTCCAATACATATGTCTGTGTTGCATCACCATGCACCGCCCCCATGGTATGCAGATGTATCTCATGCATATTCATTAAGGATATCATGAAAACCCAAGCAGTGTTTAGCCCACCAGGACTGGAGTTGGGAACCTCTGCCCCAGCGCAGCGGACAACAGGGGCAGACACGCCTGCACCCACAGGCCCCATTATCCAAAGCCACCTGGAGAGGCAGGGCTTCGGGCCCTGTTTCCTTCCCCGAATACTAGCACTTGCATAACTTAGCAATGCCACCCTACACCTGGGAATACGGTACACATCTATCAAAAGGTTGCCATGAGTAATGGTAGATAGCAATTCCTAAGTTAAGCACAATATGCTGAGTGAGCTGCATCATAGCAATCGTTCAGATGTCTGTGGAGTGTGATACAGGTCCTGTGTCTGACAGTGTTTACCACCCTGGGGGGTGACTCCTACAGTATTGCGTGCCATAGCCATGCCAGCACTGTGCCCAGGAATGGTGTGGTGGCCAGGGCTGCCAGACACCTCTATAGTTGCTCAATGCTGGCATAGGTGAGGGGAGTGTGTGTCCGTCTATCCAGTGTGTGGTGGCTGCCAACACCCTCCTCAGCCCACACTGCTAGCACTGTTGCCAGTATCGGCCTGCCGATGTGCATAATGAGGAGCAAGGTACTGTGGGTATAGCCCGGACAGGGCGGCCTGTGCAGGATGCATCTGCACAGGGCATAGGGCAATGGCTGGGACATTGTAGTGCCCGGCCACCACCTGCACAGACAGGGTGGCCACAGCATGTCCTGCTGGGAGGTCACTCTCACCCTGACTGAGCAGTGACCACGGCATGGCTAGGTTCCACCATAGTTCTATAGAGATTATCTGTTAAGTGATATATATGGGTTCTCTTTTCTAGGACCCAAACACTGACATATCTGCCTGGTGGGTATGCTCACATCCCCTCTGGTAACATGCACTATGGACTAGCTAGCAGATTGTCTGCAGTTGGTTTGTGTATGGCTGGAGTGCCATGCAGGGTGCAGCAGCTGGGGACTCACTATGCTTGCTACTGGAGAATGTCAGATGGTGGTGGGGCAGCAGGGCATTTCAGGCCCTACTGTCTGTCTGCTACTGAAGTATGGATGCATACAGAACTGCAGGGATTGTCTGTACCCCAGCCAGACTGAGGTTGATAGTCCCCTCTGCCTCCACCACTGCAGGGATATAGAATGTGGATCCTTTGTTTGAGGATCCTGAGTTCCAGAGGGCAGGTTCGGTGGTACGACACACTCCGACTATGGGTCCAAACAGCACCTTTCCTCCCCACCCCCCACCAATATATCATGTGGCCATGACACCCACACAGGATATGCATGGGCATTGTAGTCCACAAGGCCCAGACGTGACTGGGATATACAGATGGGGACAGGTGTGTCTGATGGGACCAACTATCACACACCGGCACTAATAGGGACCTGCAGCATAGCCTATCTCAGCTGGGACAGGTGCTGTGGACATGGTGCTGGGTGCCCCACCTCACCCTCAGGGTGAGCACAGGACCTGCACACTGGGACGGTCTGTAGCTACTCTGTACCAGTAACACATACAGTCAGTACCCCCTACCAGGCCGAGGTGCTGTGGGGGTGCACATGGTCAGTTCCCCCTACCTGGCCGAGGTGCTGTGGGGGTGCATACCCCATCTTCAGATCATCTGTAGACTGCTGCTTTGCATGTGCAGTGCATCATGGGTGCGAGAGGACTAACCCTACCCTGGTAACCGCAGCACACAGTCTGCAGAAGTTATTTTGTAGCCAGCCAGACATTTCTTTACAGTTATAGAGCTGTAGCCCACTGGTGACTTTACTGCCTATGGAGCCAGAGGTTGGTGGTTTGAATCCACAGTGGGTTTATTTATTTAATTTACGTTATTTATTTACATTCCCTCATATACCGCGCTATTCTGCACCATTGCGGTTTACATTGCACAAACTGGACATACATTGAACAGGGCATTATAACTTGGAGATAACTATTTTACAGGGTACATGGGGGGCTGTCTGGGGCAGTTTGTGTGTAATTTCAAGTAGTACAGCCAGCAGAAACACCCTCACAGTGCTGTAACCTTAAGGTGCCTTATAAGGTGCCTTATGGGGCACCTAAAGATTACAGCACTGTGAGGGTGTTTGAGCTGGCACTACTAATTCAAATTAAAACACCTGCCACAGGCGGCCCTCATAAATAACCCCACTGTGGATTCAAACCCGCAACCTCTGGCTCCACAGGCAGCGAGGTAACCTGTGGGCTACAGCTCTATAGCTGAGAACAGATGCCTGGCTGGCTACAGAAGGAATCCTGCAGACTGTGTGCTGCAGTTACCAGGGTAGGGTTGATCCATTCGCAACCATGCTGCACTGCACTGCACATGACGTTTATAGCACTGTGAGGGTGTTTCACATGGCAGCACTGCTGTAACATAGAAAGGAGACTGCCTCAGGTAACACTGTTATAACGTAAGAAGACATATGCCTCACGCAGCACTGATGTACATTAAAAAGCACTATTCCTCATTCAGCACTGCTGTATAATGTTGTGTAATGCCTGAGACAGGTAATCATTAACCCCACTGGGGGATTGAACTCATGACCCCTGCACCATCAGTTAGTGTCTTAACCATTGTGCTACACTGCTGTTTCTCCTTGCATGTCAGCACACCTACTTAAGATTTTCATGCGTTAAAATGTACAGTGCTGCCATCAAAAACAGTGCTATGACCTTGCGGGGCCTCATACGGCCCCCTATAAGGAACATTCTAGGGTGCCTGGGCGGACAGTGCACTTTATAGTATGCCCTCTGGAGTGCCTTATGGGGCGGCTGATGCGGCACCTTATGTTACAGCACTTTGAGAGTGTGTTTGCTAGCAGCACTAATTAAAACAATATTAAATTGCCTCATAATGCAATATTACACATAAAAGGTAGTGCCTCAGCCAGCCTTATTCATTGGGCACAGTGGGGGAGTGAACCCATAACCCCTGCACCATCAGTCAGTGTCTTAACCATTGTGCTACACTGCTGTTTCTCTTTGCATGTCAGCGCACCTACTGAACATTTTCATGCGTTACAATGCACAGTGCTGCCATCAAAAACAGTGCTATGACCTTGCCGTGCCTCATAGGGCACCCTATATGGCGCCCTATAGGCTACCCTTTATGCAACATTGTAGGGTGCCGTGGCGGACAGTGCACTTTAAAATGTGCCCTCTGGGGTACCTTATGGGGTGCCTTATGCAGCACCTTATGTTACAGCGCTTTGAGAGTGTGTTTGCTAGCAGCAGTAATTAAAATAAAATTAAAATGCCTCATAATGCAATATTACACATAAATGATAGTGCCTCAGCCAGCCTTATTCATTGGACATAGTGGGGGATTGAACCCATGACCCCTGCACCATCTGTCAGTGTTTTCACCATTGTACTGCAGCCCTGTTCCTCTGTTTGCACATCAGCGGACCTGCTTATGCTTCCCGCGCGCATTACTCATGCGCTAATGTGCACGGCGCACAAGAGCGCGCGTGCTAAACCCGTTTTGTTACTTTAAACTGAAACACCCACTCCTTATATGGCATCCTGCACACTAACGCGGCGCGCACGTTAAGAAAGTTTAGTAAACATACCCCTATATTTTAAGGCTAGAAATGAGCCCTTTATGGGGGGACAATAAGGATGTTTCCGGATGTCTCTAAAGCTACTCAGAAGCGCTGGCAGCAGTTTCTCTTGCTGAGACCTCGGGTTTTGCAGCTGAGGGGATTGTTCTTTTTACGCTATCCATGTAGATGTTTAATTAAATATCATGGTGTTAGTTATACCTTCTTTGAGCCGGCACATTTAACTCAGTTTGTTACTAGTAGGGATGTGTCTTCATCCTAGCTGTTGGGCTTTTCACTTTTCCTCCCCTTGGGTTTGGGGGGGGGGGCGGGGGATTTAGGTCTGTGAATAATTAATTCTGCATCAGGTTTTGTGTCCATTTCTTTTGATTTTACTTTTAAATTGTGTCTTGCCTTCCACTTTACTTGTGGGCTAGTGAATCTTTATATTGTTTGGATTTAGTGTTACGATAGGGGAGTTTTCTTCCCTATTTTTTGTATTTCTTTTCTTGTATTGTATTCTTTTCTGTAACAAGTATTTTTCTTGTGTAAAATTCGAAATTGCATAAATAAATAATATTTAAAAAAAAAGCTAGAGGAAAGAAAAAACTTCAGCAAGAAATAAGCCTTGCCTAAAGCAGAAAAATCCCCTTCTGAAAACAGCTACACATAATAAACCAGTAGCTTAAAGAAGCAATATAGAAAAATGTTATAGCAAAAATATTCCCCTTTTATAAAACGTCTCAGGCAGAGAACTTGTAGTAAAAGTTATAAAGTTCCCTCTCCTTAAAATGAAGCCCCTCCAGGATGGACATTCCATAAACTTAGGGGATATCTTGTACAACTCAAGTGTGAGGAATATATAACAAACAGGGCTGGCCTGTCCACTAGGCAAGTTAGGCAACCCCTTAAGGTGGTAAACCCTGCTGGGAGACACCACGGTTTTGTGTCGCCACTTTGGTGCCCACGGTATAAAAAGCATTGCCTGTTGCTTCTGACCCTCCTCCAATGCAACTTCCTGTTGGAGGGGGGCAGGAGTGGCAGGCCATGTCTACCACCATCCATCCTCTCCTGAAGAATCCTTCCCTTGATCCTTCCTTCCCTTCTCACTTCTGGCCTATCTCTAATCTCTCTTTTCTTTCCAAGGTACTGGAGAAACTGTTTTCTCCCAACTTTCTCTTCATCTAGAAAACACAAATTTTCTCCATCCACAGCAATCAGGGCTCCAGTCAGGATTTAGCACTGAAACTGTCCTATTGGCTGTTCTCAATGAAACTACGATTTCCTGGGAACGTGGTGATGTTACACTTGCTATTGATCTTTCTAGTGCATTTGATCTGGTTGACCATTCTTTTCTCTCATCTTTCTTCTGCAGGCCTTGACTCTGCTGTGCTGCAGTGGTTTCATTCTTTTCTCTCTTCTAGCTCCTATCAGGTTTCTTTCCAAGGCTCCTCCTCCTTCCTCTTTCCACCCTCATGTGGTGTTCCTCATCTTGACCCCTCTTCTTTTTAACGTTTTCTTGCCCTCCTGGCTTCCCTGATCCAGAAGCTGGACATCTCTTCATATTTCTATGAAGGTTATCCTGTTGTTGTTGTTTCACACTATCCTCATTTCTCCTGATCTCTCCCCTATCAACTCATGTCTGTCTCAGGTAGCCTCTTGGCTTCTGTCAAACCGGTTAAAACGTAATCCAACCAAGACATCTGCTATTTGTCTTTCGGGCCTGTCTTCTTCTCCAGATGCTTCTCCAATCTTCAATGGTTTTAAGATCCCTCTAGTTTCTAATTTCAAGTACCAAGTTGGGATCATACTTGACCCGACTCTGTCTCTTCAATCATATATTGGTTCAGTTGTTCGCCGTTGTTTCTTTTCCTTACAAAAAATCCAGTCATATTTTTTTCTGTTCTCCCTATGTCTTACATTATTATCTTACTCCTGTCATTAGTAATATCAAAAATGGACTACTGCAAAATCATCTATTCTGTTTTGTACCCATTTCCCAGATCACACGCTTACAATCTGTGCAGAACACTACCATACACCTCTTACATCACACTACCAGATTTGATCATGTGACGCCATTATTCATCAAGTCTCACTGGCTTCCAATTCATTTTCGTTCACAGTACAAACTTCTCATGCTTATTCACAAAATTATGCATTCCAGTAATCCCCCCTACTTCTCCTCCTACTTCATCCTTTATGCACCTGTTTGCATTTTATGTTCCATTCATGCCAATCGATTATTTCTCCCTCCCCTGTCACAAGCTCACTTGGAAAGCACCCGTCATTCAGTTTTCTTTTTTCTCGGACCTAGCTTCTGTAATTCTATACCGACTTATATTCTCTGGAGGATTCACAAGCAAAATTTAAGTTGCTGTAAAGACCTACCTCTTTAAACAGGCCTACATGCTCTCGTCTCAGACCAAATAAGGTCTGCTTCCCTCAACCCCCCTCCCTACTGTTTCACTATTCTTTCAAACTGTCCTATGATTTTATGGACTTCCTTTCTATTTCTTGTATTATTTTTATTGATTTTATTATATATCAGGCTTTTAATAAACAATAAACCATAAACCATAGACAGACACAGTTTTAGATGGTAACTGATAACAGATAAACTTATTCTCTTTTAGTCCCAAGAATGGCAACAGATGATGACATTGGCAGGGCTGGAACTCACCATCCTCTGCTGTGCCCAACAGTCAATAACAACTGTGGAAAAATACTGCTCCAAATGATGGTAAACAGAGCAGTCCAAAGTAGTAACCGAGTTGGTCTGAAACTTATTTGTCATTTTTAACACACCACTTGCTCCTTAGCCCCTTTAGATGCTCACTTGTTCTTTGAGGCTCAGTTTATCTCAGTTCTCATCCTATTTCATTTAGTGCATTCTCAGTTTGTCTTCTGGAGGATCTTCTTCCACTGCTATCCCATTATCTGTTGGTGTATTGCAGGGTTTCATCCTAGGCCCCATCCCTTGAAATCTGATATCCTCCCATGGCTTTCAGTACCATCGCTATGCAGATTACGCTTAGATATTCATTTTTGCTCCAGAAACCTCACCAAGAGTGCAGCTGCAGATCCCTGCTTGCATGTCTAATATTGCCATCTAGATGTTCCATTGTCACTTAAAATTTGACATAGCCAAAACTGCACTTCTTATTTCTCACAACTGTCTTTTCCCATTCTCTTGTTTCAATCACCGTGAAAGCATAATTATCCTCCTGGTCCCTTTGGAATGCAATATTGGAGTCTTTTTTTCAACCCCTCCTTCTCTTTTCTACATATATCTACAACATAACCAAAACGTTATGATCCTTTTTTAACAAATTCTCCAAAATCTGCCATTGCCTGTCACACATACAGTACTGTCAGAACTGTTACTCATGTCCACATCACCTCCCAATTACACTACTGCATTCTGCTTTTCATGGGTTTGCTGCTGAAGAATTTCTCTTCAGCCATCAAGGGACACTAACCAGACATTAGGATCAGAACTCAAAGATGCCTGTGATTCTAATAGCTGTAAAAAGTGCATTGTGTCCCGCACGTAAGAAGGTATACGAGAGACTGATGGTCGCACAAAAGAGTCCAAATAAATGGACAACGGTTCTAATAGTGATCATGGCTAAATTTCAATATTTTCAAGAAGCTTATCGGCAGCTTAATGATACTACCACCTATGAGATCCTTTCTGAAGATCCCACGAAACAACTTCAAAGCCAAATAAAACTTTTTACTACGGCGGCATTAAAGGATAAACTGCTGAGCAAAAAAGAATGGCAATTTTTAAATACGGTGGATCCAGTATTAGCCCGTTTCTATCTGGTCCCAAAAGTTCATAAAGACCTATTTAACCCTCCGGGAAGACCTATTGTCTCCACACGAGGCTCACTATTAGAACCGTTGTCCATTTATTTGGACTCTTTTGTGCGACCATCAGTCTCTCGTATACCTTCTTACGTGCGGGACACAATGCACTTTTTACAGCTATTAGAATCACAGGCATCTTTGAGTTCAGATCCTAATGTCTGGTTAGTGTCCCTTGATGTGAATGCACTTTACACTAATATTCCTCAGAGAGAAGCCTACACACAAGTGATGTCGGACCTGCAAGCCCGTCCTGATATGTCATCATCACAAATGGCTTTCCTGGAGAATGTTACACAACTGGTTTTGTTCCAGAATTATTTTCAGTTTAATGACAATATATACCATCAAAAGATCGGGGTCGCGATGGGAGCGACATGCGCCCCGTCAGTCGCCAATATATATATGGGAGCTTTTGAAGCACGATGGCTCCCTCAGTCTACCTTTTTTCAATTTATACATCTGTGGTGCCGCTACATAGATGACATCTTTGTTCTTTGGTCCGGGACATCATCAATACTGTTGGAATTTTTTGATTGGCTTAATACTAGAGAACCTACTATTCGATTTACCACTGCATATGACAAAGAAAAAATGACCTTTTTGGATGTAGAGATTATGAAGGGCACAGCCGGGTGGATCACAAAGGTTTTCCGGAAGCCTACCGGCCGTAATGCACTGCTACATTACAATAGTTTACATCCTAAAAAATTGAAAGACGGATTACCTCTTTCTCAATTCCTCAGATATCGGAGGAACTGTACGGATGTCCGTGAATTCAAAATTCAAGCTCAAGTATTAAAAATGAAACTATCTGACAGGGGCTATCCTTCACGGGTTATAGAATCAGCGTATAAAAGAGCTCTATATAATCATCGTGAGATGCTATTGGTTCCTAAAAAAACCATTAAAAGCGATACCAACATAAATTTTGTAACTCCTTATTCACCTTATAGCAGAAATATTATGGCTATAATTAAACGACACACTAATGTGTTGCAAAGTATTCCTTCTTTAAAAGATAGAAAAGTACGATGTGTCTGGACTCGCCAATGCAATTTTAAAGATCTTCTTTGCCCTGCTATTGTACCTTCTATGCAATCCAATGTGACGGTTACCTGTAAGGGACACACACGTTGTGGTGAATGCCCTTTTTGTGAAGTGAATTGTGAAATAACTACTTTTAATTGGCGGGGAAAAACTTACACACTACAGCACTCCACGAATTGCTCTACTACTCAAGTAGTATACATCATTCAATGCCCCTGTCCACTTATATATGTTGGAAAGACTTTAAGAGCTTTTAAAACACGTCTGGCTGAACATCGCAGTAGGCTTCGCTGCAAAACCGTGACGGCACCAATTGTAGAGCACTGCTTGATGCATAACCATATGTTTACCGATCTCCGATGTTTTTGCCTAGAACGAGTTTCAAAAGCAAGTGGTGGAAAATCACTGGACAAGACTCTAATATGTAAAGAGCAACGTTGGATCTTTAAGCTTCAAACGGTTCAACCGGAGAGTTTAAACTCCCAGATTGATTGGAATCTTTGCTCCTGATTGGTTGATACCGCAGGGCTGGCCGCTTTATTAACAAATAAAAATGGCTCCCTGTGATAAGTTTGAAACACATGCGCGGCGCTTTTATACGAAGCTTGATCATTCATTGCGGGTAATTCTATGTGGTGAGTCAGTTGGACCTCGAGACATATTCGCTCCGATATGAAGTATATGCATATGATCTTCAGTGTATTCTGATAAGAAACATAAAATACTAACTAGAGAATGTTATTCTTGTTTCCTAGTTCTGATCAAAGAAAAAGTCAGTCTTACCCCTGAAGAAACGTTTTTGTGAAACGTAGTAGCGCTATGGCTGACGTTGGGATTTTCCTGCTTCAAGAAAGATAAGCCTGACTATCTTAGGGATTTTCCTGCTTCAAGAAAGATAAGCCTGACTATCTTATAATGTTTTAATATAAACAAAAATTTCAAAAATAGTATAACAATTGACAAAGAATTGAAAAATAAGGGGTCATTGATGCAATTTGGAGCGAGTTGGTAGAAAAATATAATTACCATAGCTCTTTGAAGTCTGAGACCCAATGATAAATTAATACCTATATGGCTGTGTTAACAAGTCTCTTTTAAAAGTTGGAAACTATTTAAAAATAATTCTCACATCACTGGAGTAATCTTTATATTTATTGACTTAACGGCACTATTACTCTATAAGACAGGACCATTTTTTGTTGGTTGTATAAAAATAGGGAAAATAGTTAGGCAACGGCCATACCGGTTACCTGAGGCCAAAAAGAGAGAGGTGGTAGCCCAAGTGAAGGAAATGATAGCCATGGGTATAGTGGAGGAATCAAAAAGCCCTTGGTCCAGCCCAATCGTATTAGTACCGAAACCGGATGGAACCCTCCGTTTCTGCATAGATTTTCGTCAGGTCAACAGTATTTTCCAGTTCGACGCTTACCCAATGCCTCGAATTGATGACCTGTTAGACTGTTTGGGCCAAGCGAGGTATTTGACCACATTAGACCTCACGAAGGGGTATTGGAAAATACCTTTGACCAGCGAGTCGAAACCCAAAACGGCCTTCAGTACTCCGGTGGGATTGTTTCAATTTCGCCGGATGCCGTTTGGCCTGCACGGAGCGGCCGTGACGTTCCAGCGCCTCATTGACCAAGTTTTAAGGCCTCACCAAGAATATGCACTAGCATATATGGACGATGTCATCGTTCATAGCACTACCTGGGCTCAACACCTGCCCAGAGTAGAGGCTGTCTTACGGGCCATGCGGAAAGCGGGTTTAACCTTAAACCCAGGGAAATGCTTATTTGCTAGCGAGAAAGCAAAATATCTGGGCCACATGGTGGGAAAAGGACTGGTAAAGCCCCTAGCCAGCAAAATAGATAGTGTAAGAAATTTTCCCCAACCATTAAATAAGAAGCAAATGCGTAGCTTCTTAGGCCTCATTGGGTATTACCGTCGGTTTATCCCAAGGTTTGCTGAAGAGCGCGCACTCTTTACAGAGATGCTCAGAAAGAATGCACCCAATAACATAAAATGGACCCCAGAGGCGGAGGAAGCGTTCACGTCCTTAAAAGAAAAGCTTTGTAGGGCCCCTGTTCTGCGAGGGGTTAATTTTAGTTTGCCTTTTATTGTACAAACTGATGCTTCAGAAACTGGGTTGGGGCGGTTATGTCGCAGGAATTTGAGGGGGTAGAGCATCCTGTCACATACCTCAGTAGGAAGTTAAATAGCGCAGAAAGAAACTACTCTACAGTCGAAAAAGAATGTCTTGGGGCGGAGCCTGATGTCCAGCGGGATGGTCGCATAACGCTGAGGCTCCCGAGAGGCCTACTCAGAATCCTGAATTAACACCGTACATACTTGGAACTTCTACTCTGATCTTGCCGGGGCACATTGGTGAGATGGCGGGGACCAAACCCACGTGCCTGGAATTTGGATCTCCTGCGGCTTCTCACGGCAAACGTTCCAAAACTGAACCTCCGTCCCCGCAGAAGGGGCTGGCCTTGCGCGAGGGCCACGAAATGCAGCAGGAAATACTCGCAGAGATTAGAGGGGTCAAAGACCTCGTGCAGTCAAACGGTGAAGCACTCCGAGCGCTGCGGGAAGATTTTGGTGTGCTGCAAAGCAAGCTAGAAGGGCTTTCTTCGCGTCAGGACAAAATGGAGAGCATATTGGACTCCCATGCGGCCCGGTTGTCCAAACTCGACAAGGTTGAACGTCAGGTGCGGGCCTTGCAGAAAGAAGTGGAAGATGGCAATAATAGAGCGCGCCGCAACAACATACGGCTCGTGGGCATACCGGAGGGAGCGGAATCGGGAGACATGAAAGAGTTTTTATGCAAAATCCTCCCTTCCCTGCTCCAAATCACCTTTACCAAAGATTTGGAGATCGATCGCGCTCATCGTGTACCCACAAGCATAACGCTCAACAGGAAGACCCCGCGACCTATCATTTTTCGACTTTTGAGATATCAACACGTTGAGCAAATTCTAAATGCCTCTCGGGCAAAGGGCCATATGGAGTTTGAGAGCCACAAGATCTCCTTCTATCCCGACTTGGCTAAACCCACGGTCGACCGCCGAAAGCGCTTTCTGGAATTCCGGCCGAGGCTTCAACAACTACAAGCACGCTATGGCCTGATGTACCCGGCCAAGCTCCGAGTCACGCTTCACAATCAGACAAGAACATTTGAGGACCCTGATCTACTAGCGGAGTTTTTGGATTCCAAAGAAGCCGACTTGATGCGCTGACTCCCAGAATACTCCTGCCAGTATTCTCATATCCGCTGTACCTGCCATATTGGATCTGCCGCAGCCCAGCAAAGAGTCTGGCGAGGGCAGTTTGTTGCCTTACTTTTGATGATATCTGTGACCCGACTCCGTCTACCCACAGTAGCCTCGATGAGTATCAGAGACAGTGTTACTTATGGACTCTGGTGTTTCTTTTCTTTTTTTTCCTGTCTTTCTATTTCCTCTCTAGGGCCTCCTCCCGCAGACATATGGTCGCCATATTCTTTGGGGGTTTTGCTTCTTCTCTAAGATACTTTGGTACATACTTTTCAATATGGGGTGTATTAGCCATAATACTCGGTGATTATGTCATTATTGCGCAGATCCTGATTATGTTGTATGTTTTCAAGCGCCCTTACCTAAAATGTCTATTACTGATTGATGGCACCATGTAAGATTTTTTCATTGAACGTAAAAGGAATCAATAATCCGATAAAACGGAAGAAAATCCTAAGCTACCTAAGTCAGGAAGCTGCGGATCTGATTTTTCTCCAAGAAACGCATCTAAATTCGAAGGAAACTCTTAAACTCAATATTAAACCTTACATGGTGGCCGCCTATTCCCCAGCCGTTTCTAAGAAATGTGGGGTTGCCATACTGGTTAGGAAATCTTTGCATGCTTCTATTATTGCGACTAGCTCAGATACAGAAGGTAGATGGTCCAGAGTCCACCTCAAGATAGGTAGCCTTGAAGTTACATGTATATGCCTTTACGCTCCTAATGTGGATGACCCTGCCTTTTTTGCTACCATTGCTCAGGTTGCGCAGGCCTCTGCTAATACTTCATTGATAATTGGGGGCGATTTCAATCTAGTCCTTGATCCCCTGATTGACAAACAGCCGCCTAGGACAAGTGGTCCCCCCAAGAGTCACACCACGCTTACCTCCCTGATCAAAGATCTTGCTTTAGTTGATCTATGGAGGTTACTACACCCCAATGAGCTTGACTTCACCTTCTTCTCTTCCCCTCATAAATCCCAGTCTCGCATAGACTTCTTTCTAATATCAAAACTGTTAGTTCCTCAGGTGGACACTGCAAAGATTCACTCCCAACATATTTCAGATCATGCTGCCATTTCTTTTCAATTACACACTACTGCACCCCAAGGGAATTCGGGGGCCTGGTTCTTTGATAGAGCCCTGTTAACTCAGCCAGAGTTCCAGTTAGAAATTCGAGCAGCCATACAGGATTACTTCCATTTTAATCTACCCCAGGATACTGCGAATTGGGCTTGGTGGGAGGGCTTCAAAGCGGCCATTCGAGCAACGATCACTAGCTATCACATCCGCCTGCGAAAACAACGCAAACAGCAGCTACTCATACTAGACCAACAAATAAAAGCAGGCGAACGAGTTCTAACTTCACGTACTGATCCATGTGTATTAATTCGATTACAGCGTCTCCGTTTTCAATATAATTCAATCCTCTCAACTGCAGCTTCTAAGAGTATTGAGCTTCAGCGAGGGACATATTATCGTGAAAATAACCGAGCCGGTCGACTCTTAGCCAACGCCTTGAAAGGTCAAAAAGAAGCCAAACGCGTAGCGGCCCTTCGAGCTCCACAGGGAGGGGGCATAGTGACCACAGACTCCGACATTGTAGAGCTCTTTCGGGATTTCTATACCCGCCTATATCAATCTGAATGTGAGTTCTCGTCAGAGACATTCGAGCGATTGCTTTCTGGCATTCAGCGGCCGACCCTCTCTGAAGAAGATAGGGATGCGATGGATGAACCCTTCTCTACTTCAGAGATCCAATCTGCCCTAAAACGAACAGCCTCGGGCCGTGCCGCAGGGCCCGATGGTCTCCCGACCGAATTCTACAGAACGTTCAGTGCAGATTTAGTTCCCTATTTAAAACTTTATTTTACTGCCCTTGCGGCAGATACATCCTCTTTGGGATCCTTTTCTGCAGCTAATGTGGTAGTATTTGAGAAAGAAGGCAGAGACCCGCTACTAACCGCCAACTACCGTCCAATCTCCCTACTTAATGCCGATTATAAGATCTTCGCAACGATCTTGGCCACCCGGCTATCTGACAGGATGGCCACCCTAATTCACCCCGACCAATGCGGTTTTATACCCGGCAGATCAACTGCTGACAATGCTCGGACCTTGTGCCATGTGCTATCCAGTGCTGCCAATCTAGATCATCCATGGGTGGGTCTTTCCCTGGATGCCGAAAAAGCCTTTGACCGCCTAGAATGGCCCTTCTTATTTGCAGTTCTCCGATGGTATGGCTTTGGGGAGGGCTTCCTCCGATATCTCCAAGTCATGTATACTCAACCCGTCGCCAGTATTTGTGTAAATGCCATCAAGTCTCAGCCATTTAATCTCCAAAGAGGCACGCGTCAAGGTTGCCCCCTATCACCAATGCTCTTTGATCTAGCTCTTGAACCCCTAGCCCTCCTTATTAGACAGTCCGCACGTATTCGAGGTGTCCCCTTCAGTCATAGGGAGATTAAACTCTCTGCATATGCAGATGACCTCATGCTTTTCGTATCCCTCGATTCGGTTCCAGCTGTCTTGGATCTGATTGACGGATACTCACAATTATCGGGCTATAAAATTAACTGGACCAAATCTGTAGCATTCCCACTGAACCGCTGGGTACATGAGGCTGACATGCAGGCCTTTCCCTTCCTTTGGCAATCCCGCATGGTGAAGTATCTCGGGGTCCATTACTGTTCTCCTTTAGAAGACACTATCAGTTTTAATGCCAAAGAGGTAGTCTCCAAAGTCCGTGAGCTCACGAATCGTTGGTCTCCCTTATCTCTTACATGGTGGGGCCGCTTAGAAACTGTGAAAATGATGATAGTCCCCAAAGTGAACTACATTTTAGAAATGCTGCCATGCTTACTCCCGCTACATACTTATAAAGATATTGAGGGCCTTCTCGTCCGTTATCTCTGGCAGGGCAAGCCACCAAGGATAGCTAAACAAAAACTACAGTCTGCGAAGGAAAGAGGGGGTACCAGATTTCCTGATTTTCTTAGATATCATCAAGCCTTCCTACTTAAGCAAGGTGCCCGATGGCTAGATGCCTCAACAGACAGCAGACCAGTTTGGCTTGACATAGAAGAGGAGCTTAGTAGCCCCATTCCGTTGATCCATCTCCCCGGTATGTCCTATCAAGTAGACACCCGCCATCCACCAATGATTGTCGATACTCTTGCGGCCTTTACCACTCTCATTCTATCACTGGGCCCGAACGTATGTCCTCAGGACGGACTCCCGCTATGGAATAACCCCAGAATTCAAGTCCTAAATAGAACGATAGCATGGAAACCCTGGTACTCAAGGGGGATCTGGACACCCCAACAGCTTTTCTCTGCAGCTCGTTGGAAAACCTTCTCTGATTTACAAAAGGAATTTGCGTTACCAGCGAAACACTACTTTCAATTGATGCAGCTTCAACACTGCCTCAAAAGTGCTCGAATCATGCCGCCCTCTGCCCCTACTGAGGAAGGGCTATTAGAGATAGTTCACTCTATTAGTAGTACACATGGGGTAGCCTCTAACTTTTATAAAATATTATGTCAGGGTACAGACACGGCCACTTTTAGAGCCCAACAAGCCTGGGAGCGCGAACTGCAAACCACTTTAACCCCTATGCAATGGAGCGTTTTCTGGAGCAAAGTAGTGCGGGTTTCCCGGTCTGCCTCTGTTACCCAAACTCTCTTCTTTTTTGCACACAGATGCTTTTATACCCCAGAAAAACTAGCCAAATGGAACACAAATGCTAGGGACCAGTGTTGGTCTTGCCATACTGCTGTGGGAACCCTCGCTCATGTTATTTATGAATGTCCTCAACTACAGGTTTATTGGGGGCGGGTCTGGGGTTGTATTCAATTTATCTTACACCTTCACGAACCTCTCTCTTGGAAGATCGTGGGACTCCGCTCTGTGGCGGAGGTCCCCTCTCTTCCTAAGAAGGGTCGCTTTCTCCTTGATTTCATGCTGGGTATAGCCATATGCTTAATCACGAGGAATTGGAAGGATAGCTCTCGACTTACTGTCAATGAATGGTGGAACCTTGTCTGCTTATATAGTAAATATGAGCAGATACCTCGGAGAGCTATTCCCCATGCCCAACCTCACTCTCGCTTGTCTAAATGGCAGATGCTTAATGATTATGTACAATCTGCTCATTGTTCCAACATGCCTGTATAATGTGCACTCATCATGTTTCAGATCACCGTTAGGTTTAGCAACACAATAATGTAAGTACACGCCCGCTTCGGGAATGATTAGTTTTCTAGAGAAGAAGCAGGGGGGAGGGGGGTGGTAGGGGTTTACTTTGGTGTATGTATTACACTTTATGTATCTGTCTTTTAGCTGTATGTCTTCCTTTTCCTTTGTTGTTATAAAACGAAAATAAAGAATTTAAAAAAAAAAAGAAAAAGAATGTCTTGCAATTAAATGGGCTGTAGAGGCTTTGAGATTTTATCTCACGGGGCGCAAGTTTCTTTTAATAACTGACCACGCCCCTTTGAAGTGGCTGCACCATATGAAAAATAATAATGCCCGCTTAACTAGGTGGCATTTGGTGTTACAGGCTTTTAATTTCGTAGTGCAACATAGGGCCGGTAAATTACATGGTAACGCCGACGCACTGTCTAGGATTATGAGCTGTCTGAATAAAGAGTCAGCAGCCCGTAATATCTTAAGGGGGGAACTGTAATGTAGAAGGTCCTTCCGAGGCTATGGAGCTGGGTGAAACAGAAGATTCTGTTGCAGTTTCTGACAGGCAAGCAAAGCACATGGCCCAGGGTTGCCATGGGCAACGTAAACAGTATGAGTCATGAGTGCAGCAAACACGCCCAAGCTGCAGAGTATCCCTGAGCCCCAGTCTTAAGGGGAAACACCTGGTGGGAGGCGGGGCAGAGTTAAGCTCTAGAAGACAGGGATATAGGAATTGCTCACTAAGATTCAGAGAGGAGAGCGAGGAGGAGCAGAGCAAGGAGAGGAACCAGGAGAGCAGAGATGGCGGAATAAGAGGAGCTGGTGGAGCTGTAGGAGTTCCAAGAGCAGCAGAGAGAGAAACAGGAGATAAAGCACAAGAATTCAAAGCTACAAAGTCCCGGAGAGCCCAAGCCCAAAAGCCAGGTGGGAGCTACTCTCAATTAGAGCCCTATTGTGAAGGCAGTTGGAGAGAGAGACTGCCTGAGAGGTCAGTGTGGGAGTGCTCACAAACCCTGGAGAGAGGAGGGTGTTGGCCAGAGGACGTTTGCATGACTGAGGAAGCAGTGCTGAGAAAGTCTTCTAGGAAAAAGCCAGAAGGTAGGCTGTGTAAAGCATTGAAAGAGAAAACTAGACAGAAAAGTTTTCCCTGTGATTGCCAAGCTCTGTTAGACTCTCCATGTGCTAGTTCCCAAGTATACGGCAGTTATCAGCCCTGCTCTATAGAGCATTCTGAAAAGAAACCTCTGGGGAAAAGAGAGGGTCTGTGTTTTAAAACTCCATATGATTTTGTACAAACCTGCTCAGCTGAAAGTGATGAGGAAATGCAGACAGGGTCTGTTGTAGAAGACTCTGAGGAACAAATGGACTGTACGCTATCATTTGCAGATGATATCATATCCCTATGCTGATAGCTGTTACCAAAGCTGTTGGAATAGCAGCAAAGAAGCAAAGTGATTCTTTTGGGTTTAAAAGGAAATGTTTCTTTGAGTTTGTTGAAGCACTGCATTGTTTAAAGCTGAAGAGGAAGAAGCTGTTTTGTTTAGTTCTTGAGTTTTGTTTTCTTATGCCAGAAGCATGGCCCTTTTTGTTCTGTATTTTATTGGCAATTAATCCACCCGGAGGGGAAATAAAACCTTGTCATATATTGCCTGAACCACTCGACTACAGTTATTCCTTGCTTGGGGAGTGGAATGGGACTACAACACCCAGAAGGCCGAGCATAGTCAGTGCACTGCCCTACTTCCTGAGTCAGGATTTTCCCAGGCTGACCTTTCTCTGCATGCCTCAGGGCTCCGGGGGAGGTTACTGGTGACAAGTCGCGTGACAAAGCGACTGAGCAATGTGCTACAAAAAAACCTGAAAAAGAAAAACAGAGTGAGAGAGATGAAAAATATTATAGCAGAATAGTGGTGAGATGCTATCGGTGCACTGCATAGAGGCGTACATAGTTAATAGCACATCAATTCAGATCCGGTTTCCAGTCGTTCCCAGTGTTTGGCATTTTAGGCTGGATTTTCTGGCTACAACACCTACTCTTGCCACCTTGCTGGGCAGACTAGATGGACCATGATGGTCTTTATCTGCCGTCATATACTATGTTACTATGTTGCACACACAGTGACATAGGTGGTTAGCCAATTGGCATTGATTTATGGGCGTGTCTGCCCCAGTCTTGTTTCTTTTTTGTCACACCTCATACATTCATTTGAAAGGACATTTCATGTTGTTTTTAACCCGAAATGATAGAAAAAAGCAATATTTCAGTTTTTCCCCCATGTTATCAATAGTGTGCATTACTGCACAATAGTGCATACTATTGCTCAAATAGTACACCCTATTGAAAAACAAAAAAAATTAAAACACCCGCATTTTAAAAAATCCCATAAATGCCATTGGAAACTAAATAAATTGAAAATTTTTGGTTTGTATATTCCTAGCTTCTGATCTGCCTTGTCAAAAAGCAAAGACTGTCCCTTACACGGGTCTGAAATATTCTGCATATACCATTGACGCTACACATATGCTAATAATAATAATAATGATAATAATAATAATGAAAGACTCTAATCCATTGCAAACACATTGACTGGCAGGCCCAAAGAACAGTCCATGATTAGCTCAGCGCTCAGTTAGTTGAGCTAGTCACTGTTGCTTAAATTAAGGAATATGTATATTACACTTTCCCTGCATTTTTTTATACCTTTAGCATATAAGTGACATATATCTAAACTTATTTTGTTTTCTTGGCAGCTGGGAGCATGTTTAGCTCCACTGTCAGACCTTTTGCATGCTTCTTTATAGTCAGGAATGCTCCCAGAGGACTGGAAAAAGGCGCATGTGGTTCCTTTACACAAAAGAGGAAGAAAGGATGAGATTGAAAACTACAGGCCGGTTAGTCTGACCTCTGTGGTGAGTAAATTAATGGAAATGCTGCTAGAACAGAGGATAGTGAGGTTTCTAGAGTCCAATGGATTGCAAGATCCAAGGCAGCATGAGTTTATAGAAGCAGGTCTTGTCAGACAAATCTAATTAATTTATTTGACTGAACAACCAGAGTTGGACCGAGGGAGAGCCCTAGTTGTGGTATACTTAGATTTCAGTAAAGCTTTTGACACTGTTCTGCACAGTCGATTTATAAATAAATTGAGCACCCTAGGAATGGACCCTAAAGTGACTGACTGGGTTAGAAATTGGTTGAGTGGGAGGCGACAGAGGGTACAGGAAAATGGAGTACAAACTACACGATTCACAGAAGATGATGTATTTGAACAGCTTGCAAAACTGAACGTGGACAAAACCATGGGACCAGATGGGATACATCCCAGGATACTGAAAGAGCTCAGAGAGGTTCTTGCAGGGCCTTTAAAGGATGTTTTTAATAGATCCTTGGAGATAGGAGAAGTTCCACAGGACTGGAAAAGGGCCAATGTGGTACCTCTTCACAAAAGTGGTAATAGAAAAGAAGTGGCAAATTACAGGCCAGTAAGCCTTACCTCAGTGGTGGGAAAAGTAATGTAGGCACTCCTGAAAGAGAGAATAGTGGACTTTTTCAAAACCAATAGGTTGCATGATCCGAGGCATCATGGTTTTATCAAAGGACGATCATGGGTGACCAGAGAACTTTGTTCTCGCAGGCATCCCCCAACACCAGCTCCATCAATTACAACTTATTCAGAACACAGCAGCTCATCTTCTCACTCATTCTTCCTCATCCAGTCACGCTACTTCTCTGCTCATTGGTCTCCACTGGCTCCCAATCAAATTCAGGATTGTCTACAAGATACTCACCGTTGCCCACAGAGTTCTCCATAATGGTACCACTCAGTACCTATCAGACCTTATTCGTCTCCAACCCTCCCCTTGTCTCCTTCGTTCTGCTCATGGTAATCATCTCTTCCTTCTCCCTCCACACAGGCTCACTTCAAACTCACCTGTCACTCCGCTTTCTGTTTCTTGGCCCCCACCCTCTGGAACTCACTCCCTCACACCCTTCGTACAGAACTATCCTTCCCTTGATTCAAGAACATGCTCAAAACCCACCTTTTCCACCAGGCCTTCGACCTTCCTCTCCCTGACTACTAGGCCCCTTCCCTCCCTTGCCACTGGGCCCCCACATCTCCCTTCCCTTCCTCTTCATATGACTGGAGTTTTTGTTCCTTTTTCTCTCTCTGTTCCTCTGTCTGTCACTTTCCTATACAAAAAAATGGCGTTCCTTTCTCTCTTTCTCTTTCACCTGCAGCCTGTATTAATTGTACACCGCCCTGATATTTGTGCCTGGGAGGTATATCAAGCACCTAAATAAAGATAAAGATAAAGAACTAGATCAAGGGCATGCGATGGATATGATCTACCTAGATTTCAGCAAAGCTTTTGATACTGTTCCTCGTAGAAGGCTTATCAATAAACTAACCAGCCTGGGGATGAGTCCCAAGGTGAACTGGATCAGAAATTGGTTGACTGACAGATGACAAGGTGATGGTAAACAGAACTCACTCGGATGAAAGGAAAGTGATTAGTGGCATGCCGCAGGTATCAGTCCTGAGGCCGTACTGTTCAATGCGAGTGATATTGCTGAAGGAATGAATGGAAAAGTCTGTCTTTTTGAAGATGACATGAAAATTTGCAACAGAGTGGACTCCCTGAAGGAGAAGATAACATGAGGAAAGATCTGCAAAAGTTGGAAGAATGGTCTAATCCTTGCCAGTTAAGATTTAATGTGAAGAAGTGCAATGTCATGCACTTGGGATGCAGAAAGCCAAGGGAATTGTATGAGATAGGGGGTAATAGGTTGGTGTGCATGGACCAGGAGAAGGACCTTGGAGTTATTATTTCTGAGGATCTCAAAGTGGCGAAACAGTGTGACAAGGTGGTGACCAAATGCAGAAGGGTGCTGGGTTGCATACAGAGAGGAATTACCAGCAGAAAGGAGGCGGTACTAATGCCACTGTACAAATCGCTGGTGATTCCTCACTTGGAATATTGTGTTCAATTTTGGAGACCATATCTCACAAAGGATATAAAAAGACTGGAAACAGTTCAGAGGAAGGCGACCAAAATGATTTGGAGCCTGCGCCAGAAGATGTATGAAAAGAGACTTCAAGACCTAAAAGAGAAGATGGACTGGGGAGATATAATACAGACCTTTAAATACTTAAGCAGTATTAATTAACAAGCAAATCTTTTTCAAAGACGGGGAAGCTGTAATATTAGAGAGCATAACATGAAGCTGCAAAGGGGTAAACTGAAAGCCAATGTCAGGAACTACTTTTGCACTGAAAGGCTGGTGGATGCTTGGAATGCCCTCTCGATGGAAGGGGTGGGGCAAATACAGTGACAGTATTCAAAATGGCATAGGACAGACACAGTGGATTCCTTTATAAAAACAGGATAAAATAAAAATAAGCTGTCTCTGATATCTCAAGAAGTAGAGGTGACCTGCACGGAGTGGCGGGAGCACCTACTCTTGCCACCTTGCTGGGCAGACTAGATGGACCATGCTGGCCTTTATTTGCCATAATATACAATGTTACTATATAAATGGAGCTCACTCTGAGGAGAAGGATGGTACTGCAGGTATCTGTTCTTGGTCCAATTCTTTTTAACATTTTTGTTAGTGATATTGCAGAAGGGCTGTCAGGTAAGGTTTGCCTCTTTGCAGATGATACCAAAATCTGTAATACAGTAGATACCCTGGAAGAAGTAAATATGAGGAGGGATTTAGCAAAGCTTGAAGAATTGTCAAGAATTTGGCAACTGAGATTTAACACTAAAAAATGCAAGGTCATGCATTGGGGCTGCAAAAATCCAAGAAAGCGGTACAGTATAGGGGGTGAAGTACTTTTGTTTATGAAAGAAGAGCGGGGCCTGGGCATGATTGTTTCTGATAATATTAAGGTGGCTAAACAGGTAGAAAAGGCGATGAGGAAAACCAGAAGGATACTTGGGTGCATAGGGAGAGGAATAGCCAGCTGGAAGAAGGAGGTGATAGTGCCTCTGTATAAGTCTTTGGTGAGACCTCATTTGGAGTGTTCTGTGAAATTCTGGAGACCGCACCTTCAAAGGGATTTAAGCAGGATGTCATCGGTGCAAAGGGTGACTAACAAAATGGTCAGTGGGCTTTGTCTTAAGGCATATGAGAACAGACTTAAGGATCTTAATATATATACTTTAGAGGAAAGGCGGGATAGAGGAGATATGATAGAGACCTTTGAATACCTCCATGGCATAAATTCTCAGGAGGAGAGCCTCTTTCAATTGAAGTGGAAGAGGAGTGGAGGAGTGGCCTAGTGGTTGGGGCAAGGTACTTCAGGCCAGAAGGTCGGGGGTTCAAATCCCACTAGAGGACAGCAACCTTGGGCCGGAAGGACTGGGGTTTCTAGTCCCACAGGTGCTCCTTGTGGTCTTGGGCAAGCCACTTAACCCTCCATAGCCCATGTTCCCTGTAAAATAGTTATCTCAAAGTTATAATGCCCTGTTCAATGTAATTTCAGTTTGTTCAATGTAAACCACCTTGATATCATGAAAGGCGGTATATAAGAAATGTTAAATAAATAAATAAATAAATAAGAAAGCAAGCCCTGCTATGAGGGGACATAGGATGAGGGTGAACAGGGATAGACTCAGGAGTAATATGTAGAAATATTTCTCTACAGAGTGGTAGATGCATGGAATAGTCTCCTAGTAGAGGTAGTAGAGACCAGGACAGTATCTGAATTCAAGAAAGCATGGGACAAACACAAGATCTCTAAAAGATAAAAGGGGACTGGTATGGAAGGTCAGACTGGATAGGCCATATGGTCTTTTTCTGCCATCATGTTTCTTTGTTTTTATGTTTAAATGTAAGCATAGCTGAGAAATAATTTGAAGGCAGCATAACATTCTTTGAAATAAAAAAATAAAAAAGAATTAGCGGGATTGAAAAGGGTAAAATTAAAGACACCTGTGTATGACTACCACCATCAATGATATTCAAAAGAAGTTGATTCCATAGAACAAAGGGGCAATGACAGAGAGAAGCTGGATACTAGTTATAGGGTCAGTGTTTGTTGGTGGGTTACTAAAGAATAAAGGTAGCAAGATAAGCAACATCAAAACTAAGGAAATATTTTTATAATCTAGAAGACTGTGTTCATCTGAACACCAGAATGAGTGGCATAAAATGATCACACATGAGTTCTTACTGAGAAAGGAAAGTGTTCTGATAGCCATGTTGGTTCACCTGATTATGCAAAAATAAGGATCAACATATATGTTGTAGGTGATACTACTTCATTGAACTAACTCAACGGAATTATAATTGGTTTATAACTTTTAGAATTGCAATACATTTATGCCTATGGAAACAATATTTCTCTGTATTTTTCTCTCAGCAAATACTGTAATAATGCGGCAGAGCATAGTCTGTTAACTTGAACAGCTGTGGAAAGAAAGCATAGCTACGTGTGATTCTGTGGTAATCAGTGCTCTGTGTATAAATCTTTTTGACTGCCTTTCTTTAATTGGCATTCTTTTATTGTTTGTTTCCGTGTTCTTTCTACTTTCATGTTGTGGGTTCTCTGAGACAGTTTAACCCCAGAGTGTTTGTTTAAATCTTTACATAAAAGATGTTGGGCCCCTTTTCTAGTTTAGGTGATTTTAATGCTGGTGGGGAGTCTCTGCTTTCACCATCAAGTAAGTGCTGCAATGATATTCTTGCTTGAAGAGTTTTCTTTTAGCAAAATAGCATGCATATCGCCATAGTGTTATATAACAGCGAGAAATGCAGTGGAATCATCTGCTCACAAGGTCAAATTCTTTTGACTGTTCGAATAGTAAAATGATTGTCTTTTTGCCATAATCTCATAGAGTACAAGGCACAAAGAGCAGACTACCAATTTATCAGTCATGAAGTCACTCGAAGAGCTGGTCAGCTTCAGTACTCACTTGTAAAGTGATAATGGGAACTGATTAAGACATTTTGTTAAATAGTTGAACTATGTTTTCTTTCTTTGAAAGTATTTTTGACAAGGTGGTCTTTGAAATTGATGCCTTAGTTTTGCATGGGACCTGTGAGTCCATACTTAACTTCTTTGCTTTGGAAGCTAAAGTACTTGGGTGGCTCTTAAAAACAAAAAAAACTCATAAAGTATGTTTGGTTTCCTACTTGTGATATGTGGGGCACAAAGCAAAAATCTGCAGGGCGGTGGTAAGCACGCAAAACTGCAACGTTGCAGGCTTAATGTACTGTTTGTTGTACAGGCTGTCACTGGGAAGTATTTTCCCTAGTAAGTGACCATACACAAATATGCTCTTCAAGTTTCATTCTGTCCTCACTGCATGTAATGGTGTTGGGTGTGGATACACCGAGAGCTAAACTTAAATTCAGCTTGGCATAGACAGTGAGATAGACTCGCTTCTTAGGGGCATATTTTCTAAGCTAGGCTAACAGTTAGCAAGCACTATTTGTAACTAGGTCCCATTGAATGACATGAGACCTAGTTACAAATAGCAGGTGCTAACCGATAGTCCAGCTTAGTAAGCATGCCCCTTAATACCTACAACTTTATTGGACAAGTAACAGGAACTAGAAGATAAACAGTTTACTCAATGATGCAATGAAATAAAAAAATATCTTTCTTAGAGTCTTTAAGTTGTCAAGAGTTATTACGCGCCCTCAAAGCACGTTTGCTGAATCATTGGGGTATGTCTGCTAAACTGCTGGTTAAGAAACAAGGCTTCTGAATGCTCTGGAGAGGTAGCCAGGTGAGGTCAAGATATAGGACCTTCATAGCCCCACAAAACAGAGGATCTATTTCACAGGAGAAAATTCCCATGACTGTCTTAGGGGTATGTTTACTAAAGTGCGGTAAACGTGAATAACGCGCGTTGTACGACATTAACGATCGTAAGTGCAGTATAACGCGTGTAATCACGCGCCAACGACCGTTAACGTCATACTACGCGCGTTAACCGTAGTTAACGATCGTAAAGGCCCGCAGCGCGTTAAAACAGCGCAGAAGGTGGAGAGTGGGCGGAGAGAAGGGGTCAATGGGCGGAGAGTGGGCGGGGAGAGGCTCCCCTCACACTAACGCGCTGAAGTGCAGAGCTCAATTCCAACGCGAATGAAAACCTGTCGTTAAAGGCATATTAAAGGGAAGAGAAACCATTTCCGTCAGCAATGTACAGCAAAACCGGGGAAACCTACAAAACGTGAGCAGTGTGATACATGTGCACAGAAAAAAATTGCAAATAAAACTTTAGAATGACCACAAGAAACAGTCTAAAAATTATAATTCAGCTGGGCAACAGTGATAGCAATGGGCAACAAAAAAAAACACTCCCAGGAAATTTCCAAAAAAAGAAATGATGTGTGGAAGGGTCTACACTCCGTAGACCCTTTCAAAAATTATTTCATTTTATTGGAGCTTTCCTGGGAGTGTTTTTTAATGTTGCCCAATGATATCATTGTTGCCCAGCTTGGTTATGGGTGTGTGCCCCTGTTTTCGAGGTCGTTTTTGAGGTTTATGTGCACGTTTGTCTTCATACAAGGAAAATGAGCCAACAGTAAAATTGTGCAGGGCAGGGTTTCTGATTCGTCAGGCCAGTTTTCCTACCTCCAGGGACAGCACTGTTTCTGTGGCCACAGTGTGGTGCAAAGGACACAGCCAGTGCCTGTAAGACCAGATAGTCACAGGTTGAAATCCCAGCTGGGGCTCCTGCCAACCCAGTCCCCATAGTTTTACCCACCACTAAACAGTGATAGTAAAGACACTCCTTTATTGCAGAGAACATACGCATGGTTAATACGCCTATATTTTACCACACCAAACACAGACACCATAAACAGGCACAATACCTAGAGCAGAGTCTCGCAAATTCAGTCCTGGAGGGCCCCACACCATTCAGGTTCCATGCTGCCTCTAATAAAGATGCCAGTGCTGCATATCTATGCACCACCCCCATGGTATGCAGATGTAGCTCATGCATATTTATGAGGGACAGCATGACAACCCGAACAGTGTTTGGAACACCAGGACTGGAGTTGGGAAACTCTGCCGTAAAGCAGCAGCCAACAGGGCCAGACATACCCACACACACACCCACAGGCCCCATTGGTCAATGCCTCCTGGAGAGGCAGGACATTGGGCCCTGCCTGTACCTCCCAATACTAGCAGTTGCATACCTTAGCAATGCCACCCTACACCTGGGTATATGGTACACAGCCATCAAACGTTTCCTATGATAACTGGCAGATATCGATGCCTACGTTAAGCACATTTTGCTCATTGAGCTCCACCATAACAATCATTCTGATGTCTGCGGTGTGTGCTGCAGGTCTGGTTTCTGATAGTGTTTACCACTCTGGGGAGTGACCCCCAACAATATTGCATACCATATCCATGCCTGTACTGTGCCCAGGACTGGTGTGGTGGGTATGGCTGCTGAACACCCCTATAGTAGCACAATGCTGGCATAGGTGTGGGGGTGGCTGTCTGTCTATCCAGTGTGTGGTGGCTGCAAACACCTTCCACAGCCCACACTGCCAGCAATGTTGCCAGTATTGGGCTGCCAATGTGCATAATGAGGAGCAAGGTACCATGGGTATAGGCCGGACAGGGTGGCCTGGCCAGGGTGCTTCTGCACAGGGCATAGGGCACTGACTGGGACATTTTAGTGCCCGGCCACCTCCTACACAGACAGGGTGACCTCAGTATGTCCTGCTGAGAGATCACTCTCACCCTGACTGTGCAGTGACCACAGCATGGCTAGGCACCCCCATAGTATTTCTCTCATGTGATAGATATGGGTTTCCTTTTGGGGCCCAGTCACTGATTTATCTGCTTGCTGTGTATGCTGACATCCCAGTTCTGGGTTTATGCATCTCCACTGGGCACATGCACTATTTATTAACTAGCAGGCTGTTTGCAGCTGGTATGTGTCTTGATGGAGTGGTTTGCAGGGTGCATTGGCTGATGGCTTGCAGCAGGAGAATATCAGATAGTGGTGTGGTGCAGCTTACCATATCCAGGCCTAATGTCTGTCTGCTATTGTGTTATGGATGTGTACAGAGCTGCATTGACTGCCCTGTGGGGTGTCTGTTCCTCAGCAGGACTGGGGTTGATGTTCCCCTCTACTGCCACCTTTGCAGGGAGGTAGAATGTGGATCTATTGTTAGGAGACCCTGTTTGTCACCTATTGGCCCTGGGGGAGGGGGGTGGTGGTGCATGGGCCACCTAGGGGTCCATACCTGACTGAAACAGACAGAGATATCCAAGGTGTTTCTGCAGAAACTACCTAGCTCACACATTAACACTGCTTTGGACCTGCGCCATGGCCTCTTTCAGCCATGGACAGTGCTGTGGACCTGGTGCTGGGCGCCTCACTGCACCCTCAGGATGAGCACAGTACCTGCACAATGTGACGGTGTATAGCTACTCTGTGCCAGTACAACACACGGTCAGTACCCCCGTACCAGGCCGAGGTGCTGTGGGGGTGCACATGGTCAGTTCCCCCTACCAGGCCGAGGTGCTGTGGGGGTGCATTCCCCATGGTGTGTATCTGTGGACAGCTGATTTGCATGTGCAGTGCATCATGGGTGTGACTGGCACAATCCAACCCTGTGAAAATCCAGCACCTGCTCACAGGCTCTGATAAACCATAGGCCATCACACGTACATCTGTTAGCATAATGCATAGGTGCAAGACACCCTAAAGGATCTGTAATATAAGGAGCCCACGCTGGTAAAAACACACGTACCCACGCACGATTGTATGCACGCACCAACGCACGCAGCTACGCATGGGGCTACGCACATACCAACGCACGCAGCCTCGCACGCACCAACGTACGTGGCTAGGCACACTCCGAGGGTGTGTTTCTGACACCACTACTCAACGTAAAGAAAAACATGCCTCCTCATTCCCTATGTAATGTACAGGGTGATGCCTGGGCCAGCCTTCTGCGTTAGGCACACTGGGGACTTGAACCCATGCTGCCTGTAACAGCGGTCAGTACCGTAACCATTGTGCTACAGCTCTGTTTCAGTGCTTTGTGTCTGTACGCCTTCTTACCATTAACGGGCAGTAACGCGCCACGGCGCCCTGTAACGCTCGTTAGTTTTTGGAACGCGCGTTAGTGGTAACGATGTACCGCCCATGTCCTTATTTGGGGTTTCTGTCACTACCGCGGCTCCTAACGCGAATTTCACTAACGCAGTTTAGTAAACATACCCCTTAGTCACATTCCTCAATCAGAGCAAAGAATATGAATTTAAGAGGTAGATGTAGTTTCCTGAGAAAGTCAACAAGTGGCAGTATAATATATAGACAAAGCGGTATGTTTACTAAACCGTCTTAATGTAGCAGCGGCGATGTTATCGCGCAATAACGTCACGTATCGCGCGATAACGTTTCCGGCAGCAGTGAGGTGCGCAGAGGGAGGAGAAAGGTACCCCAGAGGGTGGAGTAAGGCTCCCCAGGGGCAGAGAGAAGGGGTCAATGGGTGCAGAGTGGGCGAGGAGTGGATCCATGCACACTAACACTGTGAAATAAAGCTCTGAAAATTAGCGCCAGTGAAAACCTCGTGCTAGGCACATTTGCAGGGCGGAGAAACCATTTCAGTCAGCAATGTACAGCAAAGGCAGGGAAACCCAGAAAAGTGATAGTAGTGATACATGTGCGGGAACCAAAAAGGCAATTAAACATATAAAATGACCAGAACCACATCTGAAATCCCAATAACCAAGCTGGCCAATAGTAATATTAATGATAAACATAAAGCAACATTACTGACAAAGCGTAAAAAGGAAGATACCATGTTTGGAAGGGTCTATGCTCTGTACCCCTACAAAGTGAATGATCCACATTGAAATAGTGGTGATCAGGGTTTTTGTCATTTATATTGGGCAGGTTTGTTAGGGCGTGCACATGTGCAGCAACAGCAGAGTGGGCACGTAGGAAAGGGCAACTGTACTGATGCTGTAAATGGGATACAGGGGGCTGCAGGCGGCACATGCTGTGGTCCAGCTGGGGCACAGTGCGGACTAGGCAGATGCCTAGGTGGCACATAGGAATGACGAAACTGTAAAGCAGCAAGACAGCAACTGACAAGGGACCAACATGGGCACGAGTGTGTGTCCCACAGCGTCATAGGGGATATTACCCAGCAAGTACCCCCAAGGGCACATTGGCAAGTGGTGCCGGGGGGAAGCGCGTATGCCCATGTAGGCAACCCTACCCGAGAACCCACACCATAGGCAGCTGCCTACCAGCACACTGGATGGCCTGGGACTGCGCACTACCAGCACCACCAGCATAAGGGCATGTCAGCATGGTGGCGGAGGGGTGCTGGTGACGGAGGGGGCCGTGGCATCTGCCCACAACAGACCACGGCCAAGCCCCGTTTAGGTGGGTGCCGTGCACTGCAACAGACAAGGTCTGTCTGACGAAGTCATGATATCCCCAGGGAATGATCTGCCCCTGTGGCAACAGTTTGGTGCAGTACACACAGCCAGTGTGTACAGGGGCAGAAAATCACAAGTTCAAGTCCCAGTTGTGGCTCCTGCCAACCTTGTCCCCATATTTTACCCAGTACTAAACCGTGGTAATAAAGACAGAACCTTTATTGCAGATAAATTAAACATGCCTGAAATGCCTATATTTTACCCTACAGAGAACAGACACCATAAACATGTGCAACCCCTAGAGCAGAGTTTCCCAACTCCAGTCCTGGAGGGCCAAACACCATTCAGGTTTCATGCTTTCCCTAATAAATATGCCTGTGCTGCATTTGTATGCATCGCCCCCATTGTATGCAAATGTATTCATGCATATTCATTAGGGACAGTATGAAAACCTAAACAGTGTTTGTCCCACCAGGACCGGAGTTCGGAACCTCTGCCCTAGAGCAGCGGCCAACAGGGGTATAAACACTCACACCCACAGGCTCTACTATCCAAAGCCTCATGGAGAGTCAGGCTGTTGGGCCCTGCGCGGAGCAGCATCTCCCAATACTGGCACCTGCATACCTTAGCAATGCCGTCCTAAACTTGGGAACATGTTCTACATATATCAAAAGGTTGCTATGATTAATGTCAGATAACAAATCCTAAGTTAAACACGATTTGTGGATAGAGATTCATCATAGCAATCTTTCTGATATCTGTGGAGTGTGTTTCAGTTATTGCTTCTGACAGTGTTTACCACCCCGGGGAGTGACCCCAACAGTATTGCATACCATAGCAATGGCCGCACTGTGCCCAGGACTGGTGAGACGGCCAGGGCTGCCACAAACCTTCATATTTGCACAATGCTGGGATAGGTGTGGGAGTGTGTGTATGTCTATCCAGTGTGTCATGGCTGCCCACACCTTACTGCGCCCACACTGCTTGCACAGTTTCCAGTGTTAGCCTGCCAATGTGCATAATGAGGAGCAAGGTACTGTGGGTATGGCCCAGACAGGGTGGCCAGGGAAGGATGCATCTGCACAGGGTAAAGGGCAATGGCTGGGACATTGTAGTGCCCGACCACCACCTGCACGGACAGGTTGGCCACAGCATGTCATGTTGGGAGGTCACTCTCACCCTGACTGAGCAGTGACCACTGCATGGCTAGGTTCCCCCATAGTGCTGTGCAGTGTTTCTCTTAAGTGATATTTATGGGTTTTGTTTTCTGGGGCCCAATCACTGACATACCTGGTGTGTGTGTGTGTGCGGGCGGGCGGTCTCACTTCCCATTTTTGGGTGCACACAGTTTCTCCAGGAACATACACTATGTATGAACTAGCAGACTGTCTGCAGTTAGCATGTGTATGGCTGGAACACCTTGCAGAGTGCAGTGGGTGGAGACTGACTGCTGGTGAATGTCAGATAGTGGTGGGGGGCAGCGGAGCTTCTCCAGCATTCTGATTGTTTGCCATTGCCTTATATGATACATACAGATCTACATCGACTGCCCTGTAGGGTACTTTCTCTACTGCCACCATTGCAGAGATGTACAATGTGGATCTGTTGGTGGGCGATCCTGTCCCCTCACCCTGAGCCACAGAGAGCGGGTTGGTTGGTGCTACATAATCCGCTTTTGGGTAAACACCCCACTTCACCGGGTTGGTTGGTGCTACATAATCCGCTTTTGGGTAAACACCCCACTTCACCTATAACATGTGACCATGGCACCCACACAGGATATGCACTATTCTGGGTGCATCATAGTCCACAAGGGCTATATGTGACTGGGAAATACAGATGGACACAGGTGTATCCTAGGTGTGTCTGCAAGGACTACCTATCACGCACTGATGGGGACCTGCAGTATAGCCTATCTCAGCCAAGCCAGGTGCTGCGGACCTGGTGCTGGGTGCCCCACCTCACCCTCAGGGTCAGCACAGGACCCGCACAATGTCACGGTCTGTAGCTACTCTGTGCCAGTAACACACATGGTCAGTTCCCCCTACCAGACCTAGGTGCTGTGGGGGTGCATACCCCATTATGTGATCAGCTGTAGACTGCTGATCTGCATGTGCAGTGCATCATGGGTACGGGTGGGTTTACCCTATCCTGGTAACCACAGCAGACAGTTTGTTTGGTGACTTGCAGTCTTTCTGTAGCCAGCCAGCAATGTGGTAGTAGCTTTAGAGATGTAGCCTACTGGTTACTTCAATGATTGAAGAGACAGAGGCCATGGGTTCAATCCCACAGTGGTGTAATCTAAAAAGGCTGTCTGAGGCATTTTCTTTTAATTTAAATCAGTGCTGCCAGCAGAAACACTCTCACAGTGCTGTAGCCTAAGGTGCCTCATAGGCGCCCTGTAAAGCGCCCTATACAGCGCCCTATAGGGCACATTATAGGGTGCCTTGGCAGACAGGGCACTTTATAATGTGACCTATGGGGCGCCTTATAGGGCACCTTATGAGGCACCTTAGGTTACGGCACTGTGAGGATGTTTTTGCTGGCAGCACTGATTTAATTTAAAAGAAAATGCCTCAGATAGCCTTTTTAGATTACACCACTGCAGGATCAAACCCATGACCTCTGCCTCCACATTCATTGCAGTAACCAGTGGGCTACATCGTTATAGCTTCTAACACTGCACTGGCTTATGGTTAACGTGCGTTAACGTGCCACGGCGCAAACTATCGCGCGATACAGATTCTTGCTACCTTAGGACTGGAACGCCCACTCCTTATATGGCATTCTTCACATTATCGCTGCAACTAGCGCCGGTAACATTAGGACGGTTTAGTAAACATACCCCAAAGTGTAAACAAAGACAATGCAAACAGACAGTACAAGCACTTAGTATTTAGATTAGCAACATGAAAACTGGCAAAAAAACAGGTTTCAAATACTGCTGATGCTCCTTAAGGCTTTGGGCAAATCACTTTACTCTCCACTGCCTCATGTACAAACTTAGCACCCAATTTATTAACCCTTGGTTAAATAGCATGTTTGTACATTAATTTAGCACTATAAGTGAATCCTTAAAAAAATTGTTTTTGTATTGCTGCAGCTGGGAATATTGTGTGTTCCTGGACACAGCGATGCAAAGATAATGAGTCTGAAATTAGGTCTGCTGTTTTTAAAAGGGTCATTGAATATTAATTTATTTAGCATTTGATACACCACTCTCTATTAAGAAACAACAAAGCGGTTCACAATAAAAAAAACAGCATTGGCATTACTGGGAAATATAAACAGGGAGTCTTAAAATGGTAACACTGGGTAAGAGGGAAGAAAAATAGTCATCGCTTGGTTCTAAATATCTCTTCCACTCCCAATTCTCTTATGCCTCGATCATTTCAAAGAGTTCTAAATCCCCCAAACCCATCTCCCACTCCCAATGCCCTGTCCCTCTCAAAAGGTTCCAGTACCCCCTGAACCCACCCACTCTCTGATTCTTTCTAAAGGTTCCATGTTCTACCAAACCTACTCTCCACCCCTAATGTTCCTATCAGTCCAAAAGGTTTCAAGCTCCCCCTCAATCCACCTGTCCACTTCTAATATCCCAATCCTTTCAAAATGTTCCCTTTTTGGCAACCTGATCTCTAATGATAGTACTGAGAGAGTACTGCTAGGATCTGCAACTGCTTTTGTGAGAACTGCCGGGGCAGGAGTGACTGAGAATGATTCTTACCTCCCACTACTCAACAGGAGACCCCAATAAATGACACAGGATACCAAGGATGGTGAGTGTGTGTGTTAAAGGACTTTAAAGATTTTGAAAGAACTGGGGCATTGGGGTTGGGGTTCTGTCCATGGGGCAGACTTCCTTTTAAGGGTTTAGGAGTTGGCCCCTTTAACTTGCTCCCTGAGGAAAATTTGCAGCTCCTCTCGAGGTGGTATTAACATTCGATGAATGATGTAGCTTGTGAAATTAATGCAAACTGCATTATACATTTTGCAAAATTTGAGTTGCTTTTGTATTAAAAGGCAATGCATTAAGCTGTGTTATGGTTAAATAATGCAGGCTATTGACATAATGCAGTTTAGTAAGCAAGGAAAAGGGAACGGGATTTAACTCACGCCTTTTCTCAGAAGTTCACAATGAGTTATGTTCAGGTACAGTAGGTGTTTTCTTGTCCCCAAAAGGCTTATGATAGAGCGATACTGAGGCATTATAATATCCTTGGTTTTATTCTCCATTCCTTTATGATTCCCAGCATTTGCTTTCTTGGCCCCCCGCTGCACACTGGGCAGAGAGTTTCTGTTCTTCTAAGGAAATCTCATATCCAGGGTGATTCACACTGCCCTTGGTTTGATAGAGGGAGCCTTTCAAGTTGCTCCTTTGATCTATCACCTATCTCTTGCCTCCTAACTGGGAGGTTTCTCTGTAAAAGGTTTCTAGAAAACAATTTCTTTCTACATACTCAAAGAATATTTACCCTATTCTACTCTCTGTTAAGATATACCCTAACTGACTTTAATTGAAAGATGGCTTAACTGGCTTTAAGTTAACTGAAGGCTGGCTTATTATACTAAGGCCCAGCAGGCTGTAATTTCACTGAAAGCTGGCTTGTTATACTAGGCCAGGGGTCTGCAACCTTTAAGACATAAAGAGCCACTTGGACCCGTTTCCGAAGGGAAAAAAAAACCTGGGAGCCGCAAAACCATTGCGACATTTAAAACAAATCTAACACTGCATATATTGTTTCTTACCTTAATGCTATATACGACCCCCTACTTTTCCTGTTAAAATATAGGTGTTTGGCCTATACTCGCCGTATAAGACTACCCCTCTTCCTTCGCACACCAAAAAAAATACGCCAGAAAATATCACAACAACAAGTAACAATATTTGATTTCAAAATTATGATGATTTTGTAGTCAAATCACTAATATGAAATAAAATTATTTTTTCTACCTTTGTTGTCTGACCAATTTATTCTTTGATCATGCTGGTCCCGATCTGAGGCTTCTGCTTTCCTGTCTTCTCTTAGCTCTCTTTCTGTGGTCTATGGTCCATCTGCCATTTCTTATCTCTTCTTTCGTTTTCTTCACTTCTTTCCATCAGCCTATTTCCAGTCCCAGTAACCCTCCCCAATATCAGCCCCTTTCCAGTCCTCACTCCCAGTACCTTCCAATGTCAACTTGCATTCCCATGATTGCCACTGGTGTCCATTTCCTTCCAATCCCCCTCCTTCCCCACTGACCAGTCCCTTCTAGTACAAATACCATGGCAGCCTTAGCCCCCAGTTATCTTCCAGGGCCAGCAGCTCTATCCTCCCCTCCCCACAATCAGCCCATGCCCATTCAAAGCCCCCCAATCAGCTCGCTTCCAGTGCTAATCCCCCCTCAACCCCATTACCAGTGCTAGCCTCCCCTAATCAGCCCAATACCAGTCCTACCCCCCATCAGCTCATTACCAGTCCTAGCCTCCCCTAATCAGCTCATTTCCAGTGCTAGTCCCCTCAACCCCATTACCAGTGCTCCATCCCTCCATGTCAGCCCCCTCCATGTCAGCCCCCCTCCCTCCATCCATATCAGCTCCCTCCCTCCATGTCAGCCCCCTCCATCCCTCCATGTCAGCCCCCTCCCTCCATCCATATCAGCCCCCTCCCTCCATGTCAGCCCCCTACATCCCTCCATGTCAGCCCCCCTCCCTCCATCCATATCAGCTCCCTCCCTCCATGTCAGCCCCCTCCATCCCTCCATGTCAGCCCCCCTCCCTCCATCCATATCAGCTCCCTCCCTCCATGTCAGCCCCTCCTCCCTCCATCCATCCATGTCAGCCCCCCTCCCTCCATCCATGTCAGCCCCCCTCCCTCCATGTCAGCCCCCTCCCTCCATCCATATCAGCTCCCTCCCTCCATGTCAGCCCCCCTCCCTCCCTCCATCCATCCATATCAGCTCCCTCCCTCCATGTCAGCCCCCTCCATCCCTCCATGTCAGCCCCCCTCCCTCCATCCATCCATATCAGCTCCCTCCCTCCATGTCAGCCCCTCCTCCCTCCATCCATCCATGTCAGCCCCCCTCCCTCCATCCATATCAGCTCCCTCCCTCCATGTCAGCCCCCCCTCCCTCCATCCATCCATATCAGCCCCCCTCCCTCCATGTCAGCCCCCCTCACTCCATCCATATCTGCTCCCTCCCTCCATGTCAGCCCCTCCCTCCATCCATGTCAGCCCCCCTCCCTCCATGTCAGCCCCCCACCCTCCATCCATCCATATCTGCTCCCTCCCTCCATGTCAGCACCCTCCCGCCAAGTCAGCCCCCCTCCCTCCATCCATCCATATCTGCTCCCTCCCTCCATGTCAGCCCCTCCCTCCATCCATATCAGCTCCCTCCCTCCCTCCATGTCAGCCCCCCTCCCTCCATCCATCCATATCTGCTCCCTCCATCCATCCATATCTGCTCCCTCCCTCCATGTCAGCCCCCCTCCCTCCATCCATCCATATATGCTCCCTCCCTCCATGTCAGCCCCCCTCCCTCCATCCATCCATATCTGCTCCATCCCTCCATGTCAGCCCCCCTCCCTCCCTCCATGTCAGCTCCCTCCCTCCATGTCAGCTCCCCTCCCTTCTTCTGCAGCCGCGGCTCCCTGCCTCTTACGGAACCGCGGCTGTGCTTTTAAAATCATCTCGGAGCCCTTCCTGTCTTGACGGGCTCTGTGCAGCATTGTCCCGCCTCCAAACTTCCTTTAGAGGCGGGACAATGCTGCACGGAGCCCGTCAAGACAGGAAGGGCTCCGTGATGATTTTAAAAGCACAGCCGCGGTTCCCTAAGAGGCAGGGAGCCGCGGCTGCAGAAGAAGGGAGGGAGCTTACAACACCATTGCCTGTCACCGGGCGGGCAGTGTGCTCCGGAACCGCGGCAAAGGTGAGAAAGAGCCGCATGCGGCTCCAGAGCCGCGGGTTGCCGACCCCTGTACTAGGCCCTAACTGACTTAATAAAACAGAGTTTTTATGAGTTTTACCCCCAAAGAAGTCCCTTTTCCCTAAGATTTAGAGAATGTCTCAGGAGGTAAGTACTTACAGGTGCAACTTTCTTCTCAACAGTAGCAGCCCTTTTGGTACTTTTTCAAGTCAGAAGTTGCAAGGGGAATGTTAGGGAGTGGCCTGCTAGGTACGTATGACCTAGATTGGCCACTGTTGGAAACAGGATACTGGGCTTGATGGACCTTGGTCTGACCCAGTATGGCATATCTTAAGTTCTTATGTTCTTATGGAACAAATTGCAGTTGAAGAGTGGGAAAAACTACCAGCAGACAGATGTACAAAACTTATGGATGGCTATAAAAAACATTTTGAGGCTGTCATTACTGCCAAGAAATATTAGGGAAGGGTGCCATTAATCCTGCACAGGTCATATTTTGTTTTTTCTCAGAAATTACCATGGGGTATGTTTCCTAAACCGTCTTAATGTTACCGGCGCTAGTTGCAGCGTTAATGTGCAGAATGCCATATATGGTAGTGGGCGGTCCAGAGGTAAGTTTGCAAGGAAACGGTATTGTTCGATAGTGGGCGGCAGGCACATTAACGTGCGTTAACCCTAAGTTCATGCCAGCGCAGTGTTAGAAGCTATGAAGATGTAGCCCACTGGTTACTGCAATGACTGTGGAGGCAGAGGTCATGGGTTCATCCTGCAGTGGTGTTATGTAAGATGGCTGTCTGAGCCATTTCCTTTTTTAAATTTAAATCAGTGCTGCCAGCAAAAACACCCTCACAGTGCCATAACTTAAGGTGCGCTGCATTGACGGTGTTTTGAGGACGGCTGTTGAAGAAGAAAATTCTTGGTTATTGCACTTGAAACAGGGCAAAGGTGCCCGAAACGTGCACGTCGTGCAGTAGGATCTTTATAACCAGCGTTTCTGGACTGAGATAAGTTTTTACATTTGCTATATAATTTCTATTTTTGGTGAAGAACCTTAATAAATAAAAAAAGTAGCTACCCGCTTGGTGTAGGTCGTTTCCCCTTTCGACCTTCCTACGGCTAGCTCCGACAAAAATATAATTTAACAGGTCGTTGTGTTAAGGTTGGGTATTCCTATATGATTATTGATTGGCCCAGACCTATAGGTTTTTTCTATATTATAACTTAAGGTGCAGCATAAGGCACCCTATAAGGCACTCCATAGGGCACATTATAAAGTGCACTGTCTGCCAAGGCACCTTCTAATGTGCCCTATAGGGTGCTTTATAGGGCACTCTATAGGGCTCCCTATGAGGCACCTTAGGCTACGGCACTGTGAGGGTGTTTTTGCTGGCAGCACTGATTTAAATTAAAAGGAAAAGCCTCAGGCAGCCTGATTAAAAAAACACCACTGTGGGATCAAACCCATGACCTCTGTTGTCACAGTCATTGAAGTAACCAGTGGGCTACATCTTTATAGCATCTAAGGCACCACTGGCTGGCTACAGAAAGACTGCAAGTCACCACACAGACTGTCTGCTGTGGTTACCAGGATAGGGTAAACCCACCCGTACCCATGATGCACTGCACATGCAGATCAGCAGCCTACATCTGCTCACAAGACGGGGTATGTGCCTCTATAGCACCCCAGCCTGGTAGGGGGAACTGAACGTGTGTGTTACTGGCACAGAGTAGCTACAGACCGTGACATTGTGTGGTTCCTGTGCTCACCCTGCGGGTGAGGTGGGGTGCCCAGCACCAGGTCCACAGCACCTGGCTTGGCTGAAATAGGCTGTGTTGCAGGTCCCCATCAGTGTTAGTGTGTGATAGGTAGTTCTTGCAGACACACCTAGGCTATACCTGTGCCCATCTGTATTTCCCAGTCACGTTTAGCCCTTGTGGACTATGATGCACCCAGAATAGTTCATATCCTGTGTGGTTGCCATGGTCACATAAGAGAAGGGTGGTGGTTGGACCCAAAAGCAGATTATGTAGCACCACCCAACCCGTCCTCTGTGGGTCAGGGTGGGGGACAGGATCTCCCACCAACAGATCCACATTCTACATCTCTGCAATGGTTGGCATTAGAGGGGACCATCAACCACAGTCCTGCTGGGGAATAGGCACCCTACAGGGCAGTCAATACAGATCTGTATGCATCACATAGGGCACTGGCAGACAGGCAGTAGACCTGGAAAAACTCAACTGCCCCCACCACTATCTGACATTCACCAGCAGAGGGCATAGTCAGTGTCCACCCGCTGCACCCTGCAAGGTGTTTCAGCCATACACATGCTAACTACAGACAGTCTGCTAGCTAGCACATAGTGTATGTTCCTGGAGAAACTGTGTGCACCCAAAAACGGGATATGAGCACACACACACCAAGCAGGTAGGTCAGTGATTCAGCCCCAGAAAAAAAGAACTCATAAATATCACTTGAGAGAAACATTATATAGCACTATGGGGGAACCTAGCCATGCCATGGTCACTGCACAGTCAGGGTGAGAGTGATTTCCCCCCCCCCCCCTCACAGCATGACATGCTGTGGCTGCTCTGTCCGTGCAGGTGGTGGTCGGGCAGTACAATGTCCCAGCCATTGCACTAAGCCCTGTGCAGATGCGGCCTGCCCAGGCCACCCTGTCCGGGCCATACCCACAGTACCTTGCTCCTCATTATGCACATTGGCAGGCTAACACTGGAAACAGTGCAAGCAGTGTGGGCTCAGTAAGGTGTAGGCAGCCACAACACACTGGATAGACATACACACACTCCCACACCTATGCCAGCATTGTGCAAATATAGAGGTTTTTGGCAGTCCTGGCCGCCACACCGTCCTGGGCACAGTGAAGGCATTGCTATGGTATGCAATACTGTTGGGGTCCCTCCCCTGGGTGGTAAACACTGTCAGAAACAAAAACTGAAACACACTACACAGATATCAGAAAGGTTGCTATGGTGAATCTCTTTCAACAAATTGTGTTTAACTTAGGATTTGTTAGCTGACATTAATCATAGCAACCTTTTGATATTTGTGTAACGTTTTCTCAAGTTTAGGATGGCATTGCTAAGGTATGCAGGTGCTAGTATTGGGAGATGCTACTCTGCGCAGGGCCCAACAGCCTGACTCTCCATGAGGCTTTGGATAGTAGAGCCTGTGGGTGTGGGTGTTTGTGCCCCTGTTGGCTGCTGCTCTAGGGCAGAGATTCCCAACTCCGGTCCTGGTGGGCCAAACACGGTTCAGGTTTTCATGCTGTCCCTAATGAATATGCATGAGATACATTTGCATGCAATAGGGGCAGTGCATACAAATGCAGCACAGGCATATTTAATAGGGACAGCATGAAACCTGAATGGTGTTTGACCCTCCAGGACTGCAGTTGGGAAACTCTGCTCTAGGGATTGCACATGTTTATGGTGTCTGTGCTCTGTAGGGTAAAATATAGGCGTTTATGGCATGTTTATTTTATCTGCAATAAAGGTTCCATAAAATATAGGGACATGGTTTGCAGGAGCCAAAGCTGGGACTTGAACCTGTGACCTTCTGCCCCTAAACACACTTGTGTGTACTACACCAAACTGTTGCCATAGAGGCTGATCTTTCCCCGGGGATACCATGACTGTTTGTCAAACAGACCTTGTCTGTTGCAGTGCACGGCACCCACCTAAATGGGGCTTGGCTGTGGTCTGCTGTGGGCAGATGCCACTTCCCCCTCTGCCACCAGCACCTTTCCGCCACCATGCTGACATGCCCTTATGCCGGTGGTGCTGGTGGTGCGCAGTCCCATGCTATCCAGTGTGCCGGTAGGCAGCTTCCTATGGTGCATGATATGGGGTAGGGGTGCCTGCATAGACATCCACACTTCCCCCCGGCACCACCTTCCAATGTTATGTGCCCTTTGGGGTACTTGCTGGGTACTGTCCCCTGGGACACTGTGGGACACACACTCGTAGACATGTTTGCCCTTGGTCAGTTGCTGTTTTGCTGGTTTTCCGTTTCTACATCCCTATGTGTCACCTAGGCATCTGCCTAGTCCATCCTGTGCCCCAGCTGCCCCACTGCATGTCCCGCCTGCAGCCCCCTGTACCCCATTTGCAGCCTCACTGTAGTACCCTCTCGTACTTGGGCACTATGATGTTGCTGCACATGTATCACTACTATCACTTTCTTGGTCTCCCTGGTTTTGCTGTACATTGCTGACTGAAATGGTTTCTCTCTCCTGCAAATGTGCCTCTAGCGCGAGGATTTCACTGGCGCTAATTTTCAGACCTTCATTTCATGGCATTAGTGTGCATGGAGCCTCTCTCTGCCCACTCTCTGCCCATTGACCCCTTATCTCCGCCCCTGGGAAGCCTTACTTCACCCTCTGGGGAGCCTTACTCCACCCTCTGTGCGCCTTAACGCCGGCGGAGACGTTATCGTGTGATACGTGACGTTCTTGCATGGTAATGTGCCATTATCGTGCAATAACATCACTTATCGTGCGATAACATTGCCGCTGCGACGTTAGCGCTGTTTAGTAAACATGCCCCTATGTCTAAGTTGCACAGACATCTTTTTTTTTGTATACTTTTGAACATACTATTAAAATATTATGATGACATACAGATGGAATATTTCCAGTTATTTCTTAAGATACAACATATCAAAAATGCAAAGGTGCCAGCAATGTTCACCACAACTGTATAATCAGGGCTGTGCGAATGGTGCGGTCCCACAGGGTGCAAGTACCGAAGGGGCGCTGATGTCATCAATGGGCTACGAGGAAGCACCACAAAAGTGAGTTCTTGCACTCAGCTGGAAGGATGGAGGGAGCAGGGCGCCGGGTACACCAGTCACATAGGGTGCATTGTTAGCTTGGTACGGTCTTATCTGTAAGAATGTAGAGATGAAGTCCAGGAGACAATGGAAGAAAGAGATAGAGAGAGAGAGAGCTGAAGACATACAAACAAGTAAACTTACTAAGCAAGGTGTAGTTTTGAGTGACTATATATACCGGGCCCGAAATTCATAAAAAGCTAAGCTCCCAAATTCAGGTTCCTATATGAGGCTCCTAAAATTGTGCCCTATTTTCAGCCACACTTAGGAGCCTAAGGAGGTCATGCCAATGTTGGAATAGTGGGGATTGACGTCTGGTCTGGACATCCAACCCCCACTATTCTCTTTGGTGAATTCCCAACACCAGACTTCCCGCACGTACAGTGACATTGTGCGGGGAGCTCTAGATAGGGGTGGGCTGAAGTAGGAGCGTGGGTGGGACGGAAGCAGGACCCTGACCCCAGACATACAGGGTCGATTCCGATCCCGGCCCTGTACGTCCAGGGAGGTAAAGTTGCACTGGGAACTTATTCAACCTCAGAGGTGGAATAAATTCCCACGAGGAGGAGGATCATCACCGGCGGGACCCTCCAAAGACAGTGAGCAGCAGCGGGAGGTTCCCCACAGCTGAACCCAGCCTTGGCAGGCCCATCTAATCTGGTGCAGGGCAGCAGGGCTCCTGCAAGGCGTCCTGGTGCTATGGTGATGGGACCCCATGGTACTGAGGCTCCATGCAGGCTCTTCGGCTGGGTTAAATGGGGTGGGAGCTGTTTGTCCAGCGCGATGGAATCGGGGCATGTCCTGCCTATCCAGGCCCTTTGCCCTGATTCTGCTACCACGGGAATATATAGCTCCCGCGGGTGCAGAATCAAGTACAAATCTGCCCCGTCCAGATTTTGGACATCTAGATGGGCCCCGATCAGAATGGAACCCTAAGGTTTTTTTAGCTGAAAATTCATCCTAGTTTAGGAGCTTAAAATTTATTTATTTACATTCTCTTATATACCGCGCTATTCTGCATCAGTGCGGTTTACATTGAACAAACTGAAATTACATTGAACAGGGCATTATAACTTGGAGATAACTATTTTATGGGGAACATGGGCTATGGAGGGTTAAGTGGCTTACCCAAGACCACAAGGAGCACCTGTGGGACTAGAAACCCCAGTCCTTCTGGCCCGAGGTTGCTGTCCTCTAGTGGGATTTGAACCCCTGACCTTCTGGCCTAAAGTACCTTGCCCCAACCACTAGGCCACTCCTCCACTCCTGGGATTTGAACCCCTGACTTTCCGGCCTGAAGTACCTTGCCCCAACCACTAGGCCACTCCTCCACTCCATAATTTAGGTCTGCCTTTCATTTACCTAGATTTATGAGCCTAATTTAGGTGTCTAGTGCTGAACTTCAGCGCTAAGCTCTTAACTTCTTTTCCCTGCTCTAAATCTGCCCCCATTGCCACTCACTTTATGCTGCTAAATTTAGGATTTAGGGCCCGATATTGAGATAAGCAGGCTATGTGCTGCACCGGTGGAAGTGAAAATCTGGGTTAGCCTGGATGCCCCGGTAGCTGCAGAGGCTACATGGGTAGCAGCGATTTTCGATGCTACCCGCGTAGCCCTCTGCGCCTTAAAGATAGGTGAGGTTTTTCTGTATAGCTCCTCCTCCACCGTCGCTCCGCCCTGGAACGCCCCTAACACATCCTGATGCTATGCGGATAGCATCTGGGAGCATTAGGGACTTAGCCGGGATTTTCGATGGGCACTACCTATGTAGGTGTCCTTCGAAAATCCCAGATAAGGCCTTTACACGGGTAACTAAGGAAGTTACCTGTGTAAAGGCCTTCAAATATCAGGCCCTTAATGAAATTTTAAGAAAATATTTAGGCACTCAGCCCTAGTCAATTTTCAAAAAGGCCAATTAAGGAGCATAACTCTCAAAGTAGCAGCATAGATCCTTTGAAAATCGGGCCTACTATATATTTGTTTTTCTATTGGTTGAATATAGGGAAGCAATGATGTTCAGTCATGGGGTACCAGAAGTTGATTTAGATGAAGTCTAGTACCTCTTTATAAACATATTGTGCTGTGAAAGATTGTATTCACATAAACATTCACAAATAAACATTGTGTCAGGATAAAAGTATCATTTGAACCCAGAATTAGTGTCGGTGAATACCATGCATGTCTTATGCCAAATCTCTACCTTATGCTATATAATTTGCATATTTGTAGTACATTAGCATTCAAGAAACCTTTTTTTCTCACAGCTTTGGCCTGCCGTGATGTTTGCAAACCTAACTGGATGACGTGGAACTAGAAAGCAGCTCCTGGAACTTTCCAGTGTCCCTGGGAAAGGGTGTAAAATCTAAGAGGAGTGCAAAGGCAGAGCCTGTCATGGAGTCTCCTAGTTCCATCAGGTGTCTAGCCAGCTTCTATAGCTTTTATGTCTGCACTAAGAGACATAAGAATGATGGTGTGAGGGGAAAAAAAAAGAATGACAGTAATTATGGGAAGTGTGTGATTAGCATGGTATCCAGAGAAATTAAACCAGTAGACCTTAGGAATCTTCTGTTGCATGAGATACCTGCAGAGGGAGAAAAAACTCTCACCACAGAGTTTGGCAGGAATCTACTCCCTGCTGGGTTTAACTTGATTGCTTTTCTGGATACCTGCTGTGACAGTTCAGCTCTTCGACCTTCCTTTCTACAGAGCTATATTGTCCTACCAGGGGGGAAAGGCCTATTAAGAATTTCCAGAGATTCGTCCATCACAGGACTTTGACAGAAGAGTTAGGGAAGTACATTTTTAATGGCCAAATAACCTGGGGTGGAAATTCCTATCGCAATGACATAGTTAAATGAGTTTCTTTGGGTGGTGATGTTATAAACCAAGATACGGATTAATTCTGTACTAGGAGCACTTCAGTACGTAAATAATTTGGAATCAAGGTGTAAATAATGTCAGGTTTGGCTAAGTGCAGTAACTCTGACTAACATTTGCTAATAAGATAATATAGAAAGTCCTCAATCACATTTAACCCTTTCACTACCAAATTTTTTATTTCAGTAAAAAAATTCCAGAAAGCAGAACTTTGCTTAGGGATAGTAGGAAACAGAAATGTTCTCTTGCATTACACTGGAGTTAATAATTAGAAGAGGTTTTTTTTTATCATGGTTCCATTTGGCACCACTGGGACTTAACGGAACTCAATATAAAGAATAAAAGTAAGGCAAGATATATAAAACTGAAAGTTCTTAACGTTTTTCTTCAAACTGCTGAAGTGTGATAATTGAGGAAGCAATTTCTTTCCTTTATAATGCAAAGGAAAAATTGCATTTCATGCATTTCATCCTGACAAGAGCTTTGCAAACCCTGCACCGTTGTTTCGGGTCTGAGTGAGCTGGAAAGTGTCCTACACCGTCATTTCTGATGCTGATGTTTGGATCAGACTGAACAGATGATTTCTGTTTTGGCGGTGCAGGGGAGTCATCAGGATCATTCACTTCAGGAGAATCCAGCACTTTTGATGGTTGCCCTCTTTTTCTTTGCACAGATGACGGCACCTTGTTTTCTTTGATCAGCGACTCACTAATGTTGATAACAAACTGAAGGAGTGAGAACACTCGAGAATTTGGTACAGATTTCTGCTCACAGTGACATCTGTAAAGCAACCATCCATTCACAACCGCAAGATGAAGGCCCCAGTAAAATATTCTATGGTACCATTTCTTACTGCTATGGTCAGTGCGATATAGAGCTATAAGCATATCAAAGAGATCTACACCTCCCATATTCAGACTGTAGTCTCGAACAACAGCTAGGCAGGGCACATCAACATAGGCATGCAGTTTCTTGTCCCAGCGCTTGATCATAGAAATTGGATCAACTGATCTCAGTGTTGATGAAAGCTGAACAGCTGAATTATCATACCAACAAACTACTGACAAACCAGAGTTTGCATCAACCATAAAATCACTGGATCCTCAACCTTTTTTCTTTAGTTCTTTTTCCGTTTTCATAATGCATCCTCTGATCCTGTTGCACCGTATTGTCCCAGTAGACAGGATGCTCTGTTCCTTTAGCATCAGCTGATGCTCCAGAAAAGTGAAGTAGTTATCAAAGTACAGTTTGAAATTCTGAGTGCTAGGCAGTGTCTCGCATAATTTCATAACAAAGTCTCCTGGTTGAAATCCACAGCTTTCTGCACACCAGGAGCCTTGTCATCATAGAAATGAAAGTCATATGTTACACCACTGACCCCGCATCTAGCACATACTTTGAAGCCCCATTTCTTAGGCTTCTTTGGAAGGTATTGCCTCAAGGGTTTTTTTTCCTTTCTCTGGTATTATCTGCTCATCAATGCTCTGCTTTTCTTCCTGTTCAACCTTTAGGCAAGCCTCTCGAATGAAATCCAGAAGAGGGCGAACTTTAAAATATCTATCATACAAAGGGTCATTTCTATTAGTGACGGCCTTGGTGTTGTCGTTGAAGTGCAAAAACTTGTTGATGTTGGTAAAATGATTTTGACTCCTAACATCTGCAACAGGTGGAAAACGGAGTTCTTCTGACCAGTAGCATTTATAACTGGGCATTGGAACCAGGCCCATCTTCAACAACATTCCACATTATTGTTTGATTACTACTGTTGTTGTTCTAAATGAGGACACACACTGAACTGCAAGTAAATTGGTCTGAATCACAATGTGCTCAATAACTTCAGTGGAAACAAATCTGTGAAAGTATTTTATTGGAGGCTCTTCCTCCTCGGGTGGATCAGAAAAGTTTCCCAACCAGATTGGATCGGAGGTGACTTTTGGCTTTATTCTCCTCCATCGAAACATTACTGCATCTTTTGATTTTCAATTCTTTTTGAATAATCTGTTCAATGGAACATTATCATCATCATCATCTACACTAGCAACATCAGGATCTTTCTGCTTTGCATGATCCCTAACTGTTGATAATGGAAGATCATCTTCTGATTTGTTCAGTGGATCATCGCTCAACTCATCCATATTATTTTCCATCTCTGGATCCTCTACATCACACTCAGGTTCAGAAATGTCAGCATCTGGTAACAAGACAAGCTGAGATTCCATTTTTCCTTTTCTATTTTGTCTGCGATGCATATCACAATCCATCATTTTACCTGCATCAAACATTCAACAAATTTCACAATGTAACTGAATTGCTACTAGATTACTACTTAATCAGCAGATAACATATAAATTTCAAATTTAAATCTTAAGAACTGCTATGTGGTAAAATTCACTAAGGAGTATGTTTACTAAACCGTCTTAACATAGCAGCGGTGATGTTATCGCGTGATATGTAACGTTATAACATGATAATGTAACATTATCAAGTGATAACGTCACGTATCGTGCGATAACGTCAGCAGCGGCGTTAAAGCACACTAACGCTGTGAAATCTGGGTCTGAAGGGTGGAGTAAGGCCTCCCAGAGGTCAGAGATAGGGGTCAGTGGGCGGAGAGTGGGCAGGGAGAGGCTCCAGGCACACTAACACTGTGAAATCCGGGTCTGAACACTAACGCCAGTGAAACCCTCGCGTTAAAGGCACATTTGCAGGAGAGAGAAACCATTTCAGTCAGCAATGTACAGCAAAGGTAGGGAAACCCAGAAAAGTGATAGTAGTGATACATGTGCAGGAACCAAAAAGGCAAAAAAACATATAAAAAGACCAGAACCACATTTGGAATCCCAATAACCAAGCTGGCCAATAGTGATATTAATGATAAACATAAAGCAACACTACTGACAAAGCATAAAAAGGAAGATATCATGTTTGGAAGGGTCTATGCTCTGTCCCCCTACAAAGTGAATGATCCCACATTGAAATAGCGGTGATCAGGGTTTTTGTCATTTATATTGGGCAGGTTTGTTATGGCATGCACATGTGCAGCAACAGCAGAGTGGGCACGTAGGAAAGGGCAACTGTACTGATGCTGTAAATGGGATACAGGGGGCTGCAAGCGGCACATGCTATGGTCCAGCTGGGGCACAGTGCAGACAAGGCAGATGCCTAGGTGGCACATAGGAATTCCGAAACTGTAAAGCAGCAAGACAGCAACTGACGAGGGTCCAACATGGGCACGAGTGTGTGTCCCACAGTGTCACAGGGGATATTACCCAGCAGGTACCCCAAAGGGCACATAACATTGGCAGGCGGTGCCGGGAGGAAGTGCGCATGTCCATGTAGGCACCTCTACCCGAGAACCCACACCATAGGCAGCTGCCTACCTGGATGGCCTGGGACTGCGCACCACCAGCACCACCGGCATAAGTGTATGTCAGCATGGTGGTGGAGGGGTGCTGGTGGCGGAGGGGGCAGTGGCATCTGCCCACAGCGGACCACGGCCAAGCCACATTTAGGTGGGTGCCATGCACTGCAACAGACAAGGTCTGTCTGACGAACAGTCATGGTTTCCCCAGGGAATGATCTGCCCCTATGGCAACAGTTTGTTGCAGTACACACAGCCAGTGTGTTCAGGGGCAGAAGGTCACAAGTTCAGGTCCCAGCTGTGGCTCCTGTCAACCTTGTCCCCCTATTTTACCCAGTACCAAACCATGGTAATAAAGATGGAACCTTTATTGCAGATAAAATAAACATGCCTGAAACGCCTATATTTTACCCTACAGAGCACAGACACCAGAAACATGTGCAATCCCTAGAGCAGTTTCCCAACAGCAGTCCTGGAGGGTCAAACACCATTCAGGTTTCATGCTGTCCCTAATAAATATGTCTGTGCTGCATTTGTATGCATCGCCCCCATTATACGCAAATGTATCTCATGCATATTCATTAGGGACAGCATGAAAACCTGAACAGTGTTTGGCACACCAGGACCAGAGTTGGGAACAGCAGCGGCCAAAAGGGGCACAAACACCCACACCCACAGGCTCCACTATCCAAAGCCTCATGGAGAGTCAGGCTGTTGGGCCCTGCACGGAGCAGCATCTCCCAATACTGGCACCTGCATACCTTAGCAATGTCGTCCTAAACTTGGGAACACGTGTCACATATAAGAAAAGATTGCTATGATTAATTTCAGATAACAAATCCTAAGTTAAACATGATTTGTTGATAGAGATTCATCATAGCAACCTTTTAGATATCTGTGTAGTGTGTTTCATTTATTGCTTCTGACAGTGTTTACCACCCCGGGGAGTGACCCCAACAGTATTGCATACCATAGCAAATCCTGCACTGTGCCCAGGACTGGTGTGGCAGCCAGGGCTGCCACAAACCTCCATATTTGCGCAATGCTGGCATAGGTGTGGGAGTGTGTGTATGTCTATCCAGTTTGTTGTGGCTGCCTACACCTTACTGAGCCCACACTGCTTGCACTGTTTCCAGTGTTAGCCTGCCAATGTGCATAATGAGGAGCAAGGTACTGTGGGTATGACCCGGACAAGGCAGCCTGGGCAGGCTGCATCTGCACAGGGCATAGGGCAATGGCTGGGACATTGTACTGCCCGACCACCACATGCATGGACAGGTTGGCCACAGCAGGTCATGCTGGGAGGTCACTCTGACCCTGACTGAGCAGTGACCACGGCATGGCTAGGTTCCCCCATAGCGCTATGCAGCATTTCTCTCAAGTGATATTTATAGGTTCTCTTTTCTGGGGCCTAATCACTGACATACCTGCTTGGTGTGTGTGCTCACATCCCATTTTTGGGTGCACACAGTTCCTACAGGAACATGCACTATGTACTAGCTAGCAGACTGTCTGCAGTTAGCATGTGTATGGCTGGAACACCTTGCAGGGTGGAGTGGGTAGAGACTGACTGTGCCCTCTGCTGGTGAATATCTGGTGGTGGTGGTGCGGGCAGGTGAGCTTCTCCAGCATTCTGCCTGCCTGCCATATGTGATGCATACAGATCTGCATTGACTGCCCTGTAGGGTTCTTGTTCCCCAGCTGTGGAGATGTAGAATGTAGATCTGTTGGTGGGAGATGCTGTCCCCCCACCCTGAGCCACAGAGGGTGGGTTGAGTGGTGCTACATAATCCTCTTTTGGGTCAAAACACCCCCCTTCACCTATAACATGTGACCATGGCACCCACACAGGATATGCACTATCCTGGGTGCTTCATAGTCCACAAGGGCTGGACGTGACTGGGAAATACAGATGGACACAATGTATCCTAGGTGTGTCTGCAAGGACTACCTATCACACACTAGCACTGATGGGGACCTGCAGCATAGCCTATCTCAGGCAAGCCAGGTGCTGCGGACCCAGCGCTGGGTGCCCCACCTCACTCTCAGGGTGAGCACAGGACCTGCACAATGTCACGGTCTGTAGCTACTCTGTGCCAGTAACACACACGGTCAGTTCCCCCTACCAGGCCTAGGTGCTGTGGGGGTGCATACCCCATTATGTGATCAGCTGTAGACTGCTGATCTGCATGTGCAGTGCATCATGGGTACGGATGGATTTACCCTATCCTGGTAACCATAGCAGACAGTTTGTGTGATGACCTGCAGTCTTTCTGTAGCTAGCCAGCAGTGTGGTAGTAGCTATAGAGATATAGCCTTCTGTTTACTTCAATGACTGTGGAGGCAGAGGTCATGGGTTTGATCCCATAGTGGTGTTATTTAACAAGGCTCTCTGAGGCTTTTCCTTTTAATTTAAATCAGTGCTGCCAGCAAAATGCACTCTCACAGTGCAGTAACCTTAAGGTGACTCATAAGGCGCCCTATAATTCGCCCTATAGGGCATATTAGCGGACAGGGCACTTTATAATGTGTCCTATGGAGTGCCTTATAGGGCGCCTTATGCGGCACCTTATGTTACGGCACTTTGAGGGTGTTTTTGCTGGCAGCACTGATTTAACTTAAAAAAGGAAATGCCTCAGACAGCACTGATTTAAATGAAATATGGGAACTGCCTCAGACAGCACTGATTTAAATTAGAAAAGGGAAATGCCTCAGACAGCCTTCTTACATAACACCACTGTGGGATCCAACCCATGACCTCTGCCTCCACAGTCATTGCAGTAACCAGTGGGCTATATCTTTATAACTTCTAACACTGTGCTGGCATGAACGTAGGGTTAACGTGCATTAACGTGCCATGGCGCCCACTATCGCGCGATACAGATTCTTGCTACCTTGACGCTGGAACACCCACTCCTTATATGGCATTCTTCACATTATCGGTGCAACTAGCGCCGGTAACATTAATATGGTTTAGTAAACATATCCCTAAGTATTACAGACCACCATTTCTGCAGTAACATGTAACAACCACTAAGTACCAATGGTTCCAAATTGAACCAACTACAAAACTGTCTCATTCAACAACTGTTTCAACAAAAAATGGTGATAAAACTGGCAGAAATGGAAAACAATACCTGTTTGACTTGAGAGAATTTTCCTGATGCAGTGAAGCCTTCAGAACATCAAAATTTTTTTTTTTTTAAATCTTTATTTTCAGTTATACAATTGAACATGACACAGCAAGCACATAAACTAAACTAAACACAGCAGAAAAACTACTACTACAACATACAAACATTACCCGAAAACCACCCACCACCACCCCCACCCACCCCCCTCAGCACTCTCCTCCGGGACATGTAAAGCAAATTCTCCCGTAGGAGAAGATATAAAAGTCACAGTTGGATCAGCACCGCAAAGTAGCAGAAGCCACAAAGTCATTTAGCAGCTGCCATTTAAGAAGGCATTTCCCCGACAAAGGTTTAGATTTACAGGAGTATTGTTCAAATTGACTATATAAACTAACATGGTTCCACCATTCAGGGAAAGTAGCTTTCGAAGTAGTTTTCCAATATTTCATAATCAAACAGAGCGCAATGCTTAGCATGAAATCAAATAGAAAAGCACCTTGATGAGATAGAGAAGGTACATCTGCTGCAGAGCGAAAGCTCACTATCTGCCAAGAGAGGGGCTCACTGATCTGGAGGACACACTGTACCTGCTCCCAAACGGAGTTCCAATAAGAGCGCACCCCAATGCATTCAAAGACTAAATGCCTTAGGGTGCCTACTTCCTCACCACATGTCCAGCACATAGGATTGAGAGAATTATCCCACCTTGCAAGAGCAACGGGGGTGTAAAAACAGCTGTGGGCAAAGAAGTATAGAGTCTGGGTCAAGGAGGCGGAACGAGTCACTCTGACCTGCTTACACCAGAATCTCTTCCATTGATGTTCAGAGAGCACCCTCCCTGTGTCGCGTTCCCATTTCTCTTGTACCTTAGACAGCATCGGGGGCAGAGACCCTACAAATCTCTTGTAGATCCTCGAAGCTAGTCCCCTTACCAGCCTAATCTGTTCAAGATATATCATAACACCTTCAGTATTGGGGACCTGAGTCGGGGATACCCCAGCCCCTCCCAAGCAGTGCCTAAGTTGAAGCCACTGAAATTGGCAGGATAGCGGGAGAGCAAACTCTTGTCGAAGTTCTAGAAAAGTCTTCCACCTACCAGAGACTTGTAAATGATTCACAAGCCAGATCCCCCGTGAATACCAAGTTTTCCAGGCGACCGACTTCTTCTGAATGGAGAACAAAGGATTATACCACAAAGGCAGATAGCGATGAGAGGCCCCCTTTGGCTCACATGTTTTGAGAAAAACCTGGAACGCTTTTAGAGTATCCACGATAACAGAGGGGAGTGGAAAAGTAGATGGAAATTGCATCCCAAGGGCAAACCGCAGGGGTATTGGCGCTAGCAACTTCTCCTCTAAGAGTGTCCACACCGGGCACCCCGTAGAAGGACCGTCCAGCCATCGGGACCCCTGCTTAAGCAGGAAGGCGTGATGGTAAAAACGAAAATTAGGAAAATTCACACCACCCCGCTCCCGTGGAAGCCGCAACTTGGCTCTAGCGATCCTTGGAACTTTATTGTCCCAAAGAAACTGCAAAAGTATCCGGTCTAGATGCTGATACACTTTATCAGGGAGGTAGCAGGGAAGCATCTCTAAATAATAGTTAATTTTGGGGACAATCATCATTTTTATGGTGTCTAATCTGCCCCACCAGGAAAGCGCTAAAGGAGACCATCGCGTCGTCAAGTCCCGCGCCAATGACAAGATCTCCTCCACATTACATTTAATCGTTTCCTCAAGCGGATAGCAAAAGCGGATCCCTAAGTATTTCACAGCGCCCGCTTCCCACAAAAAGGGATTTTCTCCAACGGCCGTCCTGTGAGCCCATTTATTTAAAGGAAACATCGCAGACTTAGCCCAATTTATTTTATAGCCTGAGTATCTCGAATATGTCTGAATAGTATCCAATATTACAGGTAGAGAGTCTGGTAGAGCAAATAAAAGCAGGTCATCCGCGTATGCGGAGAGCTTTATCTCCAGTCCAGCTACCACGGCGCCCTGAATGCCCGAATTCTGCCTTATAAGGATGGCTAAGGGCTCCATAGCAAGGTTGAAGAGCATAGGAGAGAGTGGACATCCTTGACGGGTGCCACGCCGCAAAGCCAGGGGAGCCGATGCGACGCCGTTCACACAGATCCGAGCGGTGGGGTCCGAGTATAAGGGACTGAGAGCTTGAAGAAAGGTCTCCCCAAAACCAAACCAACGGAGGGTCGCGAACAGAAAAGGCCATTCTAAGCGATCGAATGCCTTTTCTGCATCTAAAGAGAGGCCAACCAGTGGCCTTTCCATCCCATCAGCTCCTACTATGATGTGAGATAGCAGGCGCGTGTTGTCAGATGTCGAACGCCCCTCTGTGAAACCACACTGATCGGGATGGATTAGAGATGGAATAATCCCCGAGAGCCTGGCTGACAGCACAGTAGCGTAAATCTTATAATCCGCATTAAGCAAGGATATGGGACGATAATTGGAGACTAGTAGGGGGTCTCTACCCGGCTTCTCAAATACTATTAAATTAGCGGCCGCAAAGGAACCAGTTGTGTGCTCCGCCGCTGCCAGGAGGCGAAAGTACTGCTCTAAGTGAGGGGCAAGGACCGAAGCGAAACGTTTAAAAAATTCCACCGGCAGCCCGTCGGGGCCGGCCGCTTTACCCGATGCCATAGATGTTATAGCCTTCTTGATTTCCACAGCAGTAATAGGAACATCTAGCACAGCCCGATGATCTTCAGAAAGAATGGGATGTTGCAAGTTGGCTACTAACTGAGCGAAACCCACGGGAGAGAAATCGCATTCGGAGCTGTACAGGTGGGCATAGTAATCCCGAAAGGCCTCGGCTATCTGTGCATCTTTAGTTAAAAGATCCGGCCCCGCAGGGTGACGAATGGCGCTAACTCGCTTGATTTCCCGTTTGCCCTTTAAGGTGGACGCTAAGTGTTTACCCGCTTTATTCTTTTCCCGATAGTAATACCCCTGTTGTCGGCGCACATATAGGGAAGCCTCGGAGGACGCAAGGGAGTTGTACTGGAAGCGCAATCGCTGAAGACGCAATAAGATACATGGATCGGAGCGGCGCACCAGAATCCGCTCTCCAGCTTTAATCTGGAGCTCCAAGGCATAAAGTCGTTGCTTCCTCTGCTTTTTTAAACATATATCAAAGCTGGTAATGACCGCCTTAATCGTGGCCTAAAAACCCTCCCACCAGGCCCAGGGAGATGTGACATGAATTGCGTTAAACTGAAAATATTCTGAGATAGCGGCTTTTACTGCAATCTGAAACTCAGGGTTGTCCAGAAGAGATCTATCCAGGGCCCAATACGGAGACGGAGCCTGTAGGGAGTCGTCCAGTATAAGGACAGAAACGGGCGCATGATCCGAGATATGGATAGAGTGAAGATGAGAAGGACCCATACGAGGAACCAGGGCTTTAGAAACCAGAAAATAATCTATACGAGACTGCGTCGCATGTGGCGCTGAGAAAAAAGTGAACTCTAGTTCCTGCGGGTTCTGAAGGCGCCAGAGATCCACCAGAGCCATCTCACGCATCATAGAGGTAAGCATAAGATGGCCCCGGGACCGTTGAACAGACCGGGGGGGCTTCCGATCAACCAAAGGATCCAATGCCTGATTGAAATCCCCTCCGACTATGATCAGCTTACCGTCATCCGCGTTTAACTCCTCTGTTATTGCTGCAAAGAAAGCAGGGTCATCCGCATTAGGGGCATAGAGACACATAAGTAACACCTCCAGCTCCCCCAACTTAAATGAGACTTTAGTCCAGCGGCCCTCTGAATCAGATTTTACATTCAGGACCGCTATCCCTAAAGAGCATCTAGCCAAAATAGCAACCCCATTATGTTTCCTGACTGCTGGGGAATATGCTAAGACTTTAAAGGGTCGCTGCCCGAGCTTTAAGGATTCGTGCAGATTCAGGTGTGTCTCCTGAAGTAATACAATGTCGGCCCCTTCCCTGCGTGCATAGTCTAGGATTTTCCGCCGCTTGACTGGACTATTGATACCTTGCACATTCAGGGAGAGTAGTTTACATGGAGCCATTAAAGCAAGCCTATATAATAACCCCCAGGAGTCAGGAAATCAAGCAAACCATACCCTGAGAAAATAGTCAGTTGACCCAGAATTACCTTCAGGCTCAGCATAGCAATTAAAGATTGATAGTTGCTGAAATAAGATATCACAATTATCCATATATATATACCCCGGAGGAGAGGCTGACCCTGAGCACATGAAAAGGTGAGCACTGGCCGGCAGGGCTGGCTCCGGAGACCTAAACAAAAGAGAGAGAGAGCGGTCGGGCCCGAGCCGCAGGAACCAACAGAGCGGCCCGGGAGAGGATAGTAAGTAGATTATACATGCAAATGGTTAACAGCAATGCTTACATAAGGAACCCATAACCCAACACTAGGAAGTAACACCTCTAAGCAAAGATTCTTAACCTCAATCAGATGCTAATGAACAAATATACGCCACAACAGGGAGCGCTAGTTTTAATATGCATTCAGTTCGTTAGCCGCTCCACCTCTAGAAGCGCTATGAAAGACACGCCGGCCTCAGAGGGTCCACCGCCGGGGTCGCAGATTCTCATTAAGCCCCAGTTGACCTTGCGCTGAGAAACAGACTCCTACAAGGTGGATTACTATAGCCAGAGGCCACAAGTCAGCGCATCAGGGCTGCTTCAGCATCTTCCAAAAACTGTTGAAGTGCGTCAGGCTCCTCAAAGGTGCGAGTATGATTGAGGTAGGTAACTCGCATCCGCGCAGGGTACAGAAGGCCGAAACGCGCCTGGAGTTGCTGAAGCCGGGGACGAAACTCCAACAGCCTCTTGCGTCGGTTAACAGTATATTTAGCAAGATCAGGAAAGAAAGAGAGCCTGTGCCCCTCAAATTCAATCGGGGCTCGGGAGCGCGCCAACTCCAAGATCTGCGCGGCCTGTTGATATTGTAGGGTGCGCAGGACGATAGGCCGTGATCTGGAGTTTTGTGCCACCACATGAGACGGTACACGATGAGCACGATCTATTTCGAAGTCCTTGTCGAAAGTGCACCGCAGAATCTCTGGAATGACCTTGAAGAGAAAAGCACGCATGTCTTTTCCTTCGGCCCCCTCCGGTAGACCCACCAGGCGGATATTGTTGCGGCGTGCACGGTTGTTGCCGTCTTCGACTTCGCGCTGTAACGCCTTGATCTGTCTCTCCAACTTGGGAATAGTCGCTAAACGGGCCTCATGAGCGGTGAGAGTGCCCTCTACCTTGTCCTGTCGCATGGATAGGCTCTCCAATTTAGCCTTTAGATCGACCAAGTCCTCCTGCATAGCGGTCAAAGCTGCTCCATTAGCTATGACAAGCTCCTTAACTCCGCGGATCTCGGAGAGTAATTCGAGGTGAGCGTCAGGCCCCTCGCGTGTAGGCGCCATTTTGTGTGGGGAGATAGGCTCCGTTTTGGACCGTTTAGCGCTACTGTTCGCCGCCCCTGAATAATCCAAGCGTTGCGGCTTCGGGCCCGACATCAGGAAGGTACCGTTGATCGTTTAGAGAGAGAAAATCCCAAACAGAGTACCAAATAAACAGGATTCTTGCTGGGTCTCCACGGAGCCACCGCTCTACACGTCCACTCCGCTCGGCATCAGGCTCCGCCCTCCAGAACATCAAAATTTAACACTAGAACACTTGCAGTAAAATTTCAAAATGGCTACCAAAACAAAAGCACAGCCAGTGGCGCCACCTAGTAAGTTAGTGACACTAAACTGAATATAGTATTTTATTATGATAATAGTAAGTAAGAAAATGACTTCTGATGTTTACTGGTTTTAATCCCCACTCAGTTTTTACAAGAAAACTACATGGGTTCCAAATGGAACCACCAGGTATGAAAGGGTTAAGTCGAATTTCAGCTTCACCAATTGAACCTTAAGGATAAAACATCCTGTCACAAGCACTTATCCTCTTAGGAGCTACAAAAGATTTTGCAGTACATTTTAAATAGCTATTTATGTGTATATTTTCTCAATTTCTGTCATTTAGTATTCTGACAGTCATCCATCCTGCCAGAGAGCTTCACTTTAGATTTAGCTGACATCTCTTTCAGTAGGAACTCCAGGTGAGTTACATCCAGGTACAGTGGATATTTTCCTGTCCCCACAGGGCTCTCAGTCTAAGTTTATACCTGATGCAGTGGAAGGTTAAGTGACTGACTTGCCCAAGATCAGGAGAGTGGCAGTAGGAGCTGAACCCTGGATATCCTTGTTCTCAGCCTGCTGCTCTAAATTAGGGGGGTGCAGGCAAAACTGCTTCATTTCCTAGGCCATTTGCAGTTTGTTTTGTTATAACACATTTTCACTTTGTTTTGTTCCAGTTTTATAAATGTTCATTCCATGGCAATGTGGTTAATTGAAGAGGTAGCTGAGGCAGCTGCAGTGGATCTGCCATATTTCATAAGAAACTCTCCCCACTGAAGTCTTTGCTAAATACATTAGCAATTTTTAAAATTTTGCAAACCATTCATGAATATATGTTCAAACAGCAAAAACTGACTTCTTGTGCATCCTTGCATCCTCAGAGGTAAGGAAGAGTTTCTTAGGTACCTAATATAGAAAGGGAACTTTTCACAGCCATTTCAGAAGGTATAACACTGCTTTACCCACAGAAATGGGCAATTATAAAATAGCCTGCTCTGTGTGTGGATAAAAGTAGGGCTGGTGCAAGGTAGTGGGTACCTTAAGCCAACCTTCAGCCTCATCCCCCCCACTGAGTTTTTGATACTTAAGTTTAACAATCATGGTCATCTGAACACTATCCTTCTGACAATGATCTGGTATATTTAATATTTATACGTTTCAACATTACATATCAAGAATAGATTCTTGAAACAGAAACTGAGAAGGGTAAGGAAAACCTTCCACAGAACTAAACAGTCCCACTAATAACAGATGAAGAAATAACAGTCAGATACCCAACCCACCCTAGCCCTCAATTAGAGAGGATAACAAAAAGGAAGATAAACATCCACAATTACGAAAGGAAAATAGAGGTGTACTAAACAGTTAAATCCATTATGCTCAGAGAGAAGCAGAAGGAGGAGCACCTATCTCCGCATGATGATGGGCATTAATGAAGTCCAGCAATTGGGAGGGCTCATAAAAAATAAAGGGCTCAGACTGATACTTGATCAGACATGTACATGGAAATTTTAGAAAAAAGAGCCCTCCCAATTGCTGAACTCCAGGCCGTAGAAGGAGAAAATCCCGCCTCCTCTTCTTAGATTCCCTGGAGAGGTCCAGAAACATACGGACAATCAAACCCTTAAATGCAATATTTCGCTTTTTGAAAAACAACTTCATAAGCCATTCCTTATCAGAAAGCAAAGCCAATGTAATCAGTAACGTAGAGGGTACTACTTGCTCCTCCTGCGATGATTCCAACATTGCTGTTATATTTAAGACATCTACATTTGATACTCCTTTAATCACGCCCAACCCCCCATTCTTTTTCCCAGATGGCAATAATACATTTTTGCAATAGGAGGATGAGATTCAGGAGGAATACCCAGATTCTCCACCAAATACATCCTAAACATATCTCTCGCAGAAATCAATGGCACCCTAGGAAAATTAACCAAGCGAAGGTTCACAGCTCTAGAAGTGTTTTCCAACATCTCTAATTTAAATCTCATAGGCAATATAGTCTTCTTGAGGATTTCCACCTCCTTCTCAAGGGTCACAGAGTTAGTTTGAACTTCTTCCACAACCGCCTGAAGATTAGAGATTTTTACCACATTTTCCTGGATAACAAGTTCATTATTAGTAACCTGAGATGCCAAACCAGACATCCGCGGAACCATCTCTTCACGTAGCTGCATAATAACAGCCCATATTGCTTCCAGCGTTACCACCTCCAGGGCCTCCAGAGACGCTGCAGGGAGTGTCTCCCCCACTCCTCCCAAAGATGATCCGCCCAGCAATGGAGTCAATGCAGTCGGACCAGTCACAGGGCCAACACTACCTTCTGCCATCTCAACTGCGACCTCTGCCCTCTACCACTGTTCTGGGAAAGCAGCAGCGTCCAACCTTTGCTCCGAGGCCAGACGCTGCTCATCAGGGGAGTCCGACAACTCAACACCCTCCACCTAGACTGCTGGTATCCTGATGAGGGACTTTTGAGGCCCGGACAGAGCCAGGAGAGGAAAGATCACCGCCCAATGCAAAATACGAGGACTCCACCTCCAAATGTTGCAAAGCCGAGCCGCACTCCCCTTCTTCTCTCGACTGTCTCAACGCGGAGAGAAAATAAGAGTCCTATGGACCAGCAATAGCAGCAGGTAATGGCGACGAAACCTGAGGGGCTATAGAAGGCTGTTTAGCCCCTCTAGTCTTCCGCTTCTTCCCCATATGAAAAACGCCATGCCGATCAGCACACTGCCATAATCGCTATCTTGGATCCTCTCATGATCTGGTATAAATGCATAACTGGGCATCATAATTTTAAATATTAAACTTTGTTTTTTATGTATGTATGTATGTATACAGGCCCGTACCTAGCCCTGTGCGAGCGGTGTGGCCGCACAGGGCGCAAAGGCTTAAGGGGCACATTTTAGCTGTCTGCCGTTGGCTGCCGCCACCACTTTTTCTTCTCTCAGTGGCGGCAGGCAATGACAGACAGCTAAAATGTGCCCCTTAAGCCTTCTCAAGAGCAGGGAGGGATAGATCTGCTTAGTATGCCGGCTACTTGCACATCGGGCGCGCCTCTTCTCTCCCGCCGCAAGGGGGGGGGGCGCGTGCCTGATGTGCAAGTCACACAGGGCGCGATTTACACTTGGTACGGCCCTGTATGTATATACCTGTCCTTCCTACAAGTAAAACAATGTGCCAATGACTCTTTGAGTTTGGGTGGCTGTTGGGATCAATTGTTTTGCTTTGAATGCTGTTGCTCTTTGCTGCCCCCTTCAGAAGCTGCTGATCTAGGCTACTGCCTAGCCGTGCAGTAGGGCAAAGCATTCCTAGGGTATGGTCAGGGTAGAGTTTGGAGCTACATAAATACGTTTATACTTTCAAAGGTTTTTGGCTGAGAGAAACTATCTGCTCAGCATTAAATAGGATGAATGTGTGCAGGGACTTTTTCTGTGATAATGCTCAAAGTGAAAATCCTGCAAAGTTCACATAGTGAAACTATGCCCATATTTATCCATCTTGCCTCACTGGCACGTCATTAGTAGTCCATGCAATAAATAGCATGTCTATGCACATTAACAGTGGGTATTAGCACACTACATTTGCATCATACAAATAAGGCTAAGACTGTATATAAACTGTGATTTTACCTACAGATTATTGCAAAAACTCAGCTCTGCCTTTGTAATGTGTGGTTACATTTTTTGAGGTGATGCGTCTGCAAAGCAGTTTGCACATATACTTTATCAGTGTATTGATAGCTAATGACCCATTTTGCATACTGTTGAATACATACATAGATAAATTGCTGATTGGCAGGCTTTTTGAATTGAAACTTGCAAAGAGTTAATATGTGTACGTTAAAACCACTATTAATGTGGGTAATCAGTCACAAACGGAATTGCATGTGCTAATTGCATTTTTATCACGTGCTATCAAGAAAGCATATGTGCACTTTAGTATTTTGGCCCCATACTAAGTAGATTTTAATGTTTTCAGCACTTGGCAAATTAGAAAGTACATTTTTGTCTAACTATACATGTTTTGCAACACCCCCTGAAAACTTCTAAGTAATGTGCAGTGATTACAGCCCCATTTTATTCAAGAACCTTTTGGTATGCAAAAACAGTTAAACAAAAACCGAGGAATCTTAAATTAAAAAGGAGAGTTGTAATTCTAAAAAAAGTTTGATTACACAGACTGATAAAAACGTTTCAGCTTTCATTGCACTGCATCTTAAGTAAAGTCTCTTACTTCGTTCGAGCTGTGGGCATCATTATTTTGAAATTCTTTGTGTTTTGTTTTCCTACAGAGGTGGTAATTCAACTCCCCATCTCTAACTTTGGAATGAATGGTATCTGAAATTTGTCGAAACAGAGCTAAGTTACAATGTAGGCTGAGGATGTATTTCTTTTGCCAGTCTGGCTGCCTCTTTTGTTGTCCCTGATCTAATCCTTTGTTTCTTTTGTCCTCAAGCAGCTTGCAGTATGCTTCTATGGTCCATCCATGCCTGCCTTAGTTTTCCCTTCCATAGGTATTCTTTTCCCAATAGTGTAGCACAAGGCAGCAGCGCTGATGCTGTGCTTCATTCATATATTCAGCAGTGCAATCTATTATCTTGCATCTCTGAATAGATGCCTGACTGCTGAGCGTGCTGACACTTATCTCTTTATAGTTAGGTCTGCTATACAGCAAACCTAACTTTAAGAAGAAAATGTTACCACAGGGCGCCTTGGTTAAGCAAGCAGAAAAGCACCTATTTAAGTGCTATTTTATAAAGATATGTGAAGGTGCATTTTAGAGAGGCCGCATAGGTGCCTCCTGGGATATACAAATCAAAATGTCTGAAATTCCGTAGGAGGGGCAGTAGAGAAGGTAGACACAAGTAAATGTCCTCTAAAATCGCTGCTTTCCTGGTCACCCTGAAAGATAAAGGTTTCTGTCAATGTCCTAGAAAATGGGGCTGTGCAGAATAAAAACCACACTTGTGCAGGCAGATGGTTGATTTCAGAAACGTGAATGTGCGCAATAAAGAGGTGTCAGGACCTGACAACATAAACTTGTCAGCAACAGTATTTTGTAATCTGCAAGTGGATATGTTGCCACATACATGTGCCAGCTAGCCATTTTGCAAACACAGACATGCAACGTTGTGGCTGTACACAAAAATCCCTTGAGGGGGTTATTCTGAGCCATGAATAGTGGGGATGGACAGCCCGACAGGGTTTCCATCCCCGCTATCTGTGGCTTCTCCTGCTCCCTGGATAACTTCCCTGCCGGTTGTGTGGGAAAGTTAGATGGGGGCAGGGAATGAGTGGCATGAGGGTGGAGAGTGGGTGAGCAGAGGGCGATTGCTGGCCCTGGACGTACAGGGATGATTCTAATGTCGGCCCTGTACTTCCAGGGCCGGCAAAATGTCCAGGGAAGTTATTCCACCTCCGAGGTGGAATAACTTCCCTGGACATTTTTTTTAAGCTACTGGTGCATGGATGGGGCGGGGAGGGGGGCCAGCAGGGCCAGCCCGTCCATTGAGCGAGAATGTTTTTTGCACAGGGCCCCGCGCAAAAAACATTCTGATCTAAAATTAAAATTAAAAAAAAAAAAGCAAAAACCTGTCTGCTGCCGCTGCCGCTGCCGGGGCTGCCGTGGCAGAATCGAGTGTGCCGCGGGGCCCCCCCTGCCCAGCAGAGCCTGCCCTCCCCTGTATCACCTCTCTTTACAGCTGCAGTCAGTCACACGCGCCAGCTTTCAGAGCGCAAGGGGAGAGTTTCTCCCTCGCTGCTCTGTTAAGCCCGCGGGGGCTGATGGGAAGTTCCCATCAGCCCCCACGGGCTTAACAGAGCCGCGAAAGGGAAACTAGTCCCTTTGCGCTCTGAAAGCCGGCACGTGTGACTGACTGCAGCTGTAAAGAGAGGTGATACAGGGGAGGGCTGGCTCTGGGGGGCTGGGGGGGCCCCGCGCCACACTCTATTCGGCCCGGGCGCCCCGGGCCGCGGCTGCTTAAAGATTTCTTTTTAAAAATGTTCCCCGGGGCGGGGCTGGGCTGGGGGAGGGGGGTTAGGAGTGGTGATGGGCTATGGGGGGGCTGGGGATGGGGTTAGGAGTGGTGATGGGCTATGGGGGGCTGGGGGGGTTAGGAGTGGTGATGGGCTATGGGGGGGGGGGGCTGGGGGGGTTAGGAGTGGTGATGGGCTATGGGGGAGCTAAGTCTGTATATGGGCTGATGGGATTAGGACTGGAAGTGGGTTGATGGGGGGTTAGGACTGGTAATGGGCTATGGGGGGGCTTAAACTAAAAATTGGGTGATGGGGGATTAGGACTGGAAATGGGCTGGTGGGATTAGGACTGGGAGTGGGCTATGGGGGGCTAGGACTGGTAATGGGTTGGGGGGTTGCTAAGACAGGAAATGGGCTTGTGGGATTAGGACTGGGAGTGGGCTATGGGGGGCTAGGACTGGTAATGGGTTGGGGGGTTGCTAGGACTGGAAATGGGCTGGTGGGATTAGGACTGGGAGTGGGCTATGGGGGGCTAGGACTGGTAATGGGTTGGGGGGGGTTGCTAGGACTGGAAATGGGCTGGAGGGATTAAGACTGGAGGTGGGCTGATGGAGTTAGGACTGGTAATGGGCTGTGGGCTTTGGGGGGGTTAGGACTGGTAATGGGCTATGGGGGGCTAGGACAGGAAATGGGCTGGTGGGGAGGGGTTAGGACTTGAGGTGGGCTGTTGGGTGTGGTTAGGACTGAAAATGGGCTGATGGGGCGGTTAAGACTGGAGGTGGGCTGATGGGGTTAGGACTGGTAATGGGCTATGGGGGGCTAGGACTGGAAATGGGCTGATGGGGGGGGTTAACACTGGAGGTGGGCTGATGGGGTTAGGACTGATAATGGGCTGTGGGCTGATGGGGGGTTAGGACTGGTAATGGGCTATGGGGGGTTACGACTGATAATGGGCTATGGGGGGGCTAGGACAGGAAATGGGCTGATGGGGAGGGGTTAGGACTTGAGTTGGGCTGATGGGGTTAGTACTGGTAATGGGCTGTGGGCTGTTGAGGGGTGTTTAGAACTGGTAATGGGCTATTGGGGGGTTAATAATTGTAATGGGCTGTTGGCTCATGGGGGCTGTCTGGTAATGGGCTATGGGGGGGTTAGGACTGATAATGGGCTATGGGGGGCTAGGACAGGAAATGGGCTGATGGGGAGGGGTTAGGACTTGAGGTGGGCTGATGGGGTTAGGACTGGTAATGGGCTGTGGGCTGATGGGGGGTTAGGACTGGCAATGGGCTAGGGGGGCTGACTGGAAATGGGTTGATGGGGGTTAGGACTGGAAGTGGGCTGATGGGGGGGTTAGGACTGGTAATGGGTTATAGGGGGGGCTTAAACTGAAAATGGGGTGATGGGGGTTAGGACTGGAAGTGGGTTGATGGGGGGGGCTAGGACTGGTATTGGGTTGGGGGTTGCTAGGACTGGAAATGGGCTGATGGGGGGCTAGGACTGGAAATGGGCTGATGCAGGGACTAGAAGGGAATGGATGCTGGGTGAGGCTGGAACTAGAAGGGAGCTGATGTTGGGGGAGGATTAGAATGGGATGGGGCTGGGAGAGTAAAATGGAGAGGGGAAAAATATTTTGTGTGGGAGGGATAAAAAATCTACAATTGGCCGGGTATTGGGAGAGTAAGTGGGGATTGAGGATGGAGGGGTAAAATTTGAGTGGATGAAATAGGAATGAGGAAAGAGCAAAAGGAGAAAGATTAGTATGTTAAAGCAGATGTAGAGAGAGAATGGAAAAAAACTAGAAGAGAGAAGAAAGGACAAATGGACAGCAGACGATGGAGAGTTAGCAGAAGACACGAAGAAACCAGAAGAAAGTGGCTAGAGCAATTGCAGCTGAAAAAAATGCACAAAAGGTAGAAAAATATCTCTTTATTTTGAATTTATTAATTGGAATATGTCAGCTCTGGTAAATGTGCATAATTAACGTCTGCACTTTGTTTAGTACAAGAGCAAATTAATGTATAGTTTTATTTCTACAGTGTTGTACATTCCAAGTTTGGCTTTTGGGATTCCCAGTTTAATTATTGTCTTCCTGTTTCTAAGTTGTGATTCCTTGTTTGGTGATGGTCTATGTTCTGCATGTGTAACTGAGCTGAGGTATTCTGTTTATGTAATTCCTATTTGACATTGCCACTTGTTCTCTTTCCCCAGTAGGTCATGTATTGTTGTTCTCTGAAATGTATTGGTTTAATATTTGCATGTTTCCTTTTGATAGGTAGGGTATGGTGCTTTGTGAGTCCTGGTAGTGCTGTTAGGATACGGCGGGTTTGCTATGGGTTCTAAATGGGCAGTGTTTGTAGTAGTTCCTAATGTGTCTGGTGGTTGGCACTGGATTATAGTAATGTAGAAATCTTTTAGTCTTTCTTTATCCATACACTCATTAAGAGGCATGTTTACTAAAAGTTAGTATATGGTAACATTATGCAAATTTATATGCAAATGAGGCCCCTTATGCAAATGAGGCCCCACACCGAGTCTCTGCACATGGCCCTGCACCCCCCTTGGGCCGCCCCTGGGGGCCAGGGTTTATTCCCCTCAGCCCGAGCTAGGGGGCTGCCTAGGGCAGCTGGCCCAGGATGGGTGGCAGCAGCAGCACAAATGGGCAGCCATACCGCTCCCTACAGCTGTCACTGATTCCATTTAGGAGAAGAGGTGGGCAGCCGCAATGGCAGTATTTCCGAAAGCAATGACAAAAAGCGACCACTTTTGGAAATATTGCTGCTGCCAGCCTCCCCCTCCTGAGACAGAATCGGCCACAGATGGGGGAGGGCAGCAAGGCCAGGGTGGCAGAAACCCTTGGGCTGGCCCTGCACGTATGACGTATATGATATGCAGGGTGGGATTTGCAAATGTATCAGTTTACACTTGCTATAAATTGTGAACAAATACTTGACTTGCTTGTCTTTTGGTACTCCTTGGTGAGTAGAAGAGCTTTGTTTGTGCTTCCTTGGTTTGACTATTGTCCATGCCCATGAAGGTGTATTTTTGGCTACCTTTTGTTCCACTGTACTCTCTCCTGTTCCTCTCTCAAACTTATTTTATACCCACTTTGTTGTTGTTCTTGTTAAGTTCTCTCAAGTTGGTGCCAATTCATGGTGACCCTTTGGATAATTTTCTTAAACTGTGTTCGGTCTTCAGTCAGGTGGCTAATTGTTGAAAGCGTGACATCCCCTTTCAAAGACCCCTGTATTATTCCATCTCCCTAACCTAGGGTTACCAGACATCTCTGATTTTCATCAGTGCGAACTTCCTGCCCACATGGCTCTGCTGTTCAGAGAGCCAATTGTTTAGCAAATGCCAAAAGGCTCCTGAAAATCAGCACGGGGCTTTGGAATCCATGCACACGCCACATGTCTGACGTGTAGTGTCCACATGGGCTTCAAAACCCCATATTGATTTTTAATGCCTGCAAGTTGCTGTCTGCTGTCTGATCACGGTACAGGCAACTGCTCAACCACGGCCTTCTACAGCACGAGGTTATCAATGAAAGCAGTGGTGGTGGCAGCGGGGGAGGGTGGGGTATGAGAGACAGAGTCATGCTAGTGGTTTATAAGAGCCTCCTGGGTTAGGTGATAAGAGAGAGACAGACAGACAGATAGACAGACAACAGAAGGAGGGGTATGAGAGAGAAAGAGAAAAGAAGACTGGGGGAAGCCTAGGGGGGTCATGAGAGAGTGACGAACAGCCTGGAGGAAGCATGGGAGAGGGAGTTATGGGAGAGAGAGACATGTGCACACACACAGCCTGTTACATTCACCGTGACAGTGGCGCACACGCAAATATCCCCAACACTCCTCATGACACACCCACACAGGGGGAAATCGCCACCAACAGCATGCACGTTTCTGGTCAGAATGCCATGACCCCACATCAGATTGCGTGAGATGAGGCTGTTACTACCATAGGCATCTCACGCAACCTGATGCAGGGTCATGGCATTCTGACCTGAAACGTGCCACGTCGTTTACTATCATGGATTTTGTGGTTTTGTTCAGCTCGTGAAGAAGGTTAACAGCAGACAAATTCATTCTGCAGTTAAGTGTTTTAAAATCACATTGCTTTTGAAAATTAATAAAAGGAATGGCCACAGTGAGGGGTAGGATTTGATTCCTCCCTCTTTTGATTGACGGTTCCGACAAAAAGATATTGTTTAAAAGAAGGCCTTTTTTAAGTGCTTCAGGGTTTATTATCTACATTCTGCCACCTAGACATGCTAGGAGTTCTCAGAGGTCCCTGGCTGCAACAACGGGCAAACAGAATATATAGGGGTATGTTTACTAAACCGTCTTAATGTTACCGGCGTTAGTTGCAGTCTTACTGTGACGAATGCCATATAAGGTAGTGGGTGTTCCGGTCTTAAGGTAGGATTTCAGGTTATCACGCGATAAAGTCCGTTATCGTGCAATAGAGGGAGCCGTGGCACGTTAAGGTACATTAGCCTTAATTAGGCACGCTGACTTGCAATCACAGCAACAGAGGTGTAGCACACTGGTTAATACATTGACTGCTAATGCAGTGGTCATGAGTTTGATCCCTCAGTGGGCTCAGTTAAAAGTCTGTCTGAGGCAATCCCTTTTCTTGCTTGTAAAAGTCAGACACATCCCAACAATTTGCACTGCCAGCCAAAAAAGCCTCACCCCAGTGCTGCAACCTAATGCTCCTTTTAGGGCTCACCAGAAGGCACATCATAAAGCATCACGTCATCCAAGGCAGGTCATAATGTGCCCCAGAGGGCGGCAGGAAAGGTTGGCACCCTCCAAGGCAGCATATAAGGCGCCCAATAAGCTGGCCATACCTAAGGTGCCATGAAAGATGCCCCAGGGATGCCAAGGTGACACAGGAGATGGTGCCCAGGGGCACAAAGGTGCCCCAAAGTCACAAGCATGAAATGTATGGCTCAAACACAGATGTAACCATAACACTGCACAGCGCACCAAGGAAAGGCAATGAACAAGTGATGGAAGGAAGTTGATGATGGAGCTCATGGACCAGCCAAATCTGCGTGCAGCCCATGTGGCAGCAGGTAAAGTGGACAAACATATGGGGGGCAGCTGTACCGATGTACAGGGTGATGGTAATGTACAGTGCAACAATGACAGTGTGTGGCAGAGGATGGGGATACGTGTCCACCAGAGGAGGTAGAGGTGGCAGGATAAGTGCAATGACAGGAGGACAGAGGAGAACAGTGCCATGCAGAGCAGACACAGGAAAGGCAAGCATGAAGAGCCGCAATGCAGAAAAGTGTGCCAGTGCAGGACATGTGGTAGCAGCCTGCACATTAGGGCAGGACGCCACACAGCTGGCACATACACATAGACAGACAGAAGGATGGATGGCAACAGTGATGAGGGTATAATGTGGCGGCAGCACAGATCTGCATAGATATGACTGTTACACGAATGAAACGTAGTTGTGCAGGACAGCCATAAAAAAAAGGGGAACAGAGAGGAATCAAACCCATGACCTCTGCTATTGAAGTCACTGCATTGAACCATTATGTTACATCACTATGGAAGTTATCATACCAATGGCTGGCTACAGAAAGAGTGCACGTCACCATAAAACTGTGTGCTGTGGCTACCAGGATAGGATACAACCTACAGTACCCATAATGTAATTCACATGCAGAACAGCAGTCTACATCTGCTCACCAGATGGGGTATGCACCTCTACAGCACGTCAGCTTGGTAGGGGGAATGACCATGCGTGTTACTGGCACAGAGTACCCACAGGCCATGCCAATGTGCGTGTTCTGTGCTCACCCTGAGGGTGAGGTGGAGTGGCCAGCACCAGGTCCACAGTACCCGGATTGGTTGAGGTGGGCTGTGCTGCAGGTCTCCATCAGTGCTAGTGTGTGATAGGTGTTGTAGAAGCCTTTAGGAGGTCTCTGTGTCCATTTGTAATTGCCAGTCATGTCTGGCCCTTGTGGACCATGATGCACCCAACATAGTGCATATCCACTGTGCTTGCTATGGTCACCTGTTTAGGGAGCAGGGGTGTGTCAGGGCTCACATTGCAACAATGTACTTAGCAAACCACCCACTCTGGGTCAGGGTGGAGGACATGATCTGGCCCCTACAGACACGTACTCTCACACTTTGCAGGGGAGGGGGTGTGGAAATACATGAGGAAAGGCTGTGGGACCAGCAACCCTAGTCCTGGTAGCAAACAGACAGCTGCTGAAGATCTGCACTTGGGACAGGGCCACTGGCAGGTAGGTAATGGGCCCATTTCAGCTCAGCTACCCCCCACTACAATAGGAGGGAGGAGTAGCCTAGTGGTTGGGGCAAAGTACTTCAGGCCGGAAGGTCGGGGGTTCAAATACCACTAGAGGACAGCAACCTTGGGCCAGAAGACTGGGGTTTCTAGTCCCACAGATGCTCCTTGTGGTCTTGGGCAAGCCACTTAACCCTCCATTGCCCATGTTCCCTGTAAGTATTAGTGTATGTGTCTCATATCCCCGCATGTTAAAAAAATAAAATAAAATAAAAAAAAATTGTATCCCCCAATTGTGTTGTGACCACTTTGATTGATGGATAAGGCGGTATACAAAACTGTCTAAATAAATAAATAAAATAAATAAATCTGACACTCACCAGCAGAGGGCAGTCAGTGTGCACCTGCTGCACCCTATAAGGTGGTGCAACCACACAGATACTAACTGCAGACAATCTACTAGCTAGTACATAGTGCATGCTCCTGGAGGAACTGTGTGCACCCAAAACTGGGATGTCAGCGCACACACACACCATGCCAGTACATCAGTGATTGGGCCCCAAAAAACAGAACCCATAAATATAACTTATGAGAAATACTGTATAGCACTATGGGGAAACCTAGCCATGCGGTGGTCACTGCTCAGTCAGGGTGAGAGCGACCTCCCAGCATGACATGCTGTGGCCACCCTGTCCGTGCAGGTGGTGGTCGGGCACTACAATGTCCCAGCCATTGCTCTATATCCTGTGCAAATGCATCCTGCCCATGCCACCCTGTCAGGGCCATACCCACAGTACCTTGCTCCTCATTATGCACATTAGCAGGCTAACACTGGAAACAGTGCAAGCAATGTGGGCTGAGTAAGGTGTAGGCAGCCACAACACACTGGATAGACAGACAGACACTCCTACACCTATGCCAGCATTGTGCAAATATAGAGGTTTGTGGCAGCCCTGGCCGCCACCCCAGTCCTGGGCACAGTGCGGGCATTGCTATGGTACTCAATACTGTTAGGGTCACTCCCGGGGGTGGTAAACACTGTCAGAATGAATAACTGAAACACTACTACTACTACTATTTAGCATTTATAGAGCGCCACGCATGCAGTGCTGTACAGCTAACCTACAAGAGGTAGTCAGCATACATGAGACAGTCCCTGCCTGTCAGAGTCATGCTCATCGGAGCTTACAATCTAGTTAGAATAGTACATTAGTTAAAACAGTGCAGAGTATCATTTGGTTCTACGCGAACATTAAATGGTTTTACGCAGGGTACGGTGAGGTACAGTTTGGTCTGCAGTTGGTCATAAACGTTGATGGGGGTTGTGGTGAGAGGAGGAAAGAGTCAGGATCTGAATGCAATGGTGAAGAGGTGAGTCTTCAGCCTGGACTTGAAGAGGGCCAGGGAAGGTGCCTGGCGCACAGATGCAGGTAGGCTGTTCCAGACGTGAGGTGCAGCAAGGTGAAAGGAGCGCAGTCGGGAGTTTGCGGTGCAGGTGAGAGGCATTGATAGAAGTAATTTGTTAGCGGAATGCAAATTTTGAGAGGGGACATAGCGAGAGATAAGAGATGAGAGATATTGAGGGGCCATAGAGTGAATGCATTTATAAGTCAGCAGGAGAAGCTTGAATTGGATGCGGAGCCGGACAGGGAGCCAGTGGAGTGATTTGAAAAGAGGAGTAATATGGGCATGGCGAGGCTGGCAGAAGATTACTCGAGCAGCGTGACTTTGTATAGATTGAAGGGGAAGGAGGTGGCTCACGGGAAGACCAGCAAGGAGTAGGTTGCAGTAATCGAGGCAGGAGATTAAGGAGTGGATAAGCATTTTGGTGGTGTGTTCAGAGAGGAAGGGGCGGATTTTGCCGATGTTGTAGAGAAAGAAGCGGAAGGTCTTAGCTACAAGCTGGATATGCGTGGAGAAGGAGAGAGAAGTGTCAAAGATAACCCCTAGATTGCGGGCCGAGGGAACAGGAAGGATAGTAGATTGATCCACATGGATTGAGAGAGGGGGAAGTGGGGGGAGGAGTTAGGTGGAAAGACAAGGAATTCAGTCTTGGCCATGTTCAGTTTCAGTCGTCGATCAGACATCCAGGCAGTGATGTCCGAAAGACAGGCAGAGATCTTGGACTGGGTTGCCAGAGAAATATTAGGTGTAGAGAGGTAGATTTGTGAGTCATCGGCATGGAGATGGTACTGAAAGCCATGGGAGGAGATAAGCGCACCAAGGCCTTGGGTATAGAGAGAGAAGAGGAGGGGGCCTAAGACAGATCCCTGTGGTACACCTACATGGAGCGGGATAGGGGAGGAGGAGGAGCCACCAGAGCATATGCTAAATGAGCGATGGGAGAGGTAGGAGGAGAACCAAAATAGTACGGAGTCCTTGAAGACAAGCAAGGAGAGGGTGATGAGGAGAAGGTCATGGTCAATGGTGTCAAAGGCAGCAGAAAGGTCAAGAAGGATGAGGATAGAATAGAGGCCCTTGGATTTAGCCAGGAACAGGTCGATTGTGACTTTTGTGAGTGCCATTTCAGTGGAGTGTAGGGGACGGAAGCCGGATTGAAGTGGGTCAAGGAGGGCCTGGGAGGTGAGGAAGTCGAGGCAGCGATGGTGAACTGCTCATTCTAATAGTTTGGATATGAAGGGAAGGAGGGAGATGGGTCGATAGTTAGAAGGGCATGTGGGATCAAGTGAGGGTTTCTTGAGGAGGGGTGTGACAACAGCATGTTTGAAGTCAGCGGGGACAGTTGCAGTGGAGAGTGAGAGGTTGAGGATATGAGTGATGGAGGGGGCAATGGTGAGGGGGATAGAACGCAGGAGATGGGTGGGGATAGGGTCTGATGAACAGGTGGTGGGTTTGGAGGAGGACAGAAGGAGTGCAGTTTCTTCCTCAGAGATCGGGGGAAAGGAGGAGAGGGTGGTAGAGGGAGTATGGGTGGGAGAGGAGAATTGGGGAGGAGGGGAGATAGATGGGGGTAGGGAATTGGAGGGTAATCTTGTGAATTTTGTCGTCAAAGTAGTCAGCTAGGGTTTGGGCAGAAAGGGAGGGCGGGATCGGGGGCGGGGGGACCTTGAGGAGAGAGTTGAGGGTATTAAAGAGACGGCGAGGATCAGAGGCAAGGGAGTTGGTCAGATGGATGTAGTAATCTTGTTTGGCAAGTGCTAAGGCAGACTGGAAGAAGCCAAGCATGAATTTGAAGTGTAGAAGGTCTTCCACGGAGCGGGATTTGGACCAAGCTCATTCGGCAGAATGGGCGCAGATGCATAGGTAATGGGTAGTGGGTGAAAGCCAGGGTTGGGGAGTAGATCGTTTGACAGGATGTGGGGTGGGAGGGGCAAGCGTGTCAAGGGCTGAGGATAATGTAGCATTGTATGAAGATAATGCCTCGTCGATGGACTTGGAGGATAAAATGGCGGAAAGAGAGGGCGAGATGGTGGAGGAGAGAATCAGGGGATCAATAGTATGAAGGTTTCTAAATAGGACGGAGGAGACAGGACGAGGTTGGTACGGCAGTAGTTGAAGAGGGATATGGATAAGATTAGATAAGTTGCGTGTAGATTTCTTATCAGAGTAGCGTGGGGGTCTATTTCTAGAGTAATGCCGAGATAGGGTAGGGTTTGAGTTGATATCTATGGATAATTGAGTGTGGGATGAGTGGGGGAGGATGGGAGGAGTGGGATGTGGATGAGATTAGATGGGGTACGTGAAGAACTTTTTCTAGTGTGAGAACGAAATCGGGGGGGGGGGGGGAGCAGGTTTGGGATTGATGTTAGCGGATGAGAGAAGGAGAAGGAGTATTAGAGAGTGAGGTATAGTGGAGATGGTCCGGCGGAAGCGAGGGTGGGATTGCCTTAAAGAGAGGGGGGCTGGTTGAATGTGGCGGATGGTGTGAAGAAGCTCAAGAGCCAGTGCAAGGCTAAGGGGCAGGATGGAGGAAGAGGTGAGGAAGGTAGAGAGGGGGGCTGGTTGAATGCGGGAGATGGTGTGAGGAAGCTCAAAGGCAGGTGCTAGGCTGGGGGGCAGAGTGGAGGGGGATGTGAGGAAAGTAGGGGAAGGGTAGGGGGATGAGGAGGGAGGGAGTTGGTGGGTGTTGGTGGGTGTTGGTAGGAGGGGAGGCAGTTGGGGAGGATAATGTAGAGGAGGAAAATGAGGTGTGGGGCCATGGTAGTGGGAAACAAGGTCTGAGCAAGAAGTGGGTAGAAAGTTCTAGGCAAACAACGGATAGCACTTGAAAGGCAGACAAGCAGGCAGTGGGTAGCGGTTCAGTGCAAGCAATGGGTATCAAGCAGGCAGTGGGTAGCGGTTCAGTGCAAGCAATGGGTAGCAAGCAGAGGATAAGCAGTGGTAACAGTTCTAGACAACAGTCGGTGATGGTACTATCCAACAATTGGTGGTGACGGTATGCAATTAATGGGTAGCAGTAATATGCAACAGTGGATAAGCAATGGATGACAGTACAGTGCAACAGTGGGTAGCAATGCTATGCAAACAATGGGTGGCAACAGCATGCAAAACAAAACAAAGGGTGGCAAACAATGGGAGGCAACTGTGTGGATGATAACAATGTGCAAAACATATGCAAAAAATATGCAAACAATGGGTGGCAACAGTATGTAAAACAAAACAAAGGGTGGCAAACAATGGGAGGCAATAGTGTGGGTGATAATATGCAAAACAAAACAAGAGTGGCAAAAGTATGTGAACAATGGGTGGCAACAGTTCAGTGCAACCGTATGCAAAACAATGGGTGGCAACAGTATGCAAAACAATGGGTGGCAGCAATATGCAAGACAATGGGTGGCAACAGTATGCAAAACAATGGGTGGCAGCAGTATGCAAAACAATGGGTGTCAGCAATATGCAAGCAATGAATAATGGATCTATGCAGCGATGGGTATGCAGTTCAGTGCCCCGCAGTGGGTGGCAGTACAATGTAGGCAGTGGGCGCACTGCTAGGCAAGAAGAGGGTAGAGGTGCTGTGCAGGCAGTGGGTAGTAGTTCACTGTCAACAATCGGTAGCAGTACAGCGCAGGCAGTGGGTAGCGTGTTCTAGGCGGGTAGTGGGAGGAAGAGCAACGCTAGCAGTGGGAAAGGAAGACAAAGGAGAGTCACCTGAGGGCACCAGGGTAGAGCTCGTGAGCTGGTCTGGTCCAGAGGAGATATGTGGTGGAGCGATCCAGCCTGCTCGACTCCAGCAGCTACGGGGCACCGGAGCTCGCGCCCGGGTCCCGCGCCTAAGGGCCACGCCAAAGGGCCCTCAGGTGCGGGCCCGCCAGACGTGGGAGCACCTGGAGTGCTGAAGATTTAAATGCTGGTTCTTCGGCCTGATTGGCCTCGTTGGGTAGCAGGGAGGAGCTCACCTGCCTGCTCCCTTCCCCAACGCCAATCGGGTGGCAGGAGGGGAACTGATGTGGCATACCTGGAGCGCTGAAGATTTAAACGCTGGTTCTTCAGCCCGATTGGCCTCGTGGGGGAGCAGGAAAGAGCTCACCTGCCTGTTCCCTTCCCCGACACCGATCGGGTAGCTGGAGGGGAACTGATGAACTTTATTACCATCAGAAAGGTTGCTATGATGAATCTGTATCAACAAATTGTGTTTAACTTAGGATTTGTTAGCTGACATTAATCATAGCAACCTTTTGATATATGTGGAACATGTTCCCAAGTTTAGGATGGCATTGCTAAGGTATGCAGGTGCCAGTACTGGGAGATGCTGCTCCGCGCAGGGCCCCACAGCCTGACCCTCCATGAGGCTTTGGTAGTGGAGCCTGTGGGTGTGGGTGTTTATGCCCCTGTTGGCCGCTGCTCTAGGGCAGAGGTTCCCAACTCCGGTCCTGGTGGGCCAAACACTGTTCAGGTTTTCATGCTGTCCCTAATGAATATGCATGAGATACATTTTGTCGTGACCCCCTGCCTGGGCCGGTGGCTCACAGGCAAAGGGCTGCCATATTTGTCCTTAAATAAAGCTATTTTTGTCTCCAACAAGGAATCCTGGGACTTGTAGTTCTTTTCATTAAAGACAAAGTAGTGTGTGACCACTGGGGTTGTTTAAGGCAAAACCAAGAAATTTATTTTTGGGTTCTTTCCACGCATTAAATTCAACGGTAACGCAGGCAAAAGGATTACTCTCCAAAACAGAAAAACTTACAGGAACAAAAGTACATGTGAGGTTAAAGAACTGAAATACTTCTTTAAACACGGCAGCTGTTTTCAGTACACATCTCAGCATAGGTAAATTCTGGTCATTTTCCAATAATGCTGCTTTAATTAAAATTATGTTCTTAGCAAAGTTCTTTAGCTTAAGGAAGGTCTTAGCACTTTCCTGGCTAAGGAAAAATTGCTCTTCAAATGGTTCTTTTTACAGTCCTTTCTAGCAGCTTTCAATTTCCCTCATGCATAAAGATTGGTGATTCGTCATACACTGAATCTGACTCAAGAGTGTCAATTTGCATACCTTTCTGTTCTGCAAATTGCTTATCTCTTTCAGGATTTTCAATAATGTTTTCCAACTTACTATTCTGTAGAAAGTTCAAAAGTCCTTTCCAGAACTGCTCTCCTTGGTAAGCATTGGCTGTATCAAGAGCGTGGGGCTTCTTTCCCTGGAGCAAAAGCTTAACTGCTTCACCTGTGTTCAGTATTATGTCTCTGCCTTTGGCTGGGTCTTGGTTACGTTCATTTCTAACAGCTTTCACCCCCCTTCTGGCAGCTTGGGTTTTCTGAACTGTCTCTTGCACACACTGCACTGCACTTTATTCCACCTCTTCAGCAGCCTCCCCAGCTATACATCTGCTGGTCTCTGGCTCAAGCGTACCTTTCACCGAAGGGTTGCTTCCTTTGCTGCTGGAACTGCTCCTCTCTCCTTCCTTCGTCCTTCCTCTTGCTGCTCTCTCTCTCTGCACTGAAGCAGGATTAAAAAGCTGCTTCCTAGCTACCACACCCTTCTCTCTGCACAGGTGGTTGTCATTAGAGTCCAAGCCTGCACTCAAGTTGAGGCTTGGGCGTGGCTTAGCCTCAGCAAGTATGTGTTTCTTTTGCTTGGCTGTAGCTTTAGCCCTCTGAAAAGCTTGCCTGTCTCCTGTCTTAAAGACATAGGTGCATGTTTACTAAACCGCGCAACTGTGCGTGGCGCACTTGAGCATGCTAATAGTGCATTTTGGTGCCCCCACACACGTGCGCGCTGCCCGCACACGTGCGCGACGCCCAAAAAAGTATGCGGTGCGCTGATGTGTGATAGAGGCGTGGAAAGGCATTTCGAGGGCGGAAGAAGGCTCCCGAGGGGCGGGGGGACGGGGTCAATGGGTGGAGAGTGGGAGGGGAGAGGCTCCCCACACAGGAGTGGGGCTGAATTTCGGTCCAAAAACTACCGCGAGTGAAAACCTCGCGTTAGAGCCGATTTAAAGGGAAGAGAAACCATTTACGTCAGCAATGTACAGCAGAACCGGGGAAACCTAAAAACGTGAGCAGTGTGATACATGTGCACAGAACAAAATCTCAAATAAAACCTTAAAATGACCACAAGAAAAATTGAAAAAATGTATAATTCAGCTGGGCAACAGTGATATCACTGGGCAACAATAAAAAACACTCCCAGGAAAGCTAAAAAAAAAAAAGAAATGAATTTTGGAAGGGTCTACGCTCCGTAGACTCTTTCAAAAATCGCTTAATTTTATTGGCCAGTTACAAGGTGGCTTGAGTTTGTGCAAGCAGAGCTGAGAGTGCTTGATACAGGGGTTTACCCCCGAAATGTGCACGTCGCGCATAATTTTCAGATAAGTGCAGTTTTCATAAAAACTTCAAAATTGGTTTTTTGAGATGTTTTAAATGACCTGTTGGTTTGAATAGAACATAAGAACATAAGACATGCCATACTGGGTCAGACCGAGGTCCATCAAGCCCAGTATCCTGTTTCCAACAGTGGCCAATCTAGGTCCTACGTACCTAGCAATATCCCCAAAAGACACAGGTTCCATAATGCTTGTACTGGGTCAAGCATTGATATCCTGGGTCCCTTTTTAATAGTGGTTTATGGACCTTTCCTCCAGGAACTTGTCCAAACCTTTTTTAAACCCAGCTATACTAACAGCCCTTACTACATCCTCCGGTAACAGATTCCAGAGTTTGATTACACGTTGAGTGAAAAAATATTTTCTCTTATTTGTCTTAAATAGTTTACCCTGTAGCTTCATTACATGTCCCCTAGTCTTTCTATATTCTGATAGCGTAAACAATTGATCCACGTTTATCCGTTCCACTCCATAAAAGGGATATGTATTGTGACTGGGGTATGGTTTGCTATGCCTGCCCTACACGATCTATGTCTGACAAAAAAAGTTAAAATTTCCTGAGGGGTACACGGGATCTCATTCTTTACTACTTTTCCCAGATAGGGACATGTCTGCATGTTGGCAGAAGGGTACAGGTGGTGGAGGGGGCAGTGGCTGCAAACCACAGCAGACAGTGGCCTAGGCCTGTGCAGGCTGGCATTGTCCACCGCAACAAACAGGCTCTGTCGGATGTACAGTCATGGACTCCCCAGGGAACACAGCATATCTGTGGCAAAACGGTGGTGCAGTGCACACAGACAGTGTGTGCAAGAACAGAAGGTCATAAGAACATAAGATATGCCATACTGGGTCAGACCAAGGTCCATCAAGCCCAGTATTCTGTTTCCAACAGTGGCCAATCTAGTTCATATGTACCTAGCAGTTTCCCCATGAGACACAAGTTTCACAATGCTTGTACTGGGTCAAGCATTGATATCTTCGGTCACTTCTTAATAATGGTTTATGGACCTTTCCTCCAGGAACTTGTCCAAACCTTTTTTAAACCCAGCTACACTAACAGCCTTTACTACATCCTCCGTTAACAAATTCCAGAGTTTGATTACACGTTGAGTGAAAAAATATTTTCTTTTATTAGTCTTAAATAGTTTACCCTGTAGCTTCATTGCATGTCCCCTAGTCTTTCTATATTCTGATAACGTAAACAATCGATCTACGTTTACCCGTCACAGGTTCAAAGCCCAGCTGGGGCTACTGCCAATCCAGTCCACATATTTTTCCTACAACTAAACCGTGATAGTAAGGACAAACCTTTATTGCTGAAAACATACGCGTGGTTCATACGCCTATATTTTACCACACCAAACACAGACACCATAAACAGCCACATTACCTAGAGCAGAGTCTCCCAAATGCAGTCCTGGAGGGCCCCACACCATTCAGGAACCATGCTGCCTCTAATAAAGATGCCTGTGCTGCATATCTATGCACCACCCCCATGGTATGCTGATGTAGCTCATGCATATTTATGAGGGACATCATGAAAACCCGAACAGTGTTTGGAACACCAGGACTGGAGTTTGGAAACTCTGCCGTAAAGCAGCAGCCAACAGGGCTAGACATACCCACACACACACCCACAGGCCCCATTGGCCAATGCCTCCTGGAGAGGCAGGACATTGGGCCCTGCCTGTATCTCACAATACTAGCAGTTGCATACCTTAGCAATGCCTCCCTACACCTGGGTATATGGTACACAGCTATCAAACGTTGCCCATGATAACTGGCAGATATCAATTCCTACGTTAAGCACATTTTGCTCATTGATCTCCACCATAACAATCATTGTGATGTCTGCGGTGTGCGCTGCAGGTCTGGTCTTTGACAGTGTTTACCACCCTGGGGAGTGACCCCCAACAGTATTGCGTACCATATCCATGCCTGTAGTTCCTATATGGTCCACTTTATTTTATTAATACTTTTCTAATACATAAAATTCTCCAACTTCAGAAGCTGCCGCAGGCTACGATTTATTTAGTGCGGAGGATGGGATAGTGCCACGAGGAGGGAAGGCCCTACTAGATACAGGGGTAAAGATACAGCTTCCTCTCAGATGTTATGGATGCATAGCTCCCAGATCCGGTTTAGCTACTAAATATTTCCTGGACGTAGGGGCGGGAGTCATAGACCCTGACTACCGAGGAGTAGTAAAGGTCCTGATGTTTAGTAAGGAAGACTTCCGAGTGAAGGCAGGCAATAGAATCGCTCAACTGGTGTGTGAGAGAGTGGGGTTCCCAGAGGTAGAAGAGGTATCTTTGCTGACCCCCACGAGTCGGGGGGAGGGGGGATTTGGGTCTACTGGTGCAGGGGAGATGAGAGGCCTAGCAGCCATCTCTGAAGAAAGAAAGGAAGAAGATTTAGGACCACAGCCAGCAGACTGGAAAGAAAATCCAGAACCTCGTATAGGTGCTGAGCTGTCGACACAGCAGCGACAAGAGCTGGGTAAATTATTGGGCAAATTTGCAGATGTTCTGACAACGGTACCAGGAGAGGCTAATATAGTTGCTCATGAGATTATCACCATGCCGGGAAAGATAATCAGACAACGGCCTTACTGCTTGCCAGAAGCCAAGAAAAAGGAGATCATATCACAAGTGAAGGATATGATAAAAATGGGCGTAATAGAGGAATCTAAGAGCCCATGGTCAAGCCCAATAGTCTTGGTGCCTAAACCAGATGGAAGCTTACGCTTCTGTATAGATTTCCGTCCGGCAAGTTAATAACATCTCTCAATTTGACGCGTATCCTATGCCTCGAATTGAGGACTTATTAGACAGGTTAGGCCAGGCAAGGTATTTAACCACCTTAGACCTTACGAAAGGATACTGGCAAATACCTTTGACCAGAGAATCAAAGCCTAAAACAGCCTTCAGCACCCCGGTGGGTCTGTTTCAGTTCAAACGCATGCCATTTGGTCTCCACGGGGCAGCTGCCACCTGCCAGAGGCTTATTGACCAAGTTCTCAGACCCCACCACGATTACGCAATGGCCTATATGGACGATGTGATCGTCTATAGCACCACTTGGGCTCAACATCTGCCCCGAATAGAGGCTGTCCTCTGAGCCCTAAGGAGAGCGGGTTTAACTTTAAACCCTGGGAAGTGCCTCTTTGCCAGTAAAGAGGTGAAGTATTTAGGCCACATGGTGGGAGGAGGGATGGTGAAACCATTGGCTAGTAAAATAGATAGCGTGAGAAACTTTCCCCCACCGAAAAATAAAAAACAGATGAGGGGATTTTTAGGCCTTGTGGGGTATTATCGCAGATTCATTCCGAGATTTGCTGAGGAAAGTACCCTGTTCACAGAAATGCTCCGGAAGAATGCCCCAAACAATATAAAGTGGACTTCAGAGGCAGAGAGGGTATTTGTAGCTTTAAAGGAGAAGTTGTGTAGGGCCCCGGTGCTTAGAGGGGTTAACTTCGAGTTGCCATTTATAGTACAAACAGACGCCTCGGAGACTGGGTTGGGGGCCGTAATGTCCCAAGTATTTGAGGGGGTAGAACACCCAGTTACCTACCTTAGCAGAAAATTGTTTAAGGCAGAACAAAAATACTCCACTGTGGAGCGAGAATGCCTCGCAATCAAGTGGGCAGTGGAAACATTAAGATTTTACCTTACAGGAAGAAAATTTTGTTTAGTTACAGACCACGCGCCCTTAAAATGGCTTAATCATATGAAAAATGCCAATGCCAGGTTAACTAGGTGGCACATGGCATTGCAAGCATATGACTTTGTGGTACAGCACAGGGCGGGCAAATTCCATGGTAATGTGGACGCACTATCCAGAATTACGTGCTGTCCGTTAAAAAATATGGCAGCCCGTAATATCTTAAGGGGGGGGATATGTGGTGTAGAAGGTCCCTCAGATCCCTTAGAGAGTGATAAAATGCAGGATTCAGCTTCAGTTAAGGAAAGTAAACAAGTGCACATGGTTCCTGGTTTCCAGGGAAACCACAGACAGAGCAGATTAGAGGAGAGGAAAACACGCCCCTGCTGCAGTTCAGCTCAGCAATCATGAGCTAAGGCTGGACACCTGTTGGAAGGAGTGGTCAGGTTAAACCCAGAAAATCAAAGATTTAAGAGAAGCTCATTAGGAAGGGAGCAAGCACATGAGCAGGCAGATCTGGAAGCTCATCAGGAAGCAGAGTTGGAAGGCCAGCTGAGAGCACAGCCACGAGGAAAGCAGTCACGAGAAACAGAGGATTTGCTTGAGAGTGAAGACACAGAGGAATTCATGGTAACAGAGGATTCTCTGACCTTTAATTCAGAAGGGGAAGTCAGCACAGGAGACGAGCAGAGAGTCCGTGCAAAGGAGCAAGGTACAAACAGCCCAGATTTGTTGCCGTGGGTAAAAGGCAGCCATAAGGGGAATGTACCAAGAAGGCAGACTTGTGTGCACGTAGAGACTCCAAGGCTTACAGCTGTAGCTGATCCTGGAAAGCAGAAGGAATCTCTCATAAGGAAGCCAAGAGGTAGGCTGAGTGACTGGTATAAAAGTAAAGCTGTTTTTAAGAAGTGCTCTGCTATTAACCCAGAAGGGTGGGGCTTTCCATGTGGTGAACACTGGCAATTACAAGCCGTGTGTAGCAGAAAGCTACGGGGAAAAGTCTATTGCTGAAGGAACAGGTGTGTGCCTGGAAACACCTTGTAAGCAATTACAGACATTTCCAACTGAGAGTCAGTATGAACCGATGGAAACTGAGCCATCTGTAGAATATCTGCCTATTGAGTCAATGGACTGTACAATGTCTCTGTCTGAGAAGATAAAACCTGTATAATAAGTTTAAGCTGTGCAGAGAGAGAGAGAGCTGCCGGTAGCAGCCAAAGGAAACAGCACCAAAGGTTTTGGAACAGAAGTGCTCTTTATGTTGGATTATAGTGATGCTGATATAAGAAGCTGTTTGAGTTACATTTCTTATATTATTTCATGCCAGAAGTTGTATGGCCTTGTTCTTTATTTTCCATTTGTAAAACCGTTTGGGAAGGGGAATTAAAATCCTGTTATTTGCCTGAACACTCGAGCTCCACAATTTGCCTTATTTCAAATAGTGAAAAAACCTCAACTCCCAGAAGGCAGTGCTTTCCCCAAGCACCATTTTACTAACTGAATAAGAAATCAGGCTGCTTAAATCCACAAGCTCAGGCTGTGGAGTAATAGCAACATTACATTATGAATTGCTGTGCTTTATATCAAGGAAGGAGAATGTTGATGTCACTGAACAACATTTCCATAAGGTAAGTGAAATCTAGATTACTGGCGGTTGTTATACCCTGAAGCAGAATCTGGATTACCAACTCCGGCCAATTTGACCTTTTCTAGAGACATCATCATTTACCATTGTTCTCAGTACAGTAATCTCTAGACTAGATTACTGTAATTCTGCTTTTACTAATCTGCCCTCCCTAGGAATTAAGAGACTCCAAACGGTACAGAATATGGCCATTCGCATGCTTACTCAGGCCCATAAGTATGATCACGCAACTCCATTACTTATTCAACACCATTGGTTACTGGTAAAATTTTGTATATGCTATTAAATCCTTCTTCTCACCTATAAATCCTTCTTCTCACCCAATCACCTCACGCATCAAATATAAGACAGTCATAAACATCTTCAAGATCAAACAACAGTCATCAGCCCTCAGCCTAGAAACACTCATACAACCTGACAGAAGCACATGACCAAGGAGGAGAGGCACTTCCAATTGTATTAACACCCCAAAAGGCCTCACCAAGGTCCGCAAGGACACTGCAGAATGAGCCCTTTGCCTGGCTGCACCAGCAATTTGAAACACCCTCCCAGACGAACTAAGACTAATAACAGACCTCAAAGAATTTCGGAAGCAACTTAAGACAACACTATTCATTGAACACTATGGTCACGTCACATGATCCACTCACCAAGCAAGAACAAAAGACCACCCCCCTCCCCAGACCCTTGTACATAAGAATGTATAATAGCGCATGATGTAAATAGCTCAACAAGAATCCAATACACACCACCACAAACACACAATATGTATCACTGCATGAACACAACACACAATATGTATCACTGCATAAACACACTTGAACCACTCTTATGATTGTTTGCTGTGGAGACCGCCTTGATTGAAGGAGAAGGCGGTATAGAAATACCTTTAAATAAATAAATAAAAAAAATAAATATAAAGCCATACATCAAATGGCCCCAAAGTACCTCTCATATTTTGTCAAACCAGACTGCCCAGCCTGCTTCCTCCATATGTGCATGGGAACAGATTATGCATACCCTCACCAACCTGAGCCAGGTATGAGATCATGAGGTATTCTGCCTTTTTCTTCATCACTCCTTCATTGTGGAATACCCTTCCTTCTGACCTCCATCTACAGTCTTCCCTCAGTCGCTTTAAGACAGATCTGAAAACTTACCTGTTCAGATAAGTATTTGATCTTCAAGGATAAACTTCACTTATTGGGGGAGGCCATGGGTTGTGTTCACCTGGAAGACCTCTTGAATATGCTTGCTTTCTTGAGCGAGTGTTCTTTTTCTGGTGCCTGAATCTCCACGTTTCCCTTCTATCTCAGGTTTCATGACTACATTGTCATATTGATTGATTGGAGTTCCTTTTCCTTTTCTCAACTCGCTCCTTTTTAACATAGTAACATAGTAAATGACGGCAGATAAAGACCAGTATGATCCATCTAGTCTGCCCAGTAAGATGGCAAGAGTAGGTGCACCTGCCGCTCCGTGCAGGCCATCCCTCTCCATGTCTTTGTTTTAGGGGTGAACCCACTGCTCCGTGTAGGACACCCCTGTATGTTGAGAAATTAGATAGTTAAGTTTATTTTGATTTTATCCTGTTGCTGTAAAGGGATCTACTGTGTCTGTCCCATGCCATTTTGAATTCTGTCACTGTATTTGCCTCCACCACTTCAATCAGGAGGGCACTCCAAGCATCCACCACCCTTTCAGTGAAAAAGTATTTCCTGACATTGCCTTTTTTATATTACATTTGTAAACCGCTTTGTATACCAAGCAAAAATAGTATAGTAAACCGAATAAACCATTGGGGGTTCAAAACGCAAAGTTGTGTCAGTGCTAATTACCACATAAATTTTCTTGAACCATGGACACTTGGCAGCATAGTTGTGAAATTTGGCTGGAGATTTTTATATAAAAGTATTAATAAAGTAAAGTGGATCATTTGGGAACTAGCTGAACCTGGACTAGCATCCATTGAAGGGTTAAAGGCTTGAAAAAACATTTTTTGGGATTTGGATTTCTGGGAATTGTTTGATTGACTCTCTTTGTCCACACAGGAGATATAGGCTACCCTCTAAGGATGTGGCTCTTGACCCCCATTATTGCACCCAGAGAAATGTGGAAAAGTGGTATAACAGGGCCTATAGATACACCCGGTCTATCATAGAGAGGACCATTGGCCTAATGAAGAGCCACCTGGACCAATCTGTGGGAGAACTCCTCTACAGCTCTGACAAGGTCTATGAAACATTCTTCTTTATCTTTATTTTCAATTTTTCATATACCTTTAGGAGGACCTGGAAAGCATTTTAGAATTTAAAATCCTTTTCACAGCAAAAGAGTGAAAAGAACATCATAAAAAGGATAGGAAAGTGGTTAGGAGAAAAAAGAAAAAATGGTTACAGCTCTTGATCTTAGCCCAGTCTGCCGAAGGCACACTATAAGACATAGGTCTTCAGGTTAGCTCGGAAGGCCTTATAGGAGGGTTCAGTATGAAGAAGTGGTGGAAGGGTGTTCCATAGAGTAGGTGCTATGAAGAAAACAACAGTTTCCATGTGGATTCCAGTCTGGTGGAAGACACAGAGGGAATGCAGAGCCTGTTCTCTTGAGCAAAATGCATGTGGTGGAACATATGGAACAAAGGATAAAACAAGATAGAGAGACACACTGTTGTAAAAGGCCTTATGTGCGAGGAACAAGATGTTAAAATGAAAACGAAAGGGAAGAGGAAGCCAGTGATAGTGCATAAGCAGTGGGGAAGCGTGGCAAATTTGGATGTGTGTGCAAGAAGCTGAATGGCTATGTTCTGAAGTGTCTGAAGTATTTTTGTTTTAGAAGCTGAGATACCGCAATAAATGGAGTTTCAGTTGTCAAGCCTAGAGGTGCATGGATGAGGGTATGCTGTGCGGTGGGCGGGGGGTCAAGGAATGGCCCAAAACTGACAAAATGCAAAAAAAGTAGATTTTGTTTGAGCAGAGATCTATTGGTTGAAGGAGAGTTTGGAATCTAAGACAATCCCAAGATATTTGAAATGGTCCGTCAATGTGATTTTTGAGCTAGCCAAAAAAGGAGTGGCTTTTGGACAGGGGAGATGACCAATGATACAGGTAGCCATGGTTTTTTCAGGATTCAATTTCAGATGATTAGAATGAAGCCAGACAGAAACTTTCTTTAAACAGTCATTGAGGTAGGATAGGTCGAGAGATCTGCTGTCTGTAAATGAAAGGAGTAAGATATTGTCTGCTTATTTATTTAAAATGATTTCATATACCGCCATTCGAACCTTAAATAATGGCGGTTTACAATCTAAGTGAATCAGCACCAACAAAACATAAACATACAACACAAATACAGTAGAAACGCAAACGGAGGAAATGCTTATGCAGACAACATAAAAAATCCAGGACTTATTAATAAGAGACACAAAAGGAGTCATATAACCAGAATGCAAACAATCTACAGTACTGAGATTCAGTTAAAAGCTTGAGAATATAGCCATGTTTTGACTCCTTTTTTAAACCTTACGAATGAACTCTCTGATATAAGATCTGCAGGAAGGGTGTTCCAAAGTTGGAGTCCAAGATAACTAAAGGCTGCCTTCTTCGAGAAGATTAACCGTAATCTAGTTTTAGAGGGAATCGTCAAGAGGTTAGCTTGTGAGGATCTCAGTGATCGTGAAGAGTAGATGAAGAAACTAGTCCAAGTGTCTTGGATCAAGGTGACTAAAGGGCTGAGGAAGATATTGAAAAGGAACAGTATGAAAATAAATCCCTGAGGTACCCCGCAGGGCAAGGCCTGAGGGCTTGAGGAAACAGAACTAGTAGAGATGGCAAATGTAGGACTACCCAAAGGGACTACTACAACTGGAAATAGATCTGAATTTGTAAGTATTTATCTTCTGGGATATATTCTAAGGGGCATGTTTACTAAACTGCAGTAATGTGCATTAGGTTCCGCGGTAAAGGTACAGATAACCATATAAAGGCGTGGGCGGGGCATCATTATGGAAAGCATGTCAGGTAACGCGCGTTATAAGGCACGTTATAAGGCACATTATAAGGCACAGTACAAGGCACATGCCTTAACGTGCTTTGTACTGTGCCTAATAAGGTGCCTTTTAACGTGCCTTGTACTGTGCCCAATAAGGTCCCTTATAACGAGCCTTGTACTGTGCCCAATAAGGCGCCTTGTAATGTGCCTTGTACTGTGCCCAATAAGGCGCCTTATAATGTGCCTTGTACTGTGCCTAATTAGGAGCCTTATAACGCCTTATAAGGATTGCTGGCAACTGTGGTGAGGGTACTATTGGCTGGCAGCACGGATCCGCAAAGATATGACTGTCACAGGCAAGAAAAATATCTGCCTTGGACAGGAGGGAACAATGAGGAGCTGAACCCATGATCTCCACCTAGAACATCAGTGTACTAACCAGTAGGCTATACCTCTATGGCCTGTTGCACAGCAATGGCTGGGAACAGAAGGACTGCAGGTCACCGCACAAACTGCTCTGTGTGCACCCATGATGCATTGCACATGCAGAACAGCAGCCTACAGCTGACCACCAAATGGGGTCTGCACCTCTCCGGTACTGCAGCGTGGTAAGATGGACTGACAGTGTGTGATACTAGCACAGAGTAGCTACAGACCATGCCATTGTGCAGGTTCCGTGTGCACCCTGAGGGATAGGATGAGCGCCCAGCACTAGGTCCACAGTACATGTGGTGCTAGAGATAGGTCCTGCTGCACATCCCCAGCACTGCCAGTGTGTGACAGGTGTCCCCAGCAGTGCAACTGAAGGTGCATCTGTTCCAGCTGTGTTCTGCAGTCACATATGGCCCTGGGGGACCACACACCACCCAGATTAGTGCGTGCCCCGAGTTAGGGTCTGGCTGCCACGGGTACCTGTTATCAGGGCAGTGGGGTGTCCAGACTCGCATGAGGGCTATGTAGCACTGCTACTATGGGTCTAAGTGGTATGCACTATATACCCCAAAGGGCCTCAATCACCCCTTTCATAGATGAGGATGTGGTGGGACAGGTGCCTGCACCCTTCAGAATGGCTGTAGTACCAGCAACCACAGTCCTGCTGGCAGATGACAGCCCTACAGGGCTGCTGGGCCAGTGCCATACCTGTGACCATTGCAGACCAGCAATGATGCTTGGGGTAGGCAGGGGAAGGCTCAACTGCCCCACGCCACCATCTGCCATTCATCAACAGGCAGCAAAGTCAGACTGCATCTGCAGCATCCTACAAGGTGTTCCCCCCATGCACAGGTGAACTGCAGACAGCCCACTAACCAGTCCATAGTGCATGCTCACAGAGGAATCCTGTGCACCCAGAGGTGGGATGCACAGCACAGACAACAAGCAGGTATCCCTGTGATTGGGCCCCAGAACTGGGAACACACAGATAGCACTAGAAACAAGTACTATGTGGCACTATGTGGGAACATAGACATGCCATGGTCACTGCTTGGTCAGAGTGAGAGTGACCCCCCACCCCCCCCCAGCGTGACATGCTGTGGCCACCCTGTCCATGCAGGTGGTGGTCGAGCACTACAATGTTTCAGCCATTTCCCTCCACCCTGTGCAGATGCATCCTGGCCAATCCGCCCTGTCTGGACCATATTCACAATACCTTACTCCTCATTATGCACATTTGCAGGCTAACGCTGGAAGCAGTGTGAGCAATGTGGGCTCAGTGAGGTGTTGGCAGACACAAAACAATGGAGAGACATACGCACACTCCCACACCTATCTCAGCATTGTGCAGAGATGGAGGTGGTTGACAACCCTACCCACCACACTGGTCCTGATCACATTGCTAATCTGTGCAGGGGGTAGTAGTAGTGCTCTGGTGATAACTGCAGCTCTGTGCTGGGGCTAACAGCCCGACACTCCATGAAGCTGTGGATAGTGGAGCCCTTGTGAGTGGGTGTCCGTACCCCTGTGCACCACTGCTTTGGGGTTTGCCCATGTTGTTGTTGTGGCTGCATTGTGGGCTAAAACTATGGCGAGTTGCTCTGCAGGATGCACAGATGGGACCTGAACCTCTGACCCTCTGCTCTTGGACATGCTAGCTGGGTGTACTGCACCACACTGTTGCCACAGCAGCATAGTTGTCCCTGGGGCTACCCTTACGTTCCTCGGCCAGACCTCTTCTGTTGCACTACACACCACGTACTGGTACAGGGCATGGCCTAGGTCTACTGCAGGCAAGTGCCACTGCTCCCTCCAGCACAATCACCCCCTCTGCCATGCCACCATGACCATATGCTGTTGGTGCCAGTGGTGCACCATCCCAGGCCATCCAGGGGGCAGGTAGACAGCTGCCTAAGGTGTGGGTTCTGGGGTAGGGGTACCTACATAGATGTCCACGCTTCCCCCGGCACCACCTGTCAATGTTATGTGCCCCCTGGGATACCTGATGGGTAATGTCTCCTGGATGGGACACTGTGGGCCACAGACTCATGGGCATGTCTGACCCTGGTCAGTTGCTGTCTTGCTGGTTTCCATTTTCTGCATTCCTATGTGCCACCTCAGCAACCGCCTAGTCCACCCTGTGCCCCAGTAGCCCCCACTGCATGTACCGCCTGCAGCCCACATGCCCCATTTGTACCATCACCATAGTGGTCTTTCATACCTGGGCACTATGCTGTTGCTGCAAATGGAGCACTACTATCACCTTTCTTGGGCTCCCTGCCTATGCTGTATATTGTTGACACTTAAATAGTTTTTCTCTCTTGCAAATGTATGCTAATGCCAGGTTTTCAGTTGCTTTAGGATTCAGCCCTTAATTTCTCCACGTTAGTGTGAAAGGGGCCTCTCCCCGCCCACTCCCTGCCCATTGACCCCTTCTCTCTGCCCTCTCTCCACCCTTTTCTGGACTTACCGTGGCCGGGAACGTTAAGGCGCGTTATGTAACATTAAGCTGCCTTAACGTAGCCGCTGCTATGTTACCGCAGCTTAGTAAACATACCCCTAAATCTCTGGGTTAAAGCATAAATCTGTATATTTTAGAAATCAGTGTGTTTGCTGAGTCAGTCAAATCTTAGTACCACCAGAGAGCTTTTCATAGTAGACTGGTACATAGAAGTAGGATTTCATTTGAACGTTTATAGCTCCATTGCTCTGTTAGAAGCCAACCTCACAGGGTATGGTTAATTCAATCAGGCTGTGCTGCCTGAGAGTTAATTCAATCAGTCTCTGCTGCCTGAGCAGGAGTTCTGATACAGCAACTGCCATCACAACCCCAAGAAACTACAGTACAAAGCTAAGCTTCTAAATTTACTATTTTGGCTGTTTTTGATATAAATTTCACTTGCCTATTTACCTGTTTATATTCTCTTAGATCTGAGTGTACCCTCAGTTCATAGAAGGTCTACTGGTCAGGGCCACTATATTCTTGATATTTGTCTACTAGGACTTGCAGAACACATTTGCTTTTAGATTTGCAAAGATCTGACTTCCTACTAAATTTTGCAATAAAGGTATACATTTTGAAGTTCCAAGGTCCTTTGCATAATAGACTGGTATATAGAAGTAGGATTTCATTTGAACGTTTAAAGTTCTATTGCTCTGTTAGCAGCCCACCTCACAGGGTGTGGTTAATTCAATCAGGCTCTGCTGCCTGAGAGTTAATTCAATCAGCCTCTGCTGCTTGAGCAGGAGTTCTGATCCAGCAACTGCTATCACAACCCTAAGACACTATAAAGTTAAGCTTCTAAATTTACTATTTTGGCTGGTTTTGATATAAATTTTCCTTGCCTATTTACATTCTCTTAGATCTGAGTATGTCCTCAGTTCATAGAAGGTAGGAATTGACAGTAAAACCTACAATACGATACTTAGGTATTACCCTTGACCAGCGCCTCAACATGAAGACCCACATAAAAAACATAACAAAACTAATATATCACAAGATAAGCACACTACGCCACTTAAGACCTTTACTTGAACCTACAGACTTTAGAACTGTCTACCAAGCCTTGGTAATGCCTCATCTCGACTTCGCAAATGCAATTCTACATGGTCTCCCGCAATCATCTTTAAATCCTCTACAACTGGCGATGAACACCGCTGCTAGAGTACTCGAAGGAATATCAAAGACAGACCACATAACTCCAATTCTAAAAAGACTCCACTGGTTACCAACCAACGCAAGAATCCACTACAAGATACTAATCACTACTTTCAAAGCCCTAAACAATCAAGCACCATCAACGATCGCCAACCTTTTACACACACAGACTCCCAATAGATCCAGAAGATCAACTGCTATAAACTCATTAACAATCCCAAGACAAACAGTCAGATACACTAAGGAAACATCTAAAAGAGCCTTCAGCATTCATGCCCCAATAGCTTGGAATGCACTCCCACCAGAACTGAGAGCCATAACCAGCCTAACACAATTCAGAAAAAGTCTCAAACACCACCTCTTCTTAAGCTATTTCCCAATTTAGTTTTGCACAAGAGAAACTCTACACCCATACTCAGGTCAAGTCAACTTCAACTGTGATTAATGTATATAGACTATTGTATATAGTTACATAGTGTACATAGTTTCCCTTTATTACCAAGTTCAATTTCCTGTTACTTGTAAAATGCACTACAGTTTTCTGTATGTATATGTTTAGTTCAATGTAAACCGCGCTGATGATAATAGTGCGGTATATAAGAAATGTTAAATAAAATAAAAAAAAGGTCTACTGGCCAAGGACACCTAAATTCCCGCCCACCCTACCCCTCAACCCACCCATTCCAGGGTTGCATTGCCCATGTAGTCATCATACAGATAGACATCTGTCCTCCAATTAGGTGTAACACCCACCTTTTCTCCTTGTCCTAGAACTGCTTTATAACCATCTTAATCAGCCTGTCATGTATTCAGTGCAATAGTTGTGGTACCTTCATTCTGAGAAAAATCATTTTGAGCCTAAGAGCTTGCCCTATATGTCTCAAGTTATCTGCCATGTGTAAAGAATTAATTATATTAAGGGAAGAATTAGCTGCAATTAAACATACCTCCTCTAGGGTACAAGTTAAAAAAAATCCACCACCACTCCTGCAAAGAATCAAGCAGACCAGGAACAAATGGATCACAGTTGGCTCTGGTAGGTTGCAACCTATAACACGGAGACACCCTTTCCATCAAGAGAAATCCCTGCATAATGCCTTTTCTGCCTTGGGACATTTGAGTGCCCAATTCGTGGAAACTGAAGTTCCCTTAAACAAGAAGGTGAATGCCCAATCTACTGATAATGCACTAAATATGAAAAAACTATCACCAAAGAGGAAACTACTACTACTTGGAGATTCCATCATCAGAGGTACCAACTTGGGAACACAATTCAAAGGGGAGAAGATGGTCAAATGCCTCCCAGGCTCTTCAGCCAGCAGGAATACAAAGCAAATTGCTGGCATAGTTAATTCAGAAAGTGAGCACTCCAAAATTGATGTTATCATCCACTTGTGTACAAATGACCTGACTAGAAACAGTGTCTCTATATTTCAGAGGGATGCTATAGCATTCTCAGAAGTTCTACCTGTTCTTGGTAAGGGGGCAGAAAGGCTGCATTGCATAATCAACTTTAATACATGGCTCCAAACCTGGTGCAAACAAGAATGATTTAGATATATAGGTGACTGGGGAAAAAGATGGACTAAGAGGCTATACTGTGTTGATGGACCATATCTCTCTGTTGCAGGGAAAAGATACTAAGTGAAAAATTCAGGCATTATATGGATGGGTATTTAAACTAGGGAAAGGGGGTGATGGATGGAAAAGAACAAGTTCAGGACATCACTCCCAACAAAAACATAACAACATTGGAAACAACCAAGTATTAACCCACACATCAATACCAAGTGGGGAGAGGTGTGTAAAACAAAATCAAAGGCAGAAGAAAAGATGTGAAGTGTGGTGACAAAACTTTTTTCAGGTATATTCGGGAAATCAGAGGTGGAATTGCAGGAATCAAAAGTTCCAGGAATGAATTTGTGAAAAGTGATATTAAAAAAGTTAAAATGCTAAACAAATACTTCTATTTTTACTAAAGAAAATCCTGGAGAAAGACCACGTGTGATTGACAAATATACAAATGGGAATGGAGTAGATACCACACCATTTACTGAAGTGATGAGTTTGAACAGCTTGAAAAACTGAAAGTGGACAAGGCCATGGGACCGGATGGTATACATCCCAGGATACTGAAAGAGCTCAGAGAGGTTTTTGCAGGGCCATTAAAGGATATTTTTTAATAGATCCTTGGAGACAGAAGTTCCACAGGACTGGAGAAGGGCTGATGTGGTACCTCTTCACAAAAGTGGTAATAGGGAAGAAGTGACAAACTACAGGCCAGTAAGCCTTACCTCGGTGGCGGGAAAAGTAATGGAGGCACTCCTGAAAGAGCGAATAGTGGACTTTCTCAAAACCAACAGGTTGCATGATCTCAGGCAACATGGTTTTACCAAAGGATGATCTTGCCAAAAAATCTGATTGAGTTCTTTGACTGGATGACCAGAGAACTAGATCAAGGGCATGCGATGGATGTGATTTACCTAGATTTCAGCAAAGCCTGTGATACTGTTCCTCATAGGAGGCTTATAAATAAACTAAACAACTTTGGTATGGATCCCAAGGTGGTGAATTGGATCAGAAAATGGTTGACTGACAGATGACAGAAGGTGATGGTAAAGGGAACTCACTGGATAAAAGGAAGGTGATTAGCGGTGTGCCCCAGGGTTTGATCCTGGGACCAGTACTGTTCAATGTATTTGTGAGTGATATTGCTGAATGGAAAAGTCTGTCTTTTTGCAGATGACATGAAAATTTGCAACAGAGTGGACTACCCTGAGGGAGTGGATAACATGAGGAAAGATCTACAAAAGCTAGAAGAATGGTCTAAAGCTTGGCAGTTAATATTTAATGTGAAGAAGTGCAGTGTCATGCACTTGGGAAGCAGAAATCCAAGGGTATTGTATGCGATAGGGGGCGAAAGGTTGGTGTGCACAGACCAGGAGAAGGACCTTGGAGTGACTGTTTCTGAGGATCTCAAGGTGGCGAACAGTGTGACAAGGCGGTGGCAAAAACCAGAAGGATGCTGGGTTGTATACAGAGAAGAATTACCAGCAGAAAGGAGGAGGTACTAATGCCATTGTACAAGTCGCTGGTGAGGCCTCACTTGGAATATTGTGTTCAGTTTTTGAGACCATATCTTGCAAAGGATATAAAAAGCTTGAAAACTGTTCAGAGGAAGGCGACCAGAATGATTTGGAACCTGCGTCAGAAGACGTATGAGAAGAGACTTAAAGTCTTAAATATGTACACTCTGGAAGAGAGGAGGGACGGGGAGATATGATTCAGACCTTTAAAAACTTAGAGTATAAATGAACAAACAAACCTCTTCCAAAGACGGGGAAGCTGTAAAACTAGAGGGCATAACATGAAGATGCAAGGGGAAAACTGAAAGGCAATGTCAGGAAACGTTTTCACTGAAAGGGTGGTGGATGCTTGGAATGCCCTCCCAATGGAAGTGGTGGGGACAAATACAGTGGCAGAATTCAAAATGGCAACAGAATAAAATAAAAATAAACATAACTATCTCTTTTAACTCAACAAATAGGGGTGACCTGCATGGAGGGGTGGGTACACCACTAAACAAAGACGTGGGGAGGGGTGACTTGCACGGAACATTCAGGTGCACCCACTCTTGCCACCTTTCTGGGCAGACTAGATGGACCATACTGGTCTTTATGTGCCGTCATATACTATGTTACTATATTTAAATCAAATCAGAGTATAGCTTAGCATAGAAAGAAAAATACAGTAAATAGTTATTGAAATAACTTTGTTTCTAGAGAGCTTTTTTATTTAAATCAAATCAGAATATAGCATGGCATACAAGTAGAATACATAATCTTAGAGTACAAAGAACTAAACTTGTTTCTAGTGATCTTTACAAAGAGGCCTTCTAGTTAGGAAGCAAAAGATCCATGAAGTTTATTAAGGACCTGAGATTAATTATTCTTGAGGTGCACATATTAGGTATAGTTGTATTAGTACACCTAAGTAAGTAAACAACTTTAATATCTGAACAAAACCTTAAAACTAAGATGCAGACAGCAGTACAGCAGTGAGATTGGGGATATCCAGTTTTTTGCATTGAGCGTTACATGTATGATTTTCTCCCAGTTGGTGAGGGGTCTTACATGTGCACTAGCTGCAAGAAACACTTTGTTCTCAGGGAATGAATCCGATCTCTAGAGGCTTGAGTAGCAGACTTGGTGGACATAAAGAAGACAGAGAAGTATATAGATAAGACCTACAGGAATATAGTTCTTAAGTATCACCTCCAGTCTGTCAATCTCTCTGTTTCCATGGAGAAGAGAGTTTAAGTGACAGGAGAGCATCACCTTGGTGTGGCAGGAAGTGATCATGTAGCTAGGACCTGTCCTCCAGGTGATGTAAAACCCTCTCACACTGAGGAGGTTTCTCCAGGGCCATATGCCTGTGAGGGGAGAGTTAGGATGGCCACTATAGTTGGTGATTCAATCATTAGGCATGTAGACAGCTGGGTGACTGGTAGACGTGAGGATTGCTTGGTAACATGCCTGCCTGGTGCGAAGATAGCAGACCTCACGCGCCACCTAGACAAGGTGTTAGCGCTGGGGTGGAGTCTGCAGTCTTGGTACATGTTGGTACCAATGACATAGGAAAGTGTGGTAGGTAGGTTCTGGAGACCAAATTTAGGCTTTTAGGTAGGAAGTTGAAATCCAGAACTTCCAGAGTAGCATTCTCAGAAATGCTTCCCGTTCCATGCGCAGGACCCAAAAGGCAGGCAGAGCTCCAGAGTCTCAATGCATGCATAAGACGATGGTGCAAAGACGAGGGGTTTGGATTTGTTAGGAACTGGGAACATTCTGGGGAAAGGAGGGTCTTTTCTGAAGGGATGGGTTCCATCTAAACTGGGAGGGAACCAGGCTGCTGGCATTCACCTTTAAAAAGGAGATAGCTCAGCTTTTTAACTAGATAATAGGGGAAAGCTGACAGTCGCCCAAGAGTGCATGGTTCAAAAGGATGTATCCTTGAAAGACACTAGCAAAAGACTGAAGTTAAGGCATATTGACAGAGAGGTTCCAATAAAGATAAAAATAACCCAAATGCCCTTAGATTCAGAGCTTAAAGATTCCAAATTACCTCTGCCTATCAATAACCAGATTAATATGAATAAAATATGACCTCTAAAATGCTTTATTTATTTAAAGTCTTTTCTATACTGCGCTCTTTAAAATCAGCTCGGTTTACAGTCAACAGCAAATTTGTACAGTACAGGCCAAGCCGGTATTATACTTAACAATGAACAGGTTTTGCAACTTGGACTAACTGGGGTAACTATGTACAGGCTGCGCAGCAGGACAGCTTGGCAGCTCATTTAAGTAACTATATACAGGCTATGCAGTCGGCCACCGATGTGCAGTGGTGGCAGGGGCTGCTTGGCAACTATTTACATGATTAGGTGACTATATACAAGTGCATTCCAGGGTGTCTGGTAGTGCTAATGTGCCAGGCTGGGTCTGTGTATTGTGGGTGTGTTAGAGAGGTTATCTTGGTGGTTGAGTATGACTGGTTGTGGCGTGTCCCCATTGTGAGGGTAGTGCTGGAGGAAGAGGTGGTGCTTCAGGGCCTTCCTGAATTGGGTAATGTCAGTGATGGACCGGATGGTGGGCGGGAGGGCATTCCAACATGTGGGTGCATAGTACACGAAGGCTCTGTTTCTTGTTGCTTGAGAACACTTCGTAATTTCGCTAGGGATTCTCAGTGTGTTGGCAGTGACTGACCTTCTGACTGTTTGGGGGAGTGGGGAGGACAAGGTCCGTGATGGAGGAGGCGGTGAGGCTGTTGATGGCCTTGAAGGTCAGCAGTAGAATTTTAAAGGAGAGTCTGCAGTGGACCAGCAGCCAATGAAGGTGTTTCAGGATTGGGGTTATATGGTCTCTCCTGGCGGCTCCGTGTAGTATTCTGGCGGCTGCATTCATTGCAAGCTGAAGTGGGTTCAGCTTATTTTTTAGGAGTCCCTGTAGAATTGCATTGGCATAATCAAAGTGGGGGATTACCAAGGCTTGATAGATTGTCCGGAAGTCGTCTGGCTCCAGTAGGGGTTGTACATGCCGGATTGTCCGTATTTTGTGGTATACTGCCTTGACAGTGTTCTTTATGTGGGCTTTCATATCCAGCTGTTCATCTAGTGTGACCCCTAGGTAGCGGATCGTGGACTTGCTATGGAGCTCGGCGCATCTTACTTTCAGTGATGTGGGGGGGGGGGGTGTAAGCTTGGTTCCTGGTAATGAATAGTGTCTCCGTTTTATTGAAGTTTATTCTGAGGTTTTGGGTGTGGAGCCATTCAGTGACAGCATCGAAGCAAGTTGTTAGTGGTGAAAAGTCCGGTTGGTCAGTTGAGAATGGCATGTAGAATAGTATGTCGTAGGTGTATACCAGGCATGCGACGTTGAAGGAGTGGGTGATTGCGCAGATGGGCTGCATATATATGTTGAAGAACAGAACCTAGAGCGAGGAGCCCTGTGATACGCCCTGTTCCTGTTGGAGCAGTTTGGAAGTCGTGGGGCCGGTTGTATGCAAATACTTGTATGCAAATGCTAGAAGTCTAAAAAATAAGATGGCAGAGTTAGAATATATAGCACTAAATGAGAGGTTAGATATGATTAGTATCTCAGAGACAAGGTGGAAGGAGGACAGCCAGTGAAACACTGTGACACCTGTGTACAAATTATATCGCAATGATATTGTAGATAAAATTGATGGATGGGTTGTGCTCTATGTTAGAGAGGGAATTGAGTCACACAGGATTAAAGTATTTTGGGAAACAAAATACATTGTAGAAGCTCTATGGATTGAAATTCCATGTAAAAAGGGGAAGGCGATGGCAGTGGGGGTGTATTATCAATCGCATGGCCAAAATGAACAAATGGATGATGAAATGCTCAAAGAAATCAAGGAAGCTAACAAAATATAGGGGCATGTTTACTAAAATCCGCAAAATAGCGCGCCGCAAAATAGCGCACGGCAACGCGGCACTGAAACGCGCAGAAACGCGTTTAAACGCCCCGCACACGTGCGTGTCACCCCCGCACAGGTACGCGGCTCACTAACGGGCCCCGTACAAGTGCGGGCCCGCAAATGTCCGATAGAGGCGTGGAACGGCGAAAGGAGGGCGGAGGAAGGCTCCGGAGGGGCGGAGGGACGGGGTCAATGGGTGGAGAGTGGGAGGGGAGAGGCTCCCCGCACAGTATCGGGCCCGAATGTGCATGTAAAAACTACCGCGAGTGAAACACTCGCGGTAGAAAGCATTTAAAGGGAAGAGAAACCATTTCCGTCAGCAATGTACAGGAAAACCGGGGAAACCAGCAAAACGTGAGCAGTGTGATATATGTGCACAGCACAAAAGTGAAAATAAAAATAGAAAATGACCACAACAGAACTATTAAAAATAGTAATTCAGCTGGGGAACAGTTATAGTGATGGGCAAATACAGAAATCACACCCAGCAAAGCTCCAGAAAAAAGAAATGAATTTTGGAAGGGTCTACTGAGAGGAGACTCTTCCAAAAAACATTTCCACGTTTTGGAGCTTTCCTGGGAGTGTTTGCTATGGTTGCCCATTAATATCACTGTTGCCCAGCGTGGTGATATGTTGTCCCACATTTCCTGTGGTCATTTACGGGGTTTATGTGCACGTTTGTCACCAGACAGGGTGCATATGCCCACAGTAGAATTGCATAGAGCAGGGTTTGTGACTCCATCCTGCCAGGCTTACTGCCTCCAGGGGCTGCATTGTCTCTGTGGCCAAAGTGTGGTACAGCGGACAGAGTCATTACCTCTAGGACCAGAGGGCAGAGGTTCAAAACCTAGCTGGGGCACCTGCCAGCCCAGTCCCTATATTTTACCCACCACTAAATAAAGATAGCGCAGACACCCCTGTATGCATGGGGAAAACACCCATATTTTACCCAACACCGCACACACACCACAACAATGGGCATTACCTACAGCCAAGTCCCCCAAATGCAGTCCCATACTGCCACATTGCAATCAGGTCAACTGCTTTTTCTGAGAGAAGTTCATGCCAGCATGTTGGCGGACAAGTACATGTGGTGCAGGGGGCAGTGGCTGCTAACCACAGAAGACAGAGGCCTAGCCATGTGCAGGCTGGCACAGTCCACTGCAACAGACAGGTCCTGCCGGATCCACAGTCATGGACAGTCCAGGGAATCCAACCAATCTGTGGCTACACAGTGGTGCAGTGCACACAGACAGTGCATACAAGAACAGAAGGTCACAGGTTCAAAGCCCAGCTGGGGCTACTGCCAATCCTGCCCACATATTTTTCCCACAACTAAACAGTGATAGTAAGGACACACCTTTCATGGCGGGGACATATGCAATGGTAAGACATCTATCTTTTACCCCACTGAGCACAGACACCATGAACAGGGGCAGTACCTAGAGCAGAATCACCCAAATGCAGTCCTGGTGGGCCACACACCAGTCAGGTTCCATGCTGACACTCATACAAATGCCTGTGCTGTATATCTATGCACCACCCCCATGGCATGTAGATGTAGCCCATGCATATTCATGAGGGATAGCAGGAAAACCCGAACAGTGTGATGCAAACCTGGACTGGAGTTGGGAATCTGTGCCGTAAAGCAGCAGCCATCAAGGGCAGACACACCCACACCCACACCCACACCCACAGGCCCCATTGGCCAATGTCTCCTGGAAAGGCAGAACATTGGACCGTGCATGCAGCACCCAAAACGAGCACTTGCATAACTTACCAATGTCACCCTACACCTGAGGTATACGGTACACAGCTCGGAGACGTTTGCTAGGAGCACAGGCAGGCAGTTATCCATACGTTACGTACATACTGCTAGTTGACCCCATCCAAACAATCTGTTAGGTGTTTGCGGGGCATGCTCCAGGCCTGGCCTCTGACGGTGCTTACCACCCTGGGGAGTGACCACCAGCTGTAATGCGTACCATATCCATGCCTTGCCGTGCTCAGGACCGGTTTGGTGGGCAAGGCTACTTACCCCCTCAATCGTAGCACCATGATGGCAGAGGTGTGGAAGTGTGTGTCTGTCTATACAGTGGGTGTTGGCTGCAAGCCCCTTCAACAGCCCGCACTGCCAGCACTGTTGCCAGTATTGGCCAGTCAATGTGCATAATGAGGTGCAAGGTACCATGGGTATAGCCAGGGCAGGGTGGCGTGGCCAGGATGCATCTGCACTGGGCATAGGGCCCTGGCAGGGACATTGGCTGGGATATTGTAGTGTCCGGCCACCACCTACACAGACAGGGTGGCCAAAGCATGTCCTTCTGGGGGATCACGCTCACCCTGACTGTGCAGTGACCACAGCATGGCTAGGCCTCCCCCATAGTGCTGTATAGTAGTTCTCTCATGTGATAGATATGGGTTTCTCTTTGGGGCCCAGTCACTGATCTATCTGCTTGTTGTGTATGCAGACAGCCCAGTTCTGGGTGCATGCATCTCCATTGGGAACATGCACTATGGACTAACCAGCAGACTGTTTGTAGCTGGTAAATGTCTTGCTATAATGGCTTGCAGGGTGCAGTGGCTGTTGGCTTGCTGCAGGGGAATATCTGGTGGTGGAGTGCAGCTTACCATACCCTGGGCTTATGTCTGTCTGCTATTGTGTTATGGCTGTGTATGGAGCTGCCTGCCTAGGGGGGGGTGGTGGTGTTCCTCAGCAGGACTGGGGTTGATGTTGCCCTCTACTGCCACCTTTGCAGGGAGGTAGAGTGTGGATCCCTTGATGGGGACCATGTTTGCCACGGGGGGGGGGGGTTGCCTGATGGCAGCAGACAGGGATATCCATGGTGTTTGTGCAGAAACTAGCTATCTTACACATTAACACTGCTTTGGAACGCCCGCTTGGCTTCCATCAGCCATGGCAGGTGTTGTTGACCTGGTCCTGGCCACCTCATTGCACACTCAGGGTGAGCACGATGTAACGGTGTGTGGCTACTCTGTGCCAGTAAAACACCCGGTCAGTGCCCCCTACTAGGCCAAGGTGCTGTGTGGGTGCACCCGGTCACTTCCCCCAACAGGGCCGAGGTGCTGTGGGGGTGCATTCCCCATCTTGTGTCCATCTGCGGACAGCTAATTTGCATGTGCAGTGCATCATGGGTACGGGTGGCCTAACCCTATCCTGTTGACACCAGCAGACTGTCTGTGAGGTGACGTGTAGGCTATCTGCAGCCAGCCAGGGGCCTGCTTACAGCTATGGAGCTGTAGTGCAATGGTTACATCACTGCCTGTGCAGCCAGAGATCATGGGTTCAAACCCACAGTGGGGCCCTTTGGTAGGGCTGTCCACAGCTTTATTTTTATTTAATGTACATATGTCTATGCCGGCAAGACCACCCTCAGCTTACTATACCCATTAGGTGCCTCTGAGGGTGCTTCATAGGGCGCCCTGTAGGCCACCTTATGGTTGCCATCCCTATAGGGTGCACTATACATTATCCTGTGTCGCAACATACATGCTGCCCTATAGGGGTCATTCAAGGGTGCCTTGGTGAACAGTGCACTGTAACATGTGCCTTATGGGCCGCCGTATGTTAACATGCTGGGAGAGTGCGTTTGCTAGTAGTGATAACAAAATATAATTATACAGCCTCCTACAGCACAATACATACTGCCTTAGCAGGCATTTTTCACTGGGCATTGTGAGGAGTTGAACCCCTGATCCCTGCACCATTGGTCAGTGTTTTAACCATTGTGCTGTGGCTCTGTTCCTGTGCTTGTGCATCAGCGCGCCGCCTTGTGCCTATCAGCGTGCCGCCTTCTGCCGCCCAAGGGGACCAGTGCGCCGCCTTCTGCTGCCCAAAAATAACTGTGCGCCGCCTTATGCCGTTCCAAATTATTTTCCTCCTAAAGCAATGTTAATCATTACAGTTACTGCCTCAGCTGACCTTTGTTGTTGCGCACACTGGGGGATTGAACCCATGGCCCCTGCACCATTGGTCAGTGTCTTCACCGTTGTACCACGGCTCTGTTGTTTTGTATACTCAGCAGCGCGCCACTTTGCCTTTCCACGCGCTAATGTCGACCCCCGCACATTAGCGCGACGCACACACGTCCGGTTGCTTACTACCGTTTTTTTTCTATTTTCTGCCTGAACCGCCCACTCCTTATATGGCACAGGCACACTAGCACGGCCCCGCACGTTAGGAATGTTTAGTAAACATGCCCCATAGACTCCAGTATTAATAATGGGTGATGTCAATTTCCAAGGTATCGACTAGGTCAGTGTTATGACAGGACATGCTAGGGAGATAAAGTTTCTAGATGAAATAAATGACTGCTTCTTGGAGCAGCTGGTTCATGAACTGACAAATGGGGAAGACATTTTGGACCAATCCTTAGTGGTACACAAGATCTGTTGCAAGAGATAAGGGTGTTGGGGCTATTTGGCAATGGTGATCATAGCATGATTGCATTTGATTTCATAAATGGAGGAAGGACAAAAAGGAAACCCACAGTATTGCCTTTTAACTTTCAAAAGGGAGACTATGATAAAATGAGGAAAACAGTTAAGAAAAAACTAAAAGGAGCAACTGCAAAGATTAAAGATTTACATCAAGCATGGGCGTTATTTAAAACTACTATCTTGGAAGCCAAGACCAGCTGTATTCCACGCTTTAAGATAGGTGGAAGGTAGTCCAAAAAAATGCCAGCGTGGTTTAAAGGCAAGGTCAGAGAAGCTGTTGTAGCCAAAAATGCATCTTTCAGGAAATGGAAAAAGGAACCAAATGATGAAAACTGGAAACAACATAAGCACTGGCAAGTTAGATGCAAGGCATTGATAAGGCAGGCAAAGAGAATTTGAGAAGAAGCTTGCTGTGGAAGCAAAAATGCATAATAGAGACTTTTTCAAGCACATTTGTAGCAACAAACCTGCGAGAGAGTCAGTTGGACAATTAGATAAAAGAGAGGTAAAAGGGGTACTAAGAGGAGACAAGGACATAGCAGACAGACCGAAAGGATTCTTTGCTTTGGTCTTTACTGAAGATGTAGGGAAGTTACCCAGGACTGAAATGGTATTTAACACTAGAAGCCCCCCAAAAAGGTTTACCTAGAAACCCCAAAGTGCGTCAATTGACACATCATCACGACGACTGCGTTTAGCATGAAATGCAGATGTGAATGAATGTGAAGTTACTTATTTGTTTAATATGTGCAGTATGTGACATCATTACATGACATCATCGTGTGTTTATTGTTTGTAATTTTGGAGTAAAACTGTAAACAGTGATTGATGTAAAACCGAAATTTACTCTTTACACAGGTATGTACAATGTCGTGACTTTCGAACATGCCCTAGAACAGGCCGACACTCCAGAACTTTTAGCATATTGTTTCCTCCCTGAAATTTTATTCATTTTTTTTCTACGATTCTATTTACAGAATGCCGAGACCTCATAAGAAGACAGCAGTGCCTACATGTGCTGGTGCAAAATCAGTTGATCTGTTGCCAGCTGTGGCTTCCGCTTCGATGCAGAAAACGAGAGAATTGCATCCGGAGCGCATGACAGCAGCATAAGCACTTGCCAAGCTGCAAGATATTTTGGAAATTGACAGTGGCTCTGATTCGACTGAATCAGATTCAAACGTTGACCTACATGTTACAGGTTGTGCAGGCGTAGAGGATTTGACTGGTTCAGACTACAGTAGAAACACTGATGAAAGTGATGATGATGCTCATTATCCAATAATCGCTGAAAACAAGAGCAGGACGACAGGGTCAACAGTGGTAGCAAAAGATGGGACTGAATGGAAGATCATGTCACAAGGTGAAAGCAGTGTCAGACTGCAGGCCCAACATGTATTCACTGCTAAAAGTGGGGTTACTGCATATTGTCGTAATGTTGAAACACCAGTGGATGCATTTAGATTGATTGTTGACCCCGGTTTTGTGAGTCACATCAGGAGCTGCACTGTGGAGTATGCCCGTTTATCAGACCCATCATGGGTCCAGTTTGCGGACAGTGTCTGTCGACAATCTGCGCATAGACTCTATATGTACAATAGCAAACCGTACATGCTTATCCTGTTCGTTCGTTAACTGACATGGACTTTGCGGTTACTTTTGAATTTGCATTTACTTTTAAATTTAGTTAACACTGTTCTTATGTTAGTTGTTGTAAGAAAACTTGTGAAAACCACTCAGTTTTCTTGGTTGCGTCAATTAACGTACTTTGGGGCTTCTAGGTTTAAATTCATTTTCCCGCTAGGTGCCGCATCTGTCATTAATTTTCGCTGCACATATTTGAACATCTCGACCTCGCTAACAAAATCATGGAACATAACTGACATGGTTCTAGCAGTGGCGCTGGTATACAACTTCGAAGATGCATTTGCGTCAATTGACACACTTTGGGGCTTTTAGTGTTAAAGGTGATGCATTGGAAGAACTGAAAGAAATATTGATAAACTGGGAAGATATGTTACAACTATTTAATAAACTAAACAGTAGCAAATCACCTGGACTAGATGGTATACACCTGAGGGTGTTGAAAGAACTGAAATATGAGATTGCAGACCTATTAGTAATCTATGAACTATCATTAAAATCATCTGCAGTACCTGATGATTGGCGAATGGCCAATGTAATGCCAATTTTTAAAAAGGGTTTCAGGAATCATCTGGGAAACTACTAGTCAAATTTGCAGAAGATACAAAATTGTTCAAAGTTGTTAAAACCCAAGAGGATTGTGAAAAATTGCAAGAGGACCTTGATAAATTGGAAGATTGGACATTCAAATGGTAGATGAAATTTACACAAGTGCAAAGTTATGCATCTAGGAAAGAAAAATCCAAACTATGGTTAAATGATGCAAGGTTCGACATTAGGAACCACAACCCAGGAAAAAGATTTAGGCATCATCATGGATAACACGTTGAAATCCTCTGCCCAGTGTGCAGCGGCAGCCAAGAAGGCAAATAAAATGCTAGGAATCATAAGGAAAGGAATGAAGGATATTATAATATCTCTGTCTCATTCCATGGTGTGACCCCACTTTGAATAGTGTGCAATTCTGGTCGCCGTATCTTAAAAAGGATATAGCAGAATTAGAAAAGGTACAGAGAAGAGCCACCAAAATGGTAAAGGGGATGGAAGGACACCCTTGTGATGAGAGGCTTAAAAGTTTAGAACTTTTCAACCTGGAAAATAGACAGCTGAGGGGAGATATGATAGAGATCTATAAATTAATGAATGTAGTGGAACAGGTAAACGTAGCTTGATTCTTTACGGCATCAAAAAGTAGAAAGCGTAGGGGACTTGCAATGAAACTACAGTGTAACCCATTTAAGAGTAATAAGAGAAAATATTTTTTTCACTCAATGTGTAATCAAACTGGAATTCGCTATTGGAGGATGTAGTAAAAGCTGTCAGTGTAGCTGGGTTTAAAAACGCTTTGGACAAGTTCCTGGAGGAAAGGTCCATAAACCATTATTAAAGAGGACCCAGGTAATCCACTGCTTACCCTACTACAAGCATTATGGAACCTGTTTGTCTTTTTGGGAAACTGCTAGGTACTTGTGACTGGATTGGCCACTGTTGGAAACAGGGTACTGGACTTGTGGACCTTGGTCTGACCCAATATAGCATTTCTTATGTTCTTATATATTGAGTGAGAGAAATGAAGAGAACCAACATAAAACAGTGTACCGTATACCAATGTCAAATAGGTGAGTAAGAAGAATGGTGTGATCTACCAGATGAAATGCTGCAGACAATTCAAAGGAGACAGCCAATGCTGCATTGCCTCATCTAAGAAACTGTGGATGGTACTAAGTAGAGCAATTATGATGGTTTCAGTACTGCTGCCTGAACGGAAGCCTGATTGCTTTGGATGCAATACATTGAGTTTTCTACAAAAATGGTCAATTGATCTAAGACTATTGTCTCATGGCCTTCTGCTTGCTGCACAATCTAGCAATAAGGTGGTGACATCTCCCTAGAACAGTGGAGATGGCAGATCCAGACAGAGAATGCCTTGAGGGAAGAGAACACAGCCCATCTCTATCAGCTCAGCAGAAGTGCAACAGATGAGCTGATATATAGGCATTTCTGTGAAGGTCCAGCCTGGCATCTCTGCACTCATTTCCCATGCCCTCTTCAGCCCTATCTTCCACTTGCAATCCATACTTCTCAGCCCACTACCCTATCACCAGGCCATTGATCTACCTCCCATCACCCACACTTCAGGATGAACAAAGTAGAAAGGGATGTTTATTTTTTTCCTTATCCTTTCCCTCATGCCCTGCATCTCTTCCCTTTCTCACCTTCCCCCTGTTTCTGGCTTTACATAGGCGGGCATGACAGTACACTGGATTACGTGTTACTGCTTTCAGAAGGGCTTCCTGATATGTCATTTATTCACGTATTTTATTTATTACTTATTGTCGCCTTACCATCCAAAGTCATCCAAAGCAGTTTACACTGGATATATAAAAAGACAAAATTCCAACATAATAATCACATAATTAAAAAAATAACAATTGACTTTCACTCCTAAACACCCCCCCCCCCCCCCCGAGACCTCTAGCCTATCACAGATCCATCCAATCTAACAGAAACATACCTCATAATGCATTTCTATCAACCTGGAAAGAACCAGGTTTTCAACTGCTTCCTGAAATGATCATAGCTCCGCTCCAACCGCAAACTCATCTGCAACCTATTCCAAAGAAATGGAGCAGCAATAGAGAAGGCCCTCTTACGAATTTCCACCTTCCTAGCATCTCTTACAGAAGGAATAACAACTTGTTCCTGCTGAGAAGGCCACAAAGGCCTACTGGGATTACACCAATGTAATTTACTCCTCAAACAAACTGGATTGGACCCGTGCAGTAACTGAAAAGTCACTGCACAAACCTTATATTATATATGGCTACATACTGGTAACCAATGAAGATGCCGCAGCAATGGAGAAGCCAAGCTCCATCTGGGGAATTCCCAAAAGCAGCCTAGCAGCAGCATTCTCAGCAAATTGAAGTCTTGCCAACAACCTATCTGGTAATTCTAAATACAAACCATTACAGTGATCCAAATGTGCACCACCTTTTGAAACAAATTAACATCTAAAAAAGGACACAGTTTCTTTATACATTTCAATTTTAAAAAAATCACCTTCACAGCTTGGGAAATCTGGGCTTCCAAGTTCCACTCCAAGTCCAACATAACTCCTAGATTTCTGACCTTAGATACCACCGGATAAGACGCAGAACTCTTTGTACAATTCAAAGTTGTGTTCTCTGTAAACCACATTTGATCTATTGGAAAATGTGGTATAAAAATTTCCAATAAATAAATAAAATAAATAAGAACTCAAATGCAATAATGGCCGAGAAGATCCTAAATCACATCTCCCAATCCAGAGCACCTCAGTCTTATCAGCATTCAACAGAAGATTATTCAATAATAACCAATCTGCTATCTCTTGCAAACTTTCCTCCAACAGCTGTAATTTAAGATGCATCTATGGGAAACACCAACTATATATTATCCATGTAAATTACTACTACTGCTACTACTACTGTTTAGCACTTATATAGTAAATAAAACATCTAAACCCCAGCCGCCAACAGAACGCACCCAAAGATTGCAAATATAAATTAAACTAAAGAGGTGACAGGCAAGATGCCTGTGGAATCCCATAAGGGATAGAATATACATCAGAAACAGATTGACTCCTACGTACTACTGCCGATCTCCCTTGAACGAAGGACTCAGTCCACTGAAGTGTCTTGGTATGAATCTCCAGTCGTTCACACCGACCAACCAGAATATCACAATCCACCAAATCAAAGGCCACGGAGGGATCCAACAATTTTACCATCACCCAAAACCCTGCATCTCTCAAACACAATATTTCATCCTGCATAGCTAAAAGTATGGACTCTGTCCCATGACCTGGCCTAAAACCAGCCTCTGACTGATCCAAAAACCCATTATCCTCCACAAAGGAGCTCAATTCAACAAAAAATGTTCTTTCTAACACCCTTGATAAGAAGTGTAAATGAGATATTGGCCTATAACTAGCACAATTCGAGGGATCCAAACTCTCCTTTTTCAAAATGGGAGTCACCGAAGCACAATGTAATCTTTCGGGGAAGCATCCGTTCTCCAGAGATCGCTTCACAATCATATCAATTCCATGTCTTGAGTCTCCTGTCAAAAACTTTAAAACACTCGAATGGCATGGATCAGGACTACAAAAAGACAAGTGAATACTTCCAGTAACCTTATCTAAACAATCCTCCACAGGGGACTGAAAAATCTGCAAACAGACATCATTCCTCTGTTCCTTATTTTCCACCCATTTCACAAAAAAAATTCATCTGTCTCTCTTCTTCCAAATGATCATAAAAACCTAAAATCATCCCTTGAAAAAAATTAGCCAATAAATTCACAGGAAATAGTACAATCCACAGGGATCTTCTTACTTCCTTTCTGCAAAAGCCAATCAATTGTATTAAATTATTTCTTTGTGGAATTAGTCCCCTTCTTAATTGATTCTGAATAAAAACTCTTTTTTTGCACAATAACAATTGGCCAACTTCCTCCAGTTCTGTTTATCCTCAATCGCTTTACTCTTCACCCATATACATTCCAATTTCTGCACTTGTTACTTCAAAATTTTTAAAGAACTAGAAAACCAAGGAACCATCCTAGCATTTGAACTCCTAGACACTTGCAATGGCACAACGTCTTCTATTGCTAAGGTAAGATCCCTAAACCATTCCTCAACCCAACTATTCAATGACATACTATCATCCAAACAAGCCTCTCTCTCAAAACAAACATCCAACTTCTCCACATCATTTCTTCCCTGTTTCAACACCCTCATACTCACACTGTTATTGTCAAAGCTCCCTTCCCAGTACCACTTAATTTAAAAAGATGGAAAAATGGTTAGACCAAGGCAACGGCCAAATCCCGCCTACACCCAAGTTAAAATCATCTCCCTCCTGAACTGTACAAAAATCTAGATCCAATATATGACTGGCTAGGTGAATTGGCTCCTGAATTATTTGCCATAGCCTCAAATCCTCCATACTTTTAAAAACTGCTGAATCACAACACTGTCCCTCATATCAACCTGAAAATTAAAATCCCCAGCCAGTACCACAATCTCAAAATGCACTGTCAATATCCCTACCAAATCCAATACCGAATCCCAAATACCCATCATTTTCCCAGGGGGTACATATACCACTAAAATCCCTACTTTATGACTACCACTATGTTTACATGATGCAAGTTTCGACATTAGGAACCACCATCCAAGAAAAAGATTTAGGCGTCATCGTGGATAATACTTTGAAACCCTCCGACTAGTGTGCAGTGGTTGCCAAGAAAGTAAATAGAATGTTAGGAATCATAAGGAAAGGAATGGAAAATAAAACAAAGGATATTATAATGCCTCTGTATCATTCCATGGTGTGACTGCACCTTCAATATTGTGTGCAATTCTGGTCACCGTATCTTAACCCTGGAATTACCGAGATTTTTTGCACACACTGAATACCGTTGGGGTCATAAATGACCCTACGACGAATTTTAATTGTTAACCATGAAAAATTTTAATGAAACAGACAAAATATTATTCTGAATTAATTATTTATTATATGAAGGTTAAATGTTTTGAAATTTAATGCTTTATCATAAAATTACATGAAGAAGAGTTGCCATGAAAGCAGTTTTTGCATGCACTTGATGAACACAGTAAAGTACTACAGTCATTTGCATGAGACACAGACAATTTCTGAATGTTCTTTGCAAACATTGCACTTGCAGGAGGTGCAAACTATGCTGCTTTTCTTGTCTTTTTCTCTGAAACAGCAGTGACACCTTGCCCTTTGGGATCCCGACATTGCAAACAGCATCAGTGGCTTCTTCAATGCTGGAAGAAGTCTCGCTGCAATTACTCTGAAGCAGCTGCTTTCCTAATTCCAAGAGGAATAGACGACGTCTAAGCTTTGACTTGGACTGCCATTCTGGATTTAGTGACATCAAAACAATGAAGGCGTTCAAAGCACTGATATCCAACATGTTGTAGAAGATTGTCACTGGCCAGCGTCTTGCCATTCGTTTTGTGGTATACGTGCGCAACATTTGATCTGCCGTATCTACTCCACCTTTACTAGAATTATAGTCCAAGATCATGCATGGTTTTTTGTCTGGACGTGTGTTATCTACTTCTTCTTGATCATGCAAACTGCTCAGAAGAACAACCACTTTTCCTTTTTTCGGGCAATAGGAAACCAGAGTGGCGTCATCGCGAAAGGCAAACAGTGAAGTGAATACCACTCGGCCCTTTGCTGTTACAAATTCTGGAGTTAATTCTTTTCTGTTCTTTCGAATTGTCCCCAAAGGTGTCATTTGTTTTTCTAGCAATTTCCGTGACAGGGATAAATTGCAGAAGAAATTGTCAACAGTAACATTTCTGCCAGATTGCGTCAATCCTTCAGTGAGTTGCAGCACAACCCTTTCACCCTGATTCTGTTCCCTGTTTTGTCCGAGTTCCCTTCCTGTATATACTTGAAGACGCAGAACATATGACGTTGCACTTTCACACAACATCCATAGCTTTATGCCATATTTCCCAGGTTTGCTGGGAATATATTGTCTGAACGGAACACGGCCATGAAATGTAAGTAGTTGCTCATCCATGGTAACATTTTCACCAGGAACAAAGGCGTCACTTAGAGTTGCTTCCCAGGTATCAAAAACATGTCTGATTGGAGCAAGCTTATCCATGCCTCGTTGTTCACATCTGTTGGTTGCATCAACAAATCTGAGAACACAAGAAATTTGCTGAAAATGGTTACGGGCCATATTTTTGGCGAAAACAGAATGACCATCTTCAAGGTTCCACAACTGAACTATGGATTCATTTCGTGACTTATACACGCCTGAGAGGATCAGAAGTCCAAGAAAACGTTGAAATTCTCCGTCTGTCAAATCTTTCCAGGTGTCGTCATAAATGTGTCTTCCTTGTTTGCTCGTCCACATCAAGATTTCATTCAATACGTTCTTCCTCATGAACAAGTGGAATGTTACAAGAGGTCCATCAACATTTCATACAGCATACCTTGTAGGACCTTGTTCTACGGGCATGACATTAGCTCTGGAGTATCTTCCAGCAGCTTGCTTTACAGGTTTCCTGTTCCATGATGTGGCATCCTTAGATACATAGGCTTCAATGGCAACATTTGTGCTTATAGTTGATGACCTTTCAGCTCCTCTATGACCACAACTAAGATTCCTCACAGATGATAATGACACCGAGGACTCCTGCCTTGTTCCCTATCCAGCACAGCCTCAACCTTTGCCTCGACCTGTAACTTGACTCTTTGCTATAGGCGATGTTACCGGCTCAACATCAGTCTCACATTCACTTGGCGACCAACTGCTGTCGCCATCGGAATCATGACTGTCATCATCAGATTTATCGCCCGAACTTGGCTGATATGCTTCTTCGCTTGCTGAATATGCTGCATCATCAGACAACTCAGAGCCGTCACTGTCAGCATCTCGTTGCAATATTTCTCTTACTTGGGCAGCTGAATACTTTCGTTTTGACATCATAAACAATAACCTAAAATAAATAAACAAAGATAAAGTTGAATAAAATGCAAAGCAGTTTTACTATAGGTGTACAATAATCGTGATGAATGAGCTGAAAGCCTTTAGATTTGTAATGTGTAATTTACATAAAATAAGAGTACAAAAAATAAATGATACATAATTAATGATAAATACCTTTGTCAGATTAAAAAATTCACAAAACTTCAAATTGTATCACGATCCAAACCGGACGTAAGCAACTGGGGTCAAAAATGACCCCACTGGTACTCTGTGCTGCAATTCATCACTAGCGTCACCTAGCGGATGAAAATTATTCCTCTCATGGCGCAATATAAAGAGAATATTAACATGTGAAAAGTCATAAAAAGATTGCATTCTTGAACAACTAGTTTCCGAGATACGCATTGTGAAACTTGCAACTTGCAACTTGCAGAGGGGTCACTTTTGACCCCTTCGGTACTCCCAGGGTTAAAAAGGATATAGCAGAATTAGAAAAGGTACAGAGAAGAGCCACCAAAATGGTAAAGGAAATGGAAGGATACTTGTTTAAAAGATTAGGGTTCTTCAACCTGGAAAAGAGACGGCTGAGGGGAGATATGATAGATGTCCATAAATTAATGAATGGAGTGGAACGGATAAACATAGATCAATTGTTTACGCCATCTAAAAGTAGAAAGACTAGGGAAGTGTAACCCATTTAAGATAATAAGAGAAAATATATTTTCACTCAACGCATAATCAAACTCTGGAATTTATTACTGGAGGATGTAGTAAAAGCTGTTAGTGTAGCTGGTTTGGACAAGTTTCTGGAGGAATGGCCCATAAACCATTATTAAAGAGGATCCGGGAAATCCACTGCTTGCCCCATTACGAGCATTGTGGAATCTGTATGTCTTTTGGGAAACTGCTAGGTACTTGTGGCCTTGACTGGCCTCGGCTGGAAACAGGATACTGAGCTTGATGGACCTTGGTCTGACCCAGTATGGCATTTATTATGTTCTTATGTCCACAACTCCTTAATAATAATGCTTCAATTCCTACTGGTAACTTTGTTTTATCTCTTGCCAAATGCCCTTTTTCTAACAATAGCAGCCACCCTCCCTCCCTTTTTTCCCATCCTATCACATGATATAAACTAAAATGATTAGGACAAAATTGCAACACAATCATCCTCCTTCCACCTCCAAACCAAGTCATCCAGCCTATCTGCATGTTGGCTAGCCCTATTGAATGAGAGAAATTTTAGGGCTTCACCCTTCCATGGGGCACAGACCCTAAATTTCTGAAGGGGGCATGTTTCCAAGATATATGGCTGTTGAGAGGTTTGGGAAGCCATGGAGGTGGAGGAGCATGGATTGTAGTGGCTGGGATGTCGTGGGTGCATATGGTGGCAACACAGCTGGAAGAATCATGATGTACTGTTGTCAACAGTGGTGCAGGTCCTTCTGCAGGGTACACAACTCATCTAGTAGTGTTTCAGACACCTCTAGCTGTCTCTCAGCATCTGCCAGTTGCTTCTCTTTCATCCTCAGTCAGTGCTCACTGGTGTCAAGTATTTTCTCTTGCAGCTCTGTTTTCCATGGCATGTTGAATCAGGAACTGCTGATTATGGTGCAGTAGCTGTTCTCCATACTTCAACAACTGCTGGCCTCTCTGGCACAAGATTCCTTGCCTTCCACTGCTCCTGGGGCTCCTTCTACAGGTTTTGGCTCATCATAGAAGGGAGATGGTACAAGAAGGTATAAGTCTGTCACCCTCTCTTTCATCCTTAGCCTCCTCTGAGATTACTACCATGCCCTTCCACCTTCTCCTCTTGGGTCATCTCTTGACTGGCCACCTGGTCCTCCATCTTGGTGTATGTCCTGTCCTCTGTCTTGGCTGTCTGAGTTTATGAGTGGTCCCCTCCTCCAAGGACTTGGTTCCCAGCCCCGGCACAACTGCCCTGACTGGAATGGCCTCACCTGTAGGTAGAAAATCTATCACTATGTGCAAGCCATACCTTTACTCATATTGACTAAGATAAGGTATGCACATTCCATCAGTGTGCAAAAAGTGTAAAGACTAGGGGACATGCAATGAAGTAGTACATTTAAGACTAACTGGAAAATAATTATTCTTTCACTCAAAATCTGATTAAGCTCTGGAATTCACTGTTAGATGATATAGTAAATGTGTGCTGTTGTTGTTAAGTGCTGTTGAGTCAATGTTGACTCATTGCAGTCCTATGGATAGTTGTCCTAAACTGTGTTCAGTCTTCAGTTAGGTGGCTAATTGTTGATAGAGTGGCATCCATAGCTGTCTTTATTGTATCAATTCCGCTTCCTCTTTTGCATTGACCTTCAACCTTGCCAAGCATGATGTCTTTCTCTAATGATTTTTTTCTTCATACAGTATGATGTGTCCAGAGTAAGAAAGTCAAGGTTTTGTCTTTTGAGCTTCTAAAGAAAGCTTAGGTTTGTTCTCTTCTAGTACTGACTGACAGTATTCTTTGCCAGCACCATAAATCAAAGACATCACTTTTCTTCCTGTCTTTCTTCATCTCTGTCCAACTTTTGTGTTCATATGACATTATTGAAAATAGCATGGCTTGGACAAGTCAGATATTTGTATGCTGAGATAAGTATCTGCACTTGAGAATCTCAACTAAGTCTTCATAGCTATTCTTCCAAGAGCAATGTATCAATGGATTTCTTGACTGCTTGTTGTTTCTCTATTCATTATTTCATTTAATTTTATTTCTTGGATATTTCACCTGCCCTTTCAAATAGACCAAGGCAGAGTACAAAAAAAATATACACAATTATTCATACATACAATTATTCACATAAAAACAACAGTATCAGCAGCTACAAAAAGAGAGAAACATTCCAGGAATCATCACTGAGATTTAATACAGTATTAAGCACATTCCTTTGGAAACAAGTGTGCTTTAAGAGCCCTTCTAAAACTCAATAAATCAACAATAAAACAAAATTCAAGGGGTAATTCCACGAAAATGGAAGAAAACTGGAGAAAGCCCTAGCCCTAAACTGACCAAATTAAACAAGTAGCTCTTTGATGTAAAAAAAGCCTAGCATCTTAAGAATGTATCTCCTATAAATCAATATAAACCGGTAAAAAAGATGATAGGTTGTATGGGCTTAACTAATGGAAGACTTTAAAGGCCATCACTAACAACTCAAAATGTATTCATCTACTATTTCTATTTCTTCTCCATCAAGGGTGAAATTCTTGATTTTTTTCATTTGTCAGAATCTTTGTGTTAAGATGCAGGCTCATTTCAAGACTATGTTCCTTAATCTTCATAAGCAGATGTTTCAGATCATCTTCATTTTCTGCCAGTAACATAGCATGGTCAGTGTCTTCCACCAATCTTCACACCTTGCTTGTCTTCATATGGTCCTGCTCCTCTGATGATTTGTTCTGCATATACATTAAATAGGTAAGAGGAAAGTATGCAGCCTTGTCATACAAATTTGCTGATTTTAAACCATTCTGGTTTTTTTATTCCGTTCAAACTGTTGCTTTTTGATCATTTGGAAGATTGTGCATGAGAACAATTGGGTGTTCTGGTATATCCATGCTTTTTAATGCGGTCCAGAGTTTTTCATAACTTACATGATCAAAGGCCTTGCTGTAGTCAGTAAAACACTCGTAGATATCCTTTTGGTATTATTTTGTCTTTTCAAGGACCCATCTCATATTCATGGTGACGTCTCTTGATCCTTGCCCTTTCCTGAACTCTGCTTGCACTTTAGGCAAGTCTCGATTAGAGTATGGTTGGAGTCTTCTCAAGTAGAAACTTGCTGGCTCGGTGGATCAGAGTGATTGTGCAATAATTTCGACAGTCAGCCGGATCACCTTTCTTCAGTATTGGTATGAACACAGATCTTTTCCAGTCAGTTGGCCAGGATGTCTTCCAAATTTCTTAGCAGAGTCTAGTAAATATTTCAACAGCTGCATCTGATCACTGTAGTACTTCAGTGGGAATGCTATCAATGTCCGGTGCTTTGCTCTTTGATAATGCTTTCAATATTGCTTTGACTTCTACTTTCATTACCAGCAGTTTCTGATTCTTAGGTTGAAATGGCTGTTGACCTATTTGATCTTTATGGTATAAGAACATAAAAACATAACATATGCCATACTGGGTCAGACCAAGGTCCATCAAGCCCAGTATCCTGTTTCCAACAGTGGCCAATCTAGGTCATAAGTTCCTAGCAGTTTCTCCAAAAGAGACACAGGCTCCACAATGGTTGTATTGGGTCAAACAGTGATATCCTGTGCCCCTTTTCATAATGGTTTATTTATTTATTTTTATTTATTTATTTGTGTGTTTTTTTATACCGCCCCTTCCAGAGATCAGGAGCGGTTTACAGAGAACATGTTAAAAAATAACGTTAACATTACATGGAACATTAATAGTGCAAAAATTAGTTAGGCTTATGGACCTTTCCTCCAGGAACTTGTCCAAACCTTTTTTTAACCCAGTTACACTAACAGCTTTTACTACATCCTCCGGTAACAAATTCCAGAGTTTGATTACATGTTGAGTGTAATAATGACTTTGTGTATTCTTTACACCTTTTCTTGATCTTCTCAGCCTCATTCAACATGGATCCTTGAGCATCTTTTAGCATTACAATTCGAGGCTAGAATTTTCTGTTTAATTCTTGTTGCTTTTGGATAGTCGATCTTGTTCTCCCCCTAGTTTATGATTCTATTTCCTTTCTTCTGTCATTGTAGCACTTCTCCTAGTCTCATCTTGCTGCATATTGAATAGTTCTGTTAAGTTCTGTGATTATCTCTCATTCTCCTCTTGCTTTAGCTTCTCTTTGTTTCTGAGCAATTTTCAAAGTTTTTCAGAAATGCATTTTAACTGTTTTTGCTTTTACATCCTTTGTAGATACTTTTCATTTTCTTCAAGCACAGCTTTCTTGATGTCATCCCATAACTCTTCTGGTGCTCTGGTGCTCATTTGCTCTGTCGCTTCCGAACAGTATTCCAGGCAATGATCTCTCCACATTTGGAGTTCTGTAACATCATTTACCAGGGCATCCCTAAAACTATACTACACCCGCTTCAAATGGCCCAGCATACAGCAGCAAGAGTCTTGAATGTTTCCTCCAGAACAGAACATATCACCCCCATACTCAAACAGCTGCACTGACTACCTCTACTGTCCCAAGTTAAACACAAAAGGCAAGATTCAGTCCTAGATCTTCTGGTTCTCTGTGTGCCCGGTCAGAACCGGACACACAAAGTTAGCCGGGATTCTGATCCCGCGGGGCACGTATAGATCAGAATCACGTCCAGGCCTGTAGGTGCAGGCCGGGACCCCGATTCTGGTCAGCCTGCATGTACAGGCCTTGCCCAGATAACTCAGTAAGGGCTTTTGAATGGAGCCACGGTACCATGGCATCCAGTTACCATGGCACCACGGCTCCATTCAAAAGCCACGATCCACAGCCACCAGTAAAAATGCTTCATTCCCCGCAGCCTACCCCCGATCTTGCCTCCCAAAGCCAGGGTCGGGCTGCAGGGAATCCACTCTACCTCCTCCTACCTGCTCCGAAGGCCAAGCCCACCATACCCCCGCCAAATAGAGGAACTTATTCCACCTCAGAGGTGGAATGAGTTCCCTGTACAGGCAGCCAGCCCTGGACATAGAGGGGCGACATTGGAATCGGCCTTGTTCATCGAGGCCACCGACCGTCTACTACCCACCCTGCCACCCCCGCTCCACCCCTTTCCCGCCCCTGCCTAACTTCCCCATACAATGTGCGAGGAGGTTAGTCGTGTTGGAAGAGGGCCAGAATAACGGGGATGGAATGACCCTGTAAGTATTCATAACCATATTCAAAACCTTACACAATAAATCTGCCAAGCACTTGCAAACTATCCTTGAAAAAGAGCCAGAAAACAGAACCAGAAGAGCATGCAATCAAAACAAGTTAAAATTCAACCAATGTGTTCTCAAGCCTTCTTGCTATACGTATCGGACTTCTGTAATAGCTGTCCTACAAAGCTGAGAAGCACAGATGATCTCACACAATTCTGAAAGGACATAAAAATTCTACTCTTCAGAGAACATTTCAATGAAAAAACATAGCAAAAAGACTTTATACTCCATCCTCCTACCCCCAAAACCTTGTCAAAACATCTCCATATACCCACCCATCAATGAGTTGAATATAACTCCATGCTCAGTAAGAAGACCACTCAGATGGAGTTAAATACCTGACCTCATGTACATAAGTTAAGTAACAACACAGCCAACACTAGGGGGTATGTTTAATAAACTGCATTAGTGCGATTCGCGTTAGGAGCCACGGTAGAGACAGAAACCCCAAATAAGGACATGGGCGGTACATCGTTGACGAGAACGTGCCGAGAACGCGCGCTACAAGGCGCCATAAATGAACGAGCGCTACAGGGCACGTTACCGCGTGTTAATCTTAAGAAGGCGCGCAGGCATACAGTCACAGCAACAAAGCTGTAGCACAATAGTTACAACACCGACTGATGGCACAGGGGTCATGGGTTCGATTCCCCAGTGGGACTAATGTATAAGGCTGGCTGAGGCAGCACCCTTTACATTTAAGTAGTGATTGTTGAGGCATTTGACATGTATTTTAATTTGTGTTGCCAGCAAACACACCCTCATGGTGGCATAACCTAAGGTGCTGCATAAGGCACCCCATAACACACTCCATAGGGCACATTATAAAGTGTACTATCCGCCAAGGCACCCTATAATGTCCCCTATAGGACACTTTATAAGACTGAGAACAAAGCCCTGGCTGGCTGCAGGACTGCACATCACCACACAAACTGTCTGCTGTGGTTACCAGGATAGGGTTAACCCACCCGTACCCATGATGCACTGTACATGCAAATCAGCAGTCGAGAGATGGGCACAAGATTGGGTATGCACCCCAACAGCACCTCGGCCAGGTAAGGGGAACAGACCGTGTGTGGTACTGCCACAGAGCAGCCACAGACAGTCACATTGTGCGGGTACAGTGCCCACCCTGAGGTTGAGGTGGGGCGCCCAGCACAAGGTCCACAGCACCTTTCATGGCTGAAATACGCCATGCTGCAGGTCCCCATCGGTGTGTGATAGGTAGTTCCGTTAGACACACCTAGGATACATCTGTGCCCTGCTGTATGTCTCGGTCATGTCTAGTGCTTATGGTCGATGATGCACCCAGAATAGTGCATATCCTGTGTTGGTGCCATGGTTACCTGCTGTAGGTGAGGGGGGGGAGGGGAGGGGAGGGGGGGGAGGGGAGGGGTGTATGGACCCATGGGCAGATCATGTATCACCACACAACCCACCCTCTGGGGCTCAGAATGGGAAACAGGATCACCCACCAATAGATCCACAGTCTACCTCCCTGCAATGGTAGCAGTAGAGGGGACCATCAACCCCAGTCCTGCTGGGGAACAGACAGAGCAGTACACATCCATAACGCAATAGCAGACAGACAGCAGGCCTGGAAATGCTAAGATGCCCCCCACCATTATCTGACATTCTCCAGCAGCAAGCCTCCAGCCGCTGCACCCTGCAAGGTGTTCCAGCAAGACACATACTAGCTGCAGACAGTCCGCCAGCTAGTCCATATTGCATGGTCCTGGAGGAGCTGCATGTACCCAGAACGGGGATGTCAGCATACACACCAAGCAGATAAGTCAGTGATTGGGCCCCAAAAGAAAACCCATATATATCACATGAGAGAAATGCTATATAGCACTATGGGGGAACCTAGCCATGCCATGGTCACTGCTCAGTCAGGGTGAGAGTGACTGCCCAGCAGGACATGCAATGGCCACCCTGTCCGTGCAGGTGGTACCGGGCACTACAATGTCCGAGCCATTGCCCTATGCCCTGTGCAGATGCGGCCAGGCCAGGCCACCCTATCCAGGCTTTTCCCACAGTACCTTGCTCCTCATTATGCACATTGGCAGGCCAATACTGGCAACCTAGCTAGCAGTGTGGGCTGTGGAGGGTGTTGGCAGCCACCACACATTGGATAGACAGACACACACTCCCCACACCTATGCCAGCATTGTGCAACTATAGAGGTGTTGGGCAGCCCAGGCCACCACACCAGTCCTGGGCACAGGGCAGGCATGGCTATGGTACGCAATACTGTAGGAGTCACTCCCCAGGTTGGTAAACACTGTCAGACACAAGACCTGTAGCACACACCACAGACATCAGAAAGGTTGCTATGACGCAGCTCAATCAGAATATTGTACTTAACCTAGGAATTGCTATCTGCCAGTAATCATAGCAACCTCTTTAAGGATGTGTACCATATTCCCAGGTTTAGGGTGGCATTACTAAGGTATTTCACCCACCTATATATTCCCAGAGGCATAAAAGCATGGGAGGTTCAGTGGGGCCTCTTCTTAAATAGCAAGGGTGTCTCAAGCAGGTGTTGAAATGCCCCCTGGGATTTGTAGTCCCACAAGCTAATCAAAAAAGTGTAGTTGCAGTCGAGTAGCCAGGCTTCAAAAGAGGTCTTTTTATTTACCCGTCCCGGGTGAATTCTTAGCACTTATAAACAAAGGACAAAAACCATACTTCTGGTTTGAAATAAAGGCAAAACTACTACAACCAAAAATGAATGCTTGTATCTTCAGCAAATAAACAAAGATATTGCAAAACAGTCCTTATTCTCAAAAATAAGCAGTTTCTTCACTCCTGTTCCATTAAACAGATTCCTTCTCTGGTTAGTTCAGCAGAGTGAAGAAATGGCATCAGAAAAGGTCAATGTACAATCCATATAGCACTCAGCAGGAGTTTCATCACAATAATCACATTGCATGTCCTCATAAGCTTCCCCAGAGCTATCTTCTATTGGATTGTAGTTTAGGCTAGTTTTAAAGAATCCCTCTTCTCTATTCAGAGGGCTCCTCTCCTCCTCACTACCGTAGTAGTATGGGAGGTTACCACACAGTGCAGAGTTTCCTTCCTGAGAGCCACACACTTTTGGGTAAGTGTAGGAAAAACTCTGCCTTTCAAGTTCCCCTCTATTACAAGGAATAAGCCTACCTTCTGGCTTGGTTTTCACGTAACTTCTAAGCACAGGAAACTTATCGGTGCTTATCTCAAATGAAAGCTTTTCACTGCCTTTCTCTTTCCATTTCTCTTTGGGCACAAAAGTATCCTCCTGATAAAAGCTTTTTCCCTCTTGGTACCTTTTCTTAGGAAGATTCTTACTCACAGCTTTTTCCAGCCTGCCCTCAGAAATACCTCCGTGGCTCCAACCACTGGGCTTTTGTTCAGTCCTGCACTGCTCCCTGAAACAAATCCCTGGTATTCTGTCCTGGGTTTCTTCCTGTAGAATTCTGTGGGAATTTCCCTGTGAAGCTCTGACCTCGTGTCCAGCTCTCTGGTTAGCTTCCCAGCCAGCTCCTTCCTCGTCAGCTTCTACGTTGGCTACTGCCTTGGCTCTAACTCTGATCAAAGGTGAGTGATTTTTAACTGCGTCACTCTTGGTGTTTCTCTGAGCCTTGCCTCTCCTCAGCTGTCCCTCATTACCTAATGGGCTATGAGGTAATCTATTACTAGGGCGTGCTCTTACACCTGGTACTTCAGTTTGTGTTGGTTGCTCATAGCAACCCTGATCGATGTGCTCTAAGCTGTCACTATTAGAAGTGCTCTGCTCAGTTTTTCCTATTTCCATAGGTATTATTTGATCCACCTCATGACAGATCCCCCCCCCTTAAAATATTACGGGCTGCTGAATCTTTTGGACAGCACATAATTCGCGAAAGCGCGTCTGCATTCCCATGTAGCTTCCCAGCCCTATGCTGTACTATGAAGTTGAAAGACTGCAGCGCTAGATGCCACCGAGTTAAACGGGCATTGCTGTTTCGCATCTGATTAAGCCACTTTAAAGGGGAGTGGTCAGTGACTAAGAGGAATTTCCTGCCTGTCAAATAGAATCGCAATGCCTCCACAGCCCACTTTATTGCGAGGCACTCCTTTTCTATTGTGGAATAATTCCTCTCAGCTTTTGAGAGCTTATGACTAAGATATGTCACTGGGTGTTCTACCCCCTCGAACTCCTGAGACATTACTGCCCCCAACCATGTCTCTGATGCATCAGTCTGTACCACGAAGGGTAAGCTGACATCGATCCCTCATAGTACTGGGGCCTTACAAAGTTTTTCCTTAAGGGCAGTAAACGCTTCTTCAGCCTCTGGGGTCCACCTTACGTTATTCGGTGCATTTTTCCGAAGCATCTCAGTGAATAGGATGCTCTCTTCAGCAAACCAAGGTATGAACCTCCGGTAGTATCCTATTAACCCAAGGAAACTACGTACTTGCTTTTTTGTTCCTGGTCGGGGAAAATTCCTAACACTTTCAATTTTACAGGCTAGGGGCTTTACTACTCCCCTCCCGACCATATGGCCCAGATACTTAGCCTCCTCGCTGGCAAATAGGCACTTTGCTGGGTTAAGCGTTAAACCCGCCTTGCGCAGCGCTCTAAGTACTGCCTCAACCCTCGCGAGGTGCTGGGTCCACGTCGTACTGTATATGACGACATCGTCCATGTATGCCAACGTATACTCGTGGTGGGGTCGTAGAACCTGATCCACCAGGCGTTGGCATGTGGCTGCCGCCCTATGCAACCCAAATGGCATTCGCCGGAACTGAAACAGTCCTATGGGCGTGCTAAACTCCGTCTTGGGTTTTGAGTCTTTCGTCAGCGGTACCTGCCAATACCCTTTAGTAAGGTCTAGCGTTGTTAAATACCTGGCCTGCCCCAAGCGATCTAATAAGTCATCGATGCAGGGCATCGGGTAGGCATCAAACTGGGAAATCTCATTTACCCGGAGGAAGTCTATGCAAAATCTGAGAGTCCCGTCTGGCTTTGGCACCATCACTATTGGGCTTGACCAGGGACTACGTGACTCTTCTATTATTCCCATAGTAACCATCTCCTTCACCTATTCCACTATCTCCTTCTTTTTAGTCTCCGGCATCCGATAGGGGCGCTGCCTAATTACTTGCCCAGGTACAGTAATTATTTCGTGGGCAACCAAATGGGTTTCCCCGGGTTTCATTGTCAAGATATCCGAAAATCTGTCTAGCACTTGGGTCAATTCCTGTTGCTGCTGCTGGGAGAGCCCTGCGCCTAATCTGGGTTTCGGCTTCTCCTTCCAATCAGCAATTTGAGGACCAAGATCTTCCTCTTTCTTTTCCTCTGCTAGGGCTGTCATGTTCTTTACCTCTTGCTGGCCTGTAGACCCAACCCCTTTTTTTCCCCGAGTAGTTGGTGGTAATGATGGCACCTCCTCTACCGTGGGAAAACCCACACGCTCACATATTAACTGAGCGATGCAGTCGCCTATCCTTATTTTAAAGTCTTTCTCCCCTAAGTTAAAGATTAAGACTTTTATGCAGCCCCTATAATCGGGGTCTATAACCCCTGCCCCTATGTCTAAAAAGAATTTGACTGCCAGGCCCAACCTTGGGGCTATGCGCCCATAGCAGCCATCTGGTATTTTTACTTGTATGCCAGTGTCAATCAAAGCTTTGCCCCCTTTCAAAACTATGGCTTCCTCAGCGCTAAAAAGGTCGTACCCTGAAGCCGCTGGGGAGGCTCTCTGTGGGCTTTTCGCTAATTTATTTGCTTTACAAAACTGGAGCACAAATTTCGGTTTCACTAAGGGTACTTCACTCTTGTGTGCCTGAGATTGTGTTCTAGTCTTTTGTGCCTTCCCAAATAAAGGACTAGGGAGTCTAGCCACTAAAGCTTCTGACCCTATTTCTCTTGTCCCTGCCTGGGATTGATTGGACTTCTGGCCAGGTTGGTTAAGACCCTTTTCCATTTTCTGAAAAAATGGCGGCCAATCTCGTCCCAAGACAATCTCCCTAGGTAGTTTTGGAACAATAGCCATTACCATCTGGTGTTTTGTTCCTAACCCACTCACTGATAAACTGTGTAAGGGATAGTGTGAGGCTGCGCCGTGCACGCACCTTATACGCACCTGGCCTTCTGCTTGACTCGGGGGTGACTGACGGCGCCCCTCAATGGCTTCCCAGAGCCTGCGTGAAACCATGCTCTGGTCAGCCCCCGAGTCAAGTAGTGCCAGTGCATCAATACCTTCTACCTGGACCTGTAGAAGAAATCCCTCTTGACTTGGCTCTCCGGCTCCTGACACCAGGACTGTTCTTTCAGGGCAGCTCCTCTGAAAATGTCCCGTTTTTCCACAGGTAAAACACTTCCCTCTAGGTAGACACAAAACATTGTCATTATCATGTTTCTCCACATTAGACATTTTAGCATTAAACATGTTACCCTTTGAACATTTTCCTTTCTTGCTAAAATTTGTCATACCAGCTGCTCGCAACACCCCTACCCCTGAGGTGTCAGCCATCTCTGCTTCAAAATATCTTTCTGCAAGATTGGCTGCCTCATCAGTGGTACGGCAGTTCTGGAGTGTAAGAAAAGTTTTCACTTCACTGGGAACAGCTTGCATGAACTGTTCTAAAACAATCATATCAATTATTGTTTCTAATGTTTTCTCTTCCGGAATTAACCACTTTCCGGCTATACTTTTCAGTCTTTGAGACAGAGCCTTAGGGGTCTCCCGAGGCTTTATCCTTGCCTCCCTGAACATTTTCCGGTAATGCATAGGAGTTAGCCCAAGTCTGTCTTTAACCGCTCTTTTTACCTCTGCATATTCAGAGGCTAGGACAGCCGGCATAGCCTTGTAGGCAGAAAGGGCCCCGCCAGTGAGCGACATTGCAAACCTTGTTCCTCATTGCTCCACTGGCCACTTTAAAGCTGCAGCTATGCGCTCAAAAGCGTCAATGAAATCATCAGGATTATCATATGGGTTCAACTGTCCTAGTGAAAAAGCACTATGAGAGTTCAGTCCTACCCCCTCGACTAAAGAGGGAATGTCAGTTCCTGCATCCATGGGCTTCCTTAAGAGCGCCTCCATTGTGTCCATAAGCGGCTTCTGCTGTTCCCTCATGGTCTTTGCAGTCTGCTCCTGGAGATATCGGACCAACTCAACTTGTTTGTCCCATTGCGCCTGCATCCAGCACATGACATCCTGCGGCTCCATCCTCGAAGTCTGCGTCCCTGTGGAGAGAAACAAAGAACAAGACCACAAAGTGCAGCACTGCGATTCTTTTCCCCGTCTACTTCTCTGTGTGCCCACCAGCGCCCCCTTTCTCAGCTTTGTCCTCCCACACTTATGCCTAGGTAGCCTTTACCTGAGCCTGGTGCAGGATTCAGCCTGTGAGAAAGGTTACTGCGTCAGCACCACCACCTGGCCGATCTGCCAGCGAGAAATCCCCTGACGGTTCTCCCGGTCTGGAAGCAGTCCTCTCCAGTGGCTAGTAGTTTTTGTAGTGGTGTCCTTTTAATCTTTAAGGCCAAAAATCAGAAAAACTACGCCATTTGTCACCCACCTATATATTCCCAGAGGCATAAAAGCATGGGAGGTTCAGTGGGGCCTCTTCTTAAATAGCAAGGGTGTCTCAAGCAGGTGTTGAAATGCCCCCTGGGATTTGTAGTCCCACAAGCTAATCAAAAAAGTGTAGTTGCAGTCGAGTAGCCAGGCTTCAAAAGAGGTCTTTTTATTTACCCGTCCCAGGTGAATTCTTAGCACTTATAAACAAAGGACAAAAACCATACTTCTGGTTTGAAATAAAGGCAAAACTACTACAACCAAAAATGAATGCTTGTATCTTCAGCAAATAAACAAAAATATTGCAAAACAGTCCTTATTCTCAAAAATAAGCAGTTTCTTCACTCCTGTTCCATTAAACAGATTCCCTCTCTGGTTAGTTCAGCAGAGTGAAGAAATGGCATCAGAAAAGGTCAATGTACAATCCATATAGCACTCAGCAGGAGTTTCATCACAATAATCACATTGCATGTCCTCATAAGCTTCCCCAGAGCTATCTTCTATTGGATTGTAGTTTAGGCTAGTTTTAAAGAATCCCTCTTCTCTATTCAGAGGGCTCCTCTCCTCCTCACTACCGTAGTAGTATGGGAGGTTACCACACAGTGCAGAGTTTCCTTCCTGAGAGCCACACACTTTTGGGTAAGTGTAGGAAAAACTCTGTCTTTCAAGTTCCCCTCTATTACAAGGAATAAGCCTACCTTCTGGCTTGGTTTTCACGTAACTTCTAAGCACAGGAAACTTATTGGTGCTTCTCTCAAATGAAAGTTTTTCACTGCCTTTCTCTTTCCATTTCTCTTTGGGCACAAAAGTATCCTCCTGATAAAAGTTTTTGCCCTCTTGGTACCTTTTCTTAGGAAGATTCTTACTCACAGCTTTTTCCAGCCTGCCCTCAGAAATACCTCCGTGGCTCCAACCACTGGGCTTTTGTTCAGTCCTGCACTGCTCCCTGAAACAAATCCCTGGTATTCTGTCCTGGGTTTCTTCCTGTAGAATTCTGTGGGAATTTCCCTGTGAAGCTCTGACCTCGTGTCCAGCTCTCTGGTTAGCTTCCCAGCCAGCTCCTTCCTTGTCAGCTTCTACGTTGGCTCCTGCCTTGGCTCTAACTCTGATCAAAGGTGAGTGATTTTTAACTGCGTCACTCTTGGTGTTTCTCTGAGCCTTGCCTCTCCTCAGCTGTCCCTCATTACCTAATGGGCTATGAGGTAATCTATTACTAGGGCGTGCTCTTACACCTGGTACGTCAGTTTGTGTTGGTTGCTCATAGCAACCCTGATCGATGTGCTCTAAGCTGTCACTATTAGAAGTGCTCTGCTCAGTTTTTCCTATTTCCATAGGTATTATTTGATCCACCTCATGACAGTATGCAAGTGCTAGCATTGGGAGATGCATGCAGAGCCCAAAGTCCTGCCTCTCCAGGAGGCTTTGGATAATGGGGCCTGTGGGTGCGGGTGTGTCTGCCCCTGTTGGTTGCTGCTTTACGGCAGAGGCTCCCAACTCCAGTCCTGCGGTGCCAAACACTGTTCGGGTTTTCATGCTGTCCCTCATGAATATGCATGAGATACATCTGCATACCATGGGGGTGGCGCATAGAAATGCAGCACAGGCATCTTTATCAGAGGCAGCATGGAACCATAATGGTGTTTGGCCCTCCAGGACTGCATTTGGGAGACTCTGCTCTAGGTAATGTGCATGTATGTGGTGTCCGTGCTCTGTAGGGTAAAATGTGGGTGTCTTGGGCATGTTTACGTCATCTGCAATAAAGGTGCTGTCTGTATTAGCACATTGTAGTAGTGGGTAAAATATGGGGACTGGGTTGGCAGGAACCACAGTTGGGACTTGAACCTGTGACTTTCTGCTTCTAAATACACTGGTTTTGTGCACTGCACCACCTTGTTGCCACAGAGTCAGTACATTCCTTGGTGATACCATGACTGTTCATCAGACAGGGCCCGTCTGTTGCAGTACACGGCACCCACCTACACAGGGCTAGGCCACGGTCTGCTCTGGGCAGCTGCCACTGCCCCCCTCCACCACCAGTATCCCTCAGCCACCATGCTGACATGCCCTTCTGCTGGTGGAGCTGGTGTTGCGCATTCTCAGGCCATCCAGTGTGCAGGTAGGTGGCTGCCTATGGTTCGGGTTCTGGGGTAGGGGTGCCTGCATAGACGTCCACGCTCCCCCCCAGCCCCGCCTGCCAATGTTCCGTGCCCTTGGGGGTAGCTGCTGGGTACTATCCCCTGTGACACTGTGGGAAACACAGTTGTGCCTATGTTGGACCTTCAGCAGTTGCTGTCTGGCTGCTCTGCTGTTTCAGCATTCATATGGGCCACCTAGGCATCATCCTAGTCCACACTGTGGCCCAGCTGCACCACAGCATGTGCCGCCTGCGGCCATCTGTATCCCCTTCTCCGGCATCTGTCCAGTTGCCGTTCCGACATGCCCGCCCTGATGTTGCGGGACATGTGCATACCATAGGAACCCTGTCCGATGGTGGGGAAAACCCTGAACAGCGCTATTTCACTGTGGGCTCATTCACCTTGTATGGGGATGGAGTATAGACCCTTCCACGATTTATATCTGTTCCATGGAGCTTACTCGGGGGGGGGGAGGGGTTGATGTTTCTCATTGCTACCACTATTGGCCAGCTTTGTTATGGTTTTTTTCCAGTTTGTTGGGGTCATTTTCAGTGTTTATTTGCCCTTTTGTTCTGTGCACATGTATCACACTTATCACTTTTTTTTAGGTTTCCCTGTCTGGGCTGTACATTGCTGACACTGAAATGGTTTCTCTCCCCTGTAATGTGCATTTAACGGCAGGTTTTCATTCGCGTTGGAATTGAGCTCTTCAGATCAGCACGTTAGTGTGAAGGGAGCCTCTCCCCACCCACTCTCCGCCCATTGACCCCTTCTCTCCGCCCTCTCTCCACCTTCTGCGGTGTTTTACCGCACCGCGGGAGTTTACAATCGTTAGCGCATCATAACGCGTGTTATGTAACGTTAACGATCGTAAGCTCATCATAATGCGCGTTATGCTGCGCTTACAATCGTTAACGTTACATAACGCGCGTTATGTACGATTACCGCAGTTTAGTAAACATACCCAATAGATTCAAGACCCAGACGCTCACAGTCTACTAACAGACTTAATTCCTACTTGAAGTTTAATAGATCCAAACAAATGACATCTAATAGGGCTTTCTCCTTTATGGCACCACAACTATGGAATTCTATTCCCAATGATTTAAGAAATCAGTTTGATATCAAAGATTTTCGAAAGTTCCTTAAAATGTACCTATTTATTGAAGCAGATGGCAACTAATCTAATTCCAATAGAACAAAATGTTTTAACCATTTGAATTTCAATTTTCTTATAATGTTTAAACTATTTTAACATTTTGTAAGATTGCAGTTATTTGTTTAATGTAATTGTAATGAATTATTATGAAATGCAATTTTGCTGTATTTTATGTAATATACTACAACATAGTATTTATTTATTTATTACAGTTGCTTATATACCACACTATTCGGCATCAGCGTGGTTTACAGAATAACAAAATGACCAAAACACACAGTCTGTTTGGTTTTACATTGAACAGGGGTAAAAACTTGGATAACAGGGTTGAACTATATACATGAAGTAATAATTCCTATAACATGGTTGGCCTATACAATAAATAATGAGTCCGTTGAGCTATATGTAGTATCATGAATACCTAAGATATTGTGAGCATGAGCTGAAGGAATGCGGTGTTTCTTAGGTGGTGCTATCTAGATTCATTCAGTATAATTTAATGTAATGTACTGTAATTTACTGCAATGTGCTATCTTGTTGTCTCCCCCCCCCCTCGATATAGTCCCTCTGTTGTCTTGTTGACCACTTTGATTGAAGGATAAGGTGGTATATAAAACTGATCAAATAAATAAATAAATTCTGGGTGAGGTTAGCAGCAGAGTTTCACCTGGTGATTATGTACAGGTGCATCTATATTCATCTCTTTTTCGCAATTCCTTGTATTCTGGAAAGTTAAACCCAGAAGCATTAGATGCTGATGATTTCTTAGATCAGATCGCTAAACTCCTTCAGAGTCACAGAGAAATCTAGGTTTGTGATATATTCCGTGTTGTTGTACTTGTCATAAGAAATCAGGGTGGGGGGGGGAGGCTCGTAGGGTCTTAAAGACTATACCATTTAGCCAAATTATTCATAAGAAAAGGATGTATTTAATAGACTTGAATAACACTGATAATAACCTGTGTTTTGCAGGTAGCCTCACAACCCTCATGTCACTGGTAAAAATGACAGATGTAGAACTGTTAGAAGGTGCTAAAAAAACTACATAATGAGTTGGGATGGCCGGTACATAGAAAAGTCATGCTCGATGATGTAGCAATATTTGAACAGCATTTAAAGATAAACATACGCGTTGTGCTTTACACAAATTCATGGGTTTGTTTTAAGACATCAGATAGACCTGTGTTCCCTAAGACTGTGTTCTTGTTGCTACACGATGACCATTTTTATGGTATAATCGATGTCAAAAAATTCTATGGGGAGCGCAACTTCTGTAGTTACTGTCAGAAACCGTACAGTCACGATCATAATTGCACATTATGGTGTCGTCTTTGTTTGACACTAACGTGTGCGAATAATGTTGGTGTACAACAGAGATGTCCTAATTGCAAACTCTTTTGCCGTTCTAAAGAGTGTTTAGATAGATAAACGTATTTGGCTCTGAAAAAAGAAGTAGAGTGTTTATCTAAGATACTGTGCCAGAAATGTGAGTCTTATGTGGACAAGAAACATAAGTGCAAGGGTTGGCATTGTAAACTATGCAGTGAACCCTTAACCGGGGATAGCATCCACTTATGTTTTATGACCCCTATTGGTAAAACTGAAACATCTGAAAAGTATATTTTTTATGATTGTGAATGTATGCAAGAAACAGGCTGACATGTACCTAATTACATATATGCGATGGACTTAGATGATGAAAGAAACTGGGAATTCAAGGGCCTCAAATGTATTTCTGCCTGTATACAGATTTTTTGTGACAAAAAATTTAAAGGCTACACCTTCATAGCCCATAATTCCAAAGGTTATGACAGATATTTTGTTCTTAAACAACTGCTAAAGGAAAAGATGAGCACAGGGCTGCTGATTCAAGGTGCTAAACTTTTACAAATTACTGTTGAACCTTTGACTATCCGTTTTATAGACTCTCTAAATTTTCTGCCTATGAAACTTAGCAAACGTCCACAAGCCAAGGGTTTTACAGGCTGTAAGGGGTACTTTCCACACTTTTTTAATACTCTGGAAAATCAAAATTATGTGGGCCCCATGCCAGGTGTTGAACATTACGGTGTGGGAAACATGTTGCCTGAAGAAAAAGAGGAATTTTTACAATGGTACAAGGACAATCAGCATAAAACTTTTAATTTACAAAAAGAGCTGGCTTATTACTGCCAGCAGGATGTATCTATTTTGCGGCAGGCATGTGTTCTCTACCAAGCTGAAATCATGAAAATGACAGAGAAAGTAGTGGTTGTAGAGCAGGGTGACGTCTCAGAAATTCTAACAAGTTGTTTAGACTCTTTCCAATATATAACCCTTTCATCTGTATGTATGGCTATGTTCAGATTAAAGTTTTTAGAACCCAAGACTGTGGCACTCATTCCACCGGATAACTATCACCGGCAGACAAAGAGATATTCATCCCCCTCTATTCAATGGCTGATGTATGTAGAGGCCAAAGAAAATATACAGATCACACATCCTCTGAAAGGTGGCGAAAAAAAGGTGGGGTCTTATTTTCTCGATGGTTATGCAGTGATCGATGGGGAAGAAACAGCTTTTGAATTTAATGGTTGTTTTCATCACGGCTGTCAGAGTTGTTATAACGATAAAGACCAGAATCCTGTAATAGCCACGACCTATGGTTTTCTTTATTACAAAACACAGCTAAAAGCTGCATTCCTGGAAAGCCGGGGGTTCAAGGTCATAAGTCAATGGGAGCACGAGTGGAAACGGATGGTAAAAGAAAATGACGGGGGCTGTGCAGGTTTCCTGGCTGACACAGCATTACCGCAACCTCTGATTCCACAAGATGCCCTTTTTGGGGGTAGAACAAATGCCATTTGTCTGTACCACAAAACAAGACCTGGGGAAAAATACACTACTATGATTTTACTAGACTATACCCTTTTGTCAATAAAGCAAAGGAATATCCAATAGGCCATCCACAAATCATTTATGACAAATTTGGCCCCCCTACAAATTACTTTGGTTTTATAAAAGCAAAAGTATATCCTCCACGAAAGCTCTTTTTCCCGGTGTTACTCATACGGTTGAGCGGTAAGCTTATGTTTCCGCATTGTCACACGTGTGCTGACACATGGCAACAAGAAATGTGTGCCCACATGGATGAGGAGAGAGCTTTTGTGGGGACTTGGTGTACAGTGGAGATGAATTTAGCCATTGCAAAAGGGTATGTGGTTGTTGAAATCTATGAAATCTGGCATTTCGAGCAAAAATCTGATAATCTCTTTTCCGAATACATCAAAATGCACCTCTGTCAAAAACAAGAGGCTTCTGGCTACCCTCGGTGGTGCAATGATACTGAAAAACAAAATGTGTACATAGCTGATTTCTTTAGAAAAGAAGGGGTGTGTTTGCATGCAGACCAGATTAATGTAAACCCTGCTAAGCGTCAAATAGCAAAACGTTTCTTAAATTCCCTGTGGGGTAAATTTGGTCAAAGAACAAACCTGCCTACCACAAGCATTGTGAGAGAACCTGATGATCTCTTTAAATATCTGTTTTCTCCTGAATTCGAGGCTTCATCATGCGATTTTATTGATGATGAAACAGCCTGTGTGTCTTGGAGGCACTCAAAAGACCGCTGTGTATTGTCGGGTAGCACCAATGTTTTCATTGCCTGTTTTACAAAGGCTTATGCACGCCTGGAGTTGTACAATCTTCTAGATAGTTTGCAAGAGTGCTGCCTGTACCATGATACAGATTCTGTGATATTTCTAAGTCGAGAGGGAGATTGGACCCCATCTTTGGGTGATTATTTAGGTGAGCTCACAAGTGAGATACCCTCAGATGAACATATCACAGAGTTTGTATCAGCGGGGCCTAAAACATATGGTTACAAGCTGTCAAGCGGGAAGACCTGTATGAAAGTGAAAGGGATTACGTTAAACGTAGAAAACTGCCAGAAAATCAATTTCACTAGTTTGAAAGATCTAGTTTTGGATTACAAGCCTGGGGCAGCAGATTTATCCCAGAAAAAGATAGGAGTACAGCAACCTGGTATTATAAGAAACAAAAAGGGTTGGACAATAGAGACTGGTGTGATTAAAAAAACACAAAAGGTTGTGTATGACAAAAGGGTGAAGTTGGAGGATGGCTTTAGCACATTACCCTACGGATACTAGTGTGGTGGATGTGTGCTGGTCACATCCTTTTTCTTGTATTTTAGCTGGGCCATCCAATTCAGGCAAGAACTTCTTTGTTAAAAAGATGTTAGAACACGCTGGTCGTGTATTGACTGTCATGCCTAACAATATTGTATGGCGTTACAGTTGCTGGCAACCTTTGTATAAAGAAATGTTAAATAAATATCCTTTTATTACATTTATGGACACTTTGCCTGATACTTTTAATGATGAACGAATGTTTCCAACCAATAAAGTAAAATTGGTTATTGTTGATGATCTAATGGATTCTGCCTGTAAAAGTGATGAAACAGAGAACGCCTTTACCAAGTATGTGCATCACAGAAACTTGAGCATCATATATATTGTTCAAAATGTTTTCTGCCAAGGCAAAGCAAGCCAAACTATAACTTTAAATACCAAATACATGGTGCTCTTTAAGAATCCTAGAGATAAGTTACAGATTGCCATTCTAGCCAGGCAGATGTATCCTGGAAAATCAAAATTCTTTTTAGAAGTCTTCGAGGATGCCACCAGAAAGCCGTTTGGTCACAAGAGATATACAATGAAAAACAAATACTATATGGTGGATGGAGAAAAATTTCATTTGCTATACTTATAGAAGAGACATATAAGATAAGTAGTGGCTTTTATATCATTCTCTCGTTAATGTGGATTTAAGAATCATCATACCACGATTGATTTTTTATGGAATGAATATAGGGATCCCCACTTTTAGAACGATGGTCATTGATGCAAATTGGTACTAAGGAGTTTCTCCTATGTGAAGTACCGGAAATAAGTCTGAGACCTAGTTCTATTCAAGTTAATCATTGATAAACAATATAAAGTACCAACAAAACGGTTGGAAAAGTTTTACATCTGATTTAATACATTGCCTTTACTAGAATTGAGGATTGACCGATATTAGCTACTGTAAGCAGAGTCCTCTGATAGAGAAAAGACCTTATTTTTATATGCGCCGTATTAGGCACCCCTGGACAGGGAACCTTAGAGGGCACCCTGGGTTATGGAACCATAGGTTACGGTGGCCTAACAAGGTTATGGTGCCCTAGGTTAGTGTGGCCTAAGTGCTGCAAGGTGCTGCAGGATGACATGCATGACCTGTGAGGAACAGAGACAGATGTAGCCCTAATACTAGATAGAGCACTCAGAAAGGCAATGAATAGGTGAGTGAGGGAGGGAGAGCTGGGAGCCGCTGGACCTGCCATATCTGTGGGCATTCCATATGGCTGCCAGTACTGATGACAAACATGGTGGGGGCAACTGTACCACAGCACAGGGTGTTGGCAATGTAAAGTACTGGAAAGACAGTTGGTTGCAGACAATGAGAATACGTGTCCCCCAGTGGAGACGGAGGTGGCAGGATAGTTACAATGATGGGTGGACAGAGGAGTGGTGGTGCCATGCAGATCAGGCACAGGTGAGGCAAGCATGAAGAGGCGTAATGCAGGAAAGGGTAGCAGTGCAGGACATGGGGTGACAGCCTGCACAGGCAGACAGGACTCTACACAGCTGACAGACGCAGATAGATGGACCGAGGGAATGTTGGCAATTGTTGCGAGGGTATTATGGGCTGGCAGCACAAATCTGCAAAAATATGACTGTTACAGGCATGCACACTATTTGAGTAGGACAGACATGAGAGGAGAGAACAATGAGGAATTGAACCCATGAACACTGCCAAGAATGGCATTGTATTAACCAGTAGGCTATACCTCCGTGGTGTATGTTGTGGCAATGGCTGCGTACAGAAGGACTGCAGATCACCACACAAACTGTCTGCTCTGAGTGCCAGGATAGGGTAACCCCACCAGTACCCATGATGCACTGCACATGCTGAATAGCTGTCTACAGATGATCAGCAAATGGGGTCTGCACCTCTCCGGTACCTCAGCTTAGAAAGACGAACTGACAGTGCATGATACTGGCACAGAGTAGCTACAGACCATGCCATTATGCAGGTTCTGTGTTCTCCCTGAGGGATAGGATGGGTGTCCAGCACTAGGTCCGCAGTACATGTGGTGTTAGAGATAGGCCCTGCTGTACATCCCCATCACTGCCAGTGTGTGACAGGTGTTCCTTGCAGTGCATCTGAAGGTAATTTGGTGTCCATCTGTATCCTGCAGTCATATGTGGCCCTCTGGAACCAGACACCACCCAGATTAGTGTGTACCCTGGGTTAGGGTCTGGCTGACATGGGCACCTGTTATCAGGGTAGAGAGGTTTCCAAACTTGCATGAGGTTTGTGTAGTAGTGCCTTGATAGTTCAAAGTGGTATACACTACATACCCCAAAGGGCTCATATCACCCCTTTTTGTAGGTAAGGAACAGGTGCTCCAGACCCTGTGAAACAACCTCCATCCTGCTGGTATGCAACAGTCCTCCAGGGTTGGTGGGCTAGAGCCATACCTGTGGCTGGAGCAGTGGCAGACCAGCAGCAATGATGGGGAAACCCCAACTGCCTCACACCACTGTCTGCCAGTCACCAGCAGACAGCACAGTCAGACAGCACCATATAGGTATTCTGATCATGCACAGCCTAACTGCAGACAGTCCACTAGCCACTCCATAGTGCATGCTCACAGAGGAACTATGTGCACCAAGCAGGCATCTCAGTGATTTGGGGCCCAGCACTGGGGACACAACAGGATCACTGGAGACAGACAGTATAGCGTGCTATGTGGGAACCTAGACATGCCATGGTCACTGCTCGGTCAGAGTGAGTGCCCTCCAAGCATGCCATGCTGTGGCCACCCTGTCCATGCAGGCGGTGGTCGGGCACTACAGTGTCCCAGCCATTGCCCCACACCCTGTGAAGATGCATCCTGGCCAATCCGCCCTGTCCAGGCCATACCCACAACACTTTGCTCCTCACTATGCACATTGTAAACGGGGGCGCTGGGTGAGAATGTCCACAGTCTTGGCAAAGGCAAATATTAATATGACTTGCAAAGGATTGTGGGAAATGTAGTCCATTCATACCAGACTCATCCGTTCACAATGAATTAGTTGTGCTTGCTCGAATGTAAAGCAAAGAAGATATTTTATTTATGGGGTTATTTCTCCCAACACAGATATACTTGGTAGCACATAAATAAGGATACTTGCTTTCAGTATTATAATTAGAAAAACAAATAAGGAAAAACCACAGCTGAACTTGTTAAGCAATCAAATCAAAGCATAAAGACCTTGATGGGAACAGAAAGGTCTTTTCTGTAGGCTCCTGCTAATATCTCCTTAGCAGTGCTTCAAAGAACAACCAAAACCCACAAAGTAGGAAAAAAAAAAAACGGTTCTTTTTCAGGGATAACTTCTTGTATCTTCACACACACTCAGAAGTGTCCCTTCAGAGCTCACAGGCAATTAGGCAAGGCTCAATTGCTAACAATTACCAGCTGAAAACCTCTTGGCTGGTTTACTTTCTATTACGTGGCTCAAATCCTACTCAGAAGCTTTTCTGAGTAGATTAAAGAACAGGTTTATGTTTCTTTGTGATGGTTGTTGTATTTTGTAACAGCATATTACCACAGAAGTTTAGACAGAGAGCAATCCATGTATTCAAAGTCCCCATTTATAACATCTTCCCCTTCTTCAACTATCATGGATTCAATATCATGGATTGGCACAGAGGAATTTCTCAATGGAACACTCTCAGGACAATACTTGTTTGCCTGCTGTCTTCCCAGTGAAGAGCTAGGGCATAGATCAGTGTTCATACCTGAGCTTCCATTGCTGTTAGAGTTCCTCTCTAAATATCCTGGCCAGTATGTAGTCCAGTTTTTATGTCCAGCCTTCCAATCAAGATCCCTGGACACTGGATCTCTCTTCACATACCTTCTGGCACTGGTCTTAGGGTCCCTTCCCAATGCAGCCGTCTCCCTCACAGGTGCCATCCGGGGATTCCTGGCTCTGCAACCCCACTCCTCTGGCTTTCCCCAGTCCAATGGTGTATGCTTGCCTCTGGAATGCCTCCCAGTATACGTACTGCTATGGACTCCTTTAGAACTCCCAAATGCTTTTCTCTTCTTTCTTCCAAAGTGTTTCTTGCTCTCTCTGTCCGTCAGCTCTGGCTTCTGCTGCTGCTGATGATCAGGATGATCAAGGTGCTTCTGATGATGATGCTTCTGATCAAGATGATTCTCTGTAGAATAAGCTTTTCTTTTATCCTGCTTAGATGAATGCTCCACCCTAGCACAGCACAGCTGTGCTGAATCAAGCCCTGCCCTTGGAGATGAGTGCTTGGGGATTACCTCATAGCCCTCCTGATTGAACACACGTTTCCCCACTTCAGCTCTTCTAATGGCTGTTGGAAACCTGGTGCATTCTGGGACTGGTAGTCTTTTATGGAAACATTCTGTTTTATTATTTCTACCAGAACAGACAGGTTGCTTGTTCAGAGTCACTTCACCTCTATTATAGCTCCTTCCTGAACTATGATAAGCTTCCTTATCACAACATATTCAGGCTAACACTGGTAACAGTGGGACATTGTGGGCCCGGTAAGGTGCGAGCAGCCACAAAACAATGGATAGACATACACACACACACACTCCTATTGCAGCATTGTGCACAGACAGGGGTGGTTGGCAACCCTGCCCACCACACTGGTCCTGATCACAGTGCCGACATTGTTAAACTGTGCAGGAGGTAGTAGTAGTGCCCTGGTGATAACTGCAGCTCAATGCTGGGGCCAACAGCCTGACTCTCCATGCATCTTTGGATTATGGAGCCTGTGTGAGTGGGTGTTTGTACCCCTGTTCGCCGCTGCTTTGGGCTTTGCACATGTTGCTGTTGTATCTGCATTGTAGGATAAAACATAGGGACATGCTCTGCAGGAGCCACAGCTGGGGCTTGAACCTGCGGCCCTCTGCTTCTGGACACACTCACTGGGTGTACTGCACCACACTGTTGCCACAGATGCATGGTGGTCCTTGGGGCTACCTGTACCTTTCCTCAGCCACACCTTTTATGTTGCACTGCACACCACATACTGGTACAGGACATGGCCTAGGTCCACTGCAGGCAGGTGCCACTGCCCCCTCCAACATGGGCACAACCCCCCCGCCATGCTGACATGGCCATATGCTGTCGGTGCTGTTAGTGCGCAGTCCCAGGCCATCCACTGTGTGGGTAGGTGGTCGCCTAGGGTGCGGGGTCTGGGGCATAGGGCATACATGAGAATCCTCACATCCCCCTCCATCACCACCTACCAATAATCTGTTCTTTCCGCTTGGGGGAGGGTTGGCTGGGGGGATGTCAGGTCAGTGCCCTAGCAACTGTTAGCTTGGGTAGACCAGGTAGATGTAGGTGGATTGTGTTTGGACGTTTTCAGCTGCTGTCATGATGATTTCCGGTTTCTATGCTCCTATGTGCCACCTAGGCACCCGCCTAGTCCACCCTGTGCCCCTGCTGCCCCCGCTACATGTCCCACCTGCAGCCTCCTATGCCCCACTTGCACCATCACCATAGTGGCCTTTCATACTTGGGCACTATGCTGGTGCTGGACATGGAGCACTACTATCACGTTCTTGGGCTCCCTCTCTATGCTATACATTGCTGACACTTAAATGGTTTCTCTCTCCTGCAAATGTGCATCTAACGGCAGGTTTTCATTTGCGGTAGGATTCAGCCCTTCAGTTCAGCGCATTAGTGTGCAGGGAGCCTCTCCCCACCCACTCCCCACCCTCTGTGGTGTTTACTGCGGCAGGGGATGTTAACGATCATTAAGTAATGTTAACGCACGTTAACGTTACATACCATGCATTAACGTTACCTAACAAGCGTTAATGTTACATAACGCGCGGTCTGTAACGTTACCGCAGTTTAGTAAACATACCCCATGGTGTTTTTTTAGAATATATCTCGCTTCCTAGAGCTAGTGCTTCTCTTCTTAGACTGGCGGTTAAGCTTCTGAGACTTGTCATCTTCGGGTTTCTTTCTTTTAAAAGGCTTGGGCAGTCCTTGCGGTAACTCCCGAGACGTGGTTCTCTTTCTTTTAACAGCTCTTCTAATCACAGCCAGTCCTGATCCTGCCTGTTCTGTAGACTGGCTCATTTTATTTAGCTTGGAACATGAACTTGTCCACTAAACTAAGATAAGCCTACTATATATTACTTTAAAGAAATTTCACGAGGCAGAGAAACCTTGGTGGTATATATTTATTTGCTGGCACCATTTTTATCACATAGATATTTAAAAAAACAAGAAGAGAGGAGAGGTGGTCTCCTGGTAGTCGTTGATGTGAATGAGGTAATACTCTTTTTCCATAGTGCATGTGGTGTAGAGTGTCCTCTGGTTCTGAGACTACCGTTAGAAGATTAAGAAAAGTTTTCATGCTTTTCATTTAAAGAAGATTGGCTGGCAATATAAGTTTTGTTACATCGTAGAAATTTCACCTAGACATTAAGTTATAATAGAGTATTTATACTGAGTCATTTTATTTAGAACAGCCGTTGTGACATGACTCATGACATCCTTGGCTATGTTTTTTGTGGCGCCTTTCACGTGTGGTTTAATTTCAAAACCCCTTCTCAAAAACGGAATAGCTTTTCTAAAGAGACTACAAAACACCCCACCAACACCGGCACCGTACATGACTGGTAATCCATGATATCCTGAAAGTCCATAGCCAGCTTGTGCTGTATAATAATTCCTGTATGCTTTGGGGTCTCCGTAGTCTTTAACCACAACCATTTTAAAAAACAGTCACCCTCCGGGGGCGCAGATGAAGCTTAAGGATCACCTTCCCATAACGAAATGAGACGTGCCTGTTCTGATCCATCTTTATTTCAAATGTGATGGTGTCAATATGCTGTTTGTTCACAGGGATATAATGTGGCTTATCAAAAGTTAATGTGATAAACTCATCCCTAAACCCCTTAGTTGGAACACAGAGCAGCAGTGGCACAAAATGGTCACATACCAACTGGTGCTCTACAATATCTGTGTACAGGTAGAGGGTATTAAAACCTCCCGTGATATCCACTGGAAAATGGGAACGCTGTGTATTAATGTCAGCTTCTATTCCCAAAATGGTTGCCAAATCACCATCTGCAGAAATAACAGACCTATCTTCCAATTTTATTCAGATTCTTCGCGCATAGAGCTCATAAATGATTCGTGGTGGCGCCGATTTATAGATGTTGCTAATATCATGATTCATGGATTCCACTAAACTCTGCATGGTCGCATAATGTCCTCTCCTGACTATAATGTAATGCTGTATATTTCCTGCTGCGGAGGTGACAACATACTTTTGATCTTCCTTAATATTCTCCCAGGTGTTGGGATATTGTATTTCCACGAGCCCTACTTCTCACTGTCCTTGTAAGTCCAAAGGCCTTGCTAGTTGTATGGTAAAATTAGAGCTGGTATTTTGAGGAAACACACCTGCTGAGGCATTGCTAGGCAGTGTGATATAAAAGCCACCATCATTCTTTTTTTTTTAATTTTATTTTAATGCTGCTTCAAAAGAAAGAAAGAAATCAGATGTCTTGAATCTCTGATGCTTTAACCCAACTGTTAAATTTAACAGGCCATCCCCTCCATTTCACGAGGTAGAATCTGTTCCTGCCACATACCTGACACATACTTTAGAACCTTATCGATACGGTATATTCTGTCCTGTTGCGGGGTGACTTTTAGCAATTCTTCAGGATAAAAAGAACCTTGTATGGCTTTACTGTCATAATCATGTATCTTGTATGTCGCTTTCTGTCCCCTGTTTAAAATGTCTGTTATTATAAATACCTCGTCAGTCCACGTTTGCTTGTAACCTTTTTCAAATTTTCCTTTAGTTTTGGAAAGTCTTACATGATCTCCTTTCTTTGGTGTGCTTACGTTTGATGCTATCCACCGTAGATTCTTTTCCAGATCTGCAGAGAATTTGTGTATGTCACATCTATAGGCCTCGTCTTTATTGTTCTGTGAAAACTGTGATTATAGCTGTGCACAAAAGCCTTCAGTATGTCTTGGTACCTAAAGGTGTTGTGTGTAGTAAAATAATGCCACATTTTGGATTTCAAAGTCCTGTTAAACCTTTCTACCACCGCTGCTTTAACATCATTATTGGTTACAAAATGATGAACCCCTCTTTGTTTTAATAAATTCTTCAGGGACCTATTTAAAAATTCTTTACCCTTGTCTGTCTGTATTTTTCAGGTATACGACCTAGATTAAATATTTTTTCAAAGGCTTTAGCAACTTCATGACCGTTTTTCAATTTTAAACTTGCAGCCCATGAATATTTTGACAGGATGTCTACCACTGTTAAGATGTATTTGTAGCCATTGTTGTAATGGGACAAGGCTGCCATATCAACTAAATCAGCCTGCCATTGCGCATCCACATCTGACACGATCTTCTTGTTTCTTTTAAAACGGACCCTAGCAGGTCTCTGTAAAGTATAAGCATCTTGTCCTGTAGCCCATCTAATTACATTGTTTCTGTTGACTGTTTTATCATACTTTTTAGCAGCTTGAAGTAGAGGATTTATGCCCTCAAAGTTCCCTTTTGCTTTGGGGTCATAGTAAATGCTCCTCAATAAGGTTTCCTTCATGATTGCCGTGTTTTGAATATTCTTTTTATTTTGCTAACATCTTCAGAATGGATTTATTCCACAAATCCTGTTTATTTTAAAGTATAGCCTGTTCTTTCTACCAATCACGTTACTTACCATATCCTAGAAGCATGCCCAGACTTGTTTTCTCTGTATTGTTTTTTTTTTTTCAAAGACACTAAAAAATAGTTGTGGTGGGATTTGAACTCAGGTCTCTCTCCGTATTTCAGTCTGAACTACAGGACTGCCAGAATACTTCTCTCTAACAGTGAGGTCTTAAAAGCAAAATTCTATCACATGGACAGCACTGGTTTCTCTAACAAAGATGTGTTAATTGCATTTGGAAAAAAGAAGCATGTATACCCAAGTGCTGTGTCTCTGCATTATGTTCCTGCTGCTGCTACCAAAGGGTTATTTTTAACAATCAGTTCTAAATAGCCTGCAATACACATAAAAGAATTGCACTGCTTTGTGAGAAAAAATAACTGGGGCAGTGGGGGAGAGAAAGCATTTTTTTTTGTTTTGTTTTCCAGGGTTCCTGCTTTTGCAGATGTCAACATTAACCAGAAGCAAAACACATTTCCAGAGTCAGTCACTCTGCTTTCGCTGATGTCATCGAAAAGCGACACTGTCCATTTCCAATGACACCCCGTTTCCGGTGATGTCATCGAAAGCGACACTGTCCATTTCCGATGACACTCTGTTTCCGGTGATGTCATTTCCAATGATGTAGGCTGGGGTGTGGTTGAGGGTGGGAGGATGTGGGTGTGGCACAAACCCGGAAGTGGGCACTGATTGGCTGATGTCATCCTTGGGGGTGGGGTAGGGGCATGTCAAAGTGGGACTATGGCCACGCCTAGGGGCATGGATGGGCGGGGCTAACTCACCATTCACTTCTATGGGAGTGGGCGTGGCCTGGGTTGGGACATACACCGGAAGTGAGCGCTGATTGGCTCCTGTCATCCTTATCTCACCCGTCAATCAGTTTGACGAGTAGTGTACCCATTATACTACTGCTGTTACTACAGCCTCCATCAATGAATACTAGAGTTTGATTATGCATTGAGTGAAAAAATGTTTTCTCCGATCAGTTTTGAACATGCTATATTGTAACTTCATTGTGTATCCCCTAGTATTTCTACTTTTTGAAGGGGTAAACAGCCGATTAACCCGTTCCATTCCATTCATTATTTTATAGACCTGTATCATATCTCCCCCCCAGCTGTCTTTTCTCCAAGCTTAAGAGCCATAGCTTTTTAAGCTTTTTCTCATAGGCGTATCCTTCCATCCCCTTTATTTGTCACTCTTCTCTGTACCTTTTCTAATTCTGCTATATCCTTTTTTATATATGGTTATCAGAACTATACACAATTTTCAAGGTATGGTCACACCATGGAGCGATACAGATGCATTATGATATCCTTGGTTTTATTCTCCATTCCTTTCCTTATGATTTCTAGCATTATATTTGCTTTCTTGACCACCATTGCACTAAGCAGAGGATTTCACTATGATGCCTAAATCTTTTTACTGGGTGGTGATTCCTGATGTGGAACCTTGTATCATGTAATTGTAGTTTGGGTTGTTCTTCCCAAAGTGCATAGCTTTGCAGTCGTCCACATTAAATTTCATCTGCCATTTGGACACCCAGTCTCCCAGTTTCTTAAGTTCTTCTTGCAATTTTTACATTCCTCTTATGATTTAACAACTTTGCATCTGCAAATTTGATGACTTAGGACTAACATCAGATAATAAGGATAACTTTGGAAAAGCTTTCAATGTGTAAAAGCCAGTTTTACATGTAGAAAGTGTGTTATGCAAAATTTGCCACCCTATGCACAAATAAAAGTATATGCAGGGAGGGATCCTACATGTGGAGCCCGATTTTGTGAAGGGGACATCCGGGCCGTCCGAATGTCCTTGACGAAGACAGGGATGTTTGGACCCGATTCTGCTTCATGAGAACAAAACGTTCCCATGGGAGCCAGAATCGGGCCCAAGGACAGCCTGGTGTGCCCCTTCTGCCTTTAGGGATGTCCTCCCCACAGGTGCCCCATACATCTGTGGCTCCGGCCCCCCAAATCCCTGCTGCCTGACCCATGGCTAGCCTGATGTGGCCTGGATCAGGTGGCTCACCTGCTCCGATCCTCCCGACTGTACTGCTTTATACCACCTCTGAGGTGGTATAAACAACATATCCCAACAGGCCTGGCAGCACATACAGGGCCTTGACCTGAAAGTGGCCCTGTACATGTTGCTGGGTTGACCCACCCCTGCTACGCCCCGATTACGCCCCCTCCTGTCCCCCACTGGATCTCTCCATCCTGATGCACAAGACATATAGGGAGAGCCAGTAAGGGAATAGGGTACAGGCAACTTGCAGGACTGCAACTTGCGGGATTAGGCGGAAGGCGGCGCGCTGATGTGTGAGGGGGCAGTCCAATAGTGGGAGGGAGAAGTGGCGCGCTGATGTGCAAATAACAGGAACGGAGCCATAGCACAATGGTTAAGACACTGACCACTTGTGCAGAGATCATGGGTTCAATTCCCCACAGTGCCCATTGAAGACAGCTGGCTGAGGCATTATTTTAGGGGCATTTCCATGTTGTGCGGCATAAGGCGGCGCGCTGTTAATTTAGTGTGCCACAAGATGGCGCGCTGATGGCTACAAGGCTGCGCGCGGATGCACAAACACAGGAACAGAGCCACAGCACAATGGTTAGGACACTGACCAATGGTGCAGGGGCCAGGGGTTCAACCCACCAGTGCCCAGTGAACAAGGCTGGCTGGGGCAGTATGTATTATGGTGAGGAGTGCTGTAGGAGGCCTTCCATTTATATTTTATTTCCCACCACTAGTAAACCCGCTCTCACAGTGTGTTAACATACGGATGCCCGTAAGGCACATGTTACAGTGCACTGTCCGCCAAGGCACCCTAGAATGTCCCCTATAGGGCACCATGTATGTTGCGACACAGGATAATGTATAGTGCACCCTATATGGATGGCAACCATAAGGTGGCCTATAGGGCGCCCTATAAAGCACCCTCAGAGGCACCTAATGGGTATAGTAAGCTGTGTGTGGTTTTGCCGGCATAGACATATGTACAGTAAATAAAATAAAGCTGTGGACAGCCCTATCAAAGGGCCCCACTGTGGGTTTGAACCCATGACCTCTGGCTGTATAGGGAGTGACGTAACCATTGGGCTACAGCTCTATAGCTGACAGCAAGCCCCTGGCTGGCTGCAGAGAGCCTGCACGTCACCCCACAGACAGTCTGCTGTTGTAGACAGGATAGGGATAGGCCACCCGTACCCATGATGCACTGCACATGCAAATCAGCTGTCCACAGATGCACACAAGATGGGGAATGCACCCCAACAGCTACCCGGCCTGGTAGGGGGAATTGTCCATGTGCACCCACACAGCACCTCGGCCTGGTAGGGGGTCCTGAGCGGGTGGACTACCAGCAAAGAGTAGCTACACACCGTCACATTGTGCGGGTACTGTGCTCACCCTGAGGGTGTGATGTGGCGGCCAGGACCAGGTCCACAACACCAGCCATGGCTGGATGAGGCCATGACAGAGCTCCAAAACAGTATTAACCTGTGAGATAGGAAGGTGCTGCAGAAACATGTTGGATGTCTGAATTAGTGGAAACACACCACCCCACCCCCCCCCCCCCATGGACCCCTAGGTGGTCAATAGAACCACCCCCCCCCCCCCCCCCCCCAGGTGGCAAACAGGGCCCCCCACCAACAGATTCCCCCATCCCACACACCCCCACCAATGCCAGCAAAGTGGACCATCAAACCCCCAGTCCTGCTGGGGAACAGACACCCTACAGGGCAGTCCAAGCAGCTCCACACACATCCATAACACAATATCAGACAGACTTTAGGCCTGTATATCCAAAGATGCACCCCAGCACTATCTGATATTCACCTGCAACAAGCCATCAGCCACTGCACCCTGCAAGGCACTCCATCAAGACACATACCAGCTGCAAACAGTCTGCTGGTTAGCCCTGATGGAAATGCATGCACCCAAAACTGGGGTGGCAGCACACACAAGCAGAGAGTTCTATGAGGAGGCCCCAACACGAAACCCATATATATCACAAGAGAGAAACACAATACAGCACTATGGGGGTGCCTAGCCATGCTGTCATCACTGCACACTCAGGGTGAGAGTGCTCCCCCAGCAGCACATACAGAGGTCACCCTGTCTGTGTAGGTGGTGGCCTGGCACTACAATGTCACAGCCAGTGCCCTATGCCCTGTGCAGATGCATCCTGGCCAGCCCACCATGTCTGACCTATACCCATGGTACATTGCTGCTCATTATGCACATTGGCAGGCCAATACTGGCAGTAGTGCTGGCAGTGTGGGTTGGGGAAGGTGTTTGCAGCCAACACACACTGTATAGACAGACACACACTCCCACACCTATGCCAGCATTGTGCTACTATTGAGGGGGTGATTAGCCTTGGCCACCACACCGGTCCTGGGCACGGCACAGGCATGGATATGGTACGCAGTACTGCTGGGGGTCACTCCCCAGGGTGGTGAACACCGTCAGAGGCCAGGCCTGGAGCACGCACCGCAGACACCAAACAGATTGTTCGGATGGGGTCAACTAGCAGTATGTGCATAACGTAGGGATATCTATCAGCCTGTACTCTTAGCAAACGTTTCAGAGCTGTGTACCTCAGGTGTAGGGTGACATTGCTAAGGTATGCAGGTGCTGGTATTGGGAGATGCACGCAGGGTCCAATGTTCTGCCTCTACAGGAGACATTGGCCAATGGGGCCTGTGGGTGTGGGTGTGGGTGTGTCTGCCCCTGTTGGCTGCTGCTTTACGGCAGCGCTTCCCCACTCCAGCCCAGTTTTCATCACACTGTTCGGGTCTTCCTGCTGTCCCTCATGAATATGCATGAGCTACATCTACATGCCGTGGGGGTGGTGCATAGATATACAGCACAGGCATTTGTATGAGTGGCAGCATGGAACCTGACTGGTGTGTGGCCCACCAGGACTGCATTTGGGGGATTCTGCTGTAGGTTCTGCCCCTGTTCATGGTGTCTGTGCTCAGTGGGGTAAAAGATAGACGTATTACCATTGCATATGTCCTCGTCACAAAAGGTGTGTCCTTACTGTCACTGTTTATTTGTGGGGAAAATATGTGGGCAGGATTGCTGGTAGCCCCAGCTGGTCTTTGAACCTGTGATCTTCTGTTCTTGCATGCACTGTCTGTGTGCACTGCACCACTGTGTAGCCACAGCTTGGCTGAATTCCCTGGATAGTCCATGACTGTGGATCCAGCAGGGCCTGTCTGTTGCTGTGGACTGTGCCAGCCTGCACATGGCTAGGCCTCTGTCTTCTGTCGCTAGCAGCCACTGCCCCCTGCACCACATGTACTCGTCTGCCAACATGCTGGCATGAGCTTCTCCCATAAAAAGCAGGTGACCTGATTGGAATGTGGCAGTATGGGACTGCATTTGGGGTACTTGGCTGTGGGTAATGCCCATTGTTGTGGTGTGTGTGCGTTGTTGGGTAAAATATGGGTGTTTTCCCCATGCTTATGTCCCCTGCAATACAGGGGTGTCTGCGCTATCTGTGTTTAGTGGTGGGTAAAATATAGGGACTGGGATGGGCTGGCAAGTTCCCCAGCTGGGCTTTGAACCTCTGACCCTCTGGTCCTAGAGGTACTGACTCTGTCTGCTGCACCACACTATGGCCACATAGACAGTGCAGCCCCTGGAGGTAGTAAGCCTGGCAGGATGGCGTCACAAACCCTGCTCTACGCAAATTTACTGTGGGCATATGCACCCTGTCTGGTGACAAACGTGCACATAAACCCCGGAAATGACCACGGGAAATGGGGGACAAAATATCACCACGCTGGGCAACAGTGACATTAATGGGCAACCATAGCAAATACTCCCAGGAAAGCTCCACAAAAGGAAATGTTTTTTGGAAGAGTCTCCGCTCGGTAAACCCTTCCAGAATTCATTTCTTTTTTCTGGAGCTTTGCTGGGTGTGTTTTCTGTATTTGCCCATCACTATAACTGTTCCCCAGCTGAATTACTATTTTTAATAGTTCTGTTGTGGTCATTTTCTATTTTTATTTGCACTTTTGTGCTGTGCACATGTATCACACTGCTCACGTTTTGCTGGTTTCCCCAGTTTTCCTGTACATTGCTGACGGAAATGGTTTCTCTTCCCTTTAAATGCTTTCTACCGCGAGTGTTTCCCTCGCGGTAGTTTTTACATGCAAATTCGGGCCCGATACTGTGCGGGGAGCCTCTCCCCTCCCACTCTCCACCCATTGACCCCGTCCCTCCGCCCCTCCGGAGCCTTCCTCCGCCCTCCTTTAGCCGTTCCACGCCTCTATCGGACATTTGCGGGCCCGCACTTGTATGGGGCCCGTTAGTGTGCTGCGCACCTTTGCGGGGGTGACACGCACGTGTGCGGGGCATTTAAACGTGTTTATTAGCGTTTCAGTGTCGCATTTCCGTGCGCTCTTTTGCGGCGCGCACATTTCCGGTTTTTAGTAAACATCCCCCTAAGTTGCAAGGAAGTGAAGGGAAAGGCAAAAATCCATTGCAGCCTATGGGCAGACTAGATGGTTCTTAAGGTTCTCATTTCAATGAAATAATGGTAATAAAGATCTGAAATAGGTCATATCCAATTGTGACTATCAGAGTAAATTCAAATGGCATATTCACAGAGGCTAACTTGAATTTACCATGCCTAGTTAATTTACTAAACTAACCAGAAATATATTTTGGTAAACAGGTAAAGTCATCCATTAAGAAAGTATCACCTGCAATGTACTTGCTGGGTTTTTTTCTATTACTTGTGGAATATTCCAGCCCAGTCTGCAAGACAATCAATCTCAAGCAAGTTTACAATAATATGAATATCAATCATAATGTTTGAGAGGCTATTAATGGTCTAAAATTCATTATGTTTTATGCAACGATAAATTTAAAAGCAAAACATTGTTCTCCCATTGAAAGAAAATATGAGCCACGTTTTTTCCATTTATTGTAACCATGAAGGGCGCACATTGAAATGTTATATAAACAGACACTGGATGCCTTCCTAGATTTTATGACTCTTTTGGGACTTGTAAATTTCTCCGCCATCCTCATTTGGAGATACAAATCAAAATCCATGCCACAGGAATAGCATTTTATTCTATTTACCTTGCAGGACTGGAGCAGGTATTTAGTAACACTGCATCCAGGAGTACAGCTTTCAAGCTTTTATACAGAGGACATGAGTCAATGGAAATGAAAACAAGCCATGTGCTGCATATGTTCTCTAAGCCTTGGAAAAGAAAAGTAGGATTAGGGTCTGACCATATCATCTACTACATTTATTTACATAGGGGTCCCTTTACTAAGTGGCAGTACGTTTTTGCATTTACTGTGTGTTTTGCAAAAATATCAACATGTGGAAAGTGCAAAAGCGGTGTGCTAACTGTTGGGGTATGGACAGCATGTTCCCCGGCAGTTACCACACAGAAAGGTACCCTAATATGTGGCAGCAGCATTCGTAATTAACAAGGGTCCACTTAAAGCCACCCACGCTAATTGCAACATTGACTGCACCGATATGTATCCTGAAGCTAACCACAACATGCTCTCCATGTCCACTCTACCCCAACCAGCCCATTCTCCATCTCATTGTGCGATGTGTAGTTACCGCAGCAATTAGTGTGCAGTAAATGTCATGCCTGCGCAGTAACAGTTACCACAGCTGCACGTTAACAGTTACAGCACACTAATTCCTGTGGTAACTGCTCAATGTTCCTTAGTAAAAGGGCTCCATATAGTACAAATCTTTTATATGTTCCCAGATTGCAAGCTCTTCGCAGAAGTAAACCCCTTATTTATAAAATCTGTATTGATTGTATTAAACATTAAGGGACCCATCTACTAACCTATGTCAGCTATTTAATGCAAAAAATAGCCATGTGCTAACAGTTGCAGCAGCATATTAACTATTACTGCACTGTCGTTCCTGCATTAAACATCTAACATGGAAATGATCATTTTGGGGTGTGCAATGGGTGTGGAATAGGCAGAAACTGCACCTATATTTAATACTCCAACCCAACAGAGGTTAGGTCGAGAATGTCTATCCATCTGTCTGTCCATTTGGGGGCAAAATATCTTTCCAAAAATATAATGGAATTGGATGAAACTTGGCATGTGAAAATAACTTGTAGAAAGCCATGATTCTGAATATGGGCCAAACAGACTGGAGGCTTCCAGAGCTATGAGCCCCTCAAAAAAATTGTCCAATGCACTTCTATGGGAGAAGACGTTCCAGCTTTTGTAGCATAGAAGCTTAAGTACAGTGAAGCATAGCAGTTAGGGAGCTGCTCCTTTTAAATTCCCTCTCCTCATTTTCTGCTCTTCCAACCTCCCAATCTGCCTCTACCCCCAAAAATTGCACCCCCACAATTGCCACCCCACCCCACACAGTGCCCGAACACCTAAAAATACCCCTTGCAACTGTACTAATAACCCACCAAATGTCCCCACCACAAAAAATACTCCCACACAACTTGTAAACTTCCCTATCCCAGGAAACTACACTTCCACAATTGCCCTACCACACCACAAACTGTCCCTACCCCAAAAAACTACCACTGGATCTACTAACTACCCAGCCCCAAAACTACAACCCATCATAACACAACTGCTTCACTCCAACAAACAACTACCCACAAATGCCCCATTCCCCAAAAAAACTCCTTACAATTGTCCCACCATCCTACAAACTGCTGCATCCTCAGATCCTACCCACTGCAACTCTTTTACCACCCACAAACGGAATAGGACCTGTACATCTGTGTGCTTCAGCCCACCTCTCCTCTCCACCTTCATCCTGCCCCCTCCCATCTCCATCCATTGCTCCCCGCACAAATCCTCTGTATTTGCGGGGAGCGCTGGGGCTAAAATTCCATCCCAGGCCTGTTTGCAGATTGTACGTCCAACTTGGAAGTACAACCCCGCTATTTGGGGCTCAGATTCAACCCTAATTGTTCCTTACTTTTCTTTGTTCCTATTTGTTCATATGTAACTTTAATGTTCTTGTTAATCTGTTAATTTACAGCCTTGACATTCTGATAAGGCGGCATATAAAAGTAGTTAAATAAATAATTCCCTGGAGTATATTCAGTGTGCATATTGCCATTTATAACAGAGGTACTAGGTAGACGGCAGCTGGAACAGTTACACCAGTCACTAGCAAATATGTTAAAGAGAATTGGACCAAGGACAGATCTCTGCAGCACATCACTGGTAACATTCTTCTCCCCAAACTGAGCTCTACCTGTACTCTTTGTCGCCTACCACTCAACCCATTTCCTTAGGGTCCATCCCTAGGGCACTCACTTTATTTATAAGTTGCCTGTGAGGAACAGTGTCAAAGGCTTTACTGAAATCGAAGTACATCACATTTAGAGCTCTCCCTGGGTCCAACTCTTGGGTCCAACCAAAGAAATTAATTAGATTTGTCTGACAAGACCTGTCTCCAGTAAAATCATGCTGCCTCCGATACAGTAATCCATTATATTACAGAAACCTCACTATCCTCTGTTCTAGCAGCATTACCATTAATTTACTTACAACAGAGTTCAGACTAACCGGTTTGTAGTTCCCAATCTCATCTTTACATACACTTTTGTGTAAAAGGACCACATGTGCCTTTCTCCAGTCCTCTGGGAGCACTCCTGACTGTAAAGAAGCATTCAAAAGGTCAGACAGTGGACCCACTAGAACTTCCCCAAGTACCTTCAATACTCTCAGATGTATCCCATTGGGCCCCATTGCTTTGTCTATTTTTAATTTAGCTAGTTCCTCATGAACACAGACTTCTGAAAATGGTTCAAGATCCTCCTCACTTCTGTTCTTATTTGTCGGTGTTTTTGGATAAGCAGCATGGAATCTGCCTACCAGTTTTATTAGCGCAATGTGTAAAAGCAAATAAATAACTAACCGTAAAAAGGTCTGAAAATCGGGAAAAAGCCTATATGATCCAAAAACAACTCAAAACAATTTTTTGCATATCCTTTTTACACATGTACAGGCAGTACAAGAATTTTTTTTTTCACATATCAGGCAAGCAGTTTTAAAAAGACCATTTTCTAGTGTAAAGCATTGTTTTGCTTGCTTTTGAAAATTATCCTCCTATTTTACATCTAGAATGACTGACCTATTTATTTTTTCCAGTAGTAAAGTCAATTCAGAAATATTGTGATTGATATTCAAAAGATTTTTGTAATTAACTTCAGCAATTGACTGGACAAATTTTAGCTTTTTGATTTCCCGCCCTGACCAGTTACATTTTATCCTCCCCAAAATTCTGAAATTAAATTAAATCATCCATAAATGCCTTTTGGGCTTGATAGATCTGGATGAAATATTGTACTGTAAATAGTCTCATTTTTTTATTTAGCTGGGTAACTTTGGGAGTGATGCTGTTAAACTGGCCCCCTTCAAAAATTTACTAGGAGTGAGTTCAGAAATCTTTGAAACCAGTTTCACTAGGCCCTAAATTTATGATCCTACAAAGTTTATGGCAAGAAAAAAGGTCAGGTGTTTACAGTGATTTTCAGCACCAGGCACCTTACACAGGAGCCTAAATCTAGGTAAATTAATAGCAGCCCTAAATTTTCAGTTATATGGGCTGACCACAAAAGTGTTTGTTTTTACATCATGGGCTACAGGCAATGCATACATTTTGGACATTTAAGTCATTGAATAGCCAGAATTTATGCATCTTAGTTGGGGTGGGAATAGGAATGGGCCAGGGGCTGGCTTTAAAGTTATATGGAGAACAGCAAAATTCAGTATATGCCCATCTTCAGAGTTACTAGGTTATCCAGTTCCAGCAGTGAAATTTTAAGCCAGTCCTGGATTTCTGACAGTTTCATACTGATGCATTATGGGACCTGTAGCACTGATTCCAATGGGTAACATCAGGCACTACAAATATCATACTGCATTGCAATGCAAATTTAAAACCAGAACTGACAAAAAAAATCTCACTCCTGTAACTGTGTAACTTGGCAACTACTACTACTACTACTACTATTTAGCACTTAGAGAGCGCCACGCATGCAGCGCTGTTCAGCTGACCTACAAGAGGCAGCCCACATACAAAAGCGTAACTCTGCATCTTAGGGGTATGTTTACTAAACCGTCTTAACGTGCACCCGGCGATAGTGTGCAAGCTGCCATAAAAGGAGTGGGCGTTTCGATCTTAATGTAGCAAAACGGGATTATCACGCGATAACGTGCGCTGTGCACATTATCGGGCGAGACGCCACTAAGCATGTTAACGCGCGGTAATCTTAAGTAGGCGCGCAGACATGCAAACACAGAAACAGAGGTGTAGCACTATATCCCTACCCTTGTTTTACATCTCCCTCTTTGTTGTTGCTGTGTTTCTCTTCCCATCTGTTAGCCATCTTTGTCCACCGACTGTTCTCTGTTTCTATCCCTTTCTTCTTTGATTTTATGGCGTTCGTTTTCTGGCTCTTTTTCGCAGCCCTCTCCTTTTAAACAATTTTATGTATTGTGAACCGCCCAGATGCTAACTGTATTGGGCGGTATATAAAGTTTTAATAAATATAAACATAGCACAATGGTTAATACACTGACTGATAGTACAGGGGTCATGAGTTTGATCCCTCAGTGTACCTAATGCATATGGCTGGCTGAGGCATTAGCTGTTATGTGTAAGTATTGCTTTTTGAGGCATGTTATGTATATTTTAATTAGTGCTCCCAGCAAACACACCCTCACGTGCCGTAACCGAAGGTGCCGCATAAGGCACTCCATAGGGCACATTATAAAGTGCACTGTCCGCCAAGGCACCCTATAAGGCGCTTTATAGGACACCTTATAAGGCACCTCATAAGGCGCTTTATAGGACACCTTATAAGTCACCATAGAAGGTGCTTTATAGGGTGCCTTATACGGCGCACTATGGGGCGCCTTATGAAGCACCTTATGGCTACAGTACTCTGAGGGTGTTTTTGCTGACAGCACTAATGTACATTAAAAACAGACAATGCCTTGGACAGCCCTATCAAATAACCCCACTGTGGGTGTGAACCCATGACCTCTGGCTCCACAGGCAGCGAAGTAACCAGTGGGCTATAGCTGCTAACAGTCCCTTGGCTGGCTACAGAAGGACTGCAGGTAACCACACAAACTGTCTGCTGTGGTTACCAGGATAGGGTTAAACCACCTGTACCCATGATTCACTGCAGATGCGAATCAGCAGTCTACAGATGATCACAAGATGGGATATGCATCCCCACAGCACCTCGGCCTGGTAGGGGGGTACTGACCGTGTGTGTTACTGGCACAGAGTAGCTACAGACTGTCACATTGTGCGGGTAGTGTGCTCACCCTAAGGGTGAGGTGGGGCGCCCAGCACCAGGTTCACAGCACCTTTCATAGCTAACATGTGCTATGCTGCATGTCACCATCAGTGCTACTGTGTGTGATAGGTAATTCCTGGAAACACACCTAGAATACATCTGTGTCCATCTGTATTTCTCAGTCATGTCTAGCCCTATGTGCTATGATGCACCCAGAATAGTGCATATTCTGTGTTGGTGCCATGGTTACATGGTGGAGGTGTTTGAACCCCTAGGCAGATTATGTGCCACCACCCAACCCACCCTCTGGGGCTCAGGGTGGGAAATAGGATCTCCCACCAACAGATCCACATTCTACCCCACCCCCTGCAATGGTGGCAGTAGAGGGGACCATCAACCCCAGTCCTGCTGGGGAACAGACACCCTACAGGACAGTAAATGCAGATCTGTACACATCCATAAAGCAATAGCAGACAGAGACAGTAGGCCTGAAAATGCTCAGATGCCCCACCCCATTATCTGACATTCTCCACCAGCAGGCCTCCAGCCACTGCACCCTGCAAGGTGTTCCAGCAAAACACATACAAGCTGCAGACAGTCTGCTAGCTAGTCCATAGTGCATGTACCAAGAACTGGGAAGTCAGCATACACACCAAGCAGATACATCAGTGGTTGGGCCCCAAAAGAAAACCCACAAATATCACATGGGAAAAAAAATACTATATAGCACTATGGGGGAACCTAGCCATGCCGTGGTCACTGCTCAGTCAGGGTGAGAGTGACCTCCCAGCAGGACATGCTGTGGCCACCCTGTCCGTGCAGGTGGTGGCCGGGCACTACAATGCCCATGCCATTGCCCTATGCCCTGTGCAGATGCAGCCAGGCCAGGCCACCCTATCCAGGCTATTCCCACAGTAACTTGCTCCTCATTATGCACATTGGCAGGCCAATACTGGCAACAATGCAAGCAGTGTGGGCTGTGGAGGGTGTTGGCAGCCACGACACACTGGATAGACAGACACACACTCCACACACCTATGCCAGCATTGTGCAACTTTAGAGATGTTTGGCAGCCCTGGCCACCACACCAGTCCTGGGCACAGTGCAGGCATGGCTATGGTACGCAATACTGTTGGGGTCACTCTGTCAGACACCAGACCTGAGGCACACTCCACAGCAGTGGTTCTTAACCAGTCCTCCTTGAACCCCTAGGCCAATCGGGTGTTCAGGATAGCCCTAATGAATATGCATGAGATATATATGCATTAGAGATATCCTGCCAACCTGACTGGTTTGTGGCCCTCTAGGGCTGGATTTGGAGACCCCTGCCTTACACCTCTGTCATGTAAGATTGTGAGTGGGCAAGGTGCAGATGTCCTAGACATCAAAAGGGTATATATAATGTGTCACATGCCTCCTCAATTCTCACCACCACCAAAAAGTTGTCTAATAGACAATATTTTGCTGGTGGTGAGAAGAAAAGAGGCATGTGACAAATTCTATCTAACCTTTTTGATGTCTTGGGGATCTGCACCTTGTCCACTCACAATCTTACATGACAGAGGTGTAAGGCAGGGGTCTCCAAATCCAGCCCTAGAGGGCCACAGACCAGTCTTGGGCAAGCCACTTAGCTCTCCATAGCCCATGTTCCCTGTAAATTAGTTATCTCCAAGTTATGATGCCCTGTTCAATGTAAACTGCACTGATGCAGAATAGCACGGTATATAAGAGAATGTAAATAAATATATTAACTTGCTATGTTTGGAAGATATACTAATTAGACAATGAGCTTGGGGCACAGGAATAGGTCTTCTATGTAAACGGGGGAGGGGATAGATAAGATGTAAAACTCAATAAAGATGAATATTAAAAAAAAATTCAGATGTTCACATTATGCGTACAGGACGTGCAGGTTCTTTGATCACTAGAAAAGCCAGTAATAGCCCGATGGCACCCATCCCATAATAATCAACACTATTTTACCCAAAAATATTTTTTTATTAAGTCATAACAGAGACACAGTAGGGAGAATGGTATAAGTAAGTCCAAAGAACACAGAAGGATATGAAGCAAAATACATTTCTTATTAAACGCTGAACGTTTGCTTATATGCTGAAAGATACCCGCAGAAGATTTTCATGCCTAAGTTAACTATTCACCAGTACACACGCTGAAACAGTCTTTCCCTACAGGTACAAGATGTTTAAACCACCTCAAACCAGGCGTAGAGATAATGGCGCTCCTGAACTTTATGCCTGGTTATGAAATCCTCTACGCATTTCTCTGCATTGGGTGCAGATCTTATTAGCATTTCATTTTAATACACACAGCTCATTTGGATATTACTTAAATCCACTTGGCATTGTTGTGTGTGCATACTTTTTTTTTGCTATTTACGCAAACGTTAATCTCTTCTCTGCATTTGGCATAGCGATACTAGTGTGTTTATATTGCATTATCTGCGCGCAAAGGGCATGCTAGTCTTTCTGCATCAGCCTGTTAGTATTAAGGGTTGATTTGGCAACCAAAACAGTTGGGAGGGGCTGCAATCTGGGGCAGACAGTTAGCACCCTGATATACTGAGGATTGAGAAAACCAAACATAAACCCTGGCTCTGTATTAAAACTGAGCTAAAAAGAGAGTAACCTGCTCCTGAGCCTTCATACTGCCACAGGTCTGGACTAAGCTTGAATGCTTGTTATTACTAAAGCACCACTGGAACAGTTTTTGATTTTGGGAAGTTCTTGCTCTTGAAAAGATGTAAAAGAGCAGAACCCAAGATAGTCTGCAAATCCTTCTATCTTTTAGGGACTGAAAGTGTTTGTAGCTCTAGTCAGACAGAATACTTAAGTTGATTTTAGTTTTTAGTTTAGCAAGATTAGTCTAGAGGCAGTATTTACACATTTACACTTTTGCCTAGGGCCTAGAGAGATTTTTTTTGGTTAATATTATAGTTAGGTGCACATGGAATCTGAGGACTGGACTGCCTGCAGTGTGGGACCACCACAGAACTGGGAGAGGCCGGGATCTCAGCTGCTGGCAAGGTAGCTGCTTCCCAGTGTGGATCTTAAAGAAGTCATCTAGCAGTTAGATTATATGTGCATCACCATACACTGGCCAGAGCCCTGATCTAATGGAACTCCATTAGCTTAAAGGCAGCAAAGGTGATAAAAGAATCTATAACGTCAAGGGCTGTTGCACAGCTGGGCAATACTTGCATAAACAAACTAATGCACACATTTATTTCCACTGAGTGGGACACTGATATTAAGAAACACTGGCATTGAAGTTGCTAATGTTGATGTTTCACTGCAAGCAGACAAAAAAGTATTTGCATTTCTTTATATTAATGTTATCATATCCATGTTAGCTGAAAGTGCCACATTGCATTCTTCACTGTTGCTTGTGCATATTAAGCTAACTTGTTTTTTCTTTATCTAATCAGAAATCCTCATTACTTTTCCTTTAAATTAATTTATACATTTAAATAAATTTAGCATTTTTCATTCAGGTACAATATCCTTACCGTGTCACTTTGGGGTATGTTTACTAAACTGCGGTAATCGTACATAACGCGCGTTATGTAACGTTAACGATTGTAAGCGCATCATAACGTGTGTTCTGACGCACTTACGATCGTTAACGTTACATAACGCGCGTTAATCGTAGTTAACGATCGTAAACTCCCGCGGTGCGGTAAAACACCGCAGAAGGTGGAGAGAGGGCAGAGAGAAGGGGTCAATGGGTGGAGAGTGGGCGGGGAGAGGCTCCCTTCACACTAACACACTGATCTGAAGAGCTCAATTCCAATGCAGAATGAAAACCTGCTGTTAAAAGCACATTACAGGGGAGAGAAACCATTTCAGTGTCAGCAATGTACAGCCCAGGCAGGGAAACCTAAAAAAAAGTGATGTGTGATACATGTGCACAGAACAAAAGAGCACAGAAACACTGAAAACGACCCCAACAAACTTGAAAAAAAACATAACCAAGCTGGCCAATAGTGGTAGCAATGAGAAACATCAACCCCTCCCCCCCCCCGAGTAAGCTCCATAGAACAGATATAAATCGTGGAAGGGTCTATAATCCGTCCCCATACAAAGTGAATGAGCCCACAGTGAAATAGCGCTGCTCAGGGTTTTCCCCCCATCGAACAGGGTTCCTATGGCGTGCACATGTCCCGCAACATCAGGGCGGGCATGTCGGAACGGCAACTGGACAGATGCCGGAGAAGGGGATACAGAGGGTCGCAGGCGGCACCTGCTGTGGTGCAGCTGGGCCACAGTGCGGACTAGGGTGATGCCTAGATGGCCCATACGAATGCTGAAGCAGCAGAGCAGCCAGACAGCAACTGATGAAGGCCCAACATGGGCACGACTGTGTTTCCCACAGTGTCACAGGGGATAGTACACAGCAGTTAACCCCAAGGGCACGGAACATTGGCAGGCGGTGCTGGGGGGAAGCGTGGACATCTATGCAGGCACCCCTACCCCAGAACCCGCACCATAGGCAGCCGCCTACCTGCACACTGGATGGCCTGAGACTGCGCACCACAAGCACCACCAGCAGAAGGGCATGTCAGCATGGTGGCTGAGGGATACTGGTGGTGGAGGGGGCAGTGGCAGCTGCCCAGAGCAGACCGTGGCCTAGCCCTGTGTAGGTGGGTGCCGTGTACTACAACAGACGGGCCCTGTCTGATGAACAGTCATGGTATCACCAAGGAATGCACTGACTCTGTGACAACAAGGTGGTGCAGTGCACAAAACAGGTGTATTCAGAAGCAGCGGGTCACAGGTTCAAGTCCCAGCTGTGGTTCCCGCCGACCCAGTCCCCATATTTTACCCACTACTACAACGTGCTAATACAGACAGCACCTTTATTGCAGATGACGTAAACATGCCCAAGACACCTACATTTTACCCTACAGAGCACAGACACCATAAACATGCACATTACCTAGAGCAGAGCCTCCCAAATGCAGTCCTGGAGGGCCAAACACCATTCAGGTTCCATGCTGCCTTTGATAAAGATGCCTGTGCTGCATTTCTATGCGCCACCCCCATGGTATGCAGATGTATCTCATGCATATTCATGAGGGACAGCATGAAAACCTGAACAGTGTTTTGCACCGCAGGTCTGGAGCTGGGAACCTCTGCCGTAAAGCAGCAGCCAACAGAGGCAGACACAGCCGCACCCACAGGCCCCATTATCCAAAGCCTCCTGGGGAGGCAGGACATTGGGCTCTGTGTGCATCTCCCAATACTAGCACTTGCAAACCTTAGTAATGCCACCCTAAACCGGGGAATATGGTACACATCTATCAGAAGGTTGCTATGAGTACTGGCAGATAGCAATTCCTAGGTTAAGTACACTTTTCTGAATGAGCTGCATCATAGCAACCTTTCTGATGTCTGTGGAGTGTGCTACAGGTCTTGTGTCTGACAGTGTTTACCAACCTGGGGAGTGACTCCTACAGCATTGTGTACCATAGCCATGCCTGCACTGTGCCCAGGACTTGTGTGGTGGCCTGGGCTGCCCAACACCTCTATAGTTGCACAATGCTGGCATAGGTGTGGGGAGTGTGTGTCTGTCTATCCAGTGTGTGGTGGCTGCCAACACCCTCCACAGCCCACACTGCTAGCACTGTTGCCAGTATTGGCCTGCCAATGTGCATAATGAGGAGCAAAGTACCGTGGGAATAGCCTGGATAGGGTGGCCTGGCCTGGATGCATCTGCACATGGCATAGGGCAATGGCTCGGACATTTTAGTGCCTGGCCACCACCTGCACGGACAGGGTGGCCATAGCATGTCCTGCTGGGAGGTCATTCTCACCCTGACTGAGCAGTGAAAATGGCATGGCTAGGTTCCCCCATAGTGCTTTATAGCATTTCTTGCATGTGATATTTATGGGTTTTCTTTTGGGGCCCAATCACTGACTTATCTGCTTGGTGTGTATGCTGACATCCCCGTTCTGGGTACATGCATCTTCTCCAGGACCATGCACTATGAACTAGCTGGCGGACTGTCTGCAGCAAGTATGTGTCTTGCTGGAACACCTTGCAGGGTGCAGCGGCTGGAGGCTTGCTGCTGGAGAATGTCAGGTAATGGTGGGGGGCAGCTGAGCATTTCCAGGCCTGCTGTCTGTTTGCTATTGCGTTATGGATGTGTACTGCTCTGTCTGTTCCCCAGCAGGGCTGGGGTTGCTGGTCCCCTCTACTGATGCCATTGCAGGGAGGTAGACTGTGGATCTATTGGTGGGTGATCCTGTTTCCCAACCTGAGCCCCAGAGGGTGGGTTGTGTGGTGGTACATAATCTGCCTATGGGTCCATACACCCCCCCCTTCACCTACAGCAGGTAACGATGGTACCAACACAGGATATGCACTATTCTGGGTGCAGCATCGCCCATAGGGACTAGACATGACCGAGACATACAGCAGGACACAGATGTATCCTAGGTGTGTCTAACTGAACTACCTATCACACACTGATGGGGACCTGCAGCATGGTGTATTTCAGCCATGAAAGGTGCTGTGGACCTGGTGCTGGGTGCCCCCACCTCAACATCAGGGTGGGCACTGTACCCGCACAATGTGACTGTCTGTGGCAGTGCCACACATGATCTGTTCCCCCTACAAAGCCGAGGTGCTGTGGGGGTGCATACCCGATCTTGTGCCCATCTCTCGACTGCTGATTTGCATGTGCAGTGCATCATGGGTATGGGTGGGTTACCCCTATCCTGGTAACCACAGCAGACAGTTTGTGTGGTGACGTGCAGTCCTGCAGCCAGCCAGGGCTTTGTTCACATCCTTATAAGGTGTCCTATAGGGGACATTATAGGGTGCCTTGGCTGACAGTACACTTTATAATGTGCCCTATGGAGTGCGTTATGGGGTGCCTTATGCGGCACCTTAGGTTATGCCACCGTGAGGGTGTGTTTGCTGGCAGCACTAATTGAAATACACGTCACATGCCTCAACAATCGCTACTTAAATGTAAAGGGTGCTGCCTCAGCCAGCCTTATACATTAGGCCCACTGGGGAATCGAACCCATGACCGCTGTACCATCAGTCAGTGTTGTAACCATTGTGCTACAGCTCTGTTGCTATGCTTGTATGCCTGCATGCCTTCTTAAGATTAACGCGCGGTAACGTGCCCTGTAGCGCTCGTTCATTTATGGCGCCTTGTAACGCGCGTTCTCGGCACATTCTCGGAAACGATGTACTGCCCATGTCCTTATTTGGGGTTTCTATCTCTACCGAGGCTCCTAACGCGAATCGCACTAACGCAGTTTAGTAAACATACCCCTTTGTGTTCTTTATGCTTAAACAACAACTTTTCCTTTTAGTGACAGCCCCTCCCCCTTACCTCTGGGGCAATCTATCGTGGGTGTCTGTTGTGACCTCATTGAAGGGTGGTACCATTGCTCTACCTTGCCAGGCAGGAGGGAGTCAAGGTCCCAATAAGATGATCCATAGCAAAGGAAACAGGGGAGCATGGACTGCCTGCCCCACCCACCTAAGGAAAGGTTAGATTAAGGGGTTCTTTTACTAAAGGACACTAGCTGTTAGTGTGCGTCTGATGCCTCTTAAAGATTTGTGTTGGGCACACGTTGACAGCTAGCATATGGCCATGACAGCACCATTGGATTTTTATGCTCTCCATGACTGGGTGGGGTGAGCGCTGCACAGGCAGTGCATCCGTGCTACCTACATGATGGACTAGTAGCACTGGTATACTTGCTGCCACGTTCTCAGGTTGCATTGAGTGCACCTACTCCATTGTTGTGCCTCAGTAGGGCTGTGGGCACCACAGTAACTGCCGGGGAACATGCTTTCCATACTCCTGGCAGTTAATGCTGTAGTGTTTCCCTAACATGCTATGGGTTTGTACGCTATTGGCATGTTAAGTGCAACACCACAGCATCCTTTAGTAAAAGGGCCCTTAAGTCTGTCTGAAAACAGGTGCTTAACTTTTCAGTTCCTAAACAGAGGTGCTCAGATTTTTCTAAATATCAGCCTTTTACTTGTTCATTCAACATTTGCATTTTGCATTTTAGCTGTGATTATCCATAGCTAAAATAAGGTCTGAAGCTACCAATAACATGGAGGAGATCATTCAAAAACGTTTGGTGAGGCTGTGTTCATCTGCACTCCTTTAGGGAAAGACCATGAAGGAGAATGAGTTTTCACATCTGACACAGGAAGCAGTTTCATTCAAATCGTAACCTGTCACCCACTTAGTTGTATAACATCATTGTCGATCCCTTGGTTGTTGTTGTTGTTAAGTGCCGTCGAGTCGGAGTCGACTCATGGCGACCCTCTGGATAGCTATCCTAAATTGTGTTTGGTCTTCAGTCAGGCGACTCATTGTTGACAGACTGGTACCCGTAGCTGCTGTTATTGTATCAATCCATCTCATTGCTGGCCTTCCTCTTTTGTGTTGACCTTCTATCTTGCCAAGCATGATGTCTTTCTCTAATGATCTCTCTCTTCGCATGATGTGTCCAAAGTATGAAAGTCGAAGTCTTGTCATCTGAGCTTCTAAAGAAAGCTTAGGTTTGATCTCCTCTAGTACCAACTGATTTGTTCTTCGGGCAGTCCATGTTACACACAGTATTTGCCGCCAGCATCATAATTCAAAGGCATCAATTTTCTTCCTGTCTATCTTTTTCACTGTCCAGCTTTCACATCCATATGATGTTATTGAAAATACCATGGCTTGAACAAGTCGAATCTTTGTATGGAGAGAGACATCTCTGCTCTTGAGAATCTTATCTAGGACTTTCATAGCCATTCTGCCAAGAACAATGCGTCATCTGATTTCTTGACTGCTTGTTGTTTCTTTATTGATAGTTAATCCAAGCAGGTTAAAGTTGTTCACGATTTCAATTTCTTCTACTTCAACAATGAACCTGTTGATTATGCCAGTTGTCATGATCTTAGTCTTCTTTACATTAAGGTGCAGGCCCATTTTGAGACTATGTTCTTTGATTGAGAGAAGCAAATGTTTCAGATCATCTTCACTTTCAGCCAGTAATGTGGTATCATCAGCAGTCGATCCCTTGGTTATCACTAATAATATATAACGCTTGAAAAATAAGCAGAAGATAAATGACTAGACATGTGTAATGAGGCGGAGGTTAAGGACTGTTAAACTGAGCTGGACACGCTCCAACTCACTGGTGTCAAATTATGCAAGGTCAATACTTTTAAGTATTCTCCAAGACAATTTATGAAATCAAAGAATGGTCTACATACCTATCTCTCTGGGAGGTTAGTAATTCACAGCATTGTCTATCACAGTCCTATAATAAACCACATTTAAGCAACAGCTAAAACAATCCATCTCTGTCACTTGTCCTATTGCAAGGGCCCTGCTGCTTTATTCTTTCTTGAAAGTCATGCCACAGTGGATGACTCTGCATATGCATTGCTTAAATTGCTCTACTCAGAACATGCATTAGCCTCCATTGACACCAAACCGCTGAGGGAAGGTTTTAGAGAGGGGGCAATCAGAGGTCCTCCACTGGTATCTTGATCCACTGCTAAGTGAGGGCAATTGTCAATTCACTGACAAATCTATCTATCTATCTATCTATCTATCTATATCAAAGAGAGAGAAAGAAATAGTATTAGTAATAAGAGGCACCCAAGGTGAAGTCTCACCTATGTTGAGTTTAAATATTTGATGCAGGTTTGTTGATAATATTCTTATTGGTACTATAATGCTTTCGCCATAAACTCACTATGCGCTAATATTTACATCTGCTCATCAGGACACACAATTTCTCTGGATTAATTTACACATATATGCTTGGCTATAATCTATTTAGGTGGGATAGAATGGGCAGAAAAAGAGGAATAGTAGCCTTTTATGTCCAAAACAAAATTAAAGCAGCTGAAATGAAAGGGGGTGTGGGGAAAAAAGAAGCACTGTAGATCATTTTGGAAAGAGGAGATGGCACTATCATCAACAATGGTATAGTGTACCAACCTCCAACTCAAACAGAAAAAAACAGAGGCTTCATAAATGATATTGAAAAGGTGTTAATGAAGGGAGAAGTGATGATACTGGGTGACCTTAATCTACTGGATGTGGATTGGAGTATCCCATCTGCAAATCTGGAAAGAGACTTTGCTGAGACAAATGGTGCTGGAACTCCCCAGAGAAGTGTTGATACTGGATCTAGTACTCACCAATGGAAATCGTGTGTTTAATGTCTGAGTGGGTGCCCACTTGATCAGCAGTGATCACATGGTGTGGTTTGAGGTAAAAGTCAATGAAGAGCCCATTGCAGCAAACTCAAAAGTCCTAGATTTCAAAAATGCTGACCTCAGTAAATGGAAAGTATCTGAAGGAGAAGCTGGCAGGGTGGGAGAAGATAAAGGAAGCGGACAGGCAGTGGCTAGACTGAAAGAGGTGCTAGAGAGGGGAATTTTAGAAAGGCTGTCCAAGTGCAATCTGGTTAAGCCAGAACATCTGGAAAAAAAGCAGGGATGTTCAGGTGCAGACATGATTTCATAAATATTTACATGCCTGATATGGACATTTTCAGGGGCATCTACATAAATATTCCCAGTATAATATTCCAGGAAAAAGATTTAAGTGTCATTTCTATCCCAGTGGAGGTGGTAGAGATGAGGACAGTATCTGAATTCAAAAAAGCATGGGACAAACAGAGGATCGCTAAAGGAAAAAAGGGGACTGTTGTAGTTGTTTCTTTGGTAGGACAGACTAGATAGGCCATGTGGTCTTTTTCTGTCATCATTTTTCTCTGTTTCTATTGTGGATAATACGTTGAAACCTTCTGCCCAGTGTGCGGTGGCGGCCAAGAAAGCAAATAGAATGCTAGAAATCATAAGGAAAGGAATGGAGAATAAAACAAAGGATATATATCTCTGTATCGTTAGATGGTGTGACTGTACCTTATGTGCACTTCTGGTCATCATATCTTAAAAAGGATATGCTGTAGCAGAATTAGAAAAGATACAGAGAAGAGCCACCAAAATGGTAAAGGGGATGGAAGGATACCCCTATGAGGAAAGATATAAAAGGTTAGGGCTCTTCAACTTGGAAAAGAGACAGCTGAAGGGAGATATGATAGAGGTCTGTAAATTAATGAATGGATTAGAACGGTAAACATAGATTGGCTGTTTTTCTCCATCAAAAAGTAGAAAGACTAGGGGACATGCAATGAAGCTACAATGTAGCCCATTTAAGACTAATAAAAGAAAATATTTTTTCACTCAACATGTAATCAAACTGGAATTCGTACTGGAGCATGTAGGAACGGTCCATAAACCATTATTAAAGAGGACCCAGGTAATCCACTGCTTGGCCGAATACAAGCATTATGGAACCTGTATGTTTTTTTGGGAAACTGCTAGGTACTTGTGACCCGGATTGGCCACTGTTGGAAACAGGATACTGGGCTTGATGGACCTTGGTCTGACCCAGTATGATACTTCTCATGTTCTTGTGTTATGTCTAGGAATAGCCTAATGGTTAGAGTAGTGGCCAATAATAGAGATGCCATGGTTCAAATCATATTACTGCTATCACTGCATTTGTGCTGAGTACTAGGGATGATAGAGTTCTTTCTCCTTTACACCCTCTGAATGTTTTTCAGCCAAATGAACATTTTTCAGGTGCTAGTGCAGGTCTACACTTAGATACAACTCTGGACATCCAAGACATTTCAGAGATCAGGTGGGGACATCCAGATTTCTGGAAAAGCCCCGGCCATACCTCCACCATGCTCCCATTCAGACTTGAATGTCCTCATGCTAGGAAAGTCCACAGATCCAGCTTCTAAAATGACTCTGGCGATGTCTCTTTGCTTTGGATATCTCTGTGCCCATTTTCAGACATCCAAAGCATGAATAGGGCTTCTAAAATGACCCCCAAAGAGGGCAACAAATCTATGGGTCATGTTTACTAAACTGCGTTAACGTAGCAGCAGCTACGTTAAGGTGCGTTATGTAACGTTAAGGCGTGTTAACGTAACGTAACATAATGTAATGTTAACGCGCCTTAACGTAACGTTAAGGCGCGTTAATGTTCCTGGCCGTGGTACGTCCCGCAGACGGTGGAGAGAGGGCGGAGAGAAGGGGTCAATGGGCGGGGAGTGGGTGGGGAGAGGCCCCTTCCACACTAATGCGGGAAAATGAAGGGCTGAATCCTAACGCAACTGAAAACCTGGCGTTAGATGCACATTTGCAGGAGAGAGAAATCATTTAAGTGTTAGCAATGTACAGCATAGGCAGAGAACCCAAGAAAGGTGATAGTAGTGCTCCATTTGCAGCAACAGCATAGTGCCCAGGTATGAAAGGCCAGTTTGGTGATGGTGCAAATGGGGCATGGGGGCTGTAGGAGGGACATGCAGTGGGGGCAGAAAATGCAGATAGGAACGCATGCAGATAGGAACGCAGAAAATCAAAACCAGCAAGACAGCAACTGACCAGGGTCAAACATGCCCATGAGTCTGTGTCCCACAGTGTCCCATCCAGGGGACATTACCCAGCAGGTACCCCAAGGGGCACATAACAGTGACAGGTGGTGCCGGGGGAAGCGTGGACATCTATGTAGGCACCCCTACCCCAGAACCCACACCTTAGGCAGCCACCTACCTGCCCCCTGGATGGCCTGGGATGGCGCACCACTGGCACCGACAGCATATGGTCATGGCGGCATGGCAGAGGGGTGGGTGATTATGCTGGGGGGAGCAGTGGCACCCACCTGCAGTGGACCTAGGCTATGCCCTGTACCAGTACGTGGTGTGCAGTGCAGCAGAAGAGGTCTGGCCGAGGAACGTAAGGATAGTCCCAGGGACCACTATGCTGCTGTGGCAACAGTGTGGTGCAGTACACTCAGCCAGCATGTCCAAGAGCAGAGTTTCAGGTCCCATCTGTGGATCCTGCTGAGCATCTCCCCATAGTTTTAGCCCACAATGCAGCCACAACAACAACATGGGCAAACCCCAACGCAGCGGTGCACAGGGGTACGGACACCCACTCACAAGGGCTCCAATGTCCACAGCTTCATGGAGTGTCAGGCTGTTGGCCCCAGCACAGAGCTGCAGTTATCACCAGAGCACTACTATCACCCCTTGCACAGATTAGCAGTGTCGGCACTGTGATCAGGACCAGTGCGGCGGGTAGGGTTATCAACCACTTCCATCTCTGCACAATGCTGAGATAGGTGTGGGAGTGTGTATATGTCTCTCCATTGTTTTGTGTCTGCCAACACCTCACTGAGCCCACATTGTTCACACTGCTTCCAGCGTTAGCCTGCAAATGTGCATAATGAGGAGCAAGGTATTGTGGGTATGGCCCAGATAGGGTGGATTGGCCAGGATGCATCTGCACAGGGTGGAGGGCAATGGCTGGGATATTGTAGTGCTCAACCACCACATGCATGGACAGGGTGGCTACAGCATGTCACGCTGGGGGGGGGGGGGCACTCTCACTCTGACCGAGCCATGCATTATTTGTTTCCAGTGCATCTTGCCATGCATTATTTGTTTCCAGTGATACCTATGTGTTCCTGGTTCTGGGGCCCAATCATGGAGCTATCTGTTTGGTGTCTGTGCTGTGCATCCCACCTCTGAGTGCATAGGGCTCCCCTGTGAGTATGCACTATGGACTGGTTAGTGGGTTGCCTGTAGTTCACCTGTGCATGGTGGCCTTGTAGGATGCTGCAGGTGCAGTCTGACTGTGCTGTCTGTTGATGAATGGCAGATGGTGGCGTGGGGCAGTTGAGCCTACCCCAAGCATCATTGCTGGTCTGCAATGGTCACAGGTATGGCACTGGCCCTGCAGCCCTGGAGAGCTGTCATCTGCCAGCAGGACTGTGGTTGCTGGTACTACAGCCATTCTGTAGGGTGCAGGCACCCATCTCACCACACCCTCATCTACAAAAGGGGTGATTGAGGCCCCGTGGGGTATATAGTGCATGCTACTTAAACCCACAGTGGCAGTGCTACATAACCCTCATGCGAGTCTAGACACCCCACTGCCCTGATAACAGGTACCCATGGCAGCCAGACCTTAACATCGGGTATACACTAATCTGCGTGGTGTCCAGTCCCACAGGGCCACATGTGACTGCAGAACACAGCTAGAACAGATGTACTTTCGGTTGCACTGCTGGGCACACCTGTCGCACACTGGTAGTGATGGGAATGTGCAGTAGGACCTATCTCTAGCACCACATTTACTGTGGACCTAGTGCTGGGTGCCCATCCTATCCCTCAGGGTGAACATGGAACCTGTACAATGGCATGGTCTGTAGCAACTCTGTGCCAGTATCACGCACCATCAGTCCATCTTACCATGCTGCAGTACCGGAGAGGTGCAGACCTCATTTGGTGGTCAGCTGTAGGCCGCTGTTCTGCATGTGCAATGCATCATGGGTGCTGGTGGGGTTACCCTATCCTGGCACACAGAGCAGACGGTTTGTGCAGTGACCTGCAGTCCTTCTGTACCCAGCCATTGCTATGCAACAAGCAATAGAGGTATAGTCTACTGGTTAGTACACTGATGTTGTAGGCAGAGGTCATGGGTTCAATTCCTTGTTGTTCCCTCCTGTCCAAGGCAGATATTTTGCTTGTCTGTGACAGTCATATCTTTGCAGATCCGTGCTGCCAGCTCATAGTACCCTCACCACAGTTGCCAACAATCCTTATAAGGCGTTATAAGGCTCCTAATTAGGCACAGTACAATGCACCTTATTAGGCACAGTACAAGGCATGTTACAAGGCACCTTATTAGGCACAGTACAAGGCACGTTAAAGCACGTGCCTTGTACTGTGCCTAATTAGGTGCCGTGTAACGTGCCTTATAACGTGCCTTATAACTCGTGTTATAACGCGCGTTACCTGACACGACTTGCTATAATGCTGCCCCGCCCACTCCCTTATATGGGCATCTGTATCATCACCGCGAAACCTAACGCAAGTGACATTACCGCAGTTTAGTAAACATATCCCTATATGTAAGGAAAGTAAATTAAAACAAGAGGAAAAAGAAAATGATTTGGTACTCCAAAGATGAGGCTTCAGAAATAAAGTAAAAAAAAAAAAAAGAAGCATTAGGAGAATTCAGAAGATCACAAAAAGAGGAACACAGAAAAGAATACTGGATAAAGCTGAAAGAAGCAAAGCAAGAATTCAGGATGGCAAAAGCACACAAGTGGCTAAGATGTGAAGCGAGATAACAAGACTTTTTTCAGAAGTGGAATCACAAGACTCAAAGGTACTGAGGATTGATTTGTGGAATGTGACAAAAAAAAGTGTAGGTGCTAAACAAATACTTCTGTGTTTGCGAAAGAAAATCCAGAAGAAGGACCACACATAATTGACAAAGGTACTAATGGGAATAGGGTAGATGCCACACCATTCATGGAAGAAGATATTTATGAACAACATGTAAAACTGAAAGTGGACAAGGCCATGGGACCGGATGAGATATATGCCAGGATCCTGAGAGAGCTCTGAGAGGTTCTGGTGAGATACTTAAAGGATGTAACCCGCTTTGCCGCCCGCAAGCCCGGCTCTCCCTGCCTGCAACTCCTGCCCTATCGGGGCAGTGGGAGTGCTCCTGCCCAATCCGGGCAGTGGGAGCGAGAGAGCCCGCCCAGCACCACATTTAAGTAGCGGCGTCCCTACCGAGAGGGACCCGCTCTGCCGCCCGCAAGCCCGGCTCTCCCTGCCTGCAACTCCTGCCCTATCGGGGCAGTGGGAGTGCTCCTGCCCAATCCGGGCAGTGGGAGCGAGAGAGCCCGCCCAGCACCACATTTAAATAGCGGCGTCCCTACCGAGAGGGACCCGCTCTGCCGCCCGCAAGCCCGGCTCTCCCTGCCTGCAACTCCTGCCCTATCGGGGCAGTGGGAGTGCTCCTGCCCAATCCGGGCAGTGGGAGCGAGAGAGCCCGCCCAGCACCACATTTAAATAGCGGCGTCCCTACCGAGAGGGACCCGCTCTGCCGCCCGCAAGCCCGGCTCTCCCTGCCTGCAACTCCTGCCCTATCGGGGCAGTGGGAGTGCTCCTGCCCAATCCGGGCAGTGGGAGCGAGAGAGCCCGCCCAGCACCACATTTAAATAGCGGCGTCCCTACCGCGAGTGACCGCGAGTGCCGCCCGCGAGCCGGGCTCTCACTGGCTGCAACTCCTGCCCTATCGGGGCAGTGGGAGTGCTCCTGCCCAATCCGGGCAGTGGGAGCGAGAGAGCCCGCCCAGCACCACATTTAAGTAGCGGCGTCCCTACCGAGAGGGACCCTTTTTGCCGCCCGCAAGCCCGGCTCTCCCTGCCTGCAACTCCTGCCCTATCGGGGCAGTGGGAGTGCTCCTGCCCAATCCGGGCAGTGGGAGCGAGAGAGCTCGCCCAGCACCACATTTAAGTAGCGGCGTCCCTACCGAGAGGGACCCGCTCTGCCGCCCGCAAGCCCGGCTCTCCCTGCCTGCAACTCCTGCCCTATCGGGGCAGTGGGAGTGCTCCTGCCCAATCCGGGCAGTGGGAGCGAGAGAGCCCGCCCAGCACCACATTTAAATAGCGGCGTCCCTACCGAGAGGGACCCGCTCTGCCGCCCGCAAGCCCGGCTCTCCCTGCCTGCAACTCCTGCCCTATCGGGGCAGTGGGAGTGCTCCTGCCCAATCCGGGCAGTGGGAGCGAGAGAGCCCGCCCAGCACCACATTTAAATAGCGGCGTCCCTACCGAGAGGGACCCGCTCTGCCGCCCGCAAGCCCGGCTCTCCCTGCCTGCAACTCCTGCCCTATCGGGGCAGTGGGAGTGCTCCTGCCCAATCCGGGCAGTGGGAGCGAGAGAGCCCGCCCAGCACCACATTTAAATAGCGGCGTCCCTACCGAGAGGGACCCGCTCTGCCGCCCGCAAGCCCGGCTCTCCCTGCCTGCAACTCCTGCCCTATCGGGGCAGTGGGAGTGCTCCTGCCCAATCCGGGCAGTGGGAGCGAGAGAGCCCGCCCAGCACCACATTTAAATAGCGGCGTCCCTACCGAGAGGGACCCGCTCTGCCGCCCGCAAGCCCGGCTCTCCCTGCCTGCAACTCCTGCCCTATCGGGGCAGTGGGAGTGCTCCTGCCCAATCCGGGCAGTGGGAGCGAGAGAGCCCGCCCAGCACCACATTTAAATAGCGGCGTCCCTACCGAGAGGGACCCGCTCTGCCGCCCGCAAGCCCGGCTCTCCCTGCCTGCAACTCCTGCCCTATCGGGGCAGTGGGAGTGCTCCTGCCCAATCCGGGCAGTGGGAGCGAGAGAGCCCGCCCAGCACCACATTTAAATAGCGGCGTCCCTACCGAGAGGGACCCGCTCTGCCGCCCGCAAGCCCGGCTCTCCCTGCCTGCAACTCCTGCCCTATCGGGGCAGTGGGAGTGCTCCTGCCCAATCCGGGCAGTGGGAGCGAGAGAGCCCGCCCAGCACCACATTTAAATAGCGGCGTCCCTACCGAGAGGGACCTGCTCTGCCGCCCGCAAGCCCGGCTCTCCCTGCCTGCAACTCCTGCCCTATCGGGGCAGTGGGAGTGCTCCTGCCCAATCCGGGCAGTGGGAGCGAGAGAGCCCGCCCAGCACCACATTTAAATAGCGGCGTCCCTACAGGGCGGGCCCGCGCCTGAGGGCCTCGCCAGAGGGCCCTTTGGCGTGGCCCTTAGGCGGTGGCCACTGGCGGTGAAAGAGAGGAGTGCCTCCTCACCAAGACGTCAACATCCTTAACCGACCACGCCGAAAGCTGCGACGCGTCCACCTATCCCGGGAACGTACCCCCCACTTCACTGGAACACACGTGCGAAAGGCAGCCACGGCTTGAGCTCCCCAAACGGGTCTGAGCTCGCCAACCACGAGCCTCACGCACCTCAAGCTCCCCAAGCTGGGTAGAGCACACCAACCCTGCACAGCAACAACAACAAAACCGACCAGGTGAGTCTAACAAACTCATTCAACGAGGACAGTGAACTGCATGAAATCTGTGCACACATCATCAGACACCAGAAAACTACAAGCAAACTCCACACAAAACACCACAGCACACCACCATGATCACAACATGGTTTCTACCATTCAGCCTCCTCCTCACACATATCCTCTCACCAGACCCCCACCTCCACTACCTACCCCATAACCCACAATGGCACTCACCCTCCACCTGGCATTACATAGTTCCACAACGCAATCAGCCCGCCACACACAGCACATCAACATGAAGAGAAAAAGAAGCACACAAATCTCACCCCCTCGCACATTGTTCAACGGAGTCACACAACACAACAGAGCAAATTGCCATAGAACTCATAAACGCGAGGTCCATATGCAACAAGATACACACACTAGCAGACCACATAGAAGATCACCGACCAGACATTCTCTGCATTACAGAAACCTGGCTCAATACTACCGACACAGTTCTACTCAATCAATTAGTACCAGACAGCCACACAGCTTACAATTGCCCACGCACCCACAAACGTGGAGGAGGGGTACTTATAATTGCAAAGAAAAACCTGAAGTTCAAAACACACAGCTCCACCGCTACACCACAAAGCAACACGCTCAGCATCATGAACAAACACATGGCACTCTGCCTAACCTACAGAGCACCCCGAGCCCCTCCTGATGAACTGGCAGCAACGCTCGAAACAGCATGCGCCCTCATAGCAACTAACAAACCCACACTCATGCTAGGTGACTTCAACCTCAAGACCACCAACACCAAAGATGCCGATGCCTTCCTCCAAGCTATGACATCCCTTCAATACACCCAAATCATCAACGCCCCTACACACAGGCACGGATCCACACCAGACCTCATATTCGCAACCAACTCCCTAACTTCAAGAGGTCTAATCTCAACTCCTTCCGTCACCCCAGTCCCCTGGTCAGACCACCACATAATCAAGATCACACTGCAACTTCAAGAAGACAACCACAACGAACAAACCAACATTTCCCACACACAAAGGCGATTCAAGAAATTCGACAGAGACACCTTCCTACTGGACACATTAAATCAACTGTCAACAGAAACAGACAACCTGGAGTCTCAAATTATCAACTGGAACAACACAATATCCAACGCCGCCACAGCCACTGTTACCAGACCAGAGGAACACTGCAACAACAAGAGACAACACAAACCCTGGTACTCCTCAACCATACGACAAAAGAAAAGAGAACTCAGAAGGATGGAACGGAGATGGAGAAAATTCAAGACACCAGAAAACCAGCAAACATACCTAACAAACCAAAGACTATACACCGAACACATCAACCAATCCAAGAAAGAATACCACACAAACATGATAAACACATCCATAAACAAACCCAGGGAGCTCTTCGATATAGTGAAAATCCTCACAAAGGAGCAGAAAACTGAGGAGGAAATACAAATAGACCCGCAAAAATTTGCTGATCACATCAAAGACAAATTTCACTCCACAGAACCAACTGAAACCAGCTCTTCAACCCAGCCTGATTCATACCCTACGACATGGGACACCTTCTACCCTCCCTCAACAGAACAGCTCTCCCGCATCATCACAGCAATCAGAACAAGCACCGCCCCCACGGACCCCTGCCCAGTATCATGGATAAAGGCCACCAAATCAAGCCTCATCCACATCATACACGACATTGTGCTCAATTCACTCACCCAGGGTCTCCTGCCAGCTCAACTAAAACTGGCTACAGTACGCCCAATACCGAAGAAAACAACCCTCGACAAGAGCAACCCCGCAGCATACAGACCAATATCCAGTATACCTTTCCTGGCAAAAATCATAGAAAAAGCAGTGCAACAACAACTTCAGGAACATATTGACAACCATGCTCCTCTAGACGACAACCAGCACGGCTTCCGCCCCCAACATGGAGTCGAAACACTGCTGATATACCTCATAGACAACATCATCAGAGTCATAGACAACAACACTAAAGGCATCCTAATGATCTTCGTCGACATCTCCTCCGCCTTCGACACAGTTGACCACCCAACCCTCCTGGAAAGACTAAAGAAAATTGGGCTTCACGGTACCACGTTAAAATGGTTCCAATCCTACCTCACCGACAGGCAGTTACAAGTCAAGATAGGCCACAACACCTCTCAACCCATAAAAATCCGCCAAGGAGTACCTCAAGGATCCGCCCTCTCGGCCCTTCTGTTCAACATATACATCCAGCCAATATGCGACATCCTGAAAGCGAACAACATTCAATACACCATCTATGCAGACGATATCATGATATACACACCCATCTCTACCGACAACCCAGACTACAATAGAATAACTGACTGCCTAACACAAATGACAAACTGGTGCACGAACAACAACCTCTCAATCAACTACAGCAAGACAGAGGCTCTAATAATCACTCGCAACCCCAACTTCATTCACCCACCGGACATCAAAATAGCAGACACAACCATTCCAATGAAATCCGAAGTAAGATACCTGGGAGTAACCCTGGACAACAAACTAAATCTCATGTCTCACGTCAACAAAACGGTCAAGAATGCATACTATAGAATGAGAATCATCAGACGGCTTAAACCCCTCCTCGACACAGAACACTTCCGCACAGTATGCCAAGCGCTCATCACCCCATTATTGGACTTCTGCAACCCCATCTACCTTGGCCTACCAAAGCAAACTCTCAAACCGCTCCAACTAGCCCAAAACACCGCCGCACGCATAATTTCTGGCTCAACAAGACATGAACACATTACCCCGGTTCTCAAAGATCTACACTGGCTCCCAATCAGCTCACGTATCAAATACAAAACAATAATGAACATATTCAAAATCAAGCACCACATCTCAGCAAACAGCCTGCACACCCTCATTCATCCAGACACCAGCACCCGCCCGAGAAGAAGAGGAACCTCCAACAGAGTCAATACACCAAAAGACTTCAGAAAAACACGAAAGGACACCACAGAGAGAGCCCTCTCCCTGGCAGCCCCAACCATCTGGAACTCCCTCCCAGATGATCTGAGATCGACAACGGACCTCAAAGACTTCCGCAAACAGCTGAAGACAACTTTGTTCATAGAACATTATGGACACATCACGTAATCAAGCAAAGCCTGATCAACAAAGACCCCGACGAGAGATTATAAGACACCGACAAGAGATTGTATATCGGCACAGGATCTAGCTCAAGCCCTATCTGGACAGTACCTTGTATTATAGAACATGCTGTATTATAGCGCACACTGTACATAGCTCACCCTAATCTAGAATCCCCCTCCTCACACACACTTCACACCACTGCCCCCTCACACTATTCCTCCTGCATGATCCCCCCCCTCGCACTCTACTCCCCCCACACTGCATGACCCCCCCAGCACTTCATCTGATTGTTTTGATTGTGACACCGCCTTGATTTTTAGGATAAGACGGTTTAGAAATACTTTTAAATAAATAAATAAATACTGTACATCAGTGGTGGGGAAACCAATGGAGACACTGCTGAAAGAAAAGATAGTGATCTTTCTAGAATACAAAGGGCTGTAAGATCTAAGGCAGCATGATTTTGTCAACTGAATCTGATTGCTTTGACTAGGTGACCAGAGAAGTAGATCAAGATCATATGATGGATGCGATCTACATAGATTTCAGCAAAGTAATAATAAGAAGCTTATGAATAAACTGAGTAGCCTGGGGATGTGTCCCAAGATGGTGAACTGGATCAGAAATTAGTTGACTGATCGAAAACAGAAGGTGGTGGTAAATGGAATTCACTCAGAAGAAAGGAAGGTGAGTAGCAGAGTGTCTCAGGAATTGGTCTTGGGACCAGTACTATTCAATATCTTTGTATTACTGTAGGGTTCAAAGGAAAAGTTCCTTTTTCGCAGATGACACAAAGATTTGCAATAGAGTGGACACCTCGGAGGAAGTAAACAACATGAGAAAAGATCAACAAAAATTAGAAGAATGGTCTAATTGGCAGTTAAGATTCAATGTTAAAAAGTGTAGAATAATGCACTTGGGATGCAGAAACTCAAAAAAGCTGTATGCAATAGAGGGCAGGACTGTAGTGGAAGAGTAGCCTAGTGGTTAGAGCAACAACCTAGGAGCAGAAAGACCATGGTTGATAGTCCCACTGGTACTTGTGGCCTTGGGCAAGTCATTAACCCTCCACTGCCTCAGATACAAACGTAGATAAAAAGCCCTTTGGAAACAGGGAAATGCCTACTATACATGAATGTAGCTCACCTTGAACTACTAGTAGAAAGGTATGAGCTAAATGCTGAAAACAACACAAGAGGCTAGTATGCATAGACCTGGAGAGGGGCATTGGGGTGATAGTGCCTGAAGATCACAAAGTGGTGGCCAAAATCAGATGAATGCTGGGCTGTATACAGAGAGGTATAACCAGCAGAAGGAAGGAGGTATTAAAGCCCCTGTACAAGTCATTGGTGACATCTCACGTGTAGCATTGTGTTCATTTTCAGAGATTGTATCTCCAACGGAAATAAAATATCTGAAATGGTTCAGAAGGGGCAATCAAAATGATATGTGGTCTGCACCAGAAAACATATGCGAATAGACATGAATACCTAAATATGTATACCCTGGAGTAGAGGAGGGATGGGGAGATACTGTATGAAATAGACATTTAAATACTTAAACAGTATTAGTGAACAAAAAAACCTTTCAAAGATGGGGAAGCTGGAGAACTAGAGGACTTAAAATGAAGCTGCAAGGAGGTAAACTTAAAAACAACATCAGGAAATACTTTTTTCACAGAAAGGGGGGTAGATGTCTGTAATGCCCTACTGATAGAGGTGGTGTTGGGAAGGGGGGGGGGGAAGAAACAGTGAAGGAATTCAAAAAGGCATGGGAGCCACATAGAGGATCCCTATATAGCAGTAACATGGAATCAAATAAAAAAAAATATGTTTACACTTCAAAATATAGAGGGGGTAAGGTGCACAGAGTAGTGGGTACAACCCTCATCAAAGACATAAAGGCATATGATGTACACCCCTATCAACCTTGACAGCCCAGACTACTCCAGCATAGCCAACTGTCTGCAACAGATGACAAGCTGGCTTCTGGAAAACAACTTAACCTTAAATTACACCAAGACAGAGGCACTACTCATCACCAGGAACTCTGCCTTCACCCCTCCTCCTGTCATCAAGCTGAACGACATCACAATACCAATAAAACCCGAAATTAAGTATCCCGGTGTGACTCTTGACAAAGAATTGAACCTTCAATCCCACATCGCCCAAACCACCAGGAATGCCTACCTCAAAATGAGAACCATAAGACGCCTCAAACTAGTCCTCTCACAGGATCACTTCCGCACCGTCTGTCAAGCTCTCATCCATCTTAGACTACTGCAACCTCATTTACCTCGGACTCTCAAAACAAGCAACCCGGCCACTACAGATGGCGCAGAACACTGCCGCCCAAATAATAACTGATGTTTCAAGGCACGATCACATCACCCCCATCCTCAACCACCTCCACTGGCTCCCAATCACTTCCCGCATCCGTTATAAGGTGCTACTAAACACTTTCAAAATCAAACAGAACCTCTCAGCAGACAGTCTGAAACCTCTCATCAAACCTGACCCATGCACAAGACCCAGGAGGAGAGACACCTCAGACAACATCAACACACCCAAAGCATTTACTAAAACAAGACAGGATACCTCAAGAAGAGCATTATCTATGGCCATGCCGGCACTCTGGAACTCACTCCCCAACAACCTGAGATCAACTACAGACCTCAAAGATTTCAGGAAAATGCTCAAAACGATGCTCTTCACAGAACAGGTTATCAAATTTGCAGATGACACAAAACTATTTAAAGGTGTTGAAACCCAAGAGGATTGTGGAAAATTGCAAGAGGATCTTGATAAATTGGAAGACTGGGCATCAAAATAGCAGATGAAATTTAATGTGGACAAGTGCAAAGCTATGCACCTAGGGAAGAACAAACCAAACTATGGTTACACGATGCAAGGTTCCATATTAGGAACCACCACCCAGGAAAAGGATTTAGGCGTCAATGCTAGAAGTCTAAAAAATAAGATGGGAGAGTTAGAATATATAGCACTAAATGAGAGGTTAGATATGATTGGAATATCAGAGACATGGTGGAAGGAGGACAACCAGTGGGACACTGTGATAGCTGGGTACAAACTATATCGTAATGATAGAGCTGATCAAATTGTTGGAGGGGCTGCGCTCTATGTTAGAGAGGGCATTGAGTCAGAAAGGATTAAAGTTTTGCAGGAAACAAAATTTGCTGTAGAATCTCTATGGATTAAAATTCCATGTAAAAGGGGAAGGCGATGGCAGTGGGGGTGTACTATCGACCGCCTGGCCAGAATGAACAAATGGATGATGAAATGCTCAAAGAAATCAAGGAAGCTAACAAAAGTTACAGCGCAGTAATAATAATGGGTGATTTCAATTACCCCGATATCGACTGGGTCAGTGTCACGGCAGGACATGCTAGGGAGATAAAGTTCCTAGATGACATAAATGACTGCTTCTTGGAGCAGCTGGTTCATGAACCGACCAGAGGGGAAGCCATATTAGACCTAGTCCTTAGTGGAACACCAGATCTAGTGCAAGAGATAAGGGTGTTGGGGCCACTTGGCAATAGTGATCATAGCATGATCGCCTTTGAATTAATTAGTGGAGGAGGGATAGTAAGGAAATCCACAGTACTACCTTTTAACTTTAGAAAGGGAGACTATGATAAAAATGAGGAAAATAGTTAAGAAAAAACTAAAAGGAGCAGTTGCAAATGTTAAAGACTTACATCAAGCTTGGGTGTTGTTGAAAAATACTATCTTGGAAGCCCAGACCAGCTGTATTCCACGCTTTAAGAAAAGTGGAAGGAAGTCCAAAAAACTGCCAGCATGGTTTAAAGGTGAGGTCAGAGAGGCTGTTGTTGCCAAAAAAAGCATCTTTCAGGAAATGGAAAAAAAAAACAAACGACAAAACCTGGAAATAGCACAAGCACTGGCAAGTCAAATGCAAGGCATTGATAAAGCAGGCAAAGGGAGAATTTGAGAAGAAGCTTGCTGCAGAAGCAAAAACGTGAAATAAAGATTTTTTCAAGTACATTCGTAGCAAAAAACCTGTGAGAGAGTCAGTTGGTCCATTAGATGATAGAGGAGTTAAAGGGGCACTAAGAGGCAACAAGGCGATAGACTGAATGAATTCTTTGCTTCGGTCTTTACTGAGGAAGATGTAGGGATGTTACCCATGACTGCAGTGGTATTTAAAGGTGCGGAAGAATTGAAGGAAATATCGATACATCTGGAAGATGTATTACAACTTTTAGATAAACTGAAGAGTAGCAAATCACCTGGGCTGGATGGTATACATCCAAGGGTGTTGAAAGAACTGAAATATGAGATTTCAGACCTGTTATTAGTAATCTGTGAACTATCATTAAAATTATCTCTAATACCTGAAGATTGGAGGATCGCCAATGTAACACCAGTTTTTAAAAAGGGTTCCAGGTGTGATCCGGGAAACTACAGACCTGTGAGCCTCACGTCAGTACCAGGAAAAATGCTAGAAACCATCATAAAGAATAAAATTACTCAGCATGTAGATAGTCATGGCCTAATGGGAGACAGCCAACATGGCTTTAGACAAGGAAGATCTTGTCTTACTAATCTGTTATGTTTTTTTGAAAGTGTGAATAAACAGCTGGACAAAGGTGATTCGGTTGATATAGTGTATCTGGACTTTCAGAAAGCCTTTGACAAGGTCCCTCATCAGAGACTTTTGGAAAAACTAAAGAGTCATGGGATAGGAGGCAGTGTACTACTGTGGATCAAGAACTGGTTAAAGGATAGAAAGCAGAGGGTTGGGAGAAATGGCCAATTTTCCCAATAGAGAAAGGTGAATAGTGGTGTACCCCAGGGATCTGTGCTGGGTCCGCTGCTTTTTGACATATTCATAAATGACCTGGAAAGTGGAATAACGAGTGAGGTTATCAAATCTGCAGATGACACAAAACTATTTAAAGTTGTTAAAACCCAAGAGGATTGTGGAAAATTGCAAGAGAATCTTGATAAATTGGAAGACTGGGCATCAAAATGGCAGATGAAATTTAATGTGGACAAGTGCAAAGTTATGCACTCAGGGAAGAACAACCCAAACTATGGTTACACGATGCAAGGTTCCACATTACGAAACACCACCCAGGAAAAAGATTTAGGCGTCATTGTGGATAACATGTTAAAGCCCTCGGCCCAGTGTGCAGCGGTGGCCAAGAGAATCAATAGTGGGACTATGGGGTATGTTTACTAAACAGGCGTAGTGGCTTCTGTGCGATATCGGAGCCATGGCCCCGTTCAGTCAGGTTCCTGAATGGAGCCGTGGTGCCATGGCATCCAGTTGCCATGGCACCATGGCTTCCTTCAGGAGATGTAATCCCTGGCTGCTGACCACTTTTACCTTTCCCCGCAGCCCGACCTCCGATCTGGCCTCCCATAGCCAGGGTCGAGCTGCGGGGAATCTCCTGCACCTCCTCACCTTTTTGCTCCTGGCCGGGCCTCCTGTCCCCCGACATCTAGGGGGACTTATTCCACCTCCAAATTAAAAAGCAACAAAACTGAAAATACAAACTAAAACAGGGATCTGTGCTGGGTCCGCTGCTTTTTGACATATTCATAAATGACCTGGAAAAGGGAATAACGAGTGAGGTTATCAAATTTGCAGATGACACAAAACTATTTAAAGTTGTTAAAACCCAAGAGGATTGTGGAAAATTGCAAGAGGATCTTGATAAATTGGAAGACTGGGCATCAAAATGGCAGATGAAATTTAATGTGGAAAAGTGCAAAGTTATGCACTCAGGGAAGAACAAGCCAAACTATGGTTACACGATGCAAGGTTCCACATTAGGAAACACCACCCAGGAAAAAGATTTAGGCGTCATTGTGGATAACATGTTAAAGCCCTCGGCCCAGTGTGCAGCGGTGGCCAAGAGAACCAATAGTGGGACTATGGGGTATGTTTACTAAACAGGCATAGTGGCTTCTGTGCGATATCGGAGCCGTGGTCCCATTCAGTCAGGTTCCTGAATGGAGCCGTGGTGCCATGGCATCCAGTTGCCATGGCACCATGGCTCCCTTCAGGATATGCAATCCCTGGCTGCTGACCACTTTTACCTTTCCCCGCAGCACGACCTCCGATCTGGCCTCCCATAGCCAGGGTCGAGCTGCGGGGAATCTCCTGCACCTCCTCACCTTTTTGCTCGTGGCCGGGCCTCCTGTCCCCCGACATCTAGGGGGACTTATTCCACCTCCAAATTAAAAAGCAACAAAACTGAAAATACAAACTAAAACAGGGATCTGTGCTGGGTCCGCTGCTTTTTGACATATTCATAAATGACCTGGAAAAGGGAATAACGAGTGAGGTTTTCAAATTTGCAGATGACACAAAACTATTTAAAGTTGTTAAAACCCAAGAGGATTGTGGAAAATTGCAAGAGGATCTTGATAAACTGGAAGAGTGGGCATCAAAATGGCAGATGAAATTTAATGTGGACAAGTGCAAAGTTATGCACCTAGGAAAGAACAACCCAAACTATGGTTACACGATGCAAGGTTCCACATTAGGAACCACCACCCAGGAAAAAGATTTAGGCGTCATTGTGGATAACATGTTAAAGCCCTCGGCCCAGTGTACAGCGGTGGCCAAGAGAGCAAATAGAATGCTAGGTATGATAAGGAAAGGAATGGAAAATAAAACAAAGGATATTATAATGCCTCTGTATCGCTCCATGGTGCGACCGCACCTTAAATATTGTGTGCAATTCTGGTCGCCATATCTTAAATAGGATGTAGCATTATTAGAAAAGTTTCAGAGAAGAGCCACCAATATGGTAAAGGGAATGGAAGGATACCCCTATGAAGAAAGGCTAAAAAGGTTAGGGCTCTTTAACCTGGAAAAGAGACAGCTGAGGAGAGATATGATAGAAGTCTATAAATTAATGAACGGAGTGGAATGGATAAACGTAGATCGATTGTTTACATTATCAGAATATAGAAAGACTAGGGGATATGCAATGAAGCTACAGGGTAAACTATTTAAGACTAATAAAAGAAAATATTTTTCCACTCAACGTGTAATCAAACTCTGGAATTTGTTACTGGAGGATGTAATAAAGGCTGTTAGTGTTGCTGGTTTTAAAAAGGTTTGGACAAGTTCCTGGAGGAAAGGTCCATAAACCATTATTAAAAAGGGACCCAGGATATCAATGCTTGACCCAATACAAGCATTGTGGAACCTGCTAGGTACGTATGACCTAGATTGGCCACTGTTGGAAACAGGATACTGGGGGTGGACCTTGGTCTGACCCAGTATGGCATATCTTATGTACTTATGTTCTTAATTATACCAATTAAGAGCACAATATCATCAAAATATCTAAATACTTGATTAATAACAGAAAAAGGGGAAACATTTGAATGAATAAGCACACTTTGACTATTACAAAAGCAAAAAGCGCATTGCCAATAATGAAAGAAAATCACGGCTTCTCTAGCAGCCATTTAAATAAGTACTACCCGCCAAACATGATCAAGATTGCAAACCAACCCTCATTTCAAAAAAACTCTACTTATTATAATATTATAAACACTTTCTTTACACAAATTCAAAGGAGGAAAAAAATGACAACGTGAAATTAAGAAAGCTTGTTTTAGCCAGACTGTATGCGGTGACAGAGATGCAGTGCCCTTCACCCCTAAATTCAATGACTGGTAAGAAGAAAAAAGAGAAAAACTAATACTGAATTCAGAGGAAGAACAAAAATTTCATATGATTAAAAGACAAAAGTGTTATTATAACCCCATCAGGATTAGTCATAAATACCAATACCAAAACACCGTATAATATGGGCTTCAGCATGACTGAAACTACAGTTGTGTCAATTAGGAGCACAATATCATCAAAGTGTCCAAATAGTTAATTAAAAACAAAACAAAAAAAAAGATGGAAAAAAAGAAAGAAAAAAGGTGGAGAAAACAAAAAAGGTGTACCTTCAGTATTGCAAGCAAAAAGCATGTTGCCGATAGTGAGAGAAAGTCACTGCCTCTCTAGCAACCATTTAAATAGGCACGTCCCACCAAACATAGTCAAGATTGACAGCCAGACCTCATTTTCAGAAAAACTACGCTATCATGGTATTATAATCACATTCTTTTCATAAGTTAGCAGGAGGATAAATGAGGACAGCATAAAGATAAGATCAATAATGAAAAAGCTTATCCTAACCATACTGTGTATGGAGAAAGAGATGCAATTTTCTGCAGCCCTAAATATAATGGGGGAGGAGAGTTAAAAAAGGGGACTAATATCATAGTTGAAGCAAAAATATCATATAAATTAACTAAAAATAAAAAACAAAGGGGGAGGAAAAACCGGAGAGAGAGGAAAGGAAAGGAGTGGGGAAAGGAAGGGGCGGGAATAGAAGGGGAAGGGGAGGGGAGAGGGAGAAAAAAGGGGGAAAGGGGGAAGGAGGGAGAGAGGAAGGGAAAATGGGAAGGAAGATTCCATAGGGTCCGATTCTGATCCCAACGTACATCTCCTTTGTACGTCCGGGCTGACTCGCCAACCAAATAAAATGATATATAAACTGGAACAGGAAGTTTCATTGGGTCACATTGCTTGAAAAATAGCCAAGAGGACGAAGACGAAACACGGCATTGTATTGCACTACCCAATGGGTTGTTACCCTTGCTACAATATGCATCGTATCAGCTAAGTAAACAAATGGAATGGTTTCATTTTTCATTTTAAGCTGATAACATTTGCTGATTGTGGCATGCTTTTATTTGGTTGGCGGTTCTTGTCTTAGCCAGATAACAATAGCACAATTCATTTTACCGTGTTGTTTGACATGACATGGTGATCAGCGATTTTTCAGTATTTCTAAATTGATGGGACAGCCAGAATAATTTTCGAGGCACACTCTAGTGGATGTTCACCTTATGATGTTTAAGCTGTGTTTGCAGCTGTCTTAAAAATGTATTTGATTAAAAAGGAGGACCTACTACAAGAGAGGGAGTCCCTCTCATGGTGGGTGATCTGACAAAAACAATTTACATAGCAATTTTTGATAGTTAGGTATGGAGAGTAGGATATTATTTTGTAAGTTCACCTTATTTTTTTTGAATAATCATGTCCTGGCAACGTCCCAGTTTTTATGCTATTTCCTACTACTGTATTTCCTTTTTCAATTGGTCTTGTTTTATTTGATTCTTTTATGTTTCAAACGTGTGTGCATATACAGTCCAAAGCCATTTCACTGGCCACTTTTTTAGGAGATATTGGACATTAAGGGGTTGAACTGCAAGGGTGCCAATAATGTTGACCACAACTGTATCAACCATATAATCACAGCAGTGAAAAGGGGAGGGAAAAAAGGGGAAATGAAGAAGGCAAAGGGGAAGAGAAGGGGGGAAGGGGAGAGAAGGGGGAGGGGAAAGGGGAAAAAGTGGGAAGGGGACAGGGAAGAGGAGAGGGGGTAGATGGGAAGGGAAAAGAGGAAGGGGAAGGTGGAGGGAGAAAGGGAGGAGAGGGAAAAGTGGAAAGGGGGAGGGTGGAGAAAAAGCATACTACATATCTCAAAAAGACTTGATAGTCAATTTCTTGATTCAAACCAGAAGGACATTTTGTATTGAGCCGAAAAATAAATCTTTGTTCAAGACAGAGCAGTGACTTCTTGAGGTCACCACCCCTCCAATTATTAGTTAGATGACTGATGACAAAAAATCTGAGTACCTCAAAACTATAATTAAATTTCCAACAGTGCTCCTCGAGGTGCTATGTTTCACCATTTCTCTTAATACAGCTTTTATGTTCACTAAGGTTCCGATTCAGAGACCGCAAGTCATCCTACTCCTATTCCCCCTTAGTCCTTCCCCGCACGGCTAGAGCAGCAGTACGGGGAGAGCAGGCAGGGGCAGGAGAGGGGTGGAGTCTGGATGGAGCAGGGGCGGGCCGAGGCAGCAGGACGTACAGGGCCGATTCTGGTCATGGACTTCTGGGTCAGGGGGGACGTGCCGATTATTCCATCTTGAAGGTGGAATAAGCAGCACAAACCAGGCTATCAGGGCCAAATTTTACCCACTACTACAACGTGCTAATACAGACAGCACCCCCCCTCCTCCCCCCTCCCCCCCCTCCTCCCACCCTCCCTCCTCCCCCCCCCCCCCTCCTCCCCTCCCCCCTCCTCCTCCCCTCCCCCCTCCCCCCTCCTCCCCCCCTCCCCCCTCCCCCCTCCTCCTCCCCCCTCCCCCCTCCTCCCCCCTCCTCCTCCCCTCCCCCTCCTCCTCCCCTCCTCCCCCCCCCCCTCCTCCCCCCCTCCCCCTCCCCCCTCCCCCCCTCCCTCCTCCCCCCCTCCCTCCTCCTCCCCCCCCTCCCCCCCTCCTCCTCCCCCTCCCCCCTCCCCCCTCCCCCTCCCCCCCTCCCCCCCCCTCCTCCCCCCCTCCCCCTCCTCCCCCCCTCCTCCCCCCTCCCCCCTCCCCCCTCCCCCCCCTCCTCCCCCCTCCCCCCCCCCCACCCTCCCCCCCCTCCTCCCTCCCCCCCCTCCCCTCCTCCCCCCCCCCTCCTCCTCCTCCCCCCCCTCCCCCCTCCTCCTCCTCCCCCCCCCCTCCCTCCCCCCTCCTCCTCCCTCCCCCTCCTCCCCCCCTCCTCCTCCCCCCTCCTCCTCCTCCTCCTCCTCCCCTCCCCCCCCTCCCTCCTCCTCCTCCTCCCCCTCCCCCCCCCTCCTCCTCCTCCTCCTCCTCCCCTCTCCTCCTCCTCCTCCTCCTCCCCCCCCCTCCCCCCCCCCCTCCTCCTCCTCCTCCTCCCCTCTCCCTCCTCCTCCTCCCCCCCCCTCCCTCCCCCCCCTCCCCCTCCCCCCCCCCCTCCCTCCTCCCCTCCCCCCCCCTCCTCCTCCCCCCCCTCCTCCCCTCCCCCCCTCCTCCCCCCCCCCCTCCCCCCCTCCTCCTCCCCCCCCCCCCCCCCCCCCTCCCCCCCCCCCCCCTCCTCCCCCCCCCCTCCTCCTCCTCCCCCCTCGCCTCCCCCCCCCCTCCCCTCCCCCCCCCCCCCCCCTCCCCTCCTCCCCCCCCCTCCTCCCCCTCCTCCCCCCCCTCCCCCCCCTCCTCCCCCCCCCCTCCTCCTCCTCCTCCCCCCCCCCCCTCCTCCTCCTCCCCCTCCCTCCCTCCCCCTCCCCCTCCCCCCCCTCCTCCCTCCTCCTCCTCTCCTCCCTCTCCCTCCTCCTCCCTCTCCTCCTCCTCCTCCCTCCTCCTCCTCCTCCTCCTCCTCCTCCCAAGCAGGTAATGATGGCACCAACACAGGATATGCACTATTCTGGGTGCAGCATCGCCCATAGGGACTAGACATGACCGAGACATACAGCAGGACACAGATGTATCCTAGGTGTGTCTAACTGAACGATCTATCACACACTGCAGCATGGCGTATTTCAGCCATGAAAGGTGCTGTGGACCTGGTGCTGGGCGCCCCACCTCAACCTCAGGGTGGACACTGTACCCGTACAATGTGACTGTCTGTGGCTACTCTGTGGCAGTGTCATACACGGTCTGTTCTCTTTACAAGGCCGAGGTGCTGTGGGGGTGCATACCCGATCTTGTGCCCATCTCTCAACTGCTGATTTGCATGTGCAGTGCATCATGGGTACGGGTGGGTTACACCTATCCTGGTAACCACAGCAGACAATTTGTGTGGTGACGTGCAGTCCTGCAGCCATCCAGGGCTTTGTTCACATCCTTATAAGGTGTCCTATAGGGGACATTATAGGGTGCCTTGGCGGACAGTACACTTTATAATGTGCCCTATGGAGTGCGTTATGGGGTGCCTTATGCGGCACCTTAGGTTATGCCACCGTGAGGGTGTGTTTGCTGGCAGCACTAATTAAAATACACGTCACATGCCTCAACAATCGCTACTTAAATATAAAGGTTGTTGCCTCAGCCAGCCTTATACATTAGGCCCACTGAGGAATCAAACCCATGACCCCTGTACCATCAGTCAGTGTTGTAACCATTGTGCTACAGCTCTGTTGCTGTGCTTGTATGCCTGCACGCCTTCTTAAGATTAACACGCGGTAACGTGCCCTGTAGCACTCGTTCATTTATGGCGCCTTGTAACGTGCGTTCTCGGCGCGTTCTCGGAAACGATGTACCGCCCATGTCCTTATTTGGAGTTTCTGTCTCTACCACGGCTCCTAACGCGAATCGCACTAACGCAGTTTAGTAAACATACCCCTTAGTATGAAAGCTATCATATTGGAGAAGTTTGCTCTGATCTGTAGATTTTCTATAAATACTTGTAGTAAATCCATGAGCTTTCTTAGAAATAAGAATGTCTAAGAAAGCTATTTCCTTCAAACTGTACTGGAGTACAAACCGAAGATTATCATTATGCTGATTCACCCATTTATGAAATGATAAAAGCAAGCCTTCGCTGCCTCTCCATAACAATAAAATATCATCTATATATCTGCACAACATACAAATATTATCAGAATACGTATATTCAGCAAGCATCAATCTCTCAAATTCCACCATATATATACAGTATTTGCAATATCAGGGGCTATAGCTGCACCCATTGCAGTACCCAGACACCAACTTAACTACACCTTTCGACATTAGCCTACCTTTTAAGATAGTATCCTAATCCTTAGTACAAAGCTTACTGTACATATGTTAATTGTTCAAGTTCATATTTCCCTGTGTTATCCAAGTTGATTTTCCTGTTCTATGTAAAACCAAACAGCTTGTGTTATGTTCCTTTGTTTTATGTAAACCGCGCTGATGGTAAATAGTGCGATATATAAGAGATTGTAATAAATAAATAAATAAATAATGTGCTGGAAAAAGTGCTTCTGAAAACAGAATAATTTTTAGTAAGAGCGAAATCTGCTAACTGTATTAAGAATTCAGTAGGAATATGTATGTTAATGTCCCTACAACTTAAATAATTACGTATAAACTCACCTCTTTGCTGCTGCTTTTGGATCTTGACTCTCCTGATCTCCTTTTTCCTTCACTTGCTTTATCCCTGCCTACACCTTCTGTGTTTGTCTTGACTGGATTGTAAGCTCTGATGAGCACGGGCTGTCTCTTACTTGTCTGTGTAGCGCTGCGTATGACTTGTAGCACTATACAAATGCTCAGTAGTAATAGTAGTAGTAGTATAATTGACAAAGCATCATATTGGGGTATACTGGTATATAGAGACTAAGAGGCCAATTCTATTCTGGCTGTCCAGCCTCAGTGTGGCCCCTCAGAATTGGGGCGCACAGCAGTAGCACCCAATTCTGATCCCGCAGGGGTTAGATGTGCCCACAACATCAGAGTTGGGTCTGTCGGCCTAGACGTGCAGGCCAGGCCCCAATTCTGATGGGCCGCATGCCCAGCAGATCCCCAGCTAACTCAGCCAGGCTCCTAAATGGAGCTGCAGTGCCATGACATCCTGTCGCCATGGCACCACGGCTCCACTCAGGAGCTGCGATCACCGACCGCAAAACCAAATGTCCTTTCCCCGCAGCCTGACCCCCGATCCAGCCTCCCATGGCCAGGATCGGGCTGTGGGATTCCCCCTGCGCCCCCTCACTTCATCGCCGCCCTCCAGCTCCAGCATCTCCCGTCAACATAGTCAACCCCAAACATACAAGGCTGACCTCAGAACCGGTCCTCTATGCCCAAAGTCACAGCCCGCCCATGCCCCGCCCTTGCTCTGCATCCAGACCGCCCCCTTCCTCCTTTGCCTAAGGCTCCCCATACAAGAGCACTGTTCATACAGGGAGCCTTTGCACCGGGAGCAGCAGGGGGACGAATAGCGGAGATGTACATCCAGGCAGGACGTATATCCCTACTTTTTGAGCGCAGAATGACCCCCTCAGCATCCAGGGTAACCATATCAGTAAGGTTTCCATCAAAAGAATCTAGCAGGTTAGTTATTTGTGTAGAGTCTTGTACATAAGAATCCAACTGAAGAACCATTGGCCTTAGGAATATATCAACAAATTTAGAAAGTTGCTTTAACTCGGCGCCAATACCTGAAATGATAGGTCTTTCTGGTGTTTTATGTAAAGATTTATGAATTTTAAAAACGTCTGAACCGGACGTACAAAGGGGATCGCAATTCTGATCCCGTGGGGCACGTCTAGCCCCGCGGGATCAGAATCGCGAACAGCAATATACATGCAATTCAGTGCGGCCTGCACGTACATTAGTAGTCTGACTAACTCAGTCAGGGCTTTTAAATGGAGCCGTCCATCCCTGCTATTCATGGCTCAGAATAACCCCCTAAGGGACTGAACTGCAAGGGTGCCAATAATGTTAATCACAACTGTAGCACTACAAGGTGTACGCAGCGCTGTACAGATTGACGGAGTTCCTCCCGGACTGGACAATGAAGGTTTGGGGGTCCATTCCTTGGTGTCTCCCATTGGAGGCAGGCTTTGCCTTTTCTTTTGGGAATGGGCCCGGGTCACAAAGGATTGCTGGTGATAGACACCATTCAGTACAGCTATGTCCTGGAATGCAAAGAGCTGATCCCGGATGCTTTCATCATCTACTTGTGGGTCTGCAAACCAAAGGGCCACTGTGCGGATCACATTGGATAAGTTGCTACTCTTGCAGGCCATGGTGCCTGTTCCCCTGGTTGATCGAGGCAAGGGTTGGTATTTCATATATTTTGTGGTGCCGAAAAAAGACGGATCACTTCAGTTCATTCTGGACCTCAAGGATGTCAATGAACACTTACACGTCCTGCGCTTCCAGATGGAAATTTTGCAATCCATGATTCAGCCATTGCGCCATGGGGAGTTCCTGCCATCTCTGGATTTGGCCAAGGCGTATTTCATATTCTGGTCTGGGAGGTATATTCATTTTGCCTTGCTTGGCTCTCACTTTCAGTTTGCCACCCTTCCATTTGGCCTTTACACTGCCCAAGGACTTTCTCCAAGGTCACGGTGGTGGTAGCTGCGGTGCTACAGCACCAATGAATTTGTGTGCACCCATATCTGGACGACTGGCTCATCCAAACCCATTCTCTTTCAAAGGCATTTCGGGTAGTTCTCCGAGTGGTGTCCTTTATGGAAGGCCTCAGTTGGGCGATCAATCGGGGAAAGAGCCAGTTGATGCCTTTCTAGTCCCTGGAGTTCCTGGGAGCACATTTCGATGCTTGAGTGGGCAGAGTCTTCCTGTCAGAGGAGAAAGTCACGAGGGTGTTGGATTACCTGGTGCTGTTCATTTCACAGCAGGCTCCCAGAGTTTGGGATTATCTTTAGTTCCTTGGATTACATGCCATAGCAACCTGGCTTCACTCCTATAAAATGGTTCTTAACCCAAACAAAACCAAAGCTCTTTGACTATCACATGATGATAATCCACCTCCCTACATTCCGCAGGTCTCTAATTTGTCCATCTCACCTAAATGTCAGCTTCGCTCTCTTGGCATTTTGCTTGATGATCACCTCACTTTCAGTTCCCATATTTCTAAAACTGTCTTTTCACACTTAGAAAAATTAAATCCACAAAACCCTTTATTGATACCAAGGCCCTCAAAATTCTGCCCAGTGTCTAGTCATTAATAGACTGATTATGATGCCTTCAAGTGATTCAAAATACTGCTGTTAAACTCATTTATAACGCCAGGGGCTATTCTCATGTCACCTCCTATTGCGTGAACAGCATTGGCTCCTGGTCATGTTTCATTTTAAGTTCAAACTGTTACTGCTGACACATCGTGCTTATTATACTGGTACTGTCCGCCAAGGCACCATAGAATGTTGCTTATAGGGCGCTTTATAGGGTGCCGTATGAGGTACCGCAAGGTCAGAGTACTGTTTTTGATGGCAGCACTGTGCAGTGTAAGGAATGAAAAGCATAAGTAGGTGCGCTGACATGGAAGAAGGAGCAGCAGTGGAGCACAATGGTTAAGGCACTGACTGCTGATACAGGGGTCATAAGTTTGCTCCCCAGGGTGCCTAATACGTAAGGCTGGCTGAGGCATCAGCTAAGCAATGTATGTTTTGTTTCCTGCAGCACTTTATTTTTATTTTATTAATTGCTGCCAGCAAACACGCCCTCACGTGCCGTAATTGAAAATGCCGTATAAGGCACCCTATAAGGCACTCCATAGGGCACATTATAAAGTGCACTGTCCGCCACGGCACACTAAAATGTTCCCTACAGGGCACCCTATAAGTTGCGTCACAGGATAATGTATAGTGCACCTTATATGGACGGGAACCATAAGGTGCCCTATAGGGCACCCTATAAAGCGCCCTCAGAGGCACCTTATGGGTTCAGTACGCTGAGGGTGTTTTTGCTGGCAGCAAAAATGTACATTAAAAAGGGATAATGCTTTGGTCAGCCCTATCAAAGAACCCCACTATGGGTTTGAACCCATGACTTCTGGCTTCATAGGCAGTGAAGTAACCATTGGGCTACAGCTCTATAGCTGCTAGCAAGCCCCTGGCTGGCTGTAGAGAGCCTGCACGTCACCACACAGACAGTCTGCTGTGGTCACCAGGATAGGGTTAGCCCACCCGTACCCATGATGCACTGCACATGCAAATCAGCTGTCCACAGATAAACACAAGATGGGGTATGCACCCCCACAGCACCTCGGCCTGGTAGGGGGAAGTGACCATGTGCACCCCCACAGCACCTCGGCCTGGTAGGGGGTACAGACCGTGTGTTTTACTGGCACAGAGTAGCTAAACACCGTCACATAGTGCGGGTACTGTGCTCACCCTGAGGGTGCGGTGAGGCGCCCAGCACCAGGTCCACAGCACCTTCCATAGCTGAAAGAGGCCATGATGCAGCTACAAAGCAGTGTTAATGTGTGAGATAAGTAGTTTCTGCAGAAACACCTTGGAGATATATGTATCTGTCTGTCTCAGTCAGGTGTTGCCCCTATGGAACCCTAGGAGGATTGCCACCTTTCTCCTCCAGGGCTGAGGGTGGTAAACAGGGTCTCCCATCAACAGATCCACATTCTACCTCCCTGCAATGGTGGCAGTAGAGGGGACCATCAACCACAGTCCTGCTGGGGAAAAGACACCCTTCAGGGCAGTCAATGCAGCTCTGTACATAACCATAACACAATAGCAGACAGACATTAGGCCTGTATATGTTAAGCTGCACCCCACCACTATCTGATAGTCTCCTTCAGCAAGCCTTCAGCCACTGCACCCTGCAATGCACTCCATCAAGACACATACCAGCTGCAAACAGTCTGCTAGTTAGTCCATAGTGCATGTTCCTGGTGGAAATGCATGCACCCAGAACTGGGATGGCAGCATACACAAGCAGATAAGTCAGTGACTGGACCCCAAAAGAAAACCCATAAATATCACATGAGAGAAATACTATATAGCACTATGGGGGTGCCTAGCCATGCTGTCATCACTGCACAGTCAGGGTGAGAGTGATCTCCCAGCAGGACATACTGAGGTCACACTGTCTGTGTAGGTGGTGGCCGGGCACTAAAATGTCCCAGTCAGTGCCCTATGCAGATGCACCCTGGCCAGGCCACCCTGTCCGGGCTATACCCATGGTACCTTGCTCCTCATTATGCACATTGGCAGGTCAATACTGGCAACAGTGCTGGCAGTGTGGGCTGTGGAATGTGTTTGCAGCCACCACACACTGTATAGACCAGGGGTGGGCACCTCCGGTCCTGGAGGGCCGCAGACCAGTCAGGTTTTTGGGATATCCCTAATGAACATGCATGAGATTTATATGCATTAGAGATATCCTGCCAACCTGACTGGTTTGTGGCCCTCCAGGGCTGGATTTGGAGACCCCTGCCTTACACCTCTGTCATTTAAGATCGTGAGTGGGCAAGGTACAGATGTCCTAGACATTGAAAGGGTATATAGAATGTGTCACATTCCTCCTTGATTCTCACCACCACCAAAAAGGTGTCTAATAGACAATTTTTTGGTTGTGGTGAGAAGTGAGGAGGACTGTGACAAATTCTATCTAACCTTTTTGATGTCTTGGACATCTGCACCTTGTCCACTCATAATCTTAAATGACAGAGGTGTAAGGCAGGGGTCTCCAGATCCAGCCCTGGAGGGCCACAAACCAGTCAGGTTGGCAGGATATCTCTAATGCATATATATCTCATGCATATTCATTAGAGATATCCCGAAAACCTGACCGGTCTGTGGCCCTCCAGGACCAGGTTTGCCCACCCCTGGTATAGACAGACACACACTCCGACACCTATGCCAGCATTGTGCTACTATAGAGGAGTTCAGCAGCCATGCCTACCACACCAGTCCTGGGCACAGTACAGGCATGGATATGGTACGCAATACTGTTGGGGGTCACTCCCCAGGGTGGTAAACACTGTCAGAGACCAGACCTGAAGCACACACTGCAGACATCAGAATGATTGTTATGATGGAGCTCAATCAGCAAACTGTGCTTAACGTAGGAATTTCTATCTGCCAGTACTCATAGCAAACGTTTGAGAGCTGTGTACCGTATACCCAGGTGTAGGGTTGCATTGCTAAGGTATGCAAGTGCTAGTATTGGGAGATGCACGCAGGGCCCAATGTCCTGCCTCTCCAGGAGGCATTGGCCAATGGGGCCTGTGGGTGTGGGTGTGGGTGTGTCTGCCCCTGTTGGCTGCTGCTTTACGGCAGAGGTTCCCAACTCCAGTCCTGGTGTGCCAAACACTGTTCGGGTTTTCATGCTGTCCCTCATGAATATGCATGAGCTACATCTGCATACCATGGGGGTGGTGCATAGATATGCAGCACAGGCATCTTTATTAGAGGCAGCATGGAACCTGAATGGTGTGTGGCCCTCCAGGACTGCATTTGGGAGACTCTGCTCTAGGTAATGCACCTGTTTATGGTGTCTGTGCTCGGTGGGGTAAAATATAGGCGTATTAACCATGGGTATGTTCTCAGCAATAAAGGTTTGTCCTTACTATTACGGTTTAGTTGTGGGAAAAATATGTGGACTGGATTGGCAGTAGCCCCAGCTGAGCTTTGAACTTGTGACCTTCTGTTCTTGCACACACTGTCTGTGTGCACTGCACCACCATGTTGCCACAGATAAGCTGCATTCCCTGGGGAGTCCATGACTGTACATCCGACAGAGCCTGTCTGTTGCAGTGGACGGTACCAGCCTGCACAGGGCTAGGCCACTGTCTGCTGTGGCTAGCAGCCACTGCCCCCTCCACCACCTGTACCCTTCCGCCAACATGCTGACATGTCCTTATCTTGGAAACAACATATGACCTGATTGAGTTGTGGCACTCCAGGACTGCATTTGGGGGACTCGGCTGTAGGTAATGCCCATTGTTATGGTGTGTATGCGGTGTAGGGTAAAATATAGGTGTTTGAACCATGCTTATGTTCTCTGCAATAAAGGAGTGTCTTTACTATCTCTGTTTAGTGGTGGGTAAAATATGGGGACTGGGTTGGCTGGAGCTCCAGCTGGGATTTGAACCTGTGACTCTCTGGTCTTATAGGCACTGACTGTGTCTGCTGCACCACACTGTGGCCACAGAGACAGTGCAGTCCCTGGAGATAGGAAACCTGGCCGAACGGGTCAGAAACCCTGCTCTGCACAATTTTACTGTGGGCTCATTTGCCTTGTATGGAGACAAAAGGGCAAATAAACCTCAAAAATGACCTCGAAAAAAGGGGCAAAAACATAACCAAGCTGGGCAACAGTGATATCAATGGGCAACATTAAAAAACACTCCCAGGAAAGCTCCAAAAAAAAGAAATGATTTTTTGAAGGGTCTACGGAGCGTAGACCCTTCCAAAAATCATTTCTTTTTTTTGGAGCTTTACAGGGAGTGTTTTTTATTGTTGCCCATTGATATCACTGTTGCCCAGCTGGATTATAATTTTTTAGAATTTTGTTGGGGTCGTTTTTAATTTTTATTTGCTATTTTGTTCTGTTCACATGTATCACACTGCTCACGTTTTGTAGGTTTCCCCGGTTTTGCTGTACATTGCTGACGGAAATGGTTTCTGTTCCCTTTAAATACAAAGGGGATGGATATGCGGGACAGAATTGGGCCCTTAATGTCCAGTATCTCCTTTAAAAAAGTGGCCAGTGAAATGGCTTTGGACTATCTATGCACACATTTTTGACACAAAAGAAGCAACTAAAACAAGACCAATTAAGGAAATAGTAGAAAATAATATAAAAACCAGGACATTGCCAGGACATGATTATTCCTTTTTTAGTGCTTGTAGGGTTCGTACCCCCCTTTTAAAAAGAAAAAAAGGAACAACACACTGCGAGAAGAAATGGTTCATCTTCATGGTGTGCGTTCCAACAAAAATTAGTAGATTTGAGTTGGAACAAATTGTAGTTAAAGAGTGGGAGAAGATACCAGCAGATAGATGTACAAAACTTATAGATGACTACAAGAAACATTTGGGGGCTGTCATCACTGTCAAGGGTTGTGCAACCAAATATTAGTGAAGGGCACCATCAACACTGTCCAGGTCATATTTTGTCCTTTTCTCAGAAATTACTATGTCTAAGCTGCAGACATCTTTTTTTTGTTGTATACACTTGAGCATACTATTAAAATGTTATGATGACATGCAGTTTGAATATTTCCAATTATTTCTCAAGATATTGTACACAATGTACCTAAAATGCCAGGGTGCCAATATTGTTGACCACAACTGTATATAAATGATTAATAGTAGTTATAGTAGTAGTAGTAGAGGTGGCTGAATCCCTGGGTCTATGAGCTCCTCGAAAGGACTGAGAATGAGTTTGAAATCTGGAAGTAGAAAGGAAGAAAATGTTTCCAGGCCAGTAGCAATGGGAGTCCCGAGAACCCCGGGATCTGACCAATGTGCCCGTGAGGCACAGGTGGAGTCTGATGGAAAGGAGGTTCCTGCTCGCTTCACAGTCCCCCTCAACCTGTCCTCTGGAAGACAGTGATACTTTGGCTTACCCAGATCTTTCACTAGCTACTCCAAATCAGCCCCAAACAGAAGTTTCCTTTAAAGGCCAATATGGACAACCGGGCTTTGGAAGAGGTGTCCACTGCCCAGTGTCAGAGCCAAATCCAACTCTGCGTTACTGACTGCTAGGTGGACGAGGTCATACATGGCATCAGAAGGAAGGCTGTAGCCATCTCCAAAAGAGCAATAGTATCATCTGGCAGAAGAGACTGAATACACTGGAGCAGATCTCAAGACATCAGGCCTGCACATACCGCCAACTGAACAATAGCAGCCACTGTGGAAAACTGGTTCTTCAACAAAGAATCCACCTTGTGGTCCAGAATATCCTTTAAGACCGCTCAGGTCAAGGAAGAATCTGGGTCGTCCAGAGCAGAACATCCAAAAATGCAGGGGAAAGGCAGCAATGAAGGGAGGAACATCTAAGTACCATCTCAAATTTCTTTGCCTTCACTCTGAAAAATGAATGTCCCAGTAACTGGTTCAGGAGATGGGTCTCACACAGATAACAAGGCCAGGTATATGCACAGGGGTCGGTCATGTCCCCAGATTGCATGCCCACTTGTATGTCCCGGCTTTGGTAGTTCAGAAGGGGGGCATCTATGTAATGAGATTAGCACATCCTGCCCTGCCATTTCAGATACTCATATGTGCGGTGGCCAGCTACTAATATGTTTGTAGTATGTATATATGTGCTGGTTTCTTTGGCCAGGAAATATTAATCATGGCAATGTAAGCACTTTTTTGCTCTTACTCCTGGAAGCATTGCAGCCAGGAAAAAAGCACTTTTTTGCACCTTATTCATGGTCAGGAGCAGGTATAGGCATGGATGACTCAACAACCAGGGCAAGAGATGCTTGTGCTATTCTGAAATTGCACCATGATGTGCATCTCCCTTGCTATCACACTCTCACGCCAGGGCCGTCTATATACCCAGCTTTCTAAAATGGCTCCAGGGATGTCTTCGTGGTTTGCACATCTAAGGGGTATGTTTACTAAACTGCGGTAACGTTACATAACGTGCGTTATGTAACATTAACGATTGTTAAGTAATGTTAACGCACGTTATGAGACGTTAACGATCGTTAACGTCTCATAACACGCATTAATGTTACTTAACGATCGTAGACGTTCCGCGGCGCGGTAAAACACCGCAGAAGGTGGAGAGAGGGCGGAGAGAAGGGGTCAATGGGCGGAGAGTGGGCGGGGAGAGGCTCCTTTCACACTAACGCGTTAATCTGAAGAGCTGAATCCTAACACGATTGAAAACCTGCCGTTAGATGCACATTTGCAGGGGAGAGAAACTATTTAAGTGTCAGCAATGTACAGCATAGGCAGGGAAACCTAAAAAAAGTGAGAAGTGTGATACATGTGCACAGAACAAAAGGGCACATAAACATTGAAAATTACCTCAACAAACTGGAAAAAAACATAACTAAGCTGGCCAATAGTGATAATATTGGGAAACAGCAAAAAACATTACCAAGAAAGCTCCCAAAAAAAGATATTAATCGTGGAAGGGTCTATGCTCTGTCCCCCGACAAGGTGAATGATCTCACTGTGAAATAGTGCTGATCACGGCTTTCCCTTGTTATTGGACAGGTGTCCTATGGCGTGCACATGTTGCGCACAGCGGGGTGGGCATGTTGGAATGGGCAACCGGACAGATGCTGGAAAAGGGGATACAGAGGGCCACAGGCGGCACATGCTTTGGTGCAGCTGGGCCACAGTGCGGACTAGGATGATGCCTAGGTTTGCCCATACGAATGCTGAAACAGCAGAGCAGCCAGACAGCAACTGATGAAGGCCCAACATGGGCACGAGTGTGTTTCCCACAGTGTCACAGGGGATAGTACCCAGCAGCTACCCCCAAGGGCACAGAACAGTGGCAGGCGGTGCTGGGGGGAAGCGTGGATGTCTATGCAGGCACTCCTACCCCAGAACCCGCACCATAGGCAGCCGCCTACCTGCACAATGGATGGCCTGAGACTGCGCACCACCAGCACCACCAGCAGAAGGGCATGGCAGCATGGTGGCGGAGGGGTGCTGGTGGCAGAGGGGGCAGTGGCATCTGGCCGCAGCAGACCGTGGCCTAGCCCTGTGTAGGTGGGTGCCATGCACTGCAACAGACAGGCCCTGTCTGACGAACAGTCATGGTATCACCAGGGAATGCACTGTCTCTGTGGCAACACAGTGGTGCAGTGCACACAGCCAGTGTGTTCAGAAGCAGAAGGTCACAGGTTCAAGTCCCAGCTGTGGCTCCTGCCAACCCAGTCCCCATATTTTACCCACTACTAAAACATGCTAATACAGACAGAACCTTTATTGCAAATGATGCAAACATGCCCAAAACACCTACATTTTACCCTACAGAGCACAGACACCATAAACATGCGCATTACCTAGAGCAGAGTCTCCCAAATGCAGTCCTGGAGGGCCAAACACCATTCATGTTACATGCTGCCTTTAATAAAGATGCCTGTGCTGCATTTCTATGCGCCGCCCCCATGGTATGCAGATGTTTCTCATGCATATTCATGAGAGACAGCATGAAAACCCGAACAGTGTCTGGCCCACCAGGACTGGAGTCGGGAACCTCTGCCGTAACGCGCCTGTGGGTTTAAGGCACCCTAATGCCGTGAAATCCGGCGCTGAAGGGCGGAGGAAGGCTAGCCAGAGGGCAGAGAGAAGGGGTCAATGGGTAGAGAGTGGGAGGGGAGAGGCTGCAGGCACACTAACGCTGTGGAATCCGGGTCTGATCACTAACGCCTCTGAAACCCTCGCGTTAAGGCACATTTGCAGGAAAGAGAAACCATTTCCGTCAGCAATGTACAGCAAAGCCAGGGAAACCTAAAAAAAGTGATAGTTGTGATACATGTGCACGGAACAAAAGGGCAAATAAACATGGAAAATGACCTGAACAAAATTTAAAATCACCATAACCAAGCTGGCCAATAGTGATATTAATGGGAAAAATAAAAAAACACTACTGAGAAAGCTCCAAAAAAAAGATATCATTTTTGGAAGGGTCTATGCTGTGTCCCCCTACAAGGTGAATGATTCCATATTGAAATAGCGCTGATCAGGGTTTTCCCTTTTTATTGGACAGGTTTCTTATGGCATGCACATGTGCGGCAACAGCAGGGTTGGCATTTCGGAAAGGGCAACTGTACAGATGCTGGAAAATGGGATACAGAGGGCTGCAGGCGGCACATGCTGTGGTGTAGCTGGGGCACAGTGTGGACTAGGGAGATGCCTAGGTGGCACATAGAAATGCTGAAACTATACAGCGGCCAGACAGCAACTGATGAGGGTCCAACATGGGCACGAGTGTGTTTCTCACAGTGTCACAGGGGATAGTACCCAGCAGGTACCCCCAAGGGCACAGAACATTGGCAGGCGGTGGTGGGGGGGAAGCATGAACGTCTATGCAAGCACCCCTACCCCAGATCCCGCACCATAGGCAGCCACCTAACAGCACACTGGATGGCCTGAGACTGTGCAACAACAGCACCACCAGCATAAGGGCATGGCAGCATGGTGGCGGAGGGGTACTGGTGGTGGAGGGGGCAGTGGCATCTGGCCGCAGCAGACCGTGGTCTAGCCCTGTGTAGGTGGGTGCCATGCACTGCAACAGACAGGCCCTGTCTGACGAACAGTCATGGTATCACCAGGGAATAAACTGTCACTGTGGCAACAGTGTGGTGCAGTACACACAGCCAGTGTGTTCAGGAGCAGAAGGTCACAAGTTCAAGTCCCAGCTGTGGCTCTTGCCAACCCAGTCCCCATATTTTACCCAGTACTAAACCATGGCAATAAAGATGGAACCTTTATTGCAGATAACATAAACATGCCTGAAACACCTATATTTTACCCTACAGAGCACAGACACCATAAACATGTGCAATACCTAGAGCAGAGTTTCCCAAATGCAGTCCTGGAGGGCCAAAAACCATTCAGATTTCATGTTGTCTCTAATAAAGATGCCTGTGCTGCGTTTCTATGTGCCGCCCCCATGGTATGCAAATGTATCTCATGCATATTCATTAGGGACTGCATGAAAACCCAAGCAGTGTTTGGCCCACCAGGACCGGAGTTGAGATTCTCTGCCCTAGAACAGCGGCCAACAGAGGTAGAAACACCCACACCCACAGGCTCCATTATCCAAAGCCTCATGGAGAGGCAGGATGTTGGGCCCTGTGCGTACAAGCATCTCCCAATACTAGCACTTGCATACCTTAGCAATGCCGCCCTAAACCTGGAAATACATTACACATATATCAAAAGGTTGCTATGATTAATGGCAGATAGCAATTCCTAAGTTCAGCACAATTTCCTGATTGAGCTGCATCATAGCAACCTTTCTGATGTCTGTGGAGTGTGTTTCAGTTCTGGTTTCTGACAGTGTTTACCACCCCGGGGAGTGACCCCAACAGTATTGCATACCATAGCCATGCCTGCACTGTGCCCAGGACTGGTGCAGTGGCCAGGGCTGCCAAACACCTCTATAGTTGCACAATGCTGGCATAGGTGTGGGGAGTATGTGTCTGTCTATCCAGTGTGTGGTGGCTGCAAACACCCTCCACAGCCCACACTGCTAGCACTGTTGCCAGTATTGGCCTGCCAATGTGCATAATGAGAGCAAGGTACTGTGGGAATAGCCTGGATAGGGTGGCCTGGCCTGGATTCATCTGTACAGAGCATAGGGCAATGGTTGGGACATTGTCGTGCCCGGCCACCACCTGCATGGACAGGGTGGCCACAGCATGTCCTGCTGGGAGGTCACTCTCACCCTGACTGTGCAGAGACCACGGCATGGCTGGGTTCCCCCATAGTGCCATACAGTGTATCTCTTAAGTGATATATATGGGTTCTATTTTCTGGGGGTCTAATCACTGATTTATCTGCTTGGTGGGTGTGTTCACATCCCAGGTTTGGGTGCACCCATCTCCTCCAGGAACATGCACTATGGACTAGCTAGCAGACTGTCTACAGTTAGAATGTGTGTGGCTGGAACATCTTGCAGGGTGCAGTGGCTGGTGAATCACTGTGCTTGCTGCTGGAGAATGTCAGATGGTGGTGGGGGGCAGCTGTGCATTTCCAAGCCTACTGTCTGTCTGCCATTGCCTTATTTATGGATGCGTACAGATCTGCATTGACTGCCCTGTAGGGTGTCTATTCCCCAGCAGGACTGGGGTTGATGGTCCCCTCTACTGTCACCATTGCAGGGGGGTAGAATGTGGATCTGTTGGTGAGAGATCCTGTCCCCCACCCTGAGCCACAGAGGGTGGGTTGGGTGGCTGTACATAATCCACCTGTGGGTCCAAACACCCCCCTTCACCTAAATCATGTGACCATGGCACCCACACAGGGTATGCACTATTCTGGGCGCATCATAATGCACAAGAGCTAGATGTGAAATACAGATGAACACAGGCATATCCTAGGTATGTCTGCAAAGACTACCTATCACACACTAGCACTGATGGGGACCTGCAGCATAGCCTATCTCAACAGAGCCAGGTGCTGTGGAAATGGTGCTGGGCACCCCACCTCACCCTCAGGGTGAGCACAGGACCTGCACACTGTGATGGTCTGTAGCTACTCTGTGCCAGTAACACACACAGTCAGTACCCCCTACCAGGCTGAGGTGCTGTGGGGGTGCACATGGTCAGTATCCCCTACCAGGCCGAGGTGCTGGGGGTGGGGGGGTGCATTCCGCATCTTATGATCATCTGTAGACTGCTGATCTGCATGTGCAGTGCTTCATGGGTATGGGTGGTTTATTAACCCTATCCTGGTAACCACAGCAGATGGTTTGTGTGGTGACCTGCAGTCCCTCTGTAGCCAGCCAGGCATGTAGTAGCAGCTATAGAGCTGTAGCCCACTGGTTGCTTCACTGTCTGGGGAGCCAGAAGTTATGGGTGGTGTTATTTGGTAGGGCTGTCTGAAGCATTTCATTTTTTAATTTAAATTAGTGCTGCCAGCAAAAACACCCTCACAGTGCTGTAACCTCAAGGTGCCTCATAAGGCGCCCTATGAAGCGCCCTATAAGGCACCCTATAAAGCACCCTATAAGGTGCCTTATAAGGCGCCCCATAGGGAACATTATAGGGTGCCTTGGCGGACAGTGCACTTTATAATGTGCCCTCTGGAGTTCCTTATAGAGCGCCTTATGCGGTACCTTAGGTTACGGCCCTCTGAGGGTGTGTTTGCTGGCAGCATTAATTTAAATTACAAAACAAAATGCCTCAGACAGCACTGATTTAAAGTAAAGGGTAATGTCTCAACCAGCTTTACTCATTAGAGCCACGGGGGGTTTGAACTCATGATCTCTGCACTATCAGTCAGTGCATTAACCATTGTGCTAAAGCTCTGGATGCCTTACTTACCTTATCAAGCGCCTTATAGGGCGCCGTACAGGGCGCCTTGCGTGGCGCTTTACAAGGTGCTTTCTAATGCTCGTTACTCTATGGCGCCTTGTAACGTGCGTTATCGGTAACGATGTACCACCCATGTCCTTATTTGGGTATTTGTGCCTCTACTGCGGATCCTAACGCGAATGGCATTACCGCAGTTTAGTAAACATACCCCTAAGTGTCCATTTTTAGACACACAACTGGAATAGAGCTTCTAAAATACCCCCCTAATTGAATATAGCAGGCTGGATATGTGTTTGTGTGTCTATTGATGTCTATATGTTATGTGTTAGTGTGCTGTTTTATGTACATTTTAATATTTCTGATGTTATTATTAAGTGTCTTAGAAATTTTGATTTGTGGTTTGTAAATATTTGTAAATAAATAAATAAAATAATTAAATACATAAGGGGTGAGGAGCGGGGGGGGGGGTGATGCTTCGAGATTTAGTTTTTTAACACGTGGGACCACGTTAATTGTATTGGTAGATATCACTGTAAGAGGCACATTTACTAGAACCTGCACCAATGACACGCATGTAGTCTGTGTTACTAGAGCAGGGGCTCAGTGCTAACTTTAGGGAGGGTGCTTCCATCTCCCTGCAATTAGCATGGGCCCAGGATGCTGCACCATGCAAGGCAGCATGTGGGTGCACTTAACGCTACCCATTCAGATGGAGTTAAGTGCACCCACACTAAGGGGCATGTTTACTAAACTGCGTTAACGTTACATAACGTGCGTTATGTAACGTTAACGATCGTTATGTGACATTAACGTGCGTTCTGAGACCTTAACGATTGTTAACGACTCAGAACGCGCGTTAACCGCACGTAACCATTGTAAAGCTCCGTGGCGCGTTAAAACACCGCAGAAGGTGGAGAGAGGGTGGAGAGAAGGGGTCAATGGGCAGACAGTGGGTGGGGAGAGGCTCCAGGCACACTAACGCACTGATCTGAAGAGCTGAATCCTAACGCGATTAAAAACCTGCCGTTAAATTCACATTTCAGGGAAGAGAAACCATTTCAGTGTCAGCAATGTACAGCATAGGCAGGGAAACCTAAAAAAAGTGAGAAGTGTGATACATGTGCACAGAACAAAAGGGCACATAAACATTGAAAATGACCTCAACAAACTGTGGAAAACCATAATCAAGCTGGCCAATAGTGGTATGAATGTGAAACAGCCAAAAATAGCACTGAGAAAGCCTCAGAAAAATATATTAACTGTGGAAGGGTGTATGCTCTGTCACCATAGAAGGTGAATGATGTCACAGTGAAATAGCACAATTCAGGGCTCCCCCCTGTTAATAAACAGGTCCCCCATGGCATGCACATGTTCAGCAACAGCAGGGTGGGCATGTCGGAAAGGGCAACTGGGCAGATGCTGGAAAAGGGGATACAGAGGGCTGCAGGCGGCATATGCTGTGGTGCAGCTGGGGCACAGTGCGGACCAGGCAGATGCTCAGTTTGGCCAATAGGAATGCATAAACAGTAGAGCCAGACTGCAACTGATGAGGGCCCAACAGGGGCATGAGTGTACCCCCCACAGTGTCACAGGGGACAGTACCCAGCAGCCACCCCAATGGGCACAGAACAGTGGCAGGTGGTGCTGGGGGGAAGTGGGGGCGTCCATCCAGGCACCCCTACCCCACCACCCATACCATAGGCAGCTGCCAACACGCACACTGGATGGCCTGTGACTGCTCACCACCAGCACGACCAGCAGAAGGGCATGTCAGCATGGTGGCGGAGGGGTACTGGTGGTTGAGGGGGAGGGGGAAGTAACACCTGACCATAGCATACCACGGCCCAGACCCATGTAGGTGGGTGCCATGCATTGCAACAGACAGGCTCAGTAGCACAAACAGTCATGGCACCCCCAGGAAATGATCCATCCCTGTGGTACCAGTGTGGTGCAGCAAGCACAGCCAGTGCATTCTGAAGCTGAAAGTCACAGGTTCAATCCTGAGCTGTGGTCCCTGCCAACTCTGTCCCCATACATTTTACCAGTAAGATGCCGTGGGTGGAAAGATGCAACCATGTATTGCTGATAGAATAAACATGCATGGAACACCAACATTTTTCCGCACTGAGCACAGACACCACATATAGGCGCATTACTGAGAGCCGAGTCTGCCAAATGTAGCTCGGAAGGGCCACAAATCATGCAGGCATCATGCTGATTCGAATAGAAGGACATGGTAGCATGGTGGTGGAGGGCGTACAGATGGTGGAGAGGGCAGTGGGACCTGGCTGCAGCAGACCATGGCCTAGCTGGGTCAAGGTGGGTGCAATGCACTGTAACAGACAGGCTCAGTAGGACAAACAGTCATGGCACCCCCAGGGAATGATCCATCCCTGTGGCACCAGTGTGGCGCAGTAAGCACAGCCAGTGCATTCTGGAGTTGAAGGTCACAGGTTCAATCCTGAGCAGTGTTCCCTGCCAACTCTGTCCCCATACATTTTACCAGTAAGAAGCCGCGGGTGGAAAGATGCAACCATGTATTGCTGATAGAATATACATGCTTGGAGCACCTACATTTTACCGTACAGAGCACAGACACCACAAACAGGCGCATTACCGAGAGCAGAGTCTCCCAAAGGCTGTCATGGAGGTCCAAATCACATTCAGGTTCCAAGCTGACTGCAATAAAGATGCATGAGCTGTATGCCGATTCGCCGCCCCCATGGTATGCAGATGTATTGCATGCATATTCATCAGAAACAGCATGAAAACCCGAACATGGTGCGGTCCACCAGGACCGGAGATGGGAATCTCTCTCCAAGAGTATTGATCCACAGGGGCGGAAACACCCGCAACCATAGGCCCCATTAGCCACAACGGCCTGGAGAGGCAGGATGGTGGGCCCTGTGTGCATCAATCAATAGTAGTACGTACATACCCTAGCAATGACACCCAAAACCAGGGAATACGGTACACAGATAGCAAAAGGTTGCTATGATAACTGCTACATAGCAATCCCCAATGTTAGCACAAGCGGCCCATTGTGCTGCACCATACCAACCTCTGTGATGTCTGGGGAGTGTGTGTCACGTCTGGAACCTGACATTGCCCACCACCTTAGGAAGAGACCCCAACTGTACAGCATACCATAGCCATGCCTGCATGGTGCCCAGGACTGGTGCAGTGTCCCGGCCTGCCAAAAGCCCACAATGGTGCACTATACGTGCATGGGTGTGGGGGTGTGCTTCAGTCTATCCAGTGTGTTCCGTCTGCCAACATCCTCTTCAGCACACACCGCTAGCAATGTTGCTAGTATTGGCCTTGCCAATGTGCATAATGAGGAGCAAGGTACTGTGGGTATAGCCGGAGAGGGCAGCCTGGTCTGGATGCACCTGCACAGGGCCCATGGCAATGGCTGGGATATTGTAGGGCCTGCCCACCACCTTCAGGGACAGGGCGGCCACGGCATGTTCTGATGTGTGGTCATACTCACCCTGACTGTGCAGTGACCACGGCATGGCTGGGTTCCCCCATAGTATTACATAGTGTTCCTCTGAAGTGAAATAAGTGGGCACTGTTCCCTGGAGCCCTATCACTGACCCATCTGCTTGGTGGGTGTGTGTATATCCCAGATGTGAGTGCACATATTACCTCCAGAAACATGCCCTATGGACTAGCAAGTAGGTTGTCTGCAGTCAGTACGTGTGTGTGGCTGGAACAATTTGCAGGGTGCAGTGGCTGTTGACGCACCTAGCTTGCTGCTGGAGGATGACAGTTAGTGGTGTGGGCCAGCTGCACAGAACGAGGGCTACAGTCTGTCTGTCACTGCCCAATGTACTGAGGCGTACAGATCAGCATAGACTGCCCTTGAGGGGGGGCCACTCCCTGGCATGACTGGGGTGAATGGTCCCCTCTACCTGTGTAGGGGTGCTAAATGTGGACCCATTATTACGAAACCCTGTTCCCCATCCTGAGCCAAAAAAAGGATGGGTTGGGTGTTGCTATGTAAATCGCCTATGGGCCAAACCCCCCCTTGGATTTGACATCATGTGACCATGGAACCCACACAGTGTATGAACTATTCTGGGTGCATTACAGTCCACACAGGCAAAACGCGATGGACAGAGGGACACAGGCAAATGCTGAGGGTATCTGTAGGGGCCACCCATCACACAGAGGCACTGAGGGAGACCTGTAGCATAGCCCATCACAGAAATGCCATGTGCAGCAGAAATGGTGCAGGGGCACTCCACCTCACCCTCAGGGTGAGCACAGGACCCGTCCACTGTGATGGACGGTAGACACTCTGTGGCAGTAACACACACGGTCAGAACCCCCACCGGGCTGAGGTGCTGTGGGGTGCACATGGTCAGGACACACAACCAGGCCGAGGTGCTGGGTGGGTGCATATCGCAACACGGGACCCTCTGTAGACTGCAGATCTGCATGTGCAGTGCATCATGGGAGTAGCTGGTCCAATCCAACCCTCGCACCCACAGCAGACAGTTTGAGTGGTGACCTGCAGTCCCTCTGTAGCCAGCCAGGCATGTAGCAGCAGCTATAGAGAGGTAGGCCACTGGCAAATGTACTGGCTGCGCAGACAGAGGTTAGGGCTTTGAACCTACTGTGGTGATATGTGTTAGGGCTGTCTGAGGCTATTCCTTTCGTAGCAGCGGAGTGTATGCGACCAATTAATAACAGGAGTCCTGTACAGAATCCAAGCCAATTGATTGTGCACACGGCCCAGACAGAAACGAGTCCAAAAGTGTCTGAGCAAGCTTGAACTGGTGTAAAACCCTCATATGCAGTTGCGAATAGTCAAGTACACAAAAGCTCCCCATTGGTGCCAATGCCCCCCCCCCAAACCCCCACCCACCCCTTTATCCAATCAGGGTCTCTCTCTGGGCCTCTATCTCTATTCCCCCCCCCCTCAATCCAGCTGGTCAATATGCACATTAAAAGTAATAGATACATCTCCACAACGAGGACATCTCTAAGCAAAGGAAAGTGCAAGTATCCTAATGTAAAATGTCTGAAGCAGACTGGTCTGTACGGAATCATGCAGACTCTGCAACAAGCAGACATCTCGAACAAGAAATTCTGAGTCCCCTCAGCAATACTGAACGGAAGGGGAATAAAAGCAAGGTCCCACATACAGGCTCTTATAGGCCATAGCCTATCACACATTGAGTTGGTAGCATCAATCTGAACTATAAAGCATCCTCAAGCTCTGATAATCACAAGTGCCCATAATCGTAGCGTCGCACGAACCTACGCACGTGGCGACGCACTACCTACGCACGTACCTACGCAGCACAAAAAATTCTAGAGGAGATGGCTGCCATGTCGAGGAAGCCTGCTTTCACCATGACAGATCTGTACTTGCTCAAAGAGCTATTCTGCCTCCGCCAGCATCGCTTCTTCCCCGGCTCATCCCGGAGGCAGAACCTGGCCAGAGTAAGGAGGGCCTGGGAGCGCCTCACCTTGAGGTATAATAGAGGTTCTGACTACCCATGTGAGGTAAGTGCATGGGGACAGGCACCCCAACCTAGGATGTGAAGGAGAACAACTGGTAACCTAAGCACCCATCAGCCACACACTGCCAGGGAATGTCATGTATTGGTGTGTCCAGCTGGGAGGAACATCAACCCCTCCCCTCCCCAATAACAACTGTAACGACCCTGCTCCCCGGGGGTAGCTGTGACCACCACAGAGATGGAGTACACAGTACAATGTAATGGTATATGGTTCTGTTGCAGCCTCAGTAATGTGCCCAATCCACACACCACATGTCCATCACAGAGGCCAAGAGACACACAGGGGTATGTCCCTGCCCCTGTCTGTGATCTCAAGGCTCACCTATATCCCCAGGATACAGCAGGCTTCATCTCAGGGCTCTATCCCCCATCCTGGTGCTATGGTGACTGCCCCTGTCGGGTGATCACAAGGCTCAACTATATCCAAAGGATGCAGCAGGCCTCACCTCAGGGCTCTATCCCCCATCCTGGTGCTATGGTGACTGCCCCTGTCTGTGATCACAAGCCTCAACTATATCCCCAGGATTCAGCAGGCCTCACCTCAGGTCTCTATCCCCCATCCTGGTGCTATGGTGACTGCCCCTGTCTGTGATCAAAAGGCCCAACTATATCCCCAGGATGCAGCAGGCCTCACCTCAGGGCTCTATCCCCCATCCTGGTGCTATGGTGACAGCCCCTGTCTGTGATCACAAGGCTCAACTAAATCCCCAGGATGCAGCAGGCCTCACCTCTGGGCTCTATCCCCCATCCTGGTGCTATCTTTACTGCCCCCGTGTAGGAGTACAAGGCTCAACTATATCCCCAGGATGCAGCAGGCCTCACCTCTGGGCTCTATCCCCCATCCTGATGCTATGGTGACTGCCCCCGTGTAGAAGTACAAGGCTCAACTATATCCCCAGGATGCAGCAGGCCTCACCTCAAGGCTCTATCCCCCATCCTTTTGCTATGGTGAGAGCGCCTGTCAATGAACACAAGGCTCAATTATATCCACAGGATGCAGCAGCCCTCAATTCAGGGCTCTATCCCCATCCTGGTGCTATGGTGAGTGCCCTGTCAATGAACACAAGGCTCAACTATATCCCCAGGATGCAGCAGGCCTCACCTCAGGGCTCTATCCCTCATCCTGGTGCTATGGTGACTGCCCCTATGTAGGAGTACAAGGCTCAACTATATCCCCAGGATGCAGCAGGCCTCACCTCAGGGCTCTATCCCCCATCCTGGTGCTATGGTGAGTGCCCCTGTCAATGAACACAAGGCTCAACTATATCCCCAGGTTGCAGCAGGCCTCACCTCAGGGCTCTATCCCCCATCCTGGTGCTATGGTGACTGCACCTGTGTTTGATCACAAGGCTCAACTATATCCCCAGGATGCAGCAGGCCTCAACTCTGGGCTCTATCCCCCATCCTGGTGCTATCGTGACTGCCCCCATGTAGGAGTACAAGGCTCAACTATATCCCCAGGATGCAGCAGGCCTCACCTCTTTGCTCTATCCCCCATCCTGGTGCTGTAGTGACTGCCCCTGTCAATGAACACAAGGCCCAACTATACCCCAGGATTCAGCAGGCTTCACCTCAGCTCTCTATCCCCCATCCTGGTGCTACGGTGACTGCCCCTGTCTGTGATGAAAAGGCCCAACTATATCCCCAGGATGCAGCAGGCCTCACCTCAGGGCTCTATCCCCCATCCTGGTGCTATGGTGACTGCCCCTGTCTGTGATCACAAGGCTCAACTAAATCCCCAGGATGCAGCAGGCCTCACCTCTGGGCTCTATCCCCCATCCTGGTGCTATCTTTACTGCACCCGTGTAGGAGTACAAGGCTCAACTATATCTCCAGGATGCAGCAGGCCTCACCTCTGGGCTCTATCCCCCATCCTGGTGCTATGGTGACTGCCCCTATGTAGGAGTACAAGGCTCAACTATATCCCCAGGATGCAGCAGGCTTCACCTCAGGGCTCTATCCCCCATCCTGGTGCTATGGTGACTGCCCCTGTCAATGAACACAAGGCTCAACTATATCCAAAGGTTGCAGCAGGCCCCACATCTGGGCTCTATCCCCCATCCTGGTGCTGTGGTGACTACCCCTGTCAATGAACACAAGGCCCAACTATATCCCCAGGATGCAGCAGGCCTCACCTCAGGGCTCTATCCCCCATCCTGGTGCTATGGTGACTGCCCCTGTCGGGTGATCACAAGGCCCAACTATATCCCCAGGATGCAGCAGGCCTCACCTCAGGGCTCTATCCCCCATCCTGGTGCTATGGTGACTGCCCCTGTCTGTGATCACAAGGCTCAACTATATCCCGAGGATGCAGCAGGCCTCACTTCTGGGCTCTATCCCCCATCCTGGTGCTATGGTGACTGCCCCTGTTTAGGAGTACAAGGCTCAACTATATCCCCAGGATGCAGCAGGCCTCACCTCAGGGCTCTATCCCCCATCCTGGTGCTATGGTGACTGCCCCTGTCAATCAACACAAGGCCCAACTATTTTCCCAGGATGCAGCAGGCCTCACCTCCGGGCTCTATCCCCCATCCTGGTGCTATGGTGACTGCCCCTGTCTGTGATCACAAGTCTCAACTATATCCCCAGGATGCAGCAGGCCTCACCTCAGGGTAGGGTTGCCAACTTTTTCACCGAGAAAAACCCGACACCTGTGGCTCGCCATGCTCCACCCATTCTCCTCCCCCAGTCCCGCCCCTGCCCCGCCCCCAGCCCCACCCACAAAAATTACCGAGGATTCACTCACACCCCCCCTCAGTGCTGGTTCACTCACTCGCCCCCCTCCCTGCTGGTTCACTCACTCGCCCCCCCCTCCCTGCTGGTTCACTCACTCACCCCCTCCCCTGCTGGTTCACTCACACCACCCCTCCCCTCCCCTCCCCTCCCTGCTGGTTCACTTACCCACCCCCGTGTCACTCACTCACCCCCCCTTGCTGGTTCACTCACACCATCACCCCCCCTCCCCTGCTGGTGCACTCACACCAACCCCGCTCCCCGGCTGGTTCACACCAACCCCCCTCCCATGCTGATTCACTCACCCCCCCCCCCTCCCCTGCTGGTTCACTCACACCACCCCCCCTTCCACTGCTGGTTCACTCACCCCCCCCCCTGTCACTCACTCACCCTCTCCTGCTGGGTCACTCACACCAAACCCCCCCCCCTCCCTCCCTCCCTCCTGCTGGTTTAATCATACCATCCCCCCCCCCCTTGCTGGTGCACTCACACCCCTGCCCTGCCCTGCCCAAGCCGCTGCTTCTGCTTTGTACAGAGCAGCGGCTGCAATACACTTACTTTGAAAAGTAAAGAAACTGTGTGAGAAGCCCTCCGGTCATCGCAGAACCCGAGGAAGTGATGTAATGGGGGCGGGCTCCTCACGGGCTGTCTTTCCTTTTCAAATTAACTTTAGCTGCAATAAAGTTAATTTGAAAGGAAAGACAGCCTGTGAGGAACCCGCCCCCATGACATCACTTCCTCGGGCTCTGCCATGACCGGAGGGCTCCTCATACAGTTTCTTTACTTTTCAAAGTAAGTGTAGTGCAGCCGCTGCTCTGTACAAAGCAGAAGCAGCGGCTGCACTATTATGGGGAATCGCGTTCGCATTCGTGCCGCGGACTTCGGGAGGAAAGCCGGTTTTTTGCTCTGGCCGCTCCCGATCTTGTGGCCAGAGCAAAAAACCGGCTTTTCAAAGGCCGGTTTGACATCTGTGCCGGCAGCCGGCCAGGCCATGGAAAAACCGGCCAGGCCGGCTGAAAACCGGCCGGTTGGCAACCCTACCTCAGGGCTCTATCCCCCATCCTGGTGCTATGGTGACTGCCCCTGTCTGTGATCAAAAGGCTCAACTATATCCCTATGAGGCAGCAGGCTTCACCTCAGGGCTCTATCCCCCATCCTGGTGCTATGGTGACTGCCCCTGTCTTTGATCACAACGCTCAACTATATCCCCAGGATGCAGCAGGCCTCAACTCTGGGCTCTATCCCCCATACTGGTGCTATGGTGACTGCCCCCGTGTAGGAGTACAAGGCTCAACTATATCCCCAGGATGCAGCAGGCCTCATCTCTGGGCTCTATCCCCCATCCTGGTACTATGGTGACTTCCCCTGTATAGGAGTACAAGGCCCAACTATTTCCCCAGGATGCAGCAGGCCTCACCTCAGGGCTCTATCCCCTATCCTGGTGCTTTGGTGACCGCCCCTGTCAATGAACACAAGGCTCAACTATATCCCCAGGATGCAGCAGGCCTCACCTCAGGGCTCTATCCCCTATCCTGGTGCTTTGGTGACTGCCCCTGTCTGTGATCACAAGGCTCAACTATATCCCCAGGATGCAGCAGGCCTCACCTCTGGGCTCTATCCCCCATCCTGGTGCTATGGTGACTGCCCCTGTCAATGAACACAAGGCCCAACTATATCCCCAGGATACAGCAGGCCTCACCTCTGGGCTCTATCCCCCATGCTGGTGCTGTGGTGACCGCCCCTGTCAATGAACACAAGGCCCAACTATATCCCCACGATGCAGCAGGCCTCACCTCAGGGCTCTATCCCCCATCCTGGTGCTATGGTGACTGCCCCTGTCTGTGATCACAAGGCCCAACTATATCCCCAGGATGCAGCAGGCCTCACCTCTGGGCTCTATCCCCCATGCTGGTGCTGTGGTGACTGCCCCTGTCAATGAACAAAAGGCCCAACAATATACCCAGGATGCATCAGGCCTCACCTCAGGGCTCTATCCCCCATCCTGGTGCTATGGTGACTGCCCCTGTCTGTGATCACAAGGCCCAACTATATCCCCAGGATGCAGCAGGTCTCACCTCAGGGCTCTATCCCCCATCCTGGGGCTATGGTGACAGCCCCTGTCTGTGTTCCCAAGGCTCAACTATATCCCCAGGATGCAGCAGCCCTCACCTCTGGGCTCTATCCCCCATCCTGGTGCTATGGTGACTGCTCCCGTGTAGGAGTACTAGGCTCAACTATATCCCCAGGATGCAACAGGCCTCACCTCTGGGCTCTATCCCCCATCCTGGTGCTATGGTGACTGCCCCCGTGTAGGAGTACTAGGCTCAACTATATCCCCAGGATGCAGCAGGCCTCACCTCAGGGCTCTATCACCCATCCTGGTGCTATGGTGAGTGCCCCTGTCAATGAACACAAGGCTCAACTATATCCCCAGGATGCAGCAGGCCTCACCTCAGGGCTCTATCCCTCATTCTGGTGCTATGGTGACTGCCCCTGTCTGTGATCACAAGGCTCAACTATATCCCCAGGATGCAGCAGGCCTCACCTCTGGGCTCTATCCCCCATCCTGGTGCTATGGTGACTGCCCCTGTCAATGAACACAAGGCCCAACTATATCCCCAGGATGCAGCAGGCCTCACCTCTTTGCTCTATCCCCCATCCTGTTGCTGTGGAGACTGCCCCTGTCAATGAACACAAGGCCCAACTATATCCCCAGGATTCAACAGGCCTCACCTCAGGGCTCTATCCCCCATCCTGGTGCTATGGTGACTGCACCTGTATGTGATCACAAGGCTCAACTATATCCCCAGGATGCAGCAGGCCTCACCTCTGGGCTCTAACCCCCATCATGGTGCTATCGTGACTGCCCCCGTGTAGGAGTACAAGGCTCAAATATATCCCCAGGATGCAGCAGGCCTCACATCTTTGCTCTATCCCCCATCCTGGTACTGTAGTGACTGCCCCTGTCAATGAACACAAGGCCCAACTATATCCCCAAGATTCAGCAGGCCTCACCTCAGGTCTCTATCCCCCATCCTGGTGCTATGGTGACTGCCGCTGTCTGTGATCAAAAGGCCCAACTATATCCCCAGGATGCAGCAGGCCTCACCTCAGGGCTCTATCCCCCATCCTGGTGCTATGGTGACTGCCCCTGTCTGTGATCACAAGGCTCAACTAAATCCCCAGGATGCAGCAGGCCTCACCTCTGGGCTCTATCCCCCATCCTGGTGCTATCGTTACTGCCCCCGTGTAGGAGTACAAGGCTCAACTATATCCCCAGGATGCAGCAGGACTCACCTCTGGGCTCTATCCCCCATCCTGGTGCTATGGTGACTGCCCCCGTGTAGAATTACAAGGCTCAACTATATCCCCAGGATGCAGCAGGCCTCACCTCAAGGCTCTATCCCCCATCCTTTTGCTATGGTGAGTGTGCCTGTCAATGAACACAAGGCTCAATTATATCCACAGGATGCAGCAGCCCTCATTTCAGGGCTCTATCCCCCATCCTGGTGCTATGGTTACTGCCCCTGTCAATGAACACAAGGCCCAACTATATCCCCAGGATGCAGCAGGCCTCACCTCTTTGCTCTATCCCCCATCCTGGTGCTGTGGTGTCTGCCCCTGTCAATGAACACAAGGCCCAACTATATCCCCAGGATTCAGCAGGCCACACCTCTGGGCTCTATCCCCCATCCTGGTGCTGTAGTGACTGCCCCTGTCTGTGATCAAAAGGCCCAACTATATCCCCAGGATGCAGCAGGCCTCACCTCAGGTCTCTATCCCCCATCCTGGTGCTATGGTGACTGCCCCTGTCAATGAACACAAGGCCCAACTATATCCCCAGGATGCAGCAGGCCTCACCTCTGGGCTCTATCCCCCATGCTGGTGCTATGGTGACTGCCCCTGTCTCTGATCACAAGGCGCAACTATATCCCCAGGATGCAGCAGGCCTCACCTCTGGGCTCTATACCCCATGCTGGTGCTGTGGTGACTGCCCCTGTCAATGAACACAAGGCCCAACAATATACCCAGGATACAGCAGGCCTCACCTCAGGGCTCTATCCCCCATCCTGGTGCTATGGTGACTGCCCCTGTCTGTGATCACAAGGCCCAACTATATCCCCAGGATGCAGCAGGCCTCACCTCAGGGCTCTATCCCCCATCCTGGTGCTATGGTGACTGTCCCTGTCTGTGTTCCCAAGGCTCAACTATATCCCCAGGATGCAGCAGGCCTCACCTCAAGGCTCTATCCCTCATCCTGGTGCTATGGTGACTGCCCCTGTCTGTGAACACAAGGCTCAACTATATCCCCAGGATGCAGCAGGCCTCACCTCTGGGCTCTATCCCCCATCCGGGTGCTATGGTGACTGCCCCCGTGTAGGAGTACTAGGCTCAACTATATCCCCAAGATGCAGCAGGCCTCACCTCAGGGCTCTATCCCCCATCCTGGTGCTATGGTGAGTGCCCCTGTCAATGAACACAAGGCTCAACTATATCCCCAGGATGCAGCAGGCCTCACCTCAGGGCTCTATCCCTCATCCTGGTGCTATGGTGACTGCCCCTGTCTGTGATCACAAGGCTCAACTATATCCCCATGATTCAGCAGGCCTCACCTCTGTGCTCTATCCCCCATCCTGGTGCTATGGTGACTGCCCCTGTCAATGAACACAAGGCCCAACTATATCCCCAGGATGCAGCAGGCCTCACCTCAGGGCTCTATCCCCCATCCTGGTGCTATGGTGACTGCCCCTGTCAATGTACACAAGGCCCAACTATTTCCCGAGGATGCAGCAGGCCTCACCTCGGGCTCTATCCCCCATCCTGGTGCTATGGTGACTTCCCCTGTCTGTGATCACAAGGCTCAACTATATCCCCAGGATGCAGCAGGCCTCACCTCAGGGTTCTATCCCCCATCCTGGTGCTATGGTGACTTCCCCCGTGTAGGAGTACAAGGCTCAACTATATCCCCAGGATGCAGCAGGCCTCATCTCTGGGCTCTATCCCCCATCCTAGTGCTATGGTGACTTCCCCCGTGTAGGAGTACAAGGCTCAACTATATCCCCAGGATGCATCAGGCCTCACTTCAGGGCTCTTTCCCCCATCCTGGTGCTACGGTGAGTGCCCCTGTCAATGAACACAAGGCTCAGCTATATCCCCAGGATGCAGCAGGCCTCACCTTAGGGCTCTATCCCCCATCCTGGTGCTTTGGTGACTGCCCCTGTCTTTGATCACAAGGCCCAACTATATCCCCAGGATGCAGCAGGACTCACCTCAGGGCTCTATCCCCCATGCTGGTGCTGTGGTGACTGCCCCTGTCAATGAACACAAGGCCCAACTATATCCCCAGGATGCAGCAGGCCTCACCTCTGGGCTCTATCCCCCATCCTGTTGCTGTGGTGACTGTCCCTGTCAATGAACACAATGCCCAACTATATCCCCAGGATTCAGCATGCCTCACCTCAGGGCTCTATCCCCCATCCTGGTGCTATGGTGACTGCCCCTGTCTGTAATCACAAGGGCCAACTATATCCCCAGGATGCAGCAGGCCTCACCTCTCGGCTCTATCCCCCATCCTGGTGCTATGGTGACTTCCCCTGTATGTGATCACAAGGCTCAACTATATCCCCAGGATGCAGCAGGCCTCCCCTCTGGGCTCTGTCCCCCATCCTGGTGCTATGGTGACTGCCCCTGTTTGTGTTCACAAGGCTCAACTATATCCCCATGATTCAGCAGGCCTCACCTCTGTGCTCTATCCCCCATCCTGGTGCTATGGTGACTGCCCCTGTCAATGAACACAAGGCCCAACTATATCCCCAGGATGCAGCAGGCCTCACCTCCGGGCTCTATCCCCCATCCTGGTGCTGTGGTGACTGCCCCTGTCAATGAACACAAGGCCCAACTATATCCCTAGGATGCAGCAGGCCTCACCTCAGGGCTCTATCCCCCATCCTGGTGCTATGGTGACTGCCCCTGTATGTGATCACAAGGCCCAACTATATCCCCAGGATGCAGCAGGCTTCACCTCTGGGCTCTATCCCCCATTCTGGTGCTGTGGTGGCTGCCCCTGTCAATGAACACAGGGCCCAACTATATCCCTAGGATGCAGCAGGCCTCACCTCAGGGCTCTATCCCCCATCCTGGTGCTATGGTGACTGCCCCTGTCTGTGATCACAAGGCTCAACTATATCCCCAGGATGCAGCAGGCCTCACCTCAGTGCTCTATCCCCCATCCTGGTGCTATGGTGACTGCCCTCTCTGTGATCATAATGCTCAACTATATCCCCAGGATGCATCAGGCCTCAACTCTGTGCTCTATCCCCCATTCTGTTGCTATGGTGACTGCCCCCGTGTAGGAGTACAAGGCTCAGCTATATCCCCAGGATGCAGCAGGCCTCATCTCTGGGCTCTATCCCCCATCCTTGTGCTATGGTGACTTCCCCCGTGTAGGAGTACAAGGCTCAACTATATCCCCAGGATGCATCAGGCCTCACCTCAGGGCTCTATCCCCCATCCTGGTGCTACGGTGAGTACCCCTGTCAATGAACACAAGGCTCAACTATATCCCCAGGATGCAGCAGGCCTCACCTTAGGGCTCTATCCCCCATCCTGGTGCTTTGGTGACTGCCCCTGTCTGTGATCACAAGGCCCAACTATATCCCCAGGATGCAGCAGGACTCACCTCAGGGCTCTATCCCCCATGCTGGTGCTGTGGTGACTGCCCCTGTCAATGAACATAAGGCCCAACTATATCCCCTGGATGCAGCAGGCCTCACCTCTGGGCTCTATCCCCCATCCTGTTGCTGTGGTGCCTGCCCCTGTCAATGAATACAAGGCCCAACTATATCCCCAGGATTCAGCTGGCCTCACCTCAGGGCTCTATCCCCCATCCTGGTGCTATGGTGACTGCCCCTGTCTGTAATCAGAAGGGCCCACTATATCCCCAGGATGCAGCAGGCCTCATCTCAGGGCTCTATCCCCCATCCTGGTGCTATGGTGACTGCCCCTGTCTGTGATCACAAGGCTCAACTATATCCCCAGGATGCAGCAGGCCTCACCTCTGGGCTCTATCCCCCATCCTGGTGCTATCGTGACTGCCCCCATGTAGGAGTACAAGGCTCAACTATATCCCCAGAATGCAGCAGTCCTCACCTCTGGGCTCTATCCCCCATCCTGGTGCTATGGTGACTGCCCCTGTGTAGGAGTAAAAGGCTCAACTATATCCCCAGGATGCAGCAGGCCTCACCTCAAGGCTCTATCCCCCATCCTGGTGCTATGGTGAGTGCGCCTGTCAATGAACACAAGGCTCAATTATATCCACAGGATGCAGCAGCCCTCACCTCAGGGATCTATTCCCCATCCTGGTGCTATGGTGACTGCCCCTGTCTGTGATCACAAGGCTCAACTATATCCCCATGATTCAGCAGGCCTCACCTCTGTGCTCTATCCCCCATCCTGGTGCTATGGTGACTACCCCTGTCAATGAACACAAGGCCCAACTATATCCCCAGGATGCAGCAGGCCTCACCTCTGGGCTCTATCCCCCATCCTGGTCCTGTGGTGACTGCCCCTCTCAATGAACACAAGGCCCAACTATATCCCCAGGTTGCAGCAGGCCTCACATCAGGGCTCTATCCCCCATCCTGGTGCTATGGTGACTGCCCCCGTGTAGGAGTACAAGGCTCAACTATATCCCCCGGATGCTGCAGGGAGCACTGCAGAGGCCCACCTCCCATTCCCGCAGTGGCAGATGCTCACTGGCAGATGTGTGGGGGTGGACCACAAAGGTGTGCTGTGTCTGTGTCGGAGGGCCCCACACACAGGGCACATAGGGTACAAGCCAGACATGTGTTGGCACAGTGCACTCATAGGGGGTGGCCCGGTCAACAGCACGGGGCATGAATGTATCACACAATAGGGGCGGTCACCTTTTGCACACAGGGATATATATGTGTCGCGTCAGAGGCCCCTAAAGGGTTTCTGTCCGGTAATGTCAATGTGTGTTGTCAATTCAATAGGTGGAGGATCTCTGTAAGAAGGCGCGTGAGTTAAGGGCATGGTGCCCTCGCTATGTAGCCCGTGTACAGCGGGAGCGGATGGCGCAACTGGATGGTAAGTGATGTGACATGGCCCTGTGGGGCAATGGCTGGCAGAACCACAGGATGCATTTGACTGCCATGGCTGATGTGTGACCATAGAGATGACACGTGTTCCCCTCTCCCACAGTGGAACCGTGGGGCCTTGTGCTGCCGTGGAACCTGTGGGGCCGAAGGTGCCGGATGCAGCAGCGGTGCCGGAGGAGGCGCATGGTGACATTGGGCAGGAGGAGGAGAATGCCCCAGTGCCCATGTTGGCGGACAACGGCATATGGTCCGATGAAGGGGGTGCTGCAGCCGACACTGAGGGGGAGTAGGGGTCCGGGAGGAGGAGGGGGAGGTGGGAGCGGGGGAGATGGAGGTGGTGGGGGTGGGTGGAGTGGGGGAGGAGTGGGAGGTGGGGGTGGGGGAGGTGGCAGAGGAGGCGGGAGGGCAGGGGGTGGGGGGACGGGTGCAGGCGGAGGGGGAGGGGAGGGGCTCTGGGGTAGGGGCCAGGGGCCGGAGGGGGAAATGGTGGGCGGGGTAGGGGTGGGGGTTGAGCAGGTGGGGGATGGGGTGGGGGCGGGGATGGGGTTGGCGGCTGTGGCATGTCCCCATCGGCATGGGCCGCCACAGCTCAACGGGGGCACCAGCTAACTGCCCTATGATGCTGGCGATGCATCTCCCCTGGACGTGGGCCTGCCACACATAGCCGCTGACAGGCGTACCGTGCATGCAGCCACACAGATAAGGGGAGATCTGTGTTAGTGTGGCTGCATGTGTGGTCTGCACGTGGCAGCGGCTGTGCGTGCCGAGGCGCACACCCAGAGGCAGCACGCTCTCATCATGGGGCAGGTACTGGCGACCCTGGCCATGGTGGCTGACTGGCTGCGTGTGATAGAGGAGCGTGTCTCCAGTGGCGCACCTGGCCACCCACCATGTGACAGGGGTCCCCTTGGGTGTGTAATGCGGGGATACGCATGGCACACCTGCCCTGTGACGTCCCGTGCCATGGCCTGCCACAACCACCAGGGACAAGTATGAGTGGGCCCAACAAATGTCGGCATGGGCATCCTTGTGCATACTGTGTATTGTTAATAAAGTTATACATATGTTGCTGATAACTACGGTGGACAGATGACCCTTATTGCTATATGTCAGTGTTGTGTGAATGACACATATGAGCCCCCACATGCATGTCTGTGTGCATTACAAAGGGAGGATGCAGGGTACTGTACCCATGTCAGGGGTGGGGTGATATTATGGGCATCACATGGGGTAGTGCCACACATGGACAAACCCACACACGTGGCACTGTGGGTATGGGGCAGCTGTGGTGGACCATGCAAGGGTATGTGCAGCAGTGGCGATGGGCACAGACAAGGGTGGATGCTGACATGGACAAAGCAGGGTGGCTAATGGACACAGGGGCGGGCAGTGCACATGGCCAGGGGTGGACCGAGTGGCCATGGCCGCAGAGGGACAGGGGATGGGTGGCGTATATGGGGCAAGGGGGGGGGAAGATCTCCACAGGTGTGGCGGGACATGTGCATATGGTGAGGGTGACAGGATGTACCTGGGTCCTGGGGTGAGTGTGTTGGTATGGCGGCATACAGCGTGGAAAGCTATGCAGAATCCACAGTGCACCTATCACAGTCCTGTAGACCGTTAGCCCTATGTTGCGGGGGTACTGGGCCCTGAAGCGCAGTATGCATCTGTCCATGTCAATCAGTAGTGTCCAGGCGTCCCAGGGTATGGGCCGGCAGGGTGGGGATACTTCCATGGCACACAGTGCAATGAGTTATGCACGGTGGTGTATCTGGTACCAGCAGTGGCCACAGGTGTGATACCAGGTTCGGGCAGGGAGACATAGCAACAGCACAACATAGACATATGATGACAGGGAACTACCACTTGCCCTATCTAGTCTGTCCGTCCCGAAGAACTACAACTGTCCCCTCTCCACCTTTTAGCGATCCTCTGTGTCTGCCCCATGCTTCAGTGACGTCAGGTACTGTCCGCATCCCCCCACCTCAACAGGGGTACTATTCCACTGATCCACTACCCCCTCCGTAATGAAAAATCCACGCAAAGCACACCTGAAGCTACATCTCAACACCCTCACCCCATGTCCCCACTCAGCGGAATCTGCTCTCAATGGAATTAGGCTCCCTCCCGAACAGGTATGCCACGGAGGTATGTAAACATCCCAACCATGTCACCTCCATCCCGCTTGTCTTATAAGGAGAGCATCTTATGCTCCATCAGTCTGTGCCATATGCCGTATAATGGAGACCATGAATCATTTTAGTTGCCACCCTCTGCACCGACCCCATCCCGGTCACATCCTTTTGAGGGTGGGGGCTACGGAATTGAACACAATACACCAGATGGGGCCTCAACAAAGGCCTATGGGGAGGCATGCTCACCCCCTTGTTGCAGTTGGTCATCCCTCTCTGTATGCACCCACGCATCCCCTTAGCCATTGCCGTTGCCATCTCTACCTGTTCAGTTACCCTGAGATCAGCAGACACAACCACACCTATGCCCCGCTCAACATCCGTGGACAAACGTACCCGACCCCCCATATGGTATTGCTCCTTTGGATTGCTGCAGCCCAAATGCATGACCTCACATCTGTCAAGATGATACCCCAGCTGCACAATCGTAGCCCATTCCTCACGCTTAGCTATATCCCACCTATTGTTATCGACCCCTCACTGGGTACCCACCCTATTACGGGGTGTGTTATCGGCTGCACAGAGGCAGGCCATACCTGAACGCCCTTGCGCTATAACATCAACACAGATGTTACATATAAGCAGAGCAGGAACAGCTCCCTTGGGCACCCCACTGACAACATCCTACCCCTCAGGGTGAACACCATGTACATGTACCCTCTGTCGCCCCCCACCCAATCAATCTCTAACCCAAGCAGTAGCGTTAGGGTACACCCCCTAGGGTGCCCAGTCTGTGTTTATGTCGCCTGTGAGGAACATTGTCAAGAGCGGTATGGACATCCACATACACCACATCTAGGGCTCTCCCTTGTTCCGACCCCATGGTCACCCAGTCAAGGATGGCACTCACATGTGTCTGACAGGACCTGCCTCTGGTGTATCCATGCTGCCTCCTTTCCTGTAATCTGCTGGACCCCAGACTCCTCAATATATGCTCCCCCAGCAGCGTGGCCAATAATGTACTCAGTACCACAGTTAAACTAACCGGCCTGTAGTCTCCAACCACATCCTTACGTCCGCCTGTGTGTAACGGCACCACATGAGCCTCTCTCCAGTCCTGTGGCACCACACCCGACTATAACGAGGCAGTGACACGGTCAGTCAGTGGAGCTGCTGGAACGTCCCCGGGGCCCCTTAGTATTCACGGGTGTATCCCATCCGGTCCCATCGCTTCGTGTACGTTAGACTGAGATAGTTTCACACGTACAGAGTTGTCTGGGGATTGCTCAGAATGACCTTTGCTCCTGTCCCAATTCGTGGCTGTGGGCTGAGGTCCTGCCCCCGGTTCGCCATCTGTAAACACAGAACAAACATATTCATTAGGCTATACTGCTGTACCCCCATCAGTTCCAACATATTCCTCCCCTGCATCCCTGTGTCTGACAATACCACTCTTGCCCCTCCCTCCTCACTAATATATCTGGATAATGTCGTTCCGCCCTCCTCTGTATGCATTGGCTATTTCCCCATCCGTTGATCACTGCGCCCTCTTTGCTACTGTGCTAGCTGCCCCAGGTGTCCCCAAATACTAACATGTGGACAGGTCAGACAGCATGTACATGTCAACAGACGTAGTGGCAGGGACACCTAACAGAGGCAAGAGAGAGGGCAGAGTGACACGCAACCCACCCCTGTAAGGGGTCCCCTTTCCCCGGGGCAGGGTAGGAGCGACACAAACACCTCCAGGGATCAGACATCTCCCACTGGGCCCATATTGAAGGGTCCCCCTGGTGGGGTGAAGGGGGAGGTCACAGAGGCCAGGGCCTCTTAGGCAGGGAATGCAACGGGTACACAGGTGCAAGAGTGCAGGCCGGGTGCCATTACCTGGGTGTGGAGGGGTGGGGACTGGAGCCCTGGATGTAGGAACGGAGGCCATTATATGGACGGAAAGGCCAAGGTGGGAGCCAAGCCGTGGGCAGGGGCAGCATCAGGGGGATTGGGGAGGCAGGACCCCAGCATGCTCAAAGCTGAAGCACAACTGCAGGCTGGAGGGGTTTGACTGGTGCAGGGATGAGCAAAGGCACGGGGCGCCCGGGAGGGGAGGCTGCATAGTGGGATCTAGGATGTGTACAGGAGGGTTGGCAGCCAGGCACATTGGGGTAAACAGGTCAACCTAGGGGGATGGGAGCTGGGGAGAGTGTGAAGGACAGAGAGCCTGCACCTATGCAGCTGCGTGAGGCTGAGGTACATCTGACAGGCGATGTCACCACAATGGACTGTTCCGTGGGCAAAGCCTATCAGTCTGCGGAACAGGGATGACACAGGCTATACCTGAGAGGGGGTGTACCAGGGAGGGGAACCCATAGTTCCCAGGCCGGGTGGCCCTAAGGCCCCATGTTGCTGGGGGGAGGGTCATAGGGACCTGGGCGTACAACCTGATGCTGAGATGGGCTGTCAAGCACTTGCTGCAGGAACAGGGACACTGGGGTGGGGATGTAGCCTTTGTCACGGAGCTGTACCCTACCCTGCATTGTGTCTGTGGTGTAGTTATCTGAAGCTGAAGGGCGGCAGTACTAATATGGCCACTGAATGTACGTTTGGGTTTCTGCTTCGGCCAGCACCGCTACCAGGAGAGTGACCTATCCCTGTTGCTGCAGACCTGTGTACCCTGCAATATGGGGAGTCATTACACAGACATTGCTGGCTATCTGACAGGCTCCGAGGGATATCCTGTTCACCAGACACTGTCACAAATATGTATGTCTGTCTGTGGTGAAACCGCACCATTGGGTATCATACATATCTGTCAGCTGCCTCATCCCTTGGAGCTTGCCTACACGCTTATTGTTTAATGCACACATACAGTCAAGCACTGCCTACGTCCCCCAGACGGCCCAACTGTGGGATATTTGTGGAAGGCTCGGAGACGAGGGCAGCAGAGGGTTCCCATAGGGTCACATGCCCCTCCAAGCCAGGGGCGAGGGGTGCCAGTGTGGCATTGTACAGGGTCCGATGTACATCCGATGTGCTGCGGGGGGCACTGCATGGGGATGTATCCATGGCCACCCCAATGTGCCTCCAGCGTCTGCTGTTGGGAACAGGTGGGGTGGAGGGGGTGGGGGTCAGGGTGGAGGGGGACCATGCGCACTGGTGGGGCTGGGGGAAGCGGGGCAGTGTGTGCCTGTGGGTGGCTGCACCACGGCAGGTGGGGCAACCCATGCTGGCCACAGCTGGGTTGGTGGGGACACAGGCTGGCTGCATACATGGCACAGGATTGGCCCCTGGGGCAGACATGGGTTGGGCTGTGCATCACATGCCCCCCCCCCCCACATGCAACACAGGACACATGACATCAGTTCGGCTGCTTCTGCAACCATTTATTTGGCATGCCCTCGGCCACGCCTTGTGCGGCCCCTCCCACCACGTGGTGCTGGTGGCATGCCCAGCGCAGCTGCTGCTGCTGCTTCCTCTGCTGGTGGTGGTGGCAGTGACCCCTGCAGTCCTGTTGGGGCCCCCCTGCCTGCCACTAGGAGCTCCAGGCTTGCAGCTATGGCACGTGCTGTCGCCAGGTCATCCAGCCGTGCCGTCATCCTTGACATTGCATGTCACATGCGGCGTGTCTCATGCCTTTACCTCCGCTGCTCGTGGGCGACCACATGCAGTACATGCTGTACACCTGGGGGGGCAGGATGTACACTGTGAGACAGGGAACCATCTGGCAGCTGTACATAGGCATCCACACACCAACGCGGTTGGCCACTCACCCTCGGCATCCCTCTGTGCCGCCTGTGCGCCCACATCTCCCCAATGACCCCTGTGATGGTGGACATCGCCTCCTGCCTCTCCCAATGTGGGTCAACTGCAGACACCTCCAGTGACGTGCTGGTCTCTACCTGCCATCAGCACAGCCTGCTGTCCTCCTCCAGGGGTGGGGCTTGACCCCTCGCTCCCATTGCTGTGGCCCCCATCGGTGGCACCTCTGACACAGCATCTGCAATGCACCCTGGCCCAGGGTCAGAGTGTTCATCCACCTCCTCTGCCACCTGCATGGAGTAGATGTCACCTGTAGGGCAAAATGATACATAGGTTAGGTAGGGCATGGCTGCCTGTCCACCCCCATTGCACCCTGTGTAGGTGTCACCCCCTGGATCTCTGTCAGCCATGTACTGCCCCTCCCCCCCTTAGCCCACACCTGTACATGTGTGTGTATGGTCCCCCACCAGTACAGCTCACTCAGACCTACCGGCACTTGGGTGCGCCGTGTCCAGTGCAGGGGGCAAGCCATGTATGTAGATGGGCCCGAGCCGGTCTGACAGACACTGTTCGAGCTCCATAAGCTTGGCCATCTGTACTGGGCCCCCTCCAGTGCCCTGTGCTGAACGTCGCTCCGTGTCCAGCTCCATCCTGATGTTACGTTTTATGTCACAATACCTCTTCCTGAGGCTTTCAGTGTCACGGTGGTGTCCCCCTGCTTCCACTACCACTGCCTGGACCTCAGCCCATGCCCTGTTGTGTGTGGCACTGGTTGTGGTTGCGCTCTGCCGACCAAACAGCACCTAGAAGTGTTCAAGGATGCTGGCCTGGAGTAGGTCATTTTCCTCCTGGCTAAACCTCACCGCCCTTTTTCTGGCCTCCTCTGCCACAGGGGTCCTACAGCGCTTCTGCATTGGTGCAACAGTGGCCTGTTGGCCGGGGTGGTGTGGAGCTCCAGATGTCCCTGGCCTTTCGTTATCCCCCTTGCCAGCAGGTGTGGGCACTGGTGGTTGTGCACTGTGTCCCTTTGCAGCCCCCTGGTTTCCTCTATCGCTATCCACCATGCTGTGCTTGGGTATGTGTGCTGAGGTGTTATGCGTTGCACACCCACCATTTTTGTATCTGTAACGTGGGCATGGTTCTACGCGTGTAACGCCACGTGTTACGGCACGCGTTACGCCTCTGCACGCATTCACGTGTCGTTGAGCTGGTGTATCCTACGTGCATTACTATAGACGGAACGCAGTGTTGTGCCCATTTCCCCCTAGGATCCTCCATTATAGGCAAGGTTGGTGTGCACTGCACCATATACGCACCCATTAGCTTCCATCATGAGTCCTACTGCATGCACGCACGTTGATCGTGCAGTCATTGTTTGGTATGTGCCTGCGCGTTCCCACGCGCGTATGGGGATCCTGCAATGTGTCGCAAACATTACATCACACGTACGCGCCATGCTACGTCAACACGCGTGGGTACGCATCGTGCGTTCCAGTCATACCTAGTTCTCTGGGTGAGGTGCGAGATGTCGAATGCCGTATATTTGCACCGTGCTGCGTCAGGGAGACATGCCACTCCCTTCCCCCGCTGGCATCCAACGTGTGCGGTCACATATATCCATGTAGTTGGAGCCATTGTGTTGATGTGCGTTCCCACGCGCTCTACGTCACTCCTGTTGCTCGGTGCATTGTGGGGATGCGCGTTCCCATGCGCGTTGCATCATTCCTAGGATCATTCACGCTAGGATCATCTTCAAGACATTGTTAATGACCTTCAAGGCTGTAAATAATCTCTCCTCCACATCTTTAACCGACCTCATCAAACCCATAATCCCGAACAGATCAAGAAGATCAATAGCTGTAAATATGCTCACGATGCCTCGAGAACTCACAAGATGTACCACAATGGCAGCAAACAGGGCTTTCAGTCTCTGTGCTCCAAAACTCTGGAACGCCTTACCAACAAACATTAGAGCAATTACTAGCCTAATGCAATTTAGAAAGGCCCTCAAATACTACTTATTCCTCAAATATTTCCCAACGATCTCAGAAACATGCCCCCTCTCCAAGACCGATAGTGACACCAAATCACCTAGTGAGCCATGATACCGCACGTAGCAAGGTGCCTTATGTCCACTAATTATACATTTTATCTTCTGTAACCTGATGATGTAAATAGTTGGCTATCCTGTTAAGTGTAATTCCCTGTTTTATCCAAGTTTGTAATCCTGTTTTATTGTAAAATCAGATACATGTTTATGTTCTGAATTTTTTGTTCGATGTAAACCGCGCTGATGTCAAATAGTGCGGTATATAAGAAATGTAAAATAAATAATAAATAAATAAATAAATTCCAGGCTCATCAGGTGTGTATTGTTGTTCTTAATGTTGACCCCGCCCCATACCCTATTTCCCAGTAACCTGTCATCCATTGCATGTCTATCATGGCTCAAACTGTGAATGCAGGTTGTGAGGTGGTTGCGCTGCTAGAGCTGGCTGGGCTACGCCTTCCGGAGGAGGGAGATGATATACCTGGGGCTGCGGCATTGGGCATGGGTGCTATCCTGCTGCAACTCCGGCCTGCAGCTGTGGGGGGTCCACAGGCAGATGGTGGAGGACACTGGCGCCATAGGCATGCTGAGGCACAGCCCCGCCTGCAACGCCTCTACAGGCCCAGGCCCATGCTCCAGGACATGAGAGAGGACCAGGTAATCTCCCTCTACCGGCTGGACACAGGGGCCATTAGGGAGCTCTACGAGGTTCTCAGACCTGACCTTGAGCCCCAGACTGCCCGGTCCCATGCTATACCGGGATTGGCCAAGCTCCTGGCTGCCCTACATTTCTTTGCCTCTGGCTGTTTCCAATCCTCAGTGGCCGCAGTGGGTGGGATGAGTAGGCCAACATTCTCTCGCTGTCTCCACCAGGTATTGCGTGCCATGGTCAGCCGGGTTGGGAATTACATTACAATTCCCAACAGTAGGCAACATTGGGGGTCCCTGGGACAGGCATTCCAGTGGATTGCAGGGATACCACACATGATGGGAGCTATAGATTGCACACATGTTGCCCTGGTTCCGCCACGCGACAGGGAGGTTGTGTACCGCAACCGCAAACACTTCCATTCCCTGAATGTGCAGGTTGTTTGTGATGCAAGTATGTGTATTCTGAATGTGGTTCCACAGTTCCCAGGGTCAGCCCATGAC